>CM057228.1:9762959-11146708 GCA_029891385.1 Erythroxylum novogranatense
TGATCTGAGGTGTGAGATCTTGGAGGAGGCTCATTTGGCTACTTATGCCATGCATCCTGGTGTCACCAAGATGTATCGCACTCTTAAGTTGCATTTCTGGTGGCCAGGTATAAAGAGGCATGTGGCGGAGTTCGTTTCTCGGTGTTTGACGTGCCAGCAGGTTAAGGCTGAGCACCAGGTCTCAGTTGGGAGACTGCATTCGTTGCCCATTCCAGAGTGGAAATGGGAGCGTATTATGAAGGACTTTATCATGGGGTTGCCTAGGACGTCGAGGCTGTGTGATGCTATCTGGGTCATAGTGGACGGTTGACTAAATCGGCTCACTTCTTGCGATGAGGAGAGCAATACCCTCGATCAGTTGGCCCAGTATGTAGCGTAGATTGTTCACCGCATGGGGTCCCGATATCGATAGTGTCGATATAGGATCCTAGGTTTACTTGAGGTTTTGGAGGAGTTTGCGATCGGCTATGGGTGCAGATTGAACTTCACCGACGTTTCATCCTCGAACGGATGGGCGAGAGAGAGGACTATTCAGATTGTTGAGGATATGTTGAGAGCACATGTATTGGAGTTCCGAGGTGCATGGGATCAGTATTTGCCTCTGGTAGAGTTTGCTTATAATAATCAGTACCAGAGTAGCATTGGCATGGCACCGTATGAGGCGTTATATGGGAGACCATATAGATCCCCTCTTTAATGGGATGAAGAGGGTATGAGGATGATAGAGGGTCCCGAGTTGATCCATGATACAGTAGATAAGATACTAATTGATTCGCATTCGAAGCGGCTCGGAATGACGTAAGAGTTATATGGATCAGCATCGGAGAGAGATGGAGTATGCTGTGGGAGATAGAGTGTTCCTCAGAGTGTCTCCGTGGAGAGGAGTTCTCATATTTGGCCATAAAGGCAAGTTGAGTCCTCGGTATATCGGTCCGTATGAGATTACCAAGAGTATTGGACCGTTGGCCTATAGATTGGCCTTACCGAGTGAGATGTCGCAGCTTCATGATGTGTTCCACTTGAGCATGCTTCGGAGATATCGTTCTGACCCGACGCATGTGATTCCGGCTTAAGAGATTGAGATAGCTAGTGATCTGAGTTATGTGGAGGAGCCGGTACGGATTATTGGATCGCGGGTCAAGCAGTTGAGATCCAGGGTGATTCCATTGGTGAAAGTCCTTTGGAAGAACCACTCATCAGAGGAGGAGACTTAGGAAACTGAGGAGCACATGAGGAGGCAGTATCCTCACCTGTTTGATCAGTCAGGTAAGAAAATTTCAGGACGAAATTTTTATTAGGAAGGGAGAATTGTAACATCCCGTCACCGATGGGATGGGTACAGTTCATTGCATACGTATTTGGCATGTGCATGCATTATAGAATTTTTGTATAATTGGCATCCGTACGTACATACATGTATGACATATTTCTGGTTTGATTTGGATAATTTGGATTTGGAGATGATTAAGGCATGTGTGATAATTAGGTCATAATAGGCTCAAGAATTGAATTTGAGTTAGAAATGAAAGCTAGGAAATTGAATTATGAAATTGGAGTTTACGATTATGAGTTTTCTATTTTTGAGGATTTATAGAAATTTTTCTGAAATTTTCAGAGCAATAGGCCCGGACCGAAAAATTGATCAATGATTTGTTAATTGGATTTTTGGTTCCGAAATTGATTATCCAATGGCACGGACATATTAGAAATTTGATTTGAGGAATTAGGGTTTAACCATTGGAATTCGGGAGAAATTAGAATTTGAAATTGGATTGAGGTTGTTCGGTCTGGCCTTGTGGCAATTCCATTTGCCAAACAAGTCCTTAGAGTTTTTGATTTAAAAACCTAAAGCCTCTGAAATTCTCTCACGATGCTTTCTTCTCCTTTCTTCTTTGTGGATTTCTTCTTGGAGTTCTTGCTTGATTTCCTTCCCACAATTTGCTCCTTCTTCCATCCTTAATCGATCCCCTTGGATGGTGTTGGAAAAGAGTTGAAGATGGGTTGGAGTTTGGTGTTTTGTCGTGGGTGTCGATGAGCTTGGATTGGTGTGATCTTTGAAGATTTGAGGTTATTAATCAAGTAAGTTCCTTCTTTCTTGCCCTATATAGTTTGATTGGTTGGTTTATACAGTTATTTGGATGATTTAATTTGTATATTTAAGGATTTGGCATTTAGGGTTTTCGATGGTTATTTTCGTTGATTTTAGGGTTGAAATTTTGGGAATAATGGTTGTTTGGTGAAATAGAAGCTAAAGATTAGTTGTATGATGTGTATGGAATTATTTAGGAGTGGTTTGTAAGGAAAAAATTTGGATTTGGAGTTGTTATCGATCAAAATCTGGAATTTCGAGTTTTAGGCGTGTCTGCGATTGCCTTGCTGGCGAAGTAAGATTGTTCCGCCGCGATGACAGCCTTGTATATACATGCATGAAGCTGGAGAGGCGCACGTCACGACGTACACGGTGAGTACGCTGCGGCGAAGGACGCGTGGCTCGTCATGGGCGAGGCGTGTCTATTCTGGCGAAGCGAAGGAAAAAGAGCTGCTCATTGCTGGCGAGCAGACGAGCACGAACGAGGAATGCTAATTCCGAAAATGAAATTTGAGGTTTTAAGTTTTGGGATTTAGGAAATTGATGATTCAATTAGTTATGGATTAAATTCAATTTGGAGATTATGAATTCAGGAATTAGAATTTGAGATCGGGAAATTCGGATTTGTGTCGAAAATGCCATAACATGTATAGTACGTACATTATTCGATTCGTATGCATCATTGAACATTGGAATTGATACAATTAGTGATGTTATTTATATTTTGATTGTTATAGCGGCTCAAGTGGATCGTCGATCTTCCGACGTAGGCGAGACTTCCCAGCAGTAGCTCGAAAGTTCTGAGGTGAGTAACCTAGTTGGTTTCTCAACCTATATATGTTTAATTCTATGCAATATGCCATGTGGAGTTAAGGATGGATTCTTTGTGTTTGTTTTGATTGATTTCAGATCATAAGTGTTCGAAATATTTGGATTGTGCCATAGAAGTGTAATTTGTGTATAAATTGTTTACAATTGGTTTCAAATGGTGAAATTTAGATATATGAAGTTCTATAGTGATGCATGTATTGTAAATTGGATATGTGCATACATGCATATAAGTATGATCGAGATAAAAGCGATTGTGACCGTGCGACCACCGTATTTAGAGCTTTATGCTCAACGTACAGGGCTTCGTGCCCAACGATTTCCAGAGCTTTATGCTCAACGTATTAGGGCTTTTGAGCCCAATATTTTCAGGGCCAATGGCTCAACGTATATGAGCTCAAGCTCACGGTCACAACAACGAAAGAAAATGAAAGAGTCACATGTACATTGCATATATAAATGTTCAAATGTGAATTGTATGAAAGGCGCATCGCCTTATAAATGTGAAATTAAATGCATGTGATTTCTGGTTGTGATATTTGTACGATATTGTGTGATTGTCTGGATATGCATGAGTTGGGTGGACCATCGATGATGGTTTCTCACTGAGTTCGCAAACTCACCCAACATTGCATTTATTTTTTAGAGACGGCGATAGTTTGACTCTAGCTCGATCAGTGAGACTTTTCTTCTTTGTGTGTGTTATGGTGAGAGGAGCATGGCCTGAAAGCTCGGTCACCGGGGATCTTTTGGGATATTTTATGGATGACCTATCTAGGAGTTGTGTTAGTTCTTTTGGACTTGTACAGTTGTAAATATGACTGATGGTGTACTTATGATTTTAAGAAATGAAATGAGAAGTACTCTTTGGTTTTAAAATTTCGTGAGTGTGATATTACTGCTTTATTATATTGATGCCATGAGGTTTATAGAAATGACCGTTTCGTAGTGCACCCTCATCGTAGGTTATGCATCGGTATGACCTACGGGCGACCCGATGTATACTCTACGGTGAGGGAGCGCTACATTAGGTGGTATCAGAGCATGGTTTGGCATCTTTTGTGCATAGTATATTTTAGACTTGAATTCTCGTAAGAAAAATAGAAATTGATCAAGTTTGCGATTTTGTTGTAAGTCATCTGTCTTTGGTGATCAGGTAGATCAACTAGCTGACCAAGGATCAGTCGGAGCGAGTAGGGAGTCTTCAGTGCCTCTGTACGAGGTGCAGTCTCCTAGAGTTCCCATGAGAAGGGAGCGGAGGTATGATCGTCTGCGTAAGCAGGGAGCTGTGGACTTCTATGGCAGCACAGACCCTGCTGAGGCTGAGATATGGTTGGAGAGGATCGAGCGGGTCCTAGATCAGATGGGTTGCGACCCTGAGGAGCGCTTCGATTATGCTATTTCTTTACTACAGGGTCCGGCATATCAGTGGTAGAAGACTGTCCCGAGTAGTTCCACCAGACCTTGTGTATTGACTTGGGCTGATTTTCTGAGGGCCTTACGGGACAATTTCATGCCCAAGGAATATTTGGAAATGAAGATGCGGGACTTTTTAGAGTTGAGGCAGGGATCGATGACAGTGGTCGATTATGAGGTCAGGTTTAATGAGCTGTCAGCATATGCGTCTGTTCTGATTGCCTCTGAGGCTGATAGGTTCCAGAGATTTGAGGGAGGGCTTAATCTGGAGATTCGTACCAGGTTAGCCCGGTCAGATATGGGCACCTTTGTGGAGTTGAGATCAGCTGCAGTGAGAATTGAGCAGCTTTTGAGACAGAGCCGAGCTGAGACTGGTCAGGGATCTAGAGGCAAGCGATCTAGTAATGATCGAGTAGCTCCTGTAGGGCGTGAGCGCACGCCGAGCGAGTTCAGATCGGCGAGGATTGAACGGTCGGGTTCTGCTCGAGAGGAGATTTAGGCGGTGGGAGTGGCGATAGTGGTGGCGAGAGGCGGGACAGCCTTGCGGTTGTATACATTGTGATAAGAGGCACTGATGGAAGTCTTTGGAAGTGACAGAGCCTACCTAGCTTGTGGTTCGATGGACCATATGATCGGAATTGTCCTCTGACTTTGGGAGCCCAGTTAGTTGCTAGTGGGAGAGCCGGTAGTAGTTCGACGGTGCAGCAGAACTGTAGTAGTGGACCTGGATTTAGGGGCCGAGGTAGAGCCCGATGCAGAGGCGGAGATTCCTTTGTGGGGACGGAGGGACGAGGCGGTGAGTCGTAGTCGTGCCGAGGTCTACGTCGTGACCAGTGGAGGCCCGTGATTCTCCGGTGGTTGCGAGTTTGCTCGATTTACGATATTGAGGTTTATGCATTGATAGATCCAGGGTCCACGCATTCTTTTGTTGCACCATATGTGGCATGTAGATTGCATGTGGATAGGGAGATGCTACCGTATGAGTTGCAGGTGAGTACACCTTTGGGTAGTACTACTGCTTTGGGCGAGGTCTGCAAGGGGTGTCCGATTCGGATTGATTCAGCGGTATTGAGTGCAGACCTGATAGTGTTGCCCCTGAGAGAGATAGATTTGATTTTGGGGATGGATTGGCTCACTGCCCATAGGGCTATCATGGATTGTTATACCAAGGAGGTCGTATTGGAGACTCCTGGTCAGCCGAGAGTAATTTTTCGAGGTGTTAGTAAGGCAGTGCCAGCCCAGATGATTTCGTTCATGAGTGCTCTGAGATTGATACGAGGGGGTTGTGAGGCCTATTTAGCGCATGTAGTGGATTCCAGTGCGGCGAGTTTGCGGGATGTTCCGTGATCGTGGAATTTCGGATGTGTTTCAGGAGTTCTGGGTTTGTCGCCGAATCGGGAAACAGAGTTTGAGATAGACCTCGTTCTAGGTACCGCTCCTATATCGATACCTCCGTATAGGATGGCACCGGTGGAGCTGAGGGAGCTTAAGGCTCAGCTGCAGGATTTGTCGGATAAGGGGTTCATTAGGCCGAGTGTTTACGTCATGGGAGCTCGGTATTGTTTGTGAAGAAGAAGGAGACTTTGAGGTCATGCATCGATTATATCTGGTGAATCGGGTTCTGATTAGAATAAGTACCTTGCCTAGAATCGATGATCTCTTTGATCGATTCTTGAGGAGCTCGGTGTTTACCAAGTTGGATTTGAGATCCAATACTATCGATTGAGGATCGCAGAGGCCGATATGCCTAAGAGTGCTTTGAGGCGGTATAGGCATTTCGAGTTCTTAGTGATGCCGTTCGGGTTGACTAATGCCGGCACCTTCATGGCCTTAATTTAATCTGGTCTTTCAGCCATACCTGGATCAGTTTGTGATCATATTAATTGATGATATTTTGATGTATTCGAGGTCTAGACAGGAGCATGCGGAGCATCTGAGGATAGTACTACAGATTATGAGGGATAGACAGTTGTATGCCAAATTCACTAAGTGTGAATTTTGGCTAGATGAGGTGGTGTTCCTAGGCCATATCGTGTCTGGTGAGGGTATCCGAGTGGATCCTCACAAGATTGAGGCAGTGAGGAGTTGGGAGATTCCGAGGAGCGTGTCAGAGTTGAGGAGTTTCCTCGGATTAATAGGATATTGCCGGAGGTTTGTCGAGGGGTTTTCTGTGATTTCAGCCCTTTTGACAAAACTTCTGAGGAAGGGTGTGACCTTCAGTTGGACAGATGAGTGTCAGAGGAGTTTTGAGGAGTTGATACATCGGTTGACTACGGCACCAGTGTTATCCCTGCCATCTGGAGCAGGAGGTTTCGAGGTCTTCAGTAATGCTTCGCAGAAGGGTTTAGGCTGTGTGCTGATGCAGCATGGGAGAGTTATAGCATATGCTTCGAGACAGTTGAGATCTCATGAGATTAATTATCCTATGCATGACTTGGAGTTAGCAGCAGTTGTGTTCACTTTGAAGATCTAGAGACATTATTTGTATGGGGAGACGTTCCAGATCTTCACCGATCATAAGAGCTTGAGGTATTTGTTGAGTCAGCGAGAGCTGAATCTGAGGCAGAGGAGATGGTTAGAGCTGCTTAAGGACTATGACTGCACTATCGAGTACCACCCAGGGAAGGCTAATGTGGTGGCTGATGCATTGAGTAGGAGATCGCATGGTAGTGCAGCTCAGATTCAGGTTTCGAGGTTGTCGTGTTTAGTACAGTTGAGAGCTCTTAATGTGCAAATGGATTTGGGTCAAGATGGAGCTCTGATTATGACTTTGAGACTCAGGCTGGTATTGCATGATCGGATCAGGAGAGTTCAGGATCAGGATCCAGCGTTAGTGAGATTGATGGATAGGGTCAGATCTGGATGGTTGTCTAAGTTTGAGCTGAGAGATGGTACTATGTGGATGGGCCAGAGGCTGTGTGTTCCTGATGTAGATGATCTGAGGCGTGAGATCTTGGAGAAGGCTCATTTGGTTGCTTATGCCATGCATCCTGGTGTCACCAAGATGTATCGCACTCTTAAGTTGCATTTCTGGTGGCCAGGTATGAGGAGGCATGTGGCAGAGTTCGTTTCTCGGTGTTTGACGTGCCAGCAGGTGAAGGCTGAGCACCAGGCCCCAGTTGGGAGACTGCATTCGTTGCCCATTCCGGAGTGAAAATGGGAGCGTGTTACGAAGGACTTTATCATGGGGTTACCTAGGACGCCGAGGCAGTGTGATGCTATCTGGGTCATAGTGGACCGGTTGACTAAATCGACTCACTTCTTGCCAGTGAGGGAGAGCAAAACCCTCGATCAGTTGGCCCAGAAGTATGTAGCAGAGATTGTTCGACTGCATGGGGTCCCAGTATCAATAGTGTCAGATAGGGATCCCAGGTTTACTTCGAAGTTTTGGAGGAGTTTGCGATCGGCTATAGATGCAGATTGAACTTGACCTGAACGTTTCATCCTCGCACGGATGGGCGAGTGAGAGGACTATTCAGACTGTTGAGGATATGTTGAGAGCCTATGTATTGGAGTTCCGAGGTGCATGGGATCAGCATTTGCCTCTGGTATAGTTTGTTTATAATAATCAGTACCAGAGTAGCATTGACATGGCACCGTATGAGGCATTATATGGGAGACCATGTAGATCCCCTCTTTACTGGGATGAAGAGGGTATGAGGATGATAGAGGGTCCCGAGTTGATCCATGATCTGATAGATAAGATCTGGTGATTGAGTCGCATCAAGGCGGCTCGGGGATGAGCGAAAGAGTTATGTGGATCAGCATCGGAGAGAGATGGAGTATGCTGTGGGAGATATAGTGTTCCTCAGAGTGTCTCCGTGGAGAGGAGTTCTCAGATTTGGCCATAAGGGCAAGTTGAGTCCTCGGTATATCGGTCCGTATGAGATTACCGAGAATATTGGACCGTTGGCCTATAGATTGGCCTTACCGAGTGAGATGTCGCAGCTTCATGATGTGTTCCACGTGAGCATGCTTTGGAGATATCGTTCTGACCCGACGCATGTGATTCCGGCTCAAGAGATCGAGATAGCTAGTGATCTGAGTTATGTGGAGGAGCCGGTACTGATTATTGGATCGCGGGTCAAGCAGTTGAGATCTAGGATGATTCCATTAGTGAAAGTCCTTTAGAAGAACCACTCATCCGAGGAGGCGACTTAGGAGACTGAGGAGCACATGAGGAGGCAGTATCCTCACCTGTTTGATCAGTCAGGTAAGAAAATTTCAGGACGAAATTTTTATTAGGAGGGGAGAATTGTAACATCCCGTCACCGATGGGATGGGTACAGTTCATTGCATACGTATTTGGCATGTGCATGCATTATAGAATTTTTGTATAATTGGCATCCGTACGTACATACATATATGACATATTTCTGGTTTGATTTGGATAATTTGGATTTGGAGATGATTAAGGCATGTGTGATAATTAGGTCATAATAGGCTCAAGAATTGAATTTGAGTTAGAAATGAAAGCTAGGAAATTGAATTATAAAATTGGAGTTTACGATTATGAGTTTTCTATTTTTGAGGATTTATAGAAATTTTTCTGAAATTTTCGGAGCAATAGGCCTGGACCGAAAAATTGATCAATGATTGGTTAATTGGATTTTTGGTTCCGAAATTGATTATCCAATGGCACGGACATATTGGAAATTTGATTTGAGGAATTAGGGTTTAACCATTAGAATTCGGGAGAAATTAGAGTTTGAAATTGGATTGAGGTTGTTCGGTCTGGCCTTGTGGCAATTCCATTTGCCAAACAAGTCCTTAGAGTTTTTGATTTAAAAACCTAAAGCCTTTGAAATTCTCCCACGATGCTTTCTTCTCCTTTCTTCTTCGTGGATTTCTTCTTGGAGTTCTTGCTTGATTTCCTTCCCACAATTTGCACCTTCTTCCATCCTTAATCGATCCCCTTGGTTGGTGTTGGAAAAGAGTTGAAGATGGGTTGGAGTTTGGTGTTTTTCCGTGGGTGTCGATGAGCTTGGATTGGTGTGATCTTTGAAGATTTGAGGTTATTAATCAAGTAAGTTCCTTCTTTCTTGCCCCATATAGTTTGATTGGTTGGTTTATACAGCTATTTGGATGATTTAATTTGTATATTTAAGGATTTGGCATTTAGGGTTTTCGATGGTTATTTTCGTTGATTTTAAGGTTGAAATTTTGGGAATAATGGTTGTTTGATGAAATAGAAGCTAAAGATTAGTTGTATGATGCGTATGGAATTATTTAGGAGTGGTTTGTAAAGAGAAAAATTGGATTTGGAGTTGTTATCGATTAAAATGAATTTCTGGGTTTTTAGGCGTGTCTGCGATTGCCTTGTGCTGCATGATGAAGAACACGCCATGAAGCAAGATTGCTCCGCACGCTGCGACGAGCGCATAAAGAGCGCCACGGCGAGCTGGAGAGGTGCACGTCGCGACGTACACGGTGCGTACGCCGCGGCGAAGGACGCGTGGCTCGCCGCGGCGAGGCGTGTGTACGTCGCGGCGAAGACGAAGGGAAAAAGGGGAGCTCGTCCCGGCAAGGGAGCAAACACCGCAGCGAGGAATGCTGATTCCGAAAATGAAATTTGAGGTTTTAAGTTTTGGGATTTAGGAAATTGATGATTCAATTAGTTATGGATTAAATTCAATTTGGAGATTATGAATTCGGGAATTAGAATTTGAGATCGGGAAATTCGGATTTGTGTCAAAAATGTCATAATATGTATAGTACGTACATTATTCGATTCGTATGCATCATTGAACATTGGAATTGGTACAATTAGTAATGTTATTTATATTTTGATTGTTATAGCGGCTCAAGTGGATCGCCGATCTTTTGACGTAGGCGAGACTTCCCAGCAGTAGCTCGGAAGTTCTGAGGTGAGTAACCTAGTTGGTTTCTCAACCTATATATGTTTAATTCTATGCAATATGCCATGTGGAGTTAAGGATGGATTCTTTGTGTATTTGCTTTTATTGATTTCGGACCATAAGTGTTCGAAATATTTGGATTGTGCCATAGAAGTGTAATTTGTGTATAAATTGTTTACAATTGGTTTCAAATGGTGAAATTTAGATATATGAAGTTCTATAGTGATGCATGTATTGTAAATTGGATATGTGCATACATGCATATAAGTATGATCAGATAAAGGCAGTTGTGACCGGTGCAGCCACCGTATTTAGAGCTTTATGCTCAACGTACAGGGCTTCGTGCCCAACGATTTCCAGAGCTTTATACTCAACGTATTAGGGCTTTTGAGCCCAATGTTTTCAGGGCCAATGGCTCAACGTGTATGAGCTCAAGCTCACGGTCACAACAACGAAAGAAAATGAAAGAGTCACATGTACATTGCATATATAAATGTTCAAATGTGAATTGTATGAAAGGCGTATCGCCTTATAAATGTGAAATTAACTGCATGTGATTTTTGGTTGTGATATTTGTACGATATTGTGTGATTGTCTGGATATGCATGAGTTGGGTGGACCATCGATGATGGTTTCTCACTGAGTTCGCAAACTCACCTAACATTGTATTTATTTTTTTAGGACAGCGATAGTTTGACTCCTAGCTCCAGTCCGTGAGACTTTTCCTGCTGTATGTGTGCCGACGAGAGGAGCATGGCCCACAGGTCGGTCAGCTGGGGATCTTTTGGGATATTTTATGGATGACCTATCTAGGAGTTGTGTTAGTTCTTTTGGACTTGTACAGTTGTAAATATGACTGATGGTGTACTTATGATTTTAAGAAATGAAATGAGAAGTACTCTTTGGTTTTAAAATTTAGTGAGTGTGATATTACTGCTTTATTATATTGATGCCATGAGGTTTATAGAAATGACCGTTTCGTAGTGCACCCTCATCGTAGGTTATGCATCGGTACGACCTACGGGCGACTCGGTGTATACTCTACGGTGAGGGGGCGCTACATCCCACACTAATCTCAAATTAATCTTTAATTTCCACGAACGCTTCCATTAAAATCAAACTATGCAACAATTAACACAATCAACTTAATTCATACTTAATAACATCAAGAAAAACAAATTTGGGGCCCAACAGACAACATATGGCATAAGAGCAAGTGTTGGTATATTTTTCCGTTTCTATTCCCTACATAGAACACTCTTGTTTGAGGGATAGATCTTGAAATTTTGCCATTGAAATAGAAATTCAGAAAAGCATGTTAATCAACATCGCCCTCTCTTATTTCTGATTATTGCAATGCACAAACTATAATAAAAAATCAAACAATTTATATAGTGTTAATTGTATTTAGAGTTTTGCATATCATGTCATACTAGTCGAGGAATGGTACAAGGTAGGGGTAATGTGTACCGGGTATGAATACCAGTTTTTACCAACCTATTTCATATTGTACCAGTTGGTACTTACGATATTTTTAATACCAACCATATACTGATTGATACCGAAAATTTTAAAAAATGTAGGGGTATATCTGCAAAAAATTAAAAATTTCAACCCTACCCCTAAATGCACGCACACACTCATTCTTCTTCTCTTCTCTGAGTAACCTATCTCTCATCTCATCTCCTCACACTCTCACTCATACAGCTCTCTTCTTTTGCTCTTCGCTATCACTGCTGCTGACCCAACAACCGCCACACCGACGCCTATTACACCACTATTGTCCTCCTCCTCCTCCTATTCCACTCCCACATTTGACTTTTTTCTCACACATCTTACTATCTCTCTCGAGTATCTCGACCCACCATCGACGCCCACCACCACCCACTGACCCCCACCATGGACATACACCCACCACCTGCCACCACCACCATCGACCCCCCATATCTCTGGCTTCTCCCAATATTTTATTTCTCTCTTACACATCTCACTATGTCTTTCTAGTCTCGACGCCCACCACCACCAACGCACACGACTATCGACACCCACCACCTGCCACAACCATCGATGCCATCATACTACCACTGACACCTCAGTAGCCTCAGCCACTCTTGAATCTCCTCTCCTCTTCCATGCCAGATCTACTCGACCCCTAGTCCCCAACCCATTAAAATTGTTATTGAATTTTTGAAATAATTAGGTGTGTGTTATGAATTAATTTTTTGAGTGTGAATTGTTGTGAATGGAATTGTTGATGTATTTGTGAACTGTGAATGCAATTGTTAGTGTTTTGTGAATTGGGAATGAAATATGTTTGTAACATCCCGTTACTGTTAGCAAGGGTATTTTGGGTAATTGGGACGGACTGATAGGTTTCATTGCATTTACCAATTGAACATGTTACTGGCCTCTGATCATAGAGAAACAGGTTTCTTGCATATGCATTTATTCATAGGTACATGCATTCATGATTTTTCGGCATTTTATTGTGAGTATGAATTAATTGGATTGCGAACTGGAAACTGACTGAACTGACTGGATTAGGATTGATTAATCGAGAATTGGGAGTAAGTGGGTTCAAATGACTGATTTAGAATGGTCTAAGTGTAATTGATAATTGAAAGTGGCTGATAGGAAATTTTCGAGAAATTCGGGAGAAAATGCCTGCATCAAAATTTTGGAGTGATGAATCGATTGATCAGATAATCTTGAAAGAATTGTCCAATGGCGATGAAAAATTAGAGTTTCTTGTTAGGAATTAAAATGTTGAGCCATTGAAATTTAGAGACTGAAATTTGGACTGATTTGGAGACCTATGTCTATAAATAGGTAGGTTTGAGAAATTGGGAATTTACCTAAGGTATTATCGCATTCTCCTTCTCTTCTCTACGGCGATCTCCGATTCCTTCCTCATTGGTGAGGATTCTTTGATCTTTCTTTATGGTTTTCTTTTCCTTATGCTAGCCTAACTGGTTTATTGTGATTGATGAAGGTTGAGAAGGATTGAGAGTGGATTATCGTTGATTTGAGAAAGTTTTAGGGTTACGGTGATTTGTGGTTTTGATCTTCGATTGGTAAGTTTTTATGGCTTTAATGTTGTTATTACTGGTTGTTTGAGCATTTATGGCATGTATTGGGTTAGATTGAGTAGTTAGGGTGTTAAATGTTGAGTTTTAATAGCATTAATGGCGGAAAATCGATCGAAGAAGAAGGTGGCGCAGTCGCACGTCGCGACGTCTGGCGTGCCTCGCCGCCGAAGAATTTAGTGCTTTCGGCGCGGCGAAGTGCAAATGAACGCCATGGCGAGAAATTTAATGCTTCGCGTGGCGCGCTGATGTATCGTCATGACGAGCCTTCGCTTACGTCGCGACGAAGGGAAAAGGACGACGTCGTCGCGAAGCGTTCAGATATCGTCCGCGACGAGAGTCGCAAGGTCGCGACGAAAGGGGCTTTTCTGATTGAATGAGTGTTTGTTTATTGGGCATAAATTACGGTATAGACCTCCGATTGAGGTGATTCCTGAATCGTTATGAACTAGAGAAAGAGGTATACAATTGAGGATAATTATGGGAATTGAAATTTATTTAAATGGTATTGATTCATAGAGAATAAGGTCAATTATGGTTCATAGTGTGACCTAAGTATTGAATTGAGGCAATTGGAATTTTAATTGGGATTTTCAATAGAGGTTTTGACCCAATGGATAGGGAATTGCTATAGGGAGTATGAATTGAGGTAATTGAACTGAATTTTAGGATTTGATCAATTATTGTCGATCAATTGGGCGAAGAGTTGGAATGGGACATAAGAGTTCAAAATTGGGTTTTAAGCGGGAAAATCGTGAACATGCATTGTACATAATTTCATAGAGACGTATGCATCATTTGAATTGTTTAATTGAGCATCTAGTAATGGGACGTATTTTCTTTGTCATAGAGGCGCCGTTGGATCGTCATTCCACGGACATTCTTTGGAACTTCAGCGAGCTCGAAAGTAACGGTGAGTAATCTAGTTGGTTTCTCAAATTTACATTTGCCTAATTGCTCAACGTGAAATTACTTGCCAATGTGAAATTGCATGATTTCTGAATTATACATGATCGAATGGCATGTTTCTACTATATTGGATTGGACTACTGTATTGGATTGGATTACTGTATGATACTGAGGAATGTAATACTGGGCTTTTATGGCCATACACTGAATTACTGAACACTGCATGGCATGCATAAATGCATGATCAGATAATGGAAATGTGACCCAAGTGCTATTATCACTGAAAAGAGCCTCGAGCTCGAACACTGTATTGACCGGGCCTAGAGCCCAAGGGGAGAAATCCCTGACGCGTCCCCCCACTGAATACTGACTGAGCACTTGGGCACAATACTGAATAACTGGAAAAGAGTCACATATGCATTGTATACATATGAATGATTGTTGTGTGACACTGACTGATTACGTGATGCCATGATTTACTGTAAATTAGGATATAATACTGTAAACTGTTATATGTTATTGTAAATTGCTACTTAATACTGTAAACTGTTATAGACTAATGTAAATTGTTATATAATGATGTTAATTGAATATTACTGTGTCGTGCTATACGCAATTTGTGTAATGCATGATTTGAGTGAACCATGGATGATAGTTTCTCACTGAGTTCACAAACTCACCCAAAATTGTAATTATTTTTCAGGATTTGGCTAGTACCCCGTTAGACAAACGGGAGTATGATTACAGCAAGCAAGTCAGAGTTCAGGTCGGGATCAGTCTCATGTCTGCATTTGATTCTTTCTGATTTATGAATTGTACTGTTATTTTAGAGGGCCCCAACTGATTAATATTGTATTGTGAATTGATTATTGAAATAGTGTTTGATTTAAAATGTTTCCATATCGTAGGCCCCAAATTGTTTATTGATTTCTGCGCACTTGAGTGTTTTCAAAAAGAAAAAAAGATGTCAAAATGAGTTTTAAAACTGCATGGTCTGCTCTAGCATACCACCCTAGCGGGTCACGGGCTCGGATATCACCATCAATATAGGGTTCGGGTCTGGCGGGAGTGGGGTGCTACAATGTTAATTTTTTGTTGTATTGTTGGGGACTGTGGATGTGGACTGTGGTGGAGTGGAGTGGAATGGAATTGTGAAAATGTGAAAATGAAAAATGTAAATTGATTTATTGAAGTTGTTAATAGAGATATATATACAAAATGTAGATGTGGAATGAAACTATAAAAGTGTGGAAGGAACTAGTCTGGAGTGGACTGTGATTCTATAAATGTGGAGTGGAACTTGGAAGTGTGTTGAGTTGATTGAATTGTTGATTGTTATCAGTTTTGTTAATAGATAATTTAAAAGACATATAGATACAAAATCATATGTTATAAATAAGAATATTATAAAGTTAAGTGCCTACAATATTATAAAGTTAAGTGTATGCTTACCATACTAATTTACTTTAGCATAATCTATACTTAATTATGAATGAAATAAATTTATTATTTTTGTTTACAAATATATCATACAATTCATTTGACAAAAGTTAAACTTTTACCTATTATAAATGAGGTTTATCTAACTCAACTAACTTGACTACATTATTTAAGTATGGCTTGTACGTGTTAGATTACGCATCAATTTTATATAAAAATCAAAAGAAATGTATACAAATATATAAGGAGTGTTACTTTACAAAAAAGGTTTCCATAATATAGTTACCGTAATTTTTAATAATTAATTATGTGATTCAAGGTATTTATGATAATTCTAGTTCCAAATTATATTTCAATACTTTGAGATTTTGATATGTAAACACATTTTCCAATTCCACACTTCCAGGAAGTGTGGGCTGAAAAATATTAAAATGAAATTGTTTTATATATGTTTTGGGATTGTTGTTTATGAAAATTGTTTTATGTATGTTTTGTGATTGTTGAAAATTGTTGAAATGAAAATTGTTTATTTATGTTTTGATATTGTTGGAAATGAAAATTGTTTTATGTATGTTTTGTGATTATTGGAAATGGAAATTGTTTCAAATTGTTATAAATGAAAATTATTTATGTATGTTTTGTGATTGATAGAAATGGAAATTGTTTTTTGTATGTTTTGTGATTAATGTAAATAGAAATTGTTGGAAATGGAAATTGTTTTTTGTATGTTTTGTGATTAATGTAAATAGAAATTGTTGGAAATGGAAATTGTTTATATATGTTCTCGATTATTGGAAATGGAAATTGTTTTATATATGTTTTATGATTATTGACAATGGAAATTGCTGAAAATTGTTGGAAATAAAATTGTTTATGTATGTGATGTGATTATTAAAAATAGAAATTGTTTATATATGTTTTTGAATAATAGAAATAGAAATTGTTTGAAATGGAAATTGTTTATGTATGTTTTGTGATTGTTTGAAATGGAAATTGTTTATGTATGTTTTATGATTGTTTGAAATGGAAATTGTTCATGTATGTTTTGTGATTGTTTGAAATGAAAATTGTTTATGTATGTTTTGTGATGTTTGAAACTTTAAATTGCAATTGTTCAAAATTGTTAGAAATGGAATTGTTGACAATTGTTAGAAGTGGAAATTGTATGTGTATGTTTTGTAATGGTTAAATTGAAATTGTTGGAAAATGTTAGAAATGAAATTGTTGGAATTTGGAAATGGAAATTATTTATGTATGTTTTGTGAAATTATATATGTTGAATAATTGAATTGTTAGTTTTGACTTATAGTGAATTGTATTTTATAAAATTGAATTATGTATAATGTAATCATATAAAATAAGTTATATTATATAAGATGGATATGTATATTGTGTAATGAAATTATGTGTTATTTATTTTGATATATGCATTCATTTATCTTTACAGATAAATGCAAGGAAGTTCAAGTACTCATGATCAACCCACTTCAGAAAGATACAATGATCCAGCTTGGGCTTATGCTACATTAGTTCCCGGTATGAGGAACCATACTATTTGCTTATTTTGTAACAAGAATTTGAAAGGTGGAGGAATCACCCGATTAAAGAAACATTTAGCTAGGCTTAAAGGAAATGGGGAACCCTATAAAAAAGTAAGTTATAATGTGAAGTGGTAAATGAAAACATTGCTTGATGAACATTAATATGAGAGTGATAGAAAGGAAAGGTTGAATTTTGAAATTGGTAGCAGAAGTTTATTTTCTAGTTTTCTAGTGAATCTGGAAATGTTGAAGGTGGTAGTGGTAGTAGTGGTACTAATAGTGTTCCATCTCAGGCCCAAGAAGAAATACCTTAACCTAATGTGAGGAAGAGAAGAATGCATGTGATTAGTTTTTTTACACCACAAACAACTCCTGAAGCCCAACCTTCAATTCGTAGTACAATGCAATCAAGAGATGCGACTCACAATGTCAGTATGTCAGTAAGTTAGATAGTGGAATGATATAAGTTCATCAATCAATGCTTTTCAGTCTTATCATTATAAACCTGTGATGGATGCAATAGCCTCTTATGGTTTGAGATACAAAGGTACTTTGATTGATGACTTAAGAGGTAAATTTTTGAGTTGTTCTATTTATGAAAATATAAATTATTTGACAGAAAGAAGAGTAAATTACGCTATTTATGGATGTTTAATCATGTGTGATGGTTGGACAAATAGGAGATAAGAGCCTATTATTAATTTTTTAGTTTATTCTACAAATGACTCTATGTTTTTGAAATATATTGATGCATTTAACCTTATTAGGAAAACTGAGATTTTGTTTGCGATATTTGATGAAGTTGTGAATGAAGTAGGGCTAGAAAACATCGTTTAGTTTATTACTGACAATGATTTCACTTAATAAAACGACAGGAAAATGGTTGCAGAATACGTATAATTCTTTTTTTTACTCCTTATATTGCACATTACATTAACCTAATGCTGGAGAATATATGAGACCTTAGGTATTTTCCTTTATTGATGAGACTATGAAGATAGCTAAAAAGGTGACAAAGTTTATCTATAATCATGCATGGGTATTGAATTTGATGAGAAAGGAATTTACCATTGGTAAAAATTTGTGTCGTCCTGCTGTGATAAGATTTGCAACAAATTTTTTATCACTTCAGTCTTTTGTTACGATGAAAAAAGAGTTAAGAAAAATGTCTATAAGTGATAAGTGGATTGCATCTCAGCATGCTAAATCTAATGTTGGAGTGGAGGTTTGTAATATTATATTAGAAGATAGAGAATTTTGGTCTCAATGTCAATTTGTTATTCGAGTTTGTGAGCTTTAGGTGAGGGTGCTTCGCTTGGCTGATAGTGAAGAAAAGACAACAATGGGTTATTTTTTGATGTCATGGAGAGAGCGACGGAAGCAATCAAGGCCAATCTGAAACATAGGCCTTCTTTATATACACCATATCTTTCAACAATTATTGAGAGAAGGGAAAGACAACTTTCTTCTTTGTTGTTTATAGCTGGAGCATGTTTTAACCCTAGTGTCTATTTTAGACTGGATCTTACTAAGCAAGTTGAAGTTAATAGAGGAATGCTTTTAACTATTACAATAATTGTTAGCATTGACACGATGCAAGATCTCTTAAACTTATAAATGGAGCTTTATAAGTTATCTTATGAGGATTTTAGAATGCCAATTGCTACTTGACAAAGAGGAAAATTTTCTTTAGGTATTAGTTATTTTCTTTTTCTTATTTATTGAAAATTAATTATCACTTTATTTTGTTTACAACGCTACTTTTGTTATCTTATGACTTACAGTTTCTTGGTGCGATCAATTCAGAAATGGTGTTCCAGAATTGAAAAGGTTTGCAATTCGAATTTTAAATCAATGTGTGAGTGCAACAAGCTTTGAACAAAAATGGAGCACATTTGAATTTATCCACTCTAAGAAAAGAAATAGATTGGAGCATAAGAGGTTTAATAACTTGGTTTTTGTTTGTTACAATTTAAAACTTTAGGAAAGGTATGTCATTATTACTTTCGATATAATTTCTTATAATTTTATAATAATTAAATTATATTGCTTACTAGGAGTCTTAATAGTACAAGTAGTTCAACTGATTCAATTTTTATTAATAATATTAATCTTTTGGCGGATTGGATTTTTGAAGAACCAAATTTGGTAGATGTCAATAACTTGGAAGATAATCTTAGATGAGAAAGTATTGACATATCATTTGGTGCATTAAATTTCAATGATAATAATGATGAAGCTCCTCTTAATGATGAGGATTTTGTATCAAATAATAATTAAGGTTAGTGCAGTTATAGCGAGTATCCTTTTATTGACGATTGAATTTTGTTCCAAGTTTTTGTTTTTCCTCTTCTTTTAATTTTACTTATATTTAATGTTTATGTTAAATTCTATATATGTAATGTAATTGTAAATATTTTTGTATCAAGTTTAACTTCTACTTGATTATTTCCTCATCATGAACTCTTGTTGTTCTTTTTATCGGATGTTTTGATATAATTATTATTTATTAAAATGATGAAATTGTATTATTGTAATATTTTAAATATTTTGTATTATTCTTAATTTTATATTTGTATGATGATGATTGTCTTTTTATATTAATTGTGGTTATTATTTATATATTAAATATTTAAAATTATTATTATTTCATATTAATTGTGATTATTATAATTTTTGAAAATAGGATTAATGTAAATTTATAAAGTATCTGATATAACTGTATAATAAACTATGTTGTAAATTTTAAAAAATTCAGAGATTATTTTATAAATTTTAAAATTACCAAAATGATGCCCAATATTAACCAATACTAATATAATATTATGTCAGAACCTAATTCAATACCAAATTTAGTACGGTATTTACAAATTTGATTGTAGTGATCGTGGAAATGCAATATTGAAATTATTTACCTTTGTCTGTGACGGTAAAACATTTTGGGAATGAGGGACCACACACTAGAAAAAAGAGCTAATTATTAATGAAAAATGATAAAGAACTTGGACATAACTTGATTTTGAAGCGAAGTATATTGAAAACAAAAAAGGTGAGAATCAAAGCAATGGATAATTGTGGCATATATAAGGGACTTCACGGGGGCGAACTTTGCAATTGACTTCCACCGTTTCGTGGCTTTGTTTTTAAACAAACATAGTTGGTTCTGCCGGATTCAGGCTGAACGGTGCGTTGCCGTTTGGATCCATGAGTTGACAACCTTCTGCGTTGTTCTTCGACGTAAATATACCTGCAAAATAAGGAAGGCTCGTCGGGGGTGATATCCCGATTAGCCCCTCCGACGCTCAAGTAAGTTTTTTTGGTGAAGGTGGGAATCAATGCAGAGAAGAACAAATTAGGTTATGATCTCCTCCCTCAATTATGGGAGAATTGTACCTTATATACGATTATGCAGCTAGGTTTAGGTTTTTACGTATTTGCATGGGAGATTGCCTTCTGCTAATGGGCCTCGGATGTGTGGATCAAGCCTAGATTAATCAATAGGTGTAGGACTGACTGATCGGCCTGTAGGTTGTTGTAATTAGGCTCGGGCCCAAATATAGCCGACCCGACCATAAGCCCCCCTACTCCTCGAATCTGAGCGAAGAGAAAGGTCGAGGGAGTATGTTTGGACGTTGTTGCTCGCCCATGCTGTTTCATGGCTAAATGGCGGAGAGCTCGTCAAGTGGTCGATCGGTCAGTTTCAACCGGTCGAATACTGACCTGTTGGGCCTAACTGCTCGTATTGTTATTGGTTGGCTGAGGGCCCTTGACTGATCGGTCTCGTCGACTATTGCAGAATAGCTTGCACGGAAGCAGATCGGTTGGTTATCATTGGTGAGCGTGTGGGGCATTTATTGTAGACGGCGCGTGCTGTCTGACAGCTTTCAGAATCTGAAACGTATCGTCCTTTAACCGTTGTACAGCTATCATGTGTCCTTTCGATCGTTCGTGCCGTTTCGATTTTAAATAGCCTCGATTCTCCCCAGATCTTGCCGCATGTCCGAGACTGCTCGGATTTCTGCCATGTGTCGTAGTCTAAATGGGTCACTGTCGAGGGTTCCTACTGCCGACCCTCTATAAATACTCAAAGTTGGTGAGTTGTGGCGGTTTTCACCTTTTGCTTTCGTACTGCAACTCGCACTTTGCTTTCATTTGCTCTCAAATCGTTCAAGGTTCCCAGAAACTTCTTTTATTTCGCCGTCCGATTTCCCCATTTCTTCTTTCTAAATAGGTACGTCCTTTTTCTTCTTCATTCCTTCATTCCTTTAATCCTTTTTCTTGATAGTCATGTCGACGGGTAGTTATGGGAGCATGGTGGAGATGCAGTAGAGATGTCGATGAGGAGAGAAAGGATGGCTTAGTTAATGGAGTTCCCACCTAAGGCGCATCGCCTATGACCGTGGGAGAGTTGAACAGATTGTGCATCAGGTATAATATCCCTACGTCTTGAAGGCCCCGACTGGCTTGGAAGCATGAGCGGATCCACAGCAATTTTAGTGGATACTTCGCCATCTCCGGGAGTTTTTTCTCAGTGGGTGGCCTGAGGCTCCCGTACGCCTCGATTATGGACTAGGTGTGCGTCTTTTTCGGGTTATTACCGAGCCAGATTCCTCCGAACAGTTGGAGGTTTATAAACGGGTTGGCGTTGCTGTGCCATCAGTTCGGCCATCCGCCCACCGTCGGCGTTCTGCGCCATTTCCTGAGGATGAGTCACAGTCCGAGCTCAGGGGCTGGAATCTCCTTTCTTCAATATCGAGATGCTCGGTATCTCCTGGCTAGGACACCCTCAAAAATTTCTTCCTGGCAGACGAAGTATTTCTTTGTGAAGTCCCCAGAATCTTCCTCCGAGTGCCGACCGTGGAGGTATCCTTTGGCCGGCGATGGAGCGATTAAATCGACCTTGTCCTCGGCGGAGGAGTGGGAGGTGGTCCGTCGTATCAAGGAGCTCGGCGAATCGACTTTGCCGGGCTCGTTGAGGGTATCGGGGGCCTCGGCCGATTCGTTCCTCGTCGATCCCCCTCCATGTATTAGCGGGCTGAAGGAGGAAACCGCCCCGTCCGGTTGACTCCTCGTGATTGTATTAATTTTGAACTTATATCAATTTTGTTTTCTAACTCAATTTAACATTGTGCAGCCATGGTGAGGATGCCTACCTAAACTTCCACGTCAAGGAAGCAGGCCTCTGGGAAGAAGGGGAGTGAGGCGGAGACCGGTGAGGGCGTCGCTTTGTCCATGGGGTTGGTCTCCTCGTCTACGCCGGTGGGTGCTCCCCCAGTCGGGGACCTTCCCGTGGCGTCGGGCCATTAACAATTGTTCAGTGGTAGAGGAGGAGGAGGATGTGGGCCCTCCTCTTAAAAGGAAGAGGTTGGTTCGATTGGGTGACCTTCCACCCCGCCAGGCCAGTGAAGCCAGGGCGAGTAAACAGAAAAAAGGGAAGGAAAAGGCATAAGCCGTGAGCCTTGGGCAGTGGGAGCCTGCCATCAAGTTGGGCAAGGACGTAACGCTCGGGGACCTCGCTGAGAGGGTTACTCCCCTGGCGGACGAGGGGTTTATGGAGAAGAAGGGGAACCTGGAGTTGGGTTCCCAGCTCGTCCGTATTGGTATGCGGGCTGCGACAATGTCTTTTGCCGTCTTCTGGTAACTTGGAGACTCTGGACCAGGAGGTTCAGGATCTCCATGATCAGATGAAGGGTTTGAAGGGCGAGCTGGCAGAGGCGAAGGAGGGCAGGGACCTCCTTCAGGCTAAAAACGCATCTCTTAAGGAGGAGAAGGCAGCCCAGGAGAGGGAGGTGGGAGCTTTGACGGCTCGACTGGCCGAGGTAGAGGGGAAGAGGGAGAAAGAGAATGAGAGTGGAGGAAAATGGTGAGGACGGAGAGGGAGATCAATAGGAAGTGTCGCCAGGACTGCCATTTCACTGTGACAGAGAGAGATAGAGCGGAGAAAACCTTGCGAGAGGTGCGGTGCTCCGTGCGGGAGCAGCGGATCGAGGCCATCAAGCGATGGAAGAGGCGGTTCTTGTACGAAGAGAGTTTAGAGCTCACTGCGAGGTAGCCTTTCGATTTTGAAGAGGGGCCACGAGCTCTATACTCCTGAGGGGGTGGCATGCCCTTCTTTTGAAGACTATGCCAAACCGCTTATTCCTTAAGCTTTCGGGCTTTCTTTGGAGGGGATCACAAAGAAAGTCGAGGGGGAACCGGTCGATGTTAGGATGAAAGGCTAGATCTCGGCTCAAGAGGAAGAGCTCCCTCATGATGTTCCTTGATCGTTTCCCCCGCCTGCTCCTGTTCCCGTTATTATCGCTCCCGGAGAAGAAGAGCTTCCAGGGAAGATATTCCTCGGTTGCTCCCAGGTCCGCTCCTACTTGTCTCTTTCGCCCGCTTAGGGCTTCCCTAGGTATTCCCCAGGTATTCTCCTTCTCCTTGGTGTTGGTAGTTCCCCTTCTCCCATGTTGTAGAGCTCACCTGGCCGGGCTTGTGGCCAGGGTGAATTTAATATGAATGAAAATCTCGTTTCCTTTTCTCCAAGTCACTTTTTCGAAGTCAATTTTGTATTTATGTTCCTTGTTTGGGGCGTAGAGTAGGTCGGGTGTTACTCATGGTCGGTCGAAGCGAGATCCCAAGGATCTCGTCTTGGCGATCGATCGATCATAAACGATCTATGGCGATACCGAGTGAGGTCCCAAGGATCTTGTCTTGGCAACCGATCGACCGTAGTCGATCTATGGAGATACCGAGCGATGGCGATGGCAAGGGACCCAGGGATCTCGTCCTGGTGACCCAACCGACCGTAGTCGATCTGTGAAGAGTGCCGAGCAATGGCGATGGCGAGGGACCCAGGAATCTCGTCCTGGCGACCCGACCGACCGTAGTCGATCTGTGGAGAGTGCCGAGCAATGACGATGGCGAGGGACCCAGGGATCTCGCCCTGGCGTCCCGACCGACCGTAGTCGATCTGTGGAGAATGTCGAGTAATGGCGATGGCGAGGGACCCAGGGATCTCGTCTTGGCGACCCGACCGACCGTAGTCGATCTGTGGAGAATGCCGAGCAATGGCGATGACGAGGGACCCAGGGATCTCGTCCTGGCGACCCGACCGACTGTAGTCGGTCTATGGAGAATGCCGAGCAATGGCGATGATGAGGGACCCAGGGATCTCGTCCTGGCGACCCGACCGACCGTAGTCGATCTGTGGAGAATATCGAGTAATGGCGATGGCGAGGGACCCAGGGATCTCGTCCTAGCGACCCGACCGACCGTATTCGATCTGTGGAGAATGCCGAAAAATATTGATAGCCTTCTCTTTGAACGATTTGCTAAACAGTTTGCCGAGGAATTTGAAAACCTTTATTGATGATAATGAGGGCGTGGGCCGTTAAAAAACCTGTCTGATAGGGACAGCAAAAAGGTACCCACAGATTTTGTACAAAACAGTAATGAACAAACATTAATCAAAATAAAACAAAACTTATCTACTGGTAGGGCGCCTTCAGCTTCCCAGAGTTCCGTGGCCTCGACTTTTCACAGGGCGTATCCCCCGATCTTTGTGTTGCTCGACTTAACTCTCATAGAATTTTGTTGCCTTCACTGGCGCCTTGGAATGGCCGGTACCCCTGTCCTGTCTTCCTTTAAAAGCACGAGTCCTGCTTGGCGGGCTTCATTGTTCCTCTCTTCTTATCGACTCTCTCGTCAAGGAAGCTCATCAGGACTACCGCCCCATCTAGTGTTTTTATTTCTGCCAAGTAACATTCCCTGGTGATTCTCTGTGACCCCGACAATCTGAGCTCAGGTGGGGTGTTGGGAACTTCATGGTTTGGTAGTATGTGGAGACGAGTGATCCGAGGCGTTTTGAGTAGCCACCGATTATCGCGTTATGCGCTCCTTGAAACTTGACGACTAGGAACTCAGCGTCCTTTTCTATCTGCGGCTTCGCCAAACTTCACTTTCAAATTCACCGGGCGACGGGTATCTTGACGCCTGGTTACTCCTTTGATTGGGTCGTCTGTAGGTAGTAGACGATCTTCGGGTACCTTCATCTGCTTGAAGGCCTCATAATATAGCAGGTCGACCGAGCTGCCCGTATCAATCATCACCCGCTTCACCTCGTAACCGTCCATGTTCAGATTTACCACGAGGGCGTTATCATGAGGGCAACTTACTCCATCGAGGTCCGACTCATCGAATGAGATCATCCGTCGTTCTCCTTCGGTTTTTGGTGGGCGAGTTTTGCCGACCTGTTTGGCATATCTTTTCTCCTTTGGCGGTGGATCCCCATTGCGTTTCCACCAAATATCAAGTTAATGACCCCGATCGGTCGGTCGTCTTACTGTCCAGTGTTCCTGCCATCTCTTTCCCTTGATCGTCCTCTCTCTTCGCGTCGATTGTCCGTGTTCGCATTGTTCCTTCCTCCGTCATTTCCATCATTTTGTCTCCAAGACTGCAGCTCCTTTAGGTAGGTCGTAGATCTATTGTCATTGTCCGATCGGCATTAAAATCTGTACTTTATATGTTGGACCCCGAACCTTGAGTGACAATTGGAGTTAGTAATATGAATGGTCAAGTGGATGAGTTGATTGAAATGAAGTTATATAGCAAGAATTAGAAAGAAAAAGTGTGAAAATTTGACTGATTTAGAAAGTTTGACTTTTGGAGAGAGAATGTTTGACTTTGAGAGTTGACTTATGATTTAGGAAAAATTTGATAAAATGGTCTTCTGAAACTTGTAGGTTATGTTAAGAGATTTTGTGGACATAAAGTTTGTAATTTTTCGATATCGGGAGTGAAAGTTATGATCGATCAAAGTTTATGTTTGATCGGGTTTGACTTTTATATTGCTTGGAACTTTGGTGAGAAATTAACCTAGTTAGAGGTTAATTGAGCTTTGATGTTTTCATAAAAATTGAAGGATTTGTTTTGATCTTTATTTCGATATAAAGTATGAAATTTTTCGATCTCGGAATATTAAGTATGATTTTACAAGTTTGTATAGAGGATAGTATCTTTGACGGAAAATGGACTCTGTAGGAGTCGAATTGAGTTTATGTCCTTCGTGAAAGATGTAGAGCTTCTCTCGAGCTTTATAGAGACTAAGTTTGTCAAAATTGGAGTTCGGGATTAAGAGTTATGAATTTGGAAGTTTTGATAATAAGTGGAAAAAAATAAAAAATAAAAATTAAGCATCCCGTCACTAGCGATGCAGTGGTGATCTGGCGTTTTCCTTGCAAACGACGCCGTTTGCTCCACGATTTCTTGACTTTCTTTCTCCAATCAGAGCATTTGTTTACCGTTTTGTTCATATCTTTTCCGATTCGACATCCGATTGAGTTGATTCTTTTGCGTTGGATTCCTAACACAATGAATTTCATTTTATAAGAAATTTGTGAACTTTGCGATTAAATTAATGGTGATTAATTTAATCAAAGTGAGTCGGGAAATTTTCGAGCATGATTCAATGTTTTGTGAAATTCGGGATCTGTAGAGATCCGATTGAAGCGATTCTTGAGGCAAAATAAAGATAAGACAAGGGATACAAATCATATGAAGACATGAAATGTCAATTTTGCCCTTAGGACTTTTAATTTTGAATTTAAGTTCGGATTGGGGTGTAATTTTGGATTAGGAACACATGTGAGTAATTTGAGTATAACTTTTGATCAGGAATCGAAATGAGGCGATTCTTGTTTTGAATTAAACTAGAGACATAAGGATACAATTGTTATGAAGACATTGAGTTTCACTTCTGGGATTAAGAATGTGAATTTTGGGACTGAAATAATCGTACATAAGAAATGTGTTAGAATATGGATTTTCCCGCACTTTATTTACATATAACTTTTGATGTAGTGCTCGGAATTGGCGCGGTCAGTGGCGTTGGATTCGTATGAGTGAGAGGAACATTTATCTAGAAGGAATTTTTGACAAATTCCTTCAGCTTGATAACCCGCAAGTGAGAATGGCATAAAGTAAATTGTAGGGGCAAATTTGGAATTTGGCTAAAAAGGTAAGCCATTTTGGTCTTTGCTCAATTTTAATGACATGGCATTAGATATTTTAAGGTGGTTGTCGTTTGTGGAGGCTGAAGACTCATGAAAATGCTAGAGAAATAAGAAGAAAGAAAGTTGTTTTGCCATGTGGAAGAAGGAGAACCATGTAAGTTTGCAATGAAGAGATGCAAGAAACGATGTAGTATGAATTATGGGTTATAAGTGAAGAGGATTGCTGTCGTTTTGAGCATGTGGAGTCGACTTTGAGTTGCAAAATAAGAAGAGAGTAAGATGAAAGAATAAGAGAAGGAGGGAGAAGTGAAGAGCCAGTAGTGGAGAAGAAAGAAAAGCTTAAGGTTTGTGATATTTTTTGACTTTAACCTTGCTTTTGCATAGATTTTAAGGAAGAAGGATGAAAAAGCTTGAAAGTTTCCCTTGGGCTTGTAAAAAATTGAAAATAGGAAGAGAAAGAGAGAGAGAAAATATTTAAGTTTGGAATTTTCTTGAGTTTTGGTTTGAAAATATGGAAAATGATATGTGTTTATGATTTATGAAGAAAATTTTGATGTATGAGCCTTAGGTTATGTTTAAATATTGGATGAAAAATTAATTAAGGTTTAGGCTTAATTTTATGATTGAGAATTTTGAGATATTTTGGTGTAGAATTATAGGAAATATGATGAATTGATGATATATGAAATCAATTTCGAGGAATTTGTATTTTATGGTATTGAATTGGGATAAATTGGTTTAGGCCAATTTTAGGATTTGGGGATTTTTGAAATTGAGGATTTAAATAGTTTGGAATTAATGTGAATTGATGAATTGTGAGATTAATTTTGAAGAAATTATGTTTTATGAGATTGAATTTGGTTGTATTGGTTTAGGCCAATTTTGAAAATTGGGGATTTTCAAAATTGGAGATTGAAATAGCTTGGAATTATGATAGTTATGTTTTTCCTATGGTTGAGTTTGAGAATTATGCAAATTATGATGATGAATTTGGATGTTATTGGCTTAGGGAATTTTTAAATTGAAGAAAGAAGAAGGAATTTGGAGAATTGACTATTTGGACAAGCTTAGCGTCATTTAGAGGTGGGTAGCATATTTATATTTTGATTTATAAGTTAAATATTACTTTTCGAAAATTTGAGAAAATGAAAGAAAAGATTTTCGTACTTTGTTTATTTCTGAATGATTTTTGGAAAATTATTACAAGCGTAAATTCATTGCTTTAAATGTTTTGATAAACTGATAGAAATTCTGAAAAATGCATTTGTTGTGTATGCATTGAATGATTTGATTTCTGAAATTAGAATTCGAATGATGAATTGATCAAATTGTATGCTTTATGTGAATGTGTGGAAAATTAAGAAATTGAAAAGTGCCTTGAACAATCAGACTCTTCGTTTTTCGATTATGTGTTATGTGGGTTTGGTAGGTCCTTGGTGAGTCATTATTTGTCTCTATGTGTATAGCCTTCTCCGGCTGCCCGCTAGTGTACGAGACTCGATTTCAGACTCCTTCACGGCTACCGGACCGCAATGATGCGAAAAGTGTAATGCGTTATATTCCTGTCGCAGGACGTATCTTGAGGCTATGCGATCGATCTATTGGACCTAGCAGCACCATTACGATATGTTATGTGTTTTGATTTGTTTCTATGTTCTGCATTCTTGTTTATAAAGTGAGAAATGAAAATTGAAATTATGTGGCATTCATATTTATGAAGAATTCGAGAATTTTGAAAAATGAGATTTTTATGAGAAGTTTGGGAATTGAGAGAAATATTCCAAAGTTAAAAAGTTTGAAATATTAGCCCTTTTGGCAAAAAGTTTTTAAAGAAATGTTTTACGCTTATTTATCGGTTTATAAATGTGTTATCCACGAGCTTTGAGCTCACCCCTTTTTCATGCCCATCTCCGTGTTTGACGGAGATCGGATGAAAGAATGTGAAGACATCGGTTTGACATATGTGTCGCTTAGATTTTGTGTATTTTGGATTTTGATTATGGATCATTTGTGGTTTAAGAAAGGTTTGAAAGAAAATGTATTTGTGTATAAAGTTAAGTATTGTGAATGATTGTGAAATTTGTATAGGAACATATTGTATGGTTGATTTGGGAATTTGTATAAATTTGAGATATATATTGATTTTGAATTATGAGATTGGTATATTGATTTGAGAAATATGGAAGTATTAGTTTTAGGTTTGTGTTTACTGCTTGGTGTTGGGATTAGGACGGGAGAGTCGATGGTTACGATATTACGATTAGGGATTATAGAAGTGTATTTTGCCTTTCGAGGAAATTTTGGGTTAGGATAAAGGCAGCCGTTATCTTGCCAAGTTTTAGTAAAAAATTGGATAAAAGTGAGATTTTGGATATGTATAAGTGTATATAAGAGTTTGAGAAATTTGAGATTGGTATGGATTTATATCAGTTATATACATTGTATGGATTTAAGATGATTGGTATATGATTGAGTAACGAGAAAAGAAATGAGAATAAAAAAAGAAAAAAATTTCATAGCGGATTTTGGAACATTCTTAGGATTCCCAACGCGATCATGTTCATTCGATAAGTTTTCTTTGATTATTGTTTCGGATGTCGGATGTATGCCTTTGATTTCGTTTAAGCTTTGCAATCATTCGTTTGATTCGATTCGTTCTTACTTAGCTTGCTTTTGCTTTAAACCGCTACTTTTCGATTTGTTTCGATTAAACACTCGATTCGTTTAGCTATTTTAAACCTCGTGATTAAGCTTTGCATTTGTTTGAGTGTAACCGTTTCGATTCTTATGCTTTGTTTTCCGTTTCGTTTTCCTTTACGGTTATGTAGTTGGGTTCGATGCAGGATCCAACATTTAGATAAGGATAGTGTGCGGTGTATGTAGTTGGGTCTCGGTCCCAAAGCATTTATGGTATCGAGCCCGATATTATGATCATACTTGGGCAATATGATTATCGAGATGGAATTAGTGAGGACGTCTAAGTGATTGTTTGATTTCGATGACAATAAGTATGAATGACTTTAGGAATGTTTAATTGATATGAATGATTTTCATGAATTTTGTGATGAATAAAAGTGATTATTTGATGAAGATGATAAGAATTTTGAGCAATTTAAGGAAAGAGTTCACGAAATTGAGATTTGAAATGCATGATGAATTACGATGATTGATTTTGATCTTGAGAAATATTGGAAAGATGAATTTAATGATAGGAATAAATGATATGGTGGTATGTGAATCAAGCATTAAGATTGAGAATATTTATAGCGAAAACATTAGGTAAGAAAAGAGTGATTGCTTATGAGCTTTGGAAAGAAATGAGTGAGAAAGTGCTTGATGATTTTTTATTTAGAAAGAAATTTATGTAAGAATGAGTTACTTGGAGTTAAGTAAATATGAATTTCGGGACGAAATTCTTTTAAGAGGGGAGAAATGTTGGACCCGAACCTTGAGTGACAATTGGAGTTAGTAATATGAATGGTCAAGTGGATGAGTTGATTGAAATGAAGTTATATAGCAAAATTAGAAAGAAAAGTGTGAAAATTTGAAGGATTTAGAAAGTTTGACTTTTTGGAGAGAGAATGTTTGACTTTGAGAGTTGACTTATGATTTAGGAAAAATTTGATAAAATGGTCTTCTGGAAACTTGTAGGTTATGTTAAGAGATTTTTGTGGACATAAAGTTTGTAATTTTTCGATATCGGGAGTGAAAGTTATGATCACCAAAGTTTATGTTTGATTGGGTTTGACTTTTATATTGGTTGGAACTTTGGTGAGAAATTAACCTAGTTAGAGGTTAATTGAGCTTTGATATTTTCATGAAAATTGAAGGATTTGTTTTGATCTTTATTTCGATATAAAGTATGAAATTTTTCGATCTCGGAATATTAAGTATGATTTTTACAAGTTTGTATAGAGGATAGTATCTTTGACCGGAAAATGGACTCCCGTAGGAGTCGAATTGAGTTTTATGTCCTTCGTGAAAGATGTAGAGCTTCTCTCAAGCTTTCTATAGAGACTAAGTTTGTCAAAATTGGAGTTCGAGATTAAGAGTTATGAATTTCGGAAGTTTTGATAATAAGTGGAAAAAAATAAAATAAAAAATAAAAAATAAAAATTAAGCATTCCGTCATTATTACGCGACGATCGCCAGTGCGACGGCGAAAGCGTTCAGCCGTCGTCACTACGGGCGACGATCGCATTAGCGATCTGACTTTCAGCTCGCATCACCAGGCGACAACGTCGCATACAGTGATCTGGCGTTTTCCTTGCCTCAAACGACGCCATTTTGCTCCTCGATTTCTTGACTTTCCTTCTCCAATCCGACATTTGTTTACCGTTTTGTTCATATCTTTTCGTTCGACATCCGATTGAGTTGATTCTTTTTGCGTTGGATTCCTAACACAATGAATTTCATTTTATAAGAAATTTGTGAACTTTTGAGATTAAATTAATGGTGATTAATTTAATCAAAGTGAGTCGGGAAATTTCGAGCATGATTCAGTGTTTTGTGAAATTCGGGATCTGTAGAGATCCGATTGAAGCGATTCTTGAGGCGAAATAAAGATAAGACAAGGGCTACAAATCATATGAAGACATGAAATGTCAATTTTGCCCTTAGGACTTTTAATTTTGAATTTAAGTTCGGATTGGGGTGTAATTTTGGATTAGGAACACACTGTGAGTAATTTGAGTATAACTTTTGATCTGGGAATCAAAATGAGACGATTCTTGTTTTGAATTAAACTAGAGACATAAGGATACATTTGTTATGAAGACATTGAGTTTCAATTCTGGGATTAAGAATGTGAATTTTGGGACTGAAATAATCGTACATAAGAAATGTGTTAGAATATGGATTTTCCCGCCTTTTTTACTTTATAACTTTTGATGTAGTGCTTTAATTGGCGCGGTCAGTGGCGTTGGATTCGTATGAGTGAGAGGAACATTTCTCTAGAAGGAAGTTTTGACAAATTCCTTCAGCTTGATAACCCGCAAGTGAGAATGTCATAATGTAAATTGTAGGGGCAAATTTGGAATTTGGCTAAAAAGGTAAGCCATTTTGGTCTTTGCTCAATTTTAATGACATGGCATTAGATATTTTAAGGTGGTTGTCGTTTGTGGAGGCTGAAGACTCACGAAAATGCTAGAGAAATAAGAAGAAAGAAAGTTGTTTTGCCATGTGGAAGAAGGAGAACCATGTAAGTTTGCAATGAAGAGATGCAAGAAACGATGTAGTATGAATTATGGGTTATAAGTGAAGAGGATTGCTGTCGTTTTGAGCATGTGGAGTCGACTTTGAGTTGCAAAATAAGAAGAGAGTAAGATGAAAGAATAAGAGAAGGAGGGAGAAGTGAAGAGCCGACCGTGGAGAAGAAAGAAAAGCTTAAGGTTTGTGATATTTTTTTTACTTTAACCTTGCTTTTGCATAGATTTTAAGGAAGAAGGATGAAAAAGCTTGAAAGTTTCCCTTGGGCTTGTAAAAAAATTCAAAAATAGGAAGAGAAAAGAGGAGAGAGAAAATATTTAAGTTTGGAATTTTCTTGAGTTTTTGGTTTGAAAATATGGAAAATGATATGTGTTTATGATTTATGAAGAAAATTTTGATGTATGAGCCTTAGGTTATGTTTAAATATTGGATGAAAAATTAATTAAGGTTTAGGCTTAATTTTATGATTGAGAATTTTGAGATATTTTGGTGTAGAATTATAGGAAATATGATGAATTGATGATATATGAAATCAATTTCGAAGAATTTGTATTTTATGGTATTGAATTGGGATAAATTGGTTTAGGCCAATTTTAAGATTTGGGGATTTTTGAAATTGAGGATTTAAATAGTTTGGAATTAATGTGAATTGATGAATTGTGAGATTAATTTTGAAGAAATTATGTTTTATGAGATTGAATTTGGGTGTATTGGTTTAGGCCAATTTTGAAAATTGGGGATTTTCAAAATTGGAGATTGAAATAACTTGGAATTATGATAGTTATGTTTTCCTATGGTTGAGTTTGAGAATTATGCAAATTATGATGATGAATTTGGATGTTATTGGCAAGGAATTTTAAATTGAAGAAAGAAGAAGGAATTTGGAGAATTGACTATTTGGACAAGCTTTTAGCGTCATTTCGAAATGGGTAGCATATTTATATTTTCATTTATAAGTTAAATATTACTTTTAAAAATTTGAGAAAATGAAAGAAAAGATTTTAGTACTTTGTTTATTTACGAATGATTTTGGAAAATTATTACAAGCGTAAATTCATTGCTTTAAATGTTTTGATAAACCGATAGAAATTACGAAAAATGCATTTGTTGTGTATGCATTGAATGATTTGATTTCGAAATTAGAATTGAATGATGAATTGATCAAATTGTATGCTTTATGTGAATGTGTGGAAAATTAAGAAATTGAAAAGTGCCTTGAGCAATCAACTCTTCGTTTTCGATTATGTGTTATGTGGGTTTGGTAGGTCCTTGGTGAGTCAATTTGTCTCTATGTGTATAGCCTTCTCCAGTCGCCCACAAGTGCACGGACTCGATTCGGACTCCTTCACGGCTACCTTGGACCGCAATGCGGGAAAGTGTAATGCGTTCATTCACGACCGCAGGACGACCGCTTATGGGCTATGCGATCGCTCGCTTGGACTAGCAGCACCATTCGATATGTTATGTGTTTTGATTTGTTTCTATGTTACGCATTCTTGTTTATAAAGTGAGAAATGAAAATTGAAATTATGTGGCATTCATATTTATGAAGAATTGAGAATTTTGAAAAATGAGAAAAATGAGATTTTATGAGAAGTTTAGGAAAATTGGAAAGAGTTTGAGAGAAATATTCCAAAGTTAAAAAGTTTGAAATATTAGCCCTTTTGGCAAAAGTTTTAAAGAAATGTTTTACCTTATTTATCGGTTTATAAATGTGTTATCCACGAGCTTTCGAGCTCACCCCCCTTTCATCCCCATCTCCGTGTTTGACGGAGATCGGATGAAAGAATGTGAACTGTCATTTCCGACATATGTGTCGAGTTAGATTTTGTGTATTTTGGATTTTGAGTATGGATCATTTGTGGTTTAAGAAAGGTTTGAAAGAAAATGTATTTGTGTATAAAGTTAAGTATTGTGAATGATTGTGAAATTTGTATAGGAACATATTGTATGGTTGATTTGGGAATTTGTATAAATTTGAGATATATATTGATTTTGAATTATGAGATTGGTATATTGATTTGAGAAATATGGAAGTATTAGTTTTAGGTTTGTGTTTTCTTTGGTGTTAGGATTAGGACGGGAGAGTCCGATGGTTACGATATTACGATTAGGGATTATAGAAGTGTATTTTGCCTTTGCAGGAAATTTTGGGTTAGGATAAAGGCGGCCGTTATCTTTGTCGAAGTTTTGGTAAAAAATTTGGATAAAGTGAGATTTTGGATATGTATAAGTGTATATAAGAGTTTGAGAAATTTGAGATTGGTATGGATTTATATCAGATTATATACTGTTGTATGGATTTAAGATGATTGGTATATGATTGAGTAACGAGAAAAGAAATGAGAATAAAAAAGAAAAAAATTTCATAACGGATTTTGGAACATTCTTAGGATTCCCAATGCGATCATGTTCATTCGATAAGTTTTCTTTGATTATTGTTTAGGATGTCGGATGTATGCCTTTGATTTCGTTTAACTTTGCAATCTGCTTCGTTTGATTCGATTCGTTCTTACTTCCGCTTGCTTTTGCTTCCGCCGTTACTTTTCGATTTGTTTCGATTAAACTTACTCGATTCGTTTATTATTTTCGCTTCGCATTCGCTTTGTATTTGTTTCGAGTGTGCGCTTCGTTTTTGATTCTTATGCTTTGTTTTCCGTTTCGTTTTCCTTTCTGGTTATGTAGTTGGGTTCCGGTAACGGGATCCAAGCAGTGTATGTAGTTGGGTCTCGGTCCCAGCATTATAAACCGACCGAGCTTTCCCCTTTGGATAAAGGATTCGATTTCTTTTTTCAGTGGCCAGCAATTCTCCGTGTCGTGGCCGATGTCTCTGTGGAAACGGCAATATAGATTTGGATTCCTCTCCTTGTAAGGGGTCTTCATTTTATCGGCTCTCGGATGGATTCCCCATCCGCTTTCCACCGCCAAGATGCTTCGCATATCGTTTGTTAAGCGGTGTGAAGTCTTGATGATGCCACTGCCGACCGGTAGGTTTCCTCCAGGTCGACTGATCCCTTTGTCTCTTGTGAGACTCGTCTGCCCTACCACTCGGCCCGCGATCATCTTCCCGGCGTTTCGTATTCTTTAATACTTCTTCGAGCTGAATGTATCTGTCCGCCCTGCTTCTTATTTCCTGAACAGATCGGGGTTGGTCGAGGGCTAACGACTTCTTGAACTCCTCATCCCTCGTATTATTCATGAGCGCGGCCAGCATGGACGAGCAGGTGAGGTCGGGCACTTCGACCGCTTCGTTATTGAACCGGGTGATGAACTCCCGCAAACTCTCGTTTCTTCCTTGGGTGAGTTGCATCACCTCCAGAGCTGTCTTCTGCGGCCGCTTACTAGTGGCGAACTGGTTCAGAAATAACAATCTGAAATCTTCGAAGCATGTGACACAGCCCGGGGGCAAGCTGTTGAACCAGCGCCGAGCTCCCTCTTGAAAGGGTGTACAAAAAGCCTTGCATTGGATAACATCCGGGACACAGTGTAAGTTCATCATGGACTGGAAGTGCTGCAGGTAGTCCAGGGGGTCGGTCTTTCCGGTGTATTTCTCGGGGGTCGGTATTTTTGTGCCGGGTATTGGGAGGCTATCCAAGATCTCCGGAGTAAAGGGAGAGTTATACTGCGCCGTCGGGCGGTTTGGACGGAAGCTCATAACCGCGTTAATCCGATCGTCCACGATTTTTTCTAGGTTTTGTGTCTGGTGGCGATCGGTCATCATCTTTGGTTTGTCGCCTGACTGTCGCAGAGACGTCGCTATTCTTGCCGGCCGACCGCAGGATCTGGCGAATCAACAGATCGGCTGCTTCCTTGATCTGTTTTCTGGTCAGGACGGAGTGCACAACCGGAATAGGTTCTATACCCGATCGGTGTTGAAGATTCGGGTGTGTACTGGGTGCGACGTTATCCTCTACAGCCACGCTCTGCTCTTCCTGTTCCAAGGTTTGAGGTTGCTGTTGATCGTTAGGATCAGAGGATTCGTCACGAGAGACGTCGGTGCGGTGACGTAATTGCGAGCGGCAGAAACCCAGACGCCATTGATCGCTGAGGCCGCAACAATGGCCACATCGAGATTCGTCGCCGCCACCTGGCTGATTTGTGTGGTTCTGGATGTGGTTCCCGGAAGTCGGGCCCCACGGTGGGCGCCAATTGGTTCTGCCGGATTCAGGCTGAACGGTGCGTTGCCGTTTGGATCCATGAGTTGACAACCTTCTGCATTGTTCTTCGACGTAAATATACCTGCAAAACAAGGAAAGCTCGTCGGGGGTGATGTCCCGATTAGCCCCTCCGACGTTCAAGTAAGTTTTTTTGGTGAAGGTGGGAATCAATGCAGAGAAGAACAAATTAGGTTATGATCTCCTCCCTCAATTATGGGAGAATTGTACCTTATATACGATTATGCAGCTAGGTTTAGGTTTTTACGTGTTTGCATGGGAGATTGCCTTCTGCTAATGGGCCTCGGATGTGTGGATCAAGCCTAGATTAATCAATAGGTGTAGGACTGACTGATCGGCCTGTGGGTTGTTGTAATTGGGCTCGGGCCCAAATATAGCCGACCCGACCAATAGTAATCATGCCTCCCGGTCTCATATTAGTATCAATTTATCATCATTAGGAATGACAGGAAGTCCGATTTAAAGCACTGGATTACTGCACGCATAGTCGAATAGTATAATGGGTTAGGATTTTCAATACTCATTTGACACTTCATTACACTCTTATTCTAAGTCAACCTTCTACACAAAATACTTTATTAAAGAGAATAAAGAATGTTGGAAAATGTAAGAATGTTTTTATTAAAAAAATCTCTCAAGAATGCTACAACAGTTAGGATGATCTTTACAATCTTATATTGTACAAATGATGCAACGCTTAAGGAATATTTATTCTAATTCCTACTTAAAATGGATGATTAAGATTTGTTTGATCTAATGGTCTACATTTACCTTTTAGAATTCTCTATACTACTCTACATGTTTTAAGCAGAAGGTCTTTCTATCTACAACATTCTACAAACTTCCGTAATGTTTCATGATATTCCATAAGCTTCCACAAGCTTTTATAGTCTTCAACCAAGTTCCAAAAGCTTCTAGAGTCTTCCATAAGCTTCTATCATATTCGAGAAGCCTCTTGAATCTTCCACAATATTCCAACATGCTCTAGAAGACTGTTTTGGACCAAAATTCATCTTGTGGCCTTTAAAACATGCAAAACATATCATTCCTCCCCACCTAATTCGACGATATCCTCGTTGTGTCATGTTGGAACTCTCAAATTTTATCTTTGTATTGCCAAAGAGAAAGCTCATGCTCCCAACTAGTTTGATTTTCCAGTTGCCCCTTTTATTTGATCAAGCATTCGTCATATGTCGGATGTGTGCCTCTCCTTAGTATAGCCCTATGTGCCAAGATCTCTTCCACCTTAAGTTTATGTGTTGTCATCAGAGCGGTGGGTGCATGTCTTGATTCACCCCTATTCGGATCTTCCTTATCGGCATAATAAGGCTTTCGAAAACTTACATAAAATACAGGATGAATCTTTAAGTGTGACGGTATCTTGACTTGGTACATCAAATTGCCCACCCTTTTATCTACTAGAAAAGGTCCTACGTACCTCCAAATCAAGCCCTTGTAAACACTTTGTAACATCCCATCACCGATGGGAAGGATAAAATGGTAATTCGGGACGAGTTATGAGTGTGTAAACTAGTCTCGGCATGTTCATGCATAATATGGCCTCCATATATGCATAAATTGTAATTTTTGTATATGCACATGATTGTACATGCATTCATGACATTTCCCGACATATGTGTTTATTGTGAAAAACATATGATTTAGTGCTTGAAAATTTAATTGGAGTAGATTTTTGTGCATTTTACATTTTTGTGGAATTTTTAAAAATTTTCTGAAATTTTTTTCTGGTGAAATTTCAGAACCGGAAAAAATTGATAAGTGACAGATTGATTTGGTTTTCGATACTGAAAATGACTGCCCAATGGCACTGAAAAATTAGACACATAATTTTAGGAATTATGATTGTTGAGCCATTGGAATTTGGAGTAGAAATTGGATTGTATTTGGAAAAAAAGACCTGAAGAATGCTTTAAATCAGGACAAGTGGCAAGTGACACTTGTCACTTGCCTACTTAGTCTTAGTCTAAATTGTTTTATAAATAACCTAAACTTGGGAGAGCCATACACGACACTTTTAGGTTGGAAAGTGAGAAAGGTGCTTTAGCGAAATTTTCTTCTTCTCCTTCGTAGGTTCTCCTCCCTCTTCTTCATCGTTTTGCTCTCTTTTTTTTTAGCTAGAATTGCTACTCATCTTCACTACACAAAAACCCCTCCTATGTTTTGTGCTTTCTCCTCCTTTTTCACAAAAAAATTACAAACCTAAGCTTCAAGGAAGATGGTCATGAGTGGTAGGATAGGTTGGAAGAATTGTGAAACTTTGGCAAAATTGAAGATTTGAAGCTTGTTTAGGTAAGAATTAAGTTGTATGTTCTTTAATTAGTAGTTAGAAGCAATTATTGTGTTTATTAGTGCTTTAATTTCATGAGGTTTGTGTGTTGATTGTGTGGGCATAAGTCATGTTTATGTGAGGCTAAATGATGTTGGATATGTGTAGTGTGTGAATTAGTGTGTGTATTAAGTGTTAGAGTGGTTTTCATAATGTTAAATGATTGGTAATTAAAGTAAGAACATTTTGGATGTGTGTTACCATTTTATGGTTAAGTGGTCAAGTGAAGATCTAGAGGAAATTGTGGCTGGATTAGTGGTTAAATTGGATGCTTATTGATGTAGGATTGGTGTTGGAATGAAAGAAGTTGAGTTTGATATGAAATCTGAAAAATTTTACTTTGAGCAGGTTTCAGATTTTTTGCTCATAACTTTTGACATGGTGGTCCTATTGAGATAAGCTTTGGCTTAAATTAAACTTAATAAGTTTGGTTAGATTTCATATGAAGGAAGTTTTGTTCAATTCTGAATTTAAGGGTTTTAAATTTGGCTTGGAAAGTGTGTTGTAGGTGCTGTAGGAATAGTAATCTGAACCTTGAGACCTGAAACTTTGATGATTTTGTTTTAGTTGATGTGGATTGAATTTGCTAATTTGATCTTCATGAAAGTTGAAGATTTTTGTGTTAGCTTTCTAACGCCACTAAGTATGAATTTTTTTTATTTTTACGTTGAAAGTTATGGTGTGTTAATGTTCAGGTGGTCATTCAGCTGAAAATGTGTTTTGCGTTCAAGTGACTCTAAGTGTAAGGTTTTGTGCCTTTTGTGTTCTGGTGCTAATTGTGGACTGTTAAGGGTGAAATTGACTCAAGTGATCTTCTGGAAAGTTGTAGAGGATTGTTGTATCTTTCTAATGAGGTATAATATGTTAATTATGGATATAAGGATTTTAAGTTATGCATTTTCAAAGTTTGAACATGGTTTAGGTGATGTGCTGTTTTAATACTCCCTAACAGGACAGCCACATTAATTTAAGATTTGACCTAGTTAGGGATGGAATTTGGTTCTAAGTCCTTGAGAATTGTATTATATTGTCTGAGCTTTTTATTGCTATATGATATGGAATTTTTTGCCAAGGGGATGTGGAGTTATGCATGTTGGAAGATTGGGTTATTGTTGAGAATAATTTGGGTAGGCAGAAGCTATGATTGAGAATTTGATTTGGTTAAAGCTGGAATTGGCTTCCAAGTTGTTCATGAAAGTTGTAGCATTTGTTTTTCTCTTTTGATTGATATAAAATTTGGAATTTTTGGCTAAGGGGATGAAAAGTCATGATGTTTACAAGTTTTGGTACTGTTTGTGAGGAGCTTGTCGATCAGTCATCTTGGAGTGAATTTTTTACCCCTTTAGAGGTCGATCTGATCTTTGAGTCCCTCATGAAATTGTAAAGTTGTCTTTTATTTTTGTAACGATACTAAGTTTGTAAAATGTGGAGTTCGGATCCAAAAGATATGAAGGTTAGAAGTTAGGAGGTTAGGATCGCGTGGCTAGTGCATTGGTCTGATCGGCGAAACAAGCACCAAGCGCTTGTCGATTAATGGTCATGGTCGATTTTCGGCCGACCGACCTCTCTTCTTTCTTTTGGCCATAACTTTTTCATCCGACCTCCGATCAACTTGATTTTTAAAGAGTTGGATTCCTAAGACATTTCTTTATCTTTTCATACCAAATTTATGATTTTTGAGATCAAACTGAGAAAGGTCGATCGGATCTAAGTGAGCAGACCAGTTGGAAAAGTCTGAACATGCTTCAGTAATTTGGAGGTATCCTGAGCTATAGAGCTCCAATCGATCTGATTCTTATTTCTAATTAAACTAGTGACATAGATCTACAAATATTATGAAGAGGTTAGACTTCAATTTATCCCCTAATATGTTCAATTTCTAGAGTGAAGTTACGTGTAGTGTGTTGGTCTGAACGTGTTTTGGGAATATCTTTTTCGTCCGACATCCAATTGACCTGATTCTCGAGGCATCGGATTTGTGAAATATTTAATTTCATTTATTTTTGAAATTGGGAACTTTTAGAGCTGAAATTGTCAGAGATTGGTTAGGTCAAAGTGAGAGGACCGGATAATTATTTTTCTGGTCCATGTTTTATTAATAATTGGGCCTATAGCGGTCCAAATTGAGTGATTTTGATGTCTATAGTTTTCTAATTTTTAGAGGAAATTTTTGTGACGGGAAATTGTGAAATAGTGTTGGGAATGTCACGAACATGCATTGTACACATCTAAATTGCTACATGTGCATTATTTAATATTTCTGATTGTGCTTTTGGTAATGTGTGAATATTTTGAACGTTATAGAGACACAGTTGGAACGTCATCTCACGGATATTGCCGAGACTTTCCGGCATTAGCTCGAAAGTTATTTGGTGAGTGACCTAGATGGTTTCTCAATTATTATTTGTTTATTATTTTGTGCTTAGAACTCTATGGAGAATAATAGTGGGCTTGTGCGTTTGTTTATGACTGGATTTCGGACCAAAGGTGTCCGATGTATTTAGAGATTATGACATAGAAGTGTTGTTGTCTGAGAATTTGGGAACTCTGTGTTTTAAATGTGATTAAATGTGAGTGTGATTTTAATGTGAAAAATTGTGAACTAATTGGTTGAATGTGATAATTGAGAATGATTGTGATGTTGATATGGTTTCATTTTGACCTATGCATTCCATGCATAGAAGGCCTGATCAGATAATAACAGTTGTGATCGGAGCAGCCACCGAGAGCTACAAGCTCAATGTTTATATTTGGGCCTCGAGCCTCACAGTAATTCAGAGCCTCGGACTCAACGATTAATGCGCCCATATTGGGACAATACAGGAGCTCGGTCACAACACCGTAATAAATGAAAAAAAAGGTGTCACATACGTGTGTCATATGCATTTGATTTAATCATTTGGATTGAGTGAAAGGCAAAATGCCTTATGCTTCTGTAGTACCAATCATGTGGTATTTCTGAAAGTAGATTATGAAACAATTATATTATGCTTGCGTGTTGTATGAAATCAATTGGTTATAAATGACTAATCGAATGAAATGCATCAAATTGTCCGTACTCAAGTGAAATTGTGAAATGTGATCAGACATGCAACAATGAAAATATATGTTATGTGAATTGATGAGTTGCATGAATTGAGTGAACCATCGATGATGGTTACCTCACTAAGTTCGTAAAACTCACCCAAATTTGCAATTATTTTTCAGGACCCAGAAGAATACCCCGTTAGGCAACGGGCGTATAGCAACCACATATGAGCGAGATAAGAGGTCAAGATCAGTTCGCGTCTGCAGTAGTGTCTGAGAATAATTGTGTTTTTTGAAATTTTTGTACTAATGATTAGGTCATGTTGTAAAGTCAACAGACTGAATTAAATTGTATTTATGAAAAGGGCCCCCGAGGCCATTGAATTATTTATGTAAATTGTTTTCCGCACAATATAAAAAGTATGTGTATGTTTCAAAAAAAATTTATACTGAATTTTGACTGAGTGATGTAGCACTCCACCCTCACAGGGCACGGACTCGGATATCACCATCGATGTCGGGTTCGGGTCATGCGGGAGTGGGGTGTTACACACTTCCTCTAGCACGTCTATGATAAAGGAGATTAACCATTACCAAATCTCCTTAATTAATCTCTTATCAGCCTATAAGAAGTAATAACACTCCTTCCTCAATCCATCCCTCTTGGGCACATAAATCCAACTTCCTTTGGTGATAAACAACCCATCCTCAAGCCAAAACTTGTGTCTTTTTCTCCTCAACTTGCTTCAACACCTTTTTGGCTTGGTGGTCATGATGCAATCCTTAATTCAATTACAGAGAGGAAAACTAGGTTGTGATATAGTTGTCAACTCAACCTTGTGATCCACCTCTATTTTTGGTGGTAACTTCTTTGGCAACTCAGGTGGCAGGACATCCTTATACTCCTCAACGACTCAAGCAATCTCCTTAGGTAATTTTTCAAGAGTAGTGGAATTTTCCTCCTTAAACATCACTAAGAATGTTGGTTTTGCCTTCTTCACTTCTCTGGTAAGTTGCATGGCTGAAATAGTCTTTGTCTTCATTGGTACCTCTCGAGACAAAGGTACCATGCTCATATTGCCCTCCTCTATGATACACATGGTGTTTGCAAATGGAACTGGAAGAGCTTTCACTGTAGCACCCCACTCCCGTAAGACCCAGACCCGAAATCGATGGTGATATCCAGATCCATACCCTGCGAGGATGGTATGATACCAAACTCAGACAAAACATAGTACCAAAATTTTGTTTTGAGGCAAACATACACTTACATATATATGTATATTTCGGAAAACAATTTACATAACAAAACTGGTAGGTACAATGACCACGAGGGTCCCCAAATAAAATACACAATAACATATAAGCAAAGTCTTTACTCTAATGCAAACGCAACTGATCCCGTCCTCTCATACCGTTCTGCGATCACTATACACCCGTTACCTAACGGGGTATTCTTCTGAGTCCTGCAAAACAATTTCAGATTGTGGATAATTTTTTGCAAACTCAATGAGTAACCATAATCGATGGTCCGCTTACTCAAGTACAGAATCAACTAATAACTTATGTTCTCATTATTTCTCTCTGATCTCATTTACAATTCCCATAGATCTATCTCTATCTCATAAAACATTTTCTCAAGGAAAAAAATTCCCATTTACACATTTACAGAGATCTATATTCATACGTCCCATTTTTCGATACATAAGTATTTCACTCGCTTACTATTCAACTATCATTTGGCTGTGACCTAGTGCCTAAACGGTCCCATTAAAGGGCTCATTAAAATCTGTCCCTTATCTAGTGTTGGATATAGGGCTCATCCAACGTTGAGCCTGAGGCTCTAAATCACTCATGAGCTTGAAGCTCATTTACGTACGTTGAGCTAACAGCTTTGATCGGTGGCGAGTCTAGTCGACAGCCATAAAATCTCACACAACGCTAGACACATAACAATATGTCATACATTTTTCAGTTAATTGTACCTCATGATCGTTATTATATCAGTATATGACATTTTGCCTGTCATTCAATCAGTAAATCAAATCAAAATCAATATATGACATTTTGCCTGTCATTCAATCAAACATATCAGAATAAATACAGTCTGTAACTTGTAACCCATTATCAATTTATATTAGTGTTGTGACCAAGCATCTATACTGCCCCTATAAGGGCACATTAATCGTTGAGTCATAGGCTCTGGAACTGTCCCATCAAGGGCTCGTTAATCGTTGATCGCGTCTTAGGGGTAGGAGAGCCCTCTGGGTATACACTACTTCCCACGCGTCTTAGAGGTAGGAGAGCCCTCTGGGTATGCACTAACTCATCAGTCGTTGAGCTTTTCGCTCTGAAACTGTCCCGTCAAGGGCTCATTAATCATTGAACGCGTTTTAGGGGTAGGAAAGCTCTCTGGGTATGCACTACTTCTCACACATCTTAGAGGTAGGAAAGCCCTCTAGGTATGCACTAACTCATCAGTCGTTGAGCTTTTCGCTCTGAAACTGTCCCGTCAAGGGCTTATTAATCATTGAATGCGTTTTAGGGGTAGGAGAGCCCTCTGGGTATGCACTACTTCCCATGCGTCTTAGACGTAGGAGAGCCCTCTAGGTATGTACTAACCATCAGTCGTTGAGCTTTTCGCTCTAAAACTATCCCGTCAAGGGCTCATTAATCATTGAACGTGTCTTAGGGGTAGGAGAGCCCTCTAGGTATACACTACTTCCCACGCGTTTTAGGGATAGGAGAGCCCTCTAGGTATGCACTATTCCCTTTCGAGCTCGAAACTCTTTTTCAGTAGTCGAACTTGTAGCTCTGATCAGTATATCACAGTCATTTCTAATCTATTCCAGATTTTCACATCGCAAACACAATTACACTATCACATTCTCATAACATTTCTGTATACTATCACTTCAATACTCCGGACCCTCCATCCGGAGTTCACATTCAATATTATCTCATAATTTTACTTCAGAGAATTTAAATCACTGAATTATAACATTTAATACTTTGAGAACCGTCTAGGTCACTCACCTGGCTTCTGCGCTAACGCCTGGAAGTCTCTAAAATGTTTGAAGTTGACTTTTCAAAAGTTCCTCTATCATAAATCAGAACACATAATTTTAGCACATAGTACATTTCAGAAATAAAGCACATTTAGCAATCTAATGATAAATACTATGCACTTTCGTGACATTCCCGACACTGACCATAAAACAATTCGCGTTAAACCTTTCCTGAAAAGAAACAGAACTCAATTGACTCTCAATTTATACAATTTGTTTCAGAAATCTAAAAATCATTGCCCAACATAGACGGACTATCTTTATGCCGAAACCATACTTTACACTAAACTTCCATCCAAATTTGAGGACTTTAACAGACTGCTTCAACACTCCCCCTTTCTATAAGCGTATAAACCCTTATCTCTAGTTCATAACAAATCCAACATTATCTCATTTGAATGACGGTAGAAAAGTTATCGCTTAAAAACCAAAATATGACTTTCTGCGAACAGTAGCTCACCGTGACGTGAAGAAGCTCGCCGTGGCGAAATCCAACGCTCGCCCTCGGCGCGACGTGCTTCTCGTCCTTGTCGCGACGTGCGCAAATTTGTGCGTCGCGACGTGCGAGCCCGATCGGGCCTCCCGAATCCGTCTTTCAACCATTTTAATCCATTTTTTTCCAATTTATTCAACACACAACTCATCTATGTTCCAAATTAACACTCATACATCATTTTCCAACTCAAATCCAACCCATATCATTTACAAATCATCATAAATATATCCCATGTTCAGAAACCCTAAACCAACATAAACATACCCCAATCTTTACCCAAATCACTCAAAACATGAATCAAACAACTAATTAAGAAGAAAGAGACTTAAACTTACTTGATTTGGCTCACAAAATCCTTAACTCTTCAAGATTTCGTCGAAAATCCCTTCCTTCTTCTCTTCCTCTTCTTCTTCCACGACATCTTCATTTCTCTCCCATTTCAAACCCAAATTTTCCCTTTTTATACCCTTACCAAAAGTGAAAAGTCCATGCTACCCCTTCCTATAAGCCTTAAGACTTATACTCTTAAGTACCTTGCCCAAATTGCCCTTATTCAAAATATAACTTTACTATTTAAATTCAGAAATTCCGACCCTTAGAGACTGATTTGAAATTCAACTCTTTCCGTAACGCTTGATTCCATGACTATCAATTTCCAATGCAATCATTTATCTTTCCAAAATTTAATAGTGAACAACTCCTGTATCATGTCTTTAATCGGAGTGACAATTGAACAATCAATTTCAGTACCAGAAATCTCATCGGTACCCACTTTGCAATATTTTGCAGAATTCACATAAATCACTCCAATGCAATTTTCAAACACACATAAATTCACAATTTTTCACAAAGACACCAAAGCCGGAAATTGTCACAAGTGCATGTATAATTTTGTGTACAAAAACACAACCCAATCCAAATTTACTAATTCACTCTTCCCATCGGTGACGGGATGTTACATTCACTTTGTCTATGAAATCCATGCCCAACACCACCTGCAAATCATCCATGAGACAATAGAACATTTATAGAATCATGCCACTCACCAATACGGATCTCTACTTTCTTGGCCATGTCACACATGTTTTTGGCCTCCAAGTTCACCGCCTTAATCCACCCAATAGTTGATGTGTACTGGATGCCCATTTGGTTGGCTTCTTCTTCCTTTATAAGTTATTTGTAGCACAAGTATCTACCAAGGTTCTCATACCTTTTCCACCAATATTTACGTCCATAAACAATCTCCCTTTCTTTTTGGTTTTTGGCATCTTCATTTTGGCATTGATGGCTTGAATGACTTTTATGGATCCGCACTTTCCCTCGATCGATTTTGAGGTTTTTTTTAGTGTGTGGCAAGCTTGCTCTTTATCAGAAAATCTCTAATTCGATGAGGTCCATTGCAAAGGTAGCACTTCAGTAAGGGTCATTCCCCACTCTTGTCTTCTTTGTAACCTTTGCTTGAACCTTCTTTCAACGTGCCACTCTTCGAAGCTCCATCCTTGCCTTGCTTCTTCTCTCCCCCACCCTTATCCTTGTCACTCCTTTGGGATTCATAGTAGTGGACATTCCTTCTTACTTCGTAAAGGGATGGCATTAGCAAGGTCTTGCACACGTCGCCTTTCCAACTCCATTTTGGCCCACAGTTGTAAGCCATCACAAAAGGTAAAGAAGGCTTCCTTGTTTGGGTAATTGGGAATTTCCAGCAACACCTCTTGAAACTCCTTGACATATTCTTGATAGGAATGTCAATTTTAGCCCAGCTCGCCTGATTAGGCCCAGCCCAACCCAATTTTGGCCCGACTTAACCAAAACAGCAAAAATGATGTCTTTTTGTCAAAAATGATTTTGCTTTTTATTTTTTTAAAAAAATTAAGGATGAGGTGGGCTAGCTCACAAGCTATCCAACACGAGGGTCTAGCAGGGCTGTGCTAAGAGCGGCCCGAGCCTGGGTTGACCCATTGACATCCCTAATTCTCGAATACTCCTCGAATGTGTGAGCCTTTTTAATTTGGCGCAAGCTTCCTTCTCTACATTCTTAGGGTAAAACCACTTCTTCAACTCCTTCTTGAAGTCATCCCATGTGTTCATAGTGCAGGCCCCTTCTTAATATCATTTTACCCTTTCCTCCACCACACCATGGCTATGTCTAAAAGGTATAGGGAAGCAATATTGATCATCTTGGCATAGTCTATAATGGTAACTGCTTTAAAGGATTGCTCCATACTAAAAAAATAATTGTTGATGGCTTTTGCATCCCTTGCTCCTCTAAAGGCCTTAGGCTCTGAGATCTTAACTTTGGCAAAAGCAGTGAAAGCAACAGATGCCATAACTCCTTGTGTCACCGCCATTTTATACAACTCCAATCTCCCTTTACCTCCTTCATCTTAACATACAATCTAGCAAATGCAACCTCAAATATAATCATTTTAGCAATAAGGGAAGTGTTCAAGGAACTCACCCTTTTGCAAGCATCTGAGGCAACAATATTGATGGTCCCATTCATCTCTTCCCATTGTAGATATTGCTCCTTATCTAAATCCTATAATCTTTGGTCCCAATCATCGATCATCTCCTGATCTTCCCCTACGGTGATCTCCAACTTTGAGAGCCTAGTCATTACTTTAGTCATAGCATCCCTTGTAGTAGACCTTTCTCTTTTTCCCTTATTGGTAGGAGGCACCCTTTCGACCTCCCTTTCTTCATGGGTAATCACTTTGCTTGAGTAAACCATCTCGATGATACCCAAAGGATATCTAACCTAACTCTGATACCATTTATAACAAGCTTGGATTGTCACCAATGCTTATTTGACACTTGATTTTGCTCTCGTTCCCAAGTTAAACTTTTACACGAAACACTTTGCCAAAGGGAAAAAAGAATGTGGGAGAATGTAGGAACATTTTTATTAAAGAACTCTCTCAATAATGCAAAAACGCTTAGAATGCTCTATATAATCTTCTATGATACAAATGAGGCAACCCCTAAGGGGTATTTATACTAGTTCTTACTTAAAATGGACGGTTAAGATCTACTTAATCTAATGATCTATATTTACCTTCTAGAATTCTCTACACTATTCTACATGTCTTGTGTACAAAATATTTCTGTCTACAACATTCTACCAGCTTCTATAAACTTTCATAATGTTTCACAATGTTCCATAAGCTTCCATAGCCTTCTACTATGTTCTAAAACCTTCCAAGGTCTTTTATAAGCTTCTATTATATTTTAGAAACTTCCAAAATCTTTCATAAGATTCCGTTATGCTCTTTGTAGGTTTTAAAACATGTGGAACGTGACAATAAGCAAGGGATTGGTGATAAGTCTTCTCTTCATTTAAACAAGTAGCTATGAATGGAGCTTGTATGATGGAAGTATGATCCTACATATTAAAGAACATAACATGTCTCCATTTGATTTAACTTTTTATGCCTAACAATTGTTTTAAAGGAGGTTCATAATTATATATTTTAATTAGTTTTCTTTTTAGATAAGTACCATGTATTCATGTAAATAATATGGCATCATTTAAGAAAAGGGATTCAATTTGCTAAGGAACTTCAATTCAAGTTGATCGAAGTGCTTAGGATTTTGTTGAATATGAAATTACATCGTATATAAGTTTATTTTCTTTTATTTATTTATTTCTTTTATACGAGATACTTATGATACATGTAAACTGTTACATACACTAATTGAATGTAATAAAATATTGTTTTTCTTATTAATAATAAGGATTTCTTAAATTTATCAATTAAATGCTTAGAGATTTTCAGAAAATTTAAATTTTCGGAGGTACATTGAAAAAATTACTCCTCGAGAACTTGTTGTATGTAGTCCTTCAAATTATAAAACTCACAAGCTACATGTATACATATATTTACATGTATACACATTAAAGCTAGAATAATAGTTACTTTTTTCTAGCTTACTCCTAACTCAAGATCATCATTTGTTTCGGTTAGGATTAATTTGACTCTTGTTTCAGGAGGAAAGAGTAAACATTCACAACTGTCTTAGATGTGGCATATAATTTCCTCGCTTAGATTACCTTAATGTCAATTGACATGGAAACTAATCAGAAATTCACCGAAAAGTCACAGATGACAAGAAGTATTTACTAAAATTAAGATTTTTCACAAAAAAAAAAGAAGAAGAAGATAATGGAATAAATGTTTCACACGTCCTGATTGTCTGATAGGAAAAGGACGCAAATGTCTCTCCCTATTGGTATGTGGGCCGAAAGATGTGGCTGCACTTGCTGGTATAATCTAATCTGTGGTCCCTCGTATGGTAGGGAAGGTAAGGCGTGGGACTTTATTTTATACCATCTCATTTATATATTTTTGAGTTTCATGTGTAGATGAGGTTGATTGGAATAAAGTATCTGTTTTTTGACATGGATGAGATTTTTTGAAATGGACTTAAAAAGATATGTGGATGAGATAATAGGAGTAAGAATATATTAATCAAAGTAGAGAATCGGTCCCGAAACGAGAGGTCGCAGTCAGACCAATATTACTTCAAATGTCCTATGTGACTGTAAGAGGAATAGGCTAACGATTGTATTTACCTTTTATATCAAGGTAACTTTTGGGGTTAATTCTCCTAAGTCAATTGATTTGGTTGAGTACTCATTTCCTCGATTGGAGTATGTCAAAGAAGAATGGACATTTAAAGATTACAAAGCCTTTACAGTATGGAAATATTATTTTGTTGTTAAAAGATAAACATATTACTCAATTTTGAAATTAATCATAATATTAAATTGAATTGTTGAGTATTACATTTGAATGTTAAGATTATTATATAATTACAAGTCATTTACACTGTATCTTTATTTATATTTAAATTATAATAAAAATCTTACATTTTTATCCACCAAAATTTATTGTCAAAAGGGAAAATATTTATGTATACACTAGCCAAAAGCAGAAAATTTTCATAATTATCTTAGGAAATGGTAATTTATGTTGTTAAACCAAAATTTGTTAATAAAACTAGTAAATATTAATCAAATGACGAGTAAAATCTATTAATTTTAAATACTAAAAATAAAGTGTTCACATAACATTTAATTGTAAATGACTAAGAAAATATAATTGTAATTATAATTTTTAAAAAATTGAGAAAAAATTATAATTTTTCAAATTGTTATACTATTATCGATCTTTGTATATATATTAAATTAAAAGTTACCGCATATTAATATAAAAATAAAATATCAAAATCCTAAGTATAATTTTTACATTTCTTTTATCTTTTTACTTAAAACAATGGTCCTCATATGATGACATTACAATTTAGGATTCACATTTTTGTTGGATGTTTTTGGCATTTTTCATAAAGTTGGACAACATTTAATTGCATTTTTTGGTTTTTTTAATAACTTATTGATTAAGTTACGTAATTTGATCCAGATAAAGATAACAAAGTGAATCAATAAATGGTCTAAATCCCTAGTCGAAGTCCGGCAGAATAGATCCTGATCAATATGGAACGGATCTATATCGGCCCTGTGATAGGGAAGCCCGATATGGATATTATATATAAAAGTTAAGGTTTCTTGCAATTGCTCATATCATTCGTAAGCATAAAAATTCTCTGACCTGTTATGGGAGCTTACATTTTGAGAAAACTGTAGAATGACATTGATCACGTCCTGGTGAGTAGTTCCTGTGAAGGCGATGGTGAATTCATACTCGTTTCAACTTCGAAAAACTCATTTGAAGTTATGGAATCAAAATCAAATATTTTCCGCATTTCTTTGTTTCTTATCTTTTCACGTTCAATCTGGGATACGTAACTAAGGTATCGTTATGTGTTACATGTGGTATCAGAGTGATGACGTGATCGGGTGGTTAAAAACCAAGATTTTTCGGTTTTCTCTCCATAAGATTTTCGGATAATAAACTTTTTTTTATCAGTTTTTCTTGCTTTTTATTACATGAAAGTAATATACATGTATTTAGTCTTGAGAAACGAGGTGAAAACGAGCTCGAGAGTGCAAAAAATTGACATGAAACTCTCCATTTTTTGATGGGGACAATGGAGACCGTCAGGTATGTTTGCCATATATGCCCGAAGGTGCACAATACCGCCCCAAGGGTGGTTAGTCTTGTTAGGTAAGGGACTTATTCCCATATTGGAAATAAGTGAGGGAGGGGGTGGCTTAAAACCTATAAATAAATCCCCTTCCCCCTTCATTTAAAATCATTCAAAATTAGAAAACAAAATATTATTTTTAGTTTTCTCCTCCTTTGGTGAGTAAGAGAAATACAAAGAGTAGAAAAATTTTGTGAGTAATTTTAGGGTGTATTGGGGTAAGGGTTTGAGAGTGTGTGTAAATACTAGTGAGATGAGTGTTGAGTGTAAACACTTGTAAGTGTTGTTTTTCTCCCTAATAAAAAGGGTGTGCAGTAGCCCCGGAGACGTAGGCACAATTTGGCCGAAATCCGTTATCAAATTTTGTGTTATTCTACTGACATTTTAGTTGCTTGGAAATAGTTTAATTTCCTAAAAATTGGTATCAGAGCCTTGGTTAAGTGAGTATACTCTGTAATCGCCACAGTAGTGGATCTTCTACATCAGAAAACTTTCCTTGGGGGTGTTGAAGCTTGGAGTTAGTATGCTCTGCAGTTGCCATAGGAGTGAATCCTCTGCATCAAAAAACTTGCCTTAAGTTGTGATAAATACACCGTGCACGTAACTTCTATCTAGGAGGCCGGATTTTAAATGGGACCGTTTGTGACCCCTCCGCCCTTTCTTGGGATTTTACGTGGAATGGTAATACTATCTAAGGAGTCTGTTTGACAGTCTTTCCTGGGTATTACCAAATCGGTTCACTTCATTAGTTGTCTACCTCATAAGAAACTAGAATTCAGTGGGAGTAATGACGCCAGATGATATGCTCAACAAAATCGATAAGTTCGATGGCACGGATTTCAAATATTGGAAGATGCATATAGAGGATTATTTGTATCAGAAGAACCAGTTTCTACCGCTCTTTGGAAAGAAACCAGAAAACATGTCAGAAGAAGAAAGGGTTATTCTTGACAGGCAGGCCCTTGGAGTAATTCGAATGACCTTATCCTGAAATATAGCATTTAATGTGTTAAAGGCAAAAACCACAAAAGGCCTTATGGAGGAATTGACGGAGTATTATGAAAAACCGTCAGTAATAAACAAAGTACATTTGATGCGACGTTTGTTCAACTTGAAGATGGCGGAAGGAACCTCTGTAGATCATCATATCAATGAACTCAACAAAGTCTTGAATCAGTTGAGTACAGTGAATATTGATCTTGATGATGAAATACAAGCCTTAATACTTTTGTCATCCCACCCAGAGAGTTAGAGTGTTTCAGTCACATCAGTGAATAACTCAATGGGAACCAACAAGTTGAAGTTCAAGGATGTTAGTGGCTTGATTATTAACAAGGAAACCCGAAGAAAAGAAGTAGGTGAAACCTCATCCTCCTCCGCCCTTGCCACAGAATCAAAAGGAAGAAGCAGAGGACGTGGAAAATCGAGATACCGTGATAGATCAAAGGATAGGAGGTCCAAGTCATAGAATCCCGCTACTTCCCAAAACTCGAAAAATATTGAGTGTTGGAATTGTGGAAAGATTGGGCACTATAGAAATCAATGCAAGAATGGTTCGAAGAAGCAAAAGTCGAACAATCAGGAGGCAAATATAGCTTCTACCATAGGTGGAGATGATGCCTTAATATGTGCCTTAGAAAACAAGCAAAAGGCATGGATATTGGATTCCGGAGCATCGTTCCATGCAACTTCGGAGAAAGATCTTCTTGAGAAGTATGTGCCTAGAAATCTCGCCAGTGTATATCTTGGTAATGATCAACCCTGCAAAATTTTCAGTAAAGGTGTAGTTAAACTCAAGTTGAATGGAGCCATATGGGAGCTAAAGGATGTCAGACATATCCCTGATCTGAGAAATAACTTAATCTCAGTGGGACAATTAGCAAATGAAGACTACATCACAACTTTCCGTAGTGATGAATGGAAGGTATCAAAGGGAGCAATGATTGTAGCACAAGGAAAGAAGAATAGTACTCTCTACCTAACAACTGGAGCATGTTGTTCAATTGTAGTTGCACAAGGAAGTGGAGATTCCAACTTGTGGCACCAGAGAATTGGCCACATGAGTGAAAAGGGAATGAAGTTAATGCACTCCCATGGAAAACTATCAAGTCTACAATCAACAGAACTTAATACGTGTGAAGACTGCATTCTTGGAAAGCAGAAGAGAGTCAGCTTTCAAACAGGTGGTAGAACGCCAAAGAAGGAGAAACTTGAGCTCGTGTATTCTGATGTTTGGGGACCAACAACTACTCCATCCATTGGTGAAAAGCACTGCTTCGTGACATTCATTGATGATTACTCCCGTAAGGTGTGGGTTTGCTTTCTGAGACACAAGTCAGAAGTATTTGATGCTTTCAAAACATGGAAGGCTATGGTTGAAAATGAGACGGGTCTCAAGATAAAGAAGCTCAGAACTGAAAATGGTGGAGAATATGAGGACACCAAATTCAAAAAGTTCTGCTATGAGCATGGAATCAGAATGGAGAGAACTGTACCAGGAACGCCACAATATAATGGTGTAGCGGAGCGTATTAATCGAACCTTAACTGAAAGAGCTCGAAGTATGCGGATGCAATCAGGTTTACCAAAGCAATTCTGGGCAGAAGCAGTTAACACAGCAGCTTATCTCATCAACCGAGGTCCATCAGTTCCATTGGAGTACAAGATACCAAAGGAGGTTTGGAGTGGAAAAGATGTGAATCTTTCACACCTCAAGGTATTTGGCTGTCCAACATATGTGCATATCAGTGATCAAGGCAGAAATAAACTTGATCCAAAATCTAAGAAATGCACATTTATTGGCTATGGTGAGGATGAGTTTGGATATCTCATTTGGGATGATGAAACAAGAAGATCATTCGAAGTAGAGATGTGGTCTTTAATGAAAAGCTATGTATAAAGATCGACATGCATCGAAGAACACCCCTTAGAGAGACCCTGTATTTGTTGATATCAGCAATATCCCAAATTTTCCAGTGAGACAAATGGAGTTAAATCCTCAATCAGAGGAAAATTTTGAAGAAGAAGCTCAGCTCGAATCACCACAGCCCACCTCTCCTGTTCCTGAGTTAAGAAGGTCTTCACGACCTCATGTGCCAAATAGGAGATTCTCAGACTATCTATTGTTAACTGATGGAGGCGAGCCTGAGTCTTGCAAAGAGGCATGTCAAACAGAAGATGCTAGCAAGTGGGAGCTTGCAATGAAAGATGAGATGAGATCTTTAATCTCCAATCAGACTTGGGAACTAACAAAGTTACCAAATGGAAAGAAGGCTCTCCACAATAATTGGGTATATCGGGTCAAAGAGGAGTTTGATGGTTCTGAAAGATACAAAGCTCGGTTAGTAGTCAAAGGATTCCAGCAGAAGGAAGGAATAGACTATACTGACATTTTCTCCCCGGTGGTGAAACTTAATACCATCAGAACGGTGTTAAGTATTGTTGCAAGTCAAGATCTCCATCTTGAGCAGCTTGATGTGAAGACAACATTTCTTCATGGAGACTTGGACGAGGAGATATTTATGCTCCAAATGAGAGGTTTCTGGAGAAAGGAAAAGAGCATGTAGTGTGTAAGTTGAAGAAAACCTTATGACGGTCCTCAAACAAGCTCCAAGGCGATGGTACGAAAGTTTGATAACTTTATGCATAGGAAGACTTCGAAGTGCAATGTCGACCCTTGTTGTTATATCAAGAGATATCACCCGCTTATATCATTTTGCTACTTTATGTCGATGACATGTTAGTAGTGGGTTTCGATATGGATGATATCGAAATTTGAAAACAATTGTCAAAAGAATTTGACATGAAAGATCCGGTCCAAATAAGAAGATTCTTGGGATGCAGATCACCGAAATAAGCGAAGAAGGGAATTACGCTTATCTCAAGAATACATTAATTGTGTTTTAATTTAACATGGCGAATGCTAAACCAACAAGATTCACTTGCCGAATCATTTTGCCTATCCCAAAATCACTCACCTCAGACAAATGAAGAGCGAGACTTGATGGCAAAAATTCCTTATGCCTCTGCTATTGGAAGCTTGATGTATGCCATGGTATGCACAAGACCAGACATAGGCCATGCAATAGGAGCAGTTAGCATATTTATGGCAAATCTGGGAAAAGCCCACTGGGAAGCAATAAAGTGGATTTTAAGATATCTTCAAGGCACTACCAAGAAATGCCTGTACTTTGTCAAAGGAGAAATAAAAGTACAAAGTTATGTTGACTCAGATTATGCAGGTGAAGTTGATAGAAAAAGGAGCACCACCGATTACATTTTCACTGTAGGTACAACAGCTATGAGTTGGATATCGCAAATTCAGAAGATTGTTGCCTTATCTACTACAGAAGCTGAGTATATAGCAATAACTGAAGCTAGCAAAGAAATGATTTGGCTTCAAAATTTGCTGTCAGAGTTGGGTTTCATGCAGGAGAAAAATGTGCTATATAGTGACAGTCAGAGTGTAATTCATCTGGCCAAGAATCTAGCATTCCACTCCAGAACCAAGCATATCGGTGTTCGTTATCACTTCATCAGGTCCTTACTAGAAGATGAAGTGTTAACACTTGAGAAGATCCTTGGAATCAAGAACCCTGCAGACATGTTAACCAAAGTGGTGACAATCGACAAACTGAAGTTGTGTGTAACTTCAGTTGGCCTACAAGAGTAATAAAATCTAGATAGATTGAAATCAGCCTTCAAGTGGGAGATTGTTAGGTAAGGGACTTATTCCCATATTGGAAATAAGTGAGGGAGGGGGGTGGCTTAAAACCTATAAATAAACCCCCTTCCCCCTTCATTTAAAATCATCCAAAATTAGAAAACAAAATATTATTTTTAGTTTTCTCCTCCTTTGGTGAGTAAGAGAAATACTAAGAGTAGAAAAAATTTGTGAGTAATTTTGGGGTGTATTGGGGTAAGGGTTTGAGAGTGTGTGTAAACACTAGTGAGATGAGTGTTGAGTGTAAACATTTGTAAGTGTTGTTTTCCTCCCTAATAAAAAGGGTGTGCAGTAGCCCCGGAGACGTAGGCACAATTTGGCCGAACTCCATTATCAAATTTTGTGATGTTCTACTGACGTTTTAGTTGCTTGGAAATAGTTTAATTTCCTAACAAGTCTAGTGTTTGCATTGCACACGCTAGACACGTGCACAACGTTGACCGCACGCGTGTCTAACGTGTGTGTCACACACATTAACTTCGGTGGGCATGTTTACTTGTCAACGCGAATGTGTGTCACGCACCAGACGGGTCTCTAGCGTCATTGTTTGCAATGGCGTGTGTTTGACACGAGTCTCTCGCATCGACATGCGTGTTGACACGTCGATTGAAATCATGCAGACATCAGTCGTACTGATTTGCCATAGTGATTTAAAAAAAAACACAAAAATTTCAAATTTTTTGTAAGGATGCTCCGGGGTGTTTTGGGTAAGTTTCCAAGTTTGAAAATTTTATGAAATAAAATTTTCCATTTTTCTGGATTTATTACATTTGTAATAAATTAAAATTTAACTCCAGAAAAGGAATTAAGGTGTTTTGAATCCGATTTTGAGTAAATTTTCATGTTTTGGATATCACATGAGGGAGATACTTGAAGTTTTCGTGTCTTGGTTCTCATGTTTAGTGTTCGGGATTGTATGATAGTCAGTCAGAAAAGGAATTAAGACATTCTGAAGCTATATTTGAGTGAATTTTTGTGCAACAAACTTGCCATAAGAGAGATACATGAGGCTCTTATGTCTCGAGTGATTGGTTCAATGTCCAGTGATGCACGATAGTCGCTCTACTGAGATTTTTCCTTTGCGAGAGTCTCAAATGAAATTTTCAAAGAATGTCTTTAGCACAAGTATGTTTCAATGAGATTGTGTATTCATGATTTTGCATTTATTGATGTTATATTGTCATATACTATTTGCCCATAAAGAAAGTGAGGATGACATAAAGATGTATCCCTTGTGTTTATAGACTTTTGAGTGTTGATGATGATGTAGTCACCAAAGTGGCCTTTTATATCAATATTTTGAATTGTTTTGCTTGCATAGTGGGGAATATCTCTGATTCTAGGTTTGGTTATTTTGCCCAAAGATGTTGGCCTTACATAACATTTTGAGATATATATAAAGGCATTAGATGGAGGAAAGTTGTTGCTCAAGTGATCTATTCGCCCAAAGGTGGTAGTGCCATGAGAGTTAATGGTTTGTATTCCGATCGCTTTTATGTAAAGGTCTAATTACATATATTATATATTTATGTAAAGCCCATCTCTACCTACATCCATGAGCTCAAGAGCTCATAAAATAGCCTACGAAGCCTGGGACCGGTTTAACAGATTATCTTATGACCATTAAAAGATCCATCCCTAACCATCTACTTAGTGAACTTACGGACACAGACGTAGCGAAGGAGTTTCTTGGTAATGTCTCCCGGAGATACATTGTCTCACCTAATGATGAGATAAGTGCCTTAATGAAATAATTATTCTCTATGAGGTATAAGAGAGAAGGGGGAGTAAAGGAATACATATTGAGACTGATCCATCTTCGTAGTAGACTAAAGATGATAATCATTCCTCTTCTTGATGTCTTTATTGTTCACCAGACTTTGAAGACACTCCCTCGAGAGTTTAGTAATTTGGAGATGACATATTACTCGCTGGATGATGAAGGGGACTTCAATGCTTTGATAGCTCATTGTGTTGCTGAGGAGGAGAAACTCAAGCTTGCTACTCCTATAGCCCTCAAAGAAACTAAAAGGAAAACAAAGATGAAACCCACTAAGATCAAAGGTAAAAAGTTTAAATCTTCTCTACATGCTGATGCTGGTCAATCTAATGCTGGTAAAGATCTACATGACATAAAGAAGCCAGCAGTATAAAGTCTAAAAGGAAAGACTGAGACCATCAGGTAACCCCTTGGCTTATCAATTTATGAATCTAATTTGTGATAGTCGCATTAAGTATTTGGTGGCTATATATTGGAACATTTGATCATGATGCTTCCACAATGTAAGAATTCATATCCAGGATAAAGCTAAACAAAGGGAAGGAGGAACTAATGGTTCACAGTAATGAAGAAGCGGATGTAATATCTACAGGAGCATGTATATACTGAACCTTGCTACAAGGTTCATTTTGGTATTACACGACACATTTTATATGTGATCTTTATATCCATTTTGGACAAAAAAGGATAACATTTTGTATTTAATGCCTCTGTTGTACAATTGTTGTTTAATACAAAACATAATGGTGCAATTTTATGGTCATATGGTTTGTATAGAATGTGTTTTACCCCGAATTAGATATATGTTTCTTCGTATCATGGTAAACAAGTTATGAAAGACCCTGATGAATGAAAAGTTATACATGGTGTGACATAAAAGTTTAAGCCACATTTCCAGAGCTGGGGTTGAGAGATTGATTAAAGAAAGCATTTCTCAATTCTAGATTATGATGATCTAGGAACATGTGCTAACTGTTGCAGGAGTAAGTTGACTAATAAGGATATTGAGGTCAACTTATGCTTTTGACTTGTTAAGTCTGATACATGAAGATATTAGAAGACCTTATACAGTTACATTATGCAATTCCAAATGTGTTCTGACATTTGTTAATGATTATTCTTATTACAGTTATGTGTTCTTGCTTAAAGACTAAAGGTTGAGAACTAATTAGAAAAATTCATCAAGATAGTCAAATTTGATTGTGGAGGAGAATATCATGGCAAACATGGTATTTCAAGATTTGAAAAGGTACATTTATAAGATATTTGGAATTAGTTAGAATAGTGACTTAATTCACTATGTTGAGTAGTTTTAAACAAAATGGTGTGTTGTCGAATGACATAACTGCACCCTAAAGGATTTGAAGAAGTCAATGCAGACAAGGTTATTCTAACTAATCATATAGAAGTTTGGAAACCCAGCCTTGCACACAATTGTGTATAGGGCTGCCCTACTGAGGTAGTATAATCCTTATAAAGAAAAGATTGCAAGCTCGTTCTACTTATTACTATTTAGTTAAATACCCTGATCACTTTAAAGGCTATATATTTTACTGTAGAAAAGGAGGGACCAGAATAGTGGAATCACAAACAGTTAAGTTTCTGAAATACGACGTCTATGATAATGGTAGAACCTTTGACCTTTTGGATGATAGCAGGGTGGATACTACAATTATCATGTACCTGCTACTCCTATAGTTATATCTAGTTGATCTAGGTCTCTGTACCGTGCCTATATAGGAATAAGAACCCATACCTGTACATACAATGATTCCTGGGGGTATAAGATCAAATACAGTTATGTAAATCTCTTAGAGTGAGATGACTTATTATCCCATCTAGTTACATAATCTATTTGGTGAATAGGACTATGCAATTAGACATTTTTCGATTCCAATTAGTTTTACAAAAGCTATTTCTGGACCAAATGCGAATGTGTGGTGGCATGCAATGAATGAAGAGATGTAATCAATGAAGCATAGTAAGGTCTGGGAGTTAGTTGATTTGTAGTGTAACTGTAAACCCGTCAATTGTAAATGAAGTTTTAGACCTAAAGGATTTTAGGATAGGATTTAGCAGTTTACAGGCTCGCTCAGTTGCCTAATGGTTCACTCAGGGAGAAAGGTGGACTTTATGTTACCTTTTCTCTCGTATTCTCGTAGGATACATTCTGCGTGATTAAGGCAATTGTAGCTATGTTACCTTTTCTCTCGTATCCTCATAGTATACATTCTGAGTGATTAAGGCAATTGTAGTTATGTTACCTTTTCTCTCGTATCCTCGTAGGATACATTTTGAGTGATTAAGGCAATTGTAGCTTATGATGATATATAGTTACATCAAATGGCTGTCAAAATTGTTTTCCTGAATAAAGACGTTTATGAAGAGGTCTATATGGTACAAACCTGAAGGATGATATATTGTTCACGTCAAATTACTTGATCATATTGTATAAGGTTAAGCAACTTTTGGTCAAGAAATTTGACATGAAGGACCTTGACGTAACATCTTTTATCCTAGGTATCTAGATTCATCGGGACAAATCTCAACACTTATCGGGCCTCTCATAGAGTGCATACATTGAGTAGGTGTTACAAAAGTTTAATACGATTAATAGCAAACCTATCGTAGCACCTATCTCTCATAGTGAGAGATAATCTTTGGCACAACATCCAAAGAATAAAGTAAAAAAGGGGGCTATGAGGAATGTTTTGTGTACTAGTACGGTGATAACCTGATGTATGCTTGACTATGTACTAGGCAGGACATTGCATTTGGTGTTTGTCTATTTAGTCAATATCTGGTTAATCCAGGTGTAGATCATTGGAATGCAATCTAGTGAGTGTTGAGATACTTAAAGGAACTAAGAATTATATGTTGAAATATGGCACAGTCAATAGTCTAAACCTCGTAGAGAATTCAGATTCAAATTTAGCTATGTATTCGGATGATCGAAAGTCCACTTAAGGTTACAGTTTAAGTTTGTAGATGGTACAATGTCGTCAAAGAGTGTCAAGTAGACACAGGTGACTTCCTCGATCATGCATGTAGAGTGCATGCTACGGGGCTGCTTCACAAATAGTTTAGCTCAGAAACTTGATTTATGAGTTGTCTATAGTTGATTCAGTGGTTAGACCCATTCGGTTATACTATGGTAATTTTCTTGCTATGTTGTTTAATAACAACAAAGAATATCACAGAGTCTTAGCATTTTAAAGGTCAATTATTTGGCTATAAAGGTGTTGATATGAAAAGGTAACATTAAGGTTTGGAGCATTTAAAGACTAAGGAACTGTTAGTCGATCATTTAACTAAAGGACTTTGCCCACTTATTTTTTTAAATACAATTATACAGTAAGGGTGTTTTGATGTCTTTAGACACTGTTAGTTAGGAGATCGTTATGTTTGCTTTATTTACATTTATACATTTGATGTATTATGATAGTATGATGGTTCATTAATAAAGGTAATCATTGTTTATCCTCAGAAATACGTGTTATCGTATATTGTCATAATACATATAAAAGTTTTAAGATTTGTGTCGATCTTAAGCATTTAAAGGTCATTGGGCATATATACAAATTGATCTTATGCCTATGTCATTTAGACGTATACAATTTTATACGGATATCCATAAAATTTGACATAACATAGGGGGATATAAGTCTTAATCTCATAAAGGTTCTTTATTACAATTTAATATTCAGTCGGAGAACAAAAATGTTTTCTCTAATGTAGTTTAACATTTGGTGAGAGGAAACAAGTTTTTTCTAATATTGTTTATCATTTGGTGAGAGAAAATATGATTTCTCTAATACAGTTTAGCATTTGGGGTTTAGCATCAAATTGGAGAAATCGAGACTTACGAACGAAGATGATATAATTTAAATCATAAAAGTATCGTCCTAGTTTGTCACACTCCAACATTTATGATAGTGAGGTATTAGGTACACGTGATTGCATTGGATATGTGTCGCATATGGCACATGCATTTGATACTTTCGGTATTGAAAGCCTTGCAAGACATAATGATAAACTTTCGTTATCTTTGGATCAAATATTTTGTTTTTAAACTTAATTGACTAATACAATAGCGTAGCTTAACCAAAATTTTAAATTATTTTAAATTTGAGTCAATACTGCAATTAAGTATTGCCCAAGAGAGAGAATATTGGATATTTTTGGCATTTCCTATAAAGTTGGACAATATTTAATTTTTTTTAGGTTTTTAATAATTTATCGTTTAAGTTACGTAATTTGATCCAGATAGAGATAATAAAGTAGCCAAATAAATAGTCTAAATCAATGTGTTGAAGTTCGGGTGAAAAATAGATCCTGATCAATATAGACCGGATCCATATTGGGCCTGTGATGAGGAAGTTCAATATGGAGAAGTCCGATATGAATACTATATATAAATATTAAGGTCTCCTGCAGTTGCTCATATCATTTATAAGCATATAGATTCTTTGATTTGTTAAGAAAGTTTACGTTTTGAGAAAAAATGTAGAAAAACGTTAATTACATCTTGATGAGTAGTTCCCGTGAAGACGATGGTAAATTTGTGCTTACTACGTGTTAGAATTTTGCCTTTATTCAATGTAAATCGAATTTGCATTACCTGCACTCAAATTGTAAAGCAGGCTCTTATGCTCGGATTCAAAGACATAAGTTAAATTTCTGGAATATCCAACTGGTGCACGTTACCATGCTTACAACCATTAAAAAGTTTAGAGCAGTATCCAACAAAAATGTCTTATTTCTCAATTCATAAAAAATGCAACAGATAAAAAGCAGAAAAAATAACAAGAAAACAACATATTTCTTAAATTCAGAGTTCACAAATCTTGCAACATGAATATGGCGTTTCAATTCTAGGAACGTTCGCTTATGTTGCACTTTACTTATCAATCATAAAAGAAAATACAAATTTAATTCTTATTTTAATATTTTTACTGTAACTTGTGATAATATAAGAAATTACCTTCGCACGGCTTCTCAACCATACGTTCCCTACAATATTATTAGCAAGCTAAAAGACAAATTGTTCACGTGCACCAAGCCCTTGGAGTGTGTGACCTTTGAAACGTGTGATGTGGACGTTGGAGACATACTAAATTGGGAATAGAACAACCACCACCAGAGGGGTACAGATCTAATAAATGATTGGGATCATTTGTGGCGGTTGGACTGGAGACGTACTAAATTGGGAATAGAACAACGACCACCACATGGGAACATATCTAAAAATGGCTGGGATCATTTTTGGAGGTTGGAGACGTACTAAATTGGGATAGAGCAACACAGGGGAACATATCTAAAAATGGCCGGGACCATTTGTAGCAGGCACTAGGTGGAACACAAGATTTCAAGCCCCACCACAGAACCGCACTGGGACCATGACTTAGACAATGACTAGTCACATCGAACGCAGAATTGAGATAATCGAGCAGTCAGGAAAAATTCATCCCGTAGTTTCATAAGTATTATTTCATATTAAATTAACTTAGTCCATATTCATATCATATAGTTAAGATTTCTTTCTCATTTCTCATTGTTATAAAATCGAAACTAAAATTTAAGAATATTTAGAAGAGGAGAATTCTTCTTATAAATTGGTATCACTTACATCAAGTTAACCCTTTTATTTATAATATAAAATTTCTAATAAAATACTATCATGATAATAGAAGTGGTACATTAACTATTAAGTGGTGCATTTTGTGCACTAACTATTAAGTTGTGCATTTTGTGCATTAACAATTAAGTGATATATTAACAATTAGTGGCACACCATATTATTTCTATCTTTTATAACACTTTCCCTAGATGCCATATAATTATTTTTATCCTACTGATACGCATTTGGTGTTCATTGTTAAAACCTTATCGTGAAAAACCTAGAAGATAAAAACCATGATAAAGAAAAAGAGTCAAGAATCACAATCTCTCCCTCATTTAACACAACGAGCTCTTCCTCATAAATTTCTTAGAATTAGATTCCAATCTCGTGGACATGCTTCGCGAAAGGTGTAGTAGAAAGTGCCTTTGTGAAAAAATCCGCAGATTTTCGCTGATCAATATAACGAATGTTGATTTCTTTCTTTTTTGAGATCTTGGGTGAATTTAAAAATTTCTGAGGATATGTTCGATTATATCACTTTGATATAACCCTCCTTTATTTGAGCGATATATCTTTGCATTGTCTTCATATATGATTGTTGGTTCTTTGTTGGTCGATAAGCCACAAGTTGTTAAAATGTGGTGCGTTATTGACCTTAACCATACACATTCTCGCCTTCACGTCTGCAATGATTTCAAAGATGATTTGAAGAAGTAGTAACAAGTGTTTGTTTCGTGAACGCCAAGAAATTGCGGTGCCTCCATACGTAAATACATAACCGCCGATCCGCTTTACGCGGATCGATAAGAAACAGATCCGCATAACCAACCAAAGCTTGTTTTGTATTTTTAGCGTAAAATAATCCCAAATCAATTGTCGCCAAGATAACGAAATAGATGTTTAATTCCATTCAAGTGCCTTTTGTAAGAGATGAGCTAAATCTTGCTAGTAGATTAACAAAAAAAGCTATATCAGTCTAAGACAATTAGAAGATACATGAGAGCTCTATCGCACTCGATATGGCGCTTCGTAATGAAGAACTTCTTCGCTTTCTTCGCAAGTATTAAATGGATCCTTCTCAACATTAAACGATCTACCAACCATCGGTGTACTTAACGGAGTTGCTTTATCCATATTGAAACGCCTCAATACCTTTTCAGATATGTCGATTGATGCACAAATATTCCGCTGTCTATGCTCAATTTGCGAGCAAGACAATATGTAGTTTTTCCAAGATGTTTCATTTCAAATTCCTTCTTTAAGTATACCATTGTTTCTTGGATTTCTTTAAGAAGCACTAATGATATTCAAATCGTCAACATAGACGGCGATAATCACATATCCGGGATGTTGTTTTCTTTATAAAATGCAAGGCAAATAGGACTATTTACATATCCTTTCTTTGATAGATACTCGCTTAGACGATTGTACCACATGCTGTTAAGTCCAAATGGCTTTACTTAGATATGACTTTGATGTATAACAAAAGAGCAAAATAAAAAGAAAAGAAATGCGAGGCGAAGTCGATGACGTAGTCGATTGCATTTAAATCATCTGCAAGTCGAGTCGAGATTTAAGGAACACAGACGCAGACGCTAAATGAAACAAACGCAAACACGACGCAGACGCTAAACAAAGAGCACGCAGGGTCATGAATAGTAAAGCGCATTTAAGACGCTAAATAGGAAAGCGATACGATTTATAAGACACAAACGAAGTAAAAGCGGAATCGATTTAAGTAAAAGTAGACGCAAACACGTATACGCATTTATAAAATACAGACGAAGAAAAGCAGATGCGAATTCAAAAGAAGATTTAAGGAGTCGATTCGAGTTAGTTCTGTAACTCAATCAATAACCGCTTTTTAAAGATTCAAGAAACAAGAATCAAGAAGCATTTGGAGATGAAGGCTATAAATACAAGTCAAAGTCGAAGATTGCAAAGTTAAAAAATTAGACAAAGTGAGAAAAATTAGCGAAAGATAGCAAAAAGCATTCTGTTCAAAATTAGTTGAGAGCTATTTTACTGTAACAAGTGTGCAAACAATTTTCTGAGAAAAAGTAGTACAGATAGCTTGCAGAGGCTAAGTGTGAAAAAATACTGGTTGTAGAGACTTGAAGAGGCTCGAAAAGAATACTTGTAACGTTGAAAGAGATAGTGAAAATCTCAGAAAGAACTCTGAGGACTGGACGTAGCCCACGGTTTGGGGTGAACAAGATAAATTGCTTTGTCGACCACTCTCACTCTATCTCTACTTTAGATTCAAGTTCTATCATTACTTAATCAGTAAACAAAGTTTTCAAAAGTTTTGATTAATTAGAATCTATCGGAAGTTCTGTAAAGAATCTTATTTTTAACAAACAGTTTTGAAAGATTTTTCAAAAAGGGGAATACACAATTCAACCCCCCTTCTCGTGCATTCTATATCGTTTTATTAGTATTGTATTAACGTGTGATTGACTTCAATTGGTATCGAGCTCGGTATCCAAGGATCACTTTAGCAAAGTGTGGATCAAAGATAATGGCGAATCACATTTATACATCGCAGAAGGAGCCTCACCACTAGACCTCCAAGATTCAACGGAGAAGATTATCATTCTTTGAAAGATAGGATGTCGCTATTCATAGAATCTACTCATGTCGGCCTTTGGGACGAATAGAGAACGGACCTTATACACCAAGAGATTTAAGATGGCAATTCCATTCCACGAGTCGATGGACGGTGACGTAAGGTGAGAATACAATCAACTCAAAGGCGAAATTCTTCTTGACGTGTGCCCTAAGCAGGAGCGAGTATGATAAAGTCCACGGATGCGATACCGCAAAGGAGATGTGGGACACATTGTCCATCGCTTACGAAGGCACAAGCCAAGTTAAAAAATCCAAGATAAGTATTCTTGCGCACCAATATGAACTTTTTAGGATGAAAGATGAAGAATCTATTAATCAAATGTTTGGAAGATTTCAAACAATTATCAATGGACTGAAAGCTCTTGGAAGAACATACAACAATCAAGACCATGTTCGAAAGATCTTAAGAAGTCTTCCAAAGAGGTGGAGACCTAAAGTTACTGCGGTGCAAGAAGCCAAAGATTTGAGCATGCTAAAACTTGACGAGTTGCTTGGATCCTTGAAGATTCATGAAGTTGAACTCGATGCTGAAGACGAGCCCAAACGGGACAAGTCGATAGCGCTGAAGGTCGGACATAAGAATCATAAGAATCAAAGACGGAGGAAATCATCAAAAGCGTTAAAGATTGAAGAATCAAACGATGACAACTCCAGCCAATCAGAACCAGAGTCAAGTGATGAAGACGACGAGTTATCTTTCATCTCTAGAAAGATAAGACGCATGTGGAAGAAGAAGTCCAGAGCAAACCAGACTTTCAAGAAGAATGTCAAAGATGAAGCTAAGCCAGAAAAGTCATATATCATCTGCTACGAATGCAATCAGCCTGGACACTATAAGTCCGAATGTCCCACTCTTAAGAAGAAACCAAAGAAGATTAGAGAAGGCAAGAAAAGCATGATGGCAATGTGGGAGGACCTAGATTCATCGAGAATCGACATGTGTTCGAAGTCGTGCGAACATGCAAACATCTGCTGTAGCCGAGGAAGATAGTGATGAGGAGGTAAAATCGACTCGATAATTTGCATGATGCCTACTCGTAATCAAGTAAAGATTCTCATGCTATTATGAAACAGTACAAACTGTTAAAGAAAAAGTATGCAGAAAATATTAGACATACTGAAGTAATAGAGAGAGAAAATGTTTGTCTAAAGAAACAATTAGAGGACAAAAATAAAGTCATAGACAGATCAGAAGAGATTAATCAGCTTAAACTAAGAATTAAGAATCTGTCAGCTGATTTAACTACCTTCACAGAGAGCACTAAGAAAATGAATGAGATGCTTGGAAAATGTAGACATCCGAGTGATAAAACCAGATTATGGTTTACAGCTAACAAGACTCAGTCTCATAAAAAACCTTTCTTTCAAAAGAGAAACCCTAATAAATATTGTTTTAATCAACATTCTAGTTATATGCACCAAAGAACTCATCATATGCATACTACTAACCATAAAGGACCCAAGAAAATTTAGGTATCAAAAAATAAAATAGTTTCTCCTGCAGATATCCTTCCTTGGAAGATACGGCAATCACCATTGATATTTAGACAATGGATGCTCGCGACATATGATAGGAAAAAGGTCTATGTTCCTAGACCTTCAGTATAAGAAGGGAGGATCGGTAACTTTCAGAGACAACCAGTAGGGTAAGATCATTGGAATCGATAAAATTGGTAAAGATTCCTTTGCATGCATAAATAATGTACTGCTTGTTGATGGTCTGAAGCATAACTTGATTAGCGTCAGTCAATTGTGTGATTCTGGTTTCACAGTCACATTTAATCAAAATCTTTGCGAAGTCAGAAACAAAGATGGGTCTATACTTTTCTCTGCCAAGAGAAGAAACAATCTTTACAAAATTAATTTAGAAGATTTTCAAAGCCAAAATATTTCATGTTTTCTATCTTCCGAAGAAGAAAGACTAATCTGGCATAAAAAGTTAGGTCATGTCTCTTTTAAACATATTTCAAAATTGGCAAAACATGATTTGGTAAGAGGATTGCCAAAAATAAGTTTTGACAAAGAGTTTTTCTGTGAAAATTGTTTGAAAGGAAAACAAGTTAAAACCTCTTTTTCTTCTAAAAATTTTGTAACATCATCTAGACCTTTAGAGCTGTTACATATGGATTTATTTGGTCCAACAAGGACAATAAGTCTTGGCGGAAAGAAATATGGACTTGTTATTGTTACAGAATGAAAAAGGATTGTCTATAGTCAGTATCAGGAGTGACCATGGTGGAGAATTTGAGAATGAGAAGTTTATGTTATTTTGTGAGGAGAATAGAATTTTCCACAATTTCTTTGCTCCCAGGACTCCACAACAAAATGGAGTTGTTGAAAGGAAGAACAAGACGATTCAAGAGATGGCAAGGACCATGCTGTGTGAGATGAATCTTCCTAAATACTTTTAAGCGTATAATGAATACAATCGCTACATACGTAATAGAATTCGCATGCACCCATATCAAGAAGACTCCTTATGAGTTATGGAATGAAAGAAGACCAAACGTATCTTACTTTCATCCATTCGGGTGCAAGTGCTCTATTCTGAATACAAAGGAGCTATTGGATAAATTCGATTCAAAGACCTATCCAGGAATTTTTCTAGGCTATTCATCATCGTCTAAGGCATTTCGAGTGTACAATCTTACTTCAAAGACAGTTGAGGAAACCATCCATGTCAAATTTGATGATAGTTCCCAACCCCATAAGGAAGATGACATGGAGAGTGAAGGTCCTTCAAAGAACTTAGATGATAGTACAGAAACTCCATCACCAGGAACTCAAGTAGACAAAGTTGAAGATATTCCAGAAACTATCGGACTGAAAAGAGAATGGAAATATAAAAGTTCTCATCCAGAAGAGTTGATTATCGGAGACCTCGAAGGAGTTGAAACAAGGTCCGATTCGAAGAGAAGTCGATGTGGCTTTTATCTCTGAAATAGAACCTAAGAAGGTTGAGGAAGCTCTTCAAGACGAAGCTTGGGTGTTAGCCATGCAAGAGGAGCTGAATCAATTTACTAGGAATAATGTGTGGTCCTTAGTTCCGAAACCCCCTAAGAAATCCATCATAGGAACTAGATGGGTCTTTAAGAATAAGTTAGACGAATAAGGAAGAGTGAGTCGAAATAAGGCTAGATTAGTAGCACAAGGCTATAATCAGCAAGAAGGAATAGACTACAATGAGACGTATGCTCCAATAGCAAGACTTGAAGCCATTAGGATTCTGCTGGCATATGCTGTGTGTCTGTGTGTTATGATATAAAGCTATTTCAGATGAATGTGAAGAGTGCCTTTCTGAATGGTTTTATAGACGAAGAGGTGTATGTTAGGCAACCACCTGGTTTCGAGGATGTTAAGAATCCAGACCATGTCTATAGACTTCATAAAGCCTTATACGGCCTGAAGCAATCTCCTAGAGCTTGGTATGATCGTCTGAGTACTTTTCTCTTGAAGAATGGTTTTAGTAGAGGTCAAGTTGAAAAGACGCTCTTTAGGAAGAATTTTCAGAATGATTTTATTCTAGTTCAGATTTACGTTGATGATATTATTTTTGGTGCTACTTCAAACAAGTTATGCATGAAGTTTGAGAGTCTAATGAAGAAAGAGTTTGAAATGAGCATGATGGGTGAATTAAAGTTCTTTCTTGGGTTGCAAGTTAAGCAGACCGAAGAGAAGATCTTTATCCACAAAAATACGTGAAAGAATTGTTGCTTAAATTTGATATGCAGAATGTGAAGCCTATGGTCACTCCGATGCACCCTTCAAGCCTTTTGTCAAAAGATGAACTTGGTAAGAAGGTGGATCAAACCTTGTATAGAGGGATGATCGGTTCTTTACTGTATCTTACAGCAAGTAGACCTGATATTTTATTCAGTGTATGCTTGTGTGCAAGGTTTCAGGCCGATCCTAGAGAGTTTCATTTTATTGCTGTTAAAAGAATTATGAGATATCTTGCAGGTGCTACTGATCCTTGCTTGATGTTTGAGAAAGGCAGAGATTTCAGGTTAATCGGATATTGCGATACGGACTATGCCGGAGATAGAATTGAAAGGAAGAGCACAAGTGGAGGATGTCACTTTCTTGGCGCAAACCTAGTTTCCTGGTCAAGTAAGAGACAAAGCTCGATAGCTCTATCAACCGCCAAGCGTAATATATGTCACCGCAAGTCGTTGTTCACGACGCTGTGGATCAAATATCAACTTGAAGACTATTCAGTTCGAGAAGAGGAGATTCTAATCATCGCGACAACACCAAAGGCAATCAATCACAAAGAATCCGATTCAAAGATTCTAGAGTGAAGCACATCGGGTTAGACATCACTTCCTCGAGAGACTATGTTCGGAGGAAGGTGGTGCGTCTACAGTTCATCGAAACAGAGTCTTAGTGGGCAGACATCTTCACTAAACCATTGAGTGAAGAACGGTTCCAGAAGATCAGACGCAACCTTAACATGGTCATGTTAAGCGAACAGTCAGGCTAAAAGGACGTCAAAGTTAACGACGCCGAGAAGCGATGAGTTACAACCGTAACTTCTCTGATAAGGAAGTTTTGGAGGGAAACGCCTCACGATCTTCAGAATCCCTATGATTCTAGAATACGTGTGATAAGACCTTTCAAGTTGCCTAAAGTTGATATCATTGCAGTTACTCTCATCACCAGACGGTTCATCTTGCTTTCAAAATTCTCTCAATCATCCTACCCTAGACGAAAAGCTTACCAGAGACAGTTTTCGTTCTGAAACAATGGAAGCAGCTATGATTTTCGGAAGGCATATGGATTTCGAGTCATTGAGAAATGATGGTATGGACGTAGAACCGAAGATTGTAAGAGCTGGTTGGAGAAATTTCTTCCAGGTACGAGAACCAGTCTACACCAATGAGGTTTTCGATTTTTGGAAGAATGCTCAGCTTGTAGACAACACTGTGGTATCTTCAGTAGATGGTATATCTGTTGTCGTGACTAAGGAGTTGATAAAGAAGGTGACCGATTGTCCATCGGTTGGTAAGACTTTGTCTACCAATGCCGGTTGGATGTCTCAGGTTGGTATGAGAGAAGAAGATGTCAGAAGACAATTATATGGAGCCAATAACCCTTCGGAGAGGAAGACTTCGAATCTGATCCCAAAAGCTAGGGTTCTCCATGCAATTTTGTTTAATTGCATTCTACCCAGAGTAGGTTCCAGACATTTGGTGACTACCCTGGATGAACAATGCTTGTTCTACCTACTGAATCGTAATCCCATCGATTTACCCTTCTTAATCTTTCACTATATAATTAAGGGGATGAAGGATACAAATAGCTATCCTTACGGCATACTTCTTACAAGGATTTTTAAGGAATCCAGAATTCCTCTTCACAGAGGAAATAGAAGTATTGTTCCAGTGAAAAGTAAAATTGATTCAATCATCAGATTTACGAATGGGTCCGAGGACGGTGAATAAAGAAGAAATAGACTCTTCAAGGAGAACAAGAACTGAGGGGGAGCGTGTATCGAAGAAGTCTCCCGCTTCAAGTCTCCGAACTCAAGTGAGTATAAGATCGCCTGCGGATGAAATAAGAAGACTTACGGGAAGGCCGCTAATAAAACGGGCAAGTCCTCAAGTTGAAGTAAATTTACAGCGAAGGACAGAAGAAGGTGTGCCAAAAAGACAAGGAGAAAGTCTTTTAAGTGAAGTTACGAAGAAGGCGAAGAGATCACCGAGGATTCGGACTCTAAGGCAACAAGAAGAGAAGAATGCCAGAGAACAGAGTCAGGAACAAACTCCGCAATCTCGTGCACCTAAAACGACAAGGTTGTTAGTTTCTATTCTGGAAGAGGATAGAGCCAGAAAATCCAAAGAAACTAACAAGAAGAGAAAATCAGAATCTGAAAGAGAAAAATCTCAAGTTCAGAAATCTTCAAGATCGATCAAGGTAAGACAAGACTAAGAAGATTAGTCGGAAGAAGACCGTCTCAACTGCTGAGGAGGTTAGTCGAAAGAAAGAAACCTCTGATACTGCTCAAAAAGAAAAAGAATCTGAGCATAGCAGAGTTCAGGAAATCCTCATTGCTCAACAGGAGGAACCAGTGAAGCAAAGCCTGGTTTAGGAGAATCCTATTGAAGCACAACCAGATGCAACAACAGAATCAGACTCGAATAATGATAAACCTTGTCTGATGGTATACAACTACCACAAGTTTTTGACAAAGCAAAAGGTGAAGATCAAAATAGTTCATTGTGTTACCAGGACAACTGCTATCGCCATCGGTAGTCAACCAATGAAGAAGACAGTAGTTCTTGTACAACCTATGTCAATAAATAGTGACACATGAGACTTACTGAAAGAAGATGAAAAGATGTTCTACTATGCTTTGAGGGATGCTGTTACGAAGCCATACCCTACAAAATTTCACTCGTAGTCGTGTACTATTTTTTGATCACGTAAAAGACGGAATAAAGATTGTGCAGGATATCCACCAAGATATCCTTTGATTTGACTAAGGGAAGTCAAAGCTATTTCAAGAAGTTCGTGATGATTTGTCCGCAGATCAAATTAAAGAAGAAGTCGAAATTGATGATGCATGCGCTCAACAAGAATGAAGATGGAGCTAGTTGCACCATACCGACAAGCAAGAAGACCGCTCAAGAGGGGAAGAGTAATAACAGGACGCTTATCGAGTTCCTTGTTCGCATAGCTTTTGCATATTAGACCTTTATCCGCACATCGCCTATTGAAGTCAAGGCATACCGCAAGGAAGATGCTTGTTGATGCTTTGCATTCCGCTTGACTTATATCTTCCTCGTCGATACATTTATTCGCCCACCAACTATTAAGATCAATGATGAATACATTCCTACCTCGATGCTTATACTACGACAATTCCGCTTCACTACTCCTCAAACAGATGTCGATCAATCCTCCTCACCGTTGGACTCACAAGTTGAAATCGGCAAATTACGTTGTGAAGTCAACGAGATCAAGGAGACGATGAATGACCTGAAGAAGATGATGAAAAAAATGCTGAAGAGCCATCATCGTTAATCATTTTTTATTATAACAAATAGGGGGAGAAGAGCAGAAAAGAAGAGAATGAACAAGGGTAGAAGAGAATGAGCGAAGAGAAGAGAAGAGGATGTTCTGAATGTTCAATAGAAGGTGTGTGATCAAGGCATTTAAGAAAGGAAGAAGTCAAAGAAGAAGTTCTGCAGATAAGTTTTTTTTGTGTTCTTTTCAAAATATTGTATTTTTGTTTTCTTTTGTATATAATTTGTTATCATCAAAAAAGGGAAGATTGTTAAGTCCAGATGAATTTACTGAGATATGATTTTGATGTATAACAAAAGAGCAAAATAAAAAGAAAAGAAATACAGACGAAGTCATATAGACGAAGGAACACAGATGCAGATGCTAAATGAAACAAACACAAACACAGATGCAGACGCTAAACAAAGCAGACGAAGAAGCAGATGCGAATAGTAAAGGAGACGAAGACGCGAAATAGTAAAGCGCATACGAGCGATAAGACATGCATTTAAGTAAAAGTAGACACGAGCGAAGTAAAAGCGAGCGCATTTGCATACGTAAACACGAGGCGATAAAATATGTATTTAAGAAAAACAGATGCAGAATTTGAAAAGAAGACGAAGGAGTCAGTTCGAGTTAGTTATAGAACTCAACTAAATAACCGTTTCTTTAAAGATTCAAGAAACAAGAATCAAGAAGCAGTTGGAGATGAAGGCTATAAATACAAGTCAAAGTCGAAGATTGCAAAGTTAGAAAAATTAGAAAAAGTGAGAAAAATTAGCGAAAGATAGCAAAAAGCATTCTGTTCAAAATTAGCTGAGAGCTATTTTACTGTAACAAGTGTTCAAACACTTTTCTGAGAAAAAGTAGTGCAGATAGCCTGCAGAGGCTAAGTGTGAAAGAATACTGATTGTAGAGACCTGAGGAGGCTCGAAAAGAATACTTGTAACGTTGAAAGAGATAGTGGAAATCTCAGAAAGAACTCTGAGGACTGGACGTAGCCCACGGGTTGGGGTGAACCAGGATAAATTGCTGTGTCGACCACTCTCACTCTATCTCTATTTTAGATTCAAGTTCTATCATTACTTAATCAGTAAACAAAGTTTTCAAAAGTTTTGATTAATTAGAATCTATCGGAAGTTCTGTAAAGAATCTTATTTTTAACAAACAATTTTGAAAGATTTTTTAAAAAGGGAAATACACAATTCAACCCCCCTTCTCGTGCATTCTATATCGTTTTATTAGTATTGTATTAACGTGTGATTCACTTCACATGCATCCAGATTGCTTTAATCCATATAAGGATCTTTGCAATTTGATTGAATACTTTTCCTTTGGTTGTGATTGTTGTTGGACCCCGATCTTTGAGTGAAAATAAGAAGTTTTCAAAAGTTGATGAGTTGATTGAAATTAAGTTGAAGATAATGAAATAAAGAAAGAAAGAGTGAAAATATGAAAATTGTGAAATAGTTGACTTTTTGGCCTTGGAGAGTTGACTCTTGATTTAGGCAAAATTTGAGAAAATATGCTACATGAAACTTGTAGGTTATGTTAAGAGCTTTCTGTAGCCATAAAGTTTGATATTTTCGATATCGGAGTGGAAGTTATGATCACCAAAGTTAAGTATGAAATTTGTTTGAAGTTTGACTTTTGGGGTTGATAGTTGACTTTTGATCTAGGCCTAATTCGAGGAAATGATCAACATAAAAATTGTAGCCTCTGTCGAGAGCTTTTCGTGGACATAAAGTTTGCTATTTTTCGATGTCGGGATTGAGAGATATGAATTTCGGAAGATATGCTTTGTTTTGAAAATGTTATTAAGTATAGATTTGCATGTGCTATACTTCGAGGCCACTCGTCGTATGAATTTAGTCTGAATTGGAATAAGTGGTCTTAATGAAAGTTGAGCTTGTATTTCGATCTTCCGACGCCTAAAAGTACGTAATTTTTCGAGATCGGGCAAGGAGTTATGAGCGATTAAAATGGAAAGTTGTTTAGGAAAAGTCGATTCTGACGTAATCTTTGAGTGAAAATTTGACTTCTTTGAAAGCCAATTGGATTTTTCTGTTCTTCAGGGAGTTATAGAGCCTTTACCTTTCCATAGACACCAAATTCGTCAAATTCGAGTTCGAATTAAGAGATATGATTTTGAAAAATCAGTTATAAGTGGGTATTTAAGGTTTTGTAAATTTTGTCAACTCCAACCTTTTGCAATCTTTTGTTATAAATCTTTAGTCCGACATCCGATTGACTTGATTTTTGAAGCGTTGGATTCCTAAGACAATTACGCTCATTTTATGAAGAATTATGATTTTAGGAGATTAAATGGAAAGAGATTGATTGAACCAAAGTAAGAGATGGGTTATAGGTTATAAGTTGGATAATTTTCTGAACATAGTTCAGTATTTTGCAATTTTCGGGAGTTATACAACTCCGATTGAGGTGATTCTTGAGGGAAAATAAAGTTAAGACATAGGGCTACAATTCTTGTGAAGGGATCGAAATTTAATTTCATCCCTAAGATTGTTAATTTCTGGAATTAAATTCGCGTAATGTTCAGTTTCAGATTTTGTGCAGGCAGTTAGTAATTTGGCCATAACTTCTTCGTTTTAGATCCGAATTGAGCGCCGTTGGTGGAGTTGGATTCGTAAGATCGAGAGGAACAATTTTTAATAATAAATTTTGTCCAAATTATTTCGTTTAGATGCTTGAAATCAGGACGCAAGTTATCAGTTTTTCAAAATCCTGCACTGGGGCAAACTTGGAAATAGGCTTAATTGGAGGGGCAAGATGGTAACTTGTGTTTCATTAAATGAAACACATAAGAGGGTGTCGTTTTAGCTTCCAGAAACTTGAAAAAGTCACGAAAATTCCAGAACCAAAGAAGAAAAGAGAAGAAAATGAAAAGAAGAGAGGGAGAGGAAGGTGGTCGGCCATGGTGGAGGAGATGCTAGGTCGGTTTTTCTATGGATTTTAGAGTGATTTTCGTGGGTTCCAAGAGCAAAGAGGAGGAAGAAGAACAAAGGGGAAGAAGAAGAGAAGAGTGAAGTCGTGGGTCATTCCTCTAAGGTCCAATAAGTCGTGGGAAGCAAAGGAAGGGCAATTGGACCAATCCAAGATGCTAGCAAGGAAAATTCAGTGGGTAATGTATTTATATTTTGAATTATAAGTAAATTATGTGAATTTGAAAATCAAGAAAGGAAAAAAATATTTCTGAAAATATGTTTTCAAAGGATTGGAAAATAAATGCATTCATTTCTATGCATTTGATTGATATGTGATTAACTGATAATATGATTGGTATATAAATTGATGTGATATGTGAACCTCGTGAACTGTGTGAATATGCGAATGTATCTAGTATGACATAGTATGAAAAGTTTGAAAATCAAGTTTTCAACTGCGCCTTCGTAATCCGAAAGTTTCAGTTTTGAATTATGTGATTATATGGGTTTGGTTAGGTCCTCCGTAAGAGTCGCATTACTGCCTCCTCTCGATAGCCTTCTCCGGCTGCCGCTCAAGAAGGGCTTAGGAGTTCGATTTCGGACTCCCCCCGTTCACTGCCGCATGAACCATTGCCACGCGAATGTGCAAGACGTTTCGTTAGGGACCCACCCAAACCATTTGATATGTTATGTGTCTTGTTTTGTTATGTTTGTGGTGCATTCATGATTTGTATTTGGTTATGACTATGAAAGATTTGAAAAGTTTGAAAATAAGAGATCAATGTTTGAAAATGTAAGACTTTGAAAACGTGTTATGAATGGTTTATTTTAAAAGTGAAGGATTGAGAAATAAGCTTTGAAGAATGTTTTGAAAATGATTTTCCGCTTATGGTTCAATTTATAAATATATTATCCACGAGCTTCCGAGCTCACCCCCCCTTCATCCCCATCTCCAGGTTTCGAGCAGGAGATCGGATGAAAGACTGTCAGGACACCAATTCGATTTGTGTATGTTTTTGTATCTTGAGTAATTTGGATTTTTGTATAAGTTTGTAAATGGCTTGAAAAGCCATTAAGGATTTGTAAGAAATTAAATTATGATGCTTATGAAATTATTGAAATTGTATAAGAAATTGTGTTATGGAAGGGATTTGAGTATAGCATATCCGATTTCTGGAATTGTGTTATTCATGAATGGTTAATTAGATTGAAATTGTCATGTGATTGGACCAAATTTATACTATAAATTAGGCCCGTTTTCTTTAGTAATTATGCATTTGTTGACTCCTGATTTATGATTTTTATGCTTATTTTGGTCCCGCACATTGAGTTTTGATAAATTGCACATTTTCAGATTTTGTTGTCAATTGTCATTAATTACGCATAATTTTATCGGGACAATTGATACTGCAAATGGGTTGTATTTTGTAGGACCAAAGGAGTCAACATTCAAGAAGTCAACACGCCACAAGATTCATTTGGGCTAACTAAGACCTCCATTCGCCGCAAATTAATGGTATTTAATTTATTCACGCGACGGTGACTAAACTCATTCGCCATGGCGAATTACAACCATTCGCCGCAATGAATGTCGGGTAACCTGCATATAAATGGAAATTAATCCACCGCTCGACGACCGACCGCATAACCTCTTATAAAATCTTGCCATTTAGGGCAAAAATGCATTTACCGCATGAGTTTTTCTTTTCCTCCCTTTTCTTCGCTCTTCTCCGTGTTAACTTCTTCTTTTCTCGCTCTTCTCCTTCGCTTCTAATAGTTTTTGTTCTGCTTTTATTTGCGGTTATTTGCCGCACTGCATCACGTCCGTTGTTTCCAGCTTTTTCATCCGCTCCATGTCCATCATTTGTTCTCAGATCCTTCCTGTTCGCTCGTTGGAATCATGAACCACGGTGATATTCCAACAAATGAAGAGTTCATCCAGAGTTATGGTCGGCTAAGCGTGCCATTCTCTTGAACATGTAGCAAGGATCGAGTTCACCAAAGCTTAATAGGGTAATCACTAATGTCTCAAGTCTAGGTATATTTATGTATAGATCCGAGTTGGAGTATGCATTGATATAGCTAGGTTAGTGTAACTAATAGTTTTAGCCGTGTGTTGACATTATGTTGAGATTTGGATATTACTTTTGTAGATTTTTCGGTCAAAATACATGAAGTCTCATGTATGTTATTCGGATTTTACATCGATTAATTTGATCTGCCTAGTTGTGCTTGGTCAAGTTAGGCGTGTTATTATCTCGATTAACTTATTGCAATTGTTTATCCAATTTTTCACACTAATGGTTTTAACAAGATTTGACTAATCGAGTTAATTAATCAAATTCTTGGACTTAACGAGTTGTTAAGGTTTACATTTCAAACTTAGTGGATTTCAAACCACGAAAATTATTTGAACGATGATAATCCAAGTTGCATTTTCAAGAGAGTTTTAGTAATTTGATTTCACACTTGTTTAATTTCAATCGTTTAGCTTTCTAAAAATCCCAAAAACATTTATTCTTACTTTGGCTTAGTTTAATTTTTAGTTAATCAAATCAAAACCCCCTTTTTTATTGCTTTAATTGCATGCATCATTCAAACATTAGGCTAGTCTTAGAATCGCTTAGTACATCGGTTCCTCGAGAGTCGAATTCGAGGTTGCATCCTGTATTGCAATCCTTGGTACAAATTTTATTTGACCGGTTTCCGAGGATCAATTCTTTAATTGAACGATAAGCTGCCGATCAAATTTGGCGCCGTTACCGGGGAATCAAATTAATTGGTTCTCTAGGTTAGCCAGTGTTTGTTTTGATTTTAATTTTTGTCGTTGCATTTTGTTTGCATTGCATAATTTTATTTAATTTCTTTTCGCTAAGTGTTTTTAGTGTTATTCTGTTTGTGATTTCATTACGCTTTTTTTAAGTGTTTATTCGATTGTTTTTGTTATTTGTGCTTAATTTTAAGTTAATTTCGTTTGCTTTGTCGCTCAGGCTTCTAACTCGTCACAATGAGTTCATATCTTCGCCGCAATGAAGTTCATATATTCGCCGCAATAAACTTATAATTTATTCAGTTATTGCAATGAGTTTCTATACGTCGCAATAACCCGAGTGAATTTAAGCCTTGCTATCCGCTTGTCGCTTTAGTGAGCTTTCTTAGGTGAACTTCTCTTGTGCATGCCCGTAGACTTAGGCTAGTTCATTTTCAACCTGAAATTAAGCGACACCTTAGACAACTTAGGAAAAACAAGAGAGAGCAAGAAAGACTTAGCACACTAGATCGACTAGAATCGAGATGGTCAACACCAAGAATATCCCGGTCAACCACCCCAAATGGAGATCACGGTCTTAATCGGTGACCGAGAATGCGTAGATGACAACAATGAGAACATCGACGAGAACCATCCGAGAAGCTACAACCCTGACGTAAACTACGATCCTTTCACTATCGCACCGCCTAACTTCGACGTAAATTTGAAGTTAAAGGTTTATTGATTAACTCCTACCCAAATTTCACGGTTTGGCGGAGAGGACCCTACATGCATCTTCGTGCCCTCACAATGATCTCACAAAGTATGAAGCCCGTAGGAGCACATCTCGACCAGTCTTTGTGGAAGGTATTCCACTTGTCGTTAGAAGGAAAGGCCCGGAGTGGTACATGAGCCTCCCAAGGCATGTCGCGAATGCCTATCATAGTTGGGCCAACTTGCGAAAGCTTTCTGGAAAAATATTTTCCAGCCTCGAGGACTTCGTCGATGCGAAAAGAGATTTATTCCGCCAAGGTTCTTACGAATCCTTATATGACTTTTGGAACAGATTCCAAAATCGTTATCTCGGTGCCCCATCATCAAATCCACGATGAACAATTGGTTCAATATTTTATGATGGGATAAAGAATCAAGAAAAGGAATGTTGGATGTCTTTGCGTCGGGAGGTTCGTTGATTGACCGACCGCCGTAAGCTTGGGCCCCGATAAAGAGGATGGCCTCAATCATCAACAATATAGGTCCGCGATTCCGTGAATGTGAATGAAGTAGAGCCATGACGGCTCAAACTAAGAGAATGGAGAGCCCGGAATCGAAAGTAGATTCTTGGAACATCGGATAACTTCCCGCTATCCTCAATCACGCGAGCTTAAGAATTTGAATGTGCATCGCCGTCACCTTCCATCGAACGGTCGCACCTAGTTGCGAATCTTGTGGATCGGTGATGCACATTTCAGCGTCTGTCCGGAAGGTATGAAGAAGTGTCTGCGGTCTACCCAAGGCATACAAAATCAAAAGTGGGACCCGTACTCAACACCTATAATAAAGGATGGAGATCTCATCCTAATTTTAATTGGAGAAGTAACGCAGAAGAGCACCCAACCGCTTTCAGTGTGGAGTTGAGTGGTCAATCTACAAACCAGCCCAGGATCAACAAGCGTTGATGGTGCAACAACCACCGCCACCCAAGGAGGACACTACCCACCGCTACACAAGATGATGACGTTGATGAAAGAGGAACGAACATCCACAAAGAAATCAATTCAACGCCATCGCGAACCTCATCCAACAGACTCCGCTAAGAATGCTGCCCGCTTTAGTGCCTTGGAAAACGCATGGATCAATGGGAAAACAAGGCCGAGAACTCGAACTCATATGTCACTCAATTGTCTAATAATTTGAGTGACAACCAAGCTAGAGTAAGCGGAACCATTCCTCCAACACGGTAATAAACCCAAGAGTTTAAATACAATTGAGTTGAGGAGTGGAAAGAAAGTGCATTTCGACATTCCCAAGAAGAAGAATGCACCGAGGAAATTGAGGTCAAGAAGCGCCTCAAGTGAGAGAGAAGTAAGTCGTATGATCGAGAGTGATCGCGAAGAAGAATTGTTGAGGAACAAGAAGCAATCACCAATTGAGGATAAAGAGCAATCATCGAGCATTTCAGGAAGAAGAGCTGATAAGGATAAATCGAGCAGAAATGAACCAGCCAGTAAGGAAGTCAACTTAAAGGACCTCCCTTTTCCGAACTCGTATCTGATGAGCAAGAGAGTTAATGAGCTCAAACACGAAAAAGAAATCATTGACCTATTTGGGAAGGTTGAAGTCAACGTGCCCCTGCTGGATTTGATTAAGAAAGTGCCGGCTTACGCCAAGTACCTGAAGGATTTGTGCACAAACAAGCAAAAATTTAGGCCTAATGAACGTGTCCAGGTGAGTTCAAATGTGTCGGCTTTATTTAAACCCCAAATCCCAGTAAAGTGCCAAGATCCAGGCTCATTTACCATTCCTTGTGTTATAGGAAAGGTAACAATTGGGAGAGCATTATTGGATTTGGGAGCGGCGATTAACGTAATGCCAAATCATTTATGAAGCCACAGGCGTTAGAGCATAAAGCCTATACGTAGTCTTACAGTTGGCTGATAGATCTTTCCGTCATCTAGTGGGAATCATCGAGGACATCTTGGTCCAGGTGAAAGGATTAGTGTTTCCTGCAGATTTCTACGTTCTAGATATGTCTTCTGAAGTTGTGCAGGACACTTCTTTGATCCTTGGACGACCCTTCCTTCGGACTGCGAGCACGATGATTAGCATGAAGGAAGGGGAGATCACCATGGAAGTTGGTGATCAACAAGTTAGCTTCAACATGTATGAAGCTATGAAGCATCCTCATGAAGATTATTCCTTACTGGGTGTTCACATGCTTGATGTTTCTATTGATGAAGCCTGTTCTGAATTTGTAGAAACTTTATATCCCGCCACTGATGATATTTTTGGAGAAAGTTTCTCTTTTGACGATTTTACAGGAGCACAACTGGGTGCGAGTATGGACGTGGAGCTGACTAGCAACCAAGCTGCTGAGCTGGAGCTTGGATATCAAACAGTAGTCCATACCGAGCTACAAGACCCACCTTGAGTGCCAGGTTTTCTCTTTCCTTCATTTACTATATAATTGTGCTATGTTTTATACCAACGTGCGTATTGTTGAGCATGATTATATTGTTTAAGTGTGGGGGAGGGATTTAACCAGTAGAATTAGAGTAGTAGGTAGGATTTCCCTTTCCGTTTGAATAATTTGATTCCCCTTTGTTAGCTCTGTGTTCTTCCTAATAAAGCATGATTAGATTGAAGAGAATTGTTGATATGTGGATGATAAATTGAATGTTTGTGCAATTTGTGTAGGATCCATAGAATTTGTGTTTTGTTTTGGGTGATTCGCATGCAATTCTCGCTGTTCGCCATGCGGCTCATGTAGGTTTTTTTTTTCATTTTGTTCGCCATGACTAACGCTTGCCTCGTCATGCGAATAATTCCATTTTTGCCCATCTCGACCGTTGGATTTCTCTTTGTCCGAGACCCTTTTGATTTTTTTCTCTCTCGCGTCCCTTCGCCTCCGCGCCTTCCTTTTTCTTCTTCTTCTTTCTCCTTCCCTCCTCATTTCGCCGCCACCTTCGCCGCCTCGCCGCCGCTCCTCTCTGTGCCTCTCGCCGTTTGAAGCTCCCAATCTCCTCCAATCTCCTTCCAACTGCGTTTTAACCCTTCTGTAAGTGTTCCTATTCCCTCCTCTTGTCCATTTTCGTCGTTATTCGTTAGATTTAAGCAAACAGCGAACGCTATTTGCGTCACTGCGATTGTTCGCAGAATCGCCATTCGCCGCGGCGAAAATCATAAGTTCGCCGCCATGAACTTAGGGTTTCAGTTTGATGCGGCGATCGTTCGTGTTAGCCGCAAATAACAAAGATGCTCAGTCACGCAATAACATCCTGCTAGCTGCAGAGAATGGCAGAGATTCCTCTCGCCGCAATAACACTCTGCTCGCTATGACGAATGACCGAGGACTTGATTCTGTGGTTTTCTTATTCAATTGCTCGTTTTAACTTTTGCGTGTGCGGGATCATGACTAGAATGAAGAATGTGTCCAGACCAGAGCCTTAGCATTCCACCTCTGATTCCTCAGATCGTACCTATTATTCCTCGCAACCTTCCCGTTTTCCCTCTCGTCCGGTAGATCCTCGAGATGATCACCGCAACTCGTGTTGCCGGTCGATATACTTAAGGAAAAACCATTTCCTCTAACCCCTACAACAAACCCTTTTGTCCGTCAGCTTTTCGAATTAGACTTAGCTGGCCTTGCTCAACCTAATTCTATTGGCAACCTCACATTTGTCTGCCAATACTATTCATATGCTCGCTACTCCCACACCTACGGAATTAATTTCCGGGGTGTTTCCATTCCCGATGTTTTCACTTCCGTAATTATCCGTGAGCATTACCATCTTCCCGTCGTCCCTCATTGCCAATATTCCGATCTTCTCCGTAATTACCCATAGGAGGAAGTCATTGGTACTCTCTGCACTGCAGGGTCTCAGTGGCTTCAACCCCGTGGTTCTCAACGATACATCCGTCGGACCACCCTCCTTCCTGAAGCTCGTCCTTGGTTACATTTTATATGTAACAATATTATGCCGACCCTCCATCTTTCCAACATTCCCAAAGAGCAGTGCCCTATATATATACTGCGATGATCGGCCGTCCAGAGACCTAGCCCCGCCATTTTCGCCGCCTTCGCCAGGTTCTCTCTACCAACCCTAAACACAAACTCCTTTTCCCCATCTCATTTTAACTGTTCCGGCCTATCGAGTCCCGGAACATCCGCCGATCTCACCTTTTCTTTGCCTCTCCATTTGTCTATGTCCGCTTAGGTCGCCCACGTGCCATCCCACCCCACCTCCCGCCCAACCCGCTTCAAAGATCTTCTTCCTCTCCTCACCTTCCCTAGCCATCCCTCACCTAGAGCCCTTCTCCCACCCCTCCGTCCTTCCTGTTTCCCCGAGGCTCACCTGCCTTCCATCCCCGCCTCTGCTCCCCTTACTCCTTCTCGAGGTGGTTTCATCAAGTGCGGACGTCCTTCACTTCAGGAATAGTTCACTTCTTTCGAGGCTCAGTGGCCGCCACGCATTCTCGCTATTATGATTGCGACCCACCTCGGGCTGCCTATTCCGCCTCGAGCACCGGCTTCTTCAGATGCTCCTAGCTTTTCTATCACGCTTGCCAAATTGGCGATCCCGCCACATAGTCTGGTTGTTTATTTTCTTTTGTTGTTGTTTTTCCTGTATTTTCTTTTCTTCGTTGTATTTTTTTAGTTCGCTTCTACTGGATCCTCTTTTGTACATTACATTTTGAGCTTAATGCTATATCCACATTTCTGCTTTTGTCTATTTTTGTTTCGCTTCCTCCGTGCTCGCTACTTTTGTCATTGTGGACAATGCCATGTTTAAGTGTGGGGAGCCGTTCCTTTTATATTTTGCATTGTACACCTATTAAAACTTGTGCATAATTTTGTGGGCCGTTGCTTTTATCGATAAATTTGGACTCAATCAAACATTTTCACTCGTTCTTTTGTGCCCTCGCATGCAAAGCCCTTATAAGTTTCAAACCGATACTTGAGTTTTGTGAAAATGCTCTCATTCTTCGAACGATAATTGGTTTTGGCAAAATTTTAACTTTGAAGTTTTCAAAACAAAGTAAATGGGAGCATGCTAACAAGGTAGCATTTTAAGTTTTTAAGTTTTGAGATTGATCATCGAGACAAAACCTTGTTGGAAGGATATTCGAGCCAAAGATTTTTCTTCTATATTTTGTGTGTGCATCTCGCTTAGTTCATGCTTCTCTAGAACTTGTGTGGCTTTTACTCAAAGCTTGATGGACTAGATTTTTGTGGATATGATAGAGCGTTCTTTCTTTCAAATTTCTTTCCCAAACACCAACCCCTAAACACCATTCCTCATAAATTTTCGAGCCTTTGAGCCTTCTTCTATGAGCATTTGCATGCATTATTTTCAGATGACGCTAATAGTCGGTTTGTTCTATTTTTAGTGAAAAAAAGATTTAGTCTTGTTTATTCCAAAAAGGGATAATAATGTATTGAATCCTAAAATGGGATTAGTATCTCAAAAAGAGAGAGAAAAAAAATCAATCAAAATTTAGTTTAGTAGAGGTCTAGTTTCAAGATAGATTATCGATATCGATCCCTCATTTTATGCCATGCTCATATTTTCTTTTCTCACATCATCCATTCATTTAGCCTTCCGCTCATTACAACCCTTAAAGACCTCTTGATCTTCAAATTGATAGTCCTTGTAGTGGAGAAATAAAATTGATACAAGCTTATGGTAGGAGATGTATTAAGTAGATTGAGAGAAAATATCCTACTATACAAGTGAGTCGAGCGTAAACATCATATCTGAGTGATTCTCTGCTGTTCAATCTCATGTGCTTAAATTCTTTCAATGTTTGTTTTATTAGCACTCTTTCAATTTCTTGCGTTCAATTACGATAAAGTGGATTGAGTCAATTTTGGTTGTTGTTTGAGCATGGGCAGAATTTTCTTTTACTCTTGTACCTTTTGACTCTTATAAGCTTTGTTCAGAGTACAAAGGTTTAAGTGTGGGGATTTGATTGACCAAATTTATACTATAAATTAGGCCCGCTTTTCTTTAGTAATTATGCATTTGTTGACTCTGATTTATGATTTTATGCTTATTTTGGTCCCGCACATTGAGTTTTGATAAATTGTACATTGTCAGTATTTTCTTGTCAATTGTCATTAATTCTGCATAATTTTTATTGGGACAATTGATACTGCAAATGGGTTGTATTTTGTAGGACCAAAGGAGTCAACATTCAAGAAGTCAACACGCCGCAAGATTCGCTGGGGTGAACCAAGACCTCCATTCGTCGCAGCAAATTAATGGTATTTAATTTATTCGCTGCGACGAGTGACCAAACTCATTCGCTGCGGCGAATTACAGCCATTCGCCGCAGCGAATGTCGGGTAACCCGGACTATAAATGGAAATTAATCCACTGTTCTGACCCGACCCGCACAACCTCCTATAAAATCTTGCCATTTAGGGCAAAAACAGACGGCCGCACAGAGTTTTTCTTTTCCTCCCTTTTCTTCGTTCTTCTCCAGGTTAACTTCTTCTTTTCTGTCTTCTCCTTCGTTTCTAATAGTTTTTTGTTCTGTTTTTATTTGCAGGTTCACGCCGCACTGCATCACGTCCATTGCTTCCAGCTTCTTCATCCGCTCCATCGTCCATCATTTGTTCTTTGTATCCTTCCCTCGCTCGTCGTTGGAATCATGAACCACGGTGATATTCCAACAAATAAGAGTTCATCCAGTTATGGTCGGCTAAGCGCTCCATTCTCTTGAACATGTAGCAAGGATTGGAGTTCACCAAAGCTTAATAGGGTAATCACTAATGTCCAAGTCTAGGTATATTTATGTATAGATCCGAGTTGGAGTATGCAAAGGATATAGCTAGGTTAGTGTGGTTAATAGTTTTAGCCGTGTGTTGACATTATGTTGAGATTTGGATATTACTTTTGTAAATTTTTCTGTGTCAAAATACATGAAGTCTCATGTATGTTATTCGGATTTTACACCGATTAATTTGATCTTGCCTAGTTGTGCTTGGTTGGGTTAGCTGTGTTATTATTTGATTAACTTATTGCAATTGTTTATCCAATTTTTCACACTAATGGTTTTAACAAGATTTGACTAATCGAGTTGATTAATCAAATTCTTGGACTTAACGAGTTGTTAAGGTTTACATTTCGAAACTTAGTGGATTTCAAACCCTGAAAATTATTTGAACGATGATAATCCAAGTTGCATTTTCAAGAGAGTTTTAGTAATTTGATTTCACACTTGTTTAATTTCAATCGTTTAGCTTTCTAAAAATCCCAAAAACATTTATTCTTACTTTGGCTTAGTTTAATTTTTAGTTAATCAAATCAAAACCCTTTTTTTTTATTGCTTTAATTGCATGCATCATTCAAACATTAGGCTAGTCTTAGAATCGCTTAGTACCTCGGTTCCTCGAGAGTCGACGAGGTTGCATCCTGTATTGCAATCCTTGGTACAAATTTTATTTGACCGGTTTCCGAGGATCAATTCTTTAATTGAACGATAAGCTGTCGATCATCATGTGTAAATGATGAGGATTGTATATTGATTATAAATATAATGATTGTGATTTGGATATAGAAAATGAGATTGAGGTGTTGACAGGTTGAGAATTATGGAAGTATTAGATTTAGGTTTGTGTTTTGCTGGTGTTGGGATTCCGGACGGGAGAGTCCGATGATTCTGGATTTTGTGATATTAGAAGTGTATTTTGGCTTTGCAGGAATTTTTGGGATAGGATAAATGCAGCCGTTATGTTGCCGAAATTTTGTTAGATAATAAGATGAAAAAGCAAAACAAATAAGAAGTAGTTGATTTCGGGTGACATTTACGATTTGTATGAAAGATGATTAAAGTGTGTAAGAGATTTAGCATGAGGAAGAAGTAAAAAGAAATTGAGTAAAAATGGTTATAAAAAGAAAATTCATACTGGATTTTGGGATAGTCCGAGTCTAAGGAATTCCAACGCGATCATGTTCCTCTAGTTATTGTTCTCGGATGTCGGATTCGTTTTGTTAAGTGTTTGTTTCCGCTCTCGATTTTGTTTTCCGTATTATGTTCATCCGATCGTTTTCTTTGATTATTGTGCTCGGATGTCGGATCTGTTCTACTCGATTTCGTCTCGCCCTCGATTTTGTTATTCTTAATTTGTTATCTGATTCGGTAGGTTTATTCGATTGGCGTCCGCATTTTATTTCCGATTTGAAATTTCGATCCGAAATTTCCATTTCCCTTCGTTTCCGTTTGCTTCGTTTTCCGTTTTGCGTATGTAGTTGGGTTCCGATAACGGGATCCAACAATTGTAATGCTGCAGGCATTTTGAATCCTTCAGGGATTTTCATGTAAATATCACTATCAAGTGATTCGTACAGGTAAGTTGTAACAACATCCATAAGACGCATTTCCAGTTTACAAGAACTGTTGTCGATTAAATATCTAAACATAATTGTATCCATAACAGAGAGTATGTTTGTTCATAGTCAATTCCAGGTCTTTGAGAAAAACCTTGTGCAACAAGTTGAGCTTTGTATCTCACAATCTCATTTTTCTCATTTCGTTTTCGAATAAAAACCCATTTGTAACCTATAGGCTTTACACTTTGAGGTGTAAGGACAATAGGTCCAAACACATTACGCTTGTTAAGAGAATTTAATTCAACTTCAATAGCATCTTTCCATTGAACCCAATCATGTCTATTTTGACATTCAATGATAGATCTTGGTTCGGGATCTTCATTTTCATTGATGATATCACATGCTATAGCATAAGAAAATATTTCATCAATCTCTTTCATATCATTTCGATTCCATAATTCTTTTGTGTGAATATAATTAATTGGGATTTCTTGATTAATGTCAGTTTGTGTCTCTTCTGGGACACTATCCTCATCTTGTGTTTCTAAAGGAACACTTTTATCTATCTTGGGGTTATTAATCACATTTGCTCATTTTCTTTTTCGAGGATTTTTATCTTTGGAACCGATTGGTCTACCACGCTTCATGAGTGACCATGTTCTCAGATTGTCCTTTTGGGATTTCAATCCGAGCAGGAGTATTTACAGCTGGTATAAATGATTTAGTCACTCTTTTTGTATCTGTAAAAGCATCTGGTAATTGATTTGAAATTCTTTGCAAATGCACAATTCTTTGCATTTCTGTTTTGCATTTTTTGTGCGTTGATCAAGATACAATAATGATGGTTCGCACCATGTAATTTCTTTCATCAATTGTTTATTATCTCCCCTAATGTCGGGAAAGTATTTGTAACATCCCGTCACCGATGGGAATGTTATGTTGGTAAATTGAGACGGGTTAGGATTTTTACCGCACATTATTGACTGAGCATTCATTTGGCCTCTAATTGTAGAGGACTGAGTCTTTTGCACAGGCACTTATAGGTACATGCATTCATGACATTTTCCCAGCTTTTGATTTTGATACTGATATGAATTGAGAAATTATGAGATAATTAGAATTGATTAGAATTTATTAGGAATTTTGGAAGAATTGGGTTCGAAAATTTGAATAGAGAAATGTTTTAGAGTGATCGCCAGTTGACAGTAAACTTAGGAAATTTTCTGGAAATTCGAGAGAAGTGTCCGGACCGGAAATTTCTAAGTGACGGATTGATTGATTTTATATGACCGGAATAATTTTCCGATGGCAATAGAAAACTTAGATATATGATCTTGGAATTTAATATGTCGAGCTATTGAAATTTGGAGACAAATTGACTAGAAATGAAATTGAAAAGTGAAATATATTCCGGAATTTGACAAGTGACAAGTACATAGGTTTGATTGTTTGGATAACCCTTAATGCCCTAGATTTTCGACTTTCTCCTTTGAAAAACACGGAAATCACTTTGACAATTTGCCTCCTCCATCCTAGGGCAATTTCTTCTTCTTTTCCGATTGATTCCCGTTCCTCCTTCCTTCACGATTCTTGCTTGTCCATATGTGTGCTTCTTCTCCTCTTGCAAAGCCAAGCTTAAACCTTAAGGAAGAAGAAGACTTTGAGGGTTTTAAGAGAGAACCGTGGGTGTTAGAGAAAAGAGGAAGGGTTGGAGGATTTTCGAAAGAGTCGAAGATTGGAAACTTGATTTGGTAAGTAAATTGGTTTAATGTTGTTTATTTATTAGTTAAATGCATTCATGAGTTTATTTGTGGAAGATTGGGGTACTGATGTGTAACATCCCACCCCCTACTGGAAGGGTAAAATAGGAAATTTGTCATAGAAAGGGATTGAGAGGGATTAATTAGTACTGTTCATGCATAATAGATCGATACATACGATCACAATCAGGCACATGAAATTACCGTACATGCATACATGATATTCCTTTGCGTGCCTAAGACAATTTTCTTGGGATTAACGTGGTTAATGGGTTCGAAAAATTATTTGGAGTGCGCCATTGAGTGTTTTACATTTTTAGGAATTTATGAGAATTTTTCTGGAATTGTCCGGAGAAAATTTCCGGATTGGCAAAATCGCCGGTAAATGGCCTAAATGTGTTTTTGTTATGGAAAATGTGGTTTTTGTGTTTGAAAAATTATTGGGAGTGGACTGTAATATGTTTTACAATTTTGGGCAATTTCGGTAATTTTCAAAAAAATGATTCGAGAAAATTCCTGAAAATTCCCGGACCGAGAAAAATCGCCAAGTGACGAACCGGTTAATTTTTCACTGTTATTTGAGACTAAACTAGTAAATATCTTGGTGGGACCCATAAAGGGACCCTTAAAATTAGTAGGAACCGAAATTTGGGTGAGATTTATTGTTATTTGGATTAATTTTATCAAAGACCCTTCCTTTGACTTTTCTTTTACATTTGGCCTAATGGCCTTTTGCCACCTTTCTCCTTCATTTAATGCCTCCTTATCATGTTTCTTGGTATTGCCTATGCCCTCTCTCGGTGATGACTTAAAGAATGAAGGAATGAGATAAAAAGTTGCTTTGGTCTTTGTTTTTGTAACTCATCCGAAGCCTCTCTCCAATTGGTTTTCTCACCATTGAAATTTTTGCTTCTTTCTTCACCTTCCTCCATAAATTCAAAAGTTCTCTTACTTGTCATTAACTTATTGTCTTACCATCATGATGATGTCTTTACTTGGGAGTTAGAAGAAGTGGTTAGCAAGGGTAGTTAAGAAGGAAGTGAAGAGAAGAGAGGATTGGAAACTAAAGAGGTAAGTTCTTTCATTAAGTTTTTAATGATGTCTTAAGTATGAATTTATGAATCATGGTAGGTAGAAACATTGAATGGGAGGTTTGGAGCATTTATTATGCTTAGGGTTGCATTAAATTAATGACTATAATGGTTTGAATTAATGGGTATAAGGTTAGGTTGAATTATGAATTGAAAGTAGTATGTTAGAAGTGGTTTAGAAGTGTTTTTAGCTTGATTTTGATTGAATATTGATGACTAATTTTGCATGGAAATGGAGAGATGAGGGCTGCCAACTTGAGATGGTATTTCCTAGTGAATGTATGAATGATATAGGGGCTGAATTTGTGTTCACTTGGATGCTTAGGGATGTATTATTGATATTAGAAGTGATAGGAGTTTGGTTGTTGATGTAAGCTGGAAAATTGTTATTGACCCTATTGCAATGTTTTGATCATCACTAATTGTGTAGGTGAGCAAATGAGGTAAGGTTTGTTCTCAATGAAACTTTGGGATGTTGGCTTCAACTTTGTGTGAAATAGGTGATGTTAAATTGTATTGTTAGAAGGGTGAATCTTTGCATGGAAAGTTTCTGTTGTAGGGTCTGTGAACAGTACCCGCATATATGATCTGATTACTTTGTTGATTTTTCTAAATTAATTGAGATAGAATTAGGGAAAATGGTCTTCATGAGAGTTGAAGCCTACATTATTAGCTTTCCATTTCCACTGATCTTTCTTATTTTTGAGTTGTATATTGGGAGATATGAACTGATTTCTATTGATTGGTTTTATGCTTCTTGGAGAAACCTAGTCAAAGTGTTGATTTTGTGAGCTTGCTGTTTGGGAGCAATTTTAACAATTTATGTGAACTGAATTCGTGTGAGTGATCTTCTACAAAGTTGTAGAGGAAGAAATTATATTGACAATGATATATGGTTTGTAATTTTTAGAGGTCAGACTTGGGAGTTATGATTTTGTAAAAAACTGAACCTAAACTAGGTTGTGAATGGCTGATCATGACAGTAGCTTCCATAACAGTTTTGAAATTGTTAGAAATCGAATTGGAGTTTGAGTTCTTCATGAAAATTGAATTTTGAGATCTTATCTTTTCAGGGATATAAGGTAGTGAATTTTTTGACTTTTGTGCTAAGAGAATCACTGTTTGGAAAATTACTGTCCAGATTGGTTGATTTCATTAGGCAGATTCTTTGTGGAATTGTTTGGCCTTGTTAGCAAGTGAATTTGAATTTAGACTGTTCATGAAAGTTGTAGATCACATTTTGATCTTACTGATAACATTTATTTTGTAATTTTTGACTAAGGAAATGGGAAGTTATAGAATTTACAAAATACTGCACTGGTTAGGAACTCTACTGCACTGGTTAGGAACTCATTGACTGGACAGAAACTTTGATTGTATTTTTAACACCCTTAGAGGTAAATTTGGCTTTTGGATTCTTCATGAACATTGTAGATCTTTCTTTTCTCTATGAAATAGACATTAATTTTACCCAATTTGGAGTTCGGAGTAAGGAGTTATGACCTAAGAAAGTTGGTGTGTCGGAGAACATTTTGCAGATCTGTCATGGGAGTAATGTAGTCGACTTGTATCCTCAGATAACTCGACTTATGTATACACAGTAGCATAAGTCAACTTGTTTTCTCATGTAAGTCGACTTGTACTGACCTTTTTTCATTCTTTTTCCTATAACTTGTCCGTCCGGCGTCCGATTGACCTGATTCTCGAGGCATCGGATTCATGACTTATTGAATTTCATTTTTCTGAGACATTGAGAATTATTGGACGGGAAATTGACGTGGGTTCGGTTTATTATTTTCTGGTCACTGTTTTATTTTATGGGACCAATAGAGGTCAGAATTGAGCGCTGTCAGCGCCATTGGATTTCTTATTTTTGAAACGGATTTTTCTGTGGAAAAAAGATGAGATTAGGGACGGGAATATCATGATCATGCATCAGGCACCTTTTAAGTGTTACATGCATTCGAAATAGTTCGATTGAACAATTGATAATGTTTGTATATCGTCATCATTATAGAGTCACACTTGAGCGTCGGTCCACCGACGCCACCGAGATCGCCAGATTTTGGCTCGGAAATACAGGTGAGTAACCTAGTTGGTTTCTCAAATTCCTGAATGTCTAAATGCCCTATGTGAATCACTTGCCGAGGTGACTTACATAGATTACTGAAACATGTTGGATGGAATTGCATGCTTTTACTGTACTGAATGGAACTACTTGCAAAGGTGAATCGTATGGTTACTGAACTGTATAGGATTAAGTTGCATGCTTTCACTGTATTGGATTGGATTACTGCATGAAATTGGAAACTGCAATACTAGGCTTTTATAGCCATATTATCGATTACCGAAAATCGTAATATCGGGCTTTTATAGCCATACTATCAGAAACCATCGAGTATCGCATTACAAGCATAAATGCATGAATAGATAATGGACGCCAGACCCAGTTGCGATTATTATCGACCGCCTTGAGTCCGAGGAGATTTATCCACGAATCAGATCGATCGGACCTCGAGCCCGAGGGGAGAAATCTCGACGCGTCCCCACCAATACCGATCAACACTGGGCACAACATTGAACAATTGGAAAGAGTCACATATGCATTGCATTCACATGAATGACTGCTTTGTGAAAATTATCGATTACGTGATGGCATGATTTATCAGAACTGTTACATGTTACCGCAAATTATTATTTAATGTCAGTAAATTGTTATGTTATCGCTAATTGATTACTATCAGATATGTTGAACGCCATGTGCGTAATGCATGATTTGAGTGAACCATCGATGATGGTTTTTCACCGAGTTCGCAAAACTCACCCAAAATTTGCATCTATTTTCAAGTCTCAAGAATACCCCGCTGACACGGAGTATGTCTCAGAGGCAAGTAAAGGATAGAGGTCGGGATCAGTCCGTGTCCGCAATAGTGTCTTATCAAATTGTGTTCCGAATCACTTTATAACAATGCATTGTATTTCTATCGAGCCCATTGTAGTTTTAATGTTTTACTCATCGATGATTGTAAATTATTCTTGGATGACCGTAATAATCAAACGGTTTATTATGAACATGGGTTTTAGTTACTTATCGCTTTTTCCGCGCTTAACGGGAATCAATGGCTTCAAAAACAAAAAAATGTATATGGGTTTAATCGATCGATGTAATCGACGCCACTCGCGGGCACGGACTCGGATATCACCAACGATATCGGGTTCGGGTCACTCGGGAGTGGGGTGTTACATGATGGGTAAGTTATGACTAGTTTTAGAGAGAGAAAAGTAAAAAGGGAATCGGAGAAGACGAACCAGGGCCCGCACGTCGCGACGAAAAAATATTTAGACGTCACGACGAGAAAAAAAGTCTACGACGCGACGTGCATAGGCGCCGCGACGAGCGCACGTCGCTACGAGTGATAAATTGCACGTCGCGACGAGCGATAGATTAGACGTCGCGGCGAGCGTCCATACGTCGCGGCGAGGACCAGATTTCTGAACTGATTTAATTTGGTTTTTGAGGCATAGCGAAAGGTGTAGACCTCCAATTGAGGTGATGTTTGATTCGTTATGATATAGAGAAAGAGGTCTACAATTGAGGAAAAGAATGAAAGTTTGAATTTAAATTAGTAGGATCGCAATTAATGAAAGAAAGTTAAGAATGTGATTGTATTGCAACCTAAGGATTGTTCATGATAATTGGGGTATAGTGTGAGACTTTAAAAATAAATTCAATCCTACTGGGAATTTTAAGAACTGAGCATAAAGGATGAATTCGATCTAGAGAATAGTGATATTGATTTTGAGGTAATACCCTAGCGAGTATGATTTGATAAATTGACTGAATATTAGAATTGAAATTGATGGAGTTCCATATTATAATAGTGAATTGGAAGTGAGTGGGTATTGAGCAATTGAGTAAAAGGTTAGTTGTGACAAAAGAAAGTGAAAAATGGGAAATAGCACCGGGAAAGTCATGAATAGGCATAGTACATCTTTTATTCAATGCATGTGCATTATCAAATTATTTTGACTGTGCATTTCGTAATGGAAATCATTTGACTGTTATAGAGGCTCCGATGGATCGATATTCCACGGACATTCTTTGGGACTTCCAGTCAGTAGCTCGAATGCAATTGTGAGTAACCTAGTTGGTTCCTCAATCTATGTGTGTTTAATATTATGCATTGATGCCATGTGGAGATAATGGATGGATATGTGTGTTTGATTTTGATTGATTTCACCATGGGTGTCTCAAATATTGGGAACGTGATATAGAAGTGCTATTGTGTGTAATCGATTATGAATGCATCAATGAAACAACCGTAAATGCATATGATCAAATATGGACCGAAGGTCCAAGAAACGAAATTGGTTATGAAATGTAAATGATCAGTAAATGGAAATTGAGCATATGCATTCATGCATAAGAGCATGATCGAGATAATAACCAGGACTGAGAGTAGCTAACGTTAGAGCCACAGCTCATCAGATTAGGCTTTAAGCCCACCAAACATCAGATCGAATCGAGCCTCGAGCTTGAGGGAGTTAGTGCATACCCGAGGGCTCTCCTACCCCTAGACGCGTCGACATCGATCACTGATAGGCACTCGGTCACAACACCGTAATAAATTGGACAGTGTCACATGTGCATTGCATACCTGATATGATTGAATGTAAATTGTATGAAAGGTGAAACGCCTCACATTTGAGAAATGTGATCGTATGTGATATTTGGTAAATTATGTGTATATGCATGAATTGAGTGAATCATCGATGATTGTTGGGACCCGATCTGGGAACCGGATCCCAAATCGAAAACGAAAACGGAAACGAAAAAGTGAAACAAAGTGTGGAAAGTCGCGAATTGGGATACGAATAACAAAGCGGAGACAAGCGAAATAGTCAAACTGAAACCAACATCGACATCCGTTTCAAACACGAAGCATAGCAAACTAATCGCGTTGCAAACACTAAGACATTCCAAATCCGGTCTAAATTTTTTTTTTCATTCTTATTAATCATTCCTTTTCTCTTTAATCAATCTCCTACAACTCAAAACAATACAATTTCCCATTTGAAAATTTAACCATTCCAAACTCACTAACCTTTTTCCACAAGCTCAATTCACTTTTAATCGTGCAGATCTTAATCCCATCTTAAAACTCTTATTCTTATTATAACTTTGCCATAACCCGATTTTCTTGAAAATCGGGCAGCATAATGGCTGTATTTTGACAGCTCAAAAATTTCTGCAAATCAAAAACACACTTCTATAATCTCAACCAATCATACAGAGTCATCGGACCTCCCGTCCGGTATCCTAACGTCAGCAGAACACACATCTACCTAATACTTTAATAATTCTCAATCCAATTCCATCATCATAAATAGCCTTATTTACACATATCTCAAAATCAAAATACCAATTCATAATTCGATTCAAACCACTCATATTCATATAAACTACCATGATCTACATACATAATCCCATATCCATAATCATACATAAATTCTAATACATCAAGAACTAAATACTTCATACGCATAAATGGCATTTCAAGCCATATACAAATTACAAAAACATATAAATGTCGAACTGACGTCTTGACCGCATTCATCCGATCTCCTGCTCGAAACCTGGAGATGGGGATGAAAGGGGGGTGAGCTTGACAGCTCAATGGGTAACATATTTATTAATGAAACATAAGCGAAAATTGTCTTTTCAAACTTTTCAAACCTTTCCCATTCGAAAATTTTATTCAAAAACTCATTTTCAAACTTTTCAAGACATTCATAAACCTTCATCAACATTTTCTAAGATTATTCTCAACATCTTCATTTATTTCAAAACATTCATAAACAGTTTCCGAAATTTCATGATTGACAAATCACTCTCATTTCTCAAATTCTCAAACTTTTCACAAATCATGCACAATTTTAAATATGAATGCATCACATAAAAGAAGTTTCACGTACATAAACAAAATTAAAAAAAAATATAACATAATAGAATGGTTTGATGTTGGACCCCACACCCTCTAGATCATACGAATCCAATGCCACTGACCGCGCTCAATTCGGATCAAAAACGAAGAAGTTATAGTTGAAATACTATCGGACCTGCGAAAAATCTGAGACTGAACATTACGCGAATTTAATTCTAGAAATTAACAATCTTAGAGATGACATTAAATTTCAATCCCTTCACAAGAGTTGTATCCCTATGTCTTAACTTTATTTTTCCTCAAGAATCAACTCAATCATAGTTGTACAGCTCCCGAAAATCGCAAAATACTGAACCATGTTCAGAAAATTATCCAACTTATAACCTATAACCAAATCTCCTACTTTTGGTTCAATCAATCTCTTTCCATTTAATCTCCTAAAAATCATAATTATTCAAGAAAATGAAATTAATTGTCTTAGGAATCCAACGCTTCGAGAATCAAATCAATCGGATGTCGGACGAAGGAATTATAAGCAAAAGATTACAAAAGGGATCGGATTAAAAACAAAATATCGGAACTTCAAAACCGAACTTTTCCAAAATCATATCTCTCGATCCCAAACTCAGAATTTGACAAATTTGGTGTCAATAAAAATATCAAAGGAAGCTCTACAACTTCCCTGAATTACTCAACATCAAATTAGGTCTCGAAAGGGGTCAAAACCTCAATCAAAGATTCTGTCCCAAAACAGTTTTTCCTAAACGACTTCCAATTTTTAATCGCTCATAACTCCTAGCCCCGATATCGAAAAATTACAAACTTTATATCAATGGAAAGATAAAAACATCATATAAAACTTTCATAAAGACCACTTACTCTAATTCAAACTAAATCCATACGATGAGTGGTCTCGAAGCATAGAACACACAAATCTATACTTAATAGCATTTTCAAAACAAAGCATATCTTCAGAAATTCATATCTCTCAATCCCGACATCGAAAAATAGCAAACTTTCTGTCTACAAAAAGCTCTCGACAGAGGCTACAATTTTCATGTTAATCATTTTCTCAAATTTGCTTAAATCAAAAAGTCAACTTTTTCCTCAAAAAGTCAAACTTCAAGCGAACTTTGACTGATCATAACTCTCACTCCCGATATCGAAAAATATCAAACTTTATGGCCACAGAAAGCTCTTGACATAATCTACAAGTTTCCAAAAGACAATATTATCAAATTTTGCCTCAAACAAAAGTCAACTCTCAAGTCAAACTTTCTAAATTCTTCAAATTTTCACACTTTTTCTTTTTAATTCTTGCTATTTAACTTCATTTCAATCAACTCATCCACTTTCTTCTCATAATTCATATAAGTTCACTCAAATATCAAAGTCCTCAAAATTAAACAATTCTTTTCTCATATTTTTTTTAATTTCATCAAATTTCCTTAAATTCATAATTTTCTCACCAATTTTTTTCTCACTTAAATTCATTTTATTATTTCTAATTTTCATCAAAAGTTCGGGGTCCAACATTTCTCCCCCTCTTAAAAGAATTTCGTCCTCGAAATTCATACTTGATTAGAAACCAAGTAACTTTTTCTCTTACTTTCTACACTGGTCATACATTTTCTAACTGATTTCTCGTCATACTTATTTTTGACTTATTCATTATCATAGCAAAACACTGTTTCATTTAATCTTATCTCCAAACAGTCATTCTTTTATCTCACAAAAGTATAATTAAATCAATTTCATCCAAATGCTATCATTCAATTCAAATCTCAATTTTCATCATCACAAACCTAAAATTCATCAAAATTCATAACCCTCATCAATCACTTAATTAGGTCTTCACAAAATTCATAAAAATTCATCTCCATGCTCATCTTTCACTCACAATTGTATATAAAAATCAAATCATCCTAATTCCTCATGAACTTCAAATCTCAATTTCATGAACAATTTCTTAAATCACTCAACATTCTTATCATCTTCATCTATCAATTATTTTGGTATGCACTTTATCTTTATCACAATCTCACAAATTCAATCTTATGCTTGAACACTCTTATACAAATCAGTTAGACACAAACGCCTAAGTACGATCATAATACTGGGCTCTGATACCATAAATATTGGGACTCGATCCGAGAACCGGATCCTAACCGGAAAACAAAAACGAAAAAGTGAAACAAAGTGCGGAAAGTCGCGAATTGGAATACGAATAACAAAGCGGAGACAAGTGAAATAGTCAAACTGAAACCAACATCGACATCCGTTTCAAACACGAAGCATAGCAAACTAATCGCGTTGCAAACACTAAGACATTCCAAATCCGGTCTAAAATTTTTTTCATTCTTATTAATCATTCCTTTTCTCTTTAATCAATCTCCTACAATTCAAAACAATACAATTTCCCATTTGGAAATTTAACCATTCCAAACTCACTAACCTTTTTCCATAAGCTCAATTCACTTTTAATCGTGCAGATCTTAATCCTATCTTAAAACTCTTATTCTTATTATAACTTTGCCATAACTCGATTTTTTCAAAAATCGGGCAGCATAACGGCTGTTTTTTGACAGCCCAAAAATTTCTGCAAATAAAAAACACACTTCTATAATCTCAACCAATCATACAGAGTCATCGGACCTCCCGTCTGGCATCCTAACGTCAGCAGAACACACATCTACCTAACACTTCAATAATTCTCAATCCAATTCCATCATAAATAGCCTTATTTACACATATCTCAAAATCAAAATACCAATTCATAATTCGATTCAAACCACTCATATTCATATAAACTACCATGATCTACATACATAATCCCATATCCATAATCATACATAAATTCTAATACATCAAGAACTAAATACTTCATACGCATAAATGGCATTTCAAGCCATATACAAATTACAAAAACATATAAATGTCGAACTGACATCTTGACCGCATTCATCCGATCTCTTGCTCGAAACCTGGAGATGGGGATGAAAGGGGGGGTGAGCTTGACAGCTCAATGGGTAACATATTTATTAATGAAACATAAGCGAAAATTGTCTTTTCAAACTTTTCAAACCTTTCCCATTCGGAAATTTTATTCAAAAACTCATTTTCAAACTTTTCAAGACATTCATAAACCTTCATCAACATTTTCTAAGATTATTCTCAACATCTTCATTTATTTCAAAACATTCATAAACAGTTTCCGAAATTTCATGATTGACAAATCACTCTCATTTCTCAAATTCTCAAACTTTTCGCAAATCATGCACAATTTTAAATATGAATGCATCACATAAAAGAAGTGTCACGTACATAAACAAAATTAAAAAAAAACATATAACATAACAGAATGGTTTGATGTTGGACCCCACACCCCACCCGTAGGTATTTGCAGGTTATATTGCGGCGTGTGTTTGAGGGTTATACCGCGGCATCCAACACAAAACACATAACACATTAAATGGTTTGAGCAGGTCCTAACATAACGAATCGCACGTTCTCAAGATAATGGTTCTGTAGTCGTAAACTGAGGGGAGTCCAAATTGAGCTCTAAGACACTTCAAGCGGCCGGAGAAGGCTTTTAACACGAGACCAAAGGTAATCGACTCAACTTAAGGGACCTAACCCAAACCCACATAACACATATCATACATCAAAAATCAAATTGCCCGAAGGCACATTTCAAAAGCTTGATTTTCAAACTTCACATAACTCACATATCACATACATGCATATTACAATTCTCCATATATTTGTCATCGGACAAACAAAATATAATCACAATCCATCACCAGCTCATGACAATCAAAACCTCAATCAATTCACACAATTCAGAATAAAGTATGCCACACTTTGATACTTTATCAAATCATTAAAACAATTTTAACTCGAAAATCGCATCAAATCTCATCAAATCATTCATAACATTGATTTCACTTATGGTAGCCATTCCTTATAAAATTCAAAACATGATGACTAATAACTTCAAAAATCATTGTTCATTCGAAAATCAAGATTTTCAATTTAAAAAACAATCGAAATCGCAATGTATTTTACCAATCAATCCCAATATATCGAAATCATAATTATCAAGCACTTTTATAAACGATATGTTTATCATAATTTCAAACGGTATTTTTATAACACTTTCAAAAGCTTTCGAAAATCATAATTGTCAAACACTTATATACTTAAACCATATTTTCTAAACAATTTCAAAAGCATTTTTTTGGGAATCAAAAACTCTCAACATTTCTACACCATTCCAAACGCTTTTCGGAAATCGTTCTTTTCAACATTTAAGTAACATTTATTTTCAAACAATTTCAAACACAACTTTGTCAAACATTTTTAAAAAAAAAAGCAAGTTCGAAAATCGTAAACTTTTCAAACACTTTTATAAACACAATTTTGTAACCAATGCCGAAAGAATTCGGAAATCCTAAGTTGTTCAAACATTTTCTATAGAAGACATTCTAACAATATTTGAAAAGTCCTCTTTTTTTTTCAAACTTTTCCATAACCAATATTGTATAAACACTTTCAAACATATTCGAAACCATAATTTCTTTCAAAAGGAGTAAATTCAAACCCAAAGAATTTCTCAATTTTCAAGATTAAAGAATACAAGATTTCTAACTTATAAATCATTCAAGACTTGTACCAATTTTAAACCCATTTGAAAATAAATAAAATTCGATACTTTCCTTCTTAAATTTTATCAAATCACTTAAAATCAAATAATGCAAAAAAATCGATACATTTTCATTCACTTAACCAAACACTTTTAGCAATATCTCCAAAACAAAACATTTACTTTAAACAACTTTGTTAATTTCGTTAGATAAGTCAAACCTCAAGTAATAAAATTTCTTAATTAAACTTCCAAACTCAATAAATGCAACAATTTTTCATAATTCACAATTCTTTGGAATCATTTATCAAATTATTTTAAAACATCAATTTACAAATCTTTTATCCTCTTCTTACTTTTCCCAAAGATAAACAATAATTTTTCAAAACATTTCTCATTCTTGATTTTGATTTTTTAAAACTCCTACAAAACTTATGATTAAAAATAAATACATTCAAACATAAACAATATTTGCTATTCAATTTCAAAAGCATTCGAAATAAGAAAATTCAGATTCTAAAAATATAAACTATCCATTTTCAAATATTTCTCTCTACATTGAACAATCAATTGTTCAATTTCATCAAAATATTCAAAACAATGACTTAAAAAATCCTTTCACTTTCTTGAATTCCAAAGAACACATATAAAGTTTATAATTCTAAAATAAATATGATACCCACCTCATTTTCTTGCTAGAAACTTTTCCAAAGTTTCAATTCCTCCATTACTTCTTTCCTTCATCCAAGCTAAAGGTTCCTAAACCAAAATCACCAATTTCAAAATCACAAAACATAAGGACTAAAATGAACTATAGAAACCCCATACTCATCATAATTCCAAACTTTCTAAATCAATACACTTCCAAATTCCAAAATCCCCAAATTCAAGACGAAAAACCCTAACCCATTCATAACCAAAATTAAATCAATCTAACATGAAATCTCCCAAAATTTATCATGGAATTAACAAACCCATAACATTTTCCATAGATCTAAACCAAGGATTCAAGAACAACTCAAAGATCAAGGTTCATCTCTTACCTTCATCTTCTCAAATTTCGAATTTTCTTGCTCTAAGATGAAGCTTCCATCTTCTTCCTTCTTTTCTATCTAGAAATCACGAAAATATCATGGTAGAAACTCAAAACTCCAAGCTTTTTTCTTTCATCTCTTCCTCCTTCTCATGGCCGAACATATCTTCTCTCTTCTCTTCTCCAAAGTTTCTTCTTCCTTTCTCTTCATTTTTCGTGAATCTTCTGCTGTATTAAATGGGTAAAACGACAGCTCCTATGGTGTTTCTGCCATGTCACCTAAAATGGTGCCAAAATGACCAAGTTACCCTCACTTATTTGCCTATTTCCCAAAATTGCCCCTGCAGGAACTTGAAAAACTGACTACTTGCGTTCTGTTTTCAAGCATCTAAACGAAATAATTTGGATGAACTTTCTTCTTGAAAATTATTCCTCTAGATCATACGAATCCAACGCCACCTACCGCGCTTAATTCGGATCAGAAACGAAAAAGTTATAGCCGAAATACTATCGGACCTGCGAAAAATCCGAGACTGAACATTACGCGAATTTAATTCCAGAAATTATCAATTTTAGAGATGACATTAAATTTCGATCCCTTCACAAGAGTTGTATCCCTATGTCTTAACTTTATTTTTCCTCAAGAATCAACTCAATCAGAGTTGTACAGCTCCCGTAAATCGCAAAATACTGAACCATGTTCAGAAAATTATCCAACTTATAACCTATAACCAAATCTCCTACTTTTGGTTCAATCAATCTCTTTCCATTTAATCTCCTAAAAATCATAATTCTTCAAGAAAATGAAATTAATTGTCTTAGGAATCCAACGCTCAAGAATCAAATCAATCGATGTCGATTTAAGGAATTATAAGCAAAAGATTACAAAGGGATCGGATTAAAACAAAGTATCTAACTTCAAACCGAACTTTTCCAAAATCATATCTCTCGATCCCGAACTCGGAATTTGACAAATTTGGTGTCAATAAAAAGATCAAAGGAAACTATACAACTTCCCTGAAGTACTCAAAATCAAATTAGGTCTTGAAAGGGGTCAAAACCTCAATCAAAGATTCTGTCCCAAAACAGCTTTTCCTAAACGACTTCCAATTTTTAATCGCTCATAACTCCTAGCCCCGATATCGAAAAATTGCAAACTTTATATCAATGGAAAGATAAAAATATCATCTAAAACTTTCATGAAGACCACTTACTCTAATTCAAACTAAATCCATATGATGAGTGGTCCCGAAGCATAGAACACACAAATCTATACTTAATAGCATTTTCAAAACAAAGCATATCTTCAGAAATTCATATCTCTCAATCCCGACATCGAAAAATAACAAACTTTCTGTCCACATAAAGCTCTCGACAGAGGCTACAATTTTCATGTTAATCATTTTCTCGAATTTTGCCTAAATCAAAAAGTCAACTTTTTCCTCAAAAAGTCAAACTTCAAGCGAACTTTGACTGATCATAACTCTCACTTCCGATATCGAAAAATATCAAACTTTATGGCCACAGAAAGCTCTTGACATAATCTACAAGTTTCCAAAAGACAATATTCTCAAATTTTGCCTCAAACAAAAAGTCAACTCTCAAGTCAAACTTTTTAAATTCTTCAAATTTTCACACTTTTTCTTTTTAATTCTTGCTATTTAACTTCATTTCAATCAACTCATCCACTTTCTTCTCATAATTCATATAAGTTCACTCAAATATCAAAGTCCTCAAAATTAAACAATTCTTTTCTCACAATTTTTTTTAATTTCATGAAATTTCCTTAAATTCATAATTTTCTCACCAATTTCTTTCTCAATTAAATTCATTTTATTATTTCTAATTTTCATCAAAAGTTCGGGGTCCAACAATGATGGTTTCTCATTAAGTTCGCAAACTCACCCAACATTGCAATTATTTTTCAGGGATTGAAGAGTACCCCTTTAAACAAACGGGAGTATGATTACTGCAAGAGAGTCAGAGTTCGAGGTTGGGATCAGTTCACGTCTGCATTAGGGTTATTTTGTTTTTGTATAAGATTTGTATTTCTGCAATTTCTACAGAATAGTACTGTCATTGTAGAGGGCCCCAATTGATAAATGTCATAATTGTAATGTGATTATTGGAATTATGTTTTAGTTGAAATGTTTTTGTATAAGAGTGGGCCCATTATGGTTACTAATTTCCGCGTACGAAATTGTTTTCAAAAAAGAGAAAATGTCTTACTGAGTTTTGAACGGGTTTGACTGCTCTAGCATACCACCATCGTGAGACACGGGCTCGGATATCACCGACGATATCGGGTTCGAGTCTTGCGGGAGTGGGATGTTACAGTATTTTTATCAAAATGACAATCAGCAAAATGTGCTGTAAACACATCACCTGTTTGAGGTTCAAGATATCTAATAATAGATGTACTTTCATAGCCGACATATATCCTCAATCTTCTTTGAGGTCCTATTTTACTACGTTGTGGTGGTGCAATAGGCACATATACTGCACAACCAAAAATTCTCAAATGGGAGATATTTGGTTCTTGACCAAATGCAAGTTGTAGTGGGGAGTAGTTATGATATGCACTTGGTCGGATGCGAATTAATGCCTCAGCATGTAAAATTGCATGACCCCATACGAAAATTGGAAGCTTTGTTCTCATCATCAATGGTCTAGTAATAAGCTGAAGGCGTTTAATTAAAGATTCAGCTAAACCATTTTGAGTATGCACATGAGCAACAGGATGCTCGGCCATAATCCCAGTTTACAATAGTCATTGAAAGTTTGGGATGTGAATTCACCAACATTATCGAGTCTGACTTTCTTTATTGTATAGTCAGGAAATTGTGCTCGTAATTTAATAATTTGTGCAAGAAATCTTGGAAATGTCATATCACGAGTTGATAGTAAACAAACGTGAGACCATCTGCTGGAGGCATTTATTAATACCATAAAATATCGAAATGGTCCACATGGTGGATGAATTGGTCCACATATATCACCTTGAATACGTTCAAGAAAAGTAGGTGATTCCAATTTTATTTTAGCTGGTGATGACCTGATGATCAGTTTTTCAAGAGAACAAGATGTACATGGACTCTTCTTTATTTGAGTAATCATTTTGTTACTCAATGGATGTCCATGTGTATTCTCAATTATTTTTTGCATCATTGTTGATCCTGGATGACCTAGACGATCATGCCAAATATATATCATTGAAGGATCAATGTGTTTTGCTTTCACTACCATATTAGATTCCATCACATTTATATATGTATAATGCAATCCAGTAGGGAGCATTGGTAGTTTTTCCAATATGTTTATCTTTCCTGATTTACAGGTTGTAAGATACATATATTTCATAATTCCCTCAGTTGCAGACTGAGTATCATATTTATGAGAATATATATCATTAAAACTCAACAAATTTCTTTTAGACTTTGGCGCAAATAAGGCATCATGTATTGAGAACTTTGTGCCATTTGGTAATGTGAAATTTGCCTTGCCAATTCCTTCAATCAAGTCTATGAGACCTGATATTGTGTTCACAATTGTTTTTGTTGGTTTTAATTCTGAAAAGAACCTCTTATCTTTCAGGATAGTGTGCGTTGTGCCACTATCTAGTATGCATAAATTATCATTATCTTCCGCTCCTCTTTCAGAACGATCCATATCAAAACTTCACATAAAAATAAATAATCTAATGAGAAAATTGCGCAAGAACTTTAATAAAGAGAAAAAGATGTTATTTTAATTAAAAAAAATGTTAGAATACTTTACTTGAAACTGAGTACCACAACAAGCATAAGAATACATAGCACAAGCATAAGTACATTATTTAAATTTCCATTGCTGTTGCCAGCAACAATGTCCTGATCCACAAAATTATCAGTAAAATTCGAAGCATTCAGATATGTAGAGTCATCTGAAGGATTATGATTCTCAATGAAATCAAAATCAAAAGCACCAAGTTCAGTTGAATCACCTAAAGGGCGTTGTTCAGTAAAATTCACTTCCTTTTCTTTCCTTTTTAAGGATGCTTTGTATAATTGACATATATGTTCAGGAACTCGACAAACTTTAGCCCAATGTCCTTTTGTACCACATCTAAGGCAAGAATCTCCTGAAGTCCTATAAGAACTTCCATGAACATCATTAATATGGTGCTTGTTATTGTGGTGACTCGTATTTCTTTGAAAGGAGTTATATGGATAACTTCCTCGGTCACGTCCACGACCACGGCCACGAATGTAGTTATGACCGTGGCCATGACCATGATCGCGACCACGACTAGGCCCGTGATGATGTTTTCTTTCATTGTCATTTCGAATTGCAATATTCGCTTCTGGAAATGCTGTCACGCCAGTAGGGCGGGATTGATGATTTTTCATCAAAAGTTCATTATTCTTCTCGGCTACAAGGAGGCATAAAATCAGGTCAGAGTATTTTTTAAATCCACGCACTTGATATTGTTGTTGCAATATTACATTTGATGCGTGGAAGGTGGAGTATGTTTTTTCTAACATATCTTCCTCAGTGATTATTTGCCCACAAAATTTTAGTTGTGAGACAATTCTAAACATAGCTGAGTTATACTCATTGACTTTTTTAAAATCTTGGAAGCGTAAAACGCTCCATTTATCACGGGAAGTCGGAAGTAAAACTTCCTTTTGATGGTCATATCTTTCTTGTAAATTTTTCCACAAATGACTTGGATCTTTAATTGTGATGTATTCTATTTTTAATCCCTCATCAAGGTGACGACGAATGAAGATCATCGCTTTGGTTTTATTTTGTTTTGATGTTGTATTATTTTCTTTAATGGTATCTAAAAGATCCATTGATTCAAGATGCATTTCAACATCAATCATCAACGACATATAATTATTGCCCGCAACATCAAGAGCAACGAACTCAATTTTGGCAAGATTGGACATGTTGGCAACTATTATACAATAGAGAGAAATAATTAATACAGTTATTCAAATAGATATTACATTAAATAAATCACATGCCATGCTCAAATGCTATGCCAATAAGCAAAAAAGGGATCATACAAAATGCTATTACTAAGAGAAAAAAATTGCGATCTGAATCATTTAGCTCTACACTAAGAATGAAACAAAGATACATAATGACAATAATTATACAAAAAAATAATGTAGCGGACAACATTTGAATTATATTTTGAGGTAAGAAATAATGTGTAGGGATGAAGTAAATTATGTAGAAGTGGTATCTATTTATAGAAAAAAATGAATCATTTTCATTATTATTATTATTATTATTATTATTATTATTATTATTATTATTATTATTATTATTTACCGTTAACTAGCCGTTATAATATATATTATTTAATTATTTATTTAAAACACATAATTGATAATAAGATATATATAGTAAAATTAATTAGAGTATAATAAATATAATAGTCTTGAATATATTTTATTTATTTATTTTCTAATTATGATGTATACTATAAAATAACTTAAGTATTTAGAGGTGGTATTACCTTTTAAAAGGTAAAACTTTAGGAAGGTATAGAGTCGTTTATAATTTTTAATAATATCATAAGTAGAATTAATGTAGATAAATGGAAAATAAATGGAAGAACTTACATTTGTTTGATATACGTAAACGGAAGAACCTTATGATTGCTTGAAGTTGATAAGCCGAATTTTAGACATTAGAGCTTTGTGCTGATAACGTGTTATAAAACCGAAACTAAAATTTAAAAATATTTGGGAGAGGAGAATTCTTCCTATAAATTGGTATCACTTACATCAAGTTAACCCTTCTATTTATAATACAAAATTTCTAATAAAATACTATCATGATAATAGAAGTGGTACACAAACTATTAAGTGGTGTATTTGGTGCACTAACAATTAAATGGTGCATTTGGTGTATTAACAATTAAGTGGTGTATTAACAAATAGTGGCACACCATATTATTTCTATCTTTTATAACACTCGTTCATTTGTGGAAAGTAATTATAACTAGATTTATAATGAAAAAGCAAAGTGATGTCTTTAACTCTATTAATATAAGGACATAGAAACAAAAAGATAACCACACGCGACTCTTAGTTAAAAATACGAAAATCTAGCGAAGAATGTTGTTGTTTTTTTTAAAATTTTAACACAGATATGAGGGTTTGTTTATTCCATTTATGTTGGAGTCAAAATTTGGAGAATGTTCATGTTTGATGCTATTAAAATATATAAAATATTTCTCATATTGAATAACAATTCTTACTCTACATCTTTTGAACATGTGTTTTAAATGTACCAATGTACCCTTTGTTGAACAGTGTTAGAATTATTTAAAATTAAAAAATATATTTAAATTATGAATTCAATTATAGTAGTATTACTATATATACATACCTATACTTGAAGAGAAAGCACAAAGAAGCGCAGGGAAGAAAAATGGCGGACGCGCTACTTTATCTTGCTCTGTCTCTCCTTTTCATCTTTCTGGCTGCCAATTTCTACCGAACAAGAACGTCAAGAAACCTACCTCCAAGCCCACCAGCTTTCCCAATTATCGGGCACCTCCATCTCCAAAAGCCACCCATGTTCAAAACTTACCACAAGCTTGCTCTAAAATACGGTCCTATATTTTCTCTCCGTTATGGATCCCAGCGCTTAGTTATCGTGTCCTCCGCATCCATGGTTGAGCAGTGTTTCACCAAAAACGATGTTGTTCTTGCCAACCGACCAAAACGGCTGGTCGGCAAGCACTTTGGTTACAATTTCACCTCCGTCGACACAGCATCCTATGGTGAACATTGGCGCAACCTACGTCGAATTGGTTCCAACGAGTTCTTTTCAAATGCTCCCGCTAACATGCTAATAGCAAACGTTGTAAAAGATGAAGTCCTGCAACTAGTCACCAAGCTATCACGCGATACGCTTCATGGTTTCGCCAAGGCAGAGCTGCAAACACACTTTCAGGAGCTTACTTTTAACGTCATCATGAGAATGGTTACCGGCAAAAAGTACCGCCCTGGTGATGATAGCGAGGAAGAGGCAAAAGAGTTTAAGAAGCTAGTTAGAGACATGTCCATTTTCTACGATACCTCGAATCCCGGAGATTTCTTTCCCATCTGGAACTGGATTGACGGTGGTCATTTTGAGAAGTCCATGATGGCACTTGCTAAAAAACTAGATGCCTTTATGCAAGGAATAATTAACGAACACAGAAGTAAGTTACAAGCGGACAGCGCAAGATCTGCGGTTAATAGCTTCCTTTTGATGCAAAAGTCAGACCCTGAGTACTTCACCGACGAAATTATCAAAGGGTATATTCTGGTGAGTGCACTAATATGTTAAAAAGAAAAATAAAAAATTAAAGTAGTTTATATATAAGTAAAAGTTTAGAACAAAATCCATCCCCATGTGTGAATGAGTTACAATTTTATCAAGATCGTTATAAAGTAAAATAATAAAATTTTATTTAAAGTTCACTTATTAATATAATTCACGTAAAGATATCCTTGAAATTTTTATTAAGTTTTTTAACTTTTCCTAGTCTAAAATTATAAATAGATAGTTCTTATTTTTAGGATTCAGCCTAGCTAAGCCTCTTTTGCCTACCTATGCTGGCTTGATTTACTAATTTATTATTATTATTATTATTTATTTTTCTCTCTTTCCGTGAGTTGGGGGCAAGACATCTTCTCAGATCTTTATAGTTTTAAATATTGTTAGGTGAACTTTTAATACAAATTTAAAGATTAAATTAATTTTCTTTTTCGATTAGAATAGATGCAACATTTTTCATGTTATCCTCGTTAATTATATTCTTCGTTATTTAAATGGTGTTTTTAGCTTGTGAATGAAAGTTGATGTATCCTGGTGAGTCTCGCAGATACTCTTTATCGCGGGGACTGACGCAGTGTCTGTAACCTCTGAATGGGCAACGTCACTTCTGCTTAACAATCCCGAAAAATTGAAAAAGCTGATAGAGGAATTGGACAATGAAGTTGGACAAGAACGCTTGTTAGATGACTCTGATCTTCCTAAGTTGCCGTACCTCCAAAACATCATTTCTGAAACACTTCGGATGTATCCAGCGGTTCCAATTATTGACCCGCATGTTGCATCGGAAGATATTGTCATTGGAGGTTATAACATACAACGAGGCACTGTGTTTCTTGCAAACGCATGGTCTTTACACAGAGACCCTGAACTTTGGGACGATCCTAACACTTTCAAGCCTGAACGATTCTACACGGACGATGGATCGGCCTACAAGTACATGCCTTTTGGGTTGGGAAGAAGATCTTGTCCTGGAAAGAACATTGCCTATCGTGTTATGGGACTAACAGTGGGTTCCTTGATCCAGTGTTTCGATTGGAAAAGGGTTTCCGACGAACTAGTGAACATGGCAGAAGGCAGTGGGATGTCCCTACGCAAGGTCGTTCCACTGGAGGCTTTGGTCAGAGCTCGCCCAGTTCTGAAGAAGACTGTTTCTGATATTGGTGTTGCTCATTGAGGTGTCTCTTTGTCGTGTTAAATAAATTTTAACCCGTTGGTCCATTTAATTGGCATGGGTCATCAAGTAATTTTCATTTTTACTAGCATTTAGACAGCTATGTCAAGTTGTATTTTGTTGTCAAAGCATTTGAATTTCTGTTTTCCTAAGTTGATGTGGCTAAGTTTTGTAAGACTCGGACAATAATAAATTTTCTAATTAATTATCTAAGACTTTTCATGTTCAAACTATTTGATTTAATTAGCTAAAAATCTTCTATATCTTTTTATGTTCTTGATAATTGTAAGATTAAAAGAAGTTTGCAGTTAAGATATTTATCGAATATCAATGTCACTTTTAAACAGAATATTAATATGCTAATAGTGGTAGTTTTGGGTTCAAGCGATTATTGAACTTGTATACCTAATAAGATGATATAATATGCAATTACATTGAACTTAAATAGGAGAAAATTTTATAGAAATACATGTTAAACTCATTTGATGTCAAAATTGAACATTGTTTAATATTGTAATCATATTTTGATAGGAATATCAAATTGATAAGAATTATGAAAAGTAAAGATAATTTTCTATAATTCGTGAGAAAAACTTATGACTAATTAGCCCCTATCGGTGAATAAACGTGTCTTACTCTTCGACCAATATAAAGTAATTAATGATAATAGTTGATCATTGTCCCAAATTGGTCTATCAATATATTCAAAAACTACTTTTAAGAAACAATTTTTGATATCTTTTTAGTCTGTTTCAAGTAAAATTAACAAAGAAGAATGATAAGAGAAATAAAGGAAAAACTTATGCTCTTAAGTGCTACAGTAACTTATGCTCTCAAGTGCTACAGTAACTTATGCTCTCAACTGTTACAATAACTTACCCTTCAGTGAACAGTAGCTACAACGTGCACAGTAACTCTGAGTGCAGTGAACTACGCCATGAGCCCCCATCAGGGCCTTCCTCCAGCAGCCTCCGATGGTCCTACTGTCAAAAAAGTCCGTACTCGAGCAAGGGACGATGATACTCCCCCTCCCCTTCTAACCCCAGACACAACCCACACACTTCCAATTTATAGTGCGGTGGTCTACGACCCCCAAGCTATGGGCGAGGGCAATCCAAGCTTCGAGTGGCCAGATGAGCTCCCCATTGACATTATTGAAGGCAGTATCTCCATTGTTCAAGGCCCCTACGGATTGGAAATTGAACTTTCTACCTCATTCAAAAACCAATTGGATCAAGCTTTGACTACCGCGATCATAATCAAATTACTCGGAAGGAGAATCAGCTTTACAATGCTGAAAGCCAAATTACTTACCCTCTGGAGACCTTCGGGACCCATGAAGATTGTCGATCTAGACAATGATTTCTATCTTGTCAACTTCAAAGAGGAGACGGACTACATTAAGACGCTTACCCAGGGCTCGTGGATCATCTCAGGATTCACACTATCAGTCCAACCATGGTACCTGGAGTTTCGTCCCTCCTCTGACAAAGTAACCCATGTCATGGCCTGGGTGCGGTTTCTCGAATTATCCGTGGCTCGCTATTATCCTTTGATCCTTACCGCTCTTGGAAACCTGGTTGGACAAATAGTGAAAATCGATAGCCACACACAACAGACTTATCGAGGCAAATTTGCTAGGGTGGCGGTTGACGTCGATTTGAGTTCCCCTCTTAGGTCGGTAGTGGAGCTGGATGGTGAAGCCATTAAAGTGGCTTACGAGGGTCTCCTTCCGATTTGTCTAGGTTGTGACATGGTAGGTCATGCCACCGCGATCTGCCCCCAACGCCTGAATCTGCCTTCCACCGACCCACCATCCTCTGGTAACCAACCCTCTGAATCTCCCCCAACCACCCGAGATGACACTGACGCCTCCTCAAGCTCACCACGAACCCCGACAGTCTATGGGGAGTGGATGCAAGTCTAGCGCCGAACCAGAAAACCACCCACCGCCACCACCATTCCTCACTCTGAACGAGCCACACGAACCGTCACCACTGGACTGCAAGGCTCGCGATACACCGCCTTGTCTGACTCAACACCACCCGTCGCCACCTCCCTTTCAACGGTCACTGCATAACCGACCATTCCTTCACTCGATGTGACCGAGTTGCAGAACGGTCTAGAGCAATCCCTAGCTCCTCATCCAACTAATGAAGGACGTGGGAGATGCCAGATTACTCAAGCCAGGACGATGTCATCCTCGCCTAGCCACAAAACTGCAGCACCTTGCCCCAACTCCCGTAGACCTACGGGCCCAGCCATTCCCTCCAGGCCCATGTCCCTTCCTCAGCCCCTCACCTGCTCAACCCCTAGCACAGCTCACTTGCCACCCTCTCTAGTTCCACCCAAACCCATACAGCCAGCAAACCCAGCCCTCTCCCAAGTCATGCAGCGGTTCCCCTCCCCTCCCATGCAGATGTCCTCCTTCCTGACCCATCCTTCACCCTCCCAGCCCCGGAGGAGCTCGGTTGCAAGGATATGGATGCGGAGTCACCTGACCCTGGTCCTCCCGCAGCCTTGTCCTCTAATGGGAGAGGTAACCCAATTCTTCGACCTCGACCCCCTGACCTGGAGGTCGAGATACCCGATGAGCCGGCCCACCATACAGTAACTGATATACACATGACCGAGTCCCTACAAGGCCCATTGCTAACCTCCTCCTGAGAATCGACTACTCAGGCAGTCCACCCCCTCACAGATTAAACCTCCCCTCTTAGCCTGTTCTTATGTCTATTCTTAGATGGAACTGTCAAGGGGCTAGAGGGCGTACCTTCAAGCCTATCATCAGGAATTATTTTAGGATTCACAAACCAAGTTTGCTAGTTTTACTCGAGCCTCGTATCAGTGGCATCCAGGCTATGAAGGTCATTCGAAGTTTGGGTTTTGCTCATTCCTATAGGGTTGAAACCGAGTGTTATTTGGGCAGTATTTGGCTCCTTTGGCAACCTCACCTTACGGTGCAGGTCCTTCTAACGCACCGACAGTTTATTCATGTCCTTATCAAATGGGATCACTTTGCTTTTGTCTTCACTGCCATATATGCCAGTCCGACTTACTCTCTTCAACATTACCTCTGGCGTTACTTACAACAAATCGCCCACGTCACTACTACCCCTTGGCTCCTTGCTGGAGATTTAATGCCAAACTGGAAGCCACTGATCGCCGCAGGGGATCCCGTTCCTGTCCGATATTAATCGTCTTTTTCGCGACTGTGTTCAAATTTGTAATCTGTTCGATCTGGGATTCTCAGGACCCTAGTTCACCTGGCACCGAGGCAATCTGCTTGCCCATTTGGATCGAGCTTTTTACTATCTTACTTGGCACGACGCAGTTCCTTCTACCACGGTGCATCACTTACCTTTTCTGAAGTTGGATCACCGGCCTCTACTCATCACTTTTACTACTCATCACTTTTATTACTCATCCAATTCCTGCTCCCCCGGCCCCCTACCCAACATTTTTTATTTTAGTCCGCTTGGCTCACCCACCTGGACTTTGCCCAATTTGTCGCCGATCATTGGCAACCTACCCTTATCGATTTTAGCGGGTCAATCAGGTCATTTTCAGAGCACTTACAGAGTTGGAACCGCCACACTTTTGGCAACATTTTTCATCGCAAGCGCCGCCTTATGGCGGGCCTCGAGGGTATCCAAAAACACCTCAACGAGCCGACCTCGGACTCTCTCTGAGATCTTGAGAAATCCTTAAGAACCGAATTAGAGCAGGTCCTTTTTGCATTGGCATCAGCAATCCCGCTACAAATGGCTTGGACAAGGTGATCGAAATACTTAGTACTATCATGCCATTACCCGCCAAAAATGCCGACACACCAGGATTCATTCCTTAACCGATGCCTTTGGCACTCACATCTCGGATCTTGCGTCTCTTCGTCGAATAGCGCAAACCTTTCTTGAGGACCTATACACAGAGGACAGCCTAACCCACGCTCCTCCTCCTTTATCTGGTCATTTCCCTCCCCTCCCCCAATCGGCTTAACATTTGTTAGCCCGCACCCCTAGTCCCGAGTAGATCCGGACAGTTATTCATAACATGAATCTACACAAGGCTCCGGGCTTCGATGGATTCCCTACTCTCTTTTACCAATCCCAATGGGATACCCTTAGCCCTTTGGTGACTTGCTACATACAGCAAACTTTTCAGCTTATTGACTGGGACCCGGAACTCAACAGAACCATCATGGTACTCATTCCTAAGCATCCGTCCCCCACGTCTATCACACATTTTTATCCTACCGCTCTCTGCCCTGTGCTTTGTAAAACACTCATGAAGATCATTGTGAACTGGTTACAACCCTACCTCGGTCATCTTGTTGCCCCCACTCAAAGTAGCTTTGTCTAGGGAAGGATGATCACGGATAACATCATCATCACCCAAGAGGTCATCCATACCATGAAACGCAAATCGGGGCCTCGCGGGATTATGACCCTGAAGGTGGATCTGGAAAAAGCCTATGATCAGTTATCCTGGGCTTTCATTTGCGATACTCTCTCTGATCTCAGGCTCCCTACTTCCCTGAATTCCCTCATCATGCAATGCATCTCCACGGTCTCCATGCAAGTGACCTGGAATAGGGACCTCAGTGCCACCTTCCGCCCTTCCAGAGGAATACGTCAGGGCGACCCTTTTTCGCCTTATATTTTTGTCTTTTGTCTGGAGCGATTAGGACATTCCATCAACCATTCAGTGTCCCAAGGTCGATGGAAACCGATCAAACTTAGATGATCTGGGCCTCCTCTTAGTCATCTCTTTTTTGCCGATGAACTCATTCTTTTCTCCGAAGCCTCGTTGGATCAAGTAGGAGTCATTCGAGAAACGCTACAACCATTTTATGATGCTTCCGAACAACGAGTTAATTTGGATAAATCTCGCAGCTACTTTTCCAAAAATGTTCCGCAGTCGATTAGTTCTGCTTTAAACCGAGCTCTGAACATTACTCAGAACACTGACCTGGGACGGTATCTTGGGGTTCCCCTACTGCACAGACGAGCTGGTAGATGCACATATCAATACATACTTGATAAGGTACACCAACGTTTGTCCGGCTGGACTGCAAACTTGTTATCCTTGGTGGGTCGCGTCACTTTGACCCAAGCAGTCATCGAGGCTCTTCCCATGTATACTATGTAGACGGTCCGGCTACCTCGTCGTCTTTGTGACGAGCTGGAGCAGTTGATGCGTCAATTTTTGTGGGGGGCCTCTAATGGGCACCGTAAGCTCTATCACGTCCCGTGGGAGGATGTCAGTAAATCAAAATTTATAGGGGGCTCGTTATTCGAAAAATTTGAGCCACTAATGACATTTTCTTAGCTAAATTAGGTTGGAGCTTGCTTACCAAGCCTGATGCTCTTTGGGTGCGCATCCTATCCCCGAAGTATCATTTTGACGCCACCAACATCCCCACCGAGCTTGTAGGTAAAGGGGGCTCGATGATCTGGAATGGTATCAAGGCGACTTGGCATCTCGTGCTAAAGGGCATGCATTGGAGGATAGGCTACGGTTCTAGAATCCGATTCTGGACCGATCCTTGGATCCCACACCTTGGCTCATTAGCTTCCCAGGCCACATCCCTGATACTAGATGCCATCCTAGCTCTCAAGATCCATCACGTAGTGGATGTGGATAGCAACTATGTAACATCCCGTCCTCATATTAAGGGTTATGACTCGAAATTTCAGTACATGCGAGTTCAAAGAGAAATTAAGATAGTGCATTTTCTTACTCATGCATCATGTTAGCATATATGCACATAAATACGAAATGTTTCGGATAAAAAGTGTACATGCATTCATTGACAACTTCTGGGTATAATTGATATTAAATGTGATTTTTTTGAAAATAAGGAGTAGAAGGAGTAGAAAGAGTGATCTTGGTATGGGTTATGAGAAGGAAAGATTTGGAAACAAGATTGGTAGTGATCTGGAAAAATGTTCACTGAATATGTTTCAGTCCTTTAGCCATAACGTTTCCTGTGGTTGTCCAAACGAGATGATTCTTAATTTGGATTAATCTAGAGATATATGGCTATATTTTGTATGAAGACATCAAATTTCATTTCTGCCTCTAAAAGTCTCCAAATTGTCATGAAGTGAAGAATTGGGTGCAGTGTTGGTGTATGAATGAAAAATTTGTCTTCGAACTTTAGGGGCAAATTTGGGATTGATAAAGATGGATTTTGGCAAACTTTCCTTCTGAAAAGTTGTATATCTTTCTTTTATCTTTCCAACGGTATAAAGTTTGTAAATTTTGAATATCAGAGTCAAAAATTATGATCTTTATAAGTGAATACGTTCTGGACGTGAAAAGCAGACAAAAAAAAGTAGACGAAAAAAAGCGTACGCAAAAGACAGATGAAAAAAGCAAACGCAAAAAGTAGACGAAAAATGCAGACAGAAAAAAACATACGTAAAAAGAAGACACAAAAAGCAGACGCAAAAAGCAGACGGAAAAAAAAGCAGATGCAAAAAGCAGACGATAGAACTAAGACGAAAAGAAAGTGAGACGATGCAAAAGTGAGAAGATACAAAAGTTAGAAGATAGAATTGGCCTTCAAATTCTTCATCAAAGTTTTAGATCCAAAAGTCATTTTTCCAATGGTCTAAAAATGAAGTCAATCGGACCTTTGTACAAAAAGTTATGGTATTCGTACTGAGACATGTACACTTCAGGTGAGGATATGAACATGTTGGATTGTTTTGGCGATAACTTCTTCTCTAGACCTCGAAATGACTTGATTCTTAAACCGTTGGATTCGTAAGAACTTCCTCCATATCTCCACCAAGAATCATAGTCATATGAAACTAATTGAGAAATATTTAGTGAAAAGAGTGAGACGGGTATAGTGAGTCTGTTCTTCAATAATATGAACTGGTGTTATCTCACTGAACATACTTTAGTATTTTGATGTTTTCTGGACCAATGGAAGTCCAAATGAGATGATTTTTGATTTATGGTAAATTAGAAACATAGGGCTACAACTTATATGGAGAAATCAAATTCTGAATCGGACTCTAAGAGTTTCAAGTTTTGGATGGAAGTTGTAGATAACACACTGTTATGGACAAGAACAGTCCAAAATGTTTGAAGTGTATCTTCTGAATCACTGAATCAAATGGAATGTTTTTGGTGGCATTCAAAACTTAAGACAATGGGAGATATCTTTCGGAAGAAAGTGTTAAGATAGATTATTCAGGGTACAGTTGGCACGACACTTAAGGACAAAAGACATAAGGCATAAATGAAAGGGCAAATTGGATAATTCTCATTCATTAAGGGCATAAATGGAAGAAGAAGTGTTGTTCTACTTATAAATAAAGGAGAAACGTGAATGAGAAGATTCTAGAGAAGCAAAATGAGTGGATCAGAAAAGAGATAAGAGAGAGAGAACATGAAAAAGAAATGAAAGAGAGAAGGAAGGGAAAGCAAGTTAGGGTTTTAATTCCTTTGGCTTTTAAGAGAGATTTTGAAGTTGTTCAAGAAGAGAAAAAGTAAGAGGAAGAAAAGAGCTTCCATTTGAGCTAAAGATCTCTTCGTTTGGTGAAGAATCAAGGTATGATATTTTTGAATCTTTGGAATTTTGGAAGGATTCTAGTTTATGGAGTTTAGAAAAAAATGCTTGGGTTTAAATATGCTAGACTCTATTTCAGTGATTATGTATTGTGGGATCTTAAAGTGGATTCCTATTGAATGAGATTGTTTTGTCTTAGGAAACTAAAAGAATCCTACCTAAGTGTGTTTTAAGTATGAAGTGTTAAACCATGAATGGGAATCGGATATTATGATATCACATGAGGATAGAAAGGAGATGATGAGAAATTGAGTTATGTTATAAAGTAACCAAGTATTCTTGAAGTGTAAGCTTATGAATAAGCTAGACATATAAAAAGGGTAAAGATTGAAAGGAGCATTTAGATTGATCATATACAAATGAAGTGTAAGTCTAAGATTAATTAGAGACACATGAATTTTGAAATGGGAATGAGCATAAAATGTATATTAGAACATATACCCGGGATTGTCATTAAGCATGTAATGTACATAGTCCATTATTACAATTGTGTAAAAATGAATGTTATTATGTGTGTAATTATTAATGAGTATGCAATGTGTGTCTTCCATAAATAGATTATGCAAGTTAAGTGTTCGTATTCTGGCGCACCTCGATTTTGGAAGAAAATGCAAAAATGGAGCATACTGTGAGTAGATTTAGATGGTCTCACTTCATTATCTGCTTTATTCAAATTTTGTATACATTGATCTCTATATGATAAATGTGATTGATTGTGATGATTGATCTGAATTATTGAAGTGCTCATTGTATGTGAATAAGATGAACTAAGTGTTTTCGGAATGTGCATTGCATGTAAGTGAAAGAGTGAATGCTCAATTATATGTTGAATGCCGGACTACGGTCCGATGATAAGTGAATGTGATCGAATAAGTGCATGCAATGTAAGTGATGCATTCCATGGCATGAATGCATGAAATATAAAGGCGTTGTGACTTGAGTCGCTCGTATGAAGCGCTTTCACGTAAAGCTATGCTCCGTGATTATGTGATATGACTGAGTCTACGGGCCAGTAATTTGATTCGACTAAGCCTACGGGCCAGTATTCCGTTTCGACTGAGCCTACGGGCCAGTATTCTGTGTATGTGAGAGGCACTCAGTCACAACAATAAGAACGAAGGTGAGTCTCATCTAAATGGCATATGCATAAGATAAATGTTTAAGTGTACTGAATGGCGAATGTGAGATTGAAATTCTGTATGATGTGTGAAATATGTGTTATGTGTTTGGGTGAGCCATTAATGATGGTCTCTCATTGAGTTCGCAAAACTCACCCAAAATTTGCAACTATTTTTCAAGATAAGAAGAATACCCCGTTAGGCCAACGGGAGTATACTTACAGCATTCAAGTGACGGATAGAGGTCGGGATCAGTTCGCGTCTGCATTGCATGTCTTTATTTTTGTATTAAATTATATATTCCGCAACTTTCGTATGAATCGTATTTTGAAATGACTCAAATGTTTGTATTTGTGAAATGGCCAAATGACCATATGGGAATTTTGTAAATGGCATTGTATGATGGAAAAAGGGCTTATGCCCTATTTAATTATTGACTTCCGCATGTGTGTTTGTAAAAAGGAACACACACACACACACACACACACACACACACATATATATATACCGAATTTTTATTGATCTAGTGCTTTAGCACACCACCCTCGCGGGGCGCGGTCTCGGATATCACCATCGATATCGGGTTCGGGTCTTGCGGGAGTGGGGTGCTACATTTAGGTGGTATCAAAGCCCTAAAGCACAATCTTATATGGGCATTCTGAAATATGTGTCAAGTGCAGGCACATTATTCATTTTATAGCAGACATCGACAACTGATCCCCTGTATGAGTCACATGCATGAGCATTCTTTAGGAGTTTGAGCTGTTAGAAGCATTAAGAGAAATGATAATCTGACAAAATGTGAGAAAATAAGGTTTGTAGACATTTTGAAAATGAGAAATAGTATCTGGTTTTGCATGATAGATAAGAGTCCCCCACAAAAGGGTGCATATCCTTGAAATTGATATATCCTTTGGGGGTGAAATAAGTGTGAATTGGCATATTGCCATGGATTGATTGGGGAAAATAAGAATATGAATAGAAATGAGGAGACTAATGTGTATAGACAGAATGAAAGGAGATCATAAAACTGTTATGATCATAAAAGGGTGAATTTGGAATCGAAATGGTTATGTGAGTATTGTGATAAGAATTTGTAATTTAGTATAAGAAGATAGTAGAATGTTTTTTTCTTGAGACCGAAAATTCATAATGTTTATGCTTCAGAACTTTTGGATTTGGGTTTGGATATAGTAGATAAAGATTCAGTGTAATTGTATCGATGGAAGTATTAGTGAATATGAAATCGAAATTACAATCGGGTGATATGTCCTCAAATGTGATATAAATGTGAATACATTGTCAAGGATTGTTGAAAAAAAAAGGACATAAGTAGAAATAATAAGATGAAAGTATATCAGCTAAGTTGATATGACCTCGAAAGGTTGCATTTGGACTTAGGATGGTTGTGTAATTATCGATATAAGAGTTTACGATTCAGTATGAGAATGTGTCTACGGAGTGGAGGTTTAAGCTTTATATGGGCTAGGCCCCAACTATTATAAATTGATTGAGAATAAAGATGTGTGAGATGAAATAAATGGCAATTGGAAGATGAGATGATAATAATAACATAGGAAAAAGTTGTTAAGTTCAGATTAAATTGTCATTGTGAGTGTACATTTGATAATGGGATCACCATAACAGGAGTAAGCATATGTAAATAATATGCGTGGAGATGATATCGGAAGAAATCGGTGACTTATTAAATAAGTGCCAATTATAGTTCCTATAATTCAAAGTTCAAGATAAAGTAAGACGTGAGAGTGCTTGTAGTGATCAATTGGGAAGGAATTGAGACTGTTAATGATGTTAACATAGGTGATGAGCTTGAGGGAAAAGAAGAGGGACATGATTATAGCAAAGTCCCTATGATCGCGAACTGGCATAAAAAGAGAAAGGTTATCTAGAATTAAATGGGATTAAAGAGTCCTTAGTAGTATAAGCTACTAATTGGTAAATTGATGTGAATACATCTCCAGATAAGATGTGATGATTTTGGCGATGTATGTCAAGATATTAGAGTAAATGAAATTGTTTAAGTTCCCTACAGAGCCTCATTACATGGGATGTTCTGATCATGTAAGCTATGACATAAATTGATCTCATTGAGATATTATGCATAGTTAAAATTGATCTTCTCGAGGTATTAAGGATGACTGATATGTAATGACGAAAAATAGTTGATTGATAAGGTTTTATGAATAGTGTTGATGATTGTAGTAAGAAATCTTCTTTCAAAGGAGAATCTCCCTAAATTGAGTTAAGTTGATCTAACGATGTGATTTAAGAGTAATCAATGAAGAGACAAATCGGAAATGAATATGTAATAAGTCAAAAGTGAATAATGGATTCATATCCTAAGCAGAAACTCAGGCATGAAAAGTGGAATATGCCATTAAGAGTGTATACATCAACTACACGAGTGGTTTATAAATTCGAGGTGACGTTATTGCAAAAGTGAGGAAAATATAGGTCCCCCCTTATATTCGATGTAAATATGTTCGGGAGATACAAATTCAATCTGAGGAATGAAATACCAACACACAAAGTGAAGCTTTCAAATAAATTGAAATGTATAGAGGAACTAGTACGAATGAATAGGCATTTGAGTAAGCCGATGTGGATTAAAGGAATTCGAAGGAAAAGAAGAAATCATTAGAGACAAGAAGTCAAGTGGGAGACTGAAAATGACATAAGACAAAATTACTTACATTGAGGAACTAGTCACCTAAGGAATTGCAAGAAATTAACACAAGGAAAGATGTGAGTGATAGTTAATGATACTCCAATGATATTATGATATTGACGAATTAAGTGATCCAAACAAAATTGTATCAATTAGTGACTGTGATCATAGATGGTATTTTGAGTATGTTTGCAAAGTAAAAAGAGGCGTTTTGAATATTTGAAGAATAAGGCACTGATGATAAAATATCAATTGGATTTGGAGATTGTGTAATGCTTAATGAAGTTTCGTGTCAGAGATTAAGATGCAATCTGTTGTAATAGTAAAAAGTGGTTTTTGATGTGCATAGGATAATGAAAGTCTTATGAGTTGGTTTTGATACATGGTTTAGAATTGTTATGATAGAAATCGCTTTGAAATCTTGGAGACATTAGATGTGCAAAGCCATTTCTGAAATGTACATTATGTAAGATTGAAGAAATTATTGAGTTTGGAGGAAATGCACAAATGAGTGCTATACTGGTAAAATTAGTGTGTAATATGATACACTGAGCAGACAATTCTATAATGGAATAATACACATTCAGATATTGAGGTTTTCAAATTTAGTGTAATGAGGAGTGCAGAATATTGAGTGGCATATGGGGTAAACTAAAGTGTTGCTGGTTGCATTGAAACTTAAGATCAAGTCTACTGGAAAGAAGTAAGAAACCAAAAAGCTAAAGAATTTGAAATTTTGAATCATCCGGAAATAGTGAAAACGAATATGAACTTTCGAGTGAAATCAAAAAAAAATGATATTTGGTGATTGAAATAAGAAGTACGTATATCCGATTAAGATGATTGAGCAAAGAAAGTGTTCGAGAAGCCTAAGTAACAACCTAAGATAAACATCCTAGTAGGAATATGCTAAGATTATATTTTAGCTGCTAAGGATGTAGAAACAAGTGGTTGAAGGTTTAAGCTACCAACAGTTTTAACTGTTAGGAATATGCTTGAAACTCATATTTTTGAGTTCGTAGGAAGATGAGATTGAGGCATAATTTGAATTAACTACAGGTATAACAATTGTTATTATAGTGGCATCATTAGAAGTGATATAAGGCCACAATAAATGTGAGATACTGTTAGTAAGTGAGATGAATATGAAATAAGAGTAAAGTGACTCATGAAAGATGAATGAGGTAGGTGGACCAACACCGTATTTAGAGACTACAATGAAATGGACATAAAAGTTGAATGTGTTAACATTAAAGAGAAGTGAATTGTCAAAGGAAAGATGAAATGTTTTTTTGAGTACCACCTTGGAAAGGTGTGCTTAGATTTGGAGAAAGTATAAGTTAAGCTATATGAATTGGTATGTGTGAAAATTTTTATGAGTTAGTGTTACCGGTGGAAGAGGTTGTAATTTAAAAAATATGTGATATGTGAATAGGTTAAGAAATAATGGAATGACCAACAGAGATAGATTGATAATATACGAAGTATAAGTTAGTAAGTAGTCAAAAATATGCTCATGAAATAGTCAAGATAGTATGATAGCTAAATGAGTGACTGAAAGACTTATTGCGTCTGTCTACTGTGGTCTTTTGGAAGTGATGAAGTGTATGAGAAATAGAGGAGCGTATGAAAAAAAAGGTCACCTTTACTATATTGATCAATCAGATGAAAATTTCGAGGACGAAATTTATTAATGGGGGGAGAAATGTAACATCCCGTCCCCATATTAAGGGTTATGACCTGAAATTTTAGTACATGCGAGCTCAAAGAGAAATTAAGATAGTGCATTTTCTTACTCATGCATCATGTTAGCATATATCCAAATAAATACGGAATGTTTCGGATAAAAAGTGTACATGCATTCATTGACAACTTCTGGGTATAATTGATATTAAATGTGATTTTATTTAAAATAAGGAATAGAAGGAGTAGAAAGAGTGATCTTGGTATGGGTTATGAGAAGGAAAGATTTGGAAACAAGAATGGTAGTGATTTGGAAAAATGTTCACTGAATATGCTTCAGTCCTTTAGCCATAACGTTTTCTGTGGTTGTCCAAACGAGATGATTCTTGATTTGGATTAATCTAGAGATATATGGCTATATTTTGTATGGAGACATCAAATTTCATTTCTGCCCCTAAAAGTCTCAAAATTGTCATGAAGTGAAGAATTGGGTGCAGTGTTGGTGTATGAATGAAAATTTTGTCTTTAGATTTTAGGGGCAAATTTGGGATTTATAAAGATGGATTTTGGCAAAATTTCCTTCTAAAAAGTTGTAGATCTTTCTTTTATCTTTCCAAAGGTATAAAATTTGTAAAATTTGGATATTGGAGTCAAAAGTTATGATCTTTATAAGTGGATAAGTTCTAGACGCGAAAAGTAGATGAAAAAAAGTAGACGAAAAAAAGCAGACGCAACAAAAAGCAGACGCAAAAAGCAGACAAAAAAAAGCAGACGCAAAAAGTAGATGCAAAAAGCAGACATAAAAAGCAGATGCAAAAAGCAGACGGAAAAAAAAGCAGACACAAAAAGCAGACGCAAAAAGCAGACGATAGAACTAAGACGAAAGGAAAGTGAGACGATGCAAAAGTGAGACGATACAGAAGTTAAAAGATAGAATTGGCCTTCAAGGTCTTCATGAAAGTTTTAGATCCAGAAGTCCTCTTTCCAATGGTCTAAAAACAAAGTCAATCAGACTTCTGTAGCAAAAGTTATGGCATTCGTACTGAGACATGTACACTTCAGGTGAGGATATGAACATGTTGGATTGTTTTAGCCATAAATTCTTCTCTAGACCTCCAAATGACTTGATTCTTAAACCGTTGGATTCGTAAGAACTTTCTCTATATCTCCACTAAGAATCATAGTCATATGAAACTAATGGAGAAATATTTAGTGAAAAGAGTGAAATGTATAGTGAGTGTGTTCTTCAATAATATGAACTGGTGTTATCTCAATGAGCATACTTTAGTATTTTGATGTTTTCTGGACCAGTGGAAGTCCAAATGAGACGATTTTTATTTTATGGTAAACTATAAATATAGGACTACAACTTATATGGAGAAATAAAATTCTGAATTGGACTTTAAGAGTTTCAAGTTTTGGATGGAAGTTGTACATAACATACTGTTATGGACAAGAACAGTCCAAAATGTTTGAAGTGTATCTTTTGAATCACTTAACCAAATGGAATGTTTTTGGTGGCATTCGAAACTTAAGACAATGGGAGATATCTTTCGGAAGAAAGTGTTATGATAGATTATTCAAGGGTACAGTTGGCAAGACACTTAAGGACAAAAGACATAAGGCATAAATGAAATGGCAAATTGGATAATTCTCATTCATTAAGGGCATAAATGGAAGAAGAAGTGTTGTTCTGCTTATAAATAAAGGAGAAACGTGAATGAGAAGATTCTAGAGAAACAAAATGAGTGGATTAGAAAAGAGATAAGAGAGAGAGAACATGAAAAAGAAATGAAAGAGAGAAGGAAGGGAAAGCAAGCTAGGGTTTTAATTCCTTTGGCTTTCAAGAGAGATTTTGAAGTTGTTCAAGAAGAGAAAAAGTAAGAGGACAAAAAGAGCTTCCATTTGAGCTAAAGATCTCTTCGTTTGGTGAAGAATCAAGGTATGATATTTTTGAATCTTTGGAATTTTGGAAGGATTCTAGTTTATGGAGTTTAGAAAAAAATGCTTAGGTTTAAATATGCTAGACTTTATTTCAGTGATTATGTATTGTGGGATCTTAAAGTGGATTCCTATTGAATGAGATTGTTTTGTCTTAGGAAACTAAAAGAATCCTACCTAAGTGTGTTTTAAGTATGAAGTGTTAAACCATGAATGGGAATCGGATATTATGAGATCACATGAGAATAGAAAGGAGATGATGAGAAATTGAGTTATGTTATAAAGTAACCAAGTATTCTTGAAGTGTAAGCTTATGAATAAGCTAGACATATAAAAAGGGTAAAGATTGAAAGGAGCATTTAGATTGATCATATACAAATGAAGTGTAAGTATAAGTTCAATTAGAGACACATGAATTTTGAAATGGGAATAAGCATAAAATGTATATTAGAACATATACCCGGGATTGTCATTAAGCATCTAATGTACATAGTCCATTATTACAATTGTGTAAAAATGAATGTTATTATATGTGTAATTATTAATGAGTATGCAATGTGTGTCTTCCATAAATAGATTATGCAAGTTAAGTGTTCGTATTCTGGCGCACCTCGATTTTGGAAGAAAATGCAAAAATGGAGCGTACTGTGAGTAGATTTAGATGGTCTCACTTCATTATCTGCTTTATTCAAATTTTGTATACATTGATCTCTATATGATAAATGTGATTGATTGATCTGAATTATTGAAGTGCTCATTGTATGTGGATAAGATGAACTAAGTGTTTTCGGAATGTGCATTGCATGTAAGTGAAAGAGTGAATGCTCAACTATATGTTGAATGCCGGACTACGGTCTGATGATAAGTGAATGTGATCGAATAAGTGCATACAATGTAAGTGATGCATTCCATGTCATGAATGGATGAAATATAAAGGCGTTGTGACTTGAGTCGCCTGTATGAAGCGCTTCCACGTAGAGCTATGCTCCGTGATTATGTGATGTGATTGAGTCTATAGGCCAGTAATTTGATTCGACTAAACCTACGGGCCAGTATTCCGTTTCGACTGAGCCTACGGGCCAGTACTCTGTGTATGTGAGAGGCACTCAGTCATAACAATAAGAATGAATGTGATCTAAATGGCATATGCATAAGATAAATGTTTGAATGGCGAATGTGAGATTGAAATTCTGTATGATGTGTGACATATGTGTTATGTGTTTGGGTGAGCCATCAATGATGGTCTCTCATTGAGTTTGCAAAACTCACCCAAAATTTGCAACTATTTTTCAGGATAAGAAGAATACCCCGTTAGGCCAACGGGAGTATACTTACAGCATTCAAGTGAAGGATAAAGGTCAGGATCAATTCGCGTCTGCATTGCATGTCTTTATTTTTGTATTAAATTATATATTCCGCAACTTCCGTATGAATCGTATTTTGAAATGACTCAAATGTTTGTATTTGTGAAAGGGTCAAATGGTCATATGGGAATTTTGTAAATGGCATTGTATGATGGAAAAGGGCTTATGCCCTATTTGATTATTGACTTCCGCATGTGTGTTTATAAAAGGAACATATATATATATATATATATATATATATATATATATATATATATATATATATATATATATATATATATATATACCAATTTTGATTGATTGAGTGCTTTAGCACACCACCTTCGGGGGGCGCGATCTCGGATATCACCATCGATATCGGATTCGGGTCTTGCGGGAGTGCGGTGCTATAAACTGGAACTGGGACGTTATTCAACCCTTTATAGCACCCCACTCCCGCAACCATACTTGGGTCCAGATTGATTGATATGGGGATTCTCCGACACGGGCCACTTCACGGTCGCCACCGCTTATGCCCTGCTCACAGATCACGATATTGAACCGCCTAATCCGGTCTGGCAAGCGATCTGGCAATGGAAGGGCCCCCATCGTATCCGCTCGTTTCTCTGGCTACTAACGCATGACCGCCTTCCCACCAAAAAACAGCTCGTACGTCGGCACATCACCACGGACGATGCTTGTCCTCATTGTTGTCTGGAAGAATCCTCCCTCCACGTCCTTCGGGATTGCAGCAAAGCCAGTCATATGTGGACCACCTTCCCCTCCCATATTCTGCCTCGCGTCTTCTTCATTATGCCGGTGTAAGAGTGGGTCCTACACCACCTCCAACACCACTGACACGTTCACGGCCACGAGTGGGCGATCCTGTTCGGCACCGCTTGTTGGCTCCTATGGACATGGCGTAATCAGACGGTATTCGACGACACTTTTACTTGGCCTACCTCACCTACTTCTTGTCTTTTGTCTTATATAGGTCTTATCTGTCAGGCAGAAGGTTGGCGGCACCCCCCAGTATCTGGCTCCTGCCCTCGACATCAGCACTATCTCAGCTGGCTCACACCTTCTCAGGGGTGGGTGAAACTCAACACCGATGGCACCAGTAAACAAGCATCACTCACAGCTTCCGCCGGCGGGATACTACGAGACGCTACAGTTCAATGGCTCGGTGGGTTCACTCACAACATCGGTTGGTGCTCCCCGCTATCCGCCAAACTTTGGGGGACGTTTACTGGTCTCACACTCGCATGGAACTTGGAATTTCGCTGGATTGAGTTAGAGGTCCGCCATGGCACTACAATGCATCTCTTCTGCCGTTACTAGAACCGCTGCCCTCAATCCCATCATTCAAGGTATACATGAGCTGCTCAACCGGAACTGGACCGTTGCTCATCGCCACATCCATCGAGAGAGCAATAGATGTACAGACTGACTCGCGAATCACGCTACTACGTTTGACCTCGGCGTGACATACCTCGACGAACCACCCATTGGGTGTCATTTTCTCCTTGTAGCGGATACCTCGGGACCTCGGTCCCCTAGACATATGTTGTAACTTGCTTTCCTTCTTCCTTTTTATATAAAAAAAGGAACATGATGGAAGAAAATTCAAGAGAGAGGAAAAAGGAGATTTTAGTGTGACCAATAAATATTAACAGGAAGTTTGATAAAGTTTGACTAGGTTTTTACATAAGAAAAGGATTTCAAGTACGTTAGCGCAAGTTTCAGGTAGCATACCTCAATAAGGTTTGTAAGAACGTGTATTTGTTTAAGGGTTGTGGTAGTCATTGAAAAACTCAAGGTCAAAGTTTTGCAAAATTTCTATTCTGTCACGATTGCTTCTAACTGAAATTTACAACTGATTCACACAAAACAACTAGATAAACAACTGTAATTTTCATAGTTCTTTTGCAAGCAAACAAATTAAGCGCGTAACTAATAAATCACAATAATAGAATACAGGAAGTTTCTCAACGTAGTTCAACATATATGACCTCTACATCATTGGGGCCCTTGTTCAGATTAGTCAACTTTTACGGTTGTACAATAGACTTATACAAGGTTATTACAGAGTCAATACCACATACTCCTTGAAGTTATTTACTTTTACTCACTCGGTGAGAGTATCTCATACTTAATAATATGACCAACTCATACTAAGCTCAACAAAGAATTTTAAAACAATGAATAAAATAAAGAGAAGAATATCTCAAGTGATTAAATCAAGAATAAAAGAAACAAAAAACTCACTTACTACAATGAGCACTCTTCTATGTGTGCAGCAAAATTAAAACATAATGATGAAGAGTCTTCAAACAAAAGTATGCTGTAGAACTTTGAAATTGATCTCTAAAAAGCACCCCAAACACAGCAGCCAAAAATCGGTTGATGATCATGTCACATCGTGGATTGTTTGATAATGTACCACAAGTCCTTCCTCCTTCAGGATTTTTTTAAAATTTTTAAACAATGAAGGTGGGTCTCACAATATTTAAAACGCTGCGTTAGGATGGAATTTGCGTTCAGCGTTGTTTGGTTTTTTACAAAGATACAGATTAAGAAACTGATTAGGTAGTTGCATTCTGCTTGTTTCGTTACTTTGTTTAATCTCATTTCTTATGTTTCCTGGTCATCATCTTGCTCTTTCAATGTTCTTTAAAACGAAAGATTACAAGCAACCTCTTGGTCGATGCGCTTCTACCAAGGGTTAGGGACGATTCTCAGAAGAATGGGGATGATAAAAAACACTGAAGTAGATGATATTTTTTATAATTTTAAAGATCTGGAAACAAGTTTGGGAGAAGAACTTGTTCTGAGCATATGTTAAGAAATTAAGATACAAGATATATCATTTGTTGAGGAAGCCTTTCTCCTTCAAACATTCCATTGTGTCCTCCAGAGTCACCTCAAGAGGAGTGAAGCTGATGCCTAGAGTTTTTACTTTCTAATCTGATAATGTTGTTTTTAGTAAGTATTTGTTTTCGTAGGTTCTGCAAGACATTAACCACTTATATAGTAATAAAATATCCTTCTTATCAACTCAAAAATGAAAATTCTCATTTACTTACTCTTCAGAAAGTTTCAAGCTTGGCTAATGCCGGCGAAAAATGTCCAACACTACTGAGAAATGCAAACTACTTCCATTAAAACAGTATCTCCTAGAAGTTGAACAGATCTCAAAAAACTGAACATGAACATCTGCCACGTCTCTTACATCCACTGAATGGTAATATCCATCTGGATATGCTTGACCTCTTGCATTAAAAATTGGTCTAAACTGGTCCGTCAGCATCAGGAAACAAAACCTGATGAATTTTGTATACCATTTACGAGGTTCAGGATCACCTCCACTGTGGCATACGTGTTGACCAATCACATAAGATGGGTGTATTGTTACCAAATCGATCTAATTTTGTTCTACGAATTTCAGCATCCTCTGCCAAGATCTTTCCGAGTTGGTACCATTACTAGACATTTGCAGAAATATCAAAACTAAGAAATGGATGAACACCTTCATCTGTTCAAGTATAAGTGGATTCGAGAACGAAGTCTCGTCAAGCACAGTATCCGGGTTGAGTGATCTTCCACTTAATGCAACTGAAGCCATTGAAGACATCAAAACCAATATCTTGGGGACATGATCCTCTGTCCACTTCCCCTGTTCCTACTCTGTCTCATTAAATCTTAACCATTTATCAAATTCAATGAAACAGGATAGGGACAGGAGAAGTGAAACAAAGGATTTGAGGGCAATATCTTGGGACAAGGCACTTTTATACAAGATTTAAGAATATTAAGTGTTCCTTTTAATGCAGGTTCAACGAGTTCTTCCTAGAATTCGACATAAGAAAAAAGAATCAAATAAATATGTCTCAACATTAATTGTCATTAGATGTGTCCAGCCATTTAAAACCGAATTTCTTGCTTTGATTCCTTGTGCTTGAATGAATATCAAGCAGGATAATTTGAACCATCTAACAACAGTGGCCTGGTAATTGATGTTCCTTCTCTTGTAACCATAATTGCAAAACATAGATCTGCATCAACTTGATGTACTAAGTTTTGATTTAGTGACCCGCTCTAATACCAATTGAAAAATCTCAAGGATGTGGTTTCACAAAAATCTGGTTCAACCATAGTTGCTTTGAACTGTATCTATCAATTGCTTAATATAAAGTAATTGTGTCAGAGCAATAGTTTGATGTAAATATTTATTGAGTTGACACTACTCAACCCTTGACACTATCCACTGATTCTCATATCTTATGAAAGAATTTCACTCCTAATAATACGACTACCTGATGCTAACCTCAATAAAATATTTTCATAACATTGTTTAATAATAAAGATGATAATTGAACAACTCAAGTGATTGAAATAATAAAGACAAACAACGACAACACTTGAGATAAAAAAAATACTCTCCTAAATATGTAGCTTCATCAACCGAAAGTATGGGAAGTTATTCACCAACAATTCTGCTGTGAGCCTTTGAAAAAATCACTGAAGCATCTTATGCACAATAGCCACAAAACTTAACAAACGAACAATTATTTCATCACCGAAATATCACAAATAATAGAGTTGCAACTTCACCAATCTACTAGATGTTTTACCACATCAAAAACAATAACTGGAGAGCCTAGAAAAATCAAGCACACATTAGAGAAACGTAGCTGCCCAAGATGGATAAAATCTCTGAAAGTCCAACTGCCTTAGATAATCACATTCACCAAAATAAGTTGTCAAATATGGCTATAAAAATCATCAATCCAATATATGTATCACCATCGAAACATCCCAAAAATATAGTTGCACAGTTAACACAAATAACTGTTGTTTTTCCCTCACAAAAACAATGGAGTAGCACTCCAATTAGTCACCCTCATGTGCATAAACACAGCTATTAAGAAGAACTTAATAGACTATGTAATTACTCACACAAAAACAAAGAAACCTAGCTATACAAATTAATTAATTTTCTGCTATTTTTTCTCATAAGTACTGCACACATTCAATCTAGAAAATCATGTTACTCCAAGCAAAAATGCATCTGCAAAATGGTCAATAAAATCCACATAAATTTAGCTACTTTAGATAACCATTATCATCAAAATAAACTTCCAAAGATAGCTACAAAATCATCAAAAATTCTGCACAATATCTTTATTAAGATATGATGATTTTAACCCAAATAATAAATCATATCATCAGTAGAATTTTACCCTTCATGTAATTTTATCTTCAAGAGTCCTAACTAAGGTAAACTTCCAAATATATCCAACTATGTCCAATTACAAATAATACTCAAAATTAATTTATAAGATATTATAACATATATTTTATAAAATATTTTTCATTATTTGTCACATATATGAACTCCCCTTTTAGAAGATAATTGGACACTCCCCTTTAATTGAACATCAAATTTCAAATAACATCAAATTTGTCAAATTCAATAATCATCCAAAGAAACAATAATCCTAAATAAACAATTATCCAATCATTCAAATTTCTCCCCCTTAATATAAAAAGATGTCAAACAGTAAGACTAATAGTCATGGAGATATCTTGAAATCTCCCCCTGAATTGAATAGTAACCATCAAAGCACAAATATCATATGAAAATAAACAATCCTACATCTTCCCCTTAGGACAAAACAATGCAAAAATAAAGAATGCCTTTAATGCGATAAACCTCTGTAAACAAAGAGACATAAAAATCAGTAGTAGGTGTAGCGGAAGAATCATAAGCACGTAGTGCAGCAGTAAAAGCCAAGATGACAATTTACCACCGGTCAAAACACTAGCCAATATATCATTATTAACATCAAAATCATTTGCATATGACTTATTAAATTTATAAACCCCAAAAATGAATTCAACTTATTAGAATCAAACTTAATCAATCTCCCCCCACATAAATCATATGAAAAGCATAAAGTTGTATCATCCAACACTTTGTTATTCAAATTAAAATAAAATTCTCACACCGAATCAACATCAAATTTTTATGGCAATAAAGAAGCATGTAACAAATTCCTCTCAGTCAATAAAACATCCAAATTTAATTGTTTATAATCAATCAAGTTTATAGTATGATCAATAACAAACTTGATTGAAGCGAGGTATCCCATTATTGTTGCTTAGCAAGGAAAGGAAGTGGTTGAAGATGATCAGTGTGAAAAGACAAACAAGCAGAGGATAGAGGTTGTAATAAATAATTTGTTGAATAAAAGAGATAAATCGAAAATGACTCCAACACAAATCCAAAACCAATAATCATCAGTAAAGGAGCCTCTTGACTTTAATAACACTTTTCTAATAATAGATGCATCAATCCTAGGATCTGGATTAGGTGCATTCCATGTTTTGTCTAGAAATTCATTCATTAAAAGAAACTTTGCTAATCCTACCAACATCTACCCTATAGTTGGACGTTTCTTTTGCCCTCCAGATATACCTCTTATCATCTCATTCCCAACCCTAACATCTGCACAAATATGCAACTCTAGTGAAAGCATATTGTCCAAACTCATACAACCCATAACACAGAGAGAAAATAGAATAAAACTTGAAAAACATAAATCTTCCTATATATCTCCAACCAAATATCAACTTTTTCTCATAATAACTCTGTAAATCAAACTCTAGAAGCAAAACTCTCAAATCATCAAGCAAAACCTGATGTACACATCAAATATATTATTCAACAAGGACAAGCTAGACACACAAATCACCTAAACCTTAGAAAGCCCATAAATCAAAAACTTAGAAAGTCTATACGTTAACTCCTTGGAATCGTTTTTTGGTTTTTTAATAAACGACATCAAAATATACTTCAAAAATGTAAAACACACAGTCCTTGTACCCTTGAAGAAACTTAAACTTGACCTTATTCTTCGTCACATTAGCTTTATTGTCAACTGTCTAGTTGATTTGTTCCTATGAAGAAACCAATTGATCCTCTTTCTGAACAATTTCTTTTCCAAAAACAACTAATTGTGAGTCTAGTTAGTTTCTGATTTTAGCTTCGTTGTGTCTTTGTTATAATTTTTTAGGTTAATTTTGGTGGTTTTCTTCTACCATTAAGTTGGTTTTTAGACTATCCACATAAAGCACATTTTTTAAATACGACAATCCATCCATGCAAAGGATCCTTCTTCTAATAACTGTGGCCTTCTTTCCATCTCTAAAAGCAACATGACTATCTATACAACTTTGATAATCCTTCAAGTAACTTCTTTAACCCTTTCTAACCCAAGTATGTTTTGATAACATTGGTTGTTGTTGATTTTGAGCCCTCTAAAATATAATCTATAACAGCTTGTAACAATTTGGTCTTATGTGTCCATTTACCCCACAAAAATGACATGTAGGAGTAAGTTTTCAATTCCTCTTTGAAGTTTCTCTTTTAACAAATTTGGCTTCACCATTATGCATAATAATCAATTTAGAACATTTGCCTTTATAAGTAACACCTGGAACATCTCCTTTGATCTTACCAATTTGCAACAATTGTTCTAACTTTTTGGTACCTCCATTTAACATTCTTATTACTTTTTTGCTAACTAGCTTTAACTTTGTTTCATCAAGCTCATCTATTGTAGATAACAACTTGTTCTCTAAACCTTGAATGATGTTCTTCATGATAAAGTTTTCCTTCTTTAGTTTCCCATTCCTCTTACACGTTTGCACCCATTTTGCATACATTAACTCATAAGCTTTGTAAATATCCTCCCTTTTGTATTCTGAATCACTGTCATAATCTATTGGACTGATTCATCTATGTTTTCGACATCAGTTTCTTGATTGGTTACTACTAAGAAAGCAATTAAATTTTTACTATTTAAGGTAACCAATGCAACATTATTGCTCACAAATTCTTCTTTATTACCATACTCATTTTCAAATTCATTCTCACTCTAAGTACTCATATAAAATTTTCCTTTTCTTTTCTTCAAAGTATTAGAACATTCTACTTATACATGTTTTGAAACAACCCAGATTGCCCGCTCATAGATACTATCCACTTTGGGTTACCCTTAGAGCCAAACCCCATATGGTTTTATTCTTCCCATCTTTAGAAAAACGCGTCTTAGGAGGAGAGGTATCCATACTCTTATAAGGCATATTTCGTTTTCCTCTCTAGCTGATGTGGGATCTCACACTCTCCACCCCTTTAAGGCTTAGCCTAGCTGAGACGACAGTTCAAGTATCGGCTCTGATACCATTTATAATAGCCCAAGCTCTCATCCACAAATATTGTCCGCTTTAGGTTGCCCCTAGGGTCAAATCCCTCATGGTTTTGCTCTTCCCACCCAAAGAGAACGAAGTATGTCTTATAAGGGTATGGAAACCTCTTACTCCTAAGATGCATTTTCCCAGGAATGGGAAGAACAAAATTGTGAGGGGTTTGGCCTTAGGGGCAACCCAAAGCTGACAATATCTGTGAGCAGATAGTCTGGCCTATTATATGTTCGAAACCTTGACGCCTATGACATTGTATCTTCTTTGTTTTTATTTGTTGTTTGCAGTTACTGTTGGAACAACTCCCATCATTATGTTTGAACTCAAATTTATCTTTCTTCACCTTGTTTAGCCACTTGATGAAATTTCTTATTAATAACTCGATATGTTCATTCTCATCAAATTCATCTCCTAAATAATTAACGACTTTACCAACCTCAACTTGCAATTCCAATCCTTTATGCTTCTCACGCTTATCCCTAAAAAAATTCATCTCAATGTTTGTAAGAATCGTAATTACCTTATCCAAGGATAATTCATTGATATTATAGACTTCTTCGATAGCTGCAATTTTTGGTATAAATCTCGGAGGTAATGATCTCAATGTTTTCTTACCAAGTTTCAAATTTAAATACTTCTTCCCAAATGATGTGCTTGATTGATAATATCACATAGCCACTAGTGAAAGTCGCAAATAATTTCACTTTCCTCCATCTTAAGCTCTTCAAATATGGTAGCCAACATTTAAAATTTTAAAGCTATCATCGATTTTAATCCCTCATGTATTGTTTGTAATGTATCCTACGCTTCTTGTACTGATTCGCAAACTAATATCACACTGAAACATCCATCATCTACATCACTAAAAATTACATGAATTGCTAAAGAGTTATAAAATGCTTTAACTTCTTCAGCCCTTATCCATTCATATCGATCTTTACATGTCGCTTCATTCTTTTCATTAATCGTCATTGACTGTGTCTAGCCATTCAAAACTAAATTCCATGCTTTGGTTCTTTGTTTCCAGAATGAATACTCTCCTCTATGATTTCCAAGCATGATAATTTGAATCATTTGACAAAAGTGGCCTAGTGATTGATGCCCCTTCTCGTGTAGCCATAATTGTGAAACACAGAACTGCACTAAATTGACGTAACAAGTTTTGATTCGGTGACTCGCTCTAATACCAATTTAAAAATCCAAAGGATGTAGTTTCACAAAAAATTGGTTCAGTTGTAGCAGTTTTGAACTGTATCTATCAATTGCTTGATATAAAGCAACCATGTTAACAATTGTTAAATTTTCAGCATAAACGAAAACTAGAAAAATTAAACATGAAATAAACAAATCAACACCTAAGATTTGGTAATGTAGTTCGACACATCTTGCTTACATCTGTGGAGCCCTCATCTAACTTAATCACTTTCACCAAAGAATAATAGTTTTATACAAAACTTTACTGACCCGACACCACTAAACCCTTGACACTATCCACTCATTATCACATCTTGTGAAAGAATTTTACTCCCAATAACATGACCACCTCGTATTAACCTCAAGAGAGGATTTTTACAACACTGTTTAATAATAAAAATGATAATTGAACAAATCAAGTGATTGAAATAATAAAGACATAAACAACGACAACACTTGAGATAGAAAATACTCCCCTTAAATATGTAGCTTCATCAACCGAAAATATTTTGCTATGAACCTTTGAAATAATTACTGAAGCATCCCACACACAACAACCACAAAACTAAACAATCGAACAACCATTTCATCACTAAAATGTCACAAATAATAGAGCTACAACTTCACCAATCTACTAAATGTTTTACCACATCAAACACAATAACTAGAGAGCCTAGAAAAATCATACACATAGTGGAGAAACACAACTGCCCAAGATGGATAGAATCCCAAAAAATTCCAGTTGTCTTAGATAATCACATTCACTAAAATAGGTTGTCAAAGATGGCTCCAAAAAGTCATCAATCGAATATTTGTTTCACCACTAAAACATCCCAAAAATACAATTGCACACTTGACACAAATAACTGTTGTTTTTTCCTCACAAAAATGATGGAGTAGCAGTCCAATTATTCACCTACATGTGCATAAATGTAGTTACCAAGAATAGCTCAATAGAGCATGTAATTACTCACACAAAAACAAAGAAACGCAGCAGCACAAATTAATTAATTTTTTTTTCCAATTTTTCCTCACAAAATAACACACATTTAGTCCAGAAAATCACATTAAACCTAACAAAAATGTGGCTGCAAAAATGGTCAATAAAATCTATACAAATTAAGCTACCTTATATAACCATTATCACCAAAATAAGCTTCCAAAGATAGCTACAAAATCACCAAAAAATTTGCACATTATCTTTATTAAGGTATGATGATTTTATCCCAAGTAATAAATCTTATCTTCATTAGGATTTTACCCTTCATGTAATTTTACCTTCAAGAGTCCCAACCAAGGTAAACTTCTTCCAAATATATCCAACCATATCCAATTACAAATAATGCTCAAAATTAATTTATAAGATATTATAACATACATCTTAACACTTAGGAACAATATTGTCTAACTTAAGTGCCAAAGGACCTATTGTATGGAACATACCTACGTAGCCACTAGGAAAATAATTGAAAGACTCTTCTTCCAGTAAGTCAAGTTTGAACAAATGAAGCCTTTCCATACCTCCATTGAGCGCAAGCAAGTGGTTTGTCTTAACTGGATCATCTGAGGTCACAAATCAAATTAAGAAGAACATGGATTCACAAAAAGGAAGTTAATGTACTAAAAGGAGACTAAACTATACTTGGATCACGAACGGTGGCTTTAACAGTGTAACCTTATTGAAACAAACGCTGAAATAGCCAAGATGTTATGAAACCTGACACTCTTGTCACACAAACAACCTTTCCACTTCCACCGAGTTCACTTAATGTTTCTTCTCTTTGTGTGTTTCATTGTGTGAAAACTTCATTCTTAAAGGCTTGAAGTTTGTGTCTCGTTGCATTTAAATGTAAATTTTATCCTAAAATGTTACGTTTTAAATATTGTGGGACCCACCTTATTTAAAAAAATTCCACGTCATTAAATGGTGGGTTCCCCACATCCAAACAAAAAGTTATACGTAAATAAAAAATTTTACCGTGTCAACAGTTAAATTGACAGTAGCTTAACACCGTTAGTGGTTAGGGTTCTTTTTGAACATTTTCTAAATGTTGGGGTTCATTTTGAACGTCTTATAAATATTAGGCTTCATTTTTAACATCCTGAAACATTAGGGTCTATTTCAAACACTAATGTAAACATTAGGGCTTGTTTTTCTCTTTTGGCTCATAAAAATGAAATACCCCAAACCTTAATTCTTATAGTTGAGATATTTGATGCGTGGGGTGTTGATTTTATGAGCCTTTTTCCTTCATTTGGTGATTTTTCTTCTATACTTTTGTTATTGATTATGTTTCAAAGTGGGTGGCAGTAAAAGCTACCAAAACTAATGACTCCGCAGTTATTTTAGATTTATAAATTCTAATATTTTTAATACATTTGGAGTTCCACGAGCCATTGTTAGTTATCAAGGAAGTCATTTTCTAACAAAGTAGTGGCAATGTTATTTAAAAAGTATGGAGTGCATCATTGATTAGCTACCTCATGCCATCTATAAATGAATGAACAAGTAGAAGTATCAAATAGAGAGGTGAAATCTATTTTAAAAAAGACTAAGAAACCTATTCGAAAGGATTGAAGTTTATGTCTAGACAATGCTTTTTTTGGGTACCATACAACCTACAAAATACCGACAAGAATGTCTCCTTATTAATGAATGAATGGGCAAGTAGAAGTATCAAATAGATAGGTGAAATATATTTTAGAAAAGACTATGAAACCTATTCGAAAGGATTGAAGTTTATGTCTAGAAAATGTTTTTTTTGGGTACCATACAACCTATAAAACACCGACAAGAATGTCTCCTTATCGATGAATTTTTGGTAAAACTTGTCATTTACTGATGGAGATTGAACATATAGCTTCTTGGGCAGTACAATGTTGTAACATGGATTTGGAAAAAGCTAAGGAAGAAAGGAAATTGTAATTACGCTAGATGAAATAACGTTGGATACTTAAGAGAATTTGAAAATCTACAAAGAGAAAACAAAATTGTTCCATGATAATATGATCTTGAGAAAACAATTTGAGGCATGAAAGAAAGTCTTATTATGTAATTCTCGATTAAAGTTTATGCTAGGTAGGTTACCTTCTAGATGGTTTGTCCCCTTTGTTGTCTCTAATATATTTTTTATAGTGCAGTGAAAATAAAAACTTTAGAGATCGAGAAGCTTTTTAAGGTGAACGAACATAGATTGAAACCATTTTAAGAGGGGATAGTGATTTCCCGTATATTGAATATTGATTTGTAACTTTCACCTTACGTAGAATTTTGAGATGAACCAATCTCGTCAAGCATAACAACATTAAACAATTGTGCTTTCAGGAGGCAACTTAAAATATAATAATTTTATTAATTATATTTCAGTTATATATACTTTTCATTTGATTTTTTAAAAAATTAGCTTATTAGCTTAAGGGAAATGAGTTTTAAATTTTCAAAATACTAAATTTCATAAGGTTGATTACACCTTATGTTATTCAGTTATAATGATTAAAGACTCAAAATTTCATAATACTAAGTCTCATAAGGCGAGATTATAGCTTATGTGATTCAGCACTCTGGAATGAAATATCTAAAAATCTATAATACTAAATCTCGTAAGGCAAGATCACGCCTTATGCAATTTAGCTTTCTGAAATGGTGCCCTTAAGTTTTCAAAACACTATCATTTATAAGGTGTAATCACACCTTATACTTGTTAGTAATCATTTGTTCAAACAAACTGATAATTTTTAATTATTGTTTTATTTTATTTAAATAATAATAATAATAATAATAATAATAATAATAATAATAATAATAATAATAATAATAATAATTAAAATTTACAAAAGACAATAAAACAAGAACCCTAATATGTTTGTTTTGTTAGACTATTTAAATGTCCCATGTCACTTATCAATTTGAGTCCTATGTAACGCACCTAAGATAATGGATATTGGATATTATTGAATGGGTCTCAATTGGGTCAAAGACCCTTTTCCTCTCTCTTCCACTTACCAAAGTACACGTCCTTTGGTGATGGTATATAAGTTGAAAAAACTTATTGAATCATTATTCTAAACCATTTAAAGAATTCATTAATGAAAGAAGATGAGAGGAAATAAAACTCTTTCAACAAAATCAACATTTAATGAAACAACAAGCACGGATACATGTACGCGCAAAAATGAATCGATCCGATAAATGTTTTACAATTGGTATCAGAGCATGGTATTTCATGATTTGTTATCTACGGTATTTCTATCATAAATTGCGATGATGACGTTGCATGATTATTGTTTATCGTGTATGTTTCTGTATAAAGCATGGTTGATGTTCTCGTGTTATGAATGATTTCGTTGGTTTTGTATAAGAATTAAAAAAAAATCCTTAAAATCGTAAATTTTTCGTTGTGCAGATCAAATTGATTTCGGTTGTTAATATGATCATGGATATGAGTTTGACAAACACATCCTCACTGCTTGTCTGATACATAATACCTATGGATGACAGAAACGAAACTCATGGTTTAGGAAAACAATATTTGCTCTTAATAATGCTTTAAATGGTTTTGTTCTATTTTCTATGCATATATGAAAAATGATTTTCAGTTTTAATGGTGGAAAGAAAGAAACGAAAGTCATGGTTTAGAGAGAATCGAAAGATCAATAGGTTGGAATGGTTTTGGTATAAAGAGAAATCAAATACAATAAATGCTCTTCGTAAGGCTTCGGATGTTTTGTGGTATAAAGAGAAAGAGAAATCCAAAGCATCATAGGAAAAGAAAGAAGAGATGAAGAAAGAAAAAAAACACAAGAAGAAATGAACCAGAAATGTCGAAGGAAAAGATGAATTTTTGGGCTCCCAAAGGTTATATTAAGTTTATAGATATGTATGACCCAATTATAATGGATAATTTAATTCATAATTGATTTATACATAATATAAGTTTGAAAATTTTGTGCCATATTATATATATTTTGGTACTTGGAATATTTTATATTATGTAATAATTGGAATTAAATTTTCCTATCATATGTTGAATATAATACATGACATTATGGACATTTATAATAGTTTGTTTGTCACCAAAGTGACCAAAGTAGTTATATTAACTTTGTCATGTATGATATTTGTCCAATTAAATGTTTATTGCATAGAAAGCTTGTTAGTCACCAAAATGGCCTAGCTTGAAAATATTCAATCATTTAATTGTGATTTATTTCAATTGTTCAAAATGATATGATGCGAAAATGACATAAAGGTTGAATTGAACAATTGAGATTATTAATTATAACGTTAGGAGGTCACCCAAAGGTGGACCATTGCTTATAATTAATGACATTACAGGGATTTTATCAACATATTAAGTTAATATGATTGTATATCCAAAGATAACATACATATTGACTGTAATATGCTTGATTGTCCATTATAGTATTATATATAAGCATCATACTAGGTTATTTCTGTGTATTTAAATTTCACCCAAAGGTGGATTTAAATGCATAATTAATGTTTATTAGTTAGTTTGAATCCATTTAGGTTTACTCAAAGCATTAATGTAAACTATATGTTGTATGTGCAGCATCTACTAGTTTGTTCACCTTAGGCAATGGCTTGATTAAGTTCAATGGTCTGAACTATGGGGATTGATCTGAACAAATCCAGTTTCAACTGGGTGTAATGGATTTGGACTTGGCCATAGTCTCAGACGTAAGGTCTGCAGCCATAAATGAGACTAGTTCTGAAGATGACAAGTCTTATTATGAGGCTTGGGAACGGTCTAACAGGCTAAGTTTGAATTTAATGCGAATGACGATCGCTGAAAATGTCAAGCCATCAATGCCTAAAACGAACAATGCAAAGGAGTTCATGTTGAAGCTTAAAGAATACTCCTAATCTGATATAGTTGACAAGTCCATAGTAGGGACTTTAATGAGTGAGCTAACGACCAAGAAGTTTGAATGGTCATAGCCCATTCATGATCATATAACTCATATGTCAAACCTAGCTGCAAAGTTGAAGTCTATGGGTATGGATGTGAGTGCAGTTTATCATCAACTCATTTCCTCTCAAGTTTGGCTGGTTCCAGGTGAATTATAACACCATTAAGGAAAAATGGAACCTTCAAGAAATTAAGGCCATGTTAGTTCAAGAGGAAGGGAGATTGAAGAAAATAAAGGACCACTCCATTCATCTCACGTTTCATCAAGGTGTTAGTAGCAGCAAGAATAGACCACAAAAGAAAGGCAAAGAGAAGGACAAAGCTCTCAGCAAAGTTAATGAGGGTCGAATCAAGAAAGATAAGAGGTGCCACTTCTGTAAGAAGCCTGGTCACTTTCAGAAAGAATGTTCGAAAAGAAAGGCTTGGTTCAAAAAGAAAGGTACATACTATGTCTCAGTATGTTTTGAATCAAATCTTATTAATGTGCCTAAAAATACCTAGTGGTTAGATTCTGGTGCAACTACTCATGTGTCATATGTTAAACAGGGATTCCTTACAATCCAGACTATAAACGAAACTGAAAAGTTCTTGTATATGGGGAACAGAATGAAGGCATGGATTGATGGCATTGGGACTTACAGATTGAACTTGGACACTGGATGTTACTTAGATCTAGAAAAGAGTCTTTATGTTCCTGAATGTGCTAGAAATTTAGTTTCTGTTGCAAAATTGGATGATGTAGGATTTCAATTCAAGATTGGAAACAATGTCTTTTCATTGTATAAACATAAGTACTATTATGGTTCTGGTACATTAATTGATTGTTTATATCATTTCAATCTTGATGTTGATTTTGCTGAATCTTTGTTTCATGTTGACCACATTATAGGAAATAAACGTAGTGCACATAATGAATGTTCTGCTTTTTGTGGCATAAAAGATTTGGTCATATATCCAAAGAAAGGGTCCAGAGGTTAGTGAAAAATGAAATCTTACCTCCATTGGATTTTGTTGACTGGGATATATGTGTGGATTGCATTAAAGACAAGCAAACCAAACATATATCAAAGCATCCAACCACAAGAAGTAACACATTACTTGAATTAACACACACTGACATCAGTGGTCTTTTCGACGTTCCTTCTTGGGGCGGCGAAAAATATTTCATTACCTTTATTGATGACTTCTCACTATATGGATATATTTATCTGCTACATGAGAAGTCCAGTCTGTGGACATCCTAGAGGTGTTCATTAATGAGATAGAAAGGCAGTTAGATAGAAAAGTAAAGATAGTGAGGTCTGATGGAGGTGGTGAATATTACGAAAAATTTGATGAAAGTGGACAATGTCTAGGTCCATTTGCAAAGTTTCTTACTAGTCGAGGCATATGTGCACAATACACAATGCCTGGTACACCACAAAAAAATGGTGTAGCTGAAAGGCGAAATCGTACTCTTATGGAAATGGTTAGGAGCATGTTAAGTAATAGTACTATACCTTTATTATTGTGGATGCATGCATTAGAGACCGTTGCGTATTTTCTAAATAGGATTCCTAGTTAGGCAGTTCCTAAGACACCTTATGAACTGTGGATGGGAAGGAAACCTAGTTTAAGACACCTCCACGTTTGGGGTAGTCCGGCAGAAGTAAGTGTTGGACCAATGGTGGTTAACAAAATAAATCTCACTTATGTTTTGATAATAATAAAATGTATAGAATTGGTTAAGAAATTTATTGCAGGTGTTTTGGATTAAAAGGAATCTAGAAGGCATTGTAAATCATTGAGGAATCAAGAAGGAAACAATCTTCAACATGATTTAGACATTAAAAATGAAGATTATGGGAAGATTTGATTAAATGTATCCGTTGGAATCAGCAACAATGTAACATCCCACCCCTTACTGGAAGGGTAAAATAGGAAATTTGTCATAGGATGGGATTGGTAGGGAATAATTAGTACTGTTCATGCATAATAGGATTGCTACACAGTATCAATTGTGCACATGGAATTACTGTACATGCATTCATGATAATTCCCGGTAATTGGGCATAAATAGCATTTTATTATGATTAACATGGTTACTGTGTGTAAAATAAATTATTTTGACTGATCCAGAATGCGTTTTCCATTTTAAGGAAATTTTAGGAATTTTTCTGGAATTGTCCGGAGAAAATTCCTAGACCGGCAAAATCGCCGGTAAATGGCCTAAATGTGTTTTTGTTATGGAAAATGTGGTTTTTGTGTTTGAAAAATTATTGGGAGTGGAATGTTATATGTTTTACAATTTTGGGCAATTTCGGTAATTTTCAAAAAAATAATTCGGGGAAATTCCTGGAAATTTTTCGGACCGGAAAAAAATTGCCAATTGACAAACCGGTCGATTTTCGGTAGCAAAAATTGCTACCCAATGGCACTGTCTTATTGGTCATATTATTTTGGGGTTAAAATTAGGGTCATTGGACCAGAATGGGTCAAATTGTAGTAGGATTTCTAAATCCTATCCAATAATTTGTTTTTAAATTGTTTAAAGTTATTACTTGACTTTTGTCTTTTTCTTCTTTAACTTGGTCAAGTACCATATTGACACATACCCATCTCAATTAATGTGGGCATGTATTCTCGGATGTTCCTTTATTAATGAAGGAAAATGGTGAGTTTGTTTGCTTATTTCATGTTTCATACGAAACCTTCTTTCTCTTCCCCTTCATCGAAAGTTTCTCTATTTTTCTAGCTTAAATTGCTACTTTCCTCCACCCTTTCATGCTTACAAGCTTGAACCTTCTAGTTTCTACTATGATGGAGATGGTGTGTGTGAAGTGAAGTGGAAAAGTTGTTGATAGTTGAAGCATTTAAAAGGAAGCTTTAATTATGTAAGAATTTCATTATGCTTTTGAAGTTGTAGTAGTTTGATGCATTAATTGGGAATTATGGTTCATTCAATATGAGTTATGATGTCTTGATTTCATGAAAACTATAGTTTGAGTTGTTGGATATAAGGTTATGTTTGTGCATGACTTGATGAAGTTAGCATGAATCATGTGTTTTTAACTTGGTTTTAGCTTGATTTTGGATTGATTTTGATGACTACTATTGAATGAAATGTAAGAGGTAAGTGCTTCCAAATTATGTTGGTTATTCCTAGTGAATGTAGGCATGATATAGGGACTGATTTTGTGTCTAATTGAGATACCTATGGTAGTAGAAATTGAAGTGGAATGATAGGAAGTGAATGGAGAAGTAAAGCTGGAAAATTTGTTTTTGACCTACTATACTGTTTCGAGCATAACTCATTGTGTGGTTATGAAAATGAGTTGAGGTTTGTGCCCAATGAAACTTTGGGTTGTTGGCTACATTTTTGTGTGAAATAGGTGTTGCCAAATTGTAACTCTAAGAGGTTGAAATTTAGCTTGGAAAGTTACTGCTGGGACTTATGTAAATAGTATTCGGATTGTTGGCCTAGGAGTTTTGATGATTTTTATAAATTAATTGAGAAGGAATTAGAGAAAATGGTCTAAATGAGAGTTAAGGCCTACGTTGTTAGCTTTCCATTGCCACTGATCTTGCAATTTTTCGATCTGTATATTGGGAGATATGCACTGTGGAATGTTGACTGATTTTGAGCATTTGAAGGAAACCTAGCTGAAATGTCAATTTTGTGAACATTCTGATTAGAAACAATTTTAGTAATTTCTGTGAATTGAATTGGCTTAAGTAATCTTCTGAAGAGTTGTAGAGGAAACAATTATCTTGAAAATGATATGTAGCATGCTATTTTTAGATAACAGAATTGGGACTTATGATTTTTCAAAGATTGGACTGAAGTTAGGTCAGGGACTGTTGAACAGGGCAGTAACTTGCAGGACTGTTTTGAATTGGTCAATGATAGAATTTGATTATAAGCCCTTCATGATAAGTGTAGTACTGTGTTTTATCTTTTCATGGGTATAAAGTATGCAATTTTTTGACATTTTTACAAGGATTTATACTGTTTGCAAAATTACTGTCCAATTTGAGTACTTCCAAGGGCAGCAGCCTTCACTGAATTGTTTGACCTAGTTAGCCATTGAATTTGAATTTATACTATTCATGAAAGTTTTAGATAACATTGTGATCTTGATGAGCATATTTATTGTGTAATTTTTGACTGAAGAGAAAGAAAGTTACTGAATTTACAAGGTACTGTACTGTGTTGAGTGACTTTGAGTGAGCAGTAGCTTTCATGGGGTCTTTGACACCCTTAGGGGTGGAATTACTTTAAATGGTCTAAATAATACTTGTAGAGCTTGTCATGATCTTTCCAATGAGATGTGGATTATAGTTTTCTGAATTGTGTGCAAAGAGTTATGGGTGTTGGAAGTTTGGTTGGAAATCAGGAAAAATGAAAGGAAATAAGGGTTATATATTAATATGAATTTTGGTTTCTTTCGTGAATAACTTTTCCGTCCGACATCCGATTGACTTGATTCTTGAGGCATCGGATTCGTAGAATGTTGAATTTCATTTTCTGAGAGATTGGAGATTTTTGGACGGAAAATTGATGTGGGTCCGGGTAAAAGTCTGTGTAATCACTGTTTTGTTTAATTGGGGACCTATAGAGGTCCGATTTGCGCACTGTCAGCGCTAATAGGTTTCTAATTTTTGGACGGATTTTTCTGTGGAAAAAGATGAGATTAGGGCTGGGAATATCATGATTATGCATTGTACACCTTCTAAGTGTTACATGTGCATTCTGAAATAGTTCTGATTGAACAATTGATAATGTTTGTTTATTGTCACTGTTATAGAGTCACACTTGGAGCATCGGTTCACCGATGTCACCGAGACTGCCAGATTTTGGCTCGGAAATACAGGTGAGTAACCTAGTTGGTTTCTCAAATTCCTGAATGTCTGAATGCCTATGTGAATTACTTAGAGGTGATTTACATAGATTCTTGAAACATATTGGATGGAATTACATACTTTTCTTGTCTTGAATGGAACTACTTGTAAAGGTGAATTGTATGGTTACTGAAATGTATAGGATTAAGTTGCATGCTTTCACTGTATTGGATTGGACTACTGCATGAAACTGGAAACTACAATACTGGGCTTTTAAAGCCATATCACTGGATTATTAGTCTTCGTAATCTTGGGCTTTTATAGCCATACTCATCAGAAACCATCGAGTCTTGCATTACATGCATAAATGCATGAACAGATAATGGACGTTGTGACCCAAGTTGCGATTATTACTGATCGGGCCTTGAGTCCGAGGATTTATCCTCGAATCTTTGATTGACCGCCTCAAACACGAGGGAGAAATCTCGACGCGTCCCCACCAATCTTGACCGAGCACTTGGGCACAACACTGAATAATTGGAAAGAGTCACATATGCATTGCATTCACATGAATGACTGTTTTGTGAAAATTACTGATTACGAGATGGCATGATTTACTGTAAACTGTTACATGTTACTGCAAATTATTATTTACTGCTATAAATTGTTATGTTACTGCTAATTGAATACTACTGTGTTATGTTGTACGCTATGTGCGTAATGTATGATTTGAGTGAACCATCGATGATGGTTTCTCACTGAGTTCGCAAAACTCACCCAAAATTTGCATCTATTTTTCAGGTTCTGAAGAATACCCCGGTTGACACGGGAGTATGTCTACTGTAGGCAAGTGAATGATAGAGATCGGGATCAGTCCGTGTCTGCATTAGTGTCTTATCAAATTGTGTTCTGCAATCAATGTATAACAATGCTTTGTATTTCTACTGAGCACATTGTGGTTTTAATGTTTTACTCATTGACTGATTGTAAATTATTCTTGGATGACCGTAATAATGGCGGTTTATTATGAACATGGGTTTTAGTTACTTCTTCGATTTTGCCGCTTAACGTGGAATCAATGGCTTCAAAAGAAAAAAAATGTATACTGAGTTTTAATCGACTAATGTAGTATACCACCTTCGCGGGGCACGGATTTGGATATCACCAACGATATCGGGTTCGGGTCACTCGGGAGTGGGGTGTTACAAACAAGTCGACTAAGTATGACATAAGTTGACTAAGAATTAGGGATCATCAGATGGGAGTTAAAACAAGTCGACTAATGTGGAACAAGTCGACTACAAATCAACTGAATAGGAACACTAGTCGACTATCATGTCACTAGTCGACTTATCGAGGAGCGAAGTTAAAGCCTGAAGAGAAATATGTTGACACTAGTCGACTATAACAACTCGACTAGTCGACTAACAGGTAGAGATGAACAAGATTCATCCGAATCATTCACAAAAAGGAAAGGAGGATATTAAGGAACGATTATATAAAGTTATGCAACGACTATGAAGGATGACCAACGACTCTATTCTTCTAAATACTCAATATAAAAGAGTGGAGGATCAAGAGAAGAATGATATAAGTCCTATAAGCCTAATTATTCCTCTATCGTTTTCAAAATTTCTCCTTGTTGCTCTTAAGCTTATTTCAAACTTGAATTGAGCATTGTTCTATCTTCTTTATCTCATTTTCTTGAGCTAGTTGAGTGATCAGTGAAAGGTCACTAGAGAGGTGAGATTTGTGTCAGAAATCAAATCGTTTGTAAAGGTAACTTGAGCCGGAAGTTAAGTGGCATTGTAAAAATTCACACTAAATTAAAAAGTGTATAGTAAAGTGGTTTGCCAAATCCTAAGTGGGAGCTTAGGTAGAGGACGTAGGTCTTAGCACCGAACTTCTATAAAAACAATGTTTGCTCTTCTTCCCTACTCTTTACATTTAAATTTGTTTAGATTGTTTTTGTGTGAATTAACTTCTGATTTTATTGTAGAATTTTACAAAAAGCTTTAAAAATTTATTCAACCCCCCTTCTAGATCGTTTACAATTGGTATCAGAGCAGAAGTATCCAGGGATTGCACACAATAACTTAGCGGAATAAGGTAACACTAATAATCACCCTCCTTTATTTAATAGTACTAACTACTCTTCTTGGAAAAATCTTATGAAGTACCATATTATAAGCAAAGGAGTAGAATCCTGGAAGATTATCATTTTCGGACCACAAGCTCCATTGAAAGAAAATGGCGAGATGAAAATGGAGCTGAAATATGACGACAATGATTGGAAGCAAGCATACATAAACGTAAAAGCTATGAAATTGATTTATTGTGCTCTCACGGTTGAGGAAAGAAATCGAGTGAACTCATGTACGAGTGCTAAAGAAATGTGGGAAAGACTTCTTATCACTCATGAAGGACCAACCAAGTTCGAGAGACAAAGATCAACATGCTTCTCCATGACTATAAAATGTTTGTCATGAAGGAAGGTGAGTCTATTTCCACTATGCTTGATCATTTTGTAGAAATCATAAATGGATTAGGCAACCTTGGAAAGCATATGAAGGATAGCGAGAAGGTGAAAAAGATTCTTCGTTCACTGCTGAAAGAATGGGATTCACAAGTCACCACTATTTTGGAATCTAAGGATCTCAATCATCTGGAATTCAACGCCTTGGTGGGATCTCTGATAAATTATGAGATCATTCTCAAATCAAGAGGAGAAAGAGGTAAGTTACAAAAGTTAATTGCTTTAAAAGCTAATACTTCTTCTCTTGATGAAAGTGATGAAGAAATAGATGAAGTAGATGAAGACGAAGAAATAGCAATGTATGCCAGAAATTTGAGAAAGTTCAAGAGACTACTCAAAAAGAGGAGGAAAGAATTAAGTGGTGGAAGAAATGGAGAAAGAAAGAAGTATACAATGGAAAGAAGATCTAAGGGCTATGAAGAAAAGAAGAGCAATGAAGAATGTTGGAAATGTGGAAAAAGGGGACATCATGCTAGAGAATGCAAAAGCTCATCTTCCACTTCAAATTTCCAGAAGAATGACAAATATGACAAAGGGAAAAAGAAAGCTAGTCTAGTAGCCACTTGGAGTGATGATGAAGAAACATACCAAAGTAATGATGAAAAAAACTTAGCGCTTATGACAAATAACACTTCAACAAGTGATGATGAAAATAAGGTAACCTTTATTGACCAAGATCTTAGAGATTCTTTTAATGCTTTGCAAATCGATTTTGAAGAAGCTAATGAGATCAGTAAGAAATTGAGAAAGAAAATAACAGAATTAGTTGCTGAAAATAGTGCTTTACATGAGACTATTGATGATTTAGATTGTCCTAAGGAAGATCATTCTGCATGCCTTGCTGAAAAGGAAAATCTTATTTGTGAGGTTGATAGACTTAGAAAGGAATTTTCCTATGTGGTTGGAAAATTTGCAAATGGAAATAAGAAGTTTTAAAAGATGTTATCTTTACAAAGATATTCAATTTCTAAACATGGATTAGGATATGATCCCTTTCATAGAGATTGTTCCTTGATTTTTAAATTCACTAAGGATGGAAAAGTTGCTCAATGTGCTAGATGCTTGAAAGATGGTCATATAAAAATTGCATGCAAAAGTATTAAGAGATGTGTTAAGGTTAAGAAAATCTGGGTGTTAAAAGGCACAACACCTCCAAATGTGATTTATATGACTAACCAAAATGGACCCAAAATGGCTTGGGTACCTATAAGGAGAAAGAATGTTGATGTTGAAGGTACAAGCTAGGAATGAAAATTCATCAAGCACGTGGTACATAGATAGTGGATGTTCAAGGCACATGAGTGGAGACAAAAATCTCTTTGTAGAAATTAAACCAAAGAATCAAGGATATGCCACATTTGGTGCTAACAACAAGGGTAAAGTCATTGGTATTGGCAAAGTGGAACCGATCATAGAGGTGAATTTGAGTGTGAACCATTTGAAAGGCTCTACGACAAATATGGAATAGAGCATAATTTCTCAACAGCAAGAACATCATAGAAAAATGGTGTAGTAGAAAGGAAGAATCGCTCACTTGAAGAAATGAGTCAAACAATGTTGAATGAGTACAATCTTCCAAATTCTTTTTGGGCAGAAGCAATTAATACCGCTTGCTACGTCATCAATAGAGTGCATCTTAGACGAGACAGAAACAAAACACCATATGAGCTATGGAAAGGTAAGAAACCCAACATTTCGTATTTTCATCCTTTCGGTTGCAAAGTTTTTATTCATAATAATGGGAAGAACAATTTAGGAAAATTTGATTCAAAATTTGATATTGGTGTGTTTATTGGTTATTCTCTAACTAGTAAGGCATTTAGAGTCTATAATAATAGAACTAAGTGTGTTGAAGAAAGCATTCATGTTAAATTCAATGATATGATTTCACCCCCGAGAAAGGTTTGTTTTGATGATGATGCAGGGAATTTAGGAAATGGAGTTGAAGAAATCGAATCCAAGACTGAAGAAATGAAGTTAGATGATAAAGATCATGTTCCCAAAATTAAAGAATGGGCTAAAGCAAAAAACCATCCTATGGAGCAAGTCATTGGTAGTTTGGATGATGGTTTAAGGACTAGGAGAAATGTCTATGAGCAAATGAGCAATTTAGACTTTATCTCATTAGTCGAACCCAAAAACATAAAAGAGGCTCTTGAAGATGAAAATTGACTATTAGATATGCAAGAAGTGTAGCACCCCACTCCCGCGAGACCCGAACCCGACATCGACGGTGATATCCGAGCCCGCGACCCGCGAGGGTGGTATGCTAGAGTAGTCACTACAGTGTCAAAACTCATTATGATATATATAAATATATATATTGGAAAACAGTCGAGTGCGCGAAATTAAAAAAATAAACGATTCGGGCCCGTGATACGGAAACCCTTTTTAGTCATACACGTTATCAAAGATCACATGTCAAATAATATTTATCAATTAGGGCCCTCAATCAATTCAGTACAATTTTTGCGGAATATAAATTTACACATAAGTCAAGATAACACGAATGCAGACGTGAACTGATCCCGACATCAGACACCGACTCTCTTGTAGTAACCATACTCCCGGTTCACTAACGGGGTACTCTTCAATTCCTGAAAAATAGTTGCAATATTGGGTGAGTTTGCGAACTCAGTGAGAAACCATCATCGATGGTTCACCCAACTCATGCATTCACCAATTGTATTAGCACACTGTAGCATTAACAGTAATATCACATATTATCACATTTCAGTTCCAATTTCATATACACATGCAATTTTATAATTCACATGTTTCAGTCATTTACAGTCATAGATATATGCAATGCGCATGTGACACTGTTCCATTTTCATTTCGTTGTTGTGACCGTGCGCCTGAAACTGTCCCAGTAACGGGCACATTGCGTTGAGCCAGTGGCTCTGAAAACATTGGGCTTGAAGCCCTGGTACATTGAGCCTGAGGCTCTGAATACGTTGGACCTGAGGTCCTGTGCGTTGAGCTTTCTCATATACGTTGGGCGTGATATGCTCTGATACGGTGGCTACTCCAGTCACAACTACCTTTATATGATCATAATGTGATGCATGCAATGAACATATTCCAATTTTCATTTATAAGTCAATATATTTGCCATATCTTCGGACTTTCGGTTCGGTATTTCAATCATATACATTTCCCATTTATTGCATCATACTATATCACATTGACAATCCCATCCAACGTATCGAAACAGACAATTAACACTTCAATATCAATTTCCCATTTCCTCGGACCTCTGGTCCAAGATCTCCAACATAACATTCACAAACAGGTACACACAAGTAACACTTCGTTATCTCATTCCAAATATTTCAAACACCTATAGTCCCAAGTCAATCAAAATCAAACACACATAAACCCTCCATTATCTCCACATGACATAATTGCAAAATCTTAAACACATAAAGGTTGAGGAACCATCTAGGTTACTCACCTAATAACTTCCGAGCTAATGCTGGGAAGTCTCTACCACGTCCGTGGATCTACGGTCCAACTGAGCCTCTATAGCAATTAAAATAGGTAAACATTACTAACTGTATAGTTAGAATGACCAAATAATACACATGGAATAATTAAAACGTGTATAATGCATGTTTATGAATTCCCAGCCTTAATCTCATTTTTTCCCTCAGAAAAATCCGTCTAAAAATTAGAAAACTATTGGCACTGACGGCGCGCAATTCGGACCTCTATAGGTCCCCAATTAAATAAAACAGTGATTACCGAACAATTATTCGGGGCCACGTCAATTTCCTGTCCAAAAATTCCTAAATTCTCACAAAATAAAATTAAATATGTTACAAATCCGATGCCTCAAGAATCAGGTCAATCGGACATCGGACGGAAAAGAAATTGACAAAAGAATCACCAATGACCAAATAATCAAATAATAATAAATAAATAAAAAAAAACAAAACCAGCGTCACTAGGGCGAGGCGTCGCCCTAGTGATGCCGGATCAATCCGGCCTCATCGCTAGGGCCAGGCGTCGCCCTAGCGACGCCGCCCCTTTCAGCCTCGTCACTAGGGCGAGGCGTCGCCCTAGTGACCAGGCGAAATTCCCATTCCCCTTCCTCATTTTTCCTGATTTTTACTCCAACTTCCAATACCCATAAATCTTAGCACACAATCCAGAAAAATACAAATTATACCTTGTTGGAAAGCTCATAAAAAGCTCTACAATTATCAAGCAGACCATAAAAATTAATTCCAACCCTAAGGGTGTCAAAAATCCCATCAAAACTACTGCCTACTCAAAACCCATCAACACTGGACAGTACCTTGCAAATTCAAAAACTCACTGATTATTCAGCCAAAAATTACCACATAAATATGCTCAATCAGTTCACAGTGTCCTATACAACTTTCATGAACAACCCAAAATCAAATTCCATTGCTAAACAAATCAATTAATTCACTCAATGTTGCTGTTCCTGAAATCATTCAATTTGAGCAGTACACTTATAACAAGCATAACTCCCTATACACAAGTCAGAAAAATCCAAACTTTATATTCCTGAAAAGATAACTCCTCAAACTTCAAGTTTCATGAAGAACTCAATCTCCAATTCGATTTCTAACAATTTCAAATCTGTTATGCAAGTTACTGACCTAATCAGCACTTAACATCACAATGTAAGTTCAGCTTTTGAAATTCCATATCTCCCACATCTGATTTCCAAAAATTACATGCCATACACCAATTTCAAGATCAATGTGTCATCTAAAACTCTTCAATAGACCCCTAAAACCAGTTCAGTTCACAAAAATTACTAAAATTACTCCAAAACAGAATGTACACCAAATTTGCTAATCCAGCTAGGTTTCACTCAATACATAACAACAGTCAATAGTTATCAGGCCATAAATCCTAATATACAACTCGAAAAATAGCAAGATCAGTGGAAATGGAAAGCTAACTCAATATGCTACAACTTTCATGAAGACTCTTTTCCCAAATTCCATATCAATTAATTTATAAAAATCAGCAAAATAATCAGGTCATAGTGTCGGTTACTGTTCACAGGCAATAAAACAGTAACTTTCCATGCAAATTTTCGACCTTCTAACATTACAATTTAACAACACCTATTTCACACTAAAATGAAGCCAACATCCCAAAGTTTACTTGGGCACAAACCTCACCTCATTTGCTCACCTATACAATTAGTTATGAGCAAAACATTCCAATAGGTCAAAATGAAATTTCCAGCTTTTCAACTACTACCTATCTCCTATCACTTCTAACATCAATAATACATCCCTAAGCATCCAATTGAACACAAATTCAGCCCCTATATCATTAATACATTTACTAGGAAATACCATCACAAGTTGGCAGCCCTCATCTCTCCATTTCCATGCAAAATTAGTCAATCAAAATCAAGTTAAAAACACTCATTCCTACTACTTCATCAAATCTTACTTCAACCTAACTTTATACCCATCATTTCCACCTATAAGTTTCATTAAATTCATGCATCAATACTCATAATAAATGCACCATAACTCCAATTAAATACATCTAACAACCATGATTCAATACTACATAATTAAAGCTTAATTAAAAATTAACTTCAAACCTTACCTACTTAAACTTCCAATCTTCACTTCCTTTCAAATCTTTGCTTCCTACCTTCTCTAACAACTTCTCCTAACACCAAGCAAGGGCAAGCTCTCCATGGCAAGAAAATAACTTGATTTCATGAAAGAGCTCTTAAGGTTTGGAGGGAGGTTTGAGAGAGGAAGAAGAAAATCGATGGTGAGAGGAACAAATGAAGAAGGTTTTCGGATGGTTGCAAAAGAAAGCAAGGCAACTTGACTTTTCATGCTTTAATTCAATGAATTTCGGATGGAGATGGAAAAAAACAAGGCATTTGATCTTTTATTCAATGAGTTCCCGTAATATACAAGCTAACCATTCATTCTAAGGTGGGACACTTGGCAATTTAAAAGAAGAAAAGACAAAATGAGTTAATCTCAATTAATTAAGCACTAATCCCACTTAAGCTCTAAACATGGCACTAACATAATTCCCACAATTATTTATTCACTAATCTCATGCCATTAGGCAATCCCTTTTCAATACAAAAAGGCTCACTCAGTCAGTCAGTTGGAATTTTCCGGTCCGGGCAAGAACTCCGAAAAATTCCAGAAAAATTCTCATAAATTCCTAAAAATGGGAAACAATTTATGACGCACTCCAAATAATTTTCCAAATACTATTATCCCATAAATTTCACAAAAGGTCTCAATTTGAAACTAAGTTTAAAATGTCATGAATGCATGTTACCATGTGCATATGCAAAACAATCATCGATCATAGAGGCTAAATCTTTGATCATGCATGCGAGTTCTAATTCAATACTCCTAACCCGTCCCAATTTACTAAAATACCCTTCCTATCGGTGATGGGATGTTACAAGAAGAGCTTAATCAATTCAAGCGGAATGATGTATGGGATTTGGTACCTCCACCAAAAGACAAAACTATCATTGGAGTCAAGTGGGTAAATAGGATAAAGTATGATGAGAATGGTGAAGCAATCAAGAATAAATCAAGGTTAGTAGCTCAAGGATTTTATCAAGAAGAAGGCCTTGATTATAATGAAACATATGCTCCTATGGCTCGATCAGAGGCAATTAGATTGTTATGTGCGTTTGCGTCACATAAAAGAATCAAATTAAATCAAATGGACGTCAAGAGTGCGTTTCTCAATGGATATATTCAAGAGGAAGTCTATGTCAAACAACCACCGGGATTTGAAGATCATGAACATCCGAATTATGTCTATAAACTCAAGAAGGCACTATATGAGTTAAAGCAAGCATCTAGAGCTTGGTATGAAAGGTTAAGTACTTTTCTAACTCTACATGGGTATGTTCGTGGTAAGATTGATAATACATTATTTATCAAACATGTTGATCAAGATATGCTAATTTGTCAAATATATGTTGATGATATTGTGTTTGGTGCTACTAATGAATTTTTGTGCAAAGAATTTAGTGATTTAATGCAAAGTGAATTTGAAATGAGCATGATAGGAGAACTCAAGTTCTTTTTTGGATTTCAAATCAAGCAACACAAAAATGGAATCTTCATTCACCAATCAAAGTATACCAAGGAGCTTATAAAGAAGTTCAAAATGGAAGGATGCAAAGTGGCAGCAATACCAATGGCAACTAATGTGGTCTTGGAGAAATATGAATATGAAGAAGATGTTGATCAAAAGCTTTATAGAGGTATGATCGGATCTCTCTTATATTTGACTGCTTCTAGACCTGATATTAAGTTTGCTACGTGTCTTTGAGCTAGATTTCAATCATGTCCTAAAATCTCTCATTTAAGTGCTTGCAAAAGAATTTTTAGATATTTAAATAGAACTGTTAATCATGGTTTATGGTACCCCAGTTGTGAATCATTTGATTTATATGCTTATAGTGATGCTGATCATGGTGGCTGTAGGATAGACAGAAAAAGCACTAATGGTTTGTGTCATTTCTTAGGATCATCTTCGATCTCTTAGGCAAGTAAAAAGCAAGTTAGTGTAGCTATTTCTACTACTGAATCTGAATATGTAGCAGCTGGAAGTGCATGTGCTCAAGTTCTTTGGATTAAACATCAATTGTTTGATTATGGTATTGTGGTTAAAAATATTCCTATTTATTGTGATAATACCAGTGCAATTTGTTTGAGTAAAAATCCAATTTTGCATAGTAGAACAAAGCATATAGAAATTAGACATCATTTTATACGTGATCATTGCTTGAAAGGTAACGTTTTTTTGAAGCATGTATCTTCTAGTGACCAATTAGCTGATATATTTACTAATCCCCTTAAGGAAGATGTGTTTGTGAACATCAAATTGAAACTTGGTATGTGTGATTTAAATTCTCTTGGTTGATTTTTAATTTGTTGCATACATTAGTGCATTGAAATGGTCAAAACGTGAGGTAAAATGCAATTCCATATAAAGGATACATCATCATGTTCTACACTTGGGCTAAAGCTTGATTGATTTAGAGGTTTCCAACATTCCAGTCGACTACTCGGAGTCTAAGTTGACTGAGGTAGAGGAATTGTTCAAGTTGGTTCATCTTTTTATTGTTATAGTCGACTAACAGTATACGACTAGTCGACTAATTCACCAAGTTTTTCCAAACCAGTTGACTAATAATACTCGATCAGTCGACTAGTTTTCCCTCAGATAACCTCCACTTATCCTTTTAATTTTATTAGTCGAATACTCTCATATTAGTCGACTATAAGACTTCAGGAACCCTTTTAAAAACCTCACTTTTCCCAAACTTCTCCGAATAGCTCTTGTCCTCTCCCTCTCAAAATTTTCACTCTAGTCGACTACTTTCCCCTGATTTCCTTCAATTCACCATACCCACTGTCAATTGATTCTCCCAAACTCAAAACCCATTAATCACCTCTTCCAACCATCCTTCTTCTATCAAAATCCCATTTCATCTCTCCTAAACCCTAACTTCCAAAATCTCTTCCATCTCTCTAAAATCCTTCTATCTCCATAAATGGCTCCACGCAAGACTAATGGAAAAGGAAAGAAGACTGCCACTCCTCCTTGAGGTCCAAGGGTCCTTGGGTTTTCTTCAAGAGGCGGTGGTGAAAGAGAACATGAGGAAGTAAAGGCAAGGTTCATCTCCCGCGATGCTCAGACCTTATATCATACCGTGCTCAAACATGAGGTACTAATACCCTCTATGAGATTTGATTAGACTGAATTAGACCATAGTGAATACAAGGTTTTGTTTTCTGAAATCACGAGTTATGGGTTGCGTTATTTCCTGGGTTATGCCGATGAAATCTATGAGGATATGGTGAGGGAATTCTATGCTAATCTCATGGTAATTAGAAGCAATGTAGATACGGGAATGCACTTGAAATCACATATTCAAGGCCACGAAATATTTATCTGTGAAGATTATTTGGCTAAAGGATTTCAATTGCCTAAAGGTGGAGTTCGGCCTAATGCCTCTTTATTAGATTGGGATATCTTAAGGCATGAGGATAGTGAGATAGATGAGGAGGCTGAGGATAACTTCGGTTACATCGAAGCCAATGGTGATGATTTGCTCGCAAGATTATGTTCAGATCATTCGCCACCTTTTGAGGCAATGGATTTGCCTTTGAACTATAGGCTATTACATTATGCAATCAATCGTGTGGTATATCCCAAAAAGGCAAGCAACAATTATATCACAAACTTAGATAAGGAGATACTTTGGCACTTGGAGGAAGGACTGAAAATACATTTTCCAAGCTTGATCATACAAATAATGAGAAAGAAAGCCAATTTGTTAAAGGGTGAACTTAAGGGCAAAACTGCAAAGCGTAAAGGCATGCCCTATGGAGCACTGATCACTCACATTGCCAAGCTTCAAAAATGTAATCTCAAGGCCTATGACCATTATCCTTATCCTCAGAGTTGGAGATTCACTCCATATAATCTCCGCAACATGAAACTGGTCAAAATAGTGGAGAAAGGATGGGTTTATTCCCATCATGTGGAGAAACTAGGTCTGACATTGGAAAGTGAGCAAGCACCTAAGAGGCAGCGTTCAAAACGGGTAACTGATCGCCCTAGCAGTTCCAGACCCAGTAATATGCAAAGGGGTGAAGTGTCTCAAGATGACCTTCGGGCGATTCGAGATCAGCTGGCAGAGATGAATGAACGCAATGATGATCAACTGGATATGTTCATGAGTATGGAGAAAAATATTGATGATCAACGTAGTATGCTTAACCGTTTGGAGAAGAATATCAAGAAGATCTTTGATAAGTTAGGTTGTAGGCATGATGATTCTTCATCATGATGTGTCTTGCATTTTACCTTGACCGACATTATTTTCTTGTGCTCTTTCTAGTATGTGTGTTTTTATTGTCCTTTTTGTACTTGAGTGCTTCTTAGGGCTTCTTATGTTTGCTGGTGTGTTTTGTTCCGTAATGACTTTGAAATTACTCCTTCTCTTCATATTTGTCTTTGTTATTACTGATTATTTTGTGTTTCCTATATTTCTTCTTCAAATTGCTGTATTTTTCTTTTGATTATGACAAAAAGGGGTGTTGAGTCAAAATGACTTTACATATATATAATTTTGATGAATAACAAAGGAGAAGAATGAAAAACAAACGCAGAAGTAGAAAAGCAGACGCAGAAGTTGAAAAACAGACGCAGAAGTAGAAAAGCAGACGCATAAAGAAAAACAGACGCAGAAGTTTAAAAAACAAACGCAGAAGTTGAAAAGCGACGCAGTAAGTAGCGAAGCGTACGCAGATTCAAAAGCGATTTGAGAATTCAAAAGCGGTATGAAAGAGTCGATTCGAGTTTGTTACAGAACTCAACTGATTAACCGTTTCTTTCAAGAATCAAGAAACAAGATTGAAAAAGCAAGAATCAAGAAGCAGTTGCAGACAAAAGCTATATATATGAGTCGAAGTCGAAGATTGCAAAGTGAGTTGACTCACGTATACGCGAACGAAAAGCTTGTTTGTGAGATTATTGTGTGAATTAGCTGAGAGCTAGTATTACTGTAATAGAGTTCAAACACTTTTGTAAGAAAGTAGTACAGATAGCCTGCAGAGGCTAAGAGTAAAAGAATACTGAGTGTAGAGACCTGAAGAGGCTTAGAAAGAATACTTGTAAACGTTGAAGAGATAGTGAAATCTCAGAAATACTTTTGAGGACTGGACGTAGCCCACGGTTTGGGGTGAACCAGTATAAAATTGCTGTGTTGACTTCTCTCTACTATATCTTTCTTTAAATTCAAAGTTTTGTTATTACTTAGATTTTAAAACAAGTTTTTCAAAGTTTTGATTAATTCGGACTTACCAAAGTTTCTGTGAAAAGAACTTGTTTTTAACAAAATGTTTTCTGGAAAGATTTTTAAAAGGGGAATACACAATTCAACCCCCCTTCTCATGTATTGATATATCATATTATAAGCATTGTAATAACGTGTGATTTACTTCAATTGGTATCAGAGCCTGGTATCCAAGGATCACTGTAGCAAAGTGTGGATCAAAGATAATGGCAGAATCACATATATACATTGCAGAAGGTGCCTTAGTCACTAGACCTCCAGCATTCAACGGAGAAGACTATCATTACTGGAAAGATAGAATGCAGTTATTCATAGAATCTACTCATGTCGACCTTTGGGATGTGATAGAGAATGGACCATATACACCAGATGGACAGCTGACCAAAAGGCAAGAATTCAGTTGAACTCTAAGGCAAAATTTTTCTTGACGTGTGCCCTAAGCAGGAGTGAGTATGACAAAGTCCACGGATGTGACACTGCGAAGGAGATGTGGGACACATTGTCCATCGCTCATGAAGGCACAAACCAAGTCAAAGAATCCAAGATAAGCATTCTTGTGCACCAGTACAAGCTTTTCAAGATGAAAGATGAAGAATCTATTGATCAAATGTTTGGAAGATTTCAAACAATCGTCAATGGATTGAAAGCCCTTGGAAGAACATACAATAATCAAGACCACGTACGAAAGATCTTAAGAAGTCTTCCGAAGAGGTGGAGACCAAAAGTTACGGCGGTGCAGGAAGTTAAGGATTTGAGCATGCTAAAGCTTGACGAGTTGCTTGGATCACTGAAGATTCATGAAGTAGAGTTCGATGCTGAAGACAAGCCCAAATGGGACAAGTCAATAACACTGAAGGCCGAATAGAAGAATCACAAGACTCAAAGAAGGAAAAAGTCATCGAAAGCATTAAAGACTGAAGAATCAAAGAATGATGACTCAAGTGAATCAGAACAAGAGTCAAGTGATGAAGATGACGAGTTATCTTTCATTTCCCGGAAGATAAGACGGATGTGGAAGAAGAAGTCCAAAAGAAGTCAGCTCTTCAAGAAGAATTGCAAAGATGATGGTAAAGTAGAAAAGACAACTATCATATGCTACGAGTGTAATCAACCTGGACATTACAAGTCCGAATGTCCTACTCTAAAGAAGAAACCAAAGAAGAGTAGAGAAGGCAAGAAAAGCATGATGACAACTTGGGAAGATCTAGATTCATCAGAGTCAGATACAAGTTCCGAGACATCTGAACATGCAAATATTTGCCTAGTAGCCAAGGAAGAAAGTGATGAGGAGGTAACTTTTGAATACGATAACTTGCATGATGCTTATTCAGAACTATTAGAGGATTCTCATGCTATTCTGAAACAGTATAAACTGTTAAAGAAGAAGTATGTAGAAAACCTTAAACATACAGAAGAAATAGAGAGAGAAAATATCTGCTTAAAGAAACAAATAGAGGAGAAAAAGAAAGTTGCAGATAAATCTGATGAGATCAATCAGTTGAAGCTTAGAATTAAGAGTCTTTCATTTGATTTAGCTACCTTCATTAAGAGTACAAAGAAAATGAATGAGATACTAGGAAAATGTAGACATCCGAGTGATAAAACCAGATTAGGATTTATGGGTAATAATTCTCATTATGATAGAAAGCCTTTTTCTCAAAATAAAAGGTATTACCAAACACGTATTCATCAACAATCTAGTAAAAGGCATGAAAGGACTCATTATGTGCATATTACTAACCAGAAAGGACCCAAGAAAATATGGGTACTAAAAAGTAAAATAGTTGCTCGCGACTTATGACGGGAAGAAGGTCTATGTTCCTAGATCTTCAGTATAAGAAGGGAGGATCGGTGACTTTCAGAGACAACCAGCAGGGCAAGATAATTGAAATCGATAAAATAGGTAAAGATTCCTTTGAATGCATAAATAATGTATTGCTTGTTGATGGTCTGAAACACAGTTTGATAAGTGTCAGTCAATTGTGTGATTCTGGTTTCTTAGTCACGTTCAATCAAAATCTTTATGAAATCAGAAACAAAGATGGGTCTATATTATTTTCTGCCAAGAGAAGAAATAATCTTCATAAAATTGATTTAGAAGATTTTCAAAATCAAAATGTTTCATGTTTTTTATCTTCTGAAGAAGAAAGACTAATCTGGCATAAAAAGCTAGGTCATGTCTCTGTTAAACACATTTCAAAGTTGGCAAAATATGATTTGGTAAGAGGTCTACCAAAAATGAGTTTTGACAAAGAATTTTTCTGTGAAAGTTGTTTGAAAGGGAAACAAGTTAAAACATCGTTTTCTTCTAAAAATTTTGTAACATTTTCTAGACCTTTAGAGTTGTTACATATGGATTTATTTGGTCCAACTAGGATAATAAGTCTTGGCAGAAAGAAATATGGACTTGTTATTGTTGATGACTTTACTAGGTTTTGTTGGATATTGTTTTTATCACACAAAGATGAGTCTTTTAAGTGTTTTAGGACCCTTTCCAGAAAGTTACAAATTGAAAAAGGAGTACCTATAACCAATATCAGGAGTGATCATGGTGGAGAGTTTGAGAATGAGAAGTTTAGATTATTCTGTGAGGAGAATGGGATCTTCCGCAATTTCTCTGCTCCTAGGACCCCACAACAGAATGGAGTTGTTGAAAGGAAGAACAAGAGGATTCAAGAGATGGCAAGGAATATGCTGTGTGAGATGAATCTTCCTAAGTACTTCTGGGAAGAAGCTGTGAATACAGCGTGCTATATTCAGTATAGAATACTATTGCAACCTCTGTTAAAGAAGACTCCTTATGAGTTATGAAATGGAAGGAGACCGAACATATCTTACTTTTGAAGTGAATCACAAGTTAATACAGCACTTACAAAACTATAATAGAATGCACGAGAAGGGGGGGTTGAATTGTGTATTCCCCTCTTTATAAGTCTTTTCAGAATTACTTGTTAGGAATAAAAATCTTTACAGAATTTTTATTTATTCCGATTGATCAAACTTCTCAATACTATGTATATGAACAGTAAGTAATGATAAAATTTGAAACTAAAAACGAGATAGAGAGTAAGAGTGGTAGACACGCGGATTTATCCTGGTTCACCCCAAACCGTGGGCTACGTCTAGTCCTCAGAGTTTCTTCTGAGATTTCACTATCTCTTCAATCGTTACAAGTATTCTTTCACGAGCCTCTTCAGGTCTCTACAATCAGTATTCTTTCACATTTAGCCTCTGCAGTCTATTTGTACACCTTTTCTTTTCAGAAAAATATTTGAATACTTTATTCTGATGAGATAGCTTTTCGGCTAGTTTGCACTTAATCGCTTTTTCACTTTGTGTAATTTTTTTAAAATCAGTAGTTTTTTATTTTTTGACTTCAACTTGAATTTATAGCCTTCGTCTCTAACTGCTTCTTGAATCTTGAATCTTGAATCTTTAATCTTTAAAGAAACGGTTAATCAGTTGAGTTCTGTAACTAACTCGAACTGACTCTTGCGTCTGCATCTGCTTCACATTTGCGTCTGCTTTGTATTTGCGTCTGCGTCTGCTTTGCATTTGCGCGTCTGCGTTTGTTTTGCATTTGCGTCTGCGTCTGCTTTATATTTGCGTCTGCGTCTGCTTTGTATTTGCGTCTGCGTCTGCTTTGCATTTGCGTCTGCGTCTGATTTGCATTTGCGTCTGCGTCTGCTTTGTATTTGCGTCTGCGTCTGCTTTGCATTTGCGTCTGTGTCTACTTTGTATTTGCGTCTGTGTCTGCTTTGCATTTGCGTCTGGGTCTGCTTTGCATTTGCGTCTGATGTCTGCTTTGCATTTGCGTCTGCGTCGCTTTGCATTTGTGTTCGTATGCGCTTTGCATTTAAATCTGCGTCGCTTTGCATTTGCGTTTATATCGCTTTGCATTTGCATCGTATACATTTTGCATTTGCGTCGTCGCATCTTCTTTGTTTTTCTCAGTATATGATCTCTCTTTGTTTGTTATACATCAAAATCATTTTTATGTAAAGTCATTTTGACTTAACAATCTCCCCTTTTGAATATAACAAATTACATACAAGAAAAGAAAATGAACAAAGTAAATTTACTGATTTTGCAAAGTAGAGAAAAAAACTTATCTTCTTCCTTTCTTTGTTACATTGTGGTCACACCTTCTTTGTCTCGAACATCCTCTCCTTTTACATTGATTATCTTCTTTTCTGCTCTCCCCTATTTGTTATAATAAAAATGATTAACGATTACGGATCTTGGCGCTTCGCTATCATCTTTCTCGGATCATTCACCGTCTCCTTCATGTCGTTGAGTTCACCTCGTGTCGCTAACTTCATCTGGTGGATCAACCGACGAAGAGGCTTGATCAACTTCTGGCGATGGAGGCGAAAGGAATTGAAGTAGTGTAAGCATCAGAGGATGGGATGTAGTCTTCATTGATCTCAAAGGTAGGTGGACGAATGAACGTTTCAGCTTCAGGAAGATCTAAATCAAAAGGAGTAGGCAGCATCAGTAAATGTCGTCCTTGCAGTGGTAGGGCTTATGCTTCAATAGACAGTGTATTAGACAAAGGGCTAATATGAAGAACTCTCTGAATGAGGAACTCAGTAAATGTTCCTGTTCTTATTCTTCTCCCTACTGGACAGTCTTCCTCACTATTAGTATGGCTGCAGCTCGCTTTATCTGACTTCTGTGTAAGTGTGCATGCTTCATCAATTTTTCGCGCCTCTTCTACAATTTGATCTGCGGACAGATCATCACTAGCATCATCTTCAGGATATAATTTTGATTTCCCCCTGGTAAAATCTTTTGAGAATCTTGGCTGTATATCTGTGCAACCATTATCTCTGTATTTTTAGTGATTGGAAAAATAGTACCTGATGGCGTGGACGTTTTGTAGGATATGACATAGTAGCAGCAAATCCCAAAGTATCATAGAAGATCTTTTCGTCTTCTTTGAGTAACTCCCATGTGTTATGATTAATCACCATAGGTTGTACCACAGCTACTATCTTCTTCACTGGTTGAACACCGATTGCAATAACAGTCTTCTGTCTGGTAACTACTTCCACCATTTTGATCTTCAACGTCTGTTTCCTCAAAAACTTGTGGTAGTTGTATACCATTAGACACGGATTATCATCCTCCGATTCTGATACTGCTGTTGCTTCTTGATGTGCTTCATTAGGAGTCATCTGAACCGGGCTTTCATCTACTGACTCCTCCTGTTGAGCAACAAGTGTTTCCTAAACCGTGCTTTCTTTAGCTGGTTCTTCTTCTTGTTGAACAATAGGGGTATCCTGAACTGTAAAGTGCTCAGTTTCTGTTTCTATTTGAACAGTATTAATAGTTTCTTTCTGTTGACTAACGTCCTCAGCAGTTGAAATGATCTTCTTTCGACTAACCTTCTTATTCTTTTCTCGCTTGATTAGTTTTACTTGATTCCTTCGTTGGAGATTTTCTTTTCTCAGATGTTGCTTTTCTCTTCCTCTCAGTCTCTTTGGATTTTCTGGCCGTATCTTCTTCCAGAATAGAGACTAAGGATCTTGTGGCTCTGGGTGCACAAGATTTAGAAGTTTCTTCTCGACTCGATCTCGGCAATCTTTTCTTCCTGTTGCCTCGAGTCCTCATTCTTAGTGATCTCTTTGCTTTCTTCACAACTTCGTTCAAAAGACTTTCTCCTTGTCTCTTTGGCGCTTTGTTTTGTCCTCTGAGATTGGCTTTCTTTGAAAGAGGACTCGCCATTTTCATGAGAGGTCTACCTAGCACTCTCCTTAGTTCGTGATGGGTGATTTGATACTTCTTGGGACGAGAACTTGAGACAGGAGTCTTCTTCAATATACGCTTCCCCTCAGTTCTTGACTTCCTTGAAGAGTCGGCTTGGTCTTCGTCTACTTTGTTCAGACCAATTCGCCGTATCGTGTGTGCATCGATCTTGCTCTTCACAGAGCAGTTTGTCTCGATCTGTAGTGCATTTAATCTTGGATTCCTTAAAAATCCTCATCAAAATCATACCATAAGGATAACTGGTAGTTTCCTTTAACCCCTTAACCATATAGTGAAAGATTAAGAAGGGTAAATCTATGGGGCTTCAATTCAGTAGGTAGAACAGACATTGTTCATCCAGAGTGGTCACTAAATTTCTTGAACCGACTCTGGGTAGAATGCAATTAAACAAAATTGCGTGAAGCACCCTAGCCTTCGGAATCAAGTTTGATCTTCCTCTCCCTTGAATTATTTGTGCCATATAGTTGCCTCTTGATATCTTCTTCTTCCATTCTGACTGAGGTCATCCATCCGCCTTGGTAGACAATTTCACCAACCGATGGGCAATCACCACCTTCCTTATCAAATCCTTTGTGACAAGAATGGATATTCTCTCTGAGAGGATACAATAGTGTTATCTATCGAGACGAGCTTTCTTCGAAACTCATATACCTCATTCGTATAGATGGTTCTTGTATCGAAGGAAGTTCTTCCAACCAGCTCTTATGATTTCGGTTCTACATCCATGCCGTCTCTTTTAGTGACTCAAAGTCCACAAGTCTTCCATAAACCATGGTTTGCTTCCATTGTATAAAGTGAAAATATCTTCCGGAGAACTTTTGAGCGAAATGTTTTGAGAGAATTGGTAAAGCGAAATGAATCGTCGGGAGATGATGAAAAGACTGCTATAATTTCATCTTGATCTACATATAGGGTTATGGTCCCGTGGGTTCTAGAATCATCAAGAACCTCGAGATTATCAGATTTTCCTCAAAATCTTTCTTGTGAGAGAAGTTACTAATTTGTAACTCAATGTAACTAACGCCGTTAGTTTCACGTTACTTTAGCCCGATGCTCATTTAACATCACCATGTTAAGATTGCATCTTATCTTCAAACCGTTCTTCACTTAGTGGTTTAGTGAAGATGTCCGCCCACCAAGTTCTGCTTTCAACAAACCGTAGAAGCACCACTTTCCTCTGAACATAATCTCTCGAAATGATGTCGACTTCATATGCTTCACTCTGGAATGCTGAATTGGATTCTTTGATAGATTTATTACCTTTGGTGTTGTCGCAATAAATTGGAATCTCCTCCTCTTTAAGCTGAATAGTCTTCAGTCGATACTTGATCCACGGCGTCGTGAGCGTGAATTGCGGCGGATATATATTACTTCACGGTTGATAGAAACAATTGAGCTTTGTCTCTTGCTTGACCAGAGACTAGATTTCCTCGAAAAATGACATCCTCCACTTGTGCTTTTCTTTCGATTCTCTCGGCATAGTCCGCATCGCAATATCAATTAACACTGAAATCTTTACCTTTCTCGAACATTAAGCAAAGATCGAGTAGTACTGCGAGATATCTCAAAATTCTTTTAACAACAATAAAATGAGACTCTCTAGGATCGGCTTGAAATCTTGCACACGAGCATACATTGAACAAAATATCAGGTCTACTTGTGAAGATCTGAAAGAGCCGATCATCCCTCTATATAGGGTTTGATCCACCTTCTTACCAAGTTAGTCTTTTCGACAAAAGGTTTGAAGGATGCATCGGAGTTGCCATAGGCTTCATTATTCATATCAAACTTATTCAACAACTCTTTCACATACTTTTGTTGATGAATGAAGATCTTCTCTTGATGCAGCTTAACTTGCAACCCAAGAAAGAACTTTAACTCGCCCATCATACTCATTTCAAATTCTTTCTTCATTAAGCTCTCAAACTTTAAACACAACTCTTTTGAAGTAGCACCAAAAATGGTATCATCAACGTAGATCTATACTAAGATAAAATCATTCTGAAAACTCTTTCTAAAGAGCGTCTTATCAACTTGACCTCTACTGAAACCATTCTCTATTAGGAAGGTACTCAGACGATCATACCAAGCTCTAGGAGCTTGCTTGCACCGTATAAGGCTTTGTGAAGTCTATAGACATAGTCTGGTTTTTTAACATCTTCAAAGCCAGGTGGTTGTTTCACATACACCTCTTCATCTATAAAACCATTCAGAAATGCACTCTTAACATCCATCTGAAATAACTTTATATCATGACGGATCGCATATGCTAACAAAATCCTTATAGTTTCAAATCTATGCCACCGGAGCATATGTTTCATTGTAGTCTATTCCTTCTTCTCGATTATAGCCTTGTGCTACTAATCTAGCCTTATTACGACTCACTCTACCGATTAAGTCTAACTTATTCTTGAAAACCCATCTGGTTCCAATAATGGATTTCTTAAAGGTTTTGGGACTAAGGACGGACGTTATTTCTATTAAATTGATTAAGCTCCTCTTGTATGGCTAACACCCAAGCTTCGTCTTGAAGAGCTTCCTCAACCTTCTTAGGTCAGTACTTGGAGATAAAGGCTACATTAGCTTCTCTTACTAATCTGGACCTTGTCCTAACTCCTTCGAGGTGTCACCAATAACTAGTTCTTCGGATGAGAACTTTTATATCTCCAATTTCGTCTTAGTTCTATAGTTTACGGAATATCTTCAATCTTGTTCTCATGAGTGTCTCGTGAGGAGTTTCTAAGGTATCATCTAAGTTCTTTGAAGGACCTTCATTCTCCACGTCATCTTCCTTATGGGGTTAAGAATTATCATCAAACTTGACATGGATTGTCTCTTCAACAATCTTTGAAGTCAAGTTGTAAACTTGAAACACTTTAGACGATAATGAGTAGCCTAGGAAGATTCTGGATAGTCTTGAATCAATTTATCCAACGACTCTTTCAGATTCGAATGGAACATTTGCACCCAAATGGATGAAAGTAAGATATGCTTGGTCTTCTTCCATTCCATAACTTCGTAAGGAGTCTTCTTGACATAGGTCACAACATGATCCTATTCGAATATAGCATCTTTGTTTTCACGACCTTCGCCCATAAATACTTAGGAAGATTCGTCTCACATAGCATTGTCCTTGCCATCTCTTGAATCGTCCTATTCTTTCTTTCAACAACTCCATTTTGTTGTGGAGTTCTAGGGGCTGAGAAGTTGTGGGAAATTCCATTCTCCTCACAGTATACTCTAAACTTCTCATTTTCAAATTCTCCACTATGGTCACTCCTGATACTGGCTATGGACATTCCTTTTTCATTCTGTAACTTTCTGGATAAGATTCTAAAGCACTTAAAAGACTCATCTTTGTGTGATAAAAACAATATCCAACAAAATCGAGTAAAGTCATCAATAATGACCAGTCCATATTTCTTTCTGCCAAGACTTAATGTCCTTGTAGGACCAAATAAATCCATATGTATGATTCTAAAGGTCTTGATGAGGTTACAAAACTTTTAGAAGAAAGAGGTTTTAACTTGTTTTCCTTTCAAACAATTTTCACAAAAAGTTCTTTGTCAAAATTATTTTGGCAAACCTCTTACCAAATCATGTTTTACCAATTTTGAAATATGTTTCAAAGAGACATGACCTAGCTTTTTATGCGAGATCGGTCTTTCTTCTTGAAGATAGAAAACATGAAATATTTTGTTTTGAAAATCTTCTAAATTGATTTTGTAAGGTTGTTTCTTCTCTTGGCAGAGAAAAGTGTTGGACCAATGGCGGTTGACAAATTAAATCTCTTTATGTTTTGATAATAATAAAATATTTAAAAATAGTTAAGAAATTATTTCAGGTTTTAGTCAATGGAAGGATTAAACAAATCGAGATGAAAAGCGACTAATCAATAGGAATTTAGTTGGGTATTGTCTTCTTGACAAAATGGCATAAAGCACAAGGAAAGTAAAGGATTTGATGATACAAGTCGACTTAATTCATGGTCGATTATAACTAGTTTATTAAAGCGGTACAAAGTCGACTTATATGAAGAAGTATCAAGACAAGTCGACTTCTGAACAAGTCGACTTATTGGAAAGCGGAGCTAAAATTTTTACGAAAATGATTAAAACAAATCGACTTATTTGGTTCGACAAATCGACTTATTTATGCATGATTCAGCTCAACGGCTCTATTTGATAAAAATGGAATGGAGGTGATGAAGGAGCGGCTATATCCAATCAAGCAATGGCTAGTTGAGCTCCAACAGCTATATTTCTTCAACTATAAATAGATGATGAAGCAAGGAGAATATATACAAGTTCCATAAGCTCAAATACTCTCTTGTTGCTTTACATTGCTTAATATTGTTCTTATATTGTTACTTATTACTTTGAGCATTTGTTCTTCAATTTTTACATTGTGTTGGTAAAATTGAGTGGCTAGAGGAAAGGTCACGTGAGGTAGGATTTTTGCCATAATACAAATCGTATGTAAAGGTTGCTTGAGCCGGAATTCAAGTGAAGTTGTAAAAAGTTCACACTCAACTACAAAGTGTGCAATAAAGTTGTTGGCAAAATCCTAAGTGGGAGCTTAGGTAGAGGACGTAGGTGTAACATCCCGTTATCGGAGTGACGGGTAGATTGGTAATTTGGATCGGGTTAGGATTTGGTACAGGCAAAGTGTTGCATTGCACATGCATTACAGTTTTGATAGTCATTGATAAATGATTATTGACTGCATAAGTATATATATATGTACATACATGTATGACAATTCCCGACTTGATTGTGAAATTGGAAAGTGGTTATAATTGGTCCGATGAGAATTGGCTTAATTGTGCGATTGGAAATTTATCAAAATTGTATATATGAGAATTGGTTTGTGAAACTTGGATATTTAGTAAGTGTATAATTGGGTTTTGAATATGAACTTGGAATGAAATGGATTATAGAGAAAGGGAAATTGGAAATTGAGTATAGGAATGAGCATTTCCTAATTTTGTGAATTTATGAGAATTTTTCTGAAAATTTTAGAGTTTTGAATCCGGATCGGAAACTTTGACTAAGGGACTGATTAATGTGATTCCGGGTCCGTGATTGATTGACAAATAATATGAAATAAATTGAATTATGATTTTGGGAATTTTTGGTTATGAGTAACGCGAAATTGGGAATAAAATAGAATAAGAATCGGACGTGTTAGACCCTAAGAATTGGACATGAAGTGGAGGATCTCATATATATATATATATGTATAAGCTTAAGGTAAGCTTATTTCTTCATTTTCTCCTCCCCTTCGTCGACGTTAGTGGGTGAGAAAAGTGGGGATTTGGAGTTGCTTGAAGGATTCTTAACGGATTGAAGCTCGAATCGAGTAAGTTTCTATATGTTTATGAGTTAAAATCGTTTCGTTTGATTATTGATTTGAATGAGAAATTGTTTAGAGAATTTGAAAGCATCGACGATAGGGTTTGTGAGAGTTTGATTTGGGTTTTTGATGAAAAATGAGTTAAATGATGTTTTGAGGATAGAAATAAGTTGGGTTTAAGGTTTAAAACTGATTAAGAGTGTTTAGAATGGATTTGGGATGATTTATATCAGATGATATGCGAAACTTCTGGGTTTCGAACGAGTTTCTGGGTTTGCACGTCGCGACGTGTGATGAACACGCCGCGGTGAGCCCCCTTAGTGTGCACGTCGCGACGAATATTAAATATTCAATTTGTGTGTCGCGACGAGCAGAGTATCGGCCGCACGCCGCGACGAGTGGAGCCATGCGCCGCACGAAGCGAGCTTAGTCCGCGACGTCATGACGAGCAACGACGTCGTCGCAACGACGGCAGATTTTACGCCGCGACGAAGGATCAGACGTCGCGGCGAGGGAGACTGATTTCCGAATATGAGATTTTGAGGTTTTTGAATTTGGAGAATTTTGGGATTTAAATTGGATTGGTTATGGATCAAAGTGGCATTTGAGAAAATAGGAATTGCAATTCAGAAGAAATGATTAAAGGATTATAAGGTGATTGTTACAAGTAATGGGTTTAAGGTTGATTTCAAATAATTAGTTTCTTAGAAATTAATTGGAATTTGGAGACTACGAATATTGAACTGGTAAGAATGGAAATTCGGAATTTGAATCAGATGATTATCGGGATCGAATGACAAATGATTAGTGAATATGATTTTAATTGAAATGTGATTATAGACTATGGAAATTGGTAAATTGGTTTATTATAATTGAAAGTGTTATGGATTAGTAAGAGAGTGACCAAAATGAGGAATTCGGGAATTGGATTGAGAATGTCATAACATGTGTAGTATTTATCATATTTGTTATTGAATACTGAAATTGGTGTTTTAGTAATGTTCGATTAATTGATTGTTTAGAGGCACCGCTGAAACAATTCCACGGATATGCGGGGACTTCCAGGCGATAGCTCGGAAGTGCAGGTGAGTAACCTAGTTGGTTTCTCAACCTATATGTGTTACATTTTGTGTACATATGCCATGTGAAGATACGGATGGATATGTGTGATTTGTTTTGATTGATTTGAACCATGGGTGTTGAAATATTGGATGAGATATGGAAGTGCAAAATGTGAATAAATGTGCATAAATGCAATAGTGAATCAAATTGTAAACATGTTAGTGAAATAATTGAGATATGTATATGATCGAAATCTGGACTAAAGGTCCAAGAAATGAGATATGACAGTGAAATGTGAATGACATATGCACTCATGCATAATTAAATGATCGAGATAATGATAGTTGTTGACCCAGACGCCATCAGATATTTGAGGGCCTTGCGGTAAAACCCAGAACACACGCCGCATAAAACTCGCAAACACCTACGGGTGGGGTGTGGGGTCTATTATGTAAAAGGGATTAGTGAATACCCAGTGAGCTCTCCTATCCCTAATGTGAGTGGGCGATGAGTGCATACCCGGAGGCCCTCCTATTTGCCAAAATGTGATTCTTGATTTACGATTGCGCTCGGTCACAACAATGAAATGAAATCGAAAGTGTCACATGCATAACATATGTAAATGATCTAAAATGAACTGTGTGAAAGTGAAATTGAATGCATGTGAATATATGAAAGTGTGTATATGAATTGTGAATGCATGAGTTGGGTGAACCATCGATGATGGTTTCTCACCGAGTTCATAAACTCACCCAACATTGCAATTGTTTTTCAGGCGAAGAGTACCCGATTAGACCAGCGGAGTATGATCGCCGCTAGCAAGGCGAGTATCGGTCGGGATCGGTGTCGTCACATCTGCATTAGTATAGTGATTTGTTCAATGGGCCTAATTAGATAAATGTAAAATTGTATTGTGTTTTAGTGATTACTGAAATGTGTTCAGAAATGGCATTGGAACCCAGTTGGGTCATGCCTTTCTACTTATGCACTGATTGAGCACTATTGAGTGCCTTTTGTGACTGAAATCGTATTTGATTGAAAAGATTTTCGTAGCAAATTGGGCCTAAAGTGTTTATTGATTTCCGCTTGTTTAACTGTTTTGAAAAAGAAAAGTGTTACAATGAGTTTTAAAAAGGTAGTGATTGTTCTAGTACGCCACCCTCGCGGGTCACGGGCTCGGATATCACTGTTGATGTCGGGTTCGGGTCTCGTCGGGAGTGGGGTGCTACAGTAGGTCATAGCACCGAACCTCTATAAAAACGAGTGTTTGATCTTCTTCCTTACACTATTTCATTTAAGGTTATTTAAATTACTTTTGTGTGTTTAACTTCGATTTTCTTGTAGAAATTATCAAAGAATTTCAAGATCTATTCAACCCCTTCTAGATCACTTACAATTGGTATCGAGCGAAGTATGCGGGATGGCACACAACAACCTAGCGGAAGAAGGTAACACTAATAATCGTCCTCCATTGTTTAATGGTACTAATTACTCTTCTTGGAAAAATCCTATGAAGTACCATATCATTAGCGAGGAGTTGAATCTTTGAAGATTATTATCTTGGACTCCAAGCCCTACGAAAGAAAATGGTGAATTGAAAACGGAGCTAGAGTATGATGATAACGATTGGAGGCAAGCGTACATCAACGCCAAAGCCATGAAACGATATATTGTGCATTAACGATTGAGGAAAGAAACCGGGTAAATTCTTGCACCATCGCCAAGGAAATGTGGGAGAGACTTGAGTCACTCATGAAGGGACAAATCAAGTCAGGAGACAAAATCAATATGCTTCTCACGACTACGAGATGTTCGTCATGAAGGAAAGTGAGTCAATTTCTGATGCTTGATCGTTTTGCAGAAATTATAAATGGCTTAGGCAACTGGGAAAGCACATGACGGATAGTGAGAAGGTAAAGAAGATTCTTCATTCACCGCCAAAGGAATGGGACTCTCAAGTCACCGCATTATGGAGTCGAAGGATCTCAACCATCTAGAATTCAATGCTTTGGTGGGATCACTCATCAACTATGAGATAATTCTCAAATCCGGAGGAGGTAGAGGTAAGCTAAAAATCCATTGCTTTTAAAGCTAACACCTCTTTTGATGAAAGTGATGAGGAATTAGATGAAGACGAAGAAGATGAGGAAATCGCTATGTACGCCAGAAATTTAAGGAAGTTCAAAGGACTTCTCAGAAACCGAAGGAAAGAATTAAATGGAGGAAAACAGGTAGAAAGATAGAGATTTGGCGGAAAGAAAAACAAAGGCTATGATGAAAAGAAAGGTAATGAAGAATGTTGGAGATGTGGAAAATGGGGACATCTAGAAGAGAGTGCAAAAGCTCGTCATCAACATCGAACTTTCGAAAAATGACAAATCGACAAAGGTAAAAAGAAGACTAGCTTGGTAGCCACTTGGAGTGACGATGAGGAAGCCTACCAAAGTGACGAAGAAAACAACTTGGCGCTTATGGCAAAAAGTTCATCAAGCAATGATGAAAATGAGGTAACACTCAATGACCAAGATCTACAAGATTCTTTTGATGCTTTACAAGTGACTTTGAAGAAGCTATTGAGATTAACAAAAATTAAGAAAGAAAATCGTGAATTGGTTGCTGAAAATAGTGTTCTACATGAAACAATTGATGATTTAGATAGCCCAAAAGAAGATCATTCCAGATGTCTTATTGAAAAGAAAATCTTATTTGCGAACTTGATAGACTTGAAAAGAATTTTCTTATGTGGTTGGAAAGTTCTTTGGTGGAAATGCTAAGTTTGAAGAATTATTGTCTTTACAAAGATATACTATCTCTAAACATGGTTTAGGTTATGATCCATATAACGAGAATGTTCTTTAATTTCAAAATTTACTGAAAGATGGAAAAGTTGCACAATGTGCTAGATGTTTGAAAGATGGTCACATAGAACTTGTTTGCAAAAGCATTAGAAGATGTGTTAAGGTTAAGAAAATTTGGGTTGTTAAAGGCACAACACCACCAAATGTGGTTTATATGGCTAACCAAAATGGACCCAAAATGGCTTGGGTACCTATAAGAAAAAGGACATTGATATTGTAGGTACAAGCAAGGAATGAAATGCCGTCAAGCACTTGGTACATCGACAGCGGATGTTCAAGACACATGAGTGGGGACAAGAATCTCTTTGCGGAAATCAAACCGAAAAATCAAGGATATGTCACCTTCGGAGACAACAACAAAGGTAAGGTCATTGGAATTGGTAAAGTGGGTAAGGAACCTTTGCCAACCATAGACAATGTCTTGTTAGTTGATGGGTTGAAACATAACTTGTTAAGTGTCTCTCAACTTTGTGATATGAATTTTAATTTTAGTTTTGAATCATCACATTGCATGGTTAAGAAGGATGGTCATGTTGCATTTATTGGTTTGAGACATGGAAACACATACATTGTTGATTTGCATGATGATAGATCCTTTAACGAAAAATGTTTGGTCACATTAGAAGAAAATGCATTTTATGGCATAGAAAATTAGGACATGCACCATTGCCTTTAATTTCTAAGCTTTCAAAGAATGACATTGTAAGAGGTTTGCCTAAGATCAAATTCGTTAAAGATCATTTGTGTGAGTCTTGCTTGAAAGGTAAACATGTTAGAGAATCGTTCAAACCTAAGAAAGAAATTTGCACATCTAGAATTCTTGAGCTTGTGCATATGGATTTGATTGGACCATCTAGGCATGCTAGTCTTAGTGGAAAACTATACGTTCTTGTGATTGTAGATGATTTTTCTAGATTTACTTGGGTAAGATTTCTTGCAAATAAAAGTGATGCCATTAATGAATTTACCAAGTGGTGTAGATTGGTTCAAAATGAGAAAAATCTGTCAATCGTTGCAATTAAGGCGGATCATGGAGGAGAATTTGAATGTGAACCTTTTGAAAATCTCTGTGACAAATACGGGATGGAACATAACTTCTCAACACCTAGGACTCCATGACAAAATGGTGTTGTAGAAAGGAAAATCGCTCACTGAGGAAATGAAGCGAGAACCATGTTGAATGAATACAACCTCCCAAAATCCTTTTGGGCAAAAGCGGTCAATCTGCATATTCGTCATCAATAGGGTACACTTGCGAAGAGACAAAATAAGACACCCTACGAACTTTGGAAGGTAAGAAACCCAACATCTCTTATTTTCATCCTTTTGGTTGTAAAGTTTTGTTCATAATAATGGAAAGAGTAATTTGGGAAAATTCGATTCTAAATCCGATGTTGGTGTATTTATTGGTTATTCTCAAACTAGTAAGGCCTTTAGAGTCTATAATAATAGGACTAAATGTGTTGAAGAAAGTATACATGTTAAGTTTGATGAAATAATTTTACCTCAGAAAGGTCTGCATTTTGATGATGATGCGGGTAGTTCGGGTAATAAAGTTGAAGAAATTGAATCCAAGATTGAGGAATTGAAGTGGATGAAGAAAACCATGTACCGACACTAAATCATGGGCAAAAGCAAAGAATCATCCTATGGAGCAAGTGATTGGTGATTTGAATGTTGGAGTAAGGACTAGGAGAAACATTTATGAGAATATGAATAATTCACTTTCATTTAGTTGGTGGAACCCAAAAATATAGAAGAAGCTCTTAAAGACTTAAAACGGCTTTTAGCTATGCAAGAAGAGCTTAATCGGTTCAAACGAAATGATGTTTGGGATTTGGTAGCTCCACCCAAAGACAAGACCATCATTGGAGTTAAATGGGTAAATCGGATTAAGTATGATGAGAATGGTGAAGCAATCAAAAATAAATCAAGGTTAGTGGCTCAAGGGTTTTATCGGGAAGAAGGACTTGATTACAATGAAGCGTATGCTCCAAAGGCTCGTTTGGAAGCAATTAGATTGCTATGTGCTTCGCGTCACATAAAAGAATTAAATTAAATCAAATGGATGTCAAGAGCGCATTTCTAAACGGGTATATTCAAGAGGAAGTCTATGTCAAACAACCACCGGATTTGAAGATCATGAGCATCCGGATTACGTCTACAAACTCGAAGGCACTTTATGGACTAAAGCAAGCACCTAGAGCATGGTATGAGAGGTTAAGTACTTTTCTAACTCAACATGGATATGTTAGTGGTAAGATAGATAATACATTGTTTATTAAACATGTTGATCATGATATGCTTATTTGTCAAATTTATGTTGATGACATTGTATTTGGTGCTACTAATGAATTTTTGTGCAAAGAATTTAGTGACTTAATGCAAGGTGAGTTTGAAATGAGCATGATGGGGGAACTCAAGTTCTTCCTTGGATTGCAAATCAAGCAACACAAAAATGGGATCTTCATCCATCAATCGAAGTACACCAAGGAACTTCTGAAGAAGTTTAAAATGGATGGATGCAAAATAGCAGCAACCCCAATGGCAACAAATCTGGTCTTGGAAAAACATTAACATGAAGAAGATGTTGATCAGAAACTCTATAGAGGTATGATCGGCTCTCTTACATATTTAATGACTTCTAGACACGATATTATGTTTGCCACGTGTCTATGCTAGATTTCAATCATGCTCTAAAGTTTCACATTTAACCGCTTGTAAAGAATCTTTAGATATTTGAGTAGAACTATTAATCATGGGTTGTGGTATCCTAGTTGTGATTCATTTGATTTGTATGCTTATAGTGATCTTGATCATGGTGGTATGTAGAATTGATAGAAAAAGTACTAGTGGTTTATGTCATTTCTTAGGATCATCTTTGATTTCTTGGGCTAGTAAGAAGCAAGTTAGTGTAGCCATTTCCTTTGTTGAATCTGAATATGTAGCATTTGGGAGTGCTTGTGCCCAAGTTCTTTGGATTAAACATCAATTGCTTGATTATGGTATTGTAGTTAAAATATTCCTATCTATTGTGATAATACCAAGCTATTTGTTTGAGCAAAATCCAATTTTGCATAGTAGAACAAAACACATTGAAATTAGACATCATTTTATTAAGTGATCATTGTTTGAAAGGTGACATTGTCTTGAAGCATGTTTCTACTAATGATCAATTAGCTGACATATTTACTAAACCTCTTAAGGAAGATGTTTTTGTGAACATTAAATTGAGATTAGGCATGTGTGATTTAAATTCACTTGGTTGAATTTGTGTCCTCATCCATATATCAAATGGTCAAAATTCAAGGCATTTGTGCAATCACATCGAAGATACATTCATCGTGTTGATTACTCGGACTCAATTGAGTAAATTTTTGGAGTTCGGACACTATTTTATGAATGGACCTTCAGAAGTCGACTAGATATCGGTGTTTTATAAAAGCAGAAAATGGGAAAATAAGTCAACTTATTTGGATCGACAAGTCGACTTATTTGTGGACGGAGCATTTTTTAAAACCTTCTTCTTCTTCTTCTCCAAACACTTCTCTCACTAAACCTAAACCTTTTCTCTTAAAACTCGACTTATCCTCCACAAACTCTTCAAATCTTGCTTACCCACGATTTTAGACCTTCATCGACCTCAAATCACCCCATCTTTCGTTCAAATCACCTCTCCTTTTAAAAATTTTTGAAACCCTAATCTGCGTTTTTCTTCTCTCTTAAATTCTTCCATGGCTCCAAGAAAAGCTTCTCGAGAAAGGAAAGAAACAGCTCCATCTCAAGGTCCCAGCGTTCCTCGAAAGATCACGGGTTCGAGGGTCCTCTTCAGGGAGATCGTCGATGGAGGATGACACGATTGAACCAAGGTTTGTTTGAAAGATGCTCAAAATTTGTATTACAATCTTGAAAGATGAAGTTTTGATTGCCTCTATGAGATTTGATTGGGTTGAGCTAGATAGTAGTGAATTTTGGATGTGTTTTGGAATAGTGAATCTTGGGTTAAGAGAATTTTGGGTTTTCATGATGATATCTTTGAAGAAGCGGTGAAGGAATTTTATGCCAATCTGATTGTGATTAGGAGCAATGTTGAGGAGGGAGTTCTCTTGTCCTCTAAAGTTAGCGGAAAGCTTTCTATCTTAGTGAATCGATCATGTACCATGTTCAATTTACCTCGAGGAGGTGTTAGGCCTAGGCGTCTTTCATGATTTTGAAATTTTGAGAAATGTTGATGGTGATCTGGATGAGGAAGCGAAGAAAATTTTGGGTATCTTGAGGAGAAAGGTGCTGATTTGTTAGCTCGATTATGTTCGACCATTCCCTCCATTTGAGGCAATGGATTTGCCGTTGAATTATCGATTATTGCATTATAAACTTAACGAGGTTATATCTCCAAAGAAAGCTAGCGATAACGGATCCTTGCTTTGGATAAGGAGATTTTGTGGCATATGGAGGAAGGGCGAAAAATTAACTATCCGAGCTTGATCATTCAGATGATGAGGAAAAAGGCAACCTTATTACATGGACGGTGAAAGGGAAATTAGTCCGCATACCGAATGCCTTATCTTTGCGATTACTCATATCTCTCGATTAGGAGATGCAATCTGGATTCCTATGTGATTTTCCTTATCCTCGAGTTGGCGTTTCACGCCTTACAACAAGGAGTATGAAGTTGGTCCCACGGTTGAGAAAATTTGGGTATATTAGTATCATGTTGAGAAGCTTGGATTGACCTTGGAAGGTGAGAGGGTATCCTCTAGGAAGCGATCTAGAACCGCAGATCATTCAAGTAGTTCAAGGCCTAGTAATGTCGAGCGAAGTGAGGTATCCCAACTAATATTCAAGAACTTGAGATCAGTTGGATGAGATTAATGGCGACATGATGATCAACAAGACAATCTGATTAGGCTGGAAAGGAAAGTTGATGAGCAAAGCGACATACTTACTCACTTAGAAAGAGCATTAAAAGATTTTGATAAGCTAGGGTGTAGGCACGATGATTCTTCATGATGTGTATTGCATTGTGCTTTGACCAACATTTCAACTTATGTCATTTTGCTTTATGTGGTTTTACATGTTTTATGTATTTTACGTGTTGGGTTGACATTTTCTTTTTATGAATATCACTTGTGTTTGATGTTATGTTTGGTTTCTGGTTCCTTAATCTTCATTTTCTTTCAATTAATTTTGATTATGACAAAAAGGGGGAGTAAGATTGAAATTGATTTTTTATTTATTTATTCAAGTAAGGGGGAGTAAAGCAAAAATGGAATTTTCAATGATGTTATTCATAAATTAAGGGGGAGACATACTGACCATCAAGACAAGGGAAACCTTGATCAAGTTTTATGTTCTTCAATTTTCTTGTCAATTTCTACATATTTTGTCATTATCAAAAAGGGGGAGATTGTTGGACCAATGGCGGTTGACAAATTAAATCTCTTTATGTTTTGATAATAATAAAATATTTAAAAATAGTTAAGAAATTATTTCAGGTTTTAGTCAATGGAAGGATTAAGCAAATCGAGATGAGCAAGCGACTAATCAATAAGGAATTTAGTTGGGTATTGTCTTCTTGACAAAAATGGCATAAAGCACAAGGAAAGTAAAGGATGTGATGATACAAGTCGACTTAATTCATGGTTTGATTATAACTAGTTTATTAAAGCGATACAAGTCGACTTGTATGAAGAAGTATCAAGACAAGTCGACTTCTACGAACAAATCGACTTATTGGAAAGCGGAGCTAAAATTTTTACGAAAATGATTAAAACAAGTCGACTTATTTGGTTCGACAAATCGACTTATTTATGCATGTATTCACTCCAACGGCTCTATTTGATAAAAATGGAATGGAGGTGATGAAGGAACGACTATATCCAATCAAGCAGCGGCTAGTTGAGCTCCAACAGCTATATTTCTTCAACTATAAATAGAGGATGAAGCAAGGAGAATATATACAAGTTCCATAAGCTCAAATACTCTCTTGTTGCTTTACATTGCTCAATATTGCTCTTATATTGTTACTTATTACTTTGAGCATTTGTTCTTCAATTTTTACATTGTGTTGGTAAAATTGAGTGGCTAGAGGAAAGGTCACGTGAGGTAGGATTTGTGCCGTAATACAAATCGTATGTAAAGGTTGCTTGAGCCGGAATTCAAGTGAAGTTGTAAAAAGTTCACACTCAACTACAAAGTGTGCAATAAAGTTGTTGGCAAAATCCTAAGTGGGAGCTTAGGTAGAGGACGTAGGTCATAGCACCGAACCTCTATAAAAATGAGTGTTTGATCTTCTTCCTTACACTATTTCATTTAAGGTTATTTAAATTACTTTTGTGTGTTTAACTTCTGATTTTCTTGTAGAAATTATCAAAGAATTTCAAGATCTATTCAACCCCCCTTTCTAGATCACTTACAAAAAGTATAGACCCATCTTTGTTTTTGACTTCGCAAAGATTTTGATTGAATGTAACTGTGAAACCAGAATCACACAATTGACTGACGCTAATCAAGTTATGCTTTAGACCATCAACAAGCAGTACACTATTTATGCATGCAAAAGAATCTTTACCTATTTTCCCGATTCAATAATTTTGCCTATTTGGTTGTCTCAAAGTTCTTGATCCTCCTTCTTATCTTGAAGGTCTAGGAACATAGACCTTCTTTCCAATCATGTCATGAGCATCCTTTGTCTAAATACCAATGGTGCTTGTCGTATCTTCAAGGAAGGATATCTGCGGGAGAAACTATTTTATTTCTTGGTACCCAAATTTTCTTGGGTCCTTTATGGTTAGTAAGACGCATATGATGTGATCTATGATGCATATTATTAGAATGTTGATTAAAATGAATCATCCTATATCTTCTTTTTGAATAATGATTTTTACGAGACTGAATCTTGTTTCTGTAAACCCTAATCCAAATCTTATCACTCGGATGTCTACATTTTCCAAGCATCTCATTCATTTTCTTTGTACTTTCTGTGAAATTAGCTAAATCAGCTGATAAATTCTTAATCCTTAGTTTAAGTTGATTAATCTCTTCTGATTTGTCTACAATTTTCTTTTTATCTTCTAATTGTTTCTTTAAACAAACATTTTCTCTCTCTATTACCTCAGTATGTCTAATATTTTCTACATACTTCTTCTTTAACAGCTTGTACTGTTTCAGAATAGCATGAAAATCTTCTAACAATTCTGAATAAGCATCATGCAAATTATCATAATCTAATTTTACCTCCTCATCACTATCTTCCTCGGCCATTAGGCAAATGTTTGCATGTTTTGATGACTCGGAGCCTGTATCTGATTCAGATGAATCTAGGTCCTCCCATGTTGCCATCATGCTTTTCTTGCCTTCTCTACTCTTCTTTGGTTTCTTCTTGAGAGTAGGACATTCGGACTTGTAGTGTCCAGGTTGGTTGCACTCGTAGCAAATGATAGAAGACTTCTCTGGTTTAGCTTCATCTTTCCCATTCTTTACGAATGTCCGGTTCCCTCTGGGCTTTTCTTCCACATCGTCTTATCTTTCCGGAAATGAAAGATAATTCGCCATCTTCATCACTTGAGTCGATTCGGATTGGTGGAGTTGTCATCCTTTGATTCTTCAATTTTCAACGCTTTTGATGACTTCCTCCTTCTCTGAGTCTTATGATTCTTTTGTCCGGCCTTCAGTGCTATTGACTTATCTCGCTTGGGCTTGTCTTTAGCGTTGAGTTCTACTTCATGAATCTTTAAGGATCCCAAACTCATCCGACTTTAACACGCCAAGTCTTTGGCTTCTTACTTCGCGATAACTTTAGGTCTCCATCTCTTAGGAAGACTTCTTAGAATCTTTCGAACATGATCTTAATTGTTGTATGTCTTTCCAAGAGCTTTCAATCCATGGACAATTGTTTGAAATCTTCCAAACATTTTATCAATAGATTCTTCATCTTCCATCCTGAAAAGTTCATATTGATGCACAAGAATACTTATCTTGGATTCTTTAACTTGGCTTGTGCCTTCGTGAGCAATAGACAATGTGTCCCACATCTCTTTTGCAATGTCACAACCGTGCACTTTGTCATACTCGCTCCTGCTTAGGGCACATGTCAAGAAAAATTTAGCCTTTGAATTTAACTGTATTCTTGCTTTCTGATCAACCATCCATCTGTTCGTGGAATAGAATTTCCTTCTTCATCTACAGGTGTGTAAGCTCCATTCTCTATAACGTCCCAAAGGTCAACATGAGTAGATTCGATGAATAACCGCATCCTATCTTTCCAATAGTGATAGTCTTCTTCATTGAATGCTGGAGGTCTAGTGACTGAGGCTCCTTCAACGATGTATACATGAGACTCCGCCATTATCTTTAATCCACACTTTGCCAAAGTGATTCTTGGATACCTTGCTCTGATACCAATTGAAGTGAATCACAAGTTAATACAGCACTTAGAAAACAATAATAGAATGCACGAGAAGGGGGGTTGAATTGTGTATTCCCCTCTTTATAAGTCTTTTGAAATTACTTGTTAGGAATAAAAATCTTTACGTAATTTTTATTTATTCGATTGATCAAACTTCTCAATACTATGTATATGAGCAGTAAGTAATGATAAAATTTGAAACTAAAAGCGAGATAGAGAGTAAGAGTGGTGAACCGCGGATTTATCTGGTTCACCCCAAGTGGGCTACGTCCGATCCTCGAGTTTCTTACGAGATTTCACTATCTCTTCAATCGTTACAAGTATTCTTTCACGATCCTCTTGAGTCTCTACAACCAAATTCTTTCACACTTAGCCTCTGCAGTTATCTCATACACCTTTTTCTTTTCAGAAAAATATTTGAATACTTTATTCTGATGAAGATAGCACTCACTAGTTTGCACTTAATCGATTTTTACTTTGTGTAATTTTCTAAAATCAATGACTTTTCGGTTTTAAACTTGACTTGAATTTATAGCCTTCGTCTCTAATCGCTTCTTGATTCTTGAATCTTGAATCTTTAATCTTTAAAAGCAGTTAATCAATTGAGTTTTGTAACTAACTCGAGCTGACTCTTGCGTCATTTCTTTCTTTGCGTCTGCATCGCTTCACATTTAAATGCGCTTTGCTTTTGCGTCTGCGTCACCTTTGCATTTTGGCGTCTGCGTCTGCTTTGTATTTGCGTCGTATGCTGCGCTTTGCATTTGCGTCTGCGTCGCTTTGCATTTGCGTCTGCGTCGCTTTGCATTCGTCTGCGTCTCTTTGCATTTGCGTCGTATGCGCTTTGTATTTGCGTGTCGTCTGCGTCTGCTTTGCATTTGCGTCTATACGCTTTGCATTTGCGTCAGGTATCGCTTTACATTTACGTCTGCGTCGCTTTGCATTTAAATGCGTATGCGGTTTGCATTTAAATCTGCGTCTCGCTTTGCATTTAAAGTCTCAGGTACGCTTTGCATTTGCGTGCGTATCGCTTTGCATTTGCGTCTGCGTCCTTTGTTTTTCTTGTATATGATCTCTCTTTGTTTGTTATACATCAAAATCATTTTTATGTAAAGTCATTTTGACTTAACAACTTTCATCCATTCGGTTGCAAGTGCTCTATTCTGAATACGAAGGAGTTGTTGGATAAGTTCAATTCAAAGACCTATTCAGTAATTTTTCTAGGCTACTCATCATCATCTAAGGCATTTCGGGTATATAACCTTATCTCAAAATCAGTTGAGGAAACCATCCATGTCAAGTTTGATGATCGTTCCCAACCCCATAAGGGAGATGACATGGAGAGTGAAAGTCCTTCAAAGAACTTAGATGATACAACAGAAACTCCATCATCAAGAACTCAAGTAGAAAAGGTTGAGGATATTCCAGAAACTAGTGGATTTAAAAGAGATTGGAAATATAGGAGTTCTCATCCAGAAGAGCTAATTATCGGGGAGACCTCAAAAGGAGTTAGAACAAGGTCCAAATTCAGAAGAGAAGCTAATGTGGCTTTCATCTCTGAAATAGAGCCTAAGAAGATTGAGGAAGCTCTTCAGGATGAAGCTTGGGTTTTAGCTATGCAAGAGGAGCTGAATCAGTTTACTAGGAATAATGTTTGGTCCTTAGTTCCAAAACCCTCGAAGAAATCCATTATAGGAACCAGATGGGTTTTTAATAATAAGTTAGACGAATCAGGTAGAGTGAGTCGGAATAAAGCTAGATTAGTAGCCTTGAGGCTATAATCAGAAAGAAGGAATAGACTACAATGAGACATATGCTCTAGTAGCAAGACTTGAAGCTATTAGGATATTGCTGGCATATGTTGTTTGTCATGATATAAAGCTTTTTCAGATGGATGTGAAGAGTGCCTTTCTGAATGGTTTTATAGACGAAGAGGTGTATGTTAATCAACCTCCTAGTTTTGAGGATGTTAGGAATCCAGATCATGTCTATAGACTTCATAAAGCTTTATACGGACTGAAGCAAGCTCCTAGAGCTTGGTATGATCATCTAAGTACTTTTCTCTTAGAGAGTGGGTTTAGTAAAGGTCAAGTTGATAAGACGCTTTTTAGAAAGAATTATGAGAATGAGTTTATTTTAGTATAAATCTATGTTGATGATATTATATTTGGTGCTACCTCAAAGAAGTTATGTATGAGTTTTGAGATTCTGATGAAAAATGAGTTTGAGATGAGTATGATGGGTGAGTTAAAGTTCTTTCTTGGATTACAAGTTAAGAAAATCGAAGAGAAAATCTTTATCCATCAACAAAAATATCTGAAAGAATTGTTGTGTAAATTTGATATGAATAATGTAAAGCCTATGGCGACTCCGATGCATCCTCCGAACCTTTTGTCGAAAGATGAATTTGGTAAGAATGTGGATCAAACCCTGTATAGAGGGATGATCAGCTCTTTACTTTATCTTCTGACAAGCGGACTGATATTTTGTTAGATGTATGCTTGTGTGCAAGATTTCAGTGATCTAGAGAGTCTCATTTTATTGCTATTAAAAGGATTATGAGATATCTCGCAGGTACTACTGATCTTTGCTTAATGTTTGAGAAAGGTAAAGATCTCAGGTTAATCGGATATTGCGATGCGGACTATGCCGGAGATAGAATTGAAAGGAAGAGCACTAGTGGAGGATGTCACTTTCTTAGCTCAAACCTAGTTTCCTGGTCAAGCAAGAGACAAAGCTCAATCGCTCTAACAACTGCCGAAGCCGAGTACATGTCTGCCGTAAGCTGCTGTTCACAAACATTATGGATTAAATATCAACTAGAAGATTATTCAGTTCAAGAAGAGGAGATCTCAATTTATTGTGACAACACCAGTGCCATAAATCTATCAAAGAACCCAATACAGCATTCGAGAGTAAAGCATATCAAAGTCAGACATCATTTCTTGAGAGACTACGTTCAGAGAAAGGTGGTGAGACTACAGTTCATTGAAACAGAGTACCAATGGGTAGATTTAGCGCCCCCTTACCGTAGGGTACACATCGGGACGCCCGAAGGTCGTTCCAACACATATCCCACGACAAAGGTGCACTACCAAAACATTCCCACTAATAATCCACATGGCATTGCAATAATTAAAACCAAATATCAGAAATCAGTAAACTTTTAAAATCCAAAAGAATCTTAATACGGTCATCCAATAGCAGAATAGACAAGTCTATCAGTCTCCTAAACAAAACCAAAAGGAAGCGATACAAGCATCTATCTAAGTCATCCTCAAAGTCCAACCCAATGACCGACACATGCGCCATCGCTTCTCTTGCCAAAGACGCTTAGCACGGCAGAAAAGACTATCTCGAGCTACTTAATCTACTCTAACAATCACGAAAAAAATAGGTTGCAATTTTGGGTGAGTTTGCGAACTCGGTGAAAACCATCATCGATGGTTCACTCAAATCATGCATTACGCAGATTGCGTGCAAAGACGACACGATAATATTCAATTAACGATATTATATAACAATTTCTGATGTCTATAACAAATTGCGATATCAAATAACAATTTACAATAACATATAACAATTTACGATACCATATCACACTTCACGATGATATACAACAGATTCACAGTAGCATGTAACAATTTGCAATCTCTCATGTCATCGCACAATTCAGTAAATTTGCAATTCAATCAGTCATGTGTATACAATGCATATGAGACTCTTTTCCAGTTATTCAGTGTTGTACCCAAGTGCTCAGTCAGTATTCAGTGGGGGACGCGTCAGGGATTTCTCCCCTCGGGCTCTAGGCCCGGTCAGTATAGTATTCGAGCTCGAGGCTCTTTTCAGTGATAATAACACTTGGGTCACATATCCATTATCTGATCATGCATTTATGCATGCAATGCGATGTTCGATAATTCAAAGGTATGGCTATAAAAGCCCGATATTGCATTTCTCGAATAACATCTGATAGTCGATCCAATATAGTAGTCCAATCCAATACAGTAGAAACATGTCATTCGATCATGTACATTTCAGACATTTCAGTAATCATACGATTTCACATTGGTAAGTAAATTCACATTGAGCATTTAGGCGATCGAATTTGAGAAACCAACTAGGTTACTCACCAGTAACTTCCGAACTCTTGCTGGAAGTTCCAAAGAATGTCCGTGGAATGACGATCCAACGGCGCCTCTATAACAGTAAAATACAGTCCCATTACTAGATGCTCAATAAAACGATTCAGTAATGCATATGACTCAATGGAACTATGTACAATGCATGTTCACAATTTTCCTGGCACTAAAACCCAATTTAGAACTCTTAGGCCCAATTTTATCACTTCGCTTAATTGATCGACAATAATTGATCCAATCCTATAATTCAGTTTAATTTCCTCAATTCGTACTTCCTATAACAGTTCCCTATTCACTGGATCAAAACCTCCATTGAAAACCTCAATTAAAACTCCAATTGTCTCAATTCAATATTTAGGTCACACTAAGAACCATAATTGACCTCATTCTCTATAAATCAATACCATTTAAATTAAATTCTAACTCCCATAATTATCCTCAATAGTAGACCTCTTTCCTAGTTAAGTATTTAATCGGGAATCACCTCGATCGGAGGTCTATACCATAAATTATGTCCAATAAACAAACACTCATCCATTCGAAAAAAGCCCTTCGCCGCGGCACGAAGCTCTTGCCACAAGGCGTGAAGACTTGTCATGCAAACAATCCACTCTGGGCGCGCCGTGAGGCGAAGGAGGCTATCCACGGCGTCAACAAATTTGGCGCTCGTCATTAGGCGCACAAGCGTCATGACGTCTGGGATTCCTTTTTCTTCTCCGATCGATTTCTGCCATTTCATTCTCTAAAACCTCCATTAAACACTCCAACTACCCAAATCAACCATAATAAATGCCATAAATACTTGCAACAACCATAATAACAACATTAATACCATTAAAACTTATCAATCGAAGATCAATCCACAAATTTCTCAAAAATCACCGTAACCCTAAAATCTTCCAAAATCAACGATAATCCACTCTCAATCCTTCTCAACCTTCATCAATCACAATAAACCAGTTAGCTTTGCACAATGAGAAGAAACTATAAGGAAGAATCGACGAATCTCACCAATGGGGAAGGAATCGATGAACCTCGAAGGAGGAGGAAGAGAAGAACGATTTTGCCTTAGGTAAATTTCTCAAATTCAAACCTAGCTATATATAGACATAGGTCTCCAAATCAGTTCAAATTTCAGTCTCTAAATTTCAATGGCTCCACATTTTTATTTCCTAACAGTATAACTCTAATTTTTCCATTGCCATTGGACAATTCTTTCAGTATTATACAGTCAATCGGTCTGCCATTCCAAAATTTCAGGTCCGGCCATTTTCTCCCGAATTTTCCGAAAATGTCCTATGAGTCACTATCAATAGCCAATCACTTTTAGACTATTCTAAATCAGTCATTCGAGTCGACTTACTCCAATTTTCTGGATTGATCATGATTGATCGATTCGATCGATTTCAGATTCACAATCGATCAATTCTTACTCACAATTAAAATGCGGAAAATCATGAATGCATGTACCTATGAATAAATGCATATCATAAGCTTTGTTCCTCTATAATTAGAGGCGATGTATGCTCAATCGGTGAATGCAATGAAACCTATCAGTTTGACCCAATATTACCATAATACCCTTGCTAACAGTAACGGGATGTTACAATTCACCCCTCCTAATAAAATTTTGTCCTCGAAATTTAATACATGTCCGATCGAATAAATGAGGATACTGACTCCTCATATGCTCCTCAGTCTCCCATGTAGCTTCCTCAGAAGAATGGTTCTTTCAAAGGACTTTCACCAATGGAATCACCCTGTTCCTCAGCTGCTTGACCCGTGATCCTATAATCTGTACCGGCTCCTCGACATAACTCAAATCATTGGCTATCTCAATCTCCTAAGCCGGAATCACATGCGTCGGGTCTGAACGGTACCGTCGGAGCATACTAACATGAAACACGTCATGCATCTGGGACATCTCACTCGGTAATGCCAATCTGTAAGCCAACGGTCCTAACCTCTCAAGGATCTCATACGGACCGATATACCGAGGGCTCAACTTGCCCTTACGGCCAAATCTCAGTACTCCTTTCCAAGGAGACACTCGGAGAAACACTCTGTCCCTTACATTGTACTCCATCTCTCGCCGATGCTGATCCACATAGCTATTCTGTCTATCCTGAGCTGCCTTGATGCGACTCCGGATCAACTATACCTTATCTACTGTATCCTGAATCAGCTCGGGACCCTCAATCGATCTCATACCCTCTTCATCCCAATACAGTGGCGATCTACATGGCCTCCCATACAAGGCCTCATACGGTGCCATCCTAATACTACTCTGATACTGGTTATTATATGCAAACTCAATCAGTGCCAAATACTGATCCCATGATCCTTTGAACTCTAATACACACGCCCGAAGCATGTCCTTAACAGTTTTAATCGTCCTCTCACTCTGTTCATCTGTCTGAGGATGAAACGCTGTACTGAAGTTCAACCTCATACCCGAAGCAGACTGTAGGCTCTTCCAGAACCTCGAAGTGAACCTGGGGTCCCTGTCTGAGATTATCGACAACGGAACCCCATGTAACCGTACGATCTCTGCTACATACTTCTGAGCCAACTGATCGAGGGTATTGCTCTCTCTCATTGGCAAGAAGTGAGCCGATTTAGTCAATCGGTCCACTATGACCCAGATAGCATCATGCTGCCTCAGTGTCCTAGGCAACCCCATCACAAAATCCATGGTAATTCTCTCCCATTTCCACTCCGGAATGGGCAACGAATGCAACTTCTCCACTGGAGTTTGATGCTCAGCCTTAACCTGCTGGCATGTCAGACACCTGGACACATACTCTGCCACTAGCCTCTTCATACCAGGCCACCAGAAATGCTGTCTCAGAGTATTATACATCTTGGTCGTACCAGGATGCATAGCAAAGGCAGCTACGTGTGCCTCCTCTAGAATCTCACGTCTCAAATCATCTATATCAGGCACACACAATCTCTGTCCCATCCATAAAGTCCCATCTCTCAACTCAAACTCGAATCAGTACCGGCTGGACTCTTTCAATCAGTCTCACTAACACTGGGTCTTGATCCTGAACTCTCCGGATCCTATCATGCAACATCGGCCTCAGCCTCAGAGTAGCAATCAGAGCTCCCTCCTGGCCCAAATCCATCTGTACATTAAGAGCTCTCAACTGAATCAGACCAGGTAACCTCGAAACCTGAACCTGAGCTGCACTACCATGCGATCTCCTACTCAGTGCATCGGCCACCACATTGGCCTTCCCTGGATGATACTCAATTATGCAGTCATAGTCCTTCAGTAACTCTATCCATCTCCTCTGTCTCAGATTGACCTCTCTCTGACTCAACAGATATCTGAGACTCTTATGGTCAATGAAGATCTGGAACGTCTCCCCATACAGATAATGTCTCCAGATCTTCAGAGCGAAAAACACTGCTGCTAACTCCAAGTCATGCACTAGATAATTCACCTCGTGAGATCTCAACTGTCTTGAGGCATACGCTATAACTCTCCCATGCTGCATCAATACACATCCTAATCCCTGATGTGAGGCATCACTGTAAACTATAAAACCTCCAGTACCAGAAGGAATGCTTAACACCATTGCAGTCGTCAACCGATGTTTCAGCTCCTCAAAGCTCTTCTGACACTCCTCAGACCATCTGAACGGCACATTTTTCCTCAACAGCTTCATCAAAGGGGCGGAGATCAACGAAAACCCCTCGATGAACCTCTGGTAGTATCCGGCCAATCCTAAGAAACTCCGCAACTCTGGCACACTCCTCGGAATCTCCCAACTCATAACTGCCTCTATCTTATGAGGGCCCACCTGGATACCCTCACCGGACACCACGTGCCCCAGAAATACAATCTCATCAAGCCAAAATTCGCACTTAGCGAATTTGGCGAACAACTGTCTCTCTCTCATGACCTGAAGGACAATCCTCAGATGCTCAACGTGCTCCTGTCTACTCCTCGAATAAACCAGTATATCATCAATAAACACTATCACAAACCGGTCCAGGTAGGGCTGAAAAACTCTATTCATCAAAGCCATGAAGGCTGCCGGGGCATTAGTCAACCCGAACGGCATCACTAGAAACTCGAAATGCCCGTACCTGAGATCCCTGCAGCTAATCAAATAAATCGTCAATCCTAGGCAGTGGGTACTTATTCTTCACCGTCACCCGATTCAACTGCCTATAATCAATGCACAATCTCAGAGTCCCGTCCTTCTTCTTCAAAAACAGTACCGGAGCTCCCCATGGTGAAACACTCGGTCTAATAAACCCCTTATCCAGTAGCTCCTGCAACTGAGCCTTAAGCTCTCTCAGTTCCTGTTGGATCCCGTTTCCGAAATCCAACTACTCATACAGATTCCCTCATATGTACGCATGATTCCTTATAAACTCTTCTCAAGTTCTTACTCATACTTATACGCCCAAGTAAGATCCTATTACTGGGCTCTGATACCATAAATGTTGGATCCCGTTTCCGAAATCCAACTACTCATACAGATGTTCCAAATCCAAAAACTGCACACGAATTTGAACTTCCATTCATAATTTGAGGGTCTTAGGGGCAAAATTGACATTTTATGTCTTCATATGATTTGTAGCCCTTTGTCTTATCTTTATTTTGCCTCAAGAATCACTTCAATCGGATCTCTGCAGATCCCGAATTTCACAAAATACTGAACTATGCTCAGAAAATTTTCCTACTCACTTTGATTAAATTAATCACCATTAATTTCATCTCAAAATTTCACAAATTTCTGTGAGGATGTAGATAATTGTCTTAGGAATCCAAATACCATCTATGTTGGGACCCAATCCGGGAATCGGATCCCAACCGAAAAAGCGAAGAATGAAGGAAACGAAAGCGAAAGGGAACGGAAATTTCGCATCGCAATTTCGAATCAGAAACAAAGCATAAGAATCGACAGCGAAGCGCATACTCGAAGCAAATGCAAATCGGAATCGAAGCAAATAGAATCAAACCAAACCAAAGGTAGCGAAGCGGATCGAATACCAATCGAAAGCGGAAAGAAACAATTAGCAAAGCGGATCTGACATCCAAGAACAACTAATCAAAGAAAACGATCGCGTTGGAAATCTAAACTAAGACATATCCGAAATCCGGTATGAATTTTTTTTCTTATTCTCCTTTCTTACCTCATTAGTCAATCTCATTCAAATCACACAACCAAATTCCACTTTTGGAAAAATCATTCTCATGCAAATCTCTAAATCTAATCATATTCTTATTTATCCATACAAATCTTAAGTTACACTTTATTCTAATTTTATCGAAATTTCGGCAGCATAACGGCTGCCTTTATCCTAACCCAAACCTGCGAGGGTAAAGAAATACACTTCTAAATGCCAAACAGATCTCAGAATCATCGGACTCTCCTGTCCGAAACCCAAACACCAACAAAACGCAAACCTAAATCTAATAGTTCCATAATTCTCAATTTAATACCAAACTCATAATTCAATCAAATTCCCAAATCAATCATACATATATATTCCCAAATTATCCATAATTTCATATACAAATTTCACAATCATTCACAATTCTCAACTTTATACACAAATACATTTTTCCCAAACTTATCTAAAGCCATATACATATCCATACTCAAATTTCTACGCAAATCTACTTATCCAAACTTATCTAACTCATATACACATCAACTCACGAATCCAAATGATACAAAATCAAACCAAGCGTCTTGACATACTTTCATCGATCTCTGCTCAAAACACGGAGATGGGGATGAAAGGGGTGAGCTACACTCTCGTGGATAACACATTTATAAAGCGATAAATAAGTGAAATCATTCTTAATAATCTTTTTTGCCAAAAAGGCGAATTTTTCAAAGTTTATAATTTTTAAATTTTTTCAAACTTTTCATAGTAATCTCACTTTTCTTATTTTTCAAACATTCTCGAATTTTCATAAATATGAATGCAACATTCAGAAAAAAATTGAAAACACATAACATATCGAAATGGTGCAGCTGGGTCCAACAGAGCGTACTACAGTCCATGAGGCGGTCTGTGCGATCGTGAAACGAATCGTACTCGCTTTCCGCATAATGCGGTCGATTATAGCCGTGAAGGAGTCCGAATCAGACTCCGTGCCACTAGCGAGCAGCAGGAGAAGGCTATACACATAGAGACAACAATGACTCACCAAAGGACCTACCAAACCCACATAACACATATCAAAACGAAAATTCAAATTGCGAAGGCACTTTCCAAAATCTTACTTTTCTTCAATTTTCCACAAAATGCATACAACTCAATTTATTCAAACTATCGTTCACTAAATTCAACAATCAAATCATTCAATCAAACAATAATTTCAAAGAATTGAATAATGCATACACAACAAATGCACTTTCGTAAATTTCTATCAATTTATCAAATCATTTAAAACAATGAATTTAAGCTTATGAAAATTTTCCAGAAAACATTCGGAAATCATAATTTCAAACATTTACAAAACAATAATGTATTAAAATTTCACATTTTTGCTTTCTTTAATTTTCGAAAATTCGTATTAAGCTTACAGATCAAAATATAAATATGCTACCCACCTCGAAATGACGCTAGGAACTTGTTCCAAGCTCCAATTTGATCCTTGCTTCCTTCCTTCTTTCAATTAAAAATGACCTAAGCCATAATCACCCAAATTCACATCATAAATTTGCATAATTCCCAAAATTAACTATCGGAATTTCATAATTATCATATTTCCAAGCTATTTCAATCTCCAATTTTGAAAATCCTCAATTTTCAAAATTGGCCTAAACCAATACACCCAAATTAAATTTCATAAAACATAATTTCTTCAAAATTAATTCCACATTTCATCAAGTCATGCTATTTTTGATGATTCTACACCTTTAATCCACAAAATTTGGGAAAACCCCCAAATCTCTAATTTGGCCTAAATCCCCAATTCATAATTTTTTTCAAATTAAACTTCACCTAACGCATAAACATCAAAATTAACTTAGGATATCCCAAATTCATCACTAATTCTAGCCATCTAAAGCATCAATTTCACAAAACCCCAATTTCAAAATTTGACATAAACTCAAATTTCATCCTAATCCAAAATTAAGCATAATCATAGCCTAATCTCTTCAATTAATCATAGGAAACTTCAATTCATAACTATATTAAGCTAAATCAATCAATAAACTCATCAAAATTCAAACATAAAAATTTTCTCTCTTACCTTCTCTCTCTAAGATTAAATACCATGAGAGCTCCAAGCAAGTTTTCATGTTCTTCTTCCCTTTCCTCTTAGAAACAATGAAAATCCTTTAGAATATCAAAGAAAATCGGAAATTTTCTTCTTCTCCAATCTTTTCTCCCATACGAAACTCTCTCATCTTTTCTCTCTTCTCATTTTCTTCTTATTTTCTCTTCTTCCTTCTTTCATCCACGACTTCTACTCTTTTAATTTTATTCTTTCATTTTCCAGATCCTTCTTACACGACAACTCATCACTTAATGTGCCATGTCATTAAAATTTGATCAAAAGACCAAAATGTCCTTGTCATGTTACTTTAAGTCATGTTCACTTGTGGTTCTGATTCGCACTATCAATTTGAAGGAATTTGTCAAAACTTTCTTCTCGAGAAATGTTCCTCTCAATCATACGAATCCAACGCCACCGACCGCGCTCAATTCGGATCACTACATCAAAAGTTATGCCCAAAACAATTCGGGAATATCCATATTCTAACACATTTTCCATGTACGATTATTTCCGTCCAAAATTTCACATTCTTAATCCCAGAATTGAAACTCGATGTCTTCATAACAATTGTAGCCTTATGTCTCTAGTTTCTGAAATCCAACATTTATGGTATCAGAGCCCAGTAATAGGATCTTACTTGGGCGTATAAGTATGAGTAAGAACTTGAGAAGAGTTTATAAGGAATCATGCGTACGTATGAGGGAATCTGTATGAGTAGTTGGATTTCGGAAATGGGATCCAACAGTTCCACCGGTGCCATCCTATATGAAGGGATCGATATAGGGGCTGTACCGGGAATGAGATCAATCTCAAACTCTGTCTCCCGCTCTGGCGGTGATTGAACCCAAGTTTATTACATAAATTGGCTACACTTCTGCTATCTTTAATGTGCTTTTTGACTCTTAATTTATAATTTTGGTGCTTTAGTTAGTCCCTTATATGAGTTCACACTTTATACACTTTGACAATAGATTTGTTCCAGATTGACATTGATTTTTTCCGAGTAACATTGATACTGCAAATTGTCATTTGATATCGTAGGGGAAAAGAGAGTCAAAAGCAAGGAAGTAGCCTTGCGACATTGCAACCAAAAGTAGCACGCCATGACCTCAAACTTACCTCGCGCAGCAAGGACATAAGATACTGCACTTGTGGCGCCCTCTAAGTCCACGCCATGTGAGAAGATCAAATGAAGCAAGCGGCACCTAATGTCATCTCATGCCTGCCGGATAAATACCGGACTCTCATTGGGAACATCTCTCACCTTTGTTTTGACCGACCGCATCCATCATATATAAGCTTGCTATTTTAGGTCAAGAGAGTTACAGACTTGGAGGACACTTGTAGAGGCGCGACAGACGATTAATCTTCCACCATCATCAGCCATTTCCATCATCGCCGTCGACAAACATCGCTTTATCGCCACCGCCGATCTTGCCCGCTACCATGGGTGATGTCGGTCTTTTCGATCGAGACAGCCCGAATTCATGAGCAGCTAAACCACACTTCTTCTTGGAAATGAAGCAAAGGGCTTGAGTTCACCGGTTCTAAAGGGGAGTTGATCTTACATCGTCTATGTTTATTTGCATGTTGTAAATGCCTGAGTTAGGGTTTACTGCGTGTATTTAAATTAGCTTGGTTATAGTTTAATCAAGTGTTGACGATGTCTTGTGTTATGGATTGATTAATGGAGAACTTTGGTGCTTAATATATGAAGTCTCATATATGTCGATGGTGATTGTGTTAACCTTCTTTATCTGCCTAGTTGTGTTAGATATTGAGATTATACTTTATCCATTTGACCGATTGCATTAATTTGTCCATTTCACACAATAAGGTTTTTTAACAAAGATTTAAATAATGGAGTTCATTAATTAAATCTTTGGACCTAAAGAGTCCTTTAGGATTGATCTTTCGAAATTTAGTGGATTGTGTCCCTGAAAATCATTTTTGAACCGTGATAGCCTGCGCCCATTTTCAAGAGGATTTTATCAATTTGATTTCGATCCAATTTTGTTAATTGCATTTATTTCCAAAATTCCAAAAATATTCTCTTATACTTTTTGTCCAATTTTGATTACTTTACTTTATTAGTTTTGACCAAAATACCAAACCCCCGTTTATTCAACTTTCATTGCAATTTTTGACATTTAGGCTAGATTAGACCTTTTTCAATTAGTTCCTATTAAGTGAGACGACCCGAGGATTGCAATCTATACCGCAATCTTGGAATTTATTTTATTTGACCGATTTCTAAGGATCGATCATAAGATCGCATCGACAGAGCCGCGATCAGGCGGCAATCCCGGTAACTCCTCGGGAAACACATATGGGAAATCCCTAACTACGGGAACATCCTGCAATCTCTGCTCGACTCTGGAATCCACTACGTGAGCCAAATAGGCCTCACAGCCTCCCTGCATCAATCTCAGTGCATTCAAGAAGGATATCATCCTCGCTGGTACTGCCTAACTAACTCCTCGAAAAACAGCTCTGGGCTGCCCAGGAGACTCCAATACAACCTCCTTGGTATAACATTCCATAATAGCCCTATGCACAGTCAACCAGTCCATCCCCAATATCACATCAATCTCCCTCAGAGGCAAAATGATCAGATCGGCACTCAAAACTGCTCGATCGATCTGAACCTGACACCCCATACAGATCTCTCCCAATACAGTCGTACTACCTAGAGGTGTACTCACCTCTAACCCATACTGTAACCTCTGCCTATCCCCATGCAGTCTACATGCTAAATGCGGTGCAATGAAAGAATGAGTGGATCCAGGATCCAACAATGCATATGCTTCAAAACCAGAAATTAGAAACATACCTGCAACAACATCCGGGGAATCCTGGGCCTCCTGCCGAGTCATGGCATAGACCCTAGCCTGCGACTGCTGTCTACTGCTCGGTCCCTCTGACCTCACTACAGACCCCTCTGCTCGGCCTCGGCCTCTCCATCCCAATCCACCACCACGACTCTGCTGGACTGTGGTATTGCTGCCTGATCTTTCAGTCATAGTAGACTGGGCTCCCAAAGTCTCTGGGCAGTTCCTCACTAAGTGGTCCATCGAACCACACCTCAAACAGGCTCCAGACAGCCATCGAAACTCTCCACTGTGTCTCTTGCCACAATGCTCACATAAAGGAGCAGACTGCCCTGAAACTCTGGCGCTGCCGCCACCACTACCAGTCAGTACAAATTTGCCCCTCTGCCCATGACCAGTCTGTCTAGCCCCTCCTGCAGACCTGAAGGGCCTACTCGACTTCTGTCGCCTCTCCCCAAGACCGCCTCAGGCATCCTTTGATCTTTATCTGGGTCCCCGATCGAGTCTCGGTCATACGTTGTCTCGATGAATGCCGATCCTCACAAATGCAGCCCTCAACTCAATAAAGCGCCCATATCGATCTAGCCAATAGGTGCGGATCTCCAGATTGAGTCCGCCCTCAAACGCCGACACTGTCGACTTCAAGAGCCACCAATAAAGAAGCATAGACCACTAACTCGTTGAATCAAGCACCTCATAGTCGGCCACGGTCAACTGCCCATGTCTCAGCTCTAAGAACTCTTGCAACTTCATTTCCAGATAGATCTTGGGCATGAAATTGTCCTTGAAAGCCCTCAGAAAGTCATCCCATGTCAGTGTACAAGGCCTGGTGGTACTGCCCGGGATAGTCTTCCACCACTGATATGCAGGACCCTGAAGCAGAGAAACCACGTAGTCAAAACGCTCATCCGAAGTCACAGTCCATCAGTGAGGACTCTCTCGATCCTCTAGCCATCCCTCGGCCTCCATGGTCGGTTGCTACCATAGAAGTCAACAGCCCCGCTACACGCAGATTGATCATATCTCCGTTCCCATCTCACAGGAACTCGAGGAGGCAACTCCTCTGAATGAGGCATCAGGGACTCCTACTAGCTCCTACCGATTCTGTGTCACCGGTAGCTCAACTCGATCTCCCAAGACGGATGACCTAAAATGACAAGAAATTCCAATCGGTTACGCTATTCTTACAAAGGATTCCAAATTAAAATACACTATGCCCAAAAGATGCCAAACCATGCTCTGATACCACTTAATGTAGCGCCCCCTTACCGTAAGGTACACATCAGGAAACCCGAAGGTCGCTCCAACACGTATCCCACGACAAAGGTGCACCACCAGAACATTCCCACTAATAATCCACATGGCATCGCAATAATTAAAACCAAATATCAGAAATCAGTAAACTTTTAAAATCCAAAAGAACCTTAATACAGTCATCCAGTAGCAGAATAGACAAGTCTATCAGTCTCCTAAACAAAACCAAAAGGAAACTGATACAAGCATCTATCCTAAGTCATCCTCAAAAGTCCAACCCAGCTGACCGACCTGTGCGTCATCGCTTCTCTTGCCAGCACGCTCGCACGGCAGGAAAAGACTATCTCCGGAGCTAGGAATCAACTCTAACAATCCTGAAAAAAAAAATAGGTTGCAATTTTGGGTGAGTTTGCGAACTCAGTGAGAAACCATCATTGATGGTTCACTCAAATCATGCATTACGCAGATTGCGTACAGCACGACACAGTAATATTCAATTAACAGTATTATATAACAATTTACAATAGTCTATAACAGTTTGCAGTATCAAATAACAATTTACAATAACATATAACAATTTACAATACCATATCACACTTCACAGTATTATGCAACAGTTCACAGTAGCATTTAACAATTTGCAATCTCTCATGTGATCGCACAATTCAGTAAATTTGCAATTCAATCAGTCATATGTATACAATGCATATGAGACTCTTTTCGATTATTGATGTTGTGTCCAAGTGCTCATCCAATTATTCATGGGGGACGCGTCGGCATTTCTCCCTCGGTCTCTAGGCCCGTCGATGCAAAGATATGAGCTCGAGGCTCTTTTCAGTGATAATAGCACTTGGGTCACATATCCATTATCTGATCATGCATTTATGCATGCAATGCAGTGTTCAGTAATTCATTGTATGGCTATAAAAGCCCAGTATTGCATTTCTCAGTAACATACAGTAGTCCAGTCCAATATAGTAGTCCAATCCAGTACAGTAGAAACATGTCATTCGATCATGTACATTTCAGACATTTCAGTAATCATACGATTTCACATTGGTAAGTAAATTCACATTGAGCATTTAGACAGTCAGGAATTTGAGAAACCAACTAGGTTACTCACCAGAACTTCGAAAGTTCTTGCTGGAAGTTCCAAAGAATGTCCGTGGAATGACGATTCAACGGCGCCTCTATAATAGTAAAATACAGTCCCATTACTAGATGCTCAATAAAATGATTCAGTAACGCATATGACTCAGTGGAACTATGTACAATGCATGCTCACGATTTTTCCAGCACTAAAACCCAATTTAGAACTCTTAGGCCCAATTTTATCACTTCGCTTAATTGATCGACAATAATTGATCCAATCCTATAATTCAGTTCAATTTTCTCAATTCGTACTTCCTATAATAGTTCCCTATTCACTGGATCAAAACCTCCATTGAAAACCTCAATTAAAACTCCAATTGTCTCAATTCAATATTTAGGTCACACTAAGAACCATAATTGACCTCATTCTCTATAAATCAATACCATTTAAATTAAATTCTAACTCCCATAATTATCCTCAATAGTAGACCTCTTTCCCTAGTCCGTAACAAATCAGGAATCACCTCAATCGGAGGTCTATACCATAAATTATGTCCAATAAACAAACACTCATCCATTCAGAAAAGCCCCTTCGTCGCGGCCAAGAAGCTCTCGCCGCGACGTAAAAATGGTCGCTCGTCGCGGCGTGAAGACTGCTCGCCGCGGCGAACAATCCACTATGGGCGCACCGTGAGGCGAAGGAGGCTTGCCGCGGCGTCTCGCTGCGCTCGTCGCGACGAGCACTTAATTTTCTCGCCGCGGCGAGGCCGCACCAGACGTCGCGACGTGCGGGGATTCCTTCTTCTTCTCCGATCGATTTCTACCATTTCATTCTCTAAAACCTCCATTAAACACTCCAACTACCCAAATCAACCATAATAAATGCCATAAATACTTGCAACAACCATAATAACAACATTAATGCCATTAAAACTTACCAATCGAAGATCAATCCACAAATTTCTCAAAAATCACCGTAACCCTAAAATCTTCCAAAATCAACGATAACCCACTCTCAATTCTTCTCAACCTTCATCAATCACAATAAACCAGTTAGCTTTGCACAATGAGAAGAAACCATAAGGAAGAATCGACGAATCTCACCAATGGGGAAGGAATCGATGAACGTCGAAGGAGGAGGAAGAGAAGAACGATTTTGCCTCAGGTAAATTTCTCAAATTCAAACCTAGCTATATATAGACATAGGTCTCCAAATCAGCTCAAATTTCAGTCTTTAAATTTCAATGGCTCCACATTTTTATTTCCTAACAGTATAACTCTAATTTTTTCATTGCCATTGGATAATTCTTTCAGTACTATACAGTCAATCGGTCTGCCACTCTAAAATTTCCAGTCCGGGCATTTTCTCCCGAATTTCCCAAAAATGTCCTATGAGCCACTATCAATAGCCAATCACTTTTAGACTATTCTAAATCATTCATTCGAGTCCACTTACTCCAATTTTCTCGATTGATCATGATTCAGTCAGTTCAGTCAGTTTCCAGTTCACAATCCTATCAATTCTTACTCACAATTAAAATGCCAGAAAATCATGAATGCATGTACCTATGAATAAATGCATATGCCATAAGCCTGTTCCTCTATAATTAGAGGCCAGTAACATGCTCAATCAGTGAATGTAATGAAACCTATCAGTTTGACCCAATATTACCATAATACCCTTGCTAACAGTAACGGGATGTTACAGCAGACATCTTCACTAAACCATTGAGTGAATAACGGTTCAAGGAAATCAGACGGAACCTTAACATGGTTATGTTAAATGACCAGTCAGACTAAGAGATCATCAAAGTTAACGGCGTCAGAAACAGTGGTTTACAACTGGTAACTTCTCTCACAAGGAAGTTGTGGAGGGAAAGTTTCAGAGTCTTGAGGATCCCAACGATTCTAGAACACACCTGATAAAACCCTTCGAGTAGTCTGAAATTGAAATCATTTCGATTACTCTCAAACACAAACGTTTCATCTCTCTCTTTAAAACTCTTGCAATCAATTTTACCTTTGAAGAACAGCTTACCAGAGTCAGTTTCTATTCAGAATCAATGGAGCCAACTATGATTTATGGAAGATATGTGGACTTCGAATCTCTGAGGAAAGATGGTATGGATGTTGAACCAGAGATTGTAGAGGCTGGATAGAGAAAGTTTTTCCAGGTGCGGGAACAGGTGTATACTGATGAGGTATATGATTTTTGGAAGAATGCGCAACTGGTAGATGATACTATTGTCTCCACAATAGATAGGATATCTATTATTGTGACAAAGGAGATAGTAGAAAAGGTGACTGAATGTTCATTGGTTGGAGAAACCTTGTCAAGCAAAGCCAAATGGATGAAAAAGGTCAGTAAGAAGGAAGAAGATGTAAGTAAACAGCTGTATGGAGTTAATGACCCATCGGAGAGGAAGACCTCGAGTCTGGTCCCGAAGGCTAACGTTCTTTATGCGATTCTGTTCAACTACATCTTACCTAGAACAGGGTCAAGGCATTCAGTGACTACCTTGGATGAGCAATGCCTGTTCTACTTGCTAAATCGTCGTCCCATCGATCTACCATTTCTAATTTTTCATTATATGGTTAAGGGAATGAAGGATACTAACAGTTATCCTTACGGCATGCTACTCAAGAGGATTTTTAGGGAATTTGGAGTCCTTCTTCACAAAGGAATCAGAAGGACCATATCTATCAAAAGTTTTATTAACTCAGATACAATAAGAAGAATGGGCTTGAAGGTGGTGGTAAAAGAAAAAGCAGATTCTACGAAGAAAGTTAGAACTGAGGGGGAGCAGTTACTGAAGAAGTCTCCGGCTACAAGTTCGAAATCTCAAGAAAGTATGAGAATGCCCATAGATGAAAGAAGAAAATTATCTGGAAGACCTTTGATAAAACAGGCATTTTCTCAAAGAGAAGTTAGCCTAGTTCGGAGGACAGACAAAGGTGCGTTGAAAAGTTCAGGGGAGAATCTTCTGGGTGAAATTTCTAAGAAGGCGAGGAGATCACCTAGGATTCGTACTCTGAGACAACAGGAAGAGAAGAGAGCCGAGAACGAGTCGTAGAAATCTACGAATCTCGCGCACAAAGGCAAGAAGATCTCTTGTCTCAATCCTATAAGAAGACTCACCAAAGCAAGCAAGGAGACAGAGAAGAAGAGGAAGTCGAGTCCGAGAAGCGAAATCTCAAGTTCGAAAACTCCGAGACCCACCGAGGCGGGAGAAGACTGAAGTAGTTAGTCGAAAGAAGAATGTGACTACTGCTAAGGAAGTTAGTCAAAAGAAGGATACTATCGATGCTGCTCAAAAGGAAAAGCAAATTGAGTATAGCCTAGTTCAGGAAATTCCCATTGTTGTTTAACAGGAGGAACCAATGGAGCTTAGCCTGGTTGAATTTACTCCTATTGATGTTCAACAAGAGGCAATAGCAGATTTAAACTTGGTACAGATACCACAAGAAAAATCTGATGAACCTAGTCTGGTTATATACAACTATTCTGAATTTTTGAGAAAAGACAAGTTGGAGATCAGACTGGTTGAATTTGTGACCAAGAGGAGTACTGCAATTGCCATCTGTGATCAACCAAGGAGGAAGGTGAAGGCTGTCCTACAACCTATTTCGATAAATAGTAAGACATGGCATCTACTGAGTGAAGATGAAAAGAATTTTTATGATGCTTTGAGGGATGCTGCTACAAAGCCATACCCTTTAAAAATGTCCAGTCAACCATATATTATTTATCCAATTATAGAGAAGACAGTGATAAAAGTTGTACCGGACATTCAGCCTAGATTTCCTTTAGATGTGAATAAGGGGAAGATGAAGCTATATCCTGAAAGAATCAGTAATGATCTGTCCGCAGATCAGATTGAAGATGAAGTGCGATGAATTGATGAAGCATGTGCTTCAAAGGAGAAAAATGACGGAGTTGGTTATAGTTTTATGGATAAGAATGAATACTGTCCAGTAGGGGGAAGACTGATTACAGGGACGTTCATTGAATCTCTAGTGCAGACGGTAATGTGTATTAGGCCTTTATCTAATACACTGTCTATTCAAGCTGAAGCCATACCCCTGCAAGGAAGACAAGTGCTCATGCTACCTGCTCCTTATGATTTAGATCTTCTGAAGCCTAATCTATCTGTTCATCTACCAACTTTTGAGATTGTTGACGACTACATTCCATCATTAGACGCATATGTTACCACAATTGCGTTCACAGAGCCCTCAGCGGATGATGATCAACTCTCCTCACCGATTGACTCGCAAGCGAAAATCAGGCAATTACGCAGAGAAGTCAAAGAGCTAAAGGAGGTGATGAATGAAATAAAGGAGATGATGACAGAATTGTTGAAGAGTCATCATCATTGATCATTTTTTATTATAACAAATAGGGGGAGAAGAGAATGGAAGGCAAGCGAGAAGAGAATGGAAGGCAGCAATCAAAGAGACTCAAAGGGTGTGATTGAAGGAGTCGATGACAAAGATAGGGGGAGGAAGAGGAATACAAATGAAGAAGTCAGAAGAACACACATGAAGATATGTTTTGTAGATAAGTTTTTCATTTTTAATGTATATGATTTGCTATCATCAAAAAGGGAGAGATTGTTGAGTCAAAATGACTTTACATATATATGATTTTGATGAATAACGAAGGGGAAGAATGAAAAACAAATGCAGAAGTAGAAAAGCAGACGCAGAAGTTGAAAAACAGACGCAGAAGTAGAAAAGCAGACGCAAAAAGAAAAGCAGACGCAGAAGTTGAAAAAACAGACGTAGAAGATGAAAAGCAGATGCAGAAAGAAAAGCAGACGCAGAAGTTGAAAAACAGACGCAGAAGTAGAAAAGCAGATGCAGAAAAGCAGACGCAGAAAAGCAGACGTAGAATTCAAAAGCAGACGGAGAATTCAAAAGCAGACACAAGACTCAGTTCGAGTTAGTTACAGAACTCAACTGATTAATCGTTTCTTTCAAGAATCAAGAAACAAGATTCAAGAAACAAGATTCAAGCAAGAATCAAGCGATTCGAGAGCGAAGGCTATATATATGAGTCGAAGTCGAAGATTGCAGAGTGAGTTGACTCACGTATACATGAACAAAAAAGTTTGTTTGTAAGATTATTGTGCAAATTAGCTGAGAGCTAGTATTACTGTAACAGAGTTCAAACACTTTTGTAAGAAAGTAGTACAGATAGCCTGCAGAGGCTAAGAGTAAAAGAATACTGAGTGTAGAGACCTGAAGAGCCTCAGAAAGAATACTTGTAAACGTTGGAGAGATAGTGAAATCTCAGAAATACTTCTGAGGACTGGACGTAGCCCACGGTTTGGGGTAATCCAGTATAAAATTACTGTGTCGACTTCTCTTTACTCTATCTTTCTTTAAATTCAAAGTTTTGTTATTACTTAGATTTCAAAACAAGTTTTTGAAAGTTTTGATTAATTCGGACTTACCGAAGTTTCTGTGAAAAGAACTTGTTTTTAACAAAACGTTTTCTGGAAAGATTTTTAAAAAGGGGAATACACAATTCAACCCCCCTGCTCGTGTATTGATATATCGTATTATAAGCATTGTAATAACGTGTGATTTACTTCAAGGGGGAGTCATATTGGAAATTGAAATTGATACTCTTTAGCCACGTGATTAAGGGGGAGATTGTTAAAATAATCTGAGACTATCTTGATTTGCACTTACTTTTATAAAATTGATTTTACAAGGTTATTACATTCAATGATTTATATGATTGAGGGGAGCTTTCTAACCAAACTGACAAGGCATAAAACCTTGATCAATGTTTTCTTGTTTTCATTTCTTAAACAATTTTTAAGTGTTTTGTCATTATCAAAAAGGGGGAGATTGTTGGACCAATGGTGGTTAACAAAATAAATCCCACTTATGTTTTGATAATAATAAAATGTATAGAATTAATTAAGAAATTTATTTCAGGTGCTTTAGATTAAAAGGAATCTAGAAGACATTGTAAATCATTGAGGAATCCAGAAGGAAACAATCTTCAACATGATTTAGACATTAAAAATGAAGATTATGGGAAGATTTGATTAAATGTATCCGTTGGAATCAGCAACAAGTCGACTAAGTATGACATAAGTCGACTAAGAATTAAGGATCATCATATGGGAGTTAAAACAAGTCGACTAATGTGGAACAAGTCGACTACAAATCAACTGAATAGGAACACTAGTCGACTATCATGTCACTAGTCGACTTATCGAGGAGCGAAGTTAAAGCCTGAAGAGAAATATGTTGACACTAGTCGACTATAACAACTTGACTAGTCGACTAACAGGTAGAGATGAACAAGATTCATCCGAATCATTCACAAAAAGGAAAGGAGGATATTAAGGAACGGCTATATGAAGTTATGCAACGGCTATGAAGGATGACCAACAACTCTATTCTTCTAAATACTCAATATAAAAGAGTGGAGGATCAAGGGAAGAATGATGTAAGTCCTATAAGCCTAATTATTCCTCTATCGTTTTCAAAATTGCTCCTTGTTGCTCTTAAGCTTATTTCAAACTTGAATTGAGCATTGTTCTATCTTCTTTATCTCATTTTCTTGAGCTAGTTGAGTGATTAGTGAAAGGTCACTAGAGAGGTAGGATTTGTGTCGAAAATCAAATCGTTTGTAAAGGTAACTTGATCCAGAAGTCAAGTGGCATTGTAAAAGTTCACATTAAACTAAAAAGTGTATAGTAAAGTGGTTTGCCAAATCCTAAGTGGGAGCTTAGGTAGAGGACGTAAGTCTTAGCACCGATCCTCTATAAAAATAGTGTTTGCTCTTCTTCCCAACTCTTTACATTTAAATTTGTTTAGATTGTTTTTATGTAAATTAACTTTTGATTTTATTATAGAATTTTAAAAAAAGCTTTAAAGATCTATTCAACCCCCCCTTCTAGATCATTTACAGTAATGCTGTATAATCCACATGAAAAGAAGCTCGATGCGAGAACCAGTAGTTGTTATTTCATTGGCTATCCTGAAAAATTAAAGGGGTATAGATTTTATTGTCCTAATCATAGTACGAGAATAGTTGTTGGCCCCTGAATTTTTTTTTTATTCACTTAAGCATGTCTAAATTATTTGGAGGTATTGTTTAAATTATTTTGAAGTGTTAGTGGTTAAAGAAATGGAAATTAAATGATGGATTATGTTTAAATGAGAGTGAAGTATATTATTAGAAATTAAATGAATAAGGTGGTGTAAGGGCATTTTAGGAAATTCTTTTATGTTTGTAAAGTCTAAGGCTTTCAAGGAAGGCTTCTTTGGTCTTTTTAGTTTACTTAAAATGAAAAAGAAGGAAACAAATGAGTAGGAGCCATGTGGAATGAAGAGGCCCACGAAAGTTACATGGAAAAACAAGTGACTTGACCAAAACTATGTAATTTTGAGGTTTAGCTTAGGTGAATAAATTAAAAGACAAGAGTTAATGCTAAGGAAAGAAGAGTCACGAAAATTCTAGAAAAGGAGAGAGGAGAGTCGATAAGGAGAAGAAGAAGAAGAAGAAGAAGAAGAAGAAGAAGAAGAAGAAGAAGAAGAAGAAGGGAGAAGAAGAAAGGTTAGAGCTCTAGTTTCATCTTGCTTTAGAAAGGAGAGGGGAAAGGATCAAGCTTCCATTAGAAGACAAAGAGGAATTTTCGTGGGTCACTCTTTAAGGTAAGAGAAAAGTGAAATCTTTTGGTTTTATGGATGGATTTAGGTAAAAATGGCTTAGTATATTTATGGGTAAGGTTAGTTGGGTTCTTTTCATGCTTTAATGTCCTTAGAAATGGCAAATTTTGACATCTCATGTTGATATGGGATTCTCTTATGTTGGATGTGTATTATGAAGGTGAATTTAGGCAATTGAAGGAAGAAGAAAGGCCAATTGTTCAAGCTCCTAGCTTAAGGAATTGAGGTGGGTAATGTTTTAATGATTGAGATTATAGGCTATTGTTAGTTTTAAAATAAATGTTATCTAATGTTTTTGAATGGTTTATAAATTTCTATAAATAATTCTTTGTGATGGGTTGAATTAGTATGAGATGTTTTACATTTTGGGAAATAATTGTGAAATGATTTGTGAAGTGAAAAAGTTGGATACTTGATTTTGGAAAAAACGACAATTTGGGAAATTATATGAAAGTAAATATTTGCTGTTAGAGTAGTGCCCTAAAGGCAATCCCCTTTAGCGCTTTTTGTTCATAGTTATGTACAGACTTTATGAATAAATAAAGAAAGGCATGTTTCATTTATTTGATATTCATTTTGTTATGAATTGATATTGATCTTTAATCAAATTAATGAAGTCCATGATATATGACATAGCATGAAGGAAATTATGATGTGATCATAATCTGAGATTCCTATCATGTGCAATTATGTCGTTGTCTAAATTTTCCTAGTCATAGGATTAATGAGGCTGGACATCATTAATCCGGACAGACTAGATATGTCATACTCCTTGATTGGATCAAGCAGTGGATCTCAAAAACTGTAAATATGAGATATTTAGAGTTGACATATGGATGCTTACTAGTGGTAGTAAGTTCATTGGATGACTCGCCATGAGATCATCACATGGATTTAATGTCGATGATAATCTCATCATAGCAATGGTGCAAGTATCCTTAGACTTGAGGTACTCGAGGATATCTTGAATCTTGATCCTGCACTTTGACTCCACTCCTTGTGGCCTTCCGGAGGTTACTCATAGGATGGTGCTTGGAGTGCGCTTTGAGGTATTCAAGGTAATTGAGTAGCCAATAAAGGATTCATCACTACGTGAGAATGAGAAGAGATACCTCGCCTCTTGTCAGATCATTACTTTAAGTCTCGGCGAGCATGACTATGTCATGAAGAGTGTCTTCATGGACATATAAAGTAATGAGTCCTCAGACAGGAACTGATTTCACTTGGGCTAGACTTAGTCTAGTAAGAGTTGACACATTGCCCATACTCATAACCAAGTGGGGTATAGGATGATGAAAGGACGAATTGCACAGTAATTGTCTATGGAAGGGTTCGTGATCTGGTTCGTGATGAGTTCATCAAACCGATTACTTTCCGGTCAATTGGGGGTCATGATGTGTTGCTAGATATCGCTCATGACTTGCTCAGATTAATTGTTAATCTAAGTGGCCAATATAACCGGAACCCAAAGGGTCACACGCGTAAGAGTGTTTCGAGAATCATAAAATAGTAATTGGACAGAGTTCCAATTATGGAGAGCATTCGGATTAAATGGATCCCGATGAGATTGGGATATGTCCCGATGAGATCGCGACATCGATATTGCTGAAAAAGGTTTTCGGTGGTTTTTCCATACCGGGGCCCGGTAGGACCGACCCAGTGTGTGGATGGACCACTTGACAATATATATATATATATATATGATTAATTAATTAAATAATTAATTAATATATATATATATATGCATGAAACGTGGAGGATGGAGGAGAGGAGGTAGGAAGCTTCCAAAAGAAGCTTAGTCATCATCTTTTATTAAATTGCAAAAGGACAAAATAAGGGAGGATGAAAGATGAGTTTGGATGGCTTATAAAGAAGAAGGAAAATGGTTTTCTTGCTTCTTTGAAGATGATCTTCGAGGTCTAAGAAAAGAAGAGAAAGGTTTTATGAAAACCTAAGAAAAAGTGTTTTCTCTCTTCTTCATCTTCATCCAGGCTCTCTCCTCCAAGCTTCTTCTTCATCTCTTCAACGTGATCCAAGCTCTCCAGGACGAGGTAGGCTCTGCGAGCTTTATTCTATTCTAGCTATTCCGGGTCAAAGGGGTTTGACTCGGTTAGGTTTTCGATCTCTGCGTGGATACCTTTAGAGATAGTCTCTATTGGCTATTCAGGTTTGAGTTTTCATACCGACACCGGGATCCTGGGTTTTCGGGAAGATCTCGGGACTAAAAAATTTTTGTTTCCGCTGCTGGAACATGTGATGTTCCTCCCGGGATTTTCCTACATTTGCAAGAGCCAATTGTGGCTAATGATTATAAATTGTATGAATTATATGATATGCATGCTTGTTTGGGTTTGTGGTGGTCCCTCATGTGTGATAGGTGCACCTGTCAAAATTATAGCCTTCTCCCGGCTGCCCGCTAGTGGCAATGGAGCTCCTCACGGACTCCTTCATGTGTTCCTGGCTACATGACCGCTCTGTGAAATGTGTAGTACGTCTGTTTGGATCCACCCAAACCATCAATTATGTGATTATGTGATATGTTTGATCAAGTTGTTTTGTATGTATATTTGTTGGTAATTGCCTTTGATAAATTGATGCACCAATTTGTCTATGCTTATGTGATAGCTTGATGTGATAAATTTATGAAAAGTTTGATAATAAAATTTTAAAGGTTTTCATTAATGTGGAGTTGGCTTTGAAAACAAGGAATTTTGATGGAATGAAAATGTTTTGACCAAAGTAAATTGGCTTTGATAAGTTTGAAAGATCTTTACAAATCTGAAAGTTGCTTTGAGAATGAGAAATAAAAGAATGTTTTGCTTATTTCTTAATTATTAAGTTGTTACCATCGAGCCGTCGAGCTCACACCCCCTTTTCCCTCCACAGTAACGAGGGGAATACGAGTTAAAGTATTGGGATTGAGGCATCACTTGATGTTCTTAAGTTAGAAGTCATTTTGTTTTGATATGAAGCATGAGGTTTCATTTGGAGATTTGTTTCAATATGTACTTCGACATTTTACATTTGGATTTTAATCGGGCTAAATGCCCTATAAAGCATTGTAATGACTCAGATTTGTTATATAAGTACAAGAGTGTTGAGTTTTAATGTATTTTGTGCAATTCATATATGCTTTATCACAATGTATCATTGTATGGATTGAATTTGACAAGAAAGGGAAAATGAACTACTTTAAAGTTTGGATTTGATTAGAATGATAGGAGTGTAGATTGTTGCCTTGAATTGAGTATGGAGATACTCTTGTGATTGAGTTATGATATATGAGGTTGGATGTTAAGTTTCGTGCAGGTGGAGGTACTAGGAATGAAGATTGGTTAGTTAAAGTTTTAGGGAGGTCTTGTCAAAATTGTTGTAAAATTTGACCGAACTTCTCTTTAGTTTTAGGTCCTCTTAAGGTTTGAATTGGAACAAAGAGTCTTCATGAAGATTGTAGTAGAGGTTTATACTTTTCCAATGACATATGATTTGTCACATTCGGACTTAAGGTTGAAAAGTTATGGTGTTGGAAACACATTCGATTCATCGCTAATGCCGATATTTTACTGTTTCATTGGTCCTTATATGAGTAAGTCATTTGAGTGAGTTTTACCTCTTTTAATGATGGAATTGAGTTTTTCATCCTTAATGAAAGTTGTAGATCACTTTGTTATCTTTCCATTGAGGTATAATATGTACATTTTAGGATTTGGAGTAAGAAGTTATGACAATTGGAAGATAACAGTTATAGTCATTTTGTTGTTCATATAGCTTGTGAGGTTAAGTTAGATTTGAGGACTAAAGATTGAATTCATGGATTTGATAACCATGTAAGTTGTAATTTGTGATTTTGGTGAGTTGATCTTGGAGTTTAAGGTGTTATGAAGTGTTTAGGTTTTGGAATGAGTAATTTTGGAAGGGTATAAATGGTTATGAAGTTAGGTTGAAGTTTGAGATGCATTGGATGAAGATTTGAAGTTTTGGGAATTTGCGTGTCCGTTAAACGGACATGAATGTCCGTTAAACGGACAGCCTCGGGTGTAGAAACACCCCTTCCCTTGCCTGTGTCCGTTAAACGGACTTGCATGTCCGTTTAACGGACATTCGCGAGCCATTTGGTACCATTTCACCCGTACCTGTCCGTTAAACGGACATGGCTGTCCGTTTAACGGACAGCTATGGGAAAGATGATGCATTTTTTAATTTTTAGAGGCCGATTCTCATTTGTGGTCTTCATGAAAGTTGTATATCTATATGTCTAATTTCTAATGGTGCAAAAACGAAAGAAATCCGATTGATACATCAAACGTTATGGTGATCGCGCCAAAAGAGTTTCAAACTGATTCAGGATGTAAGCATACTTGATTCTTTTGGGCATATTTCCATCATCCGACCTCCAATTGAGGTGAGGCTTGAACCATTAGATTCTTAAGGAATATATCTTTCTCTCCACCAAATTTTGTGTCATTTTGAGTCAAATTGAAAAATTTTACATTGAAACAATTGAGAGGTCGGTTTGGAGATCATATTTGGAGTATGAGCTCTTTTATGTTTTTAAAGCATAACTTGAGTTATACAACTCCATTTGAGGTGATTCTTGTTGCAAAACGAACTTGAGGTTTAGGGCTACAACTCATATGAATAAGTCAACCTTTTATTTTGGTGTTTACATAGTGTGCGCTCACCACGAATGTGGAGTTACAGCTAAGGACCCTGCAAGGTTATAAGCACAGGGCTTCAGGACTCGAGAAATTGGGCTTTGGAGACGGGTCCAATAAACGTGGAATTAAAGCAAGAGTGATAGTGTGAGGTTTTAAGTAGTTGGGGTCCGGTCTCCGGGTCGAGTTCCAACATTTATGATATCAGAGCTCCAGTATTAGGATCTTTCATTGGCGCATGTGTATAAGTGACACATATAAGAAATTGTTCAGAGTTTCAGTTGATAGAATTAGTAGAAAGGAGAAACAGTGCATGGGTAAATATGGTAAATAGAGATTCAATGCCATTACATTGGAGGAGTCGAAAGTCTTTGGTTGAGAATTGGAGTCTCGGATTATTAAGTTGACGTCCTTAACGGTCGGATGATTTCGATCTCGATCAGAGTACGTATCAATATTTCTTTCGATGTTTGGAATAAATTTAGCAAAGAGTTTGATAGGATTATGTATCGACAATTTCGAAGTGATTGAGGAAAAGTAGGGGGACAAGTGGAAGATGAGGTTAACAAGTGGGACTTCATGAACATAGCAAATATCGGAACCTCAGTGGGTACAAGCTTATAATTTGAGTAATGAGCCTTTAAGTTTTCTTGTTTCGAATCGAGAAATAAAAGGTTGTTTTGTTTTGAATCAAGAGAATGAAATGTTTTCAATTACTTAAAAAAAAGTTTCTTTTCTCACTTGTGATTGATTTGAAAAATGTGCTATATGTTTGATATGCAAGTTGTATGATGATTTTTCTTATATTTATAAATTGTGCGATGATTTTTGAATCAATGGTAAATTGATATATGTAAGTTGCAATGTGAAGGATAATGGGAAGGGTATATGAATGAAGGTGATATTAGTACAAGGCCTAGGAAGTAAAATAGTTGTTATTGTGAGTATATGTATAATGACTCTTCCTCATACACAAGTGAGAATGTTAAGCACGTAGGTAATACACAGATATATATGAATATATGTGGAGATGATAGAGGAAAAAACTTATGACTTATTAGATAATCATTAGTCATAGCTTCCATAGTCTAGAGTTTGAGGGGTAATTTAGAGTAAAATATGAAGGAGCTCATAATGATCATGTGGGAATAGATTGAGATTGTGTTAAAGATGTCACAATGAGAAACAAAGTGATCTGAGAAGAATATTATCTGGGATTAATGGAGACCAGGGAATTGGTAAGTGATCAAAATAGAATGAATTTGATGACGCTACCCAAGCATGTATGACAATTAGTATGTTCTTTACTTCTTTGGGTTTTGGGTGTTTTGAACATTATGACTTTGTGAGGAAGATAGAAATTGGCCTTTCCAGGGTATTACGATTAGCTGGTAATAAGTGATTGATCAAGATTTCTTGCAGAGTATAGATAATGGTAACAAGAAACCCTCTTTAGAAGGCAAATTTTGTTAAGTTAGAATGAGCGGATCGATAATTTATATGAAGGATGACCAATGAACTAACCGAACATAAAGGAATATGTATTTTTGTTTTGTGAAAGGGGTCACATGAGTGGACTATTGAATCTATGGAACACGAATTTGCTAGTATGAGGAGTATGTACATTCAAGTTACATTATGTGAAAGTATATTGAGGAGATACAAACACAACTTGATGAATGTCTTAAAATCAAGAAGTTAAATGCGTAAATAAAATTTCAATGTGTGGAGAAATTTATGCGAATGAACAAGCATGAGAATAAGTCCAAGAGAGATATGAGGAAATTCAAGGAATGGAGAAAATTATTCAGGGAAGGAAGACGGTAGGCAATTGAAAGAAAGTGGGACAATGTACCTCATTAAGGATTAGTTATTTAAGGAATCCAGAGCTAATCAAGAGGCATATGAAATTCGATAAAAATTGCTTGAGTTAGCAAATGCCTAATAGCACTATGATATTGAAGATGTATTAAAGACATTTGAAGAACTGAGAAAATAGTTTAAATACATGGAGAAAAATGTGTAAGCGTATGAGTAACGTGAGTAAAAAGAATTTTGAAGGAACCATGTTAAGGTAAATTATATTGTATAGATTTGGAGATTTTATAGTATACACTGACGTGGTATAAGATATTTGGCTTAAATACAATGTAGCGTGACAAAGTGATTTCATATGTCTGGAGACAATTGAAGTTCTTTTAGTTGACTATTTGATACATGATTTAGAACTGTTACATTAATGAATATTTTTGAAAGTTTGAAGATAGTATATGGATAGAAATATCTCTAATATAAATATGCAAGTGTAGATCATAAAAGTTTGAAATACTCAATGAATTGGGAGAAATAGTTATAAGACGCAGGAGATTGATATAAATATCAAAAGGCTACGATTGTTCTAGCGAGAAAGTACAAGTGAAGCTAAGTGGTATGCAAGATGCCTTAAGTACAAATGCGATATAGAGGTTATCAAAACTAATACAAAAGAAAGCATAGAATAGAGGGTTTGGTTTACCTCAAATTAAGGATTAAAAGATTGTGAAATTGAATACATATAAGAGTGTCAAGTTTAAATGAGAAGAAGGATCTATAGTGAGTGAATAAGAAGTATGTGAAATCAATAAAGATGCTTGAGTTGAAAAAAATTGAATATGAGACTGAGGAAATAGAGAGAGTTATCCGAAGGATTATGATTGTATAAGTGAGTGCTATACTGGTAAAGCTAGTGCTATGATCAAATGCATGAGATAGAGATATTAATAGCAGTGTTTCATAAATTTTGGAGATAGAGGTTATTAAATCTAGTGCAATAAAAAGTGTAGAATGTGGAATTGAATTTTAGGCAAAAGGATTAGACACTAAAAGTTTAGATCAGTTCATGTGGACCAAGCGCAAATTGAAGATTCAGAAATTGTGAATCTTACCAAGTAATTGGAAATGAGTATGAATTTTGAGTTTGAGTAGAAAAAAATGATCTTGGGTGATTGAGATAAGAAGTATGCGTCTTCGAAAGATAATGAAGCAAAGAGACTGTGAGAAAAAGTAATGGTGATTTAAGTTATACATCCTAGAAGAAATGTGTCAAGTGACTAAAGGTTTAAATTGTCGACGGTTTAACTACCGGAAATATGCTTAAAGTTTATAGTTCAGAGTTTGTAGGAACATGAGATCAATGTATGGTACTCTTTGACTTTAAGCATCACAATCATTGTCATTGTGTTTTTCAATAGAATACAGTATGAGGAATTAGACAATAGAAAGAGACATCGCTTTTGTATTGCGATGAGAAAGGCCTAAAAATGTTTGACTGTCAAATCAATTGAAGAGGTATTAGAAATTAGGTGATCAAGAAAGATAAATGAATTAAGTTGATTCACAGCAAGGATATGGAATACGGGAGATTGACATAAGAGTTATATGAACTGAGACCTAAACTGTAAATTATTAAGTGAAAATTAAATTGTCTCAAGGTATCACCTTGCTCGGTGTGCTCAAATTAGAAAAAAAAAGAAATTCTCTAAGCCATCGTGAATTAGTTCATATGAGCGTATTATGAGTTCTTCTGCTCTCGACAAAAAAATCAAAGTATGATATAAGGAGCATGTTGAGAAAATATTGATGTGATAAGATTATGGTGTTATCGACACAGGAGTGAAAAAAGAGGAACTAGTTAAGGAAGTAAATGACTAAATAACAAATTGAAGGACCGAGTGAATATACTGCATACTATCATTTGGAAGAAAGTTTTCAAGTGATGATGTTAAATGAGAAATGGAGGAGCATCCTACGCTCCAAGACAATTTGATCAGAAATAATGGTGTTTGGATATGTTACGGATGGTCTTTAAGATAAAAAGTGAAAAACATTATGAATATATGTGGTGAGAAAGTTGAATATGAGAATGACTAGAATTATTGGGAAGACATGAGTAACGACATTGTATTACTTGATGTTTGCTTAAGTATGAATTTCGAGGACGAAATTCTTTTAAGAGGGGGAGAAATGTTGGCCCCTGAATTTTTTTTTATTCACTTAAGCATGTCTAAATTATTTGGAGGTATTGTTTAAATTATTTTGAAGTGTTAGTGGTTAAAGAAATGGAAATTAAATGATGGATTATGTTTAAATGAGAGTGAAGTATATTATTAGAAATTAAATGAATAAGGTGGTGTAAGGGCATTTTAGGAAATTCTTTTATGTTTGTAAAGTCTAAGGCTTTCAAGGAAGGCTTCTTTGGTCTTTTTAGTTTACTTAAAATGAAAAAGAAGGAAACAAATGAGTAGGAGCCATGTGGAATGAAGAGGCCCACGAAAGTTACATGGAAAAACAAGTGACTTGACCAAAACTATGTAGTTTTGAGGTTTAGCTTAGGTGAATAAATTAAAAGACAAGAGTTAATGCTAAGGAAAGAAGAGTCACGAAAATTCTAGAAAAAGGAGAGAGGGAGAGTCGTATAAGGAGAAGAAGAAGAAGAAGAGAAGAAGAAGAAGAAGAAGAAGAAGAAGAAGAAGGAGAAGAAGAAAGGTTAGAGCTCTAGTTTCATCTTGCTTTAGAAAGGAGAGGGGAAAGGATCAAGCTTCCATTAGAAGACAAAGAGGAATTTTCGTGGGTCACTCTTTAAGGTAAGAGAAAAGTGAAATCTTTTGGTTTTATGGATGGATTTAGGTAAAAATGGCTTAGTATATTTATGGGCAAGGTTAGTTGGGTTCTTTTCATGCTTTAATGTCCTTAGAAATGGCAAATTTTGACATCTCATGTGTTAGCCCCAAAATTTTTTTTTTATTTAATTAAGCATGATTAGTCTAATTAAGCAAATTATGTTAGCATTAATTAAGGTGACATTAATTAATGTATGATAGTATTAATAAGTTAGGTGAAGAATTAATGAAGTTAGATATGTTAGTTGGACTTAAATGAGTTAGGTGAAATTTAATGTGTTAGTGGGCTTAAGTTTAAAAGAAAGTAAGATGGGCTTAAGTTGTTAGTAGGTTAAAGAGGAGTAAGGAAGATGAAGGAAGGAGTTAGATTGGGCCTTGGGCTTAAGTAAGTAATAAGAGAGGAGTATATAAGGAGAGGTTTAAGTGATTTTGGTGTAGGCAAAGTAGAAAAAACGAAAATCAAAGGGGAGAGAGAGGAGTTTTGGTTGGTGAAGAGAAGGAAGGAGAAAAGAAGAAGAAAGAAAAGGTTAGGGATTTTCCAAGAGTTTGGGTAGGTTTTGATGAAAGTGCAAGTATAAAAGGGTGGAAAACATCAAGAGCTTCATTTTGAGCTAGGCATCTCATTGTGTTGTTGAGTTTCAAGGTAAGTCATGTTTTCCACTAGCTTGTTATTGTTGGATTTTTGTTCAAAGACTTAGTTGTGGAATGGGTATTGTGAATATCAAGTTAATTTCTTGAAAGATGTTGTATGGGTTTGTTATTGAAGTTGAGTTAACTTTGGAATTTTATTTCCATGAAGTTGACGAGGAGGAAGGATTGATCGGTGGAAGAGCCCAACTTAGCAAGGATTTAGCGATTTTAAGGTAGGTTCTTGTTTATCTTTAAGTTAGTAAGATTTGAATACTATGAATTAGTGAAATTAATGATTAATAGCTAACATAAATGAGCATTAATTGTGTGAGAATGCTAGTAATGTACATTTATGATTGCCATCTATGATTGTCAATTATGATTGCCTATAAGTGAAAATTATAGCAAATGGATGCCACTTACATGAATTGATATGATGATTGAGTTGTCTTGAGCAAATTAAATTGAATGCCTTGAATGCTATAGATTGCGTCAAAAGTCACTTTTATAATGCATAAAATTCAGTTTTGAAATTAAATGAATGGATGCATGAATGTCCATTTCAACAGTCAGTCAGCTAGATGAGATCAGTCTAGTTTAATACATGAATCTATGTTATGTGGGTAAGGTAGTCCATCAGCATAGTCACGTCGACGTTGACCCAATATAGCCTTCTCCGCTGCCTGATTGTGGCATAGGATGTTCCTTTTAGGACTCCTCGAAGATATGACTACACTTGTGTAGCTCATCGATTTATGGACTTACCAACCATCGACTATGCATTACATGTCAGTTATGTGTTATCAGCATATTTAGCATTGAGGGCTGTGAAATTCATGTGAATTGTGATTGTGGAAAGTGATAATTGTATAGAATTCATAATTGTGAAATTTGTAGTAGAAATTGCTAAAAGTATGCTTAATGAGATAGAATTGGTTTATTAGCTTAAATATAAACTTGCTACCATCTTGAGCAATAGCTCACCCCTCCAGATCCCTCCCCATTCAGGTGAAGAGCGCGAGCACGAGGATGAGCATTAAAGGCAATACTCCAAGAATTGTGTTTTGTCACATTTAAAGTAGAATTTTGTAACAATGCTTTAGTTGCATTTTAGCAAAACAATGCATTTGATCATTTTGTAATTGGGCTTTAAATGCCCTCTAAAGCATTGTAAAATAGTATATTAGATTTTCAATGAAAATGTATGAATGATGATGTTTTCAAATGGAGATATCCATACATGCATGATAGGTTGGGTTATGAATGAGAAGTGATAAATGATGCAATAGCTTGATGAATGCATTGATTAGCTTTGAGTTTGCGATAGTTGTATAAGATCTATGTTTGGGTTGGATTGAGTTGATAGATGATTAAGAACGAGATTGTGTTAGCTGGTTATGGGTTGAGAATGTCTAGAAAACTAAGAGTGTGTTGCTGCCTCCGAATGTAGAATTGTTGTGTAGGTTGTGGTCTAAATTGAAGAATTGGGTTAGGAATAAAATAGGGAGGTGCTGTCAAATTTTCCAAAAAATTTGACGATACTTCTCTCAATATTAGACCCTCTTGGGTTGGAATTAGATTAATAAGTCTTCATGAGGAATGAAGAAGAAGATTAGAGCTTTCAAGGGTGTATAGTATGTCTCATTTGGATCTAGGGATAAAAGTTATGAGTCTTGAAAGATGGTGATTCCAAGTGGGTTTGAAAGAGAGGTTCGATCATTTGGAAGGTGTTCGATCGACTAGGAGAATTCGATCGATTGAAAGTGTTCCAGTCGACTACTCGAGGGCGGAGAATATTTCTCGTAAGTTCAGTCGACTATAAAGTGTTCGATCGATTGAAATGTTTCGATCGACTGGAAATGTTTCGATCATTCTGACTAACAAAATACCGTCGATCGACTAGCATCTATTCCAGTCGACTGGGATTATTAGTCAAGTGTTTTGGGCTTGTTAGAGGCCGAATTTGGTTTTGTGGTCTTCATAAGAGTTGTAGATCTAGATGTCTATTTTCTAACCGTCCAAGAACGAAGTCATTCCGACATCTATAGTGAAAGTTATGACATTTGCGCCAAAACATGTTTGATAGGAGTCAAAACATGAACATGTTGAGTTTGTCGGGTCATAACTCCTTCGTCCGACCTCCAAATGGGGTGAGGTTTGGACCATTAGCTTCATAAGACATGTATCTATCTCCCTACAAAATTAGTAACAATTAAATTTAAATTGAGGAAGTTTGCATTAAACGGAAGCAGAGTGTCAGCTTAGGGTTTCGTGAAGATTATGAGCACAGGGCTTCAGGATTACGATAATTAAGTGGTTGGGTCACGAGATCCGACATCTATGGTGTCCAAGCAAGTGTAATAAGTATGAGCCCCATGTAGTCGGATCTCGGATCCAACAGTTGGGGTCCGGTCTCCGGGTCGGGTCCCGACATCAAAGCGATCGGAATCCGGTTCTCGGGATCGGGGCCCAACATCTGTGGTATCAGAGCGATCCTAGGTTTATGATTTCCTAGGAACCCTAGTGGGTAGCCAAGGGTAGAGTCAGCATGCAGCATGGCATATCAACTCATTGCAGTGTTTTAAATAAGTCAGATGCATTGTTTTTAAATGAACCAGTGAATTGTTTTAAAAGTACTCAGCATGATTTACACATGATTAAGCATGAATTAAAGTTCTAAATGATTTTTACATGAAGGAGTATGCCGCCTCGAAGAAGAACTCGAGGAGCTCAAGCTCAAGCTCGATCAGGCTCACAGAGGGGAATACAGATGGATCCCAGATTCCTCAGGATGCAGGGACTATCCTCATGTCGATTCCAGGCACCCAGTGTGCAACACGAAGTGCCCAAGACCTCCTCCCATTCCTCGGTGAATCCTATGGATCCACAATTTTCCAGCCCTCGCCAGCTTTCACCTATGCTATGGGCCGGCGGGCAAGCTCAGATGCCGGCTCCAGCGAGAGAGGCGGGCGTATGACAAGCTCGGAAGTATGGAGCCGTCGACTTCAGTGGGACAACTAATCCAGGAAGCGAAGCATGGCTCAGGAGGACCGAGAGGTCTGAAAGCAGATGAAGTGTTTAGAGGAAGAAAAGCTGGATTATGCAAAGTGAGCTTCTGCGCGGGAGATGTCTTGTCTTGGTGGGAGTCGATGCCTCGCAATCGGCGGTACCATCGAGTTGACTGGAATGAGTTCTTGGAAGCCTTGGGAAGTACTTCTCGAAGTTTATGTTCAAGAGAAGGTTCGAGAATTTCTGAGTCTCACAGAGGGAACCGGCGGTGAGTGAGTATGAGTGAGGTTCACTCAATCGTCGGTATCACAACAAACATTGTGGCCACTGAAGTTGCAAGTGCCGAAGTTTGAAGCGAGGCGCATTTGGGGATTAGAGAGAAGGTGGTGATCCATTGTTTGAGGATTACCAACAGTTGGTGAATCTGCACACTCAGTGCGAAAAAGCTGGAAAATATCAAGGCGAGGTGAACAGAAGAGAAAGAGCGGAGCGAGACCTCCGAAAGGAGGAGTGCTCGAGCATCTGAAAGAGTGCCGAACTCAAGCATACTCAGAGTGGCATGGGCGTGAGTGGCCTGCCAGAGTCAGCAGACAGAGCGATTTGGCGGTCTCCAGTGTAGGAGGCCCAGAAAGCCATGGAAGGGCAGTACCCTCGGTGTGGTCGGTCACGGGAAGTTTCATCCGGAAAGTGTCTCAAGGGTTTGGTGGCTGTTTCATATGTGGAGAAAAGGGTCATATGATGAAGGATTGTCCTCGAGGCGGGCGGGAGGGATCCAGTCTCAAGTTGAGAGGCCAAAAAGACAAGGGCAACTGACGATGGATCGAGGTAGGCGATTCGGTGACGGAGGGCCAATCTGGTGGCGAGCCAGGGCTCGAGGTCAAGCAACGGTAGAGTGTTTGCTATGACGAGAGAGGAAGCGAGCAATGCTCTGAAGTTGTGGATGGTATGGCACAGTTATATGATTTCCGGTTTATGTTTTGATGAACCTTGGTTCAACTCATTCCTTTGTTGCTTCAAGTATGAATATGCATGCCATGAATTACGAGATTTTAGACAATTTTCTGGTTGTTAGTACTCCTTTAGGGAGTAAGATGGTAATCGATTCGATATATAAAGATTGTGAGATCGATATTGGTGGTGCTAGATTGGTAGTTGATTTACTACCTCTAGACCTTGAGGGTTAGGCGTCATCTAGGCATGGATACTATGGAGAGTATAGAGTGAAGCTTGATTGTAGCCTGAAAGAAGCAGAGTTTGATCTGGGTGAGGTCAGAAGGTGATTTTCAGAGGGGATAGAAAGTTGCCAGTGCCAAAGATGATTTCAGCTTTATTAGCGGATAGCATGATGAATCAGGGGTGTGAGGCTTACTTGGCTCATGTGGTAGATTCAGCAGAAAATGTGGGAAGATTGGAGGATTTCATTGTAGTAAGGGAATTTCTGAAGTATTTCGGAGGAGTTCTTGGGGTTGCGCGGTGAGGAAATTGAGTTCCAGATTGACTTGATTCCCGGAACCGCGCCAATCTCGATACCTCCGTACAGAATGGCTCCAGTTGAGTTGAGGGAGCTGAAAGAGCAGTTGCGGGAGTTGCTTGAGAAGCAATTCATCAGGCCGAGTTCCTCACCACAGGAGCTCGGTTTTATTTGTTAAGAAGAAAGATGGCACATGGAGGATGTGCATCGACTACCGAAAGCTCAACAAGGTGACAGTCAAGAATAAGTATCCGTTGCCACGGATAGATGATCTGTTTGATCAGCTGCAGGGAGCGATGGTCTTCTCTAAGATAGATCTCAGGTCAGGTTATCATCAACTCCGGATCAGGGAGTCTGATATTAACAAGACCGCATTCAGGACCCGTTATGGGCATTATGAGTTCAGGGTCATGCCTTCGGTGACCAATGCTCCAAAGACCTTTATGGACCTGATGAACAGGGTATTCAGGGAGTTCTTAGATCAGTTTGTCATTGTCTTCATAGATGACATTCTGGTCTATTCTAGAGATGAAGCAGAGCATGAGCAGCACCTCAGAATAGTGTTGCAGAGATTGAGAGAGCAGAAGTTGTATGCCAAATTCAGTAAGTGTGAATTTTGGCTGCGTGAAATGGTGTTTTAGGTCATGTGATTTCCAGCAGAGAATTCATGTTGATCCAAGGAAAGTAGAGCGATAGTGAATTGGCGGGGCCAAAGACAAAAAAAGAAGTCGAAGTTTTACGGGTTTAGCGAGGATACTCTGAAGATTTGTAAAAGGATTCTCCTTAATAAGCACTCCGATGACCAAGTCGTTAAGGAAGAATCGGCAGATTCATATGGAGTGATGAGTGTCGAAATAGTTTTGAGGAGCTTAGCGAGAGGTTAACCGGTGCTCCAATCTTAGTACTTGCCAGATGGAGATCGGGGTTATCGGTTTCTGATGATGCATCGAGGAAGGGTCTAGTCGTGTATTGATGCGTAATGGCAAAGTAATAACTTATGCATCTCGGCGATTGAAGCCTTATGAAATAAATTACCCTACTCATGACTTGGAGTTAGCGGCAGAGTATTTTCCTTGAAGATATGGAGGCATTACTTGTATGGGGTTCAAACCAGAGTTTTCTGGACCACAAAGCCTCAAGTACATTATGAGTCGAAGGAGTTGAATCGAGGCGAGAAGGTGGTTAGAGCTAATTAAGGATTATGATCGATGATAGAGTATCATCGGCGGGGCCAATGTAGTGGCGGATGCCTTAAGCGAAAATCATCTATAGCGCATGTGCAATCGGTTTACTTGCCTCTGTTGGAGCGGATGGCAAAGCTTAAGATCGGTGTGAAGCGGGATCAGCGGTTGCATTCTTGCTCGATTCGGTGAGACCTATCCTTAGGGAGAAGGTCGAGGAGTTGCGAGGCGGGATGCGAAATTAAATAAGCTCGAGCGGATATTCGAGAATGGCAAGCGATCGAGAATAGGCGTGAGAGATGATGGTGATGGTAGTCGAGCGATTGTGCATTCGAATGTTAAAGCGATTAAGGAGGAAATTATGGATGAGGCACACAATCGCCTTATTCCATGCATCCAGCGACACCAGAATGTACGAGACTTGAGAGAGCATTTACGGTGGAAGGGCATGAAGAAAGATGTAGCGAAATTTGTGGCGGTGTTTAGTGTGTCGCAAGTCAAGGTTTGAACACCAAGCGCCTTCAGATGTTTCTGACCATTGTCCATTCCGAATGGAAATGGCGGAGGATCCTGATGGATTTCTGATGGGTTTGCCGGGACGGTTAAAAGCATGATGCCATATGGATCATCGTTGATCGATTGACTAAGTCGGCGCACTTTTAGCGATCAGCGAACAGATTATTGAATGTGCTAGCCAAGAAGTATGTGGATGAAGTAGTCGGGTTGCATGGAGTGCCGAGACTCCATAGTATCCGATAGAGATCCCGATTCACGTCCGATTCTGGGTAGTTTGCGAGGCTCTAGGAACCAGGCCGAGCTTGATGCGACTTTCCATCCTCGAGAGATGGTCGATGCGAGAGGACTATTCGAGACACTAGAAGGATGCTCGGGGCTTGTGCAATGGACTTGAGGAGCATGGGACGAGCATTTGCCGTTGGTCGAATTTGCTTACAACAATTGTACCATTCGAGCATCTGATGGCTCCTTATGAAGCATTATATGGCGAAAAATGCAGAACTCCCATATGTTGGGATGAGGAAGGTGAGAGCGATTAGCGAGGACGAGTTGGTCCAGATGACGATGGATAAGGTTAGTCCGATCAAGCGGTGAAAGCGACTCGGGACGGATGAAGAGCTATCAGAATCTTTGTAGGAAAGAAATGGAATATCGATGAGGGATAAAGTGTTCCTCAAGACCTCTCCATGGAAAGGGTTATGAGATTTGGTAGAAAAGGAAGCTCACCACGGTATATAGGTCCATATGAGATTATAGAAAGGATTGGACCGTTAGCTTACAGATTGGCATTGCCTCCAGAGCTAGCTCAGATTCATGATGTTTTTCATGTATCGATGCTGAGAAGGTACAGATCAGATCCTTCTCACATCATTCAGACCTCAGAGGTCCAGCTAGATGATGATCTCAGCTATGAGGAAATGCCGATCCGGATCTAGATAGTAAGGAGAAAGTCCTCGAAACAAGACAGCTCGGTAGTAAAAGTCACGTGGAGGAACCATGCAGTTGAAGAGGCGACGTGGGAACCTTTGGATGCAATGCAGGAGCAGTACCCACACCTCTTCAATCAACCAGGTAAGAATTTCGAGGACGAAATTTCTTAAGGGGGGGAGAAATGTTAGCCCCAAAATTTTTTTTATTTAATTAAGCATGATTAGTCTAATTAAGCAAATTATGTTAGCATTAATTAAGGTGACATTAATTAATGTATGATAGTATTAATAAGTTAGGTGAAGAATTAATGAAGTTAGATATGTTAGTTGGACTTAAATGAGTTAGGTGAAATTTAATGTGTTAGTGGGCTTAAGTTTAAAAGAAAGTAAGATGGGCTTAAGTTGTTAGTAGGTTAAAGAGGGAGTAAGGAAGATGAAGGAAGGGAGTTAGATTGGGCCTTGGGCTTAAGTAAGTAATAAGAGAGGAGTATATAAGGAGAGGTTTAAGTGATTTTGGTGTAGGCAAAGTAGAAAAAAACGAAAATCAAAGGGGGAGAGAGAGGAGTTTTCGGTGGTGAAGAGAAGGGAAGGAGAAAAGAAGAAGAAAGAAAAAGGTTAGGGATTTTCCAAGAGTTTGGGTAGGTTTTTGATGAAAGTGCAAGTATAAAAAGGGTGGAAAACATCAAGAGCTTCATTTTGAGCTAGGCATCTCATTGTGTTGTTGAGTTTCAAGGTAAGTCATGTTTTCCACTAGCTTGTTATTGTTGGATTTTTTGTTCAAAGACTTAGTTGTGGAATGGGTATTGTGAATATCAAGTTAATTTCTTGAAAGATGTTGTATGGGTTTGTTATTGAAGTTGAGTTAACTTTGGAATTTTATTTCCATGAAGTTGACGAGGAGGAAGGATTGATCGGTGGAAGAGCCCAACTTAGCAAGGATTTAGCGATTTTAAGGTAGGTTCTTGTTTATCTTTAAGTTAGTAAGATTTGAATACTATGAATTAGTGAAATTAATGATTAATAGCTAACATAAATGAGCATTAATTGTGTGAGAATGCTAGTAATGTACATTTATGATTGCCATCTATGATTGTCAATTATGATTGCCTATAAGTGAAAATTATAGCAAATGGATGCCACTTACATGAATTGATATGATGATTGAGTTGTCTTGAGCAAATTAAATTGAATGCCTTGAATGCTATAGATTGCGTCAAAAGTCAGCTTTTATAATGCATAAAATTCAGTTTTCAGAAATTAAATGAATGGATGCATGAATGTCCATTTCAACAGTCAGTCAGCTAGATGAGATCAGTCTAGTTTAATACATGAATCTATGTTATGTGGGTAAGGTAGTCCATCAGCATAGTCACGTCGACGTTGACCCGAAGATAGCCTTCTCCGGCTGCCCGATTGTGGCATAGGATGTTCCTTTTAGGACTCCTCAAAGATATGACTACACTTGTGTAGCTCATCGATTTATGGACTTACCAACCATCACTATGCATTACATATCGGTTATGTGTTATCAAGATATTTAGCATTGAGGGCTGTGAAATTCATGTGAATTGTGATTGTGGAAAGTGATAATTGTATAGAATTCATAATTGTGAAATTTGTAGTAGAAATTGCTAAAAGTATGCTTAATGAGATAGAATTGATTTATTAGCTTAAATATAAACTTGCTACCTCGAGCAATAGCTCACCCCTCCATCCCTCCCATTCAGTGAAGAGCGAGCACGAGGATGAGCATTAAAGGGCAATACTCCAAGAATTGTGTTTTGTCACATTTAAAGTAGAATTTTGTAACAATGCTTTAGTTGCATTTTAGCAAAACAATGCATTTGATCATTTTGTAATTGGGCTTTAAATGCCCTCTAAAGCATTGTAAAATAGTATATTCGATTTTCAATGAAAATGTATGAATGATGATGTTTTCAAATGGAGATATCCATACATGCATGATAGGTTGGGTTATGAATGAGAAGTGATAAATGATGCAATAGCTTGATGAATGCATTGATTAGCTTTGAGTTTGCGATAGTTGTATAAGATCTATGTTTGGGTTGGATTGAGTTGATAGATGATTAAGAACGAGATTGTGTTAGCTGGTTATGGGTTGAGAATGTCTAGAAAACTAAGAGTGTGTTGCTGCCTCCGAATGTAGAATTGTTGTGTAGGTTGTGGTCTAAATTGAAGAATTGGGTTAGGAATAAAATAGGGAGGTGCTGTCAAATTTTCCAAAAAATTTGACAGTACTTACTATCAATATTAGACCCTCTTCGGGTTGGAATTAGATTAATAAGTCTTCATGAGGAATGAAGAAGAAGATTAGAGCTTTCCAAGGGTGTATAGTATGTCTCATTTGGATCTAGGGATAAAAAGTTATGAGTCTTGAAAGATGGTGATTCCAAGTGGGTTTGAAAAGAGAGGGTTCCAGTCGACTGGAAGGTGTTCCAGTCGACTAGGAGAGGTTCCAGTCGACTGGAAAGTGTTCCAGTCGACTACTCGGAGGGCGGAGAATATTTCTCGTAAGTTCCAGTCGACTATAAAGTGTTCCAATCGACTGAAATGTTTCGATCATTGGAAATGTTTCGATCATACTGAACTAACAAAATACCGTCGATCGACTAGCATCTATTCCAGTCGACTGGGATTATTAGTCAAGTGTTTTGGGCTTGTTAGAGGCCGAATTTGGTTTTGTGGTCTTCATAAGAGTTGTAGATCTAGATGTCTATTTTCTAACCGTCCAAGAACGAAGTCATTCCGACATCTATAGTGAAAGTTATGACATTTGCGCCAAAACATGTTTGATAGGAGTCAAAACATGAACATGTTGAGTTTGTCGGGTCATAACTCCTTCGTCCGACCTCCAAATGGGGTGAGGTTTGGACCATTAGCTTCATAAGACATGTATCTATCTCCCTACAAAATTAGTAACAATTAAATTTAAATTGAGGAAGTTTGCATTAAGCGGGCGAGTGTCACTTAGGGTTTCGAAGATTATGAGCACAGGGCTTCAGGATTACGATAATTAAGTGGTTGGGTCACGAGATCCGACATCTATGGTGTCCAAGCAAGTGTAATAAGTATGAGCCCCATGTAGTCGGATCTCGGATCCAACAGTTGGGGTCCGGTCTCCGGGTCGGGTCCCGACATCAAAGCGATCGGAATCCGGTTCTCGGGATCGGGGCCCAACATCATGTTGATATGGGATTCTCTTGTGTTGGATGTGTATTATGAAGGTGAATTTAGGCAATTGAAGGAAGAAGAAAGGCCAATTGTTCAAGCTCCTAGCTTAAGGAATTGAGGTGGGTAATGTTTTAATGATTGAGATTATAGGCTACTGTTAGTTTTAAAATAAATGTTATCTAATGTTTTTGAATGGTTTATAAAGTTGTATAAATAATTCTTTGTGATGGGTTGAATTACTATGAGATGTTTTACATTTTGGGAAATAATTGTGAAATGATTTGTGAAGTGAAAAAGTTGGATACTTGATTTTAGAAAAAAACGACAATTTGGGAAATTATGTGAAAGTAAATATTTGCAAGAGCCAATTGTGGCTAATGATTATAAATTGTATGAATTATATGATATGCATGCTTGTTTGGGTTTGTGGTGGTCCCTCATGTGTGATAGGTGCACCTGTCAAAATTATAGCCTTCTCCCGGCTGCCCGCTAGTGGCAATGGAGCTCCTCACGGACTCCTTCATGTGTTCACAGCTACACATGACCGCTCTGCGAAAATGTGTAGTACGTCCTGTTTGGATCCACCCAAACCATCAATTATGTGATTATGTGATATGTTTGATCAAGTTGTTTTTGTATGTATATTTGTTGGTAATTGCCTTTGATAAATTGATGCACCAATTTGTCTATGCTTATGTGATAGCTTGATGTGATAAATTTATGAGAAGTTTGATAATAAAATTTTAAAGGTTTTCATTAATGTGGAGTTGGCTTTGAAAACAAGGAATTTTGATGGAATGAAAATGTTTTGACCAAAGTAAATTGGCTTTGATAAGTTTGAAAGATCTTTACAAATCTGAAAGTTGCTTTGAGAATGAGAAATAAAAGAATATTTTTGCTTATTTCTTAATTATTAAGCTGTTACCTACTGAGCCGTCGAGCTCACACCCCCCTTTTCCCCTCCACAGGTAACGAGCGGGAATACGAGTTAAAGTATTGGGATTGAGGCATCACTTCAATGTTCTTAAGTTAGAAGTCATTTTGTTTTGATATGAAGCATGAGGTTTCATTTGGAGATTTGTTTCAATATGTACTTCGACATTTTACATTTGGATTGTAATCGGGCTAAATGCCCTATAAAGCGTTGTAATGACTCATATTTGTTATATAAGTACAAGAGTGTTGAGTTTTAATGTATTTTGTGCAATTCATATATGCTTTATCACAATGTATCATTGTATGGATTGAATTTGACAAGAAAGGGAAAATGAACTACTTTAAAGTTTGGATTTGATTAGAATGATAGGAGTGTGGATTGTTGCCTTGAATTGAGTATGGAGATACTCTTGTGATTGAGTTATGATATATGAGGTTGGATGTTAAGTTTTGTGCAGGTGGAGGTACTAGGAATGAAGATTGGTTAGTTAAAGTTTTAGGGGAGGTGCTGTCAAAATTGTTGTAAAATTTGACCAGAACTTCTCTTTAGTTTTAGGTCCTCTTAAGGTTTGAATTGGAACAAAGAGTCTTCATGAAGATTGTAGTAGAGGTTTATACTTTTCCAATGACATATGATTTGTCACATTCGGACTTAAGGTTGAAAAGTTATGGTGTTGGAAACACATTCAGTTACTGTTCATGCTGATATTTTACTGTTTCATTGGTCCTTATATGAGTAAGTCATTTGAGTGAGTTTTTACCTCTTTTAATGATGGAATTAAGTTTTTCATCCTTAATGAAAGTTGTAGATCACTTTGTTATCTTTCCATTGAGGTATAATATGTACATTTTAGGATTTGGAGTAAGAAGTTATGACAATTGGAAGATAACAGTTATAGTCATTTTGTTGTTCATATAGCTTGTGAGGTTAAGTTAGATTTGAGGACTAAAGATTGAATTCATGGATTTGATAACCATGTAAGTTGTAATTTGTGATTTTGGTGAGTTGATCTTGGAGTTTAAGGTGTTATGAAGTGTTTAGGTTTTGGAATGAGTAATTTTGGAAGGGTATAAATGGTTATGAAGTTAGGTTGAAGTTTGAGATGCATTGGATGAAGATTTGAAGTTTTGGGAATTTGCGTGTCCATTAAACGGACAGCCTCGGGTGTAGAAACACCCCTTCCCTTGCCCGTGTCCGTTAAACGGACTTGCATGTCCGTTTAACGGACATTCGCGAGCCATTTGTTACCATTTCACCCGTACCTGTCCGTTAAACGGACATGGCTGTCCGTTTCACGGACAGCTACGGGAAAGATGATGCATTTTCGAATTTTTAGAGGCCTATTCTCATTTTGTGGTCTTCATGAAAGTTGTATATCTAGATTTCTACTTTCTAATGGTGCAAAAACGAAAGAAATCCGATTTATACATCAAACGTTATGGTTATCGCGCCAAAAGAGTTTCAAACTGATTCAGGATGTAAACATACTTGATTCTTTTGGGCATATTTCCCTCATCCGACCTCCAATTGAGGTGAGGCTTGAACCATTAGATTCGTAAGGCATATATCTTTCTCTCCACCAAATTTTGTGTCATTTTGAGTCAAATTGAAAAATTTTGCATTGAAACAATTGAGAGGTCGGTTTGGAGATCATATTTGGAGTATGAGCTCTTTTAGGTTTTTAAAGCATAACTTGAGTTATACAACTCCATTTGAGGTGATTCTTGTTGCAAAACGAACTTGAGGTTTAGGGCTACAACTCATATGAATAAGTCAACCTTTGATTTTGGTGTTTACATAGTGTACGTTCACCACGAATGTGGAGTTACAGCTAAGAACCCTGCAAGGTTATAAGCACAGGGCTTCAGGACTCGGGAAATTGGGCTTTGGAGACGGGTCCAATAAACGTGGAATTAAAGCAAGAGTGATAGTGTGAGGTTTTAAGCAGTTGGGGTCCGGTCTCCGGGTCGGGTTCCAACAATAGTTGAGTCTAGAAACGCTCGGTTCATTGAGAATGGTCAAATCCGTGGGAGTGGAGAAACACAAAAAGTGAATATTCACGAGAATCGAGTAAAAACTACTCAAAGTTGAGTAGAATCTACTGCATCAGACGTGATTCCACCGGTTGTTATTCCTATTGTTGCATCACGAATACGCAACATATCGGAACAACAAATTAATGTTCCAATTCCACAAATTGAATATATTAATGACGAACCAGCTAATAATGATCAAGTTACGAATGATTAAGTAATGTCACAAGACGTAGCATTATGAAGGTCTGTAAGGCAAGGAAGGCCAGCTATCTCAAGTGACTACGAAATTTACTCACTTGAACATGAATGTGACTTGAGCATTGATAAAGATCCAGGCTCATTCAAACAAGCCATAGAATGTAACAATTCTGAAAAATGTTTCAATGCTATGAAAGAAGAGTTAAAATCAATGGATGACAACAATGTCTGGGAATTAACTAAATTGCCAGAAGGTGCAAAGCAAGTGAAGTTGTAAATGGGTCTTTAAGACCAAACGTGACTCACAAGGCAACATTGAAAGGTATAAAGCCAGACTTATTGCCAAAGGTTATACTCAAAAGGACGGTATTCACTATAAAGAGACCTTCTCTCCAGTTTCAAAGAAGGACTCTTTAAGAATTGTTATGGCACTGGTGGCTTATTATAATTTAGAGCTTCACCAAATGGATGTAAAGACCACCTTTCTTAATGGTGACTTGGAAGAAGAATTTTATATGGATCAACCGGAAGGTTTTGTGACCACAGGAAAGGAACGATTAGTGTGTAAATTAAAGAAGTCAATATATGGACTGAAACAAGCTTCCCGACAATTGTATCTTAAGTTTAATGATATCATTAAGTCTTATAGTTTTATAGAAAACACCGTTGATCGGTGTATCTATATAAAGGTTAATGGGAGCAAGTTTATTATATTAGTCTTATATGTTGACGATATTCTTCTTGTTGCGAATAATGTTGTTTTGTTATATGATGTAAAGAATTTTCTTTCTAATAATTTCGAAATGAAAGATATGGGTGAGGCATCCTATGTGATAGGAATAGAAATATTCCAGGATAGATCACAAGAATTGTTAGGATTGTCTCAGAAAGGATATATCGAGCAAATATTAGAAAGATTTCAAATGGAAAATGCTCCACAGGGATAGTTCCAATTCAGAAAGGGGACAAATTTAGTCTAATGCAATGTCCACGAAATGATTTGGAACATAAGGACATGGAGTCTATTCTTTATGGGTCAGTAGTTGGGAGTTTAATGTATGCTCAAACATGCACTAGGCTAGATATTAGTTTTGTTGTTGGAATGTTAGGACGATATCAAAGTAATCCTAGACTGGATCACTAAAAAGCTGCAAAGAAAGTCCTTAGATACTTACAAGGCACCAAGAACTATATGCTTACATATAGAAAATCAACTCATCTTGAAGTGATAGGTTACTCAGATTCAGACTATGCCGGTTGTATAGACTCACGAAAATCTACATTCGGCTACATGTTCCTATTAGCTAGAGGAGCAGTTTCATGGAAAAGTGGAAAGCAGTCCGTCATTGCTACTTCCACTATGGAGGCAGAATTTGTAGCGTGCTTGAGGCTACAGTTCATGGATTGTGGATGCGGAACTTTATCTTAAATCTTGGTCTTGTCGACAATATTGCCAGATCGTTAAGAATTTAATTGTGATAATTCCGCATCCGTATTCTTCTCTAAGAATGACAAATATTCCAAGGGTGCGAAACACATGGATTTGAAGTATTTGTCTGTGAAAGAAGAAGTGTAAAAACATAAAGTATCAATTGAGCATATTGGTACTGATCTCATGATAGCGGATCCGTTAACGAAAGGCTTACCACCCAAAATATTTATTAGTCATATTGAACGTATGGGCCTTATAGATAAGTCCTTGTTAGTATAGTATTCAGACATGTATATATACATATCATTGTCTTGCTCGAATTGTTATGACACTTGTTGAATTCCATTACAGTCTTATGTTTTTGCTCACTTATTGGTTATCCACATTATGTTGTATACAATAATTATTATTTGTGAGATAACAATTACCGAATTACCCACTTAAAGTTTGTTGAGTTAAGTTGATTTTGTGATACATGGAAGGAATCAGGTTATATAACTTGTGACCGCCATGATCTCATCAGCTTAATTCAGTTAAGGATGACTTCATCGATTCCATGTATTGTGTGCACTGAAAGTTGTTGAATCACCAAGTCGTAACATAGGCTAAGTGAGAGATTGTTATACTATTTAAATGTCCCATGTCACTTATCAATTTGAGTCTTATGTAACGCACCCAAGATAATGGTTATTGGGTATTATTGAATGGGTCTCAACTGGATCAAAGATCCTTTTTCTCTCTCTTCTACTTACCAAAGGACACGTCCTTTGGTAATGGTATATAAGTTGAAAAAACTTATTGAATCATTATTCTAAACCATTTGAAGAATTCATTAACGAAAGAAGACGAGAAGAAATAAAACTCTTTCAACGAAATCAACATTTAACGAAACAACTAGCATGGATACAGGTAAGCGCAAAAATGAATCAATCCGATAAATGTTTTACATGTTTCTCTTTTAACACAACCCCACCATGCAGCTTCCAGCAAACCAGTCAACTCCAACAACAGACGAACACCCAACCAACCCCGCATACCCACGTTCCAAACAGCTCCAGTTAGAAATGCATCTTAAACACACCAGCCCCACAGTAACTCAACTCCAGCTGATAACGTGCCAGCAGTGTTCCTCGACGCTGCTGAGTTACAAACCCACCAGGTAGATCCACAGCAATGCCTCGAGCTAGAAACGCACGCCCCATCTCCATCTAGGCAGTCACTCAGCAACATCCCTCAGGAACGTCCGACGTCTCCACACCAACACTCACTGGTATTGTTTTAATTTTTTATGTTTTATTTATTTTTCCTTCATTTTTATTACTGACATGGTTCTTTATTTCATTTTAATTTTAATTTTAATTATAATAAGTTTCGGAGTAATTTTCTGTTTATACTTGTAATCATTATGGGACATTCTAAAGGTTCTGTAAGGACAGTAGCTCTACGGTGAATCTAAGCACACAACATCCATCTGCTACTGGACCTACTACCAGTACCACAAGAATGCATGCTCAAATAGAGAAAAACGTATCTAACTTGCACGGTTATCTCACTTTCAACACTAAAGACAAACAATGATACGCTAATCTCAAAATCGGACATATTAAATTATTAATGCCGGTTTAAAGAAACTGAAAATTTTATTTACAACTTAATACATGTAGTTAAAAGTTATTAACAAATGGTAAATATGATTCAAAACAAACTATTTCTTCAGTTGATATATGATAGACATAGATTACAAGATTCAACCATAGTTTTATGAATTTGAGATTACGCATGATTACCATAACAAAGTTCATTAAGAAGAGTTTGATTGCCGTAAATGGTACTAAAGCAAACAAACTCTCGCTTATAAAATTTTAAAATTATTTCAAGATTTGATATATTTAAAGACTTAAAACAAGACAAAAAAATTAAAATGAGATGAAGACATCAATTAAAAAGAAAACATATTATTGCATAAAATTTTCAACATAATGAAGTACCCTCTTTTTCACCTAACTATTAATTTAAATAAGCAATTTAATGTCTTTCTTAACTAAGTACATCTCCAATTTAAAATACGTTACAAGCAATAATTTTAAATAGAGAATATCAAAGTGTAAAATATAAAATATGGATATAAATCAGTCTACTTTCAATAAACCCAGGTTGGATAACCAAACTTATTGCCATGTCAAAGATCTTAACAACCCAACTTAATACTGCAAGTCACATCAAATTTTGGAAATTAATATGCACCTCATTACGTCAAATGTCTTTTGTTAAGGGGTTGTTTGTTTCTGTTTTTTTTTCCCACTACAAGGAAAAAGAGAAATACCGACGGAACAATACCTACGGTATAGAAGTCGTTGAAAATGCCGACCGAAAAAAACGTAACAGTCGGAGAAATTGGGTGGGTTTAACTTTTTCCGACCGAACACTATTCGGTCGGTAAATATATTTTCCGACGCGCGATTTCCGTCGGTGACGGAGTCGGTAAAAACCTCGCCCTTCGGTTAATGAAAACGACGTCGTTTTGGTTTAAACCAAAACGACGTCGTTTTGGTTATTATTTAGGGCTGCGTCTGCGTTTCTTCTCCTCTTCCCACAGACGCAGCCCTCTAGCTCCTCACTTCTCCTTCCTATCTTCTCTGTCGCCGTCCCTGTTCGTCGTAGTTGCTGCCGCCGTTTCATCCGCCGCCGCGTTGCTGCCGCCGTTTCGTCTGTCGCGTTGCTTCCTATCTTCTCTGTCGCCGTCCCTTCTCCTTCCACCGTCGTTGCTAGTCGTCAGTCGCCGCACGCCACGGTCACGTCTCCTCCTCCTCTCTGACAGCGTGGTAAGTTCTCCTGCCTCCCTTCTTCAATTAGTCCGACGGTGTTGAATAGGTATGTTAAAGGTTTTTAAATTTTTATATGTTAATTATTGCTCTAATTGTATGTAAATAATTGGTGTTATATGTAAATGTGAATTATTTGTAAATTATTGTTGTAATTATATGTAAAATATTGGTCATCTGTAAATTATATGTTAATTATGTAAATTATTTGTAAATTATTCTTGTAATTATATGTAAAATCATCTGTAAATTATATGTTAATTGTTGCTGTAATTATATGTAAAATTTGCTTTTATATGCATGTGTAAATTATATGTTAATTATTGCTGTAATTAATCCACGAATTTATTGGTCTTATATGCATCTGTAAAATATATGTAAATTATTATTTTATTATTGCTCTTATATGCATATGTTAATTATATGTACATTATTGCTCTTCAACGATCTTTTAAAGAAAAATGAAAGATTTGAATAAGAAAGTTAAGAATTATTGTACTACATTGCCAAAACTTTCAATTAGGTGTGAATTGGTTGATAATTATTAATAATTATTCTAAAATTAGGTGATCATTATTTAATATTTATTAATAATGATTCTAACTATCGATCAATTCGATTTAATTCAATTCATACCCATTATTAATATTCTAAGTTACGTTGGACTGAAATTTTGATTAAACTAAGGAGATACTAAAATATTGTTATTTTAATCAATTATATTACAATAATATCAATTCCTAGTGAGTTAGAATTTTGAAAATTTTAAGTCAAATTTTGAACTAGTCCATCAAATTTAAATTCAACTTCAATTTTGATTAATTGACACCAAATCAATTTTATGTGGGTTAATATTATCAATAATGATTAAAATTAGTAAATAAATAATTTTATAAAATAATATCTTTGCAGAGGTAGACACCAACTAAAAATGTCTTATTTGTTAGAGCACATTATGTCATTTCTATATAATTAATATTACAACTTCATTCATACATTCAATCTCATTTAATAAATTATCATTTTTATGTTTTGTTTTTGACAAGAGATATGCAATTACAAAGAAAATGACTAGGTGGTTGGTTTAAAGTTGAGTAAAATCAACCTACATTCTTATATTTTCATAACAAGATAAGAGGTTCAACTAACTACACTAATTTTTAATCAAAATCCAAATTCTTAGTTCTAATAGCTACAACAATTTTACTATAATCTAGATAAGTTACAAACGAACCTAATTAATTTTTCAAACTCAAATGGTGTAATATACTTTGAATTGATCTTAAGTTACTATAAGAAATGTACCAAGCATCATTACTTTTAGAGTTTATTAATATAAATACAACCTCGAATATAGGAATGTTCCTTTTCTGAAAACCTTGTAATGCAGACATAGCCTAGAATAACAGTTTAAAAAGTGCTTATATTTGTCTTTGAGAAGAATTGTAGTTTTAGTAAACATATGTGTTTGGCCAAAATTGAATGTGGCAAAATTTTACTTTCCGTTGTAGACTTGTAGACTTGTAGTTGTAGGGACTTGTAGTTGTAGGGACTTTCCGGCGATTGGTTCCGGACGGCAACAATTCTTTCCGTTGGGAGGAATGTGGGAAAATTGTCCAATTCTATGGAAGCAGAACTACTTCAAGTCTTGCTCCATCATATAGTACCAAACGTTTGCCTTCGATGGCCGATCTGTTACTTGAAGGTGTTTAGTATGATCTGAACGTCGACTATTTCCGTGGTTTGAACCTGTAATAACATTTATTAAAGTTATCAAACATATTCTCATTTCATTGTCAATCTTACATGTTTAAGCTTTCTTGAAACTCGAAGAGGACATGTATGCCGATAAAGGTGACTGCAATGTCACGTCAGCTTATAACGGAATAGGAAGATCGGGTATTTTCAACTCCTCTACTATTCCCCAAACCTCGCCGCACAATCACGTATTCAATAATATACCGCTTTCATTCATCGATATGGTTGGTTAATATCACGGTTTCAACATTTCTTCACCGATTACGCTTTTAGGTACATTTGTTCCTGTTAGTAGTTCATCCACCAAGAAGTCTACCATTCTAAGACCGGGCACTCATTCACCGCTTCCTCAACAAATCTAGATATAGCTGCAATGTTATTGCAAGAATGTGAGCAACAACGCAATGCACCGGACGGAGTATCACTATTTCAATTGGTGCTTTTGAACGTGCGCGAACCCTTCTCGGAACCCGACATATCGGGGACTCTTTCACGTTTACCAACTTCCATGTTATATGGAATCCTAAAAAATGAATAGATCGATTATGTACTACCAGACATATTTACCCTTTGCCTTCACGTTCAATTATTGTTGTATCCGTAACACATTAAAAGTGAACATTGCATATTTATATTACTGTTAAGGTTCATTTATGGTTGATAACAATTTGTTAACCTTCATATATTGTCATAGTTTCTCCTCTATGTGTTGTGTAGAATATTGCATTCAAATTATAGATTGTACATATAGAGAATTGTGGGAAATTGAATTTCAGGAAAAGAATGGGACCAAAAAGACAACGTGACTTCATGCCACCGAGGTTTCGAACCATGCTCGGGGGACATTACAGTGAAGGTGGTTCGTCACAATCAGCCGCACCTACTGACTCACCATCTCCACCACTGGTGCCGGGAGTTGCAGTTGAGGCATCACCGACTGCTTCTCAGCCTACATCATCCCCTTCCCCAACGCATATATCGTCCAACACTAGCATACCGGATGCAGGAGACGTCCGTCAGCCTGGCGCTGAGGGACCTGATGGCAGAAAGTTTGTTTTTATTGTCAATGGCCAGTAAGTGATATCAAAGCACTTAACAATTTGCTTATTATCAACTTTTACTTTTACCAATATGTACATAGGGTAACATCACTAGATATGTTAGGTTGGTTCCGTCTGGACCAATTTCAAGAAATATGACTTCCTCGTTCAAGCAAAGAATTGAACATGAGGGTTATGTTTGGAAAAATTTAGTTGACACCACAAAGCAATTATACTTTCAAGAGTTTGAGGTACACATCATTGTTATTTTCTTGTTACGTTGCTTTATATTCATAATGTTCATACAATATTTTAACATTTTGTTATTCTTACTCATCTAAATTTCAGAAAGAATTTTACTGGGATTCTTGTGTCGACGTCAACATGTATAAACAATGGGAAAAGAAAGCACGCATACGTTATCGCGACTTAATTAATCAAATACGCAAGGTTGGTGCACGACCGCGTTATATTCTGGAGGAAATTTGGAGTCATTGGAACGAATATTGGACATCACCTGCGGCAATGTCCATATCTGAGCGTAATTTGGCCAATGACGTGGAGGGTCAAATAGAGTCTTGCAATGCATACGGGAGGATCAATTACCCACAACGAGCATGCACATAGACTAGTAAGTATCTAATTTCTCTTGACATTTTAACATGTATCTTACTTTGCTTTATTGAACAATGTGATTATGATATAAATGTCTGGTGTCATATGGCTGTGTGAAGTTATTTTCATTGTTGAACAGGGGCAAATATCATATATACAGAGGAAACTCTGGCGAAATTTTTTTAAATACTAGTTAACATCTGACAATTTAAGTTATACGTGTAGGAAAAGGCATTGGGCACGAAGCCTACACCAATGCAGGTATTTGTGCACACCCATACGAAGAAACATGATGGTGTCACCTTCATCAACAGTCGATGTCGAGAAGTCAATGTTAGTGAAATTAACATATTTTAATAATTTTTTAACAATTATAGCTTATTTACTAACGTAAAGATTACTTCCTAATAGGATCAAATACAAGAAAATATCCAGCGACAATCTCAGGAGGAACTATCTGTGGACGAGACTCAGACATATCTTGATGTTGTGGGTAGTTGGGACCGTCGTGGAAGAATATTCGGCCTGGACTCATATGCAAACGCTTGTTATTCGCGCTCTTCCCTTTCTAGTACAGCAGCATCTGCTTGGCCATCTCAATCTCATGATGTATCGGAGCTCCGGGCCACAGTGGACTCATTAAAGGAACAGATAGCTCATCAAAACGAGCAGCTGGCTAATCAAAACGAGCAGCTGATTACTCAACATCACCAGCATATGGAGGACATAGCTAAGGTGAGGGAGGAGATGAGTCTGCAGATGACAGAACAACTGAGAGCAGAGCTGCAACAAGTTTCAAAGATCAAAGAGTCGCTGGAGCAGATGGAGCAAGCAGCTAGGATGAGAGAGGAGATGGAGCGGCTGACTAAGATGAGAGCGGAGATGGAGCAGATGGCCAAGGACAAACAAAGATGCGGAGGAGATGGCTAAGCTTAGGCGGGAGATGGAAATGTCAAGAGGGGGAAGCAGTTGAGCATCTATGATCATTACGATAATAATTACTATAACATTGTCATGTGTTTTCAATTAAAAACATCGAGATTTGTTATTTCTTACTTTTAATAATTATATTAATTTCTTTTATATTTTTTAATTACTAATTTTCTCATTATTCATTATTCTAACGCAACACAAATTAATAAAGTGAATATATAATATAATCATTATTATAACAACAAAACCAAAAAAATTAATCACTCATTACCGATTTTGACAAATTTCCGTCGAAAATGTTCCCCTTATTTACTGACGGTAGCTTATACCGTCGGTAAATGTCGTCGCAGATTACATCGCCTCACCGACGGACTTAATGACCGTAGCAATATTTCTCCGACGGAATAGTAATTACCATTCCGTCGTAAAATAAATACCGACAACAATGTTTCGGTCGGTAATTCCATCGTAAAGGTGCGACGGAAAAATTCGATCGGTAAGTTTAGCTTCGGGCAGTTCACCGACCGATTTTCGCTCCACCATATTCCGTCAGTGATTAATTTCACCGATGGAAATCTCATGTTTACCGACGGTAATTTCCGTCAGTAAAACACTTATTTCTTGTAGTGTCCGTTTTTTGTTGTCGTTTTTGTAAAAAGAAAAATAAGTAAGTAAAACGTGTTTGGCTTACTCTGTTGTGATTTTTTGTTTCTGAAAATAAAAAAACCACAACAATTTTACAGAAACCAAAAAACATCATTTCTTTAAATTTTGACAATATGTTTTTTTCTACAAAAAACCAACATAACCCTGGTTTCTATCTCGAAATAATAATAATAATAATAATAATAATAATAATAATAATAATAATAATTAATTTATAATAATAATTAATAATTAATAATAATAATAATAAGATAATTAATTTGGTATAACAAAATTAATAATAAAATAATAATATTAATAGTATTAAAAATAGTAAGTAGAAAATTTACAACAATAATTAATAATAATATTATTATTAACAAAATAATAATAATAATAATAATAATAATAATAATAAATAAGAATAACTTATTAAATAATAATAATAATAATAATATTATTATTATTAAATTAATCATAATAAAATTAATAAGAATAACTTAATAATAATAATAATAATAATAATAATAATATTGAGTTTAATAATAATAATAAAAGTAAGTAGAAATTTTATAACAATAATTAATAATAATTAATAATAATATTATTATTAATAATAAAATAATAATAATAATAATAATAATAATAATAATAATATTATTATTATTATTATTAATAGTAATAGTAAGTAGAAATTTTATAACAATAATTAATAATAATTAATAATGATATTATTATTAACAACAACAACAACAACAACAACAACAACAACAACAACAACAACAATAATAATAATAATAATAATAATAATAATAATAATAATAATAACTTATTCAAAATTAATAATAATAATAATAATAACAATAATAATAACAATAACAATAACAATAACAACAACAACAATAATAATAATAATAAGTTCATCGAAATCTCAACCAAACGGATTTTTATTTTCAGTTTTATGCTACAAATCTCAACTAAACAAGTTTTTCATTTTTTTAAGCAAAAAAATAGAAACTAAAAACAGAAAATAAAAAATAAAAACAACAACAGAAAAACAGAAGTGAAACCAAACGAACCCTAAGTATGCTATCTTTACAATTAAATTTCCACTCGAGAAGCTATAGGGATTAAAACGTTTACAGTCAGGGTCAGGCAAACCTACAATCTTCATGGCGCAAGCATATTTTTCCCGCATCGACTTTTTAAAAGTTGAAAATAGTTTACTCACCTGCATGCGCAAGAGACTTGGTACAAAAGGGAAGGTTTGATTATGCTGAGAATCCAGATGCGAAGATTTCAGTGAAGCAAACAAAAGAATGAAAGGAAAGAATTGTTGAAGCACTGATGGTGTTGAGACTCACACACGATAATTTAAATTAATAAAAATTATCATATAAATAAAACTATTCTGATTTAACTTTAACATTTTGTTGGTCAAATAAGTTGAAATTTTTAATAATTATTATTTTATTTTTATCAAATTTATATAGCAAAAATTAATAAAATTATATCTTTTATCCTTAATTTGATTTCAAAGCCACAAGAAATCGATACCACTTTTTATTGTTTTTAGGGGTCAAAGGCTGTTATTGTGAAAAGGGGATGGAATTTCAACCTAAAAAATAAGGTCACTAAGAAATTCGTATCTTATAGAAAATTCAGGTAACAAAGAGAAGTTTCAAAATAAACCACCCTCAACGATGCATTTTAGGAAGTAATTTGATAATTATAATTAAATTTAAAATATGTAAATTTCAAAAAGGCACCTTTTTTATGTGGTTGAAGTCGGATATCTTGATCTTTGATCGCAACCACTCAAATTAAGATTGTCCGCTTTGGTGGGCTCAATGGTAAGGCGTGCGTCAACGCAATAAAACCATGGCGTCAGTGATCGAACCCCGGCCAAAGCGAACAAAACTAATTTGAGTGGTTGCGGTTCAGCGTACAAGATACCGTACCCAACCACACCAAATGGATTATCACTAAACCTATCCAGTCGTGAAAAAGGACACAATAATTATTGACTATGCTACCAGTCCTACTCACTCATGAAAAAAAATCGTCACTTCACATAAATTATCCCTAAAGATGTTAATGTGCCTGGCATTAATGCAAAATTTAAGGTTGACTTTGTAGCAATATGTTTAAGAAGTGTGAACTTACCGATACAAAACCTTTGATAATGTCATCTGTAATATTTTTGGGATCTGACTTTTGCAACAAAAGCAAATTGTTAACCAGAGTTTCCAAGCTCTAGGATGCAACTTATTTCTGCATTCTTCAACATTCACAAACTCTTTTATTCCGCCATCATCAACATCGTCGCCAAACGCTCTCTTACCAGTCGTCATTCTCGTCATAATATTGAAAACCAGATCTCGAAATGGCGTCTTCAACTCTACCTTAGCAAAATTTTGCATAGATTCACGAGATAACTTGGTAATCATTTGTTTGACTTCGTCATTTCTAATGCTTACAAGCGAGTTCATTCGACTGATTGACAGCATCTCTGAAGCAGCAAGACGGCGCATGTTACGCCAATGATCACCATACGGTGCATGATCTATGGCAGTGTAGCTATAACCTAAGTATTTCCCCACGAGTAAAAATGAACGATTGGCAAGAACACGATCGTTTTTGGTGGTGAAGCATTCTTCAATGGGTTGACGTTGATGAGACAACGACTAATCTGCGGGAACCATATTCAAGAGTATAAATTGGACCCTACTTTTCAACAAGCTTATATAATACATGATATTATGGACATTCGAGTAATACCCAATAACCATTATCTTGGGTGCATTTTATAGGACTCAATCAATAAATTACATGCGACATTAAATAATCTAACATTCTCCCACTTGGCCCATGTTACGACTTAATGATCCAACAATTTTAAGTTCACACAATACATGGAATCGATCAAGTCATCCTTAATTGAATTAAGCTGATGAGATCATGGCGGTCACAAGTTATATAACTTAATTCCTTCCATGTATCACAAAATCAACTTAACTCAACAAACTTTAGGTGGGTAATTCGGTAATTGTTATCTTACAAATAATAATTATTGTATACAACATAATGTGGATAACCAATAAGTGAGCAAAAACATAAGACTGTAATTGAATTCAACAAGTGTTATAACAATTCGAGCAAGACAATGATATGTATATATACATGTCTGAATACTATGCTAACAAGGACTTATCTATAAGGCCCATACGTTCAACATGACCAATAAATGTTTTGGGCAGTAAGCCTTTCGTTAACGGATCCGCTATCATGAGATCAGTACCAATATGCTCAATTGACACTTTATGTTTTTGCACTTCTTCTTTCATAGACAAATATTTTAAATTCATGTGTTTCACAACCTTGAAATATTTGTCATTCTTAGAGAAGAATACGGCTGCGAAATTATCAAAATAAATCCTTAACGGTCTGGCAATACTGTCGACAAGACCAAGACCAAAGATAAAGTTTCGCATCCATAATCCATGAACTGTAGCCTCAAAGCACGCTACAAATTCTGCCTCCATAGTGGAAGTAGCAATGACAGACTTCTTTCCACTTTTCCATGAAACTGCTCCTCTAGCTAATAGGAACATGTAGCCGAATGTAGATTTTCGTGAGTCTATACAACCGGCATAGTCTGAATCCGAGTAACCTATCACTTCAAGATGAGTTGATTTTCTATATGTAAGCATATAGTCCTTGGTGCCTTGTAAGTATCTAAGGACTTTCTTTGTAGCTTTTCATTGATCCAGTCCAGGATTACTTTGATATCGTCCTAGCATTCCAACAGCAAAACTGATATCTGGCCTAGTGCATGTTTGAGCATACATTAAACTCCCAACTATTGACGCATAAGGAATAGACTCCATGTCCTTACGTTCCAAATCGTTTCGTGGACATTGCATTAGACTAAATTTGTCCCCTTTCTGAATTGAAACTATCCCTGTAGAGCATTTTTCTATTTGAAATCTTTCTAATATTTTCTCGATATATCCTTTCTGAGACAATCCTAACAATCCTTGTGATCTATCCCGGAATATTTCTATTCCTATCACATAGGATGCCTCACCCATATCTTTCATTTCGAAATTATTAGAAAGAAAATTCTTTACATCATATAACAAAACAAAATTATTCGCAGCAAGAAGAATATCGTCAATATATAGAACTAATATTATGAACTTGTTCCTACTCACCTTCATGTAGATACACCGATCACCGGTGTTTTCTACAAAACCATAAGACGTAATGATATCATTAAACTTAAGATACCATTGTCGGAACGTTTGTTTCAGTCCAAATATTGACTTATTTAATTTACACACTAATCGTTCCTTTCCTGTGGTCACAAAACCTTCCGGTTGATCCATATAAACTTCTTCTTCTAAGTCACCATTAAGAAAGACAGTCTTTACATTCATTTGGTGAAGCTGTAAATCATAATGAGCTACTAGTGCCATAACAATTCTCAAAGAGTCCTTCTTTGAAACTGGAGGGAAGGTTTCTTTATAGTCAATACCATCCTTCTGAGTGTAACCTTTGATAACAAGTCTGGCTTTATACCTTTCAATGTTGCCTTATGAGTCTCGTTTGGTCTTAAAGACCCACTTTCAACCCACTTGGTTTGCACCTTTTGGAAACTTAGTTAATTCCCAGACATTGTTGTCATCCATTGATTTCAACTCTTCTTTCATAAAATTGAACCATTTTTCAAAATTGTTACATTCCATGGCTTGTTTGAACGAGCCTGGATCTTTATCAATGCTCAAGTCACATTCATGTTCAAGTAAGTAAATTTCGTAGTCACTTGAGATATGTAACACCCCACTCTCACATGACCTGAACCCGACATCGATGATGATATCCGAGTCCGTGCCCTGTGAGGGTGACGTGCTACATCACTCAGTTAAAACTCAGTATAAATTTTTTTAAAACATAAACATACACAGCGTATATATATTTTACGGAAAACAATTTACATACAATCATTAATATGCACATTGGCCGCGGGGCCCTTTTCATGAATACAATTTAGTTCAGTTTGTTAACTTTACAATATGACCTAATCATTTGTACAAAAAAATCAGAAAGTACAATTTTTCTTAGACACTAATACAGACACGAACTGATCCCGACTTCTTCTAGCATTATACGCCCGTTGCCTAACGAGGTATTCTTCTGAGTCCTGAAAAATAATTGCAAAATTTGGGTGAGTTTTGCAAACTCAGTGAGGTAACCATCATCGATGGTTCACTCAATTTATTCAACACATCAATTCACATAACGTATATTCACATTCTTGCATATTTGACCACATTTCACAATTTTACTTGAGCATAGACAATTAAATACATTTCATACGATTAGACATCCATAACCAATTGAATTCACCAAACACTCAAACATAATATAGTTGTTTCATAATTCACAATCAGAAGCACCCCATGACTATTATCATATCAGTATATGACATTTTGCCTTTCATTCAACCAAATAGATCAAATCAAAAGCAGCATGTAGCATTTTTTTTTTCAATTTATTTCAGTGTTGTGACTAAGCACCTGAACTGTCCGCATAAGGACACATCAATCGTTGAGCCATAGGCTCTAGAACTGTCCCATTAAGGGCTCATTAATCGTTGAGCTTGTAGCTCTGAAACTGTCCCATTGAGGGCTCATTAATCGTTGAGCTTGTAGCTCTGAAACTGTCCCATTAAGGGCTCATTAATCATTGAGCTTGTAGCTTTGAAACTGTGGTTGCTCCGGTCACAACTATCATTAACTAATTTTGCAATCATGCATGTATTCATTTATGCTACAGTTCAATCACTTGATTTACGTATTCCTATATCACAATCATTTTCAAATTATCAAAATCGGACAATTTATTCACAATATTTCACATTAAAAACACAATGACAAATTCACAATCAAACAATATCCCACCATTATCCTCCACAGAGTCAAAATCAAATAATCATCAGCCAATGATAAGTAAGAAACCATCTAGGTCACTCACCTATAGCTTCCGAGCTAATTCCTGGAAGTCTCGGCAATGTCCGTGTGCTGACGTTCCAAATGTGCCTCTATAACATTCAAAATATACAACTATTACCAAATGCACAATCAGGACTATTTAATAATGCACATGTAGCAATTAAAATGTGTACAATGCATGTTCGTGACATTCCCGGCATTATCCCATAATTCACATCACAAAAGATTCCCTTATGACTTAGGAAACCATAGGCACCAAAATCACGCAATTTGGACCTCTATAGGTCCATTTATTGATAAAACACAGAGCAGAAAAATCACTACCCGATCCTCTCACTTCGACCAAACCAATCCCCGATAATTTTGGCTCTCAAAATTCCCAATTTTACAAATAAATGAAATTCAATGTTTCACGGATCCGATGCCTCGAGAATCAGGTCAATCGGATGTCGGACGAAAAAGTTATAAACAAAAGAGTGGAGAGAGGTCAGTTCAGGAAAAATGCATGTCCTAGTCAACTACTCAGAGGTTGTAGTCGACTAGTGCAGGAAAATACATGTCCTAGTCGACTAGTCGGAGGTTGTAGTCGACTAGGTCGACTACAGTGACTGATTGGAAGCTTTATTCTTTCTTTTTGCCATCCCAATTTTCACAAGTCATAACTCCTTGCTCTGAACTCCAAATTGGACGAACTTAGTATCAATTTCAAGATAAAAAAAGATATACAAGTTTTATGAAGGACACAAAAATCAATTTTATCTCTAAGGGTATTAAAAATGCACCCAAAGTTACTATCTGAACAATGTTTCACAAAACAGTATACCATTTTTCAAAAATCATAACTTTCCATCTCTTTTGCCAAAAATTCCAAAATTTATATCAATCAAAAGAACAAAACAAATGATACAACTTTCAAGAACAACATGGAAGCCAATTCCATCTCTAACCAAATCAAATTCTCAAGAAAATCTTAAACTTCTGCCTACCCAAATTATTCTCAACAATAACCCGATATTTCAAAATTCATAACTTCTTATCCCCTTTTAGAAAAATTTCAAGCTTGGTATCAATGAAAAGATCAGAACACATGCTACAATTCTCATGAGGACTTAGGACCAAATTACATCTCTAACTAGGTCAAATCCTCCCATAAATGTGGCTGTCCTGTTAAAACTTATTAAGCAACCATTTCACCTAAACCATGTTCAAACTTTGAAAATGCATAACTTATAATCCTTATATCCAAAATTGACATATTATACCTCATTAGAAAGCTACAACAATCTTATACAACTTTTCAGAGATCACTTGAGCCAATTTCACCCCTAACAGTCCAAAATCAACATCAGAACACAAAAAGCACAAAATCTATACACTTAGAGCTTTTTGCACTCAAAACATATGTTCAACTGAATGACCACCTGAACATTAACAAATCATAAATTTCAACATACAAGTCAAAAAAATTCATACTTTGTGGCGTTAGAAAGCTAAAAAATAAATATTCAACTTTCGTGGAGACCAATTTCACAAAATCTGTCTCCTTTCTCCTAGAAAAATTCTCAAAGTTTCAGGTCTTCAATAATGGAACCAAAATCTGGATACTATTCATCCAGCACGCATATCTCAACTTTCAAGCAAAATTCAAAGCTCTTCAAGCCATAATTAGACAAAACTTCCTTCATGTGAAATCTAGCCATACTTTTTAAGTTTAGTTTAAGCTAAACCTCAACTCAATAGCACAACCATAACAAAAGTTATGACTAAAAATATGAAACCTACACAAAGTAAATTTTCCAGATTTTATACCCAAACCAATTGCTATCACTTCCATACCCTTTTCCAAGCCAATAAGCATCCCAATTAGTCAAGTAATCAACCAAAATTTTATCAAAACCTCACTTAATCACCTAGCCATAACATGGCAGCACACACACACACAATTGTCTTTCCTAAATTTCCATTCATCTAGCATTATAAAACCAATCCAAAACACTTATACCATTTCAAAACCAATCCAAAACATATTCACTCATTCATTTACATTTTTCCTTAATCAATTAAGAACACATCCTACCCATTTCAGCCAACACAAATTCTCATGCAATTAGATGCACAAACATCACAATTCATGCATTAAATGAACAATCAAAACTTAAAACATAATCTTACCTAATTAATCTTCAAAGCTTCAATCTTCCAAGTTTTCAAACTACTCTCTCTTCCTCTCAACAATACCCATGGCTATCACTCCACACACACAATAATCATCATCATCCCAAGGCTTAAGTGTGGATTTATGTGTGAGGAGAAGAAGAGCAAGCAAATAAACAAGAAAGGGTGGAAGAAGAACCAACGAAAATGTAGAGGAGATGAAGGCTACGGAGGAGAGAAGGAAGAAAGCTATTAAAAACACCTTTTACTCTTTCTCCAATAGAATCTCATGGAAGCTCTCCCAAAGGTAGATATTTATCCCACACTTACACATAAAATTAAGTAGGCAAGTGACATGTGTCACTTGCCACTTGTCATGTTTTTAATGGTCCATTTATTTCCTTTCCAAAACAATTTAATTTTTAGTTCAATTTCTCTCCAAATTCCAATGGCTCAGAGTAAAAATTCCTAAAATCATATATCTAATTTTTCAGTGGTATTGGACAGTCATTTTCGGTACCGAAAACCAAATCAGTCTGTCATTTATAAATTTTTCAGTCAGGAAAGATATCTCGAAAAATTTCCAGAAAAATTTCAAAAATTCCACAAAAATGAAAAAACATCAAAAAATCCACTCCAATTTGATTTTCAAACACAAATAACACATTTTTCACAATAATTACGTATGCCGGGAAATGTCATGAATGTATGTACAAACATGTGCATATACAAAAATTACAATTTATGCATATATGGAGGCCATATTGGGCATGACCATGCCGAGATATGTTCACACACTCATATCTCATTCCAAATTAACATTTTACCCTTCCCATCGGAGATGGGATGTTACAACTCTCCCCTCCTAATAAAAATTTCTTCCTCGAAATTCACTTTTGAAAAAAAGAAGAAGGTAGGGTACTGCTATCTTATATACTCCTCCATTTCTTATATCATCTTTCCACTCAATGCTTCCTTTCATAAAATCACCATTGATAGCGTCGATAGGTCTCTCAATTTTCTGTTTAGATATCATACTTTCTCCATTAAGTCCTTGATGAGTTTCAAGATATACAACTCCTTACTTTCAATTTCAATGCCACATATATCGGATTATAATAATACTAACCATAAAATCACTCATCATGCCTTAGTCCCATTTTTGTCATCATTTAATATGAACCACTTTATGTCACATTTATCTACGCCTTGGCACAGGTGATACACTCAAGGACAAATCACTTTTCTTTTCATCGGTATTAGTACTATGAACTTTCAAATCTTCCATATTTTCACAACTTCGATGTGATCTACCAAAAATCCATTTGTCTTTCAAAACCACTTTATTCAGATTTTAAATTCATTTCACTCCCTATTTCACTCACTAACGGTATCCCAAATTTGTTCTAGTTATTACTCAGGGTGATCGACACTTTTTCTTGTCTCACCAGGATAATGATGATTTTGCCCGTAGTCACTTTGCACTATATATTATGTGCTGAAGCATTCCAGATATACAAGCTTTATAACTGTCTCCTATGGTCAAGACTACAAGGAACTCGAACACGTAATCACCCAGTCCGATATTCTTCGCCGCCAATTACTCTTTTGAGGTACACTTACTAGAACATCTCTTTATCAGTTAGAACACATACTTTACTCCATCAAAATTCCTCAAATCCTCCATTTGGGCTTTTCTATTTTTTTTTTGCAAAACTGATGTTACTTTTCCATAACTAATAAGATTTCCTTTTTTTTACTCCATTTTTAACTCGTCACTGTCAACTCTTTATTGCATTTGATTGAGTAACCTAAACCTGAATATCCACATATGTGATACTTTGTTATGAAATATTCTATTTGATACCGTCGCTTGGCACATTAGCTTTATTAGGATCGGTCTCTCTCTGAACAATCCTTTCAATCCTCTCCAATTCTAGTCTTACCTTAATCTCTACTAATCTGTCTAGTCAATGGATATCTAATATGTTTCTGTTCACATCATGATTCCACGCTTTCAAATCAACTACTATTTTAGAAGTTTTCAAGTCATGAATCTAATGTTAGCTCGTGCAGCTATATTTATCTTTAGGTACACAAAATCACCCTATACAGTGCAACCACTTCCCTCTTGATCTCGATTGGGAAACTTTATTGTACATACCACAAACTCTCCAAATCTGAATGACATACTTAACACTATCGTTCTTTTGTTTCAGTCATCACTAACGCGACTTACATACTTTTCTCTCAAGTATTTAATATATGTTCTGTACCTCTATGACCATAGTCATCAACTGATGTCATTTTGCTTAGATCACATTAACCTTCAATATCACAATCCTATTGGGGTATGGTCAATTCCAATAGATCTAATCTCAAACTCAGTGTGCTTATGTTCAGTTATCGTAATTCCTTAAGTAACTAATTCCTCAGTGCAGTAGTATTATCACATGCTATCCTCAATTTTTTTCATTGAACTTCCTTTTTCTCGACGGATTTCAACAGTTCTATCACTTTCCCAACGATTACACTTTGACTTATGCTAATGTCTGTTCATTTATACCCGTTGCTCCACAAATTTCAATCTATCTACAACCATAATTTCCTGTGTTGAAAACCCCTTCATCAGAGATAATTTATGGTTCCCAATTAGATCTAAAAACACAGCCTATGATGTGAACCAAATTTCACCTCAGATGAACAAGAATGTCTCCTCGAATTGTTGGATATTTTACATGAACAAAAATATATATACTCCCGGTAGCCTTTTCTAACCCTTATACTTGAATCTTTGCTATGGAAATAACTCCAATATTCTCATTTTCATTTTTTTATAAAGGAGACAGTACATCACAACTTTTCCGGGAGACCTATCATCTTATTTCAAAATTCCTCCATTAAATCTCAATTCCTTTACAAGCAAACCCGATTGACTCAAGCGAGGGGCCTTGGCCCACTATGGAAGAATTACTCGATTCCATTGTTGAATCAAGAGAAGAACTTATGATTCTAACTACTGGTCATGGAAAGCCTGTCTTCATTGGTCATAAATTAAATTACCCGACTTTCTGACCCTATATCAGTGATTTTTGGTACAAACCTCGATATTGTCACTCACCTATTATCCATGTCATTCCTAATAGCTCAAGAAAAATCAATTACAACATTTCACAAGATCTTTCAAAGATCAATTTGTCTCTTGACTTCTATGATCAATGTATCCTCGATACTAAGGCTCAATGAGGCATTACGCCATTTCATTTACACTTACACCCTGGCTGGTACCATTCAAAATTCTGACATCTTATTGAAGGATGTCTTTATATCATATAGCCACATACTCAAATTCGCTACTGCTACTTACATTCCAATTAACTCTAGATAACATTTCTATCCTTGTTCCTATCCATAACTGGAGGTTGTTATTTGATCATAGCAAAAACCTATTTTTGTAGGCCCATATCATGGCCTGCACTTTTACCTCACATTACCCCACATATTGACAACGATTTTGTGCCAGTTTTCCAGTATTTACCTCTTCTTCTTATGGAACATCTTATGTTGGACCCCGAACTTTTGATGAAAATTAGAAATATTAAAATGAATTTAAGTGAGAAAGAAATTGGTGAGAAAATTATGAATTTAAGGAAATTTGATGAAATTAAAAAAAATTATGAGAAAAAAATTGTTTAATTTTGAGGACTTTGATATTTGAGTGAACTTATATGGATTATGAGAAGAAAGTGGATGAGTTGATTGAAATGAAGTTAAATAGCAAGAATTAAAAAGAAAAAGTATGAAAATTTGAAGAATTTAGAAAGTTTGACTTTTGGGGATAAAATATTTGACTTGAGAGTTGACTTTTTGATTTTGGGAGAATTTGAGAAAATGATCTTATGGAAACTTGTAGTTTATGTCAAGAGTTTTCTGTAGCCATAAAGTTTGATATTTTTCGATATCGGGAGGGAGAGTTATGATCAGTCAAAGTTCGCTTGAAGTTTGACTTTTTGAGAAAAAGTTTACTTTTTGATTTAGGCAAAATTCGAGAAAATGATCAACATGAAAATTGTAGCCTCTGTCGAGAGCTTTTTGTGGACATAAAGTTTGCAATTTTTCGATGTCGGGGTTGAGAGATATGATTTTTCTGAAGATATGTTTTGTTTTGAAAATGCTATTAAGTATAGATTTGTGTGTTTTATGCTTCGAGACCACTCTTCGTATGGATTTAGTTTGAATTAGAGTAAGTGGTCTTCATGAAAGTTTTAGATGATGTTTTTATCTTTCCATTGATATAAAGTTTGTAATTTTTTGATATCGGGGCTAGGAGTTATGAGCCATTTAAATATTGGAAGTCGTTTAGGAAAAACTGTTTTGGACAAAATCTTTGATTGAGTTTTCAACCTCTTTTGAGACCTAATTTGATTTTGAGTTCTTCAAGGAAGTTGTAGAGCTTCCTTTGATCTTTTTATTGACACCAAATTTGTCAAATTCTGATTTCGGGATCGAGAGATATGATTTTTGAAAAGTTCAGTTTTGAAGTTCCGTTACTTTGTTTTTAATCCGATCCCATTTGTAATCTTTTGCTTATAGTTCCGTCGTCCGACATCCGATTGACTCGATTCTCAAAGCGTTGGATTCCTACGACGATTAATTTTATTTTCAGGAAGAATTATGATTTTTAGGAGATTAAATGGAATGAGAATTGATTGAATCAATAGTGAGGATGGGTTAAGGTGGTTAAGTTAGAAAATTTTCTGAACATGGTTCGGTATTTTGTGAAATTTGGGAGCTGTACAACTCCGATTGAGTTGATTCTTGAGGGCAAATAAAATTAAGATATAGGGCTACAAATCATGTGAAGGGATCGAAATTTAATTTCATCCCTAAGATTGTTAATTTCTGGACTGAAGTTATGTTAATGTTCAGTCTCGCATTTTGTGAAGGTCCGATAGTATTTCGGCTATAAATTCTTCGTTTGAGATCCGAATTGAGCGCCGTTAGTGGCGTTGGATTCGTATGATCTAGAGAAACAATTTTCAAGAAGAAAGTTTTTCCAAATTATTTTGTTTAGCTGCTCAAATTCTGGACGCGAAATGACAATTTTTTTAGACACATTGAAGGGCATTTTTGGAAATAGGCTAAAAAGAAGGGGCATAAGAGTCTTTAGCCTATCATTTTAATGACATGACATAGCTTAAAAGAAGGGCTGTCATTTTTAAAGCAACCCACGACATTTCTAGAAACAAAAATAAGAAGAAAAAGAGAGAAGAAAGGAGAGAATGAAGAGAGGATGCATCGGTGGTGATGGGGGAAGGTAAGTTCTCGAATTTTTAAGGCTTCTACCATGAGTTTTGCATGGATTTCATGGGGAAAGGGAAGAAAAAAGATGAAGTTACTATTGGAGCTTAGGAATTTTGAAAATCTAGAGAGAGAAAGAGGTAAGAGAAATTTCAATCTTTGAGCTTTTTCTTAAACTTTGGTTTAGAATCATGGAAAATGATATGGGTATGTGATTTATGAAGTCAATTGTGATGATTATGCCTTAAGTGAGATTTAATTTTGGTTAATTGAGTGATTAGGATTATGTCAAATTTTGAAATTGGGGGTTTTTGAAATTGATGCTTTAGATGGCTTGAATTAGTGATGAATTTGAGATATACTAAGTTAATTTTGATGTTTATGCTTTAGATGAAGTTTAATTTGAAAAATTGTAAATTGGGGGTTTAGGCTTAATTTGAAATTTGGGGATTTTGTGAATTAATGGTGTAGAATCATCAATACTAGTATGAATTGGTGAAATATGAAATCAATTTTGAGGAAATTGTAATTTATGATATGGAATTTGTGTAAATTGGTTTAAGCCAATTTTGAAAATTGGGGATTTTCAAAATTGGAGATTGAAATAGCTTGAATATGTGAGGAATTGATGTTTCCTAAGCTCAATTTGAGTAATTAAGTTAAATATGATATTGAATTTGAGTGGATTGGTTTAGGTGCATTTTAGAATTTGGAGATTTTGAAGGATTTTGGAAATTCATGATTTAGATAGCTTGATTTTATATGGAATTAGTGTCTTCTAAGTTTAAATTGATGAATTATGACATTTATGAAGTTGAATTTGGATTAATTTGGTTTAGGAAATTTTAATGTGGAAGAAAGAAGGAGGCTTGGGAGCAATTGAGGCACAAAGCAAGTTGTTAGCATGGATATGAGGTAGGTAGTATATTTATTTATTGAATTTTAAGCTAAAAATGTGAATTTGAAAATTCAAGAAGCAAAGTTTTGAGAAATGAATGTTTATAAAAATGTTTGGATATTATGATTTTGAAGGATTAATTTCCTTATGTTGGAAATGATTTTTAGAAATTACAAGATTTATGAAAATCATGTTTTTAGACAATTTGAGCAATGTGTTTTATGAAACTATATATGTTTTGATTTATGTATGAAAGAAATAATTGCATTCATGTTTATGCGTTTGATTTATATGTGATTAATTGATTTATTGAATATGATTGTATATATGGAATATGCATGTGTCAAGCTTTTTGACACAATTTGATGTTATGATTTGAAAAATGTGAAAAATCAAGATTTTTGAAAAGTGCCTTCGGGCAATCTGAATTTTCGTTTTCGCTTATGTGTTATGTGGGTTTGGTCAGGTCCTTTTGTGAGTCAATGCACTGTCTCTACCTATTTAAGCCTTCGCTCGGCTGCCCGCAAGAGACAATGGAGTTCCGATCACGGACTCCCTTCACGGCTGCACATGACCGCTATGCGGAAATGTGCAGTACGTCCTGTTATGGACTAAACCAAACTATTTAATGTGTTATTGTGATTTGTGTTGGATGCCGCGGTATAACCCGCAAACACACGCCGCAGTATAACCTGCAAACACCTACGGGTGGGGTGTGGGGTCCAACATCAAACTATTCTGTTATGTTATGTGGTTTTTGATTTTGTTTATGTGCTATGTGATGCATTCATGTTTAAAGCTGTGCATGATTGGTAAAAAGTTTGAGAATTTGAGAAATGAGAAAGTGACTTTTCAATTACGAATTTCGGAAACTGTTTATGAATGTTTTGGAAAGTTTGAAAATGAGTTTTTGGATAAATTTCCGAATGGGAAATGTTTGAAAATTTTGAAAAGATAATTTTCGCTTATGTTTCAATTTATAAATATATTATCCACGAGCTTCCGAGCTCACCCCCCCTTTCATCCCAATCTCCAGGTATTCGAGCAGGAGATCGGATGAAAGAGCGTCAAATTTGATTTTGTCGCATTTGTTTTTTTGTGTAAATTGAGAATTGATATTGTTTTGGCTTGAATTGCCTTTTGTGTATATAAAGCAGTTATTACGGGATGCATATGAATTCGAGACTTGGATATTGATTTTATGATCATAATTGAGTATGATTATGCTTTATGTTTGTAATTGGATATTGAATGAGGATTTTGTATATGGATTTGAGATATTGAATGTGGATGGGATTGATTGAGATTTTATATAATCGATTGAGGATTTATGAAGTGTTAGGTTTAGATGTGCGTTCCTGCTGGTGTTATGGATTCCGGACGGGAGGGTCCGATGATGATTTTGGATTTTGTGATTATAGAAGTGATTTTGAACCATTTGCAGGTTTTGGGTTAGGTCAAAGGCAGCCGTTATGCTGCTGAATTTTCGATAAAATTGAGATAAAAATGAGATTTTGGATATGTATGAGTGTATATAAGAGTATGAAAAATTCGAGATTTGTATATGGATGAATTTCCAACGTGGGAATTATTTGTATTTGATTCAAAGCTTTGTATGAGTTTGATAAATGAGTATAAGAAAAAAAAATTTATACCGGATCTCGAAATGGTACGTCTTAGGGTTTCCAACGCCATTAGTTTCCTATGCTTCATGTTTGCAATGGATGTCAATGTTTGTTCAGGTTGATTAATTCGTTCGCTTTGTATTTGATTCGATTCGCATTCGATTCCGAATTCTGTTTGTTTTTGGTTTCCGCTTTCCGCTTGGGATCCGGTTCCCAGATCAGGTTCCAACATCTTATCATAATTATAGAATTTACATTTTTTGTGCATTGACTCTACTCCTTAGCTTTATCATATTTTCTATAATTGCATACACATATGCAGCCCAAACTCAGACGCATTTTAAGCACTGATAAGGCCATGTTTCTATTATTTCATCGTCCATAATCTATTTCAAATTATAGACGCAGAAGCATCCAGAAGTGTCATCACAGTATCTCAGACATATTATTACGTCAAATCCTAAATTTTATCACATTTCAAATCCAAGTCTAATTGAGTTATTTCTTTTAACCGGGCTTGTACACTTTAATATCACCTTTTTCGCTTCTTCCTAACAATATCTTCACTTACGATACAATATATTTCATAATACACATATCAACACAACTGTAGGACATCTTTCTCTCCCTTATCGAACCATGTACTTTTTCCTCATTTCTAATTATCCCCATTTTATCGGAAAAAAAAGTCGGATTCAGGAATACCTAGTCATCCTGAACTTTTGATCTCACATAAACATATTCTTATACTAAATCGTAACTCTCATCACTTTTAACCAATATTCCTCTCATGTCCATACTTGACCTCTCCAGGCTATTGCAAATTTTGTTTTCTTTCGAATCGATTTATACACTTTAAGTCTCATTATTCATTTTGATATGACTTCTTTCTTAAATCAGCCCATATCAATGTTTTCACATTTATATCCCATTCAAGTGTTTGTAATCATAGTAACCATTTTTCTTTTCCCATTCTTAATTGCCCATAAACTTTTATTGGCTCATATTCTAACATATCATCACTTTTCTCACACTTAAACACTTAACACATGTTCATGCTGAGGACTCATACCCATACGACTCAGACTAGGGATCAGTTGCTACAGTCTGCTATGACATGACTTTAATGTAGATGACTTTACTCATGTTTCAGTAAATGCCCATAGAAGTTCGTACTTCTGGGCTCTGATACCACCTAAATGTAATGCCCCACTCCTGCATGACCCGAACCCGACATCGATGGTGATATCCGAGTTCGTACCCTGTGAGGGTGGCGTGCTACATCACTCAGTCAAAACTCAGTATAATTTTTTTAAAAACATAAACATACACAACATATATATATTATACGGAAAACAATTTACATACAATCATTAATATGCACAATGGCCGCGGGGGCCCTTTTCAAGAATACAATTTAGTTCAGTCTGTTAACTTTACAATATGACCTAATCATTTGTACAAAAAATTCAGAAATTACAATTTTTCTTAGACACTAATGCAGACACGAACTGATCCCGACTTCTTTTAGCATTATACGCCCGTTGCCTAACGGGGTATTCTTCTGAGTCTTGAAAAATAACTGCAAAATTTGGGTGAGTTTTGCGAATTTAGTGAGGTAACCATCATTGATGGTTCACTCAATTTATTCAACACATCAATTCACATAACGTATATTCACATTCTTGCATATTTGACCACATTTCACAATTTTACTTGAGCATAGACAATTAAATACATTTCATACGATTAGACATCCATAACCAATTGAATTCACCAAACACTCAAGCATAATATAGTTGTTTCATAATTCACAATCAGAAGCACCCCAAGACTATTATCATATCAGTATATGGCATTTTGCCTTTCATTCAACTAAATAGATCAAATCAAAAGCAGCATGTAGTATTTTTTTTCAATTTATTTCAGTGTTGTGACCAAGCGTTTGAACTGTCCCCATAAGGGCACATCAATCATTGAGCCATAGACTCTGGAACTGTCCCATTAAGGGCTCATTAATCGTTGAGCTTGTAGCTCTGAAACTGTCCCATTGAGGGCTCATTAATCGTTGAGCTTGTAGCTCTGAAACTGTCCCATTAAGGGCTCATTAATCGTTGAGCTTGTAGCTCTGAAACTGTGGCTGCTCCGGTCACAACTATTATTAACTGATTTTGCAATCATGCATGTATTCATTTATGCTACAGTTCAATCACTTTATTAACGTATTCCTATATCACAATCATTTCCAAATTATCAAAATCGAACAATTTATTCACAATATTTCACATTAAAAACACAATGACAATTTCACATACCTTTGACACTTCTATACCATATCTTTCTAAGTACTCCGGACCTTCTGTCCGGAATTCACAATCAAATAATATCCCACCATTATCCTCCATAGAGTCAAAATCAAATAATCATAAGCCAATGATAAGTAAGAAACCATCTAGGTCACTCACCTATAACTTCCGAGCTAATGCCTGGAAGTCTCGGCAACGTCCGTGTGCTGACGTTCCAAATGTGCCTCTATAACATTCAAAATATACAACTATTACCAAATGCACAATCAGGACTATTTAATAATGCACATGTAGCAATTAAAATGTGTACAATGTATGTTCGTGACATTCCCGGCATTATCCCGTAATTCACATCACAAAAGATTTCCCTATGACTTAGGAAACCATAGGCACCAAAATCACACAATTTGGACCTCTATAGGTCCAATTATTGATAAAACACAGAGCAGAAAAATTACTACCCGATCCTCTCACTTCGACCTAACCAATCCCCGATAACTTCGGCTCTAAAAATTCCCAATTTCACAAATAAATAAAATTTAATGTTTCACGGATCCGATGCCTCGAGAATCAGGTCAATCGGATGTCGGACGGAAAAGTTATAAGCAAAAGAGTGGAGAGAGGTCAGTTCAGGAAAAATGCATGTCCTAGTCAACTAGTCAGAGGTTGTAGTCGACTAGTGCAGGAAAATACATGTCTTAGTCGACTAGTTGGAGGTTGTAGTCGACTAGGTCGACTACAGTGACCGATTGGAAGCTTTATTCTTTCTTTTTGCTGCCATCCTAACTTTCACAAGTCATAACTCCTTGTTTTGAACTACAAATTGGACAAACTTAGTATCAATTTCAAGATAAAAGAGAGATCTACAAGTTTTATGAAGGACACAAAAACCAATTTTATATCTAAGGATATCAAAAATGCACCCAAAGTTACTGTCTGAACAATGTTTCACAAAACAGTATACCATTTTGCAAAAATCATAACTTTTCATCCCTTTTACCAAAAATTCCAAAATTTATATCAATAAAAAGAGAAAAACAAATTCTACAACTTTCATGAACAACTTGGAAGCCAATTCTATCTCTAACCAAATCAAATTCTCAAGCAAAACTTAAGCTTCTGCCTACCCAAATTATTCTCAACAATAACCCGATCTTTCAAAATTCATAACTTCTTATCCCCTTTTCGAAAAATTTCAAGCTTTGTATAACTGAAAAGAGCAGAACACATGCTACAATTCTCATGAAGGACTTAAGACCAAATTCCATCTCTAACTAGGTCAAATCTTCCCATAAATGTGGTTGTCCTGTTAAAGCTTATTAAGCAACCATTTCACCTAAACCATGTTCAAACTTTGAAAATGCATAACTTACAATCCTTATATCCAAAATTGACATATTATATCTCATTAAAAACCTACAACAATCCTATACGACTTTCAAGAAGATCACTTGACCCAATTTCACCCCTAACAGTCCAAAATCAACATCAGAATACAAAAAGCACAAAACCTATACACTTAGAGCTTTTTGCACTCAAAACATATTTTCAGTTGAATGACCACCTGAATATTAACAAATCATAAATTTCAACATACAAGTCAAAAAAATTCATACTTAGTGGCGTTAGAAAGCTAACAAGTAAATCTTCAACTTTTGTGAAGATCAATTTCACAAAATCTATCTCCTTTCTCCTAGAAAAATTCTCAAAGTTTCAGGTCTTCAATAATGGAACCAAAATCCGGATACTATTCATCCAGCACACATATCTCAACTTCCAAGTAAAATTCAAAGCTCTTCAAGCCATAATTGGACAAAACTTCCTTCATATGAAATCTAACCATACTTCTTAAGTTTAGTTTAAGCTAATCCTCAACTCAATAGCACAACCATAACAAAAGTTATGACCAAAAATCTGAAACCTACACAAAGTAAAATTTCCAGATTTTATACCTAAACCAATTGCTATCACTTCCATACCCTTTTCCAAGCCAATAAGCATCCCAATTAGTCAAGTAATCAACCAAAATTTCATCAAAACCTCACTTAATCACCTAGCCATAACATGGCAACACACACACACACACAATTGTCTTTCCTAAATTTCCATTCATCTAGCATCACAAAACCAATCCAAAACACTTACACCATTTCAAAACCAATCCAAAACATATTCACTCATTCATTTACATTTTTCCTTAATCAATCAAGAACACATCCTACCCATTTCAGCCAACACAAATTCTCATGCAATTAGATGCACAAACATCACAATTCATGCATTAAATGAACAATCAAAACTTAAAACATAATCTTACCTAATTAATCTTCAAAGCTTCAATCTTCCAAGTTTTCAAACTACTCTCTCTTCCTCTCAACAATACCCACGGCTATCACTCCACACACACAATAATCATCATCATCCCAAGGCTTAAGTGTGGATTTATGTGTGAGGAGAAGAAGAGCAAGCAAATAAACAAGAAAGGGTGGAAAAAGAACCGACGAAAATGTAGAGGAGATGAAGGCTACGGAGGAGAGAAGGAAGAAAGCTATTAAAAACACCTTTTACTCTTTCTCCAATAGAATCTCGTGGAAGCTCGCCCAAAGGTAGATATTTATCCCACACTTACACATAAAATTAAGTAGGCAAGTGACATGTGTCACTTGCCACTTGTCATGTTTTTAATGGTCCATTTATTTCCTTTCCAAAACAATTTAATTTCTAGTCTAATTTCTCTCCAAATTCCAATGGCTCAAAGTAAAAATTCCATTGGACAGTCATTTTCGGTACCGGAAACCAAATCAGTCTGTCACTTATAAATTTTTCGGTCCGGAAAGATATCCCAAAAAATTTCTAGAAAAATTTCTAAAATTTCACAAAAATGAAAAACACACAAAAATTTACTCCAACTTGATTTTCAAACACAAATAACACATTTTTCACAGTAATTACATATGCTGGGAAATGTCATGATTGCATGTACAAACATGTGCATATACAAAAATTACAATTTATGCATATATGGAGGCCATATTGGGCATAACCATGCCGAGATATGTTCACACGCTCATATCTCATTCCAAATTACCATTTTACCCTTCCCATCGGGGATGAGATGTTACAAGATAACTGGTCTATTTTTCCTTATAGACCTTCGTAATGATACATCTTGTGACATTACTTGATCATTATTAGCTAGTTCGTCATTAATATGTTCAATTTGTGGAATTGGAACATTAATTTGTTGTCCCAATATATTGCGTGTTCGTGATGCAACAAGAGGAATAACAACTGGTGGAATCACGTCTGATGTAGCAGATTCTACTCGACTTTGAGTAGTTTCTACTCTATTCTCTTGAATATCCACTTTTTTTAGTTCTCCACTCCCACTGAGTTGACCATTCTTAATGAACCGAGCATTACCAGACTCAACTCTTCTCGTACTATGGTTAGGATAATAAAATTTATACCCCTTTGACTTTTCGGGATAGCCGATGAAATAACCACTAACAGTTCTTGCATTGAGCTTCTTTTCATGTGGATTATACAGCCTTACTTCTGCCAGACAACCCCAAATGCGAAGGTGTCGTAAACTAGGTTTCCTTCCCGTCCACAATTCATAAGGTGTCTTAGGAACTGCCTTACTAGGAATCCTATTTAGCAGATACGTAGCGGTCTTTAATGCATACATTCACAATGATAAAGGTATAGTACTATTACTTATCATGCTCCTAACCATTTCCATAAGAGTACGATTCTGCCTTTCAGCTACAACATTTTGTTGTGGTGTACTAGGCATTGTGTATTGTGCACATATGCCTCGACTAGCAAGAAACCTTGCAAATGGACCTGGACATTGTCCACTTTCATCAATTTTTTCGTAATATTCACCACCTCTATCAGACCTCACTATCTTTATTTTTCTATCTAACTGCCTTTCTATCTCATTAATGAACGCCTCTAGGATGTCCACAGACTGAGACTTCTCATGTAGCAGATAAATATATCCATATCGTGAGAAGTCATCAATAAAGGTAATGAAATTTTTTTCATTGCCCCAAGAAGGAACGTCGAAAGGACCACAGATGTCAGTGTGTATTAATTCAAGTAATGCGTTACTTCTTGTGTAGCATCCCACTCCCACGAGACCCGAACCCGACATCGACGGTGATATCCGAGCTCACGACCATGAGGTGGTATGCTAGAAGCGATCAATACTGCTTTAAAACTTGGTAATATATATAAATTTTTAAAACCCATCGAAAAGCGCAAATATCAAGAAATAATTTGGGCCCGTTCTAATACAAAATCATTTTCAATCGAACATTATTTCGTAATCAAATTACAATACAACATTAATCAATCGGCACTCAAAGAATACCAAGACGAATCTTGCGGAAATACAAGTTTACATATAATTCAAAAGACACAAATGCAGACCTGAACTGATCCCGACCTTAACTCTGACTTGCAATCAGTACTCATACTCCCGTGCCCAACGGGGTACTCTTCAATCCCTAAAAAATATTTGCAATGTTGGATGAGTTTGCGAACTCAGTGAGAAACCATCATCGATGGTTCACTTAATTCATGCATATATACACACTTTACCATTTATCACATACAATCACAATTCACAAATGTAAGGCGTATCGCCTTTCATACAGTCCACATTTAATCATACCATATATGCAATGCACATGAGATCCTTTCCATTATCTTTACGTTGTTGTGACCGTGCGCCTGAGCTCAATAACGGTGAGCCAGTGGCTCTGAAATTTTATTGGGCTTGAAGCCCTGATACATTGAGCCTGAGGCTCTGAATACGTTGGACCTGAGGTCCTGTGCGTTGAGTTGAAAGCTCTCATATACGTTGGGCGTGATATGCCCTGATACGGTGGCTGCTCCGGTCACAATCCGCTTTTATCTCGATCATACCAATATGCATGAATGCATATGTTCCAATTTCCATTTACATTTTATGCCATTTCCTATTCCTTCGGACCTTTGGTCCGGTATGTCAATCATATCATTTTCAATTTATTGCATTGATGCATCATAATCATTTACACATAATAGCACTTCAATATCACATTTCCAATATTTCAGACACCCATGGTCCGAAATCAATCAAAATCAAACACACATAAACCCTCCATTATCTCCACATGGCATAATTGCAAAATCTTAAACACATAAAGGTTGAGGAACCAACTAGGTTACTCACCTATTACTTCCGAGCTATTGCCGGGAAGTATCTGCAACGTCCGTAGAACGACGTTCCAACTGAGCCTCTATAACAATGGAAATGAGTACACATTACCAACTGTATAATTAGAAATATCAAACAATGCACATGGAATAAGTAAAATGTGTATAATGCATGTCCATGGCATTCCCGGCCCTAATCCAAAATTTTCCTATCATAATAATTTCATCTAAAAATTAGAAAGCTATAGCCACTGACAGCATTCAATTCGGACCTCGATCGGTCCAAAAATAAATAAAACAGTGACCATAGAACAATTACCCGGGTCCACGTCAATTTTTCGGCTAAAAATTTCCAATTTCTCACAAAATGAAATTCAATGTGTTACCAATCCGATGCCTCAAGAATCAGGTCAATCGGACGTCGGACGGAAAAGGAATTGACAAAAGAAACCAAAATTCAAATTAAACAAATAATATCTATATATATACCTAACCCTTATTCCCTTCTTTAATTTCTTGATTTCAAGCCAACTTTCAACACCAATAACTCATTGCACACAATTCAGAAAATTACCAACTATATCTCATTGGAAAGATCATGAAACCCTCTACAATTATCAAGAAGACCATAAAAATCAATTTCACCCCTAAGGATGTCAAAATCCTATCAAATCTATCGCCTACTCAAAACCTATCAACACAGGCAGTACATTGCAAATTCAATAACTCTCTGATTCTTCAGTCAACAATTACACAATAATTAAGGCAGTAAGATCACAATGTTATCTACAACTTTCATGAACAACTCAAAATCAAATTCACTTGCTAACAAGGTCAAACAATTCCACAAAGAATCGCCTCTACGCAATCAACCAATCTGACAAGAATTTTCCAAACAAGGATTCTCTTAGCAAAAAGTCACAAAATTCACTACCTTATATCCCTGAAAATATAAGATCTGAAACTTCAATTTTCATGAAGAACTCAAACTCCAATTCGATTTCTAACAATTTCAACACTGTTATGGAAGCTACTGTCATGATCAGCCATTCACAATCTAGTTTAGGTTCAGTTTTTGCAAAATCATAACTCCCAAATCTGACCTTCAAACATTACATGCCATATATCATTTTCACGATAATTCCTTCCTCTGCAACTTTGCAGAAGATCACTCACACCAATTCAGTTCACATAATTTGCTAAAATTGCTTCCAATCCGCAAGCTCACAAACTCAACACTTAGGCTAGGTTTCATCAAAATGCTCAAAACCAGTCAATAGTAATCAGTTCATATCTCCCAATATACAACTAGAAAATTAGCAAGATCAGTGGAAATGGAAAGCTAACTCAATATGCTACAACTTTCATGCAGACCATTTTCCCTAATTCCATCTCAATTAATTTAGAAAAATCAGAAAAATAATCAGGTCATATATGCGGGTACTGTTCACAGACCCTACAAACAGAAACTTTCCATGCAAAGATTCACCCTTCTAACATTACAATTTAACATCACCTATTTCACACAAAGTTGAAGCAAACATCCCAAAGTTTCATTGGGCACAAACCTTACCTCATTTGCTCACCTACACAATTAGTTATGATCAACACATTACAATAGGTCAAAGACTCATTTTCCAGCTTTCAACATTAACCTAACTCCTATCACTTCTAATATCAATAACACATCACTAAGCATCCACTTAAACCTCTAATTCAGCCACAAACTTATCACAACATTTATTTGTATACTTAAACAAACTTTGGCAGCACATACACAATTAACTTTCATTACCTTTCTAAGCATCTAACCTTGCAAACTCAATCCAAAACCAAGCCAAATCAATGGAAACCTTATTCATTCATTCATCCATACACAAGCATATATTTAAACCCATTTAAACCTACCCTTATAATGATCAAATAAATGCTCAAAGGATTCCCATGCATGCTTCTAACTACTAAAAGAAGGAAAGCAAATACAACTCTTACCTTAATCAAGTTGCAAGTTCTCAATTTTTCAAGTATCTACTTCAATCTTCCAAGCTTAACTCAACTTCATAACTCTCACTAATACTCACAATTATCACTCCACCAAACACACATACCATCATCTTTACAAGGCTTCAACTTGGTCTTGAATATGCATAAAGAAAAGCAAGCCAAAAAGCAAAGGAAGGTGGGAGGAGAAGGGGACCATCGAAGGAAGAAGAGAACTCACCAAGGAAGGAGAAAAGAACACTTAAAAAGAAGAAGCAAAGTTTTCGGATGATGCAAGGAATAAACCAATAATTGATCTTTTAAAACTCATTTATTGACTTCAAGTAGGAAGAGGGTCGTAGGTGATGATAAATGAAGACAAAACTCATTAATTAAAAAGGAACACTTGGCATTTTAATGAAGAAAAGACAAAATTTCGCTAATCTTAATTAATTAAGCACTAATCCCAATTAAACTCTAATCATGGCACTAAAATAATTTCCTAACATCAATTATCCACTAATCTCATGCCATTAGGCAATCCTGTTCGGTACAAAACAACTCACTCAGTCAGTCTGTTGAAATTTTCCGGTTCGGAAATTTCCGGGAAATTCCCCAATCATTTTTTTGAAAATTACCTAAATTGCCCAAAATTGTAAAACATATGACAGTCCACTCCCAATAATTTTTTAAACACGAAAACCACACTTTCCACTACAAAAACACATTTAGGCCCTTTACCGGCGATTTTGTCGGTCCGGGAATTTTCTCCGGATAATTCCAGAAAAATTCCTATAAATCCCTAAAAATGTAAAACACTCAATGGCGTACTCCAAATAATTTTTCAAATACAATTATCCCATAAATTTCACAAAAGATCTCAATTTGAAACCTGTTTAAAATGTCATGAATGCATGTTTACCATGTGCAAGTGCAACAAACCGTCAATCATAGAGGCTATATGCTGTATGTGCATGCCGAGATATAATTTAATACACCTAACCCGTCCCAATTTACTAAAATACCCTTCCCATCAGAGATGAGATGTTACAATTCTCCACTCCTAATAAAAAGTTCGTCCTCGAAATTTCATATACGATTGATCAGGAAGGCAGGGGAGTCTGTTTGATTAATACCCTCTGTTTCCCACTGTTTTCACTACACGACCAAATTCGGTCAAAGAACGGAGATCAAAACAATCAATTACTTTTTTTTTTCCTTTTCTCAAACTTTCCATGATTTTATTGCTTTCTCCTGATTACGCGCAATTCGTCACTTTCAATATCAATAACATATATATCAAATCCTAACAATATTTCCAATTCTATCTATGAAACACTTTGTGAATCCAAATCATCTTTTAGGTTTTAGCTTAACTTACCAAACCATAATTCTATTCATACCACAATCGCATAGAGGCCTCTCATCACGAATTCAATTTCTCTTAACTACACCTTTATTTCCATCTAAGTACCTTTTGGCCGAGGCCATACCCTTCAAAATATTTCATTTATCGCTTATCAGATTTCGTTATTATCAAAACACAAATCTCATGAGATTTATAACCTCAGTGTGAATCAATTTAACTCATTGTCACCATCTTAAATTACTTAACCTATCACTTTATTGCCCTGATCACATAATATAGGGATAACGACTCCTTTTGGACAAGAAGACCCTTATACCTTTTTCAATGGTGACACCAATATAATGATTGTCATGCCATAATCCCTTTGCACTATACATCAATCTCATATCCCAACGAAATCCAAAAATACCTGTTGGTTAATCACACATGTCATCGCTCACTTTGATGACTATACCATCAATTGCTTTTCCACAATACTTTTACTAGAACATAACACTTGATTGTTTCTTGTGCTTTCTCGAACCATTCACTTATAATCATTTGATTTCTCATTCTAACCTTTCAATTACTCTTTCAATACGCTCTTGCTAGAACATAAAGCTTCAATCATTCCTTACGTTTTCACTAACAGTTCCCGGAATGAGTTTCACCCATATTTTTTAATTTGAACTATACCTATCACTTTCCTCAACAATTGGAATTATCTTCAGTTCTTCGATACGGTTTACAATTTCTACATCCTTACTTCGGGTTTTGCCAATCCGTTTTGATGCACACCTACTTTGAAATTCCCATAACTAATAATGCTTTCTTTTGCCCCTTTTTGTCAGTTCGACTATTAATACTCAATAATACACTAGATTTGATAACCTTATTACCCTTATTACCCGAATTTTGATCTTCTGCAATTGAATTTATTTATCTATTTATTAATTTCTTTGCTCAATCCCTTGAATTGCACCATTAGCTTAGTTTGGAGTAATCAGCCGCTGAATCCTTTTCAAATCATTCAAATGCACGAAATAACTCAATCGGTATCGATTTGCATATTCATAGACATCTCCAAACTATTTCTATACGATTAATATCTCCAAGCTTTTAGGCCACACTCAGTGCAACAAATTTCAAATCATCAATCATAATACCGCCCATGGAATCATATTTATCCCAAGGTGCATAAAATCACTTTATCCAATTTCTATAGATCACATCAGAACCTTTACTGGAACACTTCAATATAGATAGTAAATTCTTCAAATGTCTCCTTTAAGATCATCAGTCATAACATTCACACGTTTTCCTCAAATATTCTTGTCAACTTACTAAAACCAGAAAATCTTTGACAATTTCCGAACGTATCCAGCATTCTGTTAGTTCTAATTAATTTCAAATTCCGCATACACGTATCTTTTGAACTTTCGCATTTTATCAATACCTATATCTTTATTAATTCTCCCAATATACCAAGTTCGTATACTAATTCATCCCTTATTCATTCAATCAGGTTTAGATTCACTCTTATGAGACTTGCATGCTCACCAATTTTCTCAACTATACCAATTCATCTATTTCTTATGCTTATATCCATTATTCACTCCAAACACAATTGAGACATGTTCCTTTTCAGTAATACAATAAACTTCTTATACCCATATTTGATTTATATAACTCTTTAATTATCGAACGTTTCCAATGAGGAACAATTTTCTTATAATTTTCTCAAAGATAACATATTCTGCCATATATTCCTTACCTTAATTTCTCCACATAACTTCATTTATTCGTGATAGATCACTCACTGACTTGAATAAACAATCGTTATATCGATCTTTTACTTTCAGAACATAATTACACAAAGTATACACGAAATTTTAATCCCTCAAATTCGCAATTAATATTTCCTTAATATTCAATTACTTCTCTTACATAATCAGAGTCATCTCATTAACGTAATGTACACTTTTTCAGTAGCATATTTTATTTCTTACGATTGAGTCTCTCGCTAGATTTAATACAGTTCATAAAACTTTATCAATCAACTATTTTCATCACTATATAGATATACATATCGCTTACTCTTGATACTTCACGAAGATCAATCTCAAGAGCACTTAAACAATTTCTTTTCCTCTACTATCTTGCCATACATCACCATAATCATCACATCTTATCTGACAATATATCTCTATATTCCCATCAATTTGCCCGTTAATAGCTCATACTGCTAAGAACACCTTAATTACATTTAATTCTCGATAACCATTCTCTTATTGGTACCAATTCTCGATCATGGGGACCTTACTATATTCATGTTCCTCATGTTATTTCCTCAAGCTCATTACCGATGCTAACATCTTTAACTGTCTCACTTCTTTCTCAATTAATCAGTACAAGTATTCTCATGCCTTACTCTAACTCATTTTAAACTTGAGCTACTGGCATTATAATCAGAGCTTATGTAATAGGCCACCAATTATCCATTAACTCATCAATTGCAGCTTAACATTTCACTTACCATAGGGCGCCGATAATCAGGTGTGCATTTACTTAGACAGATCAATTAAACCCGAACAACTTTTTCATCTACCAATTTCATTGTCTTACATTTCAATCTTTTCATTATTGCATTATACCCATATATTTCCGCACTCAAATCAATATCACAGATATGAAATCATTCTTGATTTTGCACTTAATATCTTTTGACTCCAAATCACCAATCCTTATTTATAACTCTTATTACGGTAATCAATCCCAATTGTAACTGCTCTATATCATAGAATACTTTATTTTCATTCACCTTATACACTAGAAATCTTACCATTATCACATCTCTATTTTTCTCTATTAATTCACAACTATAATCTTTATCTCAAACTCACAGTCAAGGATATACCCCATATCACTCTAATAGTATATTTCACAAGATATCCATCAATACCAGTACATTAAATATTCATCTGTCTGATCGAACCATACACTTTTTCTTATTTTGCGATATCAATTACTTCCTTTTCTCACATTCTAACACATTATCCTTTTTCTCACCTTTTCTAACCGCTTAAACGACTAAGACATACTTATGCCTACGACTCACATACTACACTGGGGATCAGTTGTCACTGTCTGCCGTGACATGACTTAAATGCACGTAACTTGACACTTCTCTTTTTTTTTTCAGAAAGCCCATGTAAGATTGTACTTCTGGGCTCTGATACCACAAATGTAGCATCCCACTCCCACGAGACCCGAACCCGACATCGACGGTGATATCCGAGCTCACGACCATGAGGGTGGTATGCTAGAGCGATCAATACTGATTTAAAACTTGGTAATATATATAAATTTTTAAAACCCATCGAGTGCGCAAATATCAAGAAATAATTTGGGCCCGTTCTAATACGAAATCATTTTCAATCGAACATTATTTCGTAATCAAATTACAATACAACATTAATCACGGCACTCAAAGAATACCAAGATCTGAATCTTGCGAAAATACAAGTTTACATATAATTCAAAAGACACAAATGCAGACGTGAATCGATCCCGACCTTAACTCGACTTGCAATCGAGACTATACTCCGTGCCTAACGGGTACTCTTCGATCCTCGAAAATATTTGCAATGTTGGATGAGTTTGCGAACTCAGTGAGAAACCATCATCGATGGTTCACTCAATTCATGCATATATACACACTTTACCATTTATCACATACAATCACAATTCACAAATGTAAGGCGTATCGCCTTTCATACAGTCCACATTTAATCATACCATATATGCAATGCATATGAGACCCTTTTCATTATCTTTACGTTGTTGTGACCGTGCGCCTGAGCTTAATAACGGTGAGCCAGTGGCTCTGAAATTTTATTGGGCTTGAAGCCCTGATACATTGAGCCTGAGGCTCTGAATACGTTGGACCTGAGGTCCTATGCGTTGAGCTGAAAGCTCTCATATACGTTGGGCGTGATATGCCCTGATACGGTGGCTGCTCCGGTCACAACTGCCTTTATCTGATCATACCAATATGCATGAATGCATATGTTCCAATTTCCATTTACATTTTATGCCATTTCCTATTCCTTCGGACCTTTGGTCCGGTATGTTAATCATATCATTTTCAATTTATTGCATTGATGCATCATAATCATTTACACATAATAGCACTTCAATATCACATTTTCAATATTTCGGACACCCATGGTCCGAAATCAATCAAAATCAAACACACATAAACCCTCCATTATCTCCACATGGCATAATTGCAAAATCTTAAACACATAAAGGTTGAGGAACCAACTAGGTTACTCACCTATTACTTCCGAGCTATTGCCGGGAAGTCTCTGCAACGTCCGTAGAACGACGTTCCAACTGAACCTCTATAACAATGGAAATGAGTACACATTACCAACTGTATAATTAGAAATATCAAACAATACACATGGAATAAGTAAAATGTGTATAATGCATGTTCATGGCATTCCCGACCCTAATCCAAAATTTTCCTGTCATAATAATTTCATCTAAAAATTAGAAAGCTATAGCCACTGACAGCATTCAATTCGGACCTCGATCGGTCCAAAAATAAATAAAACAGTGACCATAGAACAATTACCCGGGTCCACGTCAATTTTTCGGCTAAAAATTCCCAATTTCTCACAAAATGAAATTCAATGTGTTACCAATCCGATGCCTCAAGAATCAGGTCAATCGGACGTCGGATGGAAAATGAATTGACAAAAGAAACCAAAATTCAAATTAAACAAATAATATCTATATATATACCTAACCCTTATTCCCTTCTTTAATTTCTTGATTTCAAGCCAACTTTCAACACCAATAACTCATTGCACACAATTCAGAAAATTACCAACTATATCTCATTGGAAAGATCATGAAACCCTCTACAATTCTCAAGAAGACCATAAAATCAATTTCACCCCTAAGGGTGTCAAAATCCTATCAAATCTACGCCTACCCAAAACCTATCAACACAGGGCAGTACATTGCAAATTCAATAACTCTCTGATTCTTCAGTCAAGAATTACACAATAATTAAGGAAGTAAGATCACAATGTTATCTACAACTTTCATGAACAACTCAAAATCAAATTGACTTGCTAACAAGGTCAAACAATTCCATAAAGAATCGCCTCTGCAATCAACCAATCTGACAGAATTTTCCAAACAAAGGATTCTCTTAGCACAAAAGTCACAAAATTCACTACCTTATATCCATGAAAATATAAGATCTGAAACTTCAATTTTCATGAAGAACTCAAACTCCAATTCGATTTCTAACAATTTCAACACTGTTATGGAAGCTACTATCATGATCAGCCATTCACAACCTAGTTTAGGTTCAGTTTTTGCAAAATCATAACGCCCAAATCTGACCTTCAAAAATTACATGCCATATATCATTTTCACGATAATTCCTTCCTCTGCAACTTTGCAGAAGATCACTCACACCAATTCAGTTCACATAATTTGCTAAAATTGCTTCCAATCCGCAAGCTCACAAACTCAACACTTAGGCTAGGTTTCATCAAAATGCTCAAAACCAGTCAATAGTAATCAGTTCATATCTCCCAATATACAACTCGACAATTAGCAAGCTCAGTGGAAATGGAAAGCTAACGTAATATGCTACAACTTTCATGAAGACCATTTTCTCTAATTCCATCTCAATTAATTTAGAAAAATCAGCAAAATAATCAGGTCATATATGCGGGTACTGTTCACAGACCCTACAAACAGAAACTTTCCATGCAAAGATTCACCCTTCTAACATTACAATTTAACATCACCTATTTCACACAAAGTTGAAGCCAACATCCCAAAGTTTCATTGGGCACAAACCTCACCTCATTTTCTCACCTACACAATTAGTTATGATCAACACATTACAATAGGTCAAAGATTCATTTTCCAACTTTCAACATTAACCTAACTCCTATCACTTCTAATATCAATAACACATCACTAAGCATCCACTTAAACCTCTAATTCAGCCACAAACTTATCACAACATTTATTTTTATACTTAAACAAACTTTGGCAGCTCGTACACAATTAACTTTTATTACCTTTCCATGCATCTAACCTTGCAAACTCAATCCAAAACCAAGCCAAATCAATGGAAACCTTATTCATTCATTCATCCATACACAAGCATATATTTAAACCCATTTAAACCTACCCTTATAATGATCAAATAAATGCTCAAAGGATTCCCATGCATGCTTCTAACTACCAAAAGAAGGAAAGCAAATACAACTCTTACCTTAATCAAGTTGCAAGTTCTCAATTTTTTAAGTATCTACTTCAATCTTCCAAGCTTAACTCAACTTCATAACTCTCACTAATACTCACAATTATCACTCCACCAAACACACATACCATCATCTTTACAAGGCTTCAACTTGGTCTTGAATATGCATAAAGAAAAGCAAGCCAAAAAGCAAAGGAAGGTGGGAGGAGAAGGGGACCATCGAAGGAAGAAGAGAACTCACCAAGGAAGGAGAAAAGAACACTTAAAAAGAAGAAGCAAAGTTTTCGGATGATGCAAGGAATAAACCAATAATTGATCTTTTAAAACTCATTTATTGACTTTAAGTAGGAAGAGGGTCGTAGGTGATGATAAATGAAGACAAAACTCATTAATTAAAAAGGAACACTTGGCATTTTAATGAAGAAAAGACAAAATTTAGCTAATCTTAATTAATTAAGCACTAATCCCAATTAAACTCTAATCATGACACTAAAATAATTTCCTAACATCAATTATCCACTAATCTCATGCCATTAGGCAATCCTGTTCGGTACAAAATAGCTCACTCACTCAGTCTGTTGAAATTTTCCGGTCCGGAAATTTCCGGGAATTTCCCCCAATCATTTTTTTGAAAATTACCTAAATTGCCCAAAATTGTAAAACATATGACAGTCCACTCCCAATAATTTTTTAAACACGAAAACCACACTTTCCACTACAAAAACACATTTAGGTCCTTTACCGGCGATTTTGCCGGTCCGGGAATTTTCTCCGGATAATTTCAGAAAAATTCCTATAAATCCCTAAAAATGTAAAACACTCAATGGCGTACTCCAAATAACTTTTCAAATACAATTATCCCATAAATTTCACAAAAGATCTCAATTTGAAACCTAAGCCGGAAAATGTCATGAATGCATGTTTACCATGTGCAAGTGCAACAAACCGTCAATCATAGAGGCTATATGTTGTATGTGCATGCCGAGATATAATTTAATACACCTTACCCATCCCAATTTACTAAAATACCCTTCCCATCGGAGATGGGATGTTACATCTTGTGGCTGGATGTTTTGATATATGTTTGGTTTGCTTGCCTTTAATGCAATCCACACATATATCCCAGTCAACAAAATTCAATGGAGGTAAGATTTCATTTTTCACTAACCTCTGTACCATTTCTTTGGATATATGACCTAATCTTTTACGCGACAAAAAACAGAACATTCATTATTTGCACTAAGTTTACTTCCTATAATATGGTCAACATGAAACAGAGATTCAGCAAAATCAACATCAAGATTGAAACGATATAAACAATCAATTAACGTACCAGAACCATAATAGTACTTATGTTTATGCAATGAAAAGACATTGTTTCCAATCTTGAATTGAAATCCTTCATCATCCAATTTTGCAACAGAAACTAAATTTCTAGTACATTCAGGAACATAAAGACACTTTTCTAGATCTAGGTAACATCCAGTGTCCAAGATCAATTTGTACGTCCCAATGCCCTCTATCCGTGCCTTCATTCTGTTCCCCATATACAAGAACTTTTCAGTTTCGTTTATGGTCTGGATTGTAAGGAATCCCTGTTTAACATTTGACACACGAGTAGTTGCACCAGAATCTAACCACCAAGTATTTTTAGACACATCAATAAGATTTGATTCAAAACATACTGAGACATAGTATGTACCTTTCTTTTCGAACCAAGCCTTTCTTTTTGGACATTCTTTCTGAAAGTAACCAGGCTTCGTATAGAAGTGGCACCTCTTATCTTTCTTGATTCGACCCTCATTAACTTTGCTGAGAGCTTTGTCCTTCTCTTTTCCTTTCTTTCTTGGTTTATTCTTGCTGCTACTAGCACCTTGATGAAATGTGAGATGAATGGAGTGGTCCTTTATTTTCTTCAATCTCCCTTCCTCCTGAACTAACATGGCCTTAATTTCTTGAAGGTTCCATTTTTCCTTAATGGTGTTATAATTCACCTGGAACTGGCCAAACTTGAGAGGAAGTGAGTTGATGATAAATTGTACTAAAAAGAACTCACTTGCATCCATACCTATAGACTTCAACTTTGCGGCCAGGTTTGACATATTAGTTATATGATCATGAATGGGCTGTAACCATTCAAACTTCTTGGTCGTTAGCTCACTCATTAAAGTCCCTACTATGGACTTGTCAGCTATATCAGATTGAGAGTATTCTTTTAGTTTCAACATGAACTCATTTGCATTGTTCGTTTTAGGCATTGATGGCTTGACATTTTTTGCGATCGTCATTCGCATTAAATTCAAGCTCAGCCTATTAGACCGTTCCCAAGCCTTATTATAAGACTTGTCATCTTCAGAACTGGACTCAATTATGGCTTCAGGCCTTACTTCTGAAATTATGGCTAAGTCCAAATCCATTATACCTAGTTGAAACTGGATTTGTTCGGACCAATCCCAATAATTTAGACCATTGAATTTAATCAAGCCATTGCCTAAGGCGAACAAACTAGTAGATGCTGCACATACAACATATAGTTCACATTAATGCTTTGAGTATACCTAAATGGATTCAAACTAACTAATAAACATTAATTATGCTTTTAAATCCTCCTTTGGGTGAAATTTAAATACACAGAAATAACCTAGTATGATGCTTATATATAATACTATAATGGACAATCAAGCATATTACAGTCAATATGCATGTTATCTTTGGATATGCAATCATATTAACTTAATATGTTGATAAAATCCCTTTAATGTCATTAATTATAAGCAATGGTCCACCTTTGGGTGACCTCCTAGCGTTATAATTAATAATCTCAATTGTTCAATTCAACCGTTATGTCATTTTGCATCATATTATATTGAACAATTGAAATAAATTACAATTAAATGATTAAAATTTTCAAGCTAGGCCACTTTGGTGACTAACAAGCTTTCCATGCAATAAACATTTAATTGGACAATTATCATACATGACAAAATTTAATTTAACTAGTTTGGTCAGTTTGGTGACAAAGAAACTATTTTAAATGCCCATAATGTCATGTATTATATTCTACATATACTAGGAAAATTTAATTCCAATTATTACATAATATAAAATATTCCAAGTACCAAAAAAATATATAATATGGCACTAATTTCAAAATTATATTATCTATAAATCAATTATGAATTAAATAATCCACTATAATTGGGCCATAAACATTTATTAACCCAATATAATCTTTGGGGCCCTAAAATAACAAAATTAAGCCCAGAACATGATTTATGGGCCTGGAAGTTGCACGCGCCAGCGTCAGGAAGATAGAGGGATGCGCCCTCATCAGCAGCGTCTGGCGCGTGCAGTCGTCTTCCTTCGCCCCTTCTGGTTTTTTTTAAAAAACTATTCTAATATTTTTTTTCTTGTATGGATGGTTCTCCTTTGTTGGCTTGAGTCAAACATTAATGTTATCCACCATTATTTTCAACGGTGGTCAATCCATGACACAATACCCATTTATTTCTCCCTCTAACTCATGAGGTTTGATTCCTTTCTTTCCATCATTAAAACCGAAAATCATTTTTCGGATATGCAAACAGAATAAAATCACACTATGAAATCTCTAGTTTCAAGAACCATACATATCTTTTACGGAAATAGAAACTTTAACACAAATGAAACATGGCAGTATAAGCATAGACGATTGTTTCGTTTCAGTTTCCATATTCATAGACTTCAAGCAAAATACAGAACCCTAACACATCATTCATACAAAATTATAGTGCGGAAATGACACAGTAGAAAATACATTACATAATACCGTGGTGCTATACAGAGACATATACGGTAAACAATAAATCATGCATCATTTGGTTTTCATTTTATCTCCATCATTAAGACCGAAAACCAATTTCGAAAAAGTATGAAAATCAATACAGAAAATGACATAACAATCACGTTCCAGAAATGCAACAAACAATACCATGCTCTGATACCCATTGTAAAATATTTATAGGATCGATTCGTTTTGCGCATACCTGTATCCATGCTTTGTTGTTTCGTTAAATGTTGATATCGTTGAAAGAGTTTTATTTCCTCTTGTCTTCTTTCGTTCTGATTTTCTCAATGGTTAAGAATGATACTCATTTCATAAGTTTTGCAACTTATATACCATTACCAAAGGACACGTCCTTTGGTAAGTAGAAGAGAGAGGAAAAGGGTCTGTGACCCATTCGAGTAATACCCAATAACCATTATCTTGGGTGCATTTCATCGGACTCAATCAATAAATTACATGAGATATTAAATAATCTAACAACTTATTGTAAGTAACATGCATCGGTAATTTTTGGAGATGGAGGTGACCTATAATTGGAAGACGAGGTGGGCTTGGAGGTAGGTTTTTCCTTGTAGCACTAGTTCGGTAGAATATTTGAACAACAAAGATAAAGAGAAGAGAAAGAGCAAGTGCAAGTGCAAGGTAAAGGATAGTGTCCACCATATTCGCTTCCCTTGGCTGCCTTAGTTGCTAGGAAGCTTATGCAGTGCAGTTGTGGAGTTCATATATAGGACATGTACATATGGACAAGTCCCCTCCTTATTTCAACATTGTTTATTATTTTCTCTTGAGGCCTGGGGCCAATAATTTTCCACGCTGGGTTAGGTCTACAATTTTGACTCTTACCGTTTGTTAAAACTGTATCTCTCAGGAATTATAAAAATTAACGCAACATCTAGCTGAGTTGGTAAGAGATTCTCTTAGTTTAAGTGAGATGGTGAGTTTGAACTCTTTTTATGTATGTAATCGTTTAAAATTTGAGACCAAAATTTTATCTCTCACAAGGAATTTACAAAGTTTGAACAGAGATTAGTCTGGATGTGGATGACTTAAAGATGTCTTTCTATAATTGAAATTTTTCTAAGACACCTAGTAGGTAATAAAAAAATAAAAAAAAAAAGATAAAAAAAATATTGAAGGGGACTTTCTACAACTTGATTTACGTGCGTAGACAGTTGGCTCACCAATTGTGAGCAATTTAGGTAACAATCATAGAGTCTTTAATGAAAGATATGATACTGTAATATAATTATTTTTGTTTCAAATGTTTGTAACTTATAATTGCTAAATGTGAAAGCGAACCAATTACTGTTTACCTTGTGATTACATGGAATAAAGACACATTCTTCTCTTCCAAAATTTTCATTTGCATGTTGTCATTTTGTTTGTCATATATAAACGATTCATTTAATGCACATTGTTGATTCAAATTTTAAAATTAAAAATATGAAAAGAGAAAATTCATAATAAAATTATTTCAACCATTTTTAATTTAAACACATCAGTTGTTTGTTATAGAAAAATATTTTGATTCAAACCTATTTAAAAATAATATTTTCGTTTTACTATTCTTGAATTAATTTTATGCCAATAAAAAGAAATTTTGAAAAAAAATTGAATGAGAAAAATCACATTTAAACTCATAGATATCAACCCCCTTCTAGTAAATCTTAAAAAAAACATTTAAATGGATCGATGGGAGTATATTTCTTTTTCACCTAAGTTGGGAATATTTTATCAAGTCCAAAGTTTATCACTTCCCAAGGCCCAACGAAAAATCTTTGATCAAGTCCCAGCAAATTAAATGTCAATTACACGTTCAATATACCAATATTAAATTATTGAAAAGCTTAGACAAGAAGATAAAACTTAAGATAGAATGTCGGACCTAATAAGCATACATAGGCTCAGTAAGTCTTCAAATCCATTGTCATGTTTAAAAAATCTCCTAGACTGATAAATACTTCAGCACATTAAATATCTCTCATCATAAGTGTATATCTCTAATAGATATCTCCAATAATTAAAAATACAAATAATAAAATTTTGAACCGTCTAATTTTATGATTTAATTTTAAATTTTCATTTCAATTTATTTTATAATAACTCTTGTTGTTAAAACTAATCAGTTTATTAATTAATTGATCAATTTTATAAATTAATAAGTTATTATAAACTAAAATAAATCAATTCATTTTCATTTAGTATTTTTTTAATTAAACTTCAAATTTTCGATAGATAAGGATAATCTCTTTCAATTAGATTTTAAATTATTTAATTTTATTCAAATTTTAGTCAATTTTATGATGCTTAGTTTAACTTTCGATTCCTTTCATCTATATAAAAGTTTTGAAATATCCAAATGAATTTTTATAAGAAAGCATAACAATTTTCAAGCATATATTTATTGGCATAAATAAGTTTAAAACTTTTTAAAATTTAAAATATTTTATACGTAATTAACCTTGAAATGAAAATATAAAATAATTACATTAAATAATGGCAATTAAATCAAAATTAGCCTTCAATGGTAATTTCTAAAATGTTGCGCAAATAAAGGCAGTTGATTAAATTCATAAAGAAAACGTTTGATCGACAGCGAAATTATAAACAAATGTAAAATACGTGTTAATCTCCCTGCTGTCGTTGCTATTCCTCTTAAGCTCCAATTGGATGGATTATCCATATTAATCTATTGGGTTGGCCAGACCTCAAAATCTCTTATAAAAATTCGATTAATTAAAATAAAATTAGTTTAATTTTAATCTAAACTTAATTAAAGTTTAGGTTTTTGAATTTTAAATTATTTTTAAATAATTTAATATTAACATATTATATTAAAATCGAACTAAATTGAATTTTTTTAAAATATAAAGAAAAAGCTAAATATAATTAAACTAACACTCGCATCGCTCTGCGGTATTCGACCCCTTGCTTGTCCCTGTGGATGAGGTCCTGGACTAGCAAAGGAGGCTCCCGAAGAATATATAATCCTAGATTGCTCTTGATTACAATGGCTGCCAGATGGTCCGTGCACTGATTTCCCTCCCGGTGTACATGCTCGATTTTCACTTCCCAATTGCATTGGAGAAAGTCACGGATACCTGCCAATAAAAAGTTATTTATATCAATCTCGAAAATGGGAGATGAAAGCAAGTTAATGACTTCTAAGATGTCCACTTCTAAGATGGACCCAGCGATACCCCAATGTCCAAGCTAGTGTGAGGCCTGAGTGGACACCCCAGAGCTCTGTTATTATAGGTGAGCTGCTACCAATGTGTTGAAAAAATCCTCCGCACAACTGTTTGTGACTCTCGCGAATTAAGCTGCCAACGGTAGCGTTACATGAACCCGGGTTAAAAAATCCATCCGTGTTGAGCTTAACCGAGTCTTCCAGTGGTTTGCTCCATCCTACTCGACTGCTCACCAAAAGGTCCTGATTAGGAAACACACATTTTTCCACTTCCCACGCTCAAACGATCCACTCTACATACGCTAGTACTGTCGTCGGTCCTTCTTTCGGCCAAATAAATCATTCTTTGAAAAGGCTTTTGCTTCTCCACGTCCAAAGCATCCAACATGTGACTCCAAATATAGTAGACCATTCCCCTTGCATCACCTGGGATCGCTTGAGTAGGTTGGCCTTCACCCAAATCTCCTCATCTTGATGGAAAAAATCTATATCGATTATTTTTGAAGGAAATTTCCCCTAAAAGGCTCGCACTCTCAAACATTCCCGAATGACATATAAGGTTGATTCTTCCAGGTCGCAAAAGTGGCAACTACTATCTGACACAACGTGCCTCGCTACCCGTTGTTGGTTCGTTAGGAGTTTATTCTTGATCATAAGCCAAAGGAAAGTTTTGATCCATTGAGGTCCTGACCATTTCCAAAGTAATTCCTAAGGGCCATAAGAGCTATTCGGGATGTGCCCTTCGATCAACTCATAGGTAGACATAACCTTGAATTTTCCATTCTTAAGGGGTCCCCATCTTAAGGTATCTATGGTGTTAAGAGCAATATTGGGGTTCAGTGTCGCAAGATCCAGACAGATTGAGACTGGAAGGTACTGTTGAATCAAATTCCCCTTCTAATTGCCATCCTTGTTCTGCAAATCTGCTACTTTAGAGTATAGTTCTCCCTCTAGTATCGAAGAGGTCGCCACAACGTGTAGTGGGCCCCAATCTTTTACCCAATTATCCAGCTAGAAACATATGTGTCTTCCATTGCTTAGAGTCCATTTTATACCTTGATGGACGTACTGCCAAGTGGCCGCAATTCCTTTCCAAAAACTTGATGCCCCTACACGATCAACCATGGTAGGGATGTGGTAGGGGTCCATGCGATATTTAGTCCGTAGGACCCGGACCTATAATGCCGTCGGCTAAGTTATCAGAGCCCATCTCATTTTGGTTAACAATGCATCATTGGTAGCCCTAATGCGCTTAATGCCTAACCCCTTGATCTTTTTGGGTTTACAAACAGCCTCCCAATTAACTAAGGACATTTTCCTCTACTCTCCCGTGGATCCCCAGATAAAGTTGCGAATGATTTTTTCCAATTCATTACAAAGTCTTCGCGACAAGTGCACAATTTGCATTATGAAGATGGGAGGGCTGAGATCATAGATTGGGTTAGGATGACGCAGCGGCCAGTGACAGCTGTCTTGCACGACACCCTGTAAGTTTCTTTTGAGCATTATCAAGAATGTGCTGATAAGTGTTGTGTCGGGTACGCTTATGAAACAAGGGGACTCCTAGGTATCTGCCTAGGTTTTTCGTAGGTTTGATGTGAAGGGCTTGGCTAATTTGATGCACCATCTTGGGCTTAAAGTTCTTGGAAAAGAAAATCTTCATTTTATCTGTGTTGAATTTTTGTTCGAAAACCCGATAGAACTCCTCTAAAGTCTTAGCGATCACATACGCCTGGCTTTTGTTGCTTCCGCGAGCAGAACCAGGTCATCCGCAAAGAAAAGGTGGGATAGAGGCGACCTTGTAGGGCTCAATTTTATAAATTTCCAAACACTTTATCCCACTTCTTTGGAGATAAGATGACCTAGACATTCCACGCAAAGTACAAAAAGGTGGGGTGAGATAGTGTCTCCTTGTCGAATCCTGTGGGAGGGGCTAATATGATTCGAGATCGATCCCTGCCAAATTACCTGCGTAGTCACCGTCGTCACACACTGCATAATGACCCAGATAAGTGAAACCGGGAGATCAATATCTTCCAGTGTGTTATGGATAAAATCCTAACGCAGACAGTCATAAGCTTTTTATAAGTCCACTTTGATCGCCAAAAAAGTCGTCTGCCCTTTCTTTCTTCGTATCAAGTGAATAACTTCTTGGGCAATAATGATATTATCAGTGATTTGATAGGCCAGAATAAATCTACATTAGTTCTCCCGCACTAGAAAATCTAAGTGGAGTTTGAGCTTGATGACGGTGACTTTCGAAATAATTTTGTAGAGAACATTAAATAGGCTTATCGGGCGAAATTGATCGATACTTATCAGGGAAGGATGTTTTGGGAATAAGGACAAGGAGGGTTTAGTTTAAGTCTTTTTCCCATTGTTCCTGTTTAAAAATCGAATGGATGTACTCCATCATTTTAGGATCGACCCTCTCCTATTGCTTCTGAAAGAATAGAGCATTGAATCCGTCCACCCCAGGGGCTTTATCTGGGTTTATGTCGAAAATCGCTCGCTTGATTTCGGTGGCCTGAATGGGAGTGGCTAGATCTCAGATATTTTCTTCTGAAAGTGAAGGGAATACTCCTGTGGTCGAGATCGGAGTTGGATGTACTTCCTCTCTTGTAAATAGGCAGGCAAAGTAGTCTTGGGATTGTTGCAGTTAGCCTGGGTCGGAGACTATTTCCCCCTGGGTGTGGTAATATTTTGTATTCCTGTCCCCCTTCTAAATCCATTCACACCGAGCTTTCTGGTGCCAAAAAATTTCTTCCTCACTCAACACTTGAATCAAATCCCCATTCAACAATTGAATCAAAGGATTGGTAATGACTGATTGATGATGTTATAATAATCAAGTATATTAAGCTACGAACCTTAGTGCATGATTGAGTGATGAACTCAGAATAAATTTGTATTATTAAGATGTAAACCTAAGTTTAAATTAGACATATATGAGTTTTAAAGCATGAGTTATATGAGTTTTTAAGTATGACTAATCATGAGATGTGAATAAAGGAAACATACTTGGAATAATCATTGAGCATGCATTGAACATGACATATGTATATATGTGCACAAATGAATAAGTATTTGATTGATCAACTTTGTAATGTGAATTATGTGTGAATTGTATGATTTTTGACGATCAAGTCGGTCTCCATTTGGACATTGCCAGACCATCCAGGTAATAGCATAAATTAGAGCGTACTGTGAGTCAACCTAGATGATTTCACTAGGATTGATTTTTTTTATGTTTAATTCCCTTTTATTGAATTGATGATGACTTGATTATGATGATTTTGGACATTAATAGTCCAAGGAGTTTGATATTTAGGAATGTATTGGAAGTGTTCTATTTGCATCTGAATTCTGAATGATATCTTAATACTCAACAAAAGTTGAATGCTAGATTGAGGTCTGATGAATTTGAGATTCTGTTTGTGCATCATAAGTAAATTTTTTGATGGCATATTCTATTATTGGATGCATTTCATAAAATGCATGTTTAGATAAAGGCGTTTTGATCAGAGTAACCAGTTGAAAGAGTTTTAGGCTCAAAATTCTGCACATAGATCTTTGCTTCATGATTTTTGTTTCTAACTGAGCCCAATGGGCCAATATTTGTATTTGTATCTGAAAGGCACTCAATCAGAACAAATAATAATGAATCTAGAGTCTCATATGCATCTACATCTGCATTTGTATACTTATGATTATGAAATATATGATCATGAAATCTTTTCTGAAATTGTGATGATAAAGTAATATGTCATGATAATGTGATTGATTGGGTTATTCATGTTTTGAAAGAATGTTTGTGAAATTGGTTGGTTGTGTGATATTTGTGTATTTGACCTGAGTGAGATCATCAATGATGGTCCACTCATTGAGTTCACAAAACTCATCAAAAATTGCAACGTAGCTTTTTAGGTACGAGGCAGGAGACCTAGTTCCTAAGATTTTTTATAGGAACATTTTGGATTAAGATATGGCTTAAAGGTCTGGCAGCTGACATTAAAGGAGTTATAGCTTGTATTTTGTAGTTTCTTGTCATATAAAACTTTTGTATAAAGGATTGTAAATATTTGTTTCAATGACTACAATGTAAACTTTTTTCATTGGATGAAATGAAATGTTGAGGTTTTGAGTATTCTATATTCTTTATGATGCCATTTAAGAGATTCTGCTTGCTCTAAAATACCATTGCCATAGGATACATACTTGAATATCCTATGGCTATTCAGGTATATACTCTATGGTATTGGTGTGTTATAATTTTGGTATCAGAGCATCATTTGGCATCCATAAGGACATATAAGTGTATTGAGACATGATAAATAATGAGAAACTCAGTTAGTGAACATAATTATTTTTGTTATAAGTTACCTGCCATGTGAGATCAAGTTGGAGAGTCAGCTGACATGGAATCTATAGGAGCCAATATAGAGTCTCCTGCACCTGAGTTTGCAAAAATACCTCCGAGAATCCCTCTTCTCAGAGAAAGAAGATACGATAAATTGAGAAAGCAGGGGGTTGTGGACTTCTATGAAAGTATAGACCTTATTGAGGTAGAAGGGTGGTTAGAGAGAACTAAAAGAGTGTTCGATAAGATAAACTATGAGGCAGAGGAAAGATTTGATTATACGGTCTCACTACTGTAAGGTCCAGCATACCAGCGGTGGAAGATTGTTTTAGATAGTACCACTAGACCTTGAAGTTTGACTTGGGAAGATTTTCTGAGGGTGTTTCAAGAGAATTATATGCATAAGATTGATCTGGATAGAAAGATGATTTTTTTTGGATCTGTTAGCAAGGTAGGCTCACAATGGCAAAGTATAAGATAAGATTCAATGAGTTAATGGGGTATACAACTGCACTGATCCCAACTGAGGAAGACAAATGTAGATTGTTTGAGGACAGATTGAATATGGAGATCCAAACGAGCCTAGCTATTTCTAATTTGGGTAGTTTTATGGAACTCTGAGTGGCCTCAATCAAAATTGAACAGTTGTTGAAGGATGGTCAGGGATAGTATAGCCAGGAGCCTAGAGTGAAGAGATAGAGTGAATCTCAGGCTGATTATAGTAGAATCTTTAGTAAATGTCATAACAAATCTTCTCGATTCCAGGATAGCTCGAGATAATCTAAGTTTTGACCAAGAGGAGGATTTGTTCAGATTGGTATAGGTGGAGGACAAGTGCCCTATTGGCAGTCACAACAAATGCCTGATTGTGAACATTATGATAAGAAGCATGGTGGTGAGTGTTGGAGGTTATCAGGAGCTTGTTTCCATTAAGGCTCTATAGAGCATCAGATAAGAGATTGTCTTGAGACTTTAGGCCCACAGTCTAAAGTTAGAGGAGGAATAATGACTGAGACAACAATTCAGCAGAGTAGAGCTGTCTGATCTATACAAAGAGGCATAGATAGGGAAGAATTCAGTCAGTAGGGCTTAGTGTCAGGATTGAGGCGTGGAGTAACCAGTTATAATCTCAAGCCAGGGTCTTTGCCATCATCAGACAGGAGACACAAAACTCCCCAAATGTGGGTAGCAGATGTGTTGAATGTTTTTCATTTTGAAGCATTTGTATTGATAGATTCAGGATCTACACATTCATTCATCACATCACATCTAGCATCTAGATTGCATTGTGTGAGACAGAGATACTAAAATGTGATTTGGTAATGAGTACTCTAGTAGGTAGTACTACAGTGATTGGGGAGATATATAAGGAGTGTATTATACGAATCGATCATACGGAGTTAGAGGTTGACTTGATAATCTACAGTTGAAGGAGATAGATATTATTCTAGGCATGGATTGACTCACTACTCATAGGGTCGTGATGAATTGTTATACTAAGAGGTGATCATTGAATCCCCTAGTCAGCCAAGTTCAGTGTTTTAAGGTATTAGTCAAGTAGTACCATCTAGGTTGATTTCTTCAATGAATGCCTTGAAGTTAATCTGAAGTGGATGTGAGACTTGTTTAGCCTACGTGACTGACACCTGTAGTAGACAAATAGTTTAGGAAATTCCATTTGTTAGGGATTTTTCAAACGTGTTCCCTAGTGAGTTATTGGGGTTACGCAAAGAGAAATAGAGTTCATAATTGATCTTGTTCCAAGTACCACTCTTATATCAATTCCTCCGTATAAGATGACACCTGTGGAACTTAAGACTCAATTACAAGAGTTGTTAGATAAGGGTTTCATCAGACCCAGTATGTTACCTTGGGGAGCTCTAGTGTTGTTTATGAAGAAGAAGGATGGGACGTTAAGACTATGTATTGATTATAGGCAGTTTAATTAGGTGACAGTGAAGAATAAGTGCTTATTATCGAGGATTGATGATTTGCCTAATCAATTACAGGGAGCTCAAGTTTTCACAAAGTTAGACTTGAGATCAGAACATTATCAGTTGAACATAACTAAGGCTTATGTGCCAAAGAGTACATTTAGAATAAGATATAAGCACTTCGAGTTTTTGGTGATACCGTTTAGATTAACTAATACCTTAGCAGCTTTTATGACCTTGATGAATAAGGTATTTCAACCATATTTGATCGCTTTGTGATTATGTCTATTGATGACATCTTGTTGTATTCGAAGTGTAGAGAAGAACATTCATAACATTTGAGATTGGTTCTACGAATAATGAGAGAAAAACAGTTGTATGCCAAGTTCAGTAAATGTGAATTTTGGCTTGATCATATCGTATTCTTGTGTCACATAGTGTCTAGATAGGGCATTTTGGTAGACCCAAAGAAAGTAGAAGCAGTGATGAAGTGGGAGGCTTCAAGGAATGTGTCTAAGATCCAGAATTTCCTTAGATTAGTTAGATATTACAGGAGATTTGTTGTGGGGTTTTCATTGATCTCAACCCCTTTGGCAAAACTTTTGAGGAAGAATGTGCCTTTTAGATGGAATGATAATTGTCAGAGAAGTTTTAAAGAGCTTAAGCATTGGTTAACTACAACACTAATGTTAGCTATTCCATCTGGAACAGGAGGGTATGTAGTGTACAGTGATGTTTCACATCGAGGATTAGGATGTGTGTTGATGTAGCATGACAAAGTGATAGCATACGCATCGAGACAATTAAGGTCTCATGAGTTTAATTACTAAGTACATGATTTAGAACGTGCTACTGTATCATTTGCTTTGAAGATTTGGAGACATTACCTGTATGGAGAAACTTTTCAGGTATTTATTTTTTGAGTTAGAAGGAGTTGAACATGAGACAGAGGAGATGGATAAAATTATTGAAAGATTATGATTGTACAATTAAGTATCATCCTGGAAAAGCTAATGTGGTAACTGATGAATTAAGTAGGAAGTCCAATAGCAGTGTGGCTCAAGTACAGTTATCGAAAGAATTGGGCCATTGGCTTATAAGTTAACCTTACCTTCTGAAATGACACAGATACATATTATGATTTATGTGAGTATGCTTAAGAGATATCGATCGGATCCAACTCATGTGATACCAACTCAAGAGATTGAAGTTACTAGTAATCTAAGTTATGTTGAAGAATCAGTTAAGATAATTGGTTATCAGAATAAATAATTGAAAAATCGAGTGATACCATTGGTGAAAGTACTCTAGAGAAACCATTAAAGTGAGGAAGCTACATGAGAAATGGAAGAGCACATGAGAAATTAGTGCCCCTACTTATTTAATCAATCAAGTAAAAAATTCGAGGTTTTTTAATGGGGGAGAATTGCAATATCCTGTTTTTCAAAAATTGTTTGGGGTTTAGCCCTACATTAAATTAAGTATTGCATAAACATGCATAACATTAGCCCAAAATTGGTTACATTATTTACCTACTGGAAGTATTATAACATGGGCAGAGATGAAGAAGCTATTTCTAGATAATTTTTTTCAACTTCTAAGGCCACCAATATCATAAAGAAATTTATGACATCTGAAAAACACTAGGAAGTCATTATAAGAATATTGGAAGAGATTTAAGAAGTTGTGTGCAAGTTGCCCCTATCATCAAATCAGTGATCAACTATTGATTTAATATTTTTATAAAGGTATTTTACCGACTTAGAGGAGTATGATAGATACTGCAAGTAGAGGAGCTCTATTTGATAAAGCACAAACAACTGCATGGTATTTGATCTCAATTATGGTTTCCAACTGTCAACAATTTAGAGCTCAGAATGATTATGGTTTAAAACATGTTAATGAGATGGGAGTTTCATCATTGGAAAGAAAGTTATGAGATTTGACTTCTTTGGTGCTTTGACTTGTGGTATCTAGGGAAGAGAAAGTTAAGACTTATGGTATTTGTTCCCCACAGATATGTGTCCCATTCTACAAGAATATCAAGTTGAAGAAGCCAAGGTAATGGTGGTTATTTAGGACAACCTCAAAGGAAGTATATGTTGGAGTTATGTAAATATAGTGCCCTGAAAAGCAAGTGTATTTACATGTAACTTTATCTTCTTTAGTTACAATTTTGTAATGAAAATATTTATTATTAATAAAACAAAAGAGTTTGGTTTTATCTGTGTGAGCGTTATATATCTGGTCAAAAGGTACCAAGATTCTTTTGTAAGTAATATACATATACATAGAGATTATGGGAAACATGTATATTATTAGAATCTGAATTAATTGATTCACAGTTGAATAATCAAGTTGGTCACTTGATTATAGTTTAGATTGTAGTGTTGCGATTTATCTCCATATAATTAAAGGAGTTTACTTAAAGGGAATGATGAGTTTCATATCATGATAGTAGTAGACTATCGATAATGGCACTATTAAATGAATCTGGAATCAAGTATGTTTTCAAAAATAAAGTGGGCCATTACTTTAATCTTAAAACATACAACTTAAGCATTCGCTTATTATGAACCATAATCTTGATGAGTGGTGAACTCATATATGTTTCATTATAATTCTTGATATGATTGGAATGAATTTTTACAGAGTATTAATTCAGTGTCTGCATGTTGGAATTATTAATTGACAAATGTATCAGGGAACATTCACTCAAATAAAGAGTTTATAGTGCTATCATCACTTCTAGATGTTTTAAGGAGATTTGGTGATTAAACTGGCGCCAGTAGTTTAATGAACTAGCTACCCATCAATTCTTGACACCAAGATGAGATCTTGTGTGTTAATCACCATATAATGTAAAACAGGAGATCTAGAAGGAAAAACCAACATAAGTACAAAACGATAATTTTACCCTTTGTTGTGCGGGTGGCTATAATAAGGTTCTAAATAGGGTTTCCAATTGGACATAAAATATGTATTCTCATAATATTTAATAATTCAAGAGTTTAACTACTTGTCTTTAGTGGAATGACATTTAGTTAATAAGCTAGAATTAATTCTAATGAGATTGAATTAATTCTGGGCTTATTGGAGTTTGAATTATCAAAGTCCGATAAGATTCCTCACTTGGCTTTAAGGAAGGTTATCAAGCTAAGTAAGAAATATAAATGGAGGTTTTAGAAGCCCATAATTGAATGTTGGGCTTAGTCTAATAATGGTTAATTAGAAGCCCAAATGTACATTTAGAAATGGGCTAGATTTTGGTTTAATGTAATTAATTAGATTAATTATATTAAAATAATTTTTTTAAAGGAGAAGTAGCAATTTCGGTTTTGTTAGGTGAAATGTGAAGATACACATTTGACATTAAAATGCTAAAATAAAGATGGTCTTTATTATGGTTTATCATCATTAAATGGAGTTATGAACTTACCATTAAATGGTTTAATGGTTGTCTTTTAATGTTAGCATGTAACCTATTTGCATTCATTAGATTAAAGATAAAAGATGTACATTAGATGGACAATCTTCCTTCTTTCTTCTTGCCAAAACCGAAATTGGTTATTCAATTTTAGGTTATAGTCTTTTCATATAGCCATTTTAAAGATAAATGAAGAGAGTCTCATTTATTGGCAATTTTATAATTGATTAATGAACGTCCAATAAGATTCCTCACTTAGCTTTAAGGAAGGTTATCAAGCTAAGTAAGAAATATAAATGGAGGTTTTAGAAGCCCATAATTGAATGTTGGGCTTAGTCTAATAAATGGTTAATTAGAAGCCCAAATGTACATTTAGAAATGGGCTAGATTTTGGTTTAATGTAATTAATTAGATTAATTATATTAAAACAATTTTTTTAAAAGGAGAAGTAGTAATTTCGGTTTTGTTAGGTGAAATGTGAAGATACACATTTGACATTAAAATGCTAAAATAAAGATGGTCTTTATTATGGTTTATCATCATTAAATGGAGTTATGAACTTACCATTAAATGGTTTAATGGTTGCCTTTTAATGTTAGCATGTAACCTATTTGCATTCATTAAATTAAAGATAAAAGATGTACATTAGATGGACAATCTTCCTTCTTTCTTCTTGCCAAAACCGAAATTGGTTATTCAATTTTAGGTTATAGTCTTTTCATATAGCCATTTTAAAGATAAATGAAGAGTCTCATTTATTAGCAATTTTATGATTGATTAATGAAAGAAGTGATGCATTGGATGCCTCTCTCTTCTTCCATTCATGCATAACCAAAATTGGAGTGTAAGAAAGACATCTTACATGTTCTTGAGACCTTCTCTCCTTTCATGCAAGGTAGAACCGAAAATACCAATAGAAAGAGTTTCATTTTTTGTTCTTCTTCTTCTAAGAAAATCTCCTCCAAACATTTCTTCTCCTTTCCCACCAAAGGATTTTGTTAACCTAATTGTCCTTTAAGAACAAATGGTAAATCTAATTGGTTGAGGATACAACAACAAGGAGAAAGTAGATTGCTAAAGGAAAAGATTCAAAGGCAAAGGATTTGGATACTAGAAGAAGGAGAGGATAGCGCAACAAGGATTTAAAGTTGTAACAAAGGAGTCGGTAATACTTTTGATCTTGTTTATGTTTTATTATCCTTATACCATATCATGTATAGATTAGCATGATGATTTGGATTTATTGCTTCCGCTGCAAGTAATGATTTCTTAAAAGTTTTAAAATCTACTGTTTCTCCAAATATAGCATGCTTTGTTTTTTCGATCCAACAGTATGCCCCATTTTCAAATACATATAATCCACGTTGGCAAGATGCAATATCCTATTTTCCAAAACATGCTTAGGGTTTAGCCCTAGATTAAGCATTACATATACATGCATAACATTAACATTCATACACGAATTGATATTAGAACACATTACAAAGATAGCATATGCACTCAATTGACTTATTCCGAGGCATGAAAAATGTTAAGTGATCATGATGTGAATGAGTTAATATGTTTTGGATTTTGTTATGTTTGGATTTCAATTAGTAAATTGGGATTAAATGTTATGGATTGGGAAATTGATGGACTAAAATGTATATTTAGACTAGGACAAATGCCAAGTGGTAGGATATATTGATATATGAAAAATGTGGATGATTTAGCCTATAATTAAGTGAAATTTGGCATAGTTAAATTACTGACAAATGGACTAGTAATTAAATGACAATTGGATCTAGTATGCGATGTTGGACCCTAAATGTTTCATATAAGTTAGAATTATTTGAAGGTGAAATTTTGGCAAGTAGTCATAAGTAAAGAGCAAATGAATGAAAATTCTTAAACCAAGAAATGATAGGCAAGGGTAAAGTAGCGAATGAGAAATGTGGATATGTCCAAATTTTGCTTTGTTGTTTCTGGTGGATAAAAGATTTTTAAGTGAGAAGAATTAAGGTGAAAGTTAGAAGTAGAATGAAAGCAAAAATGAAGTTGAATTTGTGTAGTAAGTTGATGAAGAATATGTACATATGTGTACGTTTTGTTGTTCGTGTTCATGATTAATCATGGACTATTTTTTTTCTTCGGATGACATTGATTTGAGATGGAGTTGAGAATGATGAGTAAATGAAGTAGAAAAGGTGGTCTTGATATGAGTTGGGTTAGGGAAAGATTGTGAAATAAAATGGATAGTTGATCTGGAAAATATTTATAGAGTATGCTTTAGTCTTTTAGCCACAACTTTTTCTCTAATTATCTAAACGAGATGATTCTTGATTTGGATTAAACTAGAAAAATATGGCTACATTTCTTATGAAGACATTGAATTTAAAATTCTTTCTTTAAGAGTCTCAAAATTTTGTCATGAAGTTGAGAATTGGGTGCAGTACATTATTCGGGGGAAATTCAGGATCGATCTAGGCTAGATTAGAGAAAGTGTGTCTTCTAGAAAATTATAAGTCTTTTTTTTTTATCTTTCCAACGGTATTTAGCATGAAAATTTTGGACGTCTGAGTTGAAAGTCATGGTCCTTATAAGGGAAGATGTGCAAGAAAGGAGTTGTATCTTCTGCCTTTTTGCTTCATCTGTGATGACGTCATCTTGTTCCGTGTTTTTTCTATGATGATGTCATCTTCTTCTATGTTTTGTTCCGTTTGTATTTTGCTTCTTTTGTCTTTTACTTCTTTTGCTTTTTCGTTTTTTCTGTGTTTTGCTTCTTCTGTGTTTTGCTTCTTCTATCTTTCGCTTCTTCTGTGTTTCGCTTTTTTTTGTCTTTTGATTTTTTTGTCTTTTGCTTCTTCTACCTTTTCGCTTCTTCTGTGTTTTGCTTCTTTTGTCTTTTACTTCTTTTATCTTTTGCTTCTTTTGTGTTTCACTTCTTCTGTCTTTTGTTTCTTCTATCTTTTGCTTCTTCTGCCTTTTTGCTTCTTTTGGATTTTATTTCTTCTGTGTTTTGCTTTTTCTATCTTTCACTTCTTCTGTCTTTCGTTTCTTTTGTGTTTCGCTTTTTTTGTGTTTTGCTTCTTTTATCTTTTGTTTCTTTTGCCTTTTCGCTTCTTTTGTTTTTTCTTTCTTTTGTGTTTTACTTCTTCTGTCTTTTTCTTCTTTTGTCTTTCGCTTCTTTTTTGTTTCGCTTCTTCTGTCTTTTGCTTCTTTGGTTTTTCCTTGTTCTGCCTTTTCGCTTCTTCTGTCTTTTGCTTCTTTTGTCTTTTGCTTCTCTTGTGTTTCGCTTCTTCTATCTTTTTGTTCTTATGTTTTTTGCTTTTTTTAGTCTTTTTGCTTCTTCTGTGTTTTGCTTCTTATGTGTTTTGCTTCTTCTACCTTTTGTTTCTTTTGTCTTTCTCTTATTTTGTTTTTCGTTTCTTCTATCTTTTGTTTCTTTTATCTTTTGCTTCTTCTGCCTTTTCGCTTCTTCTGTGTTTTACTTCTTCTGTCTTTCGCTTCTTTTGTCTTTTGCTTCTTCTATGTTTCGTTTGTTATGTCTTTTACTTCTTCTGTATTTTGCTTCTTTTGTTTTTTCGTTTCTTCTGTGTTTTGCTTCTTCTATGTTTTATTTCTTTTGTCTTTTGCTTCTTTTGTCTTTCGCTTCTTCTGTGTTTCATTTTTCTGTCTTTTTCTTCTTTTATCTTTTGCTTCTTCTGCCTTTTCGCTTCTTCTATGTTTTGTTTCTTTTGTCTTTCGCTTCTTTTGTCTTTTGCTTCTTCTGTCTTTCACTTCTTCTGTGTTTCGCTTCTTCTGTGTTTCGCTTCTTCTGCCTTTCTGATTCTTCTGTATTTTGCTTCTTCTGCCTTTTCGCTTTTTTTATCTTTTGCTTTTTTTGTCTTTTTCTTCTTTTGTCTTTCTCTTCTTCTGTCATTTGTTTCTTCTGTCTTTTACTTCTTCTCCCTTTTCGTTTCTTCTGTGTGTTGCTTTTTCTGTATTTTACTTCTTCTGTCTTTTGCTTCTTTTCTTTCGCTTCTTTTGTGTTTTACTTCTTCTGTCTTTCACTTCTTCAGTCTTTTGCTTTTTTTGCCTTTTCGCTTCTTTTGTGTTTTGCTGACGTGTTTTTTTCTGTGTTTTGCTGACGCGTGTTCTATGTTTTGATGACACGTCTTCTTCTATGTTTTGCTGACGTGTCTTCTTCTGTGTTTTGCTTCTTCTGTTTTTCGTTTCTTATGTATTTTGTTATCTTTTTTCTTTTTGCTTCTTTTGTCTTTTCGCTCCTTTATACCTATCTTTTGTTCCATGTTTGACCATTCAAAAGATGGAATTTTTCTTCGAAATCTTCATAAAAGTTGAAGATCTTGAAGTTATCTTTCAAATCATCTAAAGAACACCTTAATCTGATATCTGTAGGGAAAGTTATAGAAATTTTCCTACTTCTTCTGTCTTTTTTCATTCTTTTGTTTTTTCATTTGGTTTCGTCTAATCCTATTATCTGGTCCAGTTTTGACCCTTCAGATGATAAAAATCTGACCTCAAGATCTTCTTCAAAGTTGTAGATCTCAAAGTTCTCTTTGAAATCATCCTAAGATAATCTTAGTTCAACATCTCTAGTGAAAGTTCTACCATTTGTCCCGAGACAAGTGTGATATGATTGAGGACCAAATCTTGTTTGCTTCGTTCGGTCATAATTTGTCTCTCTGACCTCCAAATGAAGTGATTCTTAAATCCTTAGACTCCTAACACTTTTCTCTTTGCATCTCCATTGAAGGTCATAGCTTTTGGTGTTGATTTGAAAGGGATGGATTGAACCAAAGTAAGGGTATCAATTGGAAGAGTAGGAATTGGATATTTTACTTAACAAGCTTCAATATTTTGATGATTTTTGGATCAGTAGATTTCTGAATAAGATTATTCTTATTTCAAGATAAACTAGAAACATGAAGCTACAAATGGTATGAAGAAGTTGAAATCTAATTCAGTTTCTAATATGTTTAGATTTTGAATAGAATTTGTGCATCAGTATACTGATTTGGACAAGAGTAGTCCAAAAATGTTGAAGTGTATCTTTCAAATCACTGAACCAGATGGATTGATTTTGGTGTCTTTGGGAACTTAAGAGAAGGAAGAACACTTTTCTAGAAGAAAGAGTTATGTCAGAATATTCGAGGGTGCTTTTGGCAAGACACTTAAATATAAAAGACATAAGGCATAAATGGAAGGGCAAATAGGACAATTCTTGATCATTAAGGGCATAATTGGAAGAAGAAGTGTTGTCTTGCTTATAAAAGCAGAAGAGAATAACGAAATGAGAAAAAGAAAAGAGAAAGAGAGAATGTCATGAAAAAGAGAGAGAAATACAAAGAGAAGAAGAGAATGAGAGAAAGAAGACAAAACAAGCTAGGGTTTCAATTTCCTTAGTCTATAAGAGAGATTTTGAGGTTGTTCAAGAAGAGAAAAAGATAGAGGAAGAGAAGAGCTTCCATTTGAGCCAAGGATCTCTTCATTTGGTGAAGAACCAAAGGGATCGAAGAGATCTATTTCAATTAGATAAGCTCACAGAGCACATAATAAAGATACAACAAGAAAGAGCTTTGGAGACCTCAGATTCTTTGCAAAGAGAAGAGACATTCTGAACAAGTCTATAAGCAAGGAAATCAAGGTAGGTACATGTTTATAATAGAGTGAATAAGCCACTACTGTTTTCTTAAATCAAAGAAATTTTCTGATTTTCATTTGCATCATAAGTGTTGCATTATTGTTTTTGAATGATTTGCAAAATTGCTACATGTTTCGGTATATGAATTTTGTTGATGAATTTCAAAAAAAATATGGAAATGCATTGAAACATTTTATGTTATGCCTTGAAAAATGTCATAGCATTTTGTATATTTGGAAAAGAAGAAGAAGCATGAAATTATGATGAAATGATTTGAACATAAATTTGCTTGTGTTTGGGAAAGAGAGGAATGTTTCGTTAGTCACGTGCATGTCGACATATAGCCTTCTCCCGACTACTTGCTTGAGGTCACAAGATCCTGAGAAATCGAACTCGTTTTGTTCACTATATGAACTTCGGTTTATCCGTTTTGTTCCACGAAACTCTCGAGCTATTTGTTTGTGCATTGCATCTTTGCATAGTCATGAATGGTGCATAATTGAGTGTTATGTGATGATATTTTAACTATGATTTGAGTTAGAATTGAAAATTTGACTGAGAATTTGAGAACGAAGAGTTTTATAAATTCATTATGATTTTTATACGATAAATGAACATTTCAACGGTTTTGTTTATTCTTCATTATAAACCTGTTATCCATGAGCTTTAAGCTCACCCCTACTCTTCTTCGCCTATTCAGGTGATGAGGAAGAGATCGAGTGATCAAGAGTATAAGGACATTACTTCAAATTCTGCATATCTTGGAAGTTAAGTTATCTTTGTAAAATACAAGGATTAGTCGCATTTCAAGAATTTGTAGTTCATGTAACTTTTGTAGTTTGAGATTTCAAATTATGTTGTAATATGTATTAAAAAACCATTATAGCTTTGTAAAACCCTTTTGTTTTGAGGGTATTGGAATGTAAATGATGAAAATTAATTATATGTAATCTATTAAAGAGTATGATGTAGTAAAGATAAGCTCAAGTTTTATGATATTCGTAAGAGGTTGGGTTCCGACAATGGCGCCCAACATGTGACAAGTGGACCAATCTTGGAGTAACATGTAGGTTGATTAAAGAGTGAAAATGGCAACAAAATGAGTGGATTAGTGGCAACATAATGGTTGAACAAATGGCTAGCATGCTTAAAGACATATGCTTTGTAAGTTAATGACACCTAGCATGTAAGGTAGTAACTTTCTATAGCTGAGTTTCTGCTTCCTTTCTTGTTTCCTTCATCGAAATTGCTCTAGTTTTTCCTCTGAAATTTGATTGAACCCTAGCCAAATTGTTGCATGAAACTCGTAAGTATATCCTTAACCAAATTGCTCGAAAAACTAGCTGAATGTGATTATAAGTTTGCGTTAATTTTTTGCTTTCTTGGGAGTGATAATATAATTTGGAGTTTTGAGCTGAATTGGAAGCCTAATAGGTAAGTAACAATCTGAGTTTTATGGCTTGTCAAATGATATAAGAATAATGTTTGAATTGGACTGAAATGCATTTGATACTGGTGAAGAAGAATTGTTGGAATATGTTTGCTATAGTGTTTTCATTGAACATGCATCGGTATTTTGTCCATAACTTGATTTGTATACATCCAAATGGGATGATTTTAAGTTTATATTAAACTAAATACATGGATATATCTTTTATGAAGGAACCGAATTTTAATTCCATCTATATGAGTTTCAAATTTTGGCTTGAAGTTGATCTTTTGTATTCTATCATGATTTTGGAACAATCTGTAGTACTTTAGGTATAAATTGCATAATACTGAACCAACTGCATGAAATTGTAGAAGCATGTTTTGCCTAAATTCTTCATTTTCCTTGTCAAAATGGCCATGTAAAATTGACCTAAAGGTTTGTTTTGAGAAGAGTTAAAACGAAGCTTCGATAAAAGGTAGTGCATGATCATGCACAAGCACGATCATGACAAAACAGGGTCATTAAAGGGTTGAACAATCATGCACAAGAATAATCATGACAAAGGAGGATCAATTGGAACTGCATGATCTTCATTAAAGTGAAGGTGCACTGTTATTTGATAGCTTTGAACACCCTTTACTCTTTTGGCCATAACTTCTTTTTTGGACCTCCGATTAACTTAAAATTTGAAGCACAAGTTCTTCACACATTTTTTGTTACTCTCCACCAAATTTCATTATCATTTGAATTCCTTAACAAATAATTGGTAATGAATGATTGATGTTGTTATAATAATTAAGTGTAATGAGCTATGATCCTTAGTGCATGATTGAGTGATTAACTTAGAATAAATTTGTATTATTGAGGTGTAAACCTAAGTTTAAATTAGACATATATGAGTTTTAAAGTACGAATTATATGAGTTTTGAAGTATTAATGATCATGAGTTATGAATAAAGGAAACATACCCAGCATAGTCCTTGAGCATGCATTGAACATGACATATACATATGTGTGTGTGTGTGTGTGTGTGTGTGTGTGTGTGTGTGTGTGTGTGTGTGTGTGTGTGTGTGCACAATTGAATAAATATTTGATTGATCGAATTTGTAATGTGAATTGTATGATTTTAGACACTCAAGTCGATCGCCATTGAGACATTATCGGACCATCCAGGCAATAGCATAAATTGGAACGTACTGTAAGTCAACTTAGATGATTTCACTAGGACTGATTTTGTTTATGTCTAATTCCATTTATTGAAATAATAATGAATTAATTATGATGATTCCAGACATTAATAGTCCTAGTAGTTTGATATTTAAGAATGTATTGGAAGTGTTCTATTTGCATCTGAATTCTGAATGATATCTGAATACTTAACAAAAGTTGAAAGCCGGATTGAGGTCCAATGAATATGAGATTCTGTTTGTGCATCATAAGTAAATGTTTTGATGCCATATTCTATTATTGGATGCATTTCATAACATGCACGTTTAGATAAAGGCGTTGTGGTTCGAGTAGCCAGTCTGAAAGAGCTTTAAGCTGAGAATTTTGCACGTAGAGTTTTGCTCCGTGATTTTTATTTCTGACTGAGCCCAATAGGCCAATATCTATATCTATATCTGTATCTGTATCTGAAAGGTGCTCAATCATAACAAATAATAACAAATCTAAAATCTCATATGCATCTACATCTACATTTGTATACTTATGATGATGAAATATATGATCATGAAATCTTTTATGAAATTGTGATGATAAAGTGATATGCCATGATAATATGATTGATTGGGTTATCCATGTTCTGAAATAATGTTTGTGAAATTGGTTGGTTGTGTGATATTTGTGTATTTGACCTGAGTGAGATCATCAATGATGGTTCACACATTGAGTTCACAAAACTCATCAAAAATTACAACGTGACTTTTCAGGTATAAGACGAGAGACCTAATTCCTAAGATTTTCTAAGGGAACATTTTGGATTAAGATATGACTCAAAGGTCTATCAACTAACATCAGAGGAGTTATAGCTTTTATTTTGTAATTTCTTGTCATATAAAACTTTTGTATAAAGGATTGTAAATATTTGTTTCAATGACTACATTGTAAACTTTTTTCAATGGATGAAATGAAATGTTAAGGCTTTAAGTATTATATATTCTTGATAATACCATTTAAGAGATTTGTTTCCTCTAACATACCATTGTCATAGGATATGTACTTGAATATCCTCTGGTTGTTTAGTATACACTCTATGATAGTGGGGTGTTACACGAGATCATCCAAACCTCCGTTATGGCAACAATTAGGGGACAATAAGTAAGTTATAGTTTTTAGCTATATAAATAGCCTTATATGCCTAGACAACAATAGCAAATGGGACAAAGTTTTAGTGAAAATAATTCCTTGGAGGATATAGTCAAGACATTGGCCACGAATATTATGAACTTTCAATAGAATACCATGAAATTTTAGTAAGATATGCAAGCCAACATATAGAACATTGAGACTCAAATGAGCCAAATGACGATTGCCATCAATAGATTGGAGGCACGAAATTGAGGAAAGTTCACTTCTCAACCTGAGGTGAATCCAAAGAAGAGTGCTTGTGCTGTCACATTTTGAAGTGGTAAAGAGTTAAAGGAACCTACTCTAAAGGTTTCTAAGCAAGAAGTTGAAGAAGAAGTAGAGAAAGAAGTTCCAAAACAATCACAAGGGAAAAAGGAGGGTGATTCTCGCATTGTCATGCCTAAGTTTAGTGTACAACCTCCTTTTCCTAGTCGTTTTGCCAAGTAAAAGAAGGAGGAGCAACAGAAAGAAATTTTAGAACCTTTTTGTAAAGTACAGGTCAATATTCCTTTACTTGATATATTAAACAAATTCCTCATTATGCCAAATTTCTTAAGGAACTCTATACTTCAAAGAGAAAGTTAAGTGGTAATGAAAAGGTGCGATTGGATGAGAATATTTATGTTGTGCTTCAAAAGAAGTTACCTCCTAAGTGTCAATATCTATGTATGTTCACAATCCCTTGTAAAATAGGTAATCTGAAAATTAAGAAACCGTTGTTGGATTTAGGTGTGTCGATTATTGTTATGCCTCGATCTATTTATGAATCTTTGAATATAGGGCCTCTGAAAGAAACTGGTGTCATAATCCAACTTGCTGATCAATCTAATGCCTATCCAGAGGGTGTTCTTGAGGATGTCCTAGTTCAAGTTGATAATATGATTTTCCTGCTAATTTTATATCTTACAAATGGGTAATGAAGATTAATCCACTTTAGTCCCAATTTTATTGGGAAGATCATTTTTGAAAACCTCTATAAAAAAATTGATGTTTATGAAGGGTTTTTAATATGTAGTTTGATGGTTAAGTTTAATGTTTATAATTCCATAAAATTTCCAAATGATGATCAATCTTTTGTTTCTGTGGGTTTTCTAGATACTTTAGTGTAGGAAACATTTTGTTTAGATGGGCTAGATAAATTATAGACTGCATTGGAAAATAGATTGGATATTCAGGAAAGAATAACACTAGTCGATTATCTTGTCATTCCTGAGAAGCTAGATACCACTATCTAGATTTTAAAACGGAGCAAATACTTGGAGGAACGGGTATGTTTTTTGGAGCTAATTAGAAATAATTCGAAATTGTTGTCATCTCTTATACAACCACCAAAATTGTAATTGAAGGCTTTTCTAGGTAACTTGAAATATAGGTATTTAGGTGGGCATGAAACTCTTCCTATTATTATTTCAAGCAGAGTAACATCTTTGTAGGAAACATAATTATTGGGTGTGATGAAAAATTACAAAGATACTTTTGGATGGACTGTGGCTAATATGAAAGGGGATTAGCCCATCAATTTGTATGCACCAAATTCTATTGAAAAATGGAGCCAAAAAAATAAGAAAGCCCTAAGGAAGATTGAACCTACCAATTATAGAGGTAGTCAAGAAGGAGATTCTAAAGCTCCTCAATGTTGGGATAATCTATCCAATTTCAGACAGTAAATGGGTAGGTCCAATACAGTTGGTTCCTAAGAAAACTGGAGTAACCGTAGTGGAGAACATTTAAGGTGAATTGGTGCCCACCTGTATGCAAAATGGGTGGAGGGTTTATATAGATTATAGGAAGTTAAATTATGTTACTCGGAAAGATCATTTTTTATTTCCTTTTATTGACCAGGTATTTGAAAAACTTGTAGGGAAAACTCATTATTGTTGTTTAGATGATTATTTAGGTTATCACTAAATTTCTGCTACACCAAAGGACCAAGAACAACTAGAAACAAAAACAGTGACAGAAGAACATAATGTGGACGTAAATAGTGGCGAAATTTTCCCTACAATGCGCAACCAAACCAAAAAAGGTAAAAATGTTGTTTTTCAAAGTAAACTATAATTAATAGTTGATACATTCAACTCGTTTCATCAAAAAATTGATAAGGATTGTTTTGAAATTGTTTATGATAGGCATATAAATCCTTGTAAGTTTATACATGATGAAACTTTGGAGACCTTGAATATTCGTTCTGAAATTAAACATTATGTGGATAATATGGGTTTGATACATTACATTAATGTTCGATACCCTCCATATGTTTGTATGACTATGTGTTTTAAATTTACTGTTTCTTTGCTTATTTTGATTTTGATTTTTTCTTCTCTATCTTTTAATTTGCGTGTGATGTGTGTTAAAGCATGAAATTCTATCTTAATAGTTAGAATGAGACTGAATTGCGTGTTTGAAATCAAATTAGGATAATTGAATAGAAGCTAAATCATGCTGATTAATTAAAGTAGTTGGTTACATAAGCTTACTAAGAAATTGATGCTTGAGTGATCAGGTAATGCATAGAAGCATTTCAATTGAGCTTATGTGAGGAATTACGCCTATATGACTCCATTCAAAATTCATTTCATTTCTTTGTGTGTGTGATACTCCCTTAGTTGATTACCTTTAGAACTTTTTATAAACCGGTTTGAATCTATTAGATATATGCTAGATAGAAATGATTAAGGTCCTTTTTCTTTTAACCCTTGACTTACATGACCTACCCATCTTATTTCACCTTGCAAACCCCTTTGAGCCTTTACCCCTTTTGTTCCTTAAAGAAAACACCCCATTCTAAAACATCATACCCCATTAGCCTTACCTATTCACAAGTTTAATAAAGTGCTAAGTTAGTTAGTTTTGGGACTTTTGACTATATTTTTTCTGAGACGAGTTTACCGATATTTTTACTTATAGAGCACATTGTATTTAGTTGTTGTTATTGTTCACTATTTCCTTAATATTTTAAAAAAAGCAAAAAAAAAAGAAAAAAGAAAAATCAAGTATATTAGTAATAATAAGTGTTAAGTAGTTAGTTATTTACATGCAATTCTCATAAATACATATTTTTTCCCTTTGTATATTTATTACGTTATGACTACTTATGAAGAATCCCTTAAACCCCTTTTGATTCACCTTAAACTTAGCCCTATTACAACCTCAAATAAAGCCCTTTTAATCCATTTTAGCATGTAATCACTGTAGAAGAGAATTGGTGTATTTGCAAGCCTATGGTAATGTGATTTCCTATAAGGAGTTTTGAGCGAGACACCAACCTATAAACACTTGAGTGAAATGAGTGAATCCCGTGAGGAAAGTCCATTATGAGTTTCTGCTTATCTTTGAATGATAGTATTATAAGTTGAGTTTGTTTATATGCACTGATAAAAACTAATCATGATGTGTGTAGTAGCTTGACATTTGATTGACCAAAGTTTGAGTGATTGCATGTGTTTGGTTTCTTTAAAAACGAATTGATAGAATTTGAGGTTTGTGTTTAATTTGCTCGAGGGAGAGCAAAAGGTTAAGTGTGGGGGAGTTTGTTAGTGTCTTTATTTTCTATCTTTTTGTGTGTTAATTTTCTTTATTTTTTAGATTTGAAATTATATTTAATGGAAATTAATCTTGTTTTATGTCAAGGTATATTTTGGAACCAAATAGAAAGAACTGCAAACATTTTAGGATAAAAAGAGTTGAACCAAACATTGAACCTAACTAGACATGGCCTTGTGTAGTGATACCTCGGTGACAGTCAACCGCAAAATGCAGTTGTCCATTATCTAAACAACAACATGAATTAAATGGTGAAGATATCAGCATAAAACGCAGTGCATCAGGAGGTAACGTCAAGTTTTTAATTAAAAAGGCGTGAATAGGAAGAAATAAAACAACAGTGTGAAACGGCAACACAGATGAAGAAAATGCAATAGCAGGCCAAGCCAAGGCACCAAAACACACAATCCAAAGGAAAGAAACACAGACGTAGCAGAAGTGTAGGGCAATTAAGGGGTGCATGAATAGTAAATTGGACGAAAGGTTTATTTGTCGTATCAAAGCTACAGTAGCGAGGGGGAGAATAGAAAATCGAGTAGCATAAAGAGAGAGGAGTGGTGGCTGAAGATACGAAAAAAGGACAAGAACACGTCTATAAAGAAGAACAACACCCAATAGAAGAAGAGAAAGATCAAGCAAAAAGGAAAATGACTAGACAAGAAATAAATAAGAAAATCAAGAACGCCCCAAATGTGGACAATCCCAAATAGTTAGGAAAAATTGTGATGTTAGATAACTAAACTCTTATTTCTTGGTTTATGGAATCCTAGTTAGTGAACTCTAAATGTTGTGAGACTTTCATTCTTTATTTGAATTGATTTATCAGTCAAGTATTAATTATTTTTCTAGGTTATTATTTGATTGTTTGATTTTATAGCTAGGTACACAACTAGTTTGTGATTTTATTCAATCAATTTCTAGAATAAACAAGTTAACGTTCAATTTTTTTAATCAAAAGTAGCGACTAGGATTTTTGTCTACTACATTAGGGATGATTCTAGGAAAAATAGTTGTCTAGGCTAAATACATCGTATGTATATTGTCTAGTTTATTGATTTTCTTGATTCATAAAGCTATTAATTAATTAAACATGATATCTATCCAGGTTATTGATTAATAAGGGTTAATTTGAATATATGTTTCAGTTAACTAAACTTGAGAGCAAATAGGAAAAGAAATTTACCATGATGAATGCTTAACCAATAAATTGATTATGCTTAGTGTCAATGATCAACACAAGTTCAATAATGAAGGAGATTGGAAACCAAGATTTATTCCTATTGATTGTTAAATTCTCATTGTTTTGCTATTAGTTATTTTTCAATTTCATATTTCAATTAAATTATATTTAATGCACAATTTAAAACCCCCTTTTATTGCATGACGCTCTAACGTTTGAATGCCATATGGGAACGATCCCTAATTTCCACTACTATATTAATTTGTGTTGCAGGAAGTTAGTTTTTTTTTAATTTGGTTGCAGGCGACAACATTCACCAAATTTTAAACATTCTTACTGAACCTATTTCTATTTCTTCTAAGCCCCAAGTTTTAGAAACACCCATTCAAGAGGCTTTAGAGGAGAGAAAAAGGCATATTTTGGTTATGTTATCTCTAAAATCAAGCTCTGATTCATCCTCTGAGAATAACGAGCCAACAATCAAATAGCAATATGTCTCTGACTCTGGTGAAGAAAAAGAAGAAAAAGAAGACGAGAAAGAAGAAGAGAAGAACAAGAAGAAAAAAAGAGGACGAGAAAGAACAAGGAGAAACAAATGAAGAAAAAGAAGAAGAAGCTTCTAGTGAGGGGAGCCAGTGAGAAAAGTAAGGTTTCATTCTCCCTCACTCTCACGACCCGTTCTCACTCTACCTACTCTATCTACTCCCTCTTCTAAATTTTTTGCACCTCCTTCCATTACTCCTCAACCTAGTTCCAGATCAAATGTCACAAAACAAGTTGAAAATTTTGATGAACAAGAAGAAACCCCTGACACTAAAAGAAAGAAGAAGAAGAAACTCGAAAGAGAAGAAATAAGAAAAGGCCAAGCACCTATAGTCAAAAAAAAGATTGAGGACCCAATTGTTAGGGATGAGCAAGTTTTTGAGGAAGCTTTGTTTGAAGAAATACTGAAGGTAAAACGATCAAAATCAAAGAAACAAAAAAAAGGAGAGTCTACAACACCTGTTAAACTATTTCAATCAATGGAAGTTGAAGCAAGATACAAAATTTGGTATAAGAAGAATAAGGTAGTTGCAGGACACATTTTGCTTCCTCTCTTATTTGATGAAATTGGTATTCCCATGTGTTCCCATTTTCTCGTTGTTGGTTAGGAGAATTTTTTAAATTTGGATGAAACAGTGTGTGATGACTTATTCAGATGTTTTTATACACACATGAGAAAAGAAGAAATTGATGGGAAGCTAGCAATCATGTCTTAGTCCTTAAGTGTGAGATCTTGATTACTAAAAAAAATCTTCGAAAACATTCTGAATATAATTTTTGTAGGCAGAACTGAGCTTCCCTGTCATAATTGAGATATTACTGATCTTGATATAGGAGAAGTTGTGGATTTTATCTACTTAAACACTGAAAAATGCCTATGAAGAAAGACCATGGCGTAAACTTCTGGACTTACTAACAAGATGCCTTGCATCAATATGTGCTCCTTTGTTGCGATCTAAACAGAACAATATAAATTAAATTCTATCTAGACCAATTAGAGGCAAGTACACCCCGTCGATAAGTAATATAAATCAGTAAGAACCGGATATCGTACCCAAGGGAAAAATTTCCAACACGGAAGACAATTAAATTAAACGATGAAAAATTACTTAGACGATCAAGAATTGATTAATTTGAAAATAAAATAAAATAAAATAAGTAAATCAAGGAAATATGAAAATTGCAAGGTATGAATTAAAACAACTAGATTTAATCAAATGACAAAAGTTTGATTAAGGTATCAGATTTCAATTGGATTAGACATTTAAAATAAAATTGTAACGGTGAATTGATTTAGGAAATTCTTCACTTAAGCAAGTCAAACTCAATGTTCATGGTGTTCCCTTCTCTTCTAAATCCGAGTCACTACTTGTTCCATAGATAATTCGGAATAAAAGGCGTTAAATACAAGAAGCCTAAAATTAAGTTCGTTAATTCTAGGTATCCTCACACAAGATCCTAAGGTTGGTCTACACTTTAGTCTCAAGTATGTCGCTTGATTAATTTTCTGATAAATTAAATCTCATTGGTTGTGGCATTCAATCATCTAAGGTCTTAATTTAGGTGATCAAGCTAAATTAGGGCAAAATATATTTTTAATCAAGCAAAAATCAATACCACAAAAATTATCTTAATCCAATATCAATCTTAACCTTAACCGAAAAGAAAAATTTACTCACACATATTTATCAATGTAACAAAAATCATGGTCATAATATATGTTTGCATTGATTAAATTCACACAATTAAAATAAATAAGGAATAAAGAAAAAATTAAAAACGTCCCTTGCTCACGCAAACTCCTCCTCCGCACACAGTGTTGGCTTTGTTCTCCTTGTTCAGTGTTTTTTTTTCAGCTGTTGCGTTTCTTGGTTGTGCACCACTAGCCACTAGTTGCTTCTTTTTGCTTCAATGTGTGTTCTTCTTCAACGTGGCCCCTCCATATGTCTCAACCAACCAGCTGCCAACGTTCCTTTTTTTTTATTTTCACCATGCTTTCTCCACCAGCTGACACATTTCAACGTTGTCTCCACCTCCTGCTTTATCTTTTAGTTCATTTCCTCCACTAGCAAGTTCAACGTGCCTTCTTGTCCAGCTATCTTGTTTTTAAAGTTTCATTGCCACCAGTTGTCTTCAACAACGTGATTCTTTCCTATGCCACCAACTTGGTTATTTTCTTCTTTTTCCACCAACTTCAACGTCTTCTTCCTCCAATAGCAGCTCACGATCCCCTTTAAACTTCAGCTACTTGTTATATCCTATCCTTTCACACTGACTTCATTGTTCACTCCATCAGCCATCAACGTTAGTGTCTCCAATAGCTGTCTTCTTCTTGGCGTCTCCACCAGCTATCAACGTGTGTGTCTCCAAGTCCAGCGTACATGTCCTCTTGCTGCAACAGCTGCTCACATCCACCAGCTGCTTCTTTATTAAATGTCCACTAGCTGCTTAATCTTGGAGGCTTCCACCAGGTGCTTAAATCCTAGTCTCCACGCAGCTGCTTCAACATCATTTGTCACCACCAGCTTAAATTACTTCCTTCCTTCTTCAGTCCTAAACGTTCTCCTCTCAGCCCTCTCCTGTTCCTCTATTCTTCATATGCCAGCTACTATCATCTTATTAAGTGAGTGGAGAGTGTTTTGTGTGTGAGAGCTGTTAGTGTTGCACTGAAAAATAAAATGAAAAGTTCCAGCTCACGTTTCCCCCAAGGCACCCGTTATCTTCGGTTGTGTGTACCGAATAATAGTTTTTTTTAGGGTTCTTAACGCTACAGCTGCTCACGTTCTTGCCTTTAGATAGATGTCAACGTCTCAAGCCCCCCAGCCTCCACATGTTTTAACGTTTTTCACCATAGCGACTCCACGTAGCTGCCTCAAATCTTCTTGCTTCAACACGCATATCTAAAGTGATTTTAGGTGGGCTTTTGTGTTAAAAAAAATGATCTCCAGCCAACGTTATGTTGATCAGCTGCCAACTTGTCGTTTTTCTCCAAGCCACCATGTGCTTTTGACATTTGAGTGATGGAGAGGCTTGAGTGGGATGTGTCATTAGTGAGGGATTGATTGCTCTCTCTTCTTTTCCACGTAGCCCACAACTTGCTTCCTTCTTCTTTGTCAGCTAATGCTTCCGTTTGTTCATGCCCAGGTAAATTTTATTTTCTTTTCACCTTTTTCAACTACTTCCTTGTCTCATCTTTGTACCAACTCACGCCAATCTCGCTTTTTTTGTATATTTTTCCAACCCATGCAGCACAATGCTCTCTTATCTCTGCGCGCCACTGCTTTGATTTTTTCTCAATGTAATCAATCTTTTTGTCCCACGCAAGACTCATTCTTTGTCCCTCTTTGCGCACGCCTCCATCATTTTATTTACTCCACCAGCTGATTGCATTTTCTCTCCTTTTGCCATCTTTTAGTCACCTTCACGCCCGCCGGCTAGTTTCTTGCCTAATTAAAACATTTAACTATTAATTAGTGCAATTCAAACATGAAATGGACAAGAGTTTAACAATTTATGTATCAAAAATTAATGTAAGAATGCCCATTAACAATACCCCCACACTTGAATTGTTGCTTATCCTTAAGCAACTTACTCAGGTCACAATCAACATATTCTGTCATTTTATTTTCAATGAAAATTAAGTGTTTGCAATCTCTTAAACAAAATCAAAGGTAGATATCCTTGATCAAAAGCAAGCACAAAATTAAAATAAATTTTCCTCACGATATTCACTCATGTCGCTCAAGTGTATAAGGGTAGTGTTTCGCTCAAAACTTCCGCTAAGATATTACACTACCATAGGCTTGCAAATTCACCCATTTTTTTTACTACATAGAGTACATGCCTTCATAGATCAAAAGGGCTTTTATTAAGGGTTGAAATGAGGTTTAGGTTAAGGTGAGGTAAAAAGGACAAAGGTTACTCACAAGTATTCACAAAGTACTAAGTGACGTGGGACAATCAAAAAGAAATTCTCAAATGTACATACAAAAATACGGGACTCCAACTGCTCATCGCTATCAAACGCTACTTTTTTTTATCTTTTTATCTTTTTGATTTTTTTTATTTTTTCTTTGATTTTTTTTATTTGATTTTTTTTATTTTTTTTGTAACAATACACATAAAGAAAATAGTACTAGTACAAATCAACAACAACAGAGTCGATGTACCTCTAAAACATCTCAGAATAGCGTATAAAACAAAAGTCCCTAAATCAAGTAATCAAATATTTAGTACTTCATTCAACTTGTGAAAGGGTAAGGCTAAAAGTTTTCAAGTTTAATGCAATGCGATTAATACGAAAACAACAAGGTAAAAGGCTCAAAGGGGATAACAAGGGAAAAATGATTTGGTGGGTCATTTAAGCTAAATGTTTAAAACAAATAAGGCTTTTATCATGTCCATAAAGCATGTAAGTAGCAGTATCAAACAGATTCAGAGCAAGTTCTGAAGGTAATCCACATAGGAAAGCATCACACATGACAAAGAAAATAAATGACTATAAGATGTAGTCATATGGCTCAAAACCTCACAAATGTATAAATGAAAATCCATCAAACTTTTATACATTGCCTCATCACTCAGTATCAGTTATTGACTAAGTTTATGCAATTGACTACTTTAATTAATCAACATGGTTCACTATCCTCTCAAATTGCCTATTCCAAGTTCATGCATACAACTTAATTTTCCATCCAACTATTTTGACAGAATCATATGGTCAAATTCATCACAAATAGGACCTAAGACAGTTACGAAAAGAGTTGCAACCATTCAAGTATGTATCTCTCAACATCAACATCAATATCATAAACATCAGCAAACACATAAGCTCAATCCCCCCCCCCCCCCACACTTAATATGAACATTGTCCCTAATGTTCAAGTAGTCAAAAATTAAACACAAAGAGGGGAAAAAAGAAAAAGAAACTTCCCTGAAAAAGGAACAACCAAAAACCTTTTTTTTCACCAACCACACAAACCTAAAGAAAACTCAAAACAACTTAAAGAAATGCATTAAAAAAACATAAAGAAATAACGAGAAAACATAAAGAAAGAAAACTACAGTCCTACTGGAAAACATGCACCGCGATTAAGGAGGCGAAGTGTCATGAAGAGACAATCGCTCCTCAAAGTTATCCACAAACCTGGCATATACAATTTAGCTCGTTGTCCATTTACCTTGAATGAATTTTCATTTTCTCGTTTTACCTCAATGACCCCAAAAGGAAGGACTTGGATCACCGTGAAAGGACCATACCACCTCGACTTAAGTTTCCCTGGAAAAAGACGAAGACGAGAGTTGTAGATCAATACCTGGTCACCTACCTTAAAGTCTCGGTGGAGGATCTTCTTATCATGCCACTTCTTCACACATTCCTTATACAACTTTGAATTGTTATAAGCCTCCAAACGAAATTCTTCAAGCTCACGAAGTTGCATAAGTCTCTTAGCACCTGCATAAGACAAATCAAAGTTAAGAAATTTGGTAGCCCAGTATGCACGATGCTCTAACTCAACTGGAAGATGACAAGACTTCCCATATACTATCTTGAATGGTGACATGCCTATGGGTGTTTTAAATGCGGTCCTATATGCCCAAAGTGCATCATCTAGCTTTAAAGACCAATCCCGCCTAGAAGCATTAACAGTTTTCTCTAGCATTTTCTTTAATTCCCTGTTTGAGACTTCAACTTGTCCACTAGTTTGGGGGTGGTACAGAGTAGCAACCTTATGGGTCACCCCATACTTAGCCAATAATGAATCAAAAAGTTTATTACAAAAATGCGACCCCCCATCACTAATGATTGCCCTAGGTGTGCCAAAACGTGTAAAAATATTCTTCTTCAAAAATTTAACAACACGTCTAGACTCATTTGTAGGCAATGCCTCTGCTTCCACCCACTTGCTAACATAATCAACAGCAACCAATATATATTGATTAGAGAAAGACTTAGGGAATGATCCCATGAAGTCTATTCCACAAACATCAAAAACTTCACAAACAAGAATGTTAGACAATGGCATGTCATGTCTCCTGCTAATATTTCTGACCCTTTGACACCTATCACAAGATTTGACAAATGTACATGCATCCTTAAATAAAGTGGGCCAATAAAAACCACACTCTAAAACTTTATGAGCTGTCCTAGATGCACCATAATGTCCCCCAGCCTCTCTAGAATGACAATGATGTAACACAGAGGACATTTCGTCTTTAGGAATGCAACGCCTAACAATACCATCCACACAAATCTTGTAAAGCAAAGGATCATCCCAAAGATAGTATCTTACCTCTGACAAAAATTTTTTCTTTTGAGCATAAGAAAAATTAGGGGGATAGATATTACCAGCAAGGTAGTTTACATAATCTGCAAACCATGGAGTGACTGTCATAACCATCAGATGCTCATCAGGAAAAGTCTCCTGAATGTCCTTCTTTGTTGCACTCTTCATGGCAGCTTTATCTAACCTTGATAGGTGATCAGCTACAAAATTCTCGGTCCCCTTCTTATCCCTCAGCTCAATGTCAAATTCTTGCAAAAGTAACACCCAACGAATTAGTCTTGGTTTAGCGTCGGGTTTTGTCATCAAGTATTTCAAAGCTGCATGGTCAGTATACACAATTACTTTAGACAAAGCCAAATATGAGCGAAACTTGTCAAAAAAAACACAATAACCAACATCTCTTTTTTCGTGGTGGTATAATGGCGTTGTGCACAGTTTAGAGTCCTGCTTGCATAAAAAATGGGATGAAAGATCTTACATCGTCTTTGGCCTAAAACAGCACCCACTGCGTAATCACTCGCATCACACATTAATTCAAAAGGAAGAGACCAGTCAGGAGATATAAGAATAGGTGCGATCCTGAAGCATATCCTTTAACAATTGAAAAGATGTCAAACATTTATCGTCAAAATTAAACACAACATCTTTTTCAAGCAACTCAGTCAAAGGTTTAGCAATTTTGGAAAAATCCTTAATGAACCTACGGTAAAAACCAGCATGGCCTAAGAAACTTCTAATGGATCTAACATTGTTTGGTGGTGGAAGTTTCTTAATGACATCAATTTTTGTTGGATCTACCTCTATACCCTTGCTAGAAATATTGTGACCTAAAACAATGCACTCCTGTACCATGAAATGACATTTTTCTCAATTAAGCACTAAATGGGTCTCTTCACACCTAATTAAGACTTTCTCTAAATTTTTCAAACATGCATCAAATGAAGTTCCAAACACAGAGAAGTCATCTATGAAAATTTCAATGCAAGATTCAAGCATATCAGAAAAAATAGCCATCATGCATCTTTGAAATGTAGCTGGAGCATTGCATAATCCAAAGGGCATGCGTCTATAGGCAAATGTACCATAGGGACATGTAAAAGTTGTTTTCTCCTAATCTTCCAAGGCTACTAGAATCTGCAAATATCCACTATATCCATCTAAAGCATAATAAAAGTTATGTCCAACTAATTTCCCAATCATTTGATCAATGAAAGGTAAAGGAAAATGATCTTTCCTAGTGGCATCATTCAATTTTCTATAATCTATGCACATTCTCCACCCAGTTACCTTCCTAGTGGCTATTAATTCATTTTTCTTATTTTCAACCACAGTGGTGCCTCCTTTCTTTGGCACTACATGCACAGGACTAACCCAACCAGAATCAGAAATGGGATAGATAATACCTGCATCTAAAAGCTTAACTATCTCATCTTTCACTACCTCTTTCATGTGTGGGTTAAGTCTCCTCAGGGGCTGCACTATCGCCTTGCTTCCATCCTCCATAAAAATGTGGTGTGTGCAAAAAGAAGGGCTTATACCTTTGATATCTGTAATGGACCACCCAATTGCCTTTTTATGGTCCCGCAGTACCCTCAATAACTTCTCCTCCATAGCACCTGACAAACAAGAAGAAATGATAACTGGTAAGTGCTCAGGTGGGTTAAGATAAAAATACTTCAAATGACTTGGAAGAGGTTTAAGGTCAAGAGAAGGGGGCTCTTTGATCGAAGGCTTCAGAAATAGCTTGACTGGACATTGGAGAGGCTCGTATGCTCTATAATGTGTCCAATATGCCTGCTCCAACTCATCTGCAATTTCCTCCAACTCTTCTTGCAATTCTTCCCCTAACTCTTCGATTGTTCCTTGCGCTTCCCCTTCCAACAAATCTGCACAAACAATAGAAGAATCATCAGTGTCAGAAGAATAAATATCAATAAAATGACAAGAGTCAAGAGTAGAAGGATGCTTCATAGCATTGAACACATCAAACACTAGTTCTTCATCTTGAAGTCTCAAGATGAGCTTTCCACGTTGTACATCGATGAAGGTCCGTGCAGTAGCCATGAAAGGTCTCCCAAGAATGATGGGGATGTCTATATCTTCCTCCATATCAAGGACTAAGAAATCCACTGGGAAGATGAACTTCTCGACCTTAACCAGAACATCCTCAATTATTCCCCTCGGATAGGTGATTGACCGATCTGCCAACTGAAGTGAAATAGTTGTGGATTTGGGCTCCGCCAATCCTAATTTCCTGAAAACAGAAAGAGGCATTAAATTAATGCTTGCACCCAAATCCATTAAAGCCTTATCTATATGTAAATCACCAATAACACAAGGAATAGTAAAACTCCCTGGATCCTTAAGCTTCGGTGGTAGCTTTCTCGACAATAAAGCTGAACACTCCTTATTTAGCTTCACCGTGGCATACTCCTCAAGCCTCCTCTTATTAGACAAAATTTCTTTCCAAAACTTAGCATAAGAAGGCATCTGCGCTATGGCCTCAACAAAAGGAATGTTAATATGCAACTTTTTAAATATCTCGAGAAAATGACCAAATTGCTTATCTAATTGCGTACCTTTCAATCTTTGAGGATAAGGAATCCGAGGTCTTACCGGATGTGTGATGGGATCAGCAAATAACCTTGGATGGTCCTCCTTTTGAGCTAGTGCTTTTGTGGCCTCCTTGCCACTTTCCTGGATCTCTTCTTCTCCACTCTTTTCCACTTCTTTATCCTTCTGCTTCTCCTTAACTTTTTCAAGTTGTCTGCCACTTCTCAATAAAATTGCCTTTGCATGTTCTCTTGGTTTGGCCTCGGTAGTGCTAGGCAATGAACCTGAAGGTCTTTCCTTTAACAAAGTTGCAATCTGGCTCATCTGATTCTCCAAATGTCTGATAGAAAATTCTAGGTTCTGCATCCTAACCTCGGTAGTGGAAATGTATTTCGAAAGTAACTCTTCGAGATTAGATTTCTCTGGTGGTGCAGGATTAGGAGCCTTAAAACTTGGAGGTGGAGGTGGTTGTCTTTGAACATTGGATGACTGTGGTTGTGCCACCTGATCATTCCGCCAAGAGAAATTTGGATGATTCCTCCACCCTGGGTTGTAAGTGTTAGAATATGGGTCCAATCGCTGTCTGTTATAATTGTCGACATAATGGGCCTCTTCTGACTCCTGAGCAAAAGGATTCCCGACTTGACATTCAGAAGATGCATGGGAATCTCCACCATAATGCTCACAAACAACACAACTCCTTAATGAAGAGCTAGCTCCTCCTCTCACACTGTGCATCAAATTATCCAATTTCTTCGTTAGAACATCCATCTGAGCAGATAAAGCCACTGTATTGTCTACTACACGAGCTCCTGTAGGTCTTCTGGGATGCCTTTCTGTATGATATTGAAAACTGCTAGTGGCCATCTCATCAATCAACCTGTAGGCCTGATCTGGCGTTTTTCTCATTAAACTACCTACTGCTGCAGCGTCGATGGTACTCCTAGTCGATGGGTTCATTCCTGTATAAAAGGTATTGATATGCTGCCATGTAGATAACCCATGACTAGGACATTGTGTCAACATATCCCGAAATCGCTCCCATGCTTCATATAAACTTTCGTTTTCATATTGAGTGAATGAACCGATCTCATTCTTCATCTTTGCAACCTTGGCAGGAGGGAAAAATTTTGCCAAAAATAATCTCATCATCTCATCCCATGTGGTAATCGATCCCGACTGCAAACTAGCCAACTATGCTCTGGCCTTATCTCGTAGAGAAAATGGGAATAACCTTAATCTCACCGCATCTTCCGATACTCCATTCTGCTTGAACAAATCACAAATATCCAAAAATGTTTCCAAATGGGTGTTCGGATCCTCCAAAGGCAATCCTCCAAATTGAGATGCCCTCACCATGGATGTAATGCTGTGAGGAATCTCAAAACTCGCGGTTGTGATCGTCGGCCTTATAATGGGAGGCATAGGTCTATTGTTGTGCCCCATTGTTAAATCCATCATAGTCAACTCCCTTCTCTCTTCAGTATGTGGCATCAACCTCTCTTCGTATTATTCCATCTCTGAAAACTGCTCTTCTCTAGTCCTTTCTGCTGAAGTACTACTTCGAGCCAATCTGGTTTCCTTACGCAACCTGCGAGCAGTTTTTTCAATCTCAATATCTAATAGCAAATTCTCGGGCTTTTGACCACGAGTTAGCATAAACAAAATGGAATAAATAAAAATAAAATAAATACAAAGCTAAAAATGAAAAATAAAACACACCGACGTAAAACAATCAAGTAAATAATTAAAATATGCAAATAAACAACAAGGCAAGAATTAAATTTGAGACAATTAACACCGTCTAATCAAATGACTCACAACAAGAAATTTTATTCCCTGGCAACGGCGCCAAAAACTTGTTGCGATCTAAACAGAACAATATAAATTAAATTCTATCTAGACCAATTAGAGGCAAGTGCACCCTGTCGACAAGTAATATAAATCAGTAAGAATCGGATATCGTACCCAAGGGAAACATTTCCAACACGGAAGACAATTAAATTAAACGATGAAAAATTACTTAGACGATCACGAATTGATTAATTTGAAAATAAAATAAAATAAAATAAGTAAATCAAGGAAATATGAAAATTGCAAGGTATGAATTAAAACAACTAGATTTAATCAAATGACAAAATTTCGGTTAAGGTATCAGATTTCAATTGGATTAGACATTTAAAATAAAATTATAACGGTGGATTGATTTAGGAAATTCTTCACTTAAGCAAGTCAAACCCAATGTTCATGGTGTTCCCTTCTCTTCTAAATCCGAGTCACTACTTGTTCAATAGATAATTCGGAATAAAAGGCGTTAAATACAAGAAGCCTAAAATTAAGTTCGTTAATTCTAGGTATCCTCACACAAGATCCTAAGGTTGGTCTACACTTTAGTCTCAGGTATGTCGCTTGATTAATTTTTCGATAAATTAAATCCCATTGGTTGTGGCATTCAATCATCTAAGATCTTAATTTAGGTGATCAAGCTAAATTAGGACAAAATATATTTTTAATCAAGCAAAAATCAATACCACAAAAATTATCCTAATCCAATATCAATCTTAACCTTAACCGAAAAGAAAAATTTACTCACACATATTTATCAATGTAACAAAAATCATGGTCATAATATATATTTGCATTGATTAAATTCACACAATTAAAATAAATAAGGAATAAAGAAAAAATTAAAAACGTCCCTTGCTCACGCAAACTCCTCCTCCGCACACAGTGTTGGTTTTGTTCTCCTTGTTCAGTGTTTTTTTTCAGCTGTTGCGTTTCTTGGTTGTGCGCCACTAGCCACCAGCTGCTTCTTTTTGCTTCAATGTGTGTTCTTCTTCAACGTGGCCCCTCCATGTGTCTCAACCAACTAGCTGCCAACGTTCCTTTTTTTTATTTTCACCATGCTTTCTCCACCAGCTGACACATTTCAATGTTGTCTCCACCTCCTGCTTTATCTTTTAGTTCATTTCCTCCACTAGCAAGTTCAACGTGTCTTCTTGTCCAGCTATCTTCTTTTTAAAGTTTCATTGCCACCAACTGTCTTCAACAACGTGATTCTTTCCTATGCCACCAACTTGGTTATTTTCTTCTTTTTCCACCAACTTCAACGTCTTCTTCCTCCAATAACAGCTCACGATCCCCTTTAAACTTCAGCTACTTGTTATATCCTTTCACGCTGACTTCATTGTTCACTCCATCAGCCATCAACGTTAGTGTCTCCAATAGCTGTCTTCTTCTTGGCATCTCCACCAGCTATCAACGTGTGTGTCTCCAAGTCCAGCGTACATGTCCTCTTACTGCAACAGCTGCTCACGTCCACCAGCTGCTTCTTTATTAAATGTCCACTAGCTGCTTAATCCTGGAGGCTTCCACCAGGTGCTTAAATCCTAGTCTCCACGCAGCTGCTTCAACATCATTTGTCACCACCAGCTTAAATTAATTCCTTCCTTCTTCAGTCCCAAACGTTCTCCTCTCAGCCCTCTCCTGTTCCTCTATTCTTCATATGCCAGCTACTATCATCTTATTAAGTGAGTGGAGAGTGTTTTGTGTGTGAGAGCTGTTAGTGTTGCACTGAAAAATAAAATGAAAAGCTCCAGCTCACGTTTCCCCCAAGGCACCCGTTATCTTCGGTTGTGTGTGCAGAATAATAGTTTTTTTAGGGTTCTACGCTACAGCTGCTCACGTTCTTGCCTTTAGATAGATGTCAACGTCTCAAGCCCCCCAGCTTCCACATGTTTTAACGTTTTTCACCATAGCGACTCCACGTAGTTGCCTCAAATCTTCTTGCTTCAACACGCATATCTAGAGTGATTTTAGGTGGGCTTTTGTGTAAAAAAAATGATCTCCAACCAACGTTTTGTTGATCAGCTGCCAACTTGTCGTTTTTCTCCAAGCCACCATGTGCTTTTGACGTTTAAGTGATGGAGAGGCTTGAGTGGGATGTGTCGTTAGTGAGGGATTGATTGCTCTCTCTTCTTTTCCACGCAGCCCACAACTTGCTTCCTTCTTCTTTGTCAGCTAATGCTTCCATTTTTTCACGCCCAGCTAACTTTTATTTTCTTTTCACCTTTTTTAACTACTTCCTTATCTCATCTTTGTACCAACTCACGCCAATCTCGCTTTTTTGTATATTTTTCCAACCCATGCAGCACACTGCTCTCTTAACTCTGCGCGCCACTGCTTTGATTTTTTTCTCAATGTAATCAATCTCTTTGTCCCACGCAAGACTCATTCTTTGTCCCTCTCTACGCACGCCTCCATCATTTTTTTTACTTCACCAGCTGATTGCATTTTCTCTCCTTTTGCCATCTTTTAGTCACCTTCACGCCCGCCAACTAGTTTCTTGCCTAATTAAAACATTTAACTATTAATTAATGCAATTCAAACATTAAATGGACAAGAGTTTAACAATTTATGTATTAAAAATTAATGTAAGAATGCCCATTAACATCCTTCAATTTTTTCAAGGAGTAGCTTAATTGAAAGATGTAATCTCTTAGATACATATGTGGTGCACAATGTTCTTAAGGGCAATAAGATGAATCTCCTAGCAATGATCCTGAAATTTATGGTCGATAAGGGAAGTCATAGGAATACAACTGGTGGTATGTTATATGAGATGTTTTTATTTTCATAAAACAAGCACACGTAAGAAGTGGTGAATTGTGTGTAAAAAAAATTACAAGATACTTTCAAATTTATAAAATCCTCTTAACCAAAATAAGTTTATAAATAGAAGGGTCCTATCAACTTTTTGAAAAGATTCTATTAACGTTAAAAATGAAAGGATCCTGTTAATTGAAAGGAGCCTGCTAGTGCTCGAAAGGAAAGGAGCTTACTAGTGTTCAAAAAGAAAGGAGCTCGTCAATCGATAAGAGCCTGTTAACATCAAAATGAAAGGAGCTTGCTAATCGATAAGAGCCTGTTAATTCTCAAAAACGAAAGGAGCCTCTTAGGATAGAAAAACATAACGAGCGTATTGTAAAATTAGAGGAGCCTCTTGAAAACATAAACTTATAATGCGAAAATTTAAAAGTTAGGAAAAAAGAAAGAACGACACAATCGATTTATACTGGTTCGGCTAATAACACAACATGCGTTCTGTCCTCAAGTATCTAGCTTGAGTATTTCAATATAAAATCAAAGTAGCAAATTTGACGAGCCTCTCCAAGCTCACAATTACATATTTTTCAAAGTTCTTCAACCTTTCACACTTGTAGTGTTTAACAAACCTCTACAAACTTCAACAAAAAATAAATGATTTAACAATCTCTCTCAATAGAGTGATTTCACTTGCTAAGGCACAAGGAGTTTGATATGACTTTCAAGAATATTGATGTTGCTAAAGTATTTCACAAGTCTATATCTTTCGCAAATGCAGTGGCTCTTCCTTAAGTAGACATTTTCCTCAACTAGTTGTTCCTTAATCTACGATATCATTTCTATTAAAATATTCGATATTCGGATGTTAAGAAGAACATTTTATCAAGGCTTCCGGAGCTGATTATTTGAATTAGTAAAAACCTTCCGAATGTCATAGAACCATTTCTAAATATGTAAATTCATAAAAAGGTTCCTCCAAGAAAGGAAGAAATTATCTTATGATTTTATTTCCTTTTAAGAATTATATCATTGCCTATGTAAGGAAATAAATCTAATTTGAATTTTGAAATATTATAAAGCTATCATCAAAATCGTTAAACATAATCCTTAATCTAACATATTTTTGTTTATTTTGGAGTGTCTTCTGACAATCTAGATTGGTATGAACCTAGAAAGTTCCATTCCTCCATTCCTTACCAATTCAGATATAAGCTGAAAGACAATATGTGAGTGGAGAAGAAAAATGAAAGAGTAGCAGACTTCTTAGGTCTTGCCCCACAAAAATCAGCTCCTGCCACACTCCAAAGAATAAATGATCTAATCCTTCAACAACTGAAGGAAATTCTTTCCAATCAAGATCAAGTGCGTGGCTAGATAGACAACATGTAGATTTTGCTTCAAAAAATCTCTAAATCTTCTTAATAACTTTGTCGCTATTTTTGTTTGGTTTATTTTTACATACTTATGCTATTTTTAATGTTTTAGTTATTTTTCCTTTACTTTTTAATAATGACAAAGGGAGAGAATCAGTGATATATTTGCTCTTGATAATATTGATGATATATTTGCCCTATTCTCTGCTAATTGTTGAAACATGGTTGAACCAAATTTTTTGAAGTTTAAATCTATGATATGCATAAACGATAGGTTCCTATCGTAAGAAAGACTCCAGTTATAAGAAAGGCTCTTCTAATCATGATTGTGAGTAAGAACTTATAAAGTTTCCAAGTATCTTTTGAAATCCTTTATTTTTTTAATTTCAAAAATATATATCATTATTGCTTGTCATCATCAAAAGAGGAAGATTATTAGCTCAAGGTTTATTATTAATGATTTTGATGATAGTTCAATAATATTTCAAAATTCAAATTGGATTTATTTCCTTGTCTAGATAATGATATAATTTTTAAAAGGAAATGATATCATAGGATAAATGCTTACTTTCTTACAGGAACCTTCTTAATGAACTTACCAATCACATAATTTGAACAATTAGCTTCAATATTCTTGTCAAAAATTTTATATTAACGTCTAAATATTGAAAGATTCCAGCATAGATTATGTCGAAGATAAAAAGTCTACTCAAAATTAAAATGAGGTAGCAACTAGTTGAAGAAAATGCCTATTTAAGAAAAAACCACTGCATTTACAAAAAACACACAAATTTGCGAAATACTTTAGTGGCATTAATATTCTTAGAAGTCATATCTATATCAAACTTGTTGTGCCTTAGAAAGTAAAATCACTCTATCAAAAGAGATTGTTAAATTTTTTATACATTTTTTGTTGAGAGCTTGCAGGAGTTTGTTAAACACTACAAGTATGGAAAGTCAAAGGACCTCGAAAAATATGTATTTGTGAGCTTAGAAAGGCTCGTGAAAATTTATTACTTGAAGTTTTATAGTGAAATACTCAAGTTGAATACTTGAGGATTGGACGAAAGCTTCGTTATAAGTCAAACCGGTATAAATTGATTGCTTCAATCTCTCTCTTAACTTTTTAAATTTCTGCATTATATTATAGTGTTTGTGTTTTTAACTTGCAAAAGGCTCCATTTGTTTTAATTTCGCAAAAGATTCCTTTGGTTTTGAGCATTAACAGGATCCTTTCGTTTTAAAAAAGGCTCCTTTCATTTTTTAAGATGTTAATAGGCTCCTTTTATTTTTAACAGGCTCCTTTTATTTTTTTCTAATGTTAGCAGATGCCTTTCATTTTTAAATAGGCTTCTTCTATTAACAAACTTTTCTGTTAAAATTTGGTAGGCTCTTATTATTTACACCAATTGATAGTAACTTAAAATTTTATGTCACATACAATTTATCCACCTCTTGCTTGTGTTTACTTTATCAATAGTGAAATCATATCCAAGCTTATGATATATGATATATCAAATATATCCAACTACAAATAATTACCAAAATAATTAATTAGATACCTTAACAAAATATCTTAACAACAATGAAATTTTGTTAGAGGTTCAATTTGTAATTGTTAAAATTTGACGAAAAGTTTATTGATTTTGGAATAAATTGTTATGGGATGAATGTGATGGTGGATTGCTAAAGGATATACTAATACAATAAAACCTCGATAAATGAATATTGTTAGGACCTGAAAAATTATTATCTTATACGGAGTTATTAGTTTATCGATAAATGAATATTTTATTAATTTATCGATAAATTAATATTATTAATTTATAGAATAATTTTATTTTATACATTATATTTGTCAAATTAAACAATTTTTTCCGTAACTAAGGAAAGAAAATAAATAAACAATTAATTAATGATGGTGCATTGTATCTAAGTTTATTAATCTTATCAAAATTAAGTTTACTAATCCTATAAGGAATCCTACTTCAACTAAGATTTCTACATTTCGGAAGATTCTTATTCGCCACTGCAAGAATTCTACATTTCGGAAGATTCTTATTCGCCACTGCAAGAAATGGATCTAAGAACAATCTAGATAGTCAAGGGACATGTAGATTGGAAGAAATGAAGATTCATAATTTTTAGGAAAAAAAAAGTCCTACCTTTGTAAAGATCCTAATTTGACAAGGAAAGAAAAAAAAATCTGGTTCTACTTGGAAAAGAAATCATATATTTGTAAAGATCCTAATTCTACAAGGAAAGAAAGACCAACTTCTATTTGGAAAAGAAATCTTCTCATTGTAAAGATTCTAATTCTATAAGAAAAGAAAGACCTACTTCTACTTGGAAAAGAAATCCTCTCCTACAAGACCTCCTCCAATATAAATAGGGTCCTTTAGCATCAGTTAGGGGGCATTAATGTTTTTTCTCTTCTTTGGACGTGAATCTCTCTTCTGCTCTTTCTTTCTTTCCATTGCTACTCATTTGAAAGGTGTAAAAAAGTATACGCTAACTGATGAGATGAGAAAAGCATTATGTGAGTACAAAAGTCAGCATCCCTCTTCAAGTCAAAAAGATTTGCAACAGTGGATTCAACAAAAGTTTGATCTCTCTATTAGTCAATCAATAATATCAAATACTCTTAAAAAGTCAGCAGAGTATTTATCAAAAGAGATAACAAATAGCAATGTTAAAAGGCACAAATCAACAAAATATCCTGAATTAGAAAAGGTATTGTATGAGTGGTTTCTCCAATATCAAGAGAAAGCGAACATGACTGGAGAAATGATTCAAACTAAAGCAAGAGAGTTTCTACAGAAGATGTATGGTGATGCAAATCTATAATTTAACTTCTCAAGTGGTTGGTTAGAACGGTTCAAGGCGAGACATGGGATTAAGTCATATAGAAGGTTTGGTGAAAGCGGTTCAGTTATCATTGGATGGATATCTATAATATGGATGAAACAGGCTTATTTTATTGTTTGCAAGCAAATCATTCACTAGCTACAAAGCAATTAGAAGGACAGAAAAAGGATAAGGAGAGACTTACTGTTGTTGTTTGTTGCAATGAGGATGGTTCAGATAAAGTACCTCTTTGCATTATTGGTAAGTATGATAACCTATATGCTTTAAAAATGTGAATATTGACAATCTTAATTGTCATTATCGAGCCAACAAGAAAGCATGGATGACTGGATTACTCTTTCAAGAATGTGTTCGTTAGTTTGATGATAGAATGACAGGTAGCATCTTGGAAAGCTATGAGATGGAAGCAATAAATCTTGAAAAAATTAATGTCCTGGATGCTATCTATTTTACTAATGTTGCTTGGAATATTGATGTGAAGGCTACAACTATTGCAAATTGTTTTCGACACTGCAAAATTCGATCCAAGGAAGGTATGTTTCTAGAAGAAGAAATTGGTGATGTTGAAGGCATTCAAAGATTAGAGGAAGTTATTTCTAATTTACATAATAGAAATGTCATGAATGTAGAGCAGATTTTGAATTATCCTAGTGAAAATGAAGCTTTAATGGAATCGCTTACGGACGAAGAAATTATTCAAGGAGTAATAGGTATGGAAGATGATGACAATCATGATCCAAATTATAGTAACGTTATACCACATGTTTCTCCAAAAGAAACTTTTCTTGCCGTAGAGACTTTGAAAAGTTACTTGCTTCAAAATGAGAAGAATATGTCGAATGTAGTTTATACCCTCCAAAAAGTTAAAGATGAAATTGAATTCAACTCACATGAAAAGAAGAATCAATTGACTGTAGATACATATTTTAGGAAAGCAGAAAATTTGAAATAAAAATTGTTTAGAAAGTGCTTTATTTTATGAATTATATATGTAATTTTAATACTTATTTAATGAATTATTATTTTATATTTTCAGTGGGCCTCAAGGAATTTTTTTAAAACTATTATCTTATGCATTTAGCGAGATTATTATTTTATCCCATTGGCCCAAGTCGAGACCAAAGAAAATTATTATTTAATCGAAATTATTAATTTATCGAATATTCATTTATCGAAGTTTTAGTGTACCTTTATAAGAAAGTGATGCCGCCAACAATTGTATTGTCTAATTTCGTTTAATCCACCTCAACGAAAATTGATGCCTATCGTTGCCTACGGTCCTTTGAATCCACACTCGTTTTCAGAACTCTTGTGGTGCTTCCCTGCGTGGTTAATTAAGGGATGTTTAATTTCATATCTCAATTTATTGTGTATTGGATATTATTTTTTGGTAATTATGTATTGGATATTATTGATTGTAAGCAATATTTAAGTACAGTTATATACAGTTCAAGTGAAAGAATTCGTATCTAACTAAACTAGTTGTAGATAAATATATAAAACATACTTAACAAACTAATAAATATTGTAGAATAAACTTAACAAATTAATAAATATTCTTACTTCTTGTTATATTATATCTAACACCTCGTAAAGCCAATAGTGAATGAGGCAGCAATCTGAGTTTGGAGCAATCTAACTTGGTAAAGATATCACCCAACTGATTTTTGATAAATAAAAAGAATATTTGAATGTTGCCAAGAATATTAACATGTTCACGTATAAAACGATACTCCAAATTCTGTGTTTTATGGGGCAGAACTACACATAATTGTAGTAGTTATTTACCCATCTAGATTTTACGCCTACACTGGCAATTGCTACCATTTGGAGTGTTCTATCCATCTTGATTTTACATTATGCTTTAGTTTTCAAAAAGAGATCATGATTTCAAATTCTACAATATGAAGTGGGAAACCTAAATCAGAGGCCAAGATTAACTTTAATTCCCTGATAAAGGTTTTTAGTATAAGTAGGGTTACAGACACTTGGACAGAATTAGGTATAGTCCATGCATCCAGTATTCGACAGGTACTTAAGTTGTCTTCAGTTTTGTGTTGACGAGAAACAATCACTTCATCGTATGTTTAGTTGAAAGTTTAATACTTAAGGATGAAAGTTTATTTTACAAATTATTTAGACAAAAAATGTACGTTTTATCAGGTATATAGTGTAATTACTTATCTCTTCATTTTGCTTTCCACCAATGAAATACTTAAACAAGAGAAGAAATCTACTAATAATTTTAAAAATTTTCTTTTTATTTTTATTTTAAAAATACTTCTCTTAAAATTTGATTAAAAAATATTAAACAAGGTATGAACATTATATATGAACTAATTAAATGTTACGGTAACTCGACTCAACTCAACTCTTAAACCTAATTCAAACCAATTAAATTAAGCTTAAATTAATAATTTAAAATAATTACAATAAATTATTAATTTGAGTTGGCTTAAATTAGTTCGATTCTAATTTAAGAACCAAACTAAATCGTTATGTAAGTAATATTTTTAAAATTAAGGAGATTTTAAAAAATTAATTATAAGGAGATTTATATCTTTTATTCTACTTTTAAATATGAATTGGATGAATTTTGAAATTTTGAAATAATTCATCAACTATATTTTTCAAATAAATTATCTAGTAGGCGAACAATTCAAAATTAAATGAAGTCAATGCAGCTGATGTTAGTGAGCTGCAGGAGACACAAAAGTATCATATATAAACACTGCAATAAGGTAGCCCAGGTCTATCCACTTCCAATAATAATAGCACTAACTGTAAGTCGCTAATGGTAAACTATTTAGGACATTGATTGAATATATATACTGCAACGATCATTGGATGATATCTGAAATGTACCAAGACGTGAATGAATTAGGTGAATAATAATATTGAAAGTTGCATTTCGTAGTCGCTAACTCCTGTATGCAGGAGACGGTAAACTTCAAATGCTAAAGAACGTATGGAGTTAAGTTACGGAAAATGATTCGGTAAGTCAGAAAAATAGGGGATTATGCTGATTAATTGATTGTTTTCAGAGTGTCAATTTGATTTAAAAAAATGGCAGCAGTTTCAGTCAATGCTGTTAAGCTGGTAAGAATAACGAATTAAATAAATATAGTATTGATATGTAGTAGCTATATATTCTTCATTACAGGAAAGAAAATTTAAAAAAAACATAATATATGTTAGGATTTATGCTAAATATATCCTATCTTTATTTTTGACATTTTTATTTGACATGAAAATTACTATAAATATTGAAGATCTGTTTTCAAATAGGGATTGCGTGTTAGAGACTCTTCTTTTGGAATTGGGTTATTAACTTTGCAATTTGGGTATTGGATGTTAAGTGGAATTGGACTTGGATATATATACCATAGAAGCAGAATTTTCGATGTTAACAGAATATATCATATTGTCCTTGTTTGGAAATGAGTGAATTAAGGAAAACCTAGTAAGAGTGAATAAGTGACTAAAATTGTGTAGCCTACGTGCAACTGAAGTAGGGGGTGAGATTGGTTGCGCATATGTTCTGATTTTTTGTGAGAAACGTATGAGAAAAAATTGCTAGAGCGGTTGATGTTCTCTTTTTTGGTTTTTGATCCTTTATTTAGTTGACAGTGTTGGCATTTTTGGAGTAGCTCTTTTTAATGGTTTATTTCGATTAAGCAGTCCACGAAGTGTGAAGTGTTGCTAATTTTTTTGGACCCTTGAAGTTGATTGATGATTGCAGTACAAAGAAAAACTTTGTCACAGATGAGTGCATATACTGTTGGTGCAGTAACTTGGCTATTTTGGTGAAGAATTTCAGATCTAAAATTGTTGTGTTCTTGTTTTATTTGTTTTTACTCTTGAGTAGAAATAGTTAGAAAAATCCTCTGACGAGGTTAACACGAGTCGATCGTGTTATTGAGCGTGAAGATCTTTCACAGGTAGTTAGGTTGTGGGTTGGTTACATAGATTGAGTCGTACGGGGTAGATCAATCTTTTGTAATTTTTGTGAACTACAGTGGAAGTAATTAATCTGGGTGAGGGCCCCGCAGACGTAAGCAAAGTGTGCCGAACTGCGTTATCAAACGTTGGTGTCTTCGTTATTTTGCAGTTGTGATTTTTTTTATTTACTTGTGCGAAAAAAAAATTATGGATAGTTTGTGAATTTATTAACGACTTAATTATTTCAATTGGTATCAAAAAAGGTCACCAACTCAAAACTTGGTAGCAAGTTGGTGCAGATCCGAGATTCATAGGTATGGCTACTACAGAGGATGCTTCAATCGTCCACCATTGGATGGATCGAATTATCCATCATGAAAATCCCGTATGAAGTTCTTCATTCAAGCTCAGGGGACAAGAGCCTAGCATTCGGTAGTACAAGAATGGACTCATCTAATGATTGTTGATGATAAAGGAGAGATAATTCAGAAAGATCCATCTGAATGGACTAGACAGGAAGAAGAAAGTGCACTGGGGAACTCACAAGCGATGCACGCTATATTCGGTGTCGTCGATGAAGGGCACTTCTCCATGATTTCGGCGTGTGAAGTAGCAAAGGAAGCCTGGGATGTTTTGCAAACCATTCATGAAGGATCAAAATCTATGATATCTTCAAAATTTCAAATGCTAGCTGTGCGGTTTGAAGAGTTGAAGATGGATGAACATGAGACAATCAGAGAATTTCATGAAAAATTGAGAGATATTGCAAATCAAGCTCATCAATTGGGAAAAGAAGTACTTCAATGTGAAATTGGTTAAGAAGACACTGAGATCGTTGTCACTGAGATTCATTCCAAAAATTGCAGCAATAGAGGAGGCTTATGATATTGATAACTTATCATTGGAAAATGTTATCGACATTCTCACAAATTTTGAGATGAATCTTTTAAGGGGTAAACAAGAGAGAAGCAAAGGATTGGCACTACAGGTGGAAGCTGGAAAGAATGTGAATAATGTGGAAGATGAGTCCGATGAGAATGAAGACATAATTTTGCTGACTCGAAATTTCGGTAAATGGTTGAAACACATGAAGAAAGACAAATATGAGTCTAGACAATATGGTAGGAGTTCATCTAGTAACAACCCAATACAACAAGTCAAAGCACAAAAAGGCGAACGGAAAGCAAAAAGGATTCAGTGTCATGAAAGTTTTTAAATAACTCAAACTCAATCATGCATTTTCTGATCCAATTAACACTGACTTTTACCACACCCAACGATCTTATTTTCATTCAAAAGACAACGATACATGTTCAACGAGCTTTTGCCTACCAAAGGAAGTACAACTAAGATTCCGAGAATGGATAATTTAAATTTATTAATATAACACATAACTGGACGTGGGAATTCCGTCTTAAGATTGTTAGGATTTATGTTGAATATATCCTATCTTTATTTTTGACATTTTTATTTGACATGAAAATTACTATAAATATTGAAGATCTGTTTTAAAGTAGGGATTGTGTGTTGGAGACTCTTCTTTTGGAATTGGGTTATTAACTTTGCAATTTGGGTATTGGATGTTGCGTGGAATTGGACTTGGATATATATACCATACAAGCATAATTTTTGACATTAACAGAATATATCATATTGTCCTTGTTTGGAAAGGAGTGAATTAAGGAAAACCTAGTAAGAGTGCGTAAGTGATTGAAATTGTGTAGCCTACGTGCAACTGAAGTAGGGGGTGAGATTGGCTGCACATATGTTTTAATTTTTTGTGAGAAACGTATGAGAAAAAATTGCTAGAGCGGTTGTTGTTCTCTTTTTTGGTTTTTGATCCTTTATTGAGTTGACAATGTTGGCATTTTTGAAGCAGCTCTTTTTAATGGTTTATCTCGATTAAGTAGTCCACGAAGTGTGAAGTGTTGCTAACTTTGCTGGGCCCTTGAAGTTGATTGATGATTGCAGTACAAAGAAAAACTTTGTCACAGATGAGTGCATATACTGTTGGTGCAGTAACTTGGCTATTTTGGTGAAGAATTTTATATCTAAAATTGTTGTGCTCTTGTTTTATTTGTTTTTACTCTTGAGTAGAAATAGTTAGGAAAATGTTCTGACGAGGTTAACACGAGTCGGTCGTGTTATTAGGCGTGAAGATCTTTCATAGGTAGTTAGGTTGTGGGTTGGTTACATAGATTGAGTCGTACGAGGTAGATCAATCAATTGTAATTTTTGTGAACTAAAGTGGAAGTAATTAATCTAGGTAAAAGCCCCGCAGACGTAGGCAAAATATGCCGAACTGCGTTATCAAATATTGGTGTCTTTGTTATTTTACAGTTGTGATTTTTTTTATTTACTTGTGCAAAGAAAAAATTTGTGGATAGTCTGCGAATTTATTAACAACATAATTATTTCAATATATATTCAGTTTCCAAGAAAGTTTTTAAATAACTCAAACTCCATCATGCATTTTCTGATCCAATTAACACCGACTTTCACCACACCCAACGATCTTATTTTCATTCAAAAGACAACAATACATGTTCAACGAGCTTTTGCCTACCAAAGGAAGTACAACTAAGATTCGGAGAATGGATAATTTAAATTTATTAATATAACACATAACTGGACGTGGGAATTCCGTCTTAAGACAGGATTTTCTTCACAATGGGACGGGCTTTGCACATAACCTCCAAAGGGACGGCCATTGGCATTGTCACTCCGCTGCCTGTTCTCATATCGATATCCTTATCAGGGACCATTTGCCAATCAAAGCATTGGATCAGGGAACCCAAAGTCAAACCGACAATCCGATGACCTAAATACATTCCAGGACAAGACCTTCTGCCCATTCCAAAAGCAAGAAAATTTTTTATTGGTCCGTCGCTAATTCCTTCGAACCTTTCAGGAATAAAAGTGTCTGGATCTTTCCAAAGTGTAGGATCTCGGTGTAATGCCCATGCATTGGCTAGTATAATGCTGCCTCGTGGTATATGGTACCCAGCTATGGTGCAATCTTCGGATGACACGTGTGGATCAATCATAGGAGTCGCTGGAAACATTCGTAGAGCTTCTAAAACGACCATTCGAAGGTATGGTAATTTAGGAAGATCATCTTCTTCTAGTCTGCGATCTTGACCGATTATATTATCCATTTCATCTTTGAGCTGTTTCAATATTCTTGAACTTTGGACTATCGAAGCCATTGCCCATTCAATACTTACATATGTGGCTTCATTTCCAGCAAATATTATCGTCTATAAACGAAAAATCACAAAAATCTAGGACATTATTCTATTTGACATACTAGGAGTAATAAAGACAAGGATAACAATATTTGACATACTAGTACTTTAATTTGTTCACCAACAGTGTTTATTAATTAGCTGACGTAGTAAAGTTAAAAGGATGATCACTAAGCCTATCCGGTCATGAGAAAAGAATCAACAATTAGTCCACAGCATATAATTATCGCGATTGGCTGCTATCGATCCTATTCACTCAACAAAAAGATCATCACTTCACATCACATTGTCCCTATTGATGTTAATATCGCTTTACGACTGGCTTTGTAGCAACATAATCAAGAAAGAACATCTATATTAATTATGAACTTACCACTATGAAACCTTTGATAATCTCGTCTGTAATAGTCTTGGGATCTGACTTTTGCAACAAAAGTAAATTATTAACCAGAGTTTCCAAGCTATCAGGACGCAAATTGCTCCTGCACTCTTCAATCAATTGTTGCATCCAAGAGTCCATCTTTTTGAAATGGTTTAGCAACTTCTTCTCATAACAACCACCATCAAACCACCCCCAAATGGAAAAAAAATCTCTTGGATTCGCAGAATCATAAAAAGGAGTTAACTGCCTCATTTCACTCACAAACTCGTTTGCTCCCTTGTCATTATTATCGCCGAATGCCTTCTTACCAGTCGTCATTCTCGTCATTATGTTAAAAGCCAAATCACGAAATGGCGTCTTCATCTCCACCTTAGCAAAATCTTCCATAGAGTCACCAGATAACTTGGTGATCATTTCCTTCACTTCGTCATTTCTAATGCTCACTGACGAATTCAATCGACCATTTGACACCATCTCAGAAACAACCAGACGGCGCATGTTTCGCCAATGTTCGCCATACGGTGCATGATCTACGGAAGTGTAGTTGTAACCTAAATATTTGGCCACGAGCAAAGATGAACGGTTGGCAAGAATAAGATCGGTCTTAGCGGTGAAGCATTCTTCAATGATTGACGCTGACGAAACAATGACCACTCTTTGGTAACCATATTCGAGAGTATAGATTGGACCGTACTTTTCGGCAAGCTTATTGTAAGTAACATACATGGGTAATTTTTGGAGATGAAGGTGACCTATGATTGGAAGACGAGGAGGGCTTGGAGGTAGATTTTTTCTAGTAGCACTAGTTCGGAAGAATATCTGAACAATAAAGACCAAGAAAAGAGGAAGTGCAATTGCAACGTAAAGGATTGTGTCGGCCATATTCGAATCCCTTGGTTGCCTTAGTTGATATGAAGCTGGAGCTGTGCAGTTGTGGAGTTCATAGGGTATGTATATTTATATATAAGTTCGCGACTTGTCTCGAGCATCGTTTATTATTTGCTTTGAGGCGTTGCCAATACTTTTCCACAATTTGTTTGTTCCGTCGTATGAACTTCCCGCTCTTAACTTCAAAAAATAGAGTCCAGATCTTTTGTTTAATATTACGGTGTTTTATTGTGTCTAATGAATCTTAACCGTTTATTTATGTGGGTTCTCGCGTGAACCCTGCGTAGGTCCTACAAAATAAATAATTAAGATTTGATGAGACAAAATAAAATAGAATAATATTAAATAGAAGATCTTAGTTTCAAAAAATATTCGTTTGCGTGCAGTCAATCTATTTGCAACGTGCAAATGCTTTATTTACTGTAAATTGTTGATTCAAAGTCATCAGAAAAAAAACAAAAAGACATGAATGACCAAAAAAAAGCAACAATGCATTCACAATAAGAAACACATTTTAACTTACATTTAAAATCATAAATATTAAATTATTGAACTTGATCCATGGGAGTGCATTCAATAGACCACAAAAACAAGTTTCTTTTTCTAACTGGAAACATATTATCAAGTCCAGGCTTTATCATTTTCTTTAAAGGCTATTCAAGTTGGACCCACGAAAAATTTCGATCTATTCCAAACAACTTAAGTATCAATTAAACATTCAATACACCAATCTTAAAGTACAGAGAATTATACCTAAACTGTACTTTTCTAATAATCATATCAAATCCATTGTGACATCTAAAAATTATTGCTGTAATGAATATTTCAACGTATTTAATATCTCACAGGATAAATATATATCTCTAATACATATCTCAACACATCTAATATCTCACATGATAAGTTCATATCCCTTAAAACACATTCTCCATATAAGAGACCACGTATGCATTACCTGTAAGAGTTCTTCATATCAACTGAGGGGTTTATATGTAAACCACTTACTTTATATTTCTAATATTCTTTTAATTCAACTGTTCGTTTAACAAATATTTTATTTTGTATAATCATTCTTTATCTTAGTGTCACATTTATATGTATTTTCAGATTAATTAAGAAGATTCCTGTCACATGGATATTAACTCCAAACTCAACTTCGTACGGACTAGTAAGACGGAGATGGCGCAGGCTGCAAAGGATCTTATTTAATTCTACGCATAAAATAACACGTGTTTGTTGTCATTTATCTAACCCTATCAAATACTACCAGAAAATTACGAGCGGTGCGAGTTGATGGGAAACGTGCAAATCTAAGTTTTGGCTGTATTTAGATCATTGGAGTCCAATTTTAATGTGTGCGAAATTTAAATTCACAGCTTTTGCAAGGTCTCGATGCCCTGTTGTGGTCTTGTCATAAAGACATTATGGGATTGGCATTGAGATGGAACGGACGAATGCCAATCATTGGCGGTGGATGATTAATGCAAAGTTATAATTTATAGATAAATAATTAATACTAGTATTATCAATAATATTTGTTATTAAAATTTAAATAATTTTACCGATTCACAATTTTGTTTCACACCACAAATCATAAAATTTATGATACTTGAAACAACGAAAAAAATTATTTTATTTTTCTGTGAAAGATAATTTCTTATCTTTTCAGTTCTGCATTGATTTGGTTTTATATAAAATAAATAAATTAGAAATTTGTTGTGGAATGGTGTTGCCATAATATTAGTTAGATTGAATTTCAGAGTAGAATTTATATTCTTAATAAAAAAACTAAAATTTAAGATGTAACCCAAATTATTTCGCCAGCACACCACAAGGAAAATGAGAAATACCGATGGTATATAAACCGTTGAAAATACCGACCGAAATAACGTAACCGTCGAAGAAATTGGGTGGGCGTTAAACTTTTTCCGACCGAAAACAATTCGTCATTGAATATGTTCAAATATTTTCCGACGATCAATTTAAAATCGGTGATGGCGTCGGTGAAAACCGCTTTTCACTTACTCAAACGACGTCGTTTTGGTTATTATTTAGAAATTGCGTCATGAGTCTTCCTCCTCTTCCCGAGACGCACCTTCTTCTCCTTCCTTATTTTTCCTCTTGCCTCCGCTGCGTTCTTCGTAAATGCGTTCTTTGAGTCTTGTTTAAATCCCGCCGCCACCACTCGTTGGTCGTCGGTCGCCGCACGCCACCGTCGCGTCTCCTCCTCGTCTCCGATAGCGTGGTATAACTTCTCCTCCCTCCCATCTTTACTTACTCCGACGGTGTATATTGGGTATGTTGAAGGTTTTAAACTTTTTATATGTTAATTACTGCTATAATTTTATATAAATTATTGCTGTTATATGTAAATGTAAATTATTTGTAAATTATTGTTGTAATTAAATGTAAAATATTGGTGTTATACGTATCTGTAAATTATATTTTCATTGTGTAAATTATTTGAAAATTATTGTTGTAATTATATGTAAATTATTGGTCTTATATGCATCATAAATTATATGTTAATTATTGCAGTAATTATATGTAAAATATTGCATTTATATGCATCTGTAAATTATATGTTAATTATTTCGTAATTCTATGTAATTTATTGGTCTTATATGCATCTGTAAATTATATGTAAATTATTGTTGTTATTATTGCTCTTATATGCATATGTTAATTATATGTACATTATTGCTCTTCAAGCGCTTTTAAAGAAAAATGAAAGATTTGAATAAGAAAATTAAGAATTTGTGTACTACATTGCCAAAACTTTCAATTAGGTGATCATTATTTGATAATTATTAATAATTATTGTACAATTAGGTGTTCATTATTTAATATTTATTAATAATGATCTAACTATCTATAATTCAATTAATTTAATTTGATACCCATTATTAATATTCTAAGTTGACTGAAATTTTGATTAAACTAAGGAGATACTAAAATATTGTTATTTTAATCAATTATATAACAATAATATCAATTAGTAGTGAGTTAGAATTTTGAAAATTTTAAGTCAAATTTGAACTAGTCCATCAAATTTTAATTCAACTTCAACTTTGATTTATTGACACCAAATCAATTTTATGTGGGTTAATATTATCAATTATGATTAAAATTATTAAATCAATAAATTTATAAAATAATATCTTTACAGAGGTAGACACCAACTCAAAAATGTCTTATTTGTTGGAGCACATTAAGTCATTTCTATATAATTAATATTACAACTTCATTCATACATTCAATCTCATTTGAAAGGTTAGATGAACCCAATCATGAACATGAGAAGGAGTAATTACACTTTGATGAAATAACAATAAAGTCATTTGCAAAGTATATTCCCCCTTTGATTCATCTTGCTTGAACTAGTTCAAGGTATATTCCCCCTTTGATTCCTCTCATGCCTTCATCAAGTTCTGTATCTCTCGTCTTTAAAGAATTTTAATTTCGTTTCCAAGACTTGTAACGAAAATGTGTATAAAAAAACAACAACTAGACTCTTTATATGTAGGCATAGATGGGATGAGTATCTAATGAGTTTGTGCATTATATGACATATTTATAGTCCTCTAATAAATGGATCATTTTATGAAAAGATCATCCCTTTTCAGATGAGCTTGCTATAGTAGGATCTATCTAGCAATCATCTTCTTTTACCTTGTTGTAAGAATTTGTTTTTATATATACAACATATTGTGCATTGAGGGGACAAATTGTTTTAAAGTGTGCATGGTTTGGATCAAATTTTCCGTATAGAGGTCCTAATAGCTATAGGTATATATAGCAACCATTTTATAAGTTAACTATGAGAGGGGGTTTTTTAAATACATTATAAATTTGATGGTAAGATTGATTCATACAATGTAAAATATATCAACAAATTTTCAACAATTATAGCACATTTGGTGATTTCATGGGAACATATATAATTAGCCACTTTCTTTTCTTATTAGTTATGTAAATTTTTCTTACTTTATGGGCATGCATTAGATATGCTTAGATTCATAAGAGGTATGAATGATAAATGTAAAGCATTGATATGAATTAAGCTTGTAAAGTATTGATATGAACTACTTCTTCATTGGCATAATTCTTACCTAAGCAAATTACAAAGTTTAAAAACTATAAGGCTATAGTTTCACTAAGTAGAATTTCCTAGAATTTAGGACTATTAAACCTTATATCCCTCAGGATATTGTCAACATTGAATGTAGAGACCTTTAGTTGATGACAAAATGGTTGGAACTTGCATCATAGATACAATTGGATTATAATGCCTTTGTATGGAATCGATCTCATTAGAGGGTCTAGTGTTTGGGCGTGGTTCACAATATTATATTTGCGAGGTGATTACTGGTTGAGATATATGTGTGTTTTTGTTGCAGGGGGACCCTTATTTTTTAAGGGGGTGTCCAATTATAGGAAATCTTGCGAAATTTTTGTAGGATCCTCGTCGTAGCTCGTGTTTAAATTAGAACATGAGCGCGATAGTTTAATTATGTGAGGATGATAAATGTTTAGGATTTAGAATACTATGTCATGCCTTGCAGAAAAATATTGCCAATATAGGTTTGACTGATTTTATTGTTCGGTGTCAGTGCAGCTCTATCATCTTCATCGTCGTGACGTTCGACATTGCCCGTAAGAACGTGATTCAGCAACATTTCTTTGCATTTCAATTTAGGTCAGTGGTTATGCTTTCGTTAGCAATGGTATTGCCTTATTCAATTGCTTGTTGCACTGACTAGAATCAATTACAGCCATAATTGGATGGATGTTGTGTACAATGAATATCTCTTAACCTTGTAATAATCTAATTTGATATGCTTATGTTAAATTGTATAGGAAGGATTAATTTATTAGAATAGGTTTTTATAATAACATTCAATCTTGTATGAATAGTTCTTTGGCAATAGTATGATATGTAATATCTATTGAATATCACATTGTGGTCAACCACAATGTGATATCATATTTGTCTACTATCATATATGTTGTGTTCACAGTATAAATATTCGTGTAGCTTAGCTACGACATGTAACGTTAAAGGCTTATGTTATAACACATGTCTGTAATGATTTGGTTTGTAGAGAGGTGGTTAACTTAGATGCCTAACTTTGCATCCGATGTTGTAGAATAACAGTTCCCCAGTTATGAATTTCAACGATCGATCTTGGATGTATAGACGTTTAACCGCCGATGGTTTCATCAATCCTGAATTTGTTGAGGGAGTTGATGCGTTCATGCATTATGCATGTTCGCAACCTGCATATATGGATGGGCCGAAGATCAGATGTCCATGTACAAAGTGCAAGCACAAATGTTTCCTGTTTATTGATGAAGTTCAGTTGCATTTGTTGAGAAAAGGGTTTGTTCCGAACTACTTTCAGTGGACCCGACATGGGGAACCGTTGGTTGCTAGCTCCTCAAGGAGAATTGAAGAGCCTACGTGTATGAACTTAAATGAGAATGACGTTGAGGATGGATATGGAAGACATTTTGGTGATGGGCCGGAAAACTCTTACAGACAAATGGTGCACGATGGACTCGGTCATACATTTGACCCAAATGTGGGACATGTTGACGAAGAACCTAACCAACAGGCAAAACAATTATTCGACTTGCTACAGTCAGTTGATCGAGAATTGTGGCCAAATTGTGAGACAATGACTCAGTTGTCATCAATTGCTCGCATCTTGAACATAAAGAGTGAAGGTCATATTTCGGATCGCAGTTTTGACAAAATTCTTCAGTGGTACAACGAATCATTGCCAGCTGAGCATACAATGGTTGATAGTTTTTACAACATTAAGAAACTTATTCGTGGTCTTGGTTTACCTGTGGAAAAAATTGATTGTTGTCGACTCGGATGTATGCTGTATTGGGGAGACGATATGAACTTAGAACAGTGCAAATTTTGTGGGCAACCTAGGTTTAAGCCCAGAAAACGTTATACGAAACATAAATTAGTTCCATGGAAGCGGATGTATTATTTCCCTCTCACTCCTAGGTTGCAAAGGCTTTATGCTTCTGATGTGACTGCGTCTCACATGAGATGGCATGCTGAACACGAACAAGAAGATGGAGTAATGACTCATCCATCAGATGCATTGGCATGGAAACATTTTAATGACACGCATGTTGAATTTGCGGTTGACAGTCGAAATGTTCGATTGGGTTTGTCAACGGATGGATTTCAACCATTTGGTCAATCTGGTCAGCAATATTCTTCATAGCCAATTATCATAACTCCTTATAATTTGCCCCCTTGGATGTGTATGAAAGAGGCATATATGTTCTTGAAGGTGATTGTCCCAGGGCCAACAAATCCGAAGCAAAAAATTGATGTGTTCTTACAACCATTGATATCTGAATTGCAACAACTTTGGGACTATGGTGTCCAAGCTTATGATGTATCTAAGAAACAGAATTTTATGATGCGAGCAGCTTTGATGTGGACTATTAGTGACTTCCCAGCCTTTGTCATGTTATCTGGATGGTTAACCGCTAGGACATTGTCTTGTCCTTATTGTCGCAATGTTTCTGATGCGTTTTATCTTCCTAACGGAGGGAAAATTTGTTGGTTTGACAATCACAGAAAATTTCTACCTGCAGATCATCCGTTTAGGCGCAATAAATATAAGTTTAGAAAAAATAGGACGATTCACACCCATCCTCCTTCGATAGTATCCGGTGAAGAGGTCTTGCAAGAAATAGAAGAATTAGGGTTGTTGAAAGTGACATAATTAGAGGCTGATGATGTTAATTCAACCATTAGTCAGAACTTTGGTTGGCAGAAACGAAGCATTTTTTGGGATTTGCCATATTGGAAAACGAACTTGATTCGTCATAATCTAGATGTGATGCACATTGAGAAAAATATCTTTGACAACTTGTTCAATACCATAATGAACATTGAAGGAGGACAAAGACAATGCCAAATCACGAGTGATTTGCAACTTTTTGCAAAAGAAATGAGTTACATAAAGATCTTCGCATGTAAATACCCAAAAGCATGTTACACTATGGACGGGAGACAAAAGGAGCTTATATGTGAATGGTTGAAAACTGTTAAGTTTCCTGATGGATATGTGTCAAACTTGGCGAGGTGTGTGGATCTACGAAAGTACAAATTATTTGGGATGAAAAGTCATGATTCTCATGTATTTATGCAAAGGCTTATCCCAATTGCATTCCGAGAGTTGTTACCTTCTAAGGTATGGGAAGCTATAACAGAGTTAACTTTATTTTTTAAAAGCTTAACCTCAGTTGAAATCAACATTGGTGAGATGGAAAAACCAGAACATGAAATTCCCGTAATTTTGTGTAAATTAGAATGTATTTTTCCTCCAAGTTTCTTTGATTGTATGGAGCATCTACCTGTGCATTTAGCACACGAGGCAAAAGTAGCTGGTCCAGTTCAATATCGATGGATGTATCCATTTGAGAGGTAAGTAGAGAAATATCACTGCAGTAACCATTGACAAGCTTTGTCAAATGTGTTCTACTAACAATTTTGGTTCCTGTAGGTATTTGCATCACTTGAAAAGAAATGTTAAAAACAAAGCTAGAGTTGAAGGTTCCATATGTAATGCTTATTTAGTGGAGGAAGAGAGTACGTTTTGTGGGTATTATTTTGAGCCGCATGTTAACACAAGAGCAAGAAAAGTTCCTCGTAATGACGATGGGGGACAAACGACTCATGCTGATGGAAACTTGTCCATATTTTCATACTGTGGACGAACATCTGGGCATGCGACAAGAAGAATGTTAACTGAGGAAGAGATCGAGGCTGCACATGGTTATATTGTTTTGAATCGTGAAGAGCTGTTGCCTTTCGTGCAGTAAGTCGCACATGAATGTTTCTGTACTTACCTTTGTGTCATCTTCATGCCCTAAAAATAGTCATGCTGTATTTAGATTGTACGAGACATTGTTACGGGAGATAATGCCTGGTATGACGGAAGATGATTTAAATAAAGAAGTCGGGAAACACTTCCCTCGGTGGTTTGAGAGATATGTAAGTTTGTACTCTACAATTCATCTTAATTATATTTTGAAGTTGTATTTTACGTTGTTCATGAAGCTAAATTAGTTGCGATGCTAAATTTATTTTTTTAGGCATTGGACAATACAATCGAGAATAAGATGATATGTGATCTTGCAAAGGGACCTCTACGATATGTTAAATTGTATCCGGTGTATTTCATTAATGGATACAAATATCATACAGAAAGTCATGGACATAACATGTCAACAATAAACAGTGGGGTTTCAATACAGGGAGAAATGATGGATTACTATGGTAAAATTATTGAAATACTGGAAGTTGAATACCCTGGTTTGCCATTCAAGCGAAGTGTGATTTTTAAATGTGAATGGTATGACCCGACACCAAATGTTGGAGTAAAGGTGCATAGATAATACAATTTAGTTGAAATCAATAACCGAAGAAGATTGCTTCAGTTTGAACCTTTCGTCTTAGCTGTGCAAGCTAAACAGGTTTGTTACATCCCTTTTCTGAGCTTACGACGAGATAAGACAGATTGGTTAGCGGTTTGCAAAGTTAAACCTAGAGGTGTTTACGAATCACCTAGAAGAGGAGAGCATAGTGTTGAAAGTGAGGCGTTTCAAGAAGATCATACATTTATCAATGCATCTGTTACGTATGACGATACTGAACCTTTGAACGATCCATCAAACGAATTTGCCGATATTTCATCTGGAGAGGATGGCGAGGTGCCGAGATCGGACGAAGAGCCAAATTTGATTCTTATTCATCCGAAGAAGAAGATGATTGTAATCTTCCATTAAGTTATGATAGCGAATGACTTCTGTTTGTAATTGCATATTTTAAGTTAAATTGTCACGTTATTTTTATTTAATTATATTATGTTTGATTTTTCATTGCATTTCTTTAGAAACGTATGTCGACATGGCGATTGGTTCCGGACGGCAGCAATTCTTTCCGTTGGGAGGAATGTGGGAAAATTGTCCAATTCCATGGAAGCAGCACTACTTCAAGTCTCGCTCCATCATATAGTACCAAACGTTTGCCTTCGATGGCCGATCTGTTACTTGAAGGTGTTTAGTATGATCTGCACGTTGACTATTTCCGTGGTTTGAACCTGTAATAACATTTATTAGGAGGAGATTATCAAACATATTCTCATTTCATTGTCAATCTTACATGTTTAAGCTTCCTTTAAACTCGAAGAGGACATGTATGCCGATAAAGGTGACTGCAATGTCACGTCAGATTATAACGGAATAGGAAGATCGGGTATTGTCAACTCCTCTACTATTCCCCAAACCTTGTCTGCACAATCACGTATTCAATAATATACCATTTTCGTTACTGATATGGTTGGTTAATATCACGGTTTCAACATTTCTTCACTGATTACGTTTTAGGTACATTTGTTCCTGTTAGTAGTTCATCCACCGAAGAAGTTTACCATTCTAAGACTGGGCACTCATTCACTGTTTCCTCAACAAATCTAGATATAGCTGCAATGTTATTGCAAGAATGTGAGCAACAACGCAATGCTGCTGGACGGAGTATCACTATTTCAATTGGTGCTTTTGAACGTGCGCGAACCCTTCTCGGGAACTGTTGGAACCCGACCCGGAGACCGGACCTCAACTGCTTAAAACCTCACACTATCACTCTTACTTTAATTCCACGTTTATTGGACCCGTCTCCAGAGCCCAATTTCCCGAGTCCTAAAGCTCTGTGCTTAATACCTTGCAGGGTCCTTAGCTGTAACTCCACATTCGTAGCAAGCGCACACTATGTAAACACCAAAATCAAAGGTTGACTTATTCATATGAATTGTAGCCCTACACCTCAAGTTCGTTTTACAACAAGAATCACCTCAAATGGAGTTGTATAACTCAAGTTATGCTTTAAAAACCTAAAAGAGCTCATACTCCAAATATGATCTCCAAACCGACCTCTCAATTGTTTCAATGTAAACTTTTTCCATTTGACTCAAAATGACACATAAATTGGTGGAGAGAAAGATATATGCCTTAGGAATATAATGGTTCAAGCCTCACCTCAATTGGAGGTCGGATGAGGGAAATATGCCCAAAAGAATCAAGTATGTTCACATCCTAAATCAGTTGAAACTCTTTTGGCGCGATCACCATAACTTTTGATGTAAAAATTGGATATCTTTCGTTTTTGCACCATTAGAAAGTAGACATCTATATTTACAACTTTCATGAATACCAAAAAGCGAGAATCGGCCTTTAAAAATTCGAAAATGCACCATCTTTCCCGTAGCTTTCCGTTAAACGGACAGCCATGTCCGTTTAACGGACACATTCGGGTGGAAGTGTCCCAAAAGCTTCGAAAATGTCCGTTAAACGGACATGCAAGTCCGTCTAACGGACATGGGCAGGCCAAGGGGTGTTTTTGCACCCGAGGCTGTCCGTTTAACGGACATCCATGTCCATTTAACGGACATGCCAATCTTCCCAACTTCAAAACCTCTTCCAAACATCTCACCTTCAATCTAACTTCATAACCACTTGCATTTTTCACAAACTTAATTTATTCTAAAGTATAAACACTTCATAACACCTTAAACTCCAAGATCAACTCACCAAACTCACAAATTAAAACTTACATGGTTAATCAAATCCATGAATTCAATCCTTAGTCCTCAAATCTAACTTAACCTCACAAGCTATATGAACAACACAATGACTTAAACTGTTATCTTCCAATTGTCATAACTTCTTACTCCAAATCCTAAAATATACATATTATACCTCAATGGAAAGATAACAAAGTGATCTACAACTTTCATTAAGGATGCAAAACTCAATTCCATCATTAAAAGAGGTAAAAATTCACTCAAATGACTTACTCATATCAGGACTAATGAAACAGTAAAATATCAGCATGAACAGTAACTGAATGTGTTTCCAACACCATAACTTTTCAACCTTAAGTCCGAATGTGACAAATCATATGTCATTGGAAACGTATAAACCTCTACTACAATCTTCATGAAGACTCCTTGTTCCAATTCAGGCCCTAAGAGGACCTAAAACTAAAGTGAATTTTTTGTCAAATTCTATGAAAATTTGACAGCACTTCCCTTGCAACTTTAACTAACCAATCTTCAATTCATACACCTTCACCTGCATAAAAACTCTATATCCAAATCCCATACCACATCATTCAATCCCAAATATCTCCAAACACAATTCAAGGACAACAACTGCATTCCTAGATATCCATTCCATTCCAAATATAAAGCAATGCAGTTTCATCCTTCTTTTTGCTAACTCAAGCATGCAATGATGTATTTGAATAAGACATGTGAAATTTGCATAGATCACATTTAAACCCAACATTCTTGCATTTACATTATCAATCTGAGTTATTACAACGCTTTACAGGCCCTTTAGCCCGATTACAACCCAAATATCAAATGTCTATATACAAAGTGAAACAAATCTCCAAATGAAAACTAATGCTTCATATCAAAACATAATGACTTCTAACTTAAGAAAATTGAAGTGATGCCTCAATCCCAATACTTTAACTCGTATTCCCGCTTGTTACCAGTGGAGGGGAAAAGGGGGGTGTGAGCTCGACGGCTCAGTGGGTAACAGCTTAATAATTAAGACAATAAGCAAAAACGTTCTTTATTTTTCATTTTCAAAGCAACGTTCAGATTGTAAAGATCTTTCAAACTTATCAAAACCAATTTACTTTGGTCAAAACACTTTCATTCCATCAACATTCCTTGTTTTCAAAGCCAACACCATATTAATGAAAACCTTTACAATTTTATGATCAAACTTCTCATAAATTTATCACATCAAGCTATCACATAAGCATAGAAAGCGTGAGTCAATTAATCAAAATTATCTATCAAACAACATAACTTACAAAAACAAACATAGACAAGTATACCACATAATCACATATAAGATGGTTTGGGTGGATCCAAACAGGACGTACTACACATTTCCGCAGATCGGTCATGTGTAGCCGTAAACACATGAAGGAGTCCGTGAGGAGCTCCATTGCCACTAGCGGGCAGCCGGGAGAAGGCTATAATTTTGACAGGTGCACCTATCACACATGAGGGACCACCACAAACCCAAACAAACATGTATTGTAACACCCCACTCCCGTAAGACTCGAACCCGATATCGTTGGTGATATCCGAGTCCGTGTCCCACGAGTGGCGTACTACATCAGTCGATTTAAAATTCAGTACACACTTTTTTTTTGGAGCCATTAACTCCGCGTTCACACGGCAAACACAGTAAGTAAATAAAATCCGTATTCAAGATAAACCCGTTTCAGTTATTACAGTCATCCAGTAATAATTACAATCAGTCAATGCAGTAAAACATTAATACCATAATGGCTCAGTAAAAATATAAAGCCTTGTTATACAGTGATTGCGGAATACAATTTACTATGACACTAATGCAGACACGAACTGATCCCGATCTCTAACCTTTACTCGACTACAGTAGACATACTCCCGTGTCAACCGGGGTATTCTTCAGGACCTGAAAATAGATGCAAATTTTGGGTGAGTTTTGCGAACTCAGTGAGAAACCATCATCGATGGTTCACTCAATTCATGCATGTTCAATCAGCTTGCCAAATATCACACACGAACACAGTTCACAAATGTAATCTCAAATAGTACATACCATTAGATTTCACAAATGTAAGGCGTATCGCCTTTCATACAATCCAAATTCAATCATACCATATATGCAATGCACATGAGACCCTTTCCATTTTCATTACATTGTTGTGACTGCTACCAAACCGTCCCAATGAATGGGCACATTGCGTTGAGCCAGTGGCTCTGAAACATTGGGCTTGAAGCCCTGATACATTGAGCCTGAGGCTCTGAATACGTTGGACCTGAGGTCCTGTGCGTTGAGCTGAAAGCTCTCACATACGTTGGGCGTGATATGCCCTGATACGGTGGCTGCTCCAGTCACAACTGCCTTTATCTGATCATGTCCTTATGCATGAATGCATATGTTCCAATTTTCATTTACAGTTATTTCTATCACTTACATTCAATGCCATTTCCCATTTCCTCGGACCTTCGGTCCGGTATTTCAATCATATATTTTTCCAATTTATTGCGTCATACCATATCGCATTTACAATACATCCATACGATCGAGACAGATAATTAACATTTCGATATCAATCCTTTATTTCTCGGACCTTTGGTCCGAGATCTCCAATGTAAACATTCATAAACAGTCACACACAAGTAGCACTTCGTTATCTCATTCCCAATATTTCAGACACCTATGGTCCGAAATCAATCAAAGTCAAACACACATATACCCATCCATTATCTCCACATGGCATAATCGCGAAATATTAAACACATAAAAAATTGAGAAACCATCTAGGTTACTCACCTATTGCTTCCGAGCTAATGCCGAAAAACCTCTGTGACGTCGGTCAATCGACGCTCCAATTGGACCTCTATATGAATCAAAAAAAGTACGAGTCACTAAATATGAAATTTGTGCTCATGATGATGAGATATGCATGTTCATGAATTCCCGGTCCTAACTCAATATTTTCCCATAATAAAATTCTATGAAAAATTAGAAATCCATAGGCGCTGACGGTGCGCAATTCGGACCTCTATAGGTCCTCAATTAAATAAAACAGTGTTTACAAGTTCCGTCAATAGGGGCTACGTCAAATTCCCGTCTAAAAATTCCCGTTTTCTCATAATATGAAATTAAATATTCAACGAATCCGATGCCTCTAGAATTAGGTCAATCGGACGTCGGACGGGAAAGAAATTGACAAAAGAACAATCGGATCAATTAATACCAAATAAAAATAAAAAATAATAAAATAAATATATATATATATATCTTGATCTGCGCCTCATGGGCGAGACGCCGCCCTCATGGCTTAATTACCTCATCGTCGTGAGGGCGAGGCGTCGCCTCGCGACCAGCCTCCTAAATCTCGCCATGAGGCGAACGTCGCCTCATGAGACGGCGAAGTTTCTCTTCTTTGCCTTGCCTTTTTTTTTCAAATTTCAATCTTAATTTCCAATTACTCTAACTTTTAGCACACAAATCAGAAAATACCCACTATACCTCATTGGAAAGCTTATGAAAAGCTCTACAACTCTCAAGAAGACCATAAAATCAATTCAACCTCTAAGGTGTCAAAATCCCATCCAAGATACTGCTTACTCAAAACTCATAAATATAGGGCAGTAACTCACAAATGCAAGGACTCACTGATTAGTTAGCTAAAATTCCTACATAAATATGCTCAATAAGATCACAATGTCAGCTACAATTGACATGAACAACCCAAAATCAAATTCCATTACTAAACAAGTCAATTAATTCACTCAATGTTACTGTCCCTGAAACCATGCAATTTGAACAGTAAACTTATAACAAACATATCTCCCTGTACACAAGTCAGAAAAATCCAAACTTTACATCCCTAAAATGATAAATCCTCAAACTTCAAGTTTCATGAAGAACTCAAACTCCAATTCGATTTCTAACAATTCCAAATCTGTTATGCAAGTTTCTGACCTAATCAACACTTAAAACCACAATGTAGGTTCAGCTTTTGCAAATCCATATCTCCCACATCTGATTTCCAAAAATTACATGCCATACACCAATTTCAATATCAATGTGTTATCTAAAACTCTTCAGTAGACCCCTAAAATCAGTTCAGTTCACAAAAATTACTAAAATTCTTCCACACCCGAATGTGTACTAAATATGCCAATCCAACTAGGTTTCAGTCACTGCATATAAACAGTCACTAGTAATCAGGTCATATCTCCCAATATACAACTCGAAAAATAGCAAGATTAGTGGAAATGGAAAGCTAACTCAATATGCCACAACTTTCATGAAGACCACTTTCCCAAATTCCATCTCAATTAATTTAGAAAAATCAGCAAAATAATCAGGTCATATATGCGGGTACTGTTCACAGACCCTACAACCAGAAACTTTCCATGCAAAGATCCACCCTTCTAACATTACAATTTAACATCACCTATTTCACACAAAGTTGAAGCCAACATCCCAAAGTTTCATTGGGCACAAACCTCACCTCATTTGCTCACTTACACAATTAGTTATGATCAAAACATTACAATAGGTTCAAAACTCAATTTCTAGCTTTCATCAACAACCTAACTTCTATCACTTCTAACATCAATAACACATCACTAAGCATCCAATTGAACACAAATTCAGCCCCTATATCATTAATACATTTACTAGGAAATACCATCTCAAGTTGGCAGCCCTCATCTCTCCATTTCCATGCAAAATTAGTCAATCAAAATCAAGCTAAAAACACTTCTAAACCACATCATTTATGTTCACTTTATCAAACCATACTTAACCTAGCCTTTTACCCACCAATTCCATCTACAATTTTCATTCAAATCATGGATCAATAATCATAATAAGTGCATCATAGTTCTCATTAAAAGCCTCTAACAATCATGGTTCAATAAATACATAATCAAAGCATAATGAAAACCTAATAAGAAACTTACCAATTCAAACTTTCAAGCTTCCCCACTCTCCAATCACTTCACTTTCTTCCTTCACTTCCAAAACCCATACATGGCTATCACCTTGGATAAAGACTTAAGCTCATATGCAAGTAAAGAGGGCTCTTAAGGTTGGTGGAAGGTGACTTAAGAGAGAAACAAAAAGAAATCGATGGAGATGGCAAAATGGAAGGTAGGTTTCGGATGAGTGAGTGCAATGTGGAAACAACTTTGATTTTTCATTCCTTTAACCATAAGCCACCGAAAACTCTAAGTTAAAAACAAACAAAAGCATTTAATCCTTTTAGGACAAATGGCATGGATTGGAGAAAGGGACAAAATAGAAATAAGACAAAATTTAGCTAATCCTAGTTAATTAAGCACTAATCCCAATTAAACTCTAATCATGGTACTAAAATAATTCCCTAACACCATTTAGCCAATAATCTAATGCCATTAGGCAATCCTTCTCAATACAAAAAGGCTCACTCAATCGATCGGTTGAAATTTTTCATCCAGAAAGAACCCCAAAAATTCCAAAAAATTCCATAAATCCCTAAAATGGAAAACAATTTATGACGACTCAAAATAATTTTCCAATTACAACTATCCCATAAATTTCACAAAAGGTCTCGTTTGAAACCTAAGTTTAAAATGTCATGAATGCATGTTATCATGTGTATATGCAAAACAACCATCACCATCAGAGGCGATAAGTTGTATGTGCATGCCGAGATATAATTTAATACTCCTAACCCGTCCCAAATTACTAACATATCCTTCCCATCGGTGATGGATGTTACAATTCTCCTCCTAACAAAAATTTCGTCCTCGAAATTTCATATATGATTTATCGGGAGGCGGGAGTCTTTTGATTAATACCCTTTGTTTCTCACTGCTTTCACTACCCGACCAAATTCACCAATGAACGGAGATCAAAATAATCAATTACTCTTTTTCGCTTTCAAACTTTCCATGTTTACGCGTAATTCGTCACCTTCAATATCAATAACATATATATCGGATATTTCCAATTCTATCTATGAAACACTTTGTAAATCCGAATCATCTTTTAGGTTTTAGCCTAACTTACCAGTCCATAATGCTATTCACACCACAGTCGCATAGAGGCCACTCCTCACGAAGTCAATTTCCCTTAACTACACCTTTATTTCCATCTAAGTACATTTTGGCTGAGGCCATACCCTTCAAAATATTTCATTTATTACATATCAGATTTCGTTATTATCAAAACACAAATCTCATGACATTTGTAACCTCAGTGTGAATCAATTCGATTTATTATCACCATCTTAAATTCTTAACCTATCACTTTATTTACCCTAATCACATCATATAGGGATAACGACTCCTTTTTGCAGTAAGACCCCTTATACACTTTTTGAATGATGACACCAATATAATGATTGTCATGCCATAATCCCTTTGCACTATTCCTCAATCTCATATCCCAATGAAATCCAAAAATACCTATTGGTTAATCATACATGTCATCGTTCACTTTGACAGACTATACCATTAATTGCTTTTCCACCATACTTTTTCTAGAACGTAACGCTTTGATTGTTTCTTGTGCTTTCTCGAACCATTCACTTATAATCATTTGATTTCCCAATTTAACCTTTCAATTTCTCTGTCAATACACTCTTGCTAGAACATAAAGCTTCGATCATTCCTTACATTTTCACTAACAGTTCTCGTAATAAGTATCACCCATATCTCTTAATCTGAACTATACCTATCACTTTCCTCACAATTGGAGTTAATTCCCGTTCCTCAATACAGTTTACAATTTCTACATCCTCACTTCGGGTTTTGCCAATCCGCTTTGATGCCACCTAAATGTAACACCCCACTCCCGTAAGACCCGAACCCGGATATCACCACAAATGTAGCATCCCACTCCCGCAAGACCCGAACCCGACATCGACGGTGATATCCGAGCCCGCGACTCGCGAGGGTGGTATGCTAAAGCGATCCAATCTGCTTTAAAACTCGGTAACACATTTTTTAAAAAACCAATCGAGAGCGCAGATATCAAGAATAATTGGGCCTGCTCGAATACGAAATCATTCTATCTCAAAACAACATTTCGTAATATTACAAGTACGAGAATTAAAACCAAATTGGGCCCAATGTCGTTCTGAACACTTTCAGAATCACATTCAATCGGGACCCTCGAAATAACAAAGATCATTTTGCGGAAAATACAAATTTACACATAATTCAAAATGACACTAATACAAACGTGAACTGATCCCGACCTTAACGCTGACTTGCAAACGGTAATCATACTCCCGTGCCCAACGGGGTTGAAAAATAGATGCAAATTTTGGGTGAGTTTTGCGAACTCAGTGAGAAACCATCATCGATGGTTCACTCAATTCATGCATGTTCAATCAGCTTGCCAAATATCACACACGAACACAGTTCACAAATGTAATCTCAAATAGTACATACCATTAGATTTCACAAATGTAAGGCGTATCGCCTTTCATACAATCCAAATTCAATCATACCATATATGCAATGCACATGAGACCCTTTCCATTTTCATTACATTGTTGTGACTGCATACTTTGGCTGTCCCAAGAACGGGCACATTGCGTTGAGCCGCTGGCTCAAACATTGGGCTTGAAGCCCTAATACATTGAGCCCGAGGCTCAATACGTTGGACTGAGGTCCTCGTGCGTTGAAATGAAAGCTCTCATACGTTAGGCGATATGCCCCGAATACGGTGGTTGCTCCAGTCACAACTGCTTTATCTGATCATGTCCTTATGCATGAATGCATATGTTCCAATTTTCATTTACAGTTATTTCTATCACTTACATTCAATGCCATTTCCCATTTCCTCGGACCTTCGGTCCGGTATTTCAATCATATATTTTTCCAATTTATCGTCATACCATATCGCATTTACAAATACATCCCATGATCGAGACAGATAATTAACACTTCGATATCAATCCCTATTTCCTCGGACCTTTGGTCCGAGATCTCCAATGTAAACATTCATAAACAATCACACACAAGTAGCACTTCGTTATCTCATTCCCAATATTTCAGACACCTATGGTCCGAAATCAATCAAAGTCAAACACACATATACCCATCCATTATCTCCACATGGCATAATCGCAAATATTAAACACATAAAAAATTGAGAAACCATCTAGGTTACTCACCTATTGCTTCCGAGCTAATGCCGAAAACCTCTGTGACGTCGGTCAATCGACGCCCAATTGGACCTCTATATGAATCGAAAAAATACGAGTCACTAAATATGAAATTTGTGCTCATGATGATGAGATATGCATGTTCATGAATTCCGGTCCTAACTCAATATTTTCCCATAATAAAATTCTATGAAAATTAGAAATCCATAAGCGCCGACGGTGCGTAATTCGGACCTCTATAGGTCCTCAATTAAATAAAACAGTGTTTACAAGTTCCGTCAATAGGGCTACGCCAAATTCCGCCTAAAATTCCCGCTTTCTCATAATATGAAATTAAATATTCAACGAATCCGATGCCTCTAGAATTAGGTCAATCGGACGTCGGACGGAAAGAAATTGACAAAAGAACAATCGGATCAATTAATACCAAATAAAAATCAAAAATAATAAAAATAAATATATATATATATATCGATCTTGTTGCCTCACGGGCGAGACGCCGCCCTCATGAGGCTTAATTCGCCTCATCGTCATGAGGGCGGGCGTCGCCTCGCGACCAGCCTCCTAAATCTCGCCATGAGGCGAAACGTCGCCCTCGCGAGACGGCGAGTTTCTACTGCTGCCTTGCCCTTTTTTTTTTCCAAATTTCAATCTTAATTTTCAATTACTCTAACTTTTAGCACACAAATCAGAAAAATACCCACTATACCTCATTGGAAAGCTTATGAAAAGCTCTACAACTCTCAAGAAGACCATAAAATCAATTCAACCTCTAAGGGTGTCAAAATCCCATCCAAGATACTGCTTACTCAAAACTCATAAATATAGGACAGTAACTCACAAATGCAAGGACTCACTGATTAGTTAGCTAAAATTCCTACATAAATATGCTCAATAAGATCACAATGTCAGCTACAATTGACATGAACAACCCAAAATCAAATTCCATTACTAAACAAGTCAATTAATTCACTCAATGTTACTGTCCCTGAAACCATGCAATTTGAACAGTAAACTTATAACAAACATATCTCCCTGTACACAAGTCAGAAAAATCCAAACTTTACATCCCTAAAATGATAAATCCTCAAACTTCAAGTTTCATGAAGAACTCAAACTCCAATTCGATTTCTAACAATTCCAAATCTGTTATGCAAGTTTCTGACCTAATCAACACTTAAAACCACAATGTAGGTTCAGCTTTTGCAAATCCATATCTCCCACATCTGATTTCCAAAAATTACATGCCATACACCAATTTCAATATCAATGTGTTATCTAAAACTCTTCAGTAGACCCCTAAAATCAGTTCAGTTCACAAAAATTACTAAAATTCTTCCACACCCGAATGTGTACTAAATATGCCAATCCAACTAGGTTTCAGTCACTGCATATAAACAGTCACTAGTAATCAGGTCATATCTCCCAATATACAACTCGAAAAATAGCAAGATTAGTGGCAATGGAAAGCTAACTCAATATTCCACAACTTTCATGAAGACTACTTTCCCAAATTCCATCTCAATTAATTTAGAAAAATCAGCAAAATAATCAGGTCATATATGCGGGTACTGTTCACAGACCCTACAACCAGAAACTTTCCATGCAAAGATCCACCCTTCTAACATTACAATTTAACATCACCTATTTCACACAAAGTTGAAGCCAACATCCCAAAGTTTCATTGGGCACAAACCTCACCTCATTTGCTCACTTACACAATTAGTTATGATCAAAACATTACAATAGGTTCAAAACTCAATTTCTAGCTTTCATCAACAACCTAACTTCTATCACTTCTAACATCAATAACACATCACTAAGCATCCAATTGAACACAAATTCAGCCCCTATATCATTAATACATTTACTAGGAAATACCATCTCAAGTTGGCAGCCCTCATCTCTCCATTTCCATGCAAAATTAGTCAATCAAAATCAAGCTAAAACACTTCTAAACCACATCATTTATGTTCACTTTATCAAACCATACTTAACCTAGCCTTTTACCCACCAATTCCATCTACAATTTTCATTCAAATCATGGATCAATAATCATAATAAGTGCATCATAGTTCTCATTAAAAGCCTCTAACAATCATGGTTCAATAAATACATAATCAAAGCATAATGAAAACCTAATAAGAAACTTACCAATTCAAACTTTCAAGCTTCCCCACTCTCCAATCACTTCACTTTCTTCCTTCACTTCCAAAACTCATACATGGCTATCACCTTGGATAAAGACTTAAGCTCATATGCAAGTAAAGAGGGCTCTTAAGGTTGGTGGAAGGTGACTTAAGAGAGAAACAAAAGAAATCGATGGAGATGGCAAAATGGAAGGTAGGTTTTATGAGTGAGTGCAATGTGGAAACAACTTTGATTTTCATTCCTTTAACCATAAGCCACCGAAAACTCTAGGTTAAAACAAACAAAAGCATTTAATCCTTTTAGGACAAATGGCATGGATTGGAGAAAGGGACAAAATAGAAATAAGACAAAATTTAGCTAATCCTAGTTAATTAAGCACTAATCCCAATTAAACTCTAATCATGGTACTAAAATAATTCCCTAACACCATTTAGCCAATAATCTAATGCCATTAGGCAATCCTTCTCAGTACAAAAAGGCTCACTCAATCAGTCAGTTGGAATTTTTTGGTCCGAGAAAGAACCCCGAAAAATTTCAGAAAAATTCCCATAAATCCCTAAAAATGGAAAACAATTTATGACGCACTCAAAATAATTTTCCAATTACAACTATCCCATAAATTTCACAAAAGGTCTCAGTTTGAAACCTAAGCCAGAAAATGTCATGAATGCATGTTATCATGTGTATATGCAAAACAACCATCAGTCATAGAGGCGATAAGTTGTATGTGCATGCCGAGATATAATTTAATACTCCTAATCCGTCCCAAATTACCAACATACCCTTCCCATCGGTGATGGGATGTTACAATTCTCCCCTCCTAACAAAAATTTCATCCTCGAAATTTCATATATGATTTATCAGGAGGGCGGGAGTCTTTTGATTAATACCCTTTGTTTCTCACCGCTTTCACTACCCACCAAATTCACCAATGAACGGAGATCAAAACAATCAATTACTCTTTTCGCTTTCAAACTTTCCATGTTTACGCGTAATTCGTCACCTTCAATATCAATAACATATATATCGGATATTTCCAATTCTATCTATGAAACACTTTGTAAATCCGAATCATCTTTTAGGTTTTAGCCTAACTTACCAGTCCATAATGCTATTCACACCACAGTCGCATAGAGGCCACTCCTCACGAAGTCAATTTCCCTTAACTACACCTTTATTTCCATCTAAGTACATTTTGGCTGAGGCCATACCCTTCAAAATATTTCATTTATTACATATCGATTTCGTTATTATCAAAACACAAATCTCATGACATTTGTAACCTCAAGCAGAATCAATTCGATTTATTATCACCATCTTAAATTCTTAACCTATCACTTTATTTACCCTAATCACATCATATAGGATAACGACTCCTTTTGCAGAAGACCCTTATACACTTTTTGAATGATGACACCAATATAATGATTGTCATGCCATAATCCTTTGCACTATTCCTCAATCTCATATCCCAATGAAATCCAAAATACCTATTGGTTAATCACACATGTCATCGTTCACTTTGACAGACTATACCATTAATTGCTTTTCCACCATACTTTTTCTAGAACGTAACGCTTTGATTGTTTCTTGTGCTTTCTCGAACCATTCACTTATAATCATTTGATTTCTCAATTTAACCTTTCAATTACTCTGTCAATACACTCTTGCTAGAACATAAAGCTTCGATCATTCCTTACATTTTCACTAACAGTTCCCGTAATAAGTATCACCCATATCTCTTAATCTGAACTATACCTATCACTTTCCTCACAATTGAGTTAATTCCGCTCCTCAATACAGCCATTACAATTTCTACATCCTCACTTCGGGTTTTGCCAATCCGCTTTGATGCCACCTAAATGTAACACCCCACTCCCGTAAGACCCGAACCTGGATATCACCACAAATGTAGCATCCCACTCCCGCAAGACCCGAACCTGACATCGACGGTGATATCCGAGCCCGCGACTCGCGAGGGTGGTATGCTAAAGCGATCAATACTGATTTAAAACTTCGGTAATACACTTTTTTTAAAAACCAATCGAGAGCGCAGATATCAAGAATAATTGGGCTCGCTCAATACGAAATCATTCTATCTCAAAACAACATTTCGTAATATTACAAGTACGAGAATTCAAAACCAAATTGGGCCCAATGTCGTTCTGAACACTTTCAGAATCACATTCAATTAGGGGACCCTCGAAATAACAAAGATCATTTGCGGAAAATACAAATTTACACATAATTCAAAATGACACTAATGCAAACGTGAACCGATCCCGACCTTAACGCCGACTTGCAAACGGTAATCATACTCCGTGCGCTCAACGGGTACTCTTCGATCCCCGAAAATAGATGCAAATTTTGGGTGAGTTTTATAAACTCGGTGAGAAACCATCATCGATGGTTCACTCAATTCATGCATGTTCAATCACTCGGCAAATATCACACACGAACACAGCTCATAAATGTAATCTCAAATAGTACATACCATTAGATTTCACAAATGTAAGGCGACGCCTTTCATACAATCCAAATTCAATCATACCATATATGCAATGCACATGAGACCCTTTCCATTTTCATTACATTGTTGTGATCGTGCTACCAAATCGCCCCAAAGAACGGGCACATTGCGTTGAGCGGTGGCTCTCAAACATTGGGCTTGAAGCCACGATACATTGAGCCCGAGGCTCAGACACGTTGGACCCGAGGTCCGTGCGTTGAGTGAAAGCTCTCACATACGTTAGGCGTGATATGCCACGAATACGGTGGTTGCTCGATACAACCGCTTTTATCTCGATCATGTCCTTATGCATGAATGCATATGTTCCAATTTTCATTTACGCTATTTCTATCACTTACATTCAATGCCATTTCATTTCCTCGGACCTTGGTCCGTATTTCAATCATATATTTTCCAATTTATCAGTCATACCATATCGCATTTACAAATACATCCCATGATCGAGACAGATAATTAACACTTCGATATCAATCCCTATTTCCTCGGACCTTTGTTCCGAGATCTCCAATGTAAACATTCATAAACAAATACACACAAGTAGCACTTCGTTATCTCATTCCCAATATTTGAGACACCTATGGTCCAAATCAATCAAAGTCAAACACACATATACCCATCCATTATCTCCACATGGCATAATCGCAAATATTAAACACATAAAAAAATTGAGAAACCATCTAGGTTACTCACCTATTGCTTCCGAGCTAATGCCGAAAAACCTCTGTGACGTTGGTCAATCGACGCCCAATTGGACCTCTATATGAATCAAAAAATACGAGTCACTAAATATGAAATTTGTGCTCATGATGATGAGATATGCATGTTCATGAATTCCCGGTCCTAACTCAATATTTTCCCATAATAAAATTCTATGAAAAATTAGAAATCCATAGGCGCTGACGGTGCGCAATTCGGACCTCTATAGGTCCTCAATTAAATAAAACAAAGGTTTACAAGTTCCGTCGATAGGGGCTACGTCAAATTCCGCCTAAAATTCCGTTTTCTCATAATATGAAATTAAATATTCAACGAATCCGATGCCTCTAGAATTAGGTCAATCGGACGTCGGACGGAAAGAAATTGACAAAAGAACAATCGGATCAATTAATACCAAATAAAATAAAAATAATAAAAAAAATATATATATATATATCTTGATCTTGCGCCTCATGGGCGAGACGCCCGCCATGAGGCTTAATTCGCCTCACATCGTCGCGAGGGCGAGGCGTCGCCTCATGACCAGCCTCCTAAATCTCGCCATGAGGCTAAACGTCGCCTCGCGAGACGGCGGAAGTTTCATACGCTTTTTTTTTTTTCAAATTTCAATCTTAATTTCCAATTACTCTAACTTTTAGCACACAAATCAGAAAAATACCCACTATACCTCATTGGAAAGCTTATGAAAAGCTCTACAACTCTCAAGAAGACCATAAAATCAATTCAACCTCTAAGGGTGTCAAAATCCCATCCAAGATACTGCTTACTCAAAACTCATAAATATAGGACAGTAACTCACAAATGCAAGGACTCACTGATTAGTTAGCTAAAATTCCTACATAAATATGCTCAATAAGATCACAATGTCAGCTACAATTGACATGAACAACCCAAAATCAAATTCCATTACTAAACAAGTCAATTAATTCACTCAATGTTACTGTCCCTGAAACCATGCAATTTGAACAGTAAACTTATAACAAACATATCTCCCTGTACACAAGTCAGAAAAATTCCAAACTTTACATCCCTAAAATGATAAATCCTCAAACTTCAAGTTTCATGAAGAACTCAAACTCCAATTCGATTTCTAACAATTCCAAATCTGTTATGCAAGTTTCTGACCTAATCAACACTTAAAACCACAATGTAGGTTCAGCTTTTGCAAATCCATATCTCCCACATCTGATTTCCAAAAATTACATGCCATACACCAATTTCAATATCAATGTGTTATCTAAAACTCTTCAGTAGACCCCTAAAATCAGTTCAGTTCACAAAAATTACTAAAATTCTTCCACACCCGAATGTGTACTAAATATGCCAATCCAACTAGGTTTCAGTCACTGCATATAAACAGTCACTAGTAATCAGGTCATATCTCCCAATATACAACTCAAAAAATAGCAAGATTAGTGGAAATGGAAAGCTAACTCAATATGCCACAACTTTCATGAAGACCACTTTCCCAAATTCCATCTCAATTAATTTAGAAAAATCAGCAAAATAATCAGGTCATATATGCGGGTACTGTTCACAGACCCTACAACCAGAAACTTTCCATGCAAAGATCCACCCTTCTAACATTACAATTTAACATCACCTATTTCACACAAAGTTGAAGCCAACATCCCAAAGTTTCATTGGGCACAAACCTCACCTCATTTGCTCACTTACACAATTAGTTATGATCAAAACATTACAATAGGTTCAAAACTCAATTTCTAGCTTTCATCAACAACCTAACTTCTATCACTTCTAACATCAATAACACATCACTAAGCATCCAATTGAACACAAATTCAGCCCTATATCATTAATACATTTACTAGGAAATACCATCTCAAGTTGGCAGCCCTCATCTCTCCATTTCCATGCAAAATTAGTCAATCAAAATCAAGCTAAAAACACTTCTAAACCACATCATTTATGTTCACTTTATCAAACCATACTTAACCTAGCCTTTTACCCACCAATTCCATCTACAATTTTCATTCAAATCATGGATCAATAATCATAATAAGTGCATCATAGTTCTCATTAAAAGCCTCTAACAATCATGGTTCAATAAATACATAATCAAAGCATAATGAAAACCTAATAAGAAACTTACCAATTCAAACTTTCAAGCTTCCCCACTCTCCAATCACTTCACTTTCTTCCTTCACTTCCAAAACCCATACATGGCTATCACCTTGGATAAAGACTTAAGCTCATATGCAAGTAAAGAGGGCTCTTAAGGTTGGTGGAAGGTGACTTAAGAGAGAAACAAAAAGAAATCGATGGAGATGGCAAAATGGAAGGTAGGTTTCGGATGAGTGAGTGCAATGTGGAAACAACTTTGATTTTTCATTCCTTTAACCATAAGCCACCGAAAACTCTAGGTTAAAACAAACAAAAGCATTTAATCCTTTTAGGACAAATGGCATGGATTGGAGAAAGGACAAAATAGAAATAAGACAAAATTTAGCTAATCCTAGTTAATTAAGCACTAATCCCAATTAAACTCTAATCATGGTACTAAAATAATTCCCTAACACCATTTAGCCAATAATCTAATGCCATTAGGCAATCCTTCTCAGTACAAAAAGGCTCACTCAATCAGTCAGTTGGAATTTTTCGGTCCGAGAAAGAACCCCGAAAAATTTCAGAAAAATTCCATAAATCCTAAAATGGAAAACAATTTATGACGACTCAAAATAATTTTCCAATTACAACTATCCCATAAATTTCACAAAGGTCTCAGTTTGAAACCTAAGTTTAAAATGTCATGAATGCATGTTATCATGTGTATATGCAAAACAACCATCAGTCATAGAGGCGATAAGTTGTATGTGCATGCCGAGATATAATTTAATACTCCTAACCCGTCCCAAATTACCAACATACCCTTCCCATCGGTGATGGGATGTTACATGTATATCACATAATTCATACAATTCATGATCATTAGCCTTAAATGGCAAAAATCATTTTCACATAATCGTTTAAATCATCCAATCAGATCTTTTTCTCTTTACAAACCAATTCACACATACTATCACAAAGTCCTTACATTTGAAAACATTTCATATAAGTTTAAACTATCACAATAGCAATTCAATTACATTTGGGAAACCATAGGAAAACATTTTATGACATTTATTTCAAAACAATTAAGTAGCTTATAAACTCAACTATTAAATTATCACCCACCTCAATTCCTTTAGCTAGGAGCTTGAACAATGGCCATTCCCTTCACTTCTATTCATTCTCTTAACCTTCATCAAACAATAAATCCCATTGGAAGCATGTAATCTCAAAATTGGCCATTTTAAGGAGATGGAAACATGAAACTAAACCCATCTAACTTTACCCATACCTAACTTAAGCTATTTTCACTAAAACCTACCCATAATTCCAAAAGAATTCACAATTTCTTACCTTGGAGAAGAGACCCACGAAATTTTCTCTCCTCTTGGAAGTTTAAACCATCTCCTCCCTTTTCCTTCTCAAGGAAACTCTCCATCTCTTCTCTAAAGCAAGAAAAATACTAGCCCTAACCTCTTTTCCTTCATCTTCTTCTTCTTCTTCTTCTTCTCTTCCACGATGACTCCCTCTCTCCTTGTTCTAGAATTTTCGAAACCTCCTCTTTCATTTGCCTAACACTTGTTTTTATATTAAAAACCTAACTCCCAATCATCAAAACTACGTAGTTTAGCTAAAATCATTTCTTTCCTTGCAAATTTTTGCTCCTTTCCCTTATATGCACGACATCACCATATACTCTTCTTTCTTTTGTTTTTAAAAGAACTTACATGGACCAAATTAGCCTTCCATCCTTGCCTTAGACTTTAAAACCAATAGTGAATTTCCTAAATTGCCCCTAAGCCATTTTAGTTCCTTCCAACTTCTAACAACAATTCAATTCTAATTTAAACTAATCCTTCATTTAATTTTCATTTCTTAAGAGTTAAAACCTCAAAATAATTTAGACAATACCTCCAAATAATTTATATATGCTTAACTAATTAAAAAAAAATTCCAGGGGCCAACATTTCTCCCCCTCTTAAAAGAATTTCGTCCTCGAAATTCATACTTAAGCAAACGTTAAGCAATACTATATCTTTACTCCTGTCTTCCAAATAATCCCAGTCATTCGCATATTCAAATTTCTCACCACTCGTATTCATAATGTTTTTCACCTCTTATTTTAAAAACCATCCATATCATATCCAAACACCAATATTTCTTATCGAATTGATTAGGAGTGTAGGATGCTCCTCCGTTTCTCATTTGACTTCATCACTCGAAAACTTCCTTTCAAAAGATTGTATTCAGTATACTCATTCGGTCTTTCAATTCGTTATTTGATCATTTACTTCTTAACTAGTTCCTCTTTATGCTTCGGATCACTCACAAATTTTTTTTTCTCACTTCTTGTGTCAATAACATCATAATCTTATCACATCAAAATTTCTTTAGCATACTCACATATATCATATTTTGAATCCTATTATCAGTAGCATTAATTCACCATACTTTTATACGAACCAATTCATAGCGGCTTGGTGAATTCTTTTTCCTAACTTGAGCACACCTGAGCAAGGTGATACCTTCAATGGTGAGAGGCGTCCACATAAAGTGGAATAAAATCTTGAGGTCATGGGTTCGAGCCGTGGCTCACCCATGACCAAAGAGGACAATCTTGATTATGGTTGGATGCCGGTATAACCCAAGAACACTCGCCAAATATAACCTGCAAATACCTACGGGTGGGGGTGGGGTCTAACATTAAAAGCGCTTTTATTGGACCCCACCACCCAGAGTTTGCAGTTATATCATGCAAGTTCATGGGTTATACCGCCGCATCCAACCTTAATCAAGATTGTCTTCTTGGTCATGGGTGAGCCACGGTCAACCCATGACCTCAAGGTTTTATTCCACTTTACGTGGACGCCTCACCATTGAATACTGATTAAGGTTGGATGCCGCGGTATAACCCGCAAACACTCGCCACAGTATAACCTGCAAACACCTACGGGTGGGGGGTGGGGTCTAACAGGAACCCAGACATTGGGGACTCTTTCACGTTTACCAACTCCCATGTTATATGGAATCCTAAAAAATCAATAGATCGATGTGCTTATGTACTACCAAACATGTTTACCCTTTGCCTTCACTTTCAATTATTATTGTATCCGTAACACATTAAAAGTGAACATTGCATATTTATATTACTGTTAAGGTTCATTTATGGTTGATAACAATTTGTTAACCTTCATATATTGCCATAGTTTCTCCTCGATGTGTTGTGTAGAATATTGCATTCAAATTATAGATTATACATGTAGAGAATTGTGGGAAATTGAATTTCGAAATAATGGGACCAAGAGACAACGTGACTTCATGCCACCAAGGTTTCAACCATGCTCGGGGACGATGCAGTGAAGGTGGTTCGTCACAATCACCGCACTCTCTCGACTCACCATCTCCACCTCTGGTGCCGGAGTTGCAGTTGAGGCATCACCGATCGCTTCTCACCTACATCATCCCTTCCCAACGCATATATCGTCCAACACTAGCGCATCGGGATGCGGAGACGTCCGTCGCCTAATACCGAGAGACTGATGGCGTAAAGTTTGTTTCTATTGTCAATGGCCGATAAGTGATATCAAAGCACTTCAATATTTGCTTATTATCAACTTTTACTTTTACCAATATGTACATAGGTAACATCACTTGATATGTTAGGTTGGTTCCGTCGACCAATTGCAAGAAATATGACTTCCTCGTTCAAGAAAAGAATTGAACCGAGAGGGTTATGTTTGGAAAAATTTAGGCGACACCACAAAGCAATTATACTTTCAAGAGTTTGAGGTACACATCATTGTTATTTTCTTGTTACGTTGCTTTATATTCATAATGTTCATACAACATTTTAACATTTTGTTATTCTTACTCATCTTATTTCGTAAAGAATTTTATCGGGATTCTTGTGTCGACGCCAACATGTATAAACAATGGGAAAAGAAAGCACGATACGTTATCGCGACTTAATTAATCAAATACGCAAGGTTGGTGCACGATCGCGTTATATTCGGAGGAAATTTGGAGTCATTGGAACGAATATTGGACATCACCTGCAGCAATGTCCATATCTGAGCGTAATTCGGCCAACAAACGTGGAGGGCCGGGGGGGCGAGTCTTGCAGTGCATACGGGAGGATCAATTACCCACAACGAGCATGCACATAAACTAGTAAGTATCTAATTTCTCTTGACAATGTTACATATATCTTACTTTTCTTTATTGAACAATGTGATTATGATATAAATGTCTGGTGCCATATGGCTGAGTGAAGTTATTTTCATTGTTGAACAGGGGGCAAATATCATATATACAGAGGAAACTCTGGCGAAATTTTTTTAAATACTAGTTAACATCTGACAATTTAAGTTGTACGTGTAGGAAAAGGCATTGGGCACGAAGCTTACACCTATGCAGGTATTTGTGCACACCCACACGAAGAAACATGATGGTGTCACCTTCATCAACAGTCGATGTAGAGAAGTCAATGTTAGTGAAATTAACATATTTTAATAATTTTTTAACAATTATAGCTTATTTACTAACGTAAAGATTGCTTCATAATAGGATCAAATACAAGAAAATATCCAGCGACAATCTCAAGAGGAACTACCGGTGGACGAGACTCAGACATATCTTCATGTCGTGGGTGGTTGGGACCGTCGTGGAAGAATATTCGGCCTGTGCTCATATGCAAACGCTTGTTATTCACGCTTTTTCCTTTCTAGTACAGCAACATCTGCTCGGCCATCTCAATCTCATGATGTATCGGAGCTCCGGGCCACAGTAGACTCATTAAAGGAACAGATAGCTAATCAAAACGAAAGCGGTGGCTAATCAAAACGAAAGCAACGATTACTCAATATCACCAAAGATATGGAGGACATAGCTAAGGTGAGGAGGAGATTAGTTTGCAGATGATAGAACAACCGAGAGCGAAGTCTGCAGAAGTTTCAAAGATCAAAGAGTCATTGGGGCGAGATGGAGCAAGCACTAGGATGAGAGAGGAGATGGGCGGTGACTAAGATGAGAGCGGAGATGGAGCAGATGGCGAAGGAAAACAAAGATGCGGAGGAGATGACTAAGCTTAGGCGGGAGATGGAAATGTTAAAGAGGGGAAAAGCGAGCTCAGAGCATCCATGATCATTACGATAATAATTACTATAACATTGTCATGTGTTTTCAATTAAAAAACATCAGAGATTTGTTATTTCTTACTTTTAATCATTATATAAATTTCTTTTATATTATATTAATTACTAATTTTCTCATTATTCATTATTCTAACGTAACACAAATTAATAAAGTGAATATATAATATAATCATTATTATAACAACAAAAAACAAAAAAAAAATTCTCACTAATTACCGACGGTCAAATTTCCGTCGGAAATGTTTCCCTATTTACAGACGGTAGATTATACCGTCGGTAAATGTCGTCGCAGATAATATCGCCTCACCGACGGACTTAATGACCGTAGCAATATTTCTCCGACGGAATGGTAATTACCATTCCGTCGTAAAATATATACCGACAACAATATTTCGGTCAGTAATTCCATCGTAAAATTGCGACGGAAAAATCCGGTCGGTAAGTTTAGCTTCGGGCATTTCACCAACCGATTTTTCTCCACCATATTCCGTCGGTGATTAATTCCACCGACAGAAATCTGATGTTTACCGACGGAACTTTCCGTCGGTAAAACACTTATTTCTTGTAGTGGCATTAACGTTGATGCACCTTCCAATCAGTGTGGTAAAAGTCTCAATATGTGATGTGCATTCATGTCCTTTTCTTGCCAGTTATGTTCATAATTATCTTTCACATTATTGTTTAATTACATCTAATTTATATATTAGTATAGAGCTCCTTTACTTTCTATACAGTAACAGATTTTTACCATTTGTTTAGTTATTTATTGGACACCGATAGTTTGGCAAATCAGTCCCTCCCAACGACATGAAATCCCTGTCCTAATTTTGTGAGAGTTAATTTAACTCACGTAAATGTGTGGAAGAGATTAACTAGCATAAGGTTAGAATTGACTAACAGAAACAGGTCTTCTTACTAGATGTTTGTCTCGTTAGAATAACAAGCGCACAAAACTTAATTGAAGTATCAGATTTTGTAAGAACTGAAAATTAAATTGCTAAGTTTAAGATCATTAATTTAAAACATTGTCTCGTACTGTGGATTCGGTGGATCTTAAGCTAAAAAATAACAGTTTCTGCTTTGGATCTCAACTGGCTACAGATTGGCTTTATTATAAGTAAAATATATTCAGGGATAAGTAAACTATATAGTAAAAATCCTTTCACTTCATTTCATAGGTGAGCATTGAAAAGCCTTGTATATATTTTACTAATTTATCATATTCAAATTCTTATAAAATAGAGATACTAAAATTGTTATTGGCATATATAATAACTAATGCTTTAAAATTAGATGAAAAATAAATAAGAGATTTAAGATTTAAAAGTTTAATACATATTAAACCATCATAAAATAAATATAGGATAAAATTAAAATTTTGAAGAATTTGAATTAAAGTTGATTATCTTTCTCCTTAAAATTTAAAATTTAGTTAAATAGAGAGATTGTTAACGACATATTAATTTCTTATGGTTTATAAAATTGATTAATTTATAAAATAGCTGATTAAATAATCATTTAGGTGATTTTTAATAACAAAAATATTAAGATAAGTCAAATCAAAAATTAGTCAGTTTAAAATTTTTACAATATCGATAATAATTATTATTAGTATATCCAATAAAATTCTTTATCATTTTTAGCATCTAATAGTTCTCTTAAGTTCACGCTTCATAAAAGCACGACATGCACACCAGCGTAAATTAATAGAAAGAGAGGGTGAGTTTGAAACAAAAAAGACAAAACATTTCAATTCTAATGCCAAAAAAAAAAAACATTTCAGTTCTGCCAATCAAAGCCCACGTTGTTATCTAACAATTTGTTATTTTTAATTTATTGCATTTAATAATCCAAGTTATTCAAAAGCTTTAAAAAATCTTGACATATAAAATTAGCGAAAAAAATCCTCGAAATGAAATTTTATTAACTCACGTTCTCAAGCGTGGATGAACAACACACGCACTAGGACTTTTTTCAAAGAAATTGAAAACATAAAGTTAATAGAGAATATTTTATATCTCGCGCTTAATTAACTACTTTCAGATAACATAAGTATTATTCTGATAATTTTGTCGTTATTTTTGTGCCCCTTTCTAACTCTTTTTTACATTCATGGAACTTTGTTCATTTGGTTGGGAGAGGACGCGATTTTAAATGCATTATTGTTGGACCATTCAGTCCCAATTTAATATCTGTCCAAACTTTATATTAACAAAATTGAGAATTCACCAATGGACAGCTCATATTGAAGACTTCGCAACCCTTTTTAATCCCTACCAATCAACGGCAAGCGGCGGCTATTTGTCTTTTAATAACTAAGTTAGAGATAATTTTTTAAAAATTAAATATTAAGTACTTTATAAATTAGAGTACCAATATGTAATATTCCAGTTGTACCTAATTATTTTTATATCTTAACCTTTTTATTGACTTTTGAAGGTGTCGACACTCAAGACCTACAAGTTTACTGAAATCACCGTTCAAGTAATTTGAAAAATATGCTCAAATAACTTAAAATTTTTAAATAATAATTAATCAGAACAAAACACACTGAATTATTACTTTGTAACTATATTGTTTCCTAATTTGATTATAATTAATTAATATTGGTTCTGCCGAATTTTGGTTGAATCAGACGTTTTGCCGGGATCTATGAAATTTGGTTGCTTTTTGTGATTAATCCGACGTGAAGATACCTACAAAACAAAGAAGGCACGTCGGAGGTTGTGTCCCGATTAGCCCTCCGACGCCAAGTCAATATTTTTATGAAGGTGAGGTTGATCAATGCAGAAAAGCTAGGTTTTGATTGCATGCATCATTATGGGAGAATTATACCTTATATAGGGATGGACGCTAGGTTAAACCTTTATGTGTTTGCATGAGAGTCTCTTACATGCGGATGGGCTAAGAAGAGCATGGATCGGGCTTGGCTGTCGTCAGAGTTGGGTTGAGATTTGTTCTATGAAGAATGGACCGATCGCCCAAGGGTTGTCTTGACTAGTCCGCCCAAAGATCGTCGACCGACCATAAGCCCCCTACCTCGAGTCCGAGCGAAGAGAAGGGCCTGAGGAGTATGTAGAGGTTTATAGCTCGTCTTAGGGACGACTCGTGATTGGGGCGATCGGTCGACATCGAGATATGGCTCGTCAGTAGGTCGACTTGTGAAGTAATCGATCGGTCGACATTGTTGTCAGAGCTTCGGTCATGGAAAGCTTCGGCGGTCCCGATCGATCGATACCAACCGATTATGCATGATCGCTTTCGGATGTCGACCGGTTGAGCGAATCGTCAGATGCCGACCGATTGAGCGAATCGCCGATCTCGATCGGTCGACTGTGTGCCCCAGCTGATCGGCCTCACCACTTGTTGTGCGACAGCCCGCGTAAAAGCGGGTCGGATGGTCATCATTGGCAGACGTGTGAAGGTACTTGGAGCATTTATTGTTTGTCGGCGCACGTCCTTTGACAAATGCTCGAATCAAGCGATCGTCTTCAGAATCACAGATAACCGCTTTCAGGCGTCCCTTCAACTGACGTGCCCTTCTGGATTTCGAACAACCCTAATTCCCATGGCTCGGATCATGCCGCGTGTCCAAGCATAGCTCGGATTTTCTCCACATGTTATACTTTGATTGGATGGCTCATCCGAGTGCCTCCCTATAAATGTTTAGGGTCGACGAACCATTTGGTTTTCTTCACGCTTATTTCCTTCTTGCATACGCTTCTGCTTTCGTTCGTTCTTTCTTGCTCCCAGTTTTTGGAAACTTCATTCAATCGTTGTTCGATTTCCCTTTCTCCATCCAACAAAGAGGTACGTCCTTCCTCCTTTAAAGTTCTTTTCAAGAGCTCTTTTCTTGGTAATCATGTCAATAGGTAGTTCTAGAAGTACGGTAGGAGGTGCCGAGGAAGTGTCGACGAAGGAAAGAAGGGACGGGTTGGTTGTGGAGGCGGTACCAAGAGGTGAATCAAGATGAGGTCAGGGAACTACAGCGGTGATTGTTAGTGTAACATTCCTTCGCCACGGGGCCTAGGGTGGCCATCGAATCGAACGGATCTTCAATCTGAGCGGTATTTTGTCAGATCGAGCTTTTTCTCTGTTGGCGCATGAGGCTTCCGACGCTCCGATTATTGACGAGGTGTGCGCCGCCTATGAGCCGATCTTGAGTCGATTCTCGAATGGTGGAGGTTTATTAATGGTTTGGCTCTGCTATGCCATCAATTCGGTTGTCCTCCGTCGGTTGACATCCTCCGCCACTTCTTAAGAATGGGTCGAGCCCCATAATTGGGCTGGGATTCCTCACTTTCAAGACAGGATGCGGTATCGCCGGATGAAACTCCCGGAAAGTTACTTCTTGGCGTCTGAAGTAATTTTTGTGAAGCCCCAGAACCTCCTTCAAGCTCGACTGGGAGGTACCTCTAACCGAGCAATGGAATGACGTGTCGACCATATCTCTTAGTAGAGAGGAGTGGGAGGTGGTCGGTCAGATAAAAGAGCTCGGCAGACACGACTTTACTCTACCATGCAGGGTACTTGGGAGTCTCGGCTAATTCATTTCTCACCGACCCTCCTCGAATTAGCGGGCTAGAGAGAGACCGCCTTCTGTTGACTCCTCGTGATCGAGCTAATTGTTGTATTTTTAGCCTTGGTTTCATTTTCTAACTTAATTTATCGTTGTGTAGCCATGGTGAGAATGGAAGATGCTCCTCCAAGTCCAAGAAGTCGAAAGCGGTATGTAAGAAAGGGACGGAGACGGGACCGCGATGGCGCCGCTTTGTCTATGGGGTTGGGCTCGTCCGTAGTGTCAACGGATGTTCCACCTGTCGGGGGCCGACCTTCTGATTCGGGGTCATTGCCAGTTGTGCCGGTCGGCGTAGGCCAGGTAGTCCTGGCAGAGGAGGAGGAGGAGGATGCGGGTCCTCCTCTTAAGAGGAAAAGGTTGGTTCGGCTGGGGGATCTACTGTCCGGCCCGGCAAGTCGAGCCGGGACTGGGAAAGGGAAGAAGGGCAAGGGGAAGGTGCAAGCCACAAATCCCGGGCAGTGGGAGTCTGCCCTCAAGTTGGCTAAGAATGCCACAATCGGGGACCTCGAAGTGTCCCGTTATATTGCTGAGAGGATTACTCCGCCTGTGGACGAGCAGTTCATGGAGAAGAGGAGTAACTTGGAGCTAGGGTCTTAGCTCGTTCGTCTCGGTGTGCGGAGTGCAACGACGGCCTTCGTAGTGCTGCAACGTTTGGAGACTCTGGACCAGGAAGTCCAGGACCTCCATGATCAGGTGAAGGCTTTGAAGGGCGAGCTTTCGGAGGTGAAGGAGGGGAGAGACCTCCTCCAGGCTCAAAACGAATCCTTGGAGGAGGAAAAGAAATCCCAGGAGAGGGAGGTGGGCACTTTGTTGGCTCGACTAGCCAAGGGAGAGGAGGAGAAGGAAGAATGGAGGAAGACCGTGAGGGCGGAGTGGGAGTCTAACAAGAAACTTCACCAAGATTGCCGCTCCGCAGTGGAGGGTAGGGACAGAGCCGAGGAGACCCTGCGGGAGGTGCGGCGTTCTGTGAGGATGCAACGGGTCGAGGCGATTAAGCGATGGAAACGACGGTTTCTGTTCGAGGAGAGTTTAGAGCTCGCCTGCGACATAACCCTCTCGGTTCTGAGGAGGGGCCATGAACTCTACGCTCCTAGGGGGTCGGTGTGCCCTTCATTCGAGGAGTATGTGTAGCGCCCCTTCACCATAGAGTACACTCCGAGACGCCCATGGATAGTACCGACGCATATCCCACAGCAAGGAAGTGCTACCGCTCGCAACTATCACTAATTACTCACATGGCATCAATATAATTAAACCGCAATAAGCAAATCACTAAAATTTAAAACCCCAAATTCATTGCATAATATCAATCTAAAATATAGACAAGTCTATCAGTCCCCTAAAGTCTCAATACAATAACCCAAAAAGGAAACTGATAAAAACGTCTATACTAGGTCATCCTCAAAAGTCGCCTCACCGACCGACACATGTGCCATCGCTCACTTGTCCAAGAACTCACATCAGAACACCCAAATACCCCACGGAGGATACATGGATGCCACCCAAGATGTAACAAACAAAATCAAACATTACACATATGCATTGTTTTAAAATCTAAGTTTAACACACATATAATACATCTCGGACTTAGAAACAAATCCAAAGAATATGTACAGCCCAAATAAACCAAACAAAATATATATTCGAGTGACACAAAACTCGACTCCTTTGGCCATCAAGGTTGACTTGTCCCATCCTTAATCTCTTTGCTCTGCACTCTACACGGGCAATCCATCGCGCTAAGCTTATAGCTTAGTAAGTAATCATTTATCTAATTTAACCAATTTCTTTTCACAATAACGATATAAGCATGCATTCGAGATTAATACTGTGCAAAATGCACTTCATAATGATGTTATCATTAATGCACAAAACAAATCAAAAGTCCATAAAATAGAAGTGGTAACGGACTTATCGAAGATCAAGTCTCGACACGAAAGTGTCCATATCGAAGACACCAAGTGTCACGAAGACCAAGTCTCGACACCAAGTGTCCATATCAAGACACCGAAGTGTCACGAAGCGCTTATGCACCTTCTAGGCATGCCTATTTACCCACAACTCGGACTAACAGCTTTAAACCGTAACAAAGTCATTTCGATAATTCATGTGCAAAGCAAGTAGCACTTCCAATGATATAAACATCGTAAACGCCGGACAATCATTGTCCAAATTCGAAACACAACACTTCAATATCACAATCATCAATCAATACCTCGGACCTTCATGTCCGAACCAATTAGCAATTCAAGACACATCACAATCAAGTTACTTCAAGAACAAATCAAAGTGAGACCATCCCAGTGTCTATTACAAATTTATCGTCTAAATTACTTACCGATATTATCGACACATGCATGTAATGTATTTACCAGACTATGTTACTACTAACACACTTTACTGTCAGAATTACTTACCTCAATCACCCTTACTGTTTATTGCCTTGACGTGCCGGCAATGTCTGGAATCAATCGATCTGTGCGGTCCTCTATCACAAAAATTACTATTGTACATAAGTACAAATGTACTAAAGTCTCTTGCATATGTATCATGCATGTTCATGACAAATTTTCGGGATTAATCAAGAACGTACTCTATCGCTCCGGATGTAGTCAAATTCACTAATTCCTTTTTAATTTATTAAATAAAAAAATGTCCAAATTCATATACAAATCAAATACTTTACTATATAGTATAACGGCTAGTAAATAACGGTCATAAAAATTGTTCTATAAATAGAGACCACTCCTCCATAATTTCCTTCATCCCTCCACATTCTTTCTTTCTTACCTCACAATTTCTTCTAGACGAAAACCACATCTCAAAATGTTGTTCGCTATCGCATGTTTTTGTATACTTCTTATCTTTCTGTATCTTTGTTTGATTCTTAGTGTTAGTGTAGAGCCAAAAGAAGCTCACCCTTTTTTTCTCTTCTTAGTAGTTCCTATGATCCTTATGCTGCTTATTGGCATAGCATTAGAGAATTAATGGTATATCTATGGGAATAAAGGAATTCAGTATTTCTCTCTATTGTACTATTCATAAATACGTATACGACTGTTCACAAATACAGATACTGTTCACGGAGACATACTGTAGCAATATACTGTTCACTAGTCACTATTCACTATTTACTATTCACTATTTACTATTACTATTTACTATTTACTATTTACTATTCACCGACATTTGTTTACACCTTCGCTCATCGACAATCGCTCATCATCTCCTACCTTACGAAAATCATTGTTCATTTCATTTTTTTCCTTTTCCTCTCAATTTCTTTGGCAATTCACTTAAAACCTTATCTATACAGGATTTCTAACCTATCAGAATCGTCAGAAACAACTTAAACTCCAAAGATCGCAAAACTAATGATCAGGAACAAAAACAAAAACATGAACACCATAAAACTGAAAACTCAAAACCAGTAAACCAAAACAAAAACAAGGATGTAATTCGTATGAAAACAGAGGGTGAGTACTTACTAATTTCATAAAACTTTGACAGTGCGAGTGAGCTGAAATATTGTCGGTGAAGAACAAATGTCCGAAGTCATATTATTGGGTTTCTTCTTGTTTGCAGATTAAACACATTTATAATCCGTGTCAAATGATTAACAAATGCTCTTATCTAAACCGCCCATTTATTATTATTTTATTAATATAATAGTATTTATTAAAACCAATTACATACTTATGATTTCTAATCACCTAATACCCGTAAGTTCCGCATAACTTCCAAAATTCACCAAAATTCCGTTATAAAATAAAACTTCAAAATACTTGTTCAAAAATACTAAACTGCTACCAACACTTTCTAAAAATCATTGACGATCCAAAAATACTATAACTATAAAATATATATCTTAATATTGTCCTAATCACTCCAAGTTTCATGAAACCAATGTATCTTTAAAATGCCATGAATGCATGCCAAAATATCAAGCACAATTGAGTACATATTCTAAGAATAAGCATACTACTTATGCACAATTTAATACATATTCCAATAGTAAGCATTTTCGTATTAAATGTCGTTAATGTTCTAACCCCTACTTTGGGCGCTATAACTCTTCCTCCTTAAGAAATTTCGCCCTCGAAATTCATACCGATCCGAATAAGTGCGGATATCGAGCCTTCATGCTTTCTTCGATTCCTGGTGGCTTCCTCACTTCCATGATGTTGCGGAGGACTTTTACTAACGGGATCGACTTGTTTTGCGCTTGTTTTACTTCTCGGGCTAATATGGAAACTGGCCCTTCTTCATACGACAAATCCTGTTGCACCTGAATCTCTTGCACCGGTATCTTATGAGTGGCATCAGACCGATATCTCCTCAACATAGAAACATGGAACACATCATGCAATCTAGCCAATTCTCCAGGAAGAGCTAATCGATAAGCTACGTCCAACCCTTCGTAATTTCATAAGGACCAATGAATCGCGGACTAAGCTTACCTTTCTTTCCAAACCGAAGTATATGCTTCCATGGTGACACTTTCAGAAACACCTTATCACCGACTTGAAACTCAATATCCTTCCTTTTTAGATCAGCATACGATTTCTGCCTATCACTGGCAGCTTTCAATCTATGTTGAATTATCTTAATCTTTTCTTCTGTATCTTTCACAATGTTTGGCCCGATCATCTTGTTTTCACTTAACTCCGTCCAACATACCGGAGTTCTACACTTTCTACCATACAACGCTTCATAAGGTGCCATGCCAATGCTTGTTCGATAACTGTTATAAGCAACCCATCAAAGTCAAATAATTATCCCAACTCCCGGAAATTCTAACACACAACCCTCAATATATCTTCCAAAATCAGATAACTTGTTCGACCGTCCATCACCTGGGATGAAAAGCAAGATTAAACTTGAGTCAGTACCCAATGCTTCCTCAGAACTTTTCCGAATCTTGAAGTAAATCGAGGATCACGATCTGAAATGATAGACAATGGTACTCCATGCAATCTCACGATTTCATTCACATACAAATCTGCAAGTCTATCCAAAGAATAATCGGATTTAACAGCGTGTGAAATGAGCGACTTGGTAAACTTATCCATAATTACCCATACAAAGATCATGCTTTCTTTAAGTAAGAGGAAGTCCAAAGGACAAAGTCCATGGTAATATTATCCCATTTCCATTGAGGAATAGGAATAGATTTAACAATCCAGATGGAACTTGGTGCTCACCTTAACTCACGACATCGCCGACATTTTGCAACATAATCCACAACATCCCGCTTTCATACCTTTCCACCAATAATACTGCTTCAAATCCTGATACATCTTATTTCCACCCGGATGCATAGTAAATACTGTATTATGAGCCTCAAACAATAGTTGGTTCTTCAATTCATCATTAGCTGGCACACACAACCGGTCCTTATAATACAATTCACCATCACCTTGTATAGAAAAATCAGATTGTTTACCTTCCTGAGTAGCCATGATAAGTTGCTGTAACTTATCATCAGCTCTTTGAGCATTACAAATCTCCTGTCTCAACATGGGCCTTGCTATCAATTGAGCCATCAAGGCTCCATCGATACCAACTTCCATCCAATCGCCCAATGATAAAGTTGAGATAGTCTTTCACTTAAGGCATCTCGCTACAACATTAGCCTTACCCGATGGTAGTCTACAATACAATCATAGTCTTTAAATAATTCCAACCAACGTCGTTGTCTCAGATTTAGTTCCTTCTGGGTAAGCAGATACTTCAGACTCTTATGATCTATGAAAATTCTACACTTTTCTCCATACGTATAGTGTCGCCAAATTTTTAAAGCAAACACGATCACGCTAAGCTCCAGATCACGAGTAGGGTAATTGCTCATGAGTCTTTAGTTGTCGAGAAGCATAAGCAACTACCTTCCTTCCCGCATCAAAACACAACCTAACCCAATCCCAAATGCATCCAGATACGTAATATAGTCCTTACTGTAAGTAGGTTGAACTAATACAGAGCTTCAGAAGCATACTTTTCAACCGATCAAAGCTACTCCGCATCTATCGGACCATTCATACTTCACCCTTTCCGTAATAGCTTTAGTTAAAGGGATGCTATCATCGAAAACCCTTAACAAATCGACGGTAATAACCAAATGCACCCAAAAACTTCTCACCTCACACGCTCCTCGTGGCTTCCAATTAACAACCGCCTATCTTACTAGATCAACTCTAATTCCTTCGATGAGACAACATGCCCTAGGAATGATACCTCCTGTAGCCGTAAATCACATTTACTCAATTTAGCATACAACCGCCTTTCCCAGAGTTTGTAAGACAATTCGTAGATGTTCACTATGCTCATGTTCATTCTTGAATGACCAGATATCATCAATAAACACCACAACAAATTGATCCAGATAAGGCTGAATACTCTATTCATCAAATCCATAATGTCATTGGAGATTAGTTAACCCGAACGGCATTACTAGGAATTCGTAATGTCCATAACGGTCCTAAATGCGATCTTCAGATATCCACATCCTTTACCCGGTCGATAATACCCCGATCGCAGATCTATCTTCAAAACACTCAGATCGCTCAACCGATCAAATAGATCGTCAATCCTGGCAAGGATACCTATTCTTCATCGGACCCTATTTAATCGCCGATAATCGATGCACATGCGCGATGTACCATCCTTCTTCTTTTCAAGCAACACCGCGCACTTACGGTGATATACTCGGGTCTAATAAACCCTTATCCGTAAGTTCTTGTAATCGCAACTTCAACTCCTTCAACTCGGGGGAGCCATTCTATACGATGCTCTAGATATCGGAGCAGTACCAGGCATAACTTCGATAGATAACTCCACTTCTCTCTCTGGAGGGACTCCAAGCAATTCTTCAGGAAAAACATCTGGAAACTCGTTCACTACAGGAATCTCACACAATTTCTCCTTAGCACCTTCCTTCGGGTATCAAGACAAAAGCTAGATAAGCGCCACACCCTTCCCGAGAGGCTTTTGAGCTTGCATAGCGAGATACTACATTAATCGAGCACGTGTGCAACCACCATGAAATACAAGCTCGATCGGTCGCCTCCTCAAGAAAACTGTCTTATCCTTACAATCAATTACTGCCTAATGTTTAGATAGCCAATCCATACCCAGAATCAAATCGAATTCGTGAAACGCAACGTAATCGATCCGCCGATACTCACTTCCTTGAATCATAATCGACAATTTCTAACCACTTGATTCACCAATACACTACTACCCAGAGGACTAGTTACATGCATGTCATATTCTAACTGATCTATAAGCATCTCCTTATCAAACATTTCTTCAGGACAAATATATGAATGCGAAGATCCAGGATCAAATAATGCATACTTTTCGTAATCAAAGAGAGAAACCATACCAAAGAATGACATCTCGTGCCTCCCGATCCTCACGAAGCTTTCAAAGCATAAGCCCGAATAAGCAAAGCAGTACAAATGGTCGATTCACGCTTCGACCGGGAACTCGATTAGCTCTCACTCACGATATCCACCTCGACCTCTTCCTCGACCTCTGCTTGCAACCGATGCCCGAGAAACCTCTCTATTAGCTTGTGCTATCTCGCATCGCTCCGAGGACAATTTGCAACCACATGATCTGATCGCCACAACCAAAACATGCACCAGAATCTCCAATGCAGACACCTAATGATGCTTAGAGCAGTGTGGGCACTCGAACACTAGAACCTCGACTCCCAATGGAATCTCTACTAGAGGCGAGGATAGTTTTGTTGCCTTCCTCGCATCCCCGATCTCCGAGCACCTCTTGGAGTAGAGAAACTACCTTCCCGACTTCGCTTTCTCAAGACCGCCTCCTCGAGTAAAGCCTTTTCTCCGCTTCTTTCTTTCTCGATCGCCTCTTATCTTTCGACCTTTATTGCAGCTTGTACTAACCGGTGGTAAGTCACTTGTTGTAGCACAAGAATCACGCCAGATGCTCCTTAATCAATCATGTAATCCTTCCTCAAACTGATGACAACGGAACTCCTTAGTAAGCACGGAGTTGGGGGCATACTTACTGAGTCGGTTGAATTCCCGATCATACTCAGCAATTGATAAAGTTCTCTGCCTCAAGTTCAGAAATTGCTTCCATTTATCCTTCCTATGCCTCACACATACTTGGCTCTAAATTCTGGACAAAGAAATCCCAAGTCGGGGACCTAGAGTCGGGACTCTCATAACGAACTTCCACCATTCATAAGTCGCCCTCCCTCGCAGGTGAAATAGACAATGCACCATCTCGCTCATTGACACCTAATCTCGCCCAAGACTCTCTTCATCTTCTCAATCCGTAACTCTATTCTTCAGATTCTTCCAAAGAAGTTCCAAGAAATTCCTCACCCATATTTCCTCAATTGATCAATCGGAGCCTTAGGTGTTGTCATCCGATGCACCAAAGTCATCATATCCTGGGACAGACTAAGCAAAGCTTCTCCCGAGCTGGAGGAGGAGGTGGAACCTCGCCTTCTCCTTGATTGACCCTTGATGGTCCAGTGTTTCGATGCGTGTTGCTTCCTACTGACATTCTCAAGAACTTCACAACCATCTCGTGAGATCCTTTCATCGTGCTTACTATAGACAAAACACGGGACATCGATTAGGCTATAACACAACGTAGACACTCAACAACAAACAATAGGCAATCATTGGTTAAACCAAACCGCTTAAACCAGTGCTCGATACTAAAAGATGTAACACCTAAATACCCCGGAGGATACATGGATGCCACCCAAGATGTAACAAACAAAATCAAACATTACACATATGCATTGTTTTAAAATCTAAGTTTAACACACATATAATACATCTCGACTTAAAACAAATCCAAAGAATATGTACAGCCCAAATAAACCAAACAAAATACATATTCGAGTGACACAAAACTCGATTCTTTAGCCATCAAGGTTGACTTGTCCCAATCCTTAATCTCTTTATTCTGCACTCTACACGGGCAATCCACCGTGCTAAGTTTATAGCTTAGTGAGTAATCATTTATCTAATTTAACCAATTTCTTTTCACAATAACGATATAAGCATGCATTCGAGATTAATACTGTGCAAAATGCACTTCATAACAGATGTTATCATTAATGACAAAACAAATCAAAAGTCCATAAAATAGAAGTAGTAACGGACTTATCGAAGATCAAGTCTCGACAATCAAGTGTCCATATTAGAAGACACCGGTGTCACGAGCGCTTATGAGACCTTCTAGGCATGCCTATTTACCCACAACTCTGACTAACAGCTTTAAACCGTAACAAAGTCATTTCGATAATTCATGTGCAAAGCAAGTAGCACTTCCAATGATATAAACATCGGTAAACGCCTCGACAATCATTGTCCCAAATTCGTAACACAACACTTCAATATCACAATCATCAATCAATACCTCTGACCTTCATGTCCTAACCAATTAGCAATTCAGACACATCACAATCAAGTTACTTCAAGAACAAATCAAAGTGAGACCATCCCAGTCTATTACAAATTTATCGCCTAAATTACTTACCGATATTATCGAATTGCATGTAATGTATTTACCAGACTATGTTACTACTAACACACTTTATCGCCGTAATTACTTACCTCAATCACCCTTATCGCTTATTGCCTCGACGCGTTTAAGAATGTCTGGAATCAATCGATCCGCATGCGGTCCTCTATCACAAAATTACTATTGTACATAAGTACAAATGTACTAAAGTCTCTTGATATGTATCATGCATGTTCATGACAAATTTTCGGATTAATCAAGAACGCATTCTATCGCTCCGGATGTAGTCAAATTCACTAATTCCTTTTAATTTATTAAATAAAAATGTCCAAATTCATATACAAATCAAATACTTTACTATATAGATAACGGCTAGTATAACGGCTAGTAAATAACGGTCATAAAATTGTTCTATAAATAGAGACCACCTCCATAATTTCCTTCATCCCTCCACATTCTTTCTTTCTTACCTCACAATTTCTTCTGCATTTAAAACCACATCTCAAATGTTGTTCGCTATCGCATGTTTTGATACTTTTATCTTTCTCAGTATCTTTGTTTGATTCTTAGTGTTAGTGTAGAGCCAAAAGAAGCTCACCCTTTTTTCTCTTCTTAGTAGTTCCTATGATCCTTATGCCGCTTATTGGCATAGCATTAGAGAATTAATGGTATATCTACGGAATAAAGGAATTCAGATTTCTCTCATTATACTATTCATAAATACGTATACGATCGCTCACAAATACGATACTCGCTCACTTGAGGCATACAGTAGCAATATAATCGCTCACTAGTCACTATTCACTACTATTCACTATTTACTATTCACTATTCACTATTTACTATTTACTATTTACTATTCACCGACAATCGCTCACACAATCGCTCAATCGACAATCGCTCATCATCTCCTACTCATTTAAAATCATTGTTCATTTCATTTTTTCCTTTCCTCTCAATTTCTTTAGCAATTCACTTAAAACCTTATCTATACAGTGATTTCTAACCTATCGTAATCGCCGAAACAACTTAAACTCCAAAGATCGCAAAACTAATGATCGTGAACAAAACAAAACATGAACACCATAAACCGAAAACTCAAAACCAAAGAAACCAAAACAAAACAAGGATGTAATTCAGATGAAAACAGAGGGTGAGTACTTACTAATTTCAAAAACTTCGATAAACAAGGAGTGAGCTGAAATATTGTTTGAAGAACAAATGTCCAAGTCATATTATCGGGTTCCTTCTTGTTTTCAGATTAAACACATTTATAATCCGTGTCAAATGATTAACAAATGCCTCTTTATCTAAACCGCCCATTTATTATTATTTTATTAATATAATAGTACTGTTAAAACCAATTACACACTTATGATTTCTAATCACCTAATACCCGTAAGTTCTAGACAACTTTCAAAATTCACCAAAATTCCGCCATAAAATAAAACTTCAAAATACTTGTTCAAAAATACTAAACTGCTACCAACACTTTCTAAAAATCATTGATTTATCCAAAAAATACTATAACTATAAAATATATATCTTAATATTGTCCTAATCACTCAAAGTTTCATGAAACCAATGTACCCGTAAAATGCCATGAATGCATGCCAAAATATCAAGCACAATTGAGTACATATTCCAAGAATAAGCATACTACTTATGCACAATTTAATACATATTCCAATAGTAAGCATATTTCAGACTAAATGTCGTTAATGTTCTAACCCCTACTTTGGGCGCTATACAAACAAGAAGAAAACGCCTATCTCTGAGCTAGAACCTACTAACGCCTCCTCAAAAATATTAGCAATGTTGGTCGAGTTTATGAATCAAAGGAGAAACCATCATCGATGGTTCACCCAACTCATGCATATACACATAATATATCGATAGTACACTTTAACACATTTTATAACACCGCATACAATTTATATATTTATACGATAACATAACTCAAACATATCACTTCACAATTGTCATACTTCACACGATTCTCAATTTCATCGCACAATGATGCATAATGTATGCAATTTCATTTTATGTCATTGTCGTGATCGAAGCTAACACTATCCCGATTCGGCACTTTACAAGAAACACATTTTGGCAAGTAGAGAGCCCTCTGGTATGCACTCATCGCCCACTCACTTTAGTGGATAGGAGAGCCCTCTGGGTATGCACTATTCCCTTGTTGGCCTTAGGCCCATTCACTGATATTCGAGCATAAAGCTCTATTCACTGAATGCTTCAGTCACAACTGTTTAATTACCTCTTATTCTTATGCCTAGCATGCACTAACACTTGCACAGTCACTAGCACATATATTATTACTTCACTCGCTTGTCAAGATCAGAACACTTACTCGTAATACTATTAAACACACTCTTAAAAAAACCTCCATTAAACACACTCAACTACTCCATCTAACACATTTAATACCATAAATGCCATAAATAACCATAAATACAACATTAAACACAATAAACTTACCAAATCGAAGAAATGCACGGTAACCCTAAAATCTCCCAAACTCTTTCTCAATCCTCTAACACTAAACACTAACGATGATCCTCCACAGCCAAGCCAAACATTGAAATCTCCAACCCTCCCACAAATCTTCACTCACAATGAAGAGAAAACAACGAAAATCTCCAAGGGGAAAAGGAAGATCGACAACGGTGAGCAATAAGAGGAAGAAGAAATGCTAACTTCCAACATCAAAACCTATATATATATATAAGAATTGATTTAAACCTAAACTCAAAATCCACAAGTCTTCAAATTCACTTGATTTCAATCTCTAATTTCAATGGCTTATCACAATAATTATTAAACTCATAACTCTAAATTTTCCAAGCCATTCACCACTCACTTTCTAACCGAATCACAATCATCGCCTCTAAGTCATTTTCTCATCCGACACATAACTCTAAAAATTCTCGAAAATTTCCATAATTCCTCAAAAATATAAAACACTCGATCCCAAACTCAATTCTCAATTTCCAACTCCCACAATTCCATTTTCACTTTAACTCAACTATACAATCCAATTATTCTTAAACTCTCAATCAAATCACGATCTAACCAATTCGACTATTCAATTTAAGTATTTATTAGTTCCCAATAACTCATATCTAACATAGCTATCTCAAAATTCACAATTCAACTCATAAACACAATTTAAATGTCGGAACAATCATGAATGCATGTCACTATGTATATGCACGTGCAAAATGATCTATCTTAGAGGCCACAAAGCACTCGATCACTAAATATGCAATCATTTACACTACCTGCATTAATATGCTCATCGATCGGTAACGGATGCTACAATTCTCCCTCCTAAATAAAAATTTAGTCCCGAATTTCATACCGACCGGTCGAATGATGAGGATACCGCCTCATGTGCTCCTCACCTCCCAAGCACCTCTCAACTCTAATACACAAGCTCTCAAAGATATCCTCAACAGCTTTGATCGCCCTCTCACTACCATCCGTCTCGAGGATGAAATGTCAGACTAAAGTTCAACCTCGACCCTTAAAGTCGATCGTAGGCTCCTCCGTAACCTCAAGTAAATCTGGATCCCTATCCGACACTATCGATAATCGACCCCATGCAACAAGACAATCTCGCCACATACTTCTGACCAACTGATCGAGAGTATTATTCTCTCAAGACTGCAAGAAGTGAGCCGATTTGGTCAACCGTCCACTATGACCCAGATAGCATCACATCGCCAAGGCCCCAGGCAACCCCATAATAAAGTCCATGGTGATTCGCCCCATTTCCACTCCGAATGGGTAACGAATGCAATCTCCTAATCGGGCCTAGTGCTCACTTTAACTTATCGCACGCCAAACACCGAGAAACTAACTCGCCACTTGCCTCTTCATACCGCCACCGTAAATGCAACTTAAGGGTATTATACATCTTGGTAACACCCGGATGCATCGATAAGCGCCACATGAGCTTCCTCTAAAATCTCTCGCCCTGCATCCTCAACATCGTGCACACACAATCTCCGACCCAACCAAATAGTCTCATCTCTCAACTCAAAATCAGCAACAACCCCGATCCGACTCTATCCATCAATCTCACTAACACCGGGTCCCGATCCCAACTCTCCCGATTCGGTCCTCAGAACATCGGTCTCGCCTCAAAGTAGCAATCAAAGCTCCATCCCGAACCAAATCCATCTCGCACATCAAGAGCTCTCAACCAATCAAAGCTAGGCAACCTCTCAATATGAATCGAGCAGACCGACATGAGGTCTCCTACTCAACGATCGCCACCACATTGGCCTTCCCCGATGATACTCAATCGCAATCATAGTCCTTCAACAAATTTCAATCCATCTCCTCCGCCTCATATTCAACTCTCTCGACTCACCAGATATCTCGCACTTTTATGATCAAGGAAAATCGAACGTCTCTCCATACAAATAATGTCTCCAGATCTTCAGAGCAAACACCACTGCAGCCAACTCTAAATCATGCACTGGATAATTCCTCTCATGAGACCTTAACTGTCTCGAGGCATATGCTATAACTCTCCCATTCTGCATCAGAACACTACCTAATCCTTGCTACGAAGCATCACTGAAAACCTCAAATTCTCCAGACCCTGACGGCAAAGCCAACACTGGCACCGTACTCAATCGATGCCTAAGCTCCTCAAAACTCCTCTGACACTCATCAGTCCATCTAAAAGCCACATTCTTCATCAGAAGTTTTGTCAAAGGAGCGGAGATCACTGAAAACCCCTTGACAAACCTCCGGTAATATCCTGCTAGACCGAGGAAACTCCTCAACTCTGACACATTCCTAACCTCCCAACTCAAGACTACTCAATCTTGTGAGGATCCACCCGGATACCCTCACCAGACACAATATGGCCTAGAAAAAACGACCTCATCAATCCAAAATTCACATTTCGTGAATTTGGCATACAACTGCCTCTCTCTCATTATCTACAATACAATCCTCAAATGCTCGCATGCCCCGACTACCTCTAATACACTAAAATATCGCCAATGAACACAATCACAAACCGATCCAGTAGGCTGAAATACCTTATTCATCAAGGCCATGAAGGCTGCCGGGGCATTAGTCAATCCAAACGACATCACTAAGAACTCGAAATGCCCATACCTGCTCCTGAAAGCACTTTTAGGCACATCGGCCTCTGCAATCCTCAACTGATAATACCTTAATCGCAGATCCAATTTAGTAAACACCGAGCTCCTCGAATCGTCAAATAGATCATCGATCCTAGGTAAGGTACTTGTTCTTGACAAGAACCTGATTGAGTCGCTTATAATCGATGCACGTACCAAAGTCCCATCCTTCTTCTTCACTTAACAACACCGGAGCTCCCCACGGGAAACACTAGGTCTAATAAACCCCTTATCTAATAGCTCCTGCAACTGAGCCTTAAGCTCTCTCGCCCACCTGCCATCCTATATGGAGGTATACATATAGAGCTGTATTGAACGAGGTCAATCCTAAACTCCGCCTCCCGATCCGGGCAAACCCAGAACTCATCGGGAACACATCCGAAATTCCTAATCACGGAATATCCTCGCAATCTCTACTCAACTCGTGTCCACCACATGAGCCAAATACGCCTCACAACCACCACGCATCAATCTCAAAGCACTCGGAAAGGAAATCATCCTAGCTGGCACTGCCTGATTAACGCCTCAAAAATAACTCTAGGCTGACCAGGAGAATCTAACACGACCTCCTTGGTATAACAATTCATCACAGCCCTATGCGCAATAAGTCACTCCATCCCTAGAATCAGATCAATCTCTCTCAGGGGCAAAACTATCAGGTCTCAGACTCAACTTTGCCTCGATCAATGACTATCTGACACCCCTTGCAGACTCACCCAAAGCAAGAGTACTACCCAAAGGCGACTCACCCGAACCCACACCGCAGCCTCTCCTATCACAATGCAGCCTACATGCCACATGCGGTGCAATAAAGAACGAGGATCCAGATCCATCAATGCATATGCTTCAAAACCGTAAATCAAGCATACCAAGAACAACATCTCGAGACTCCGAGCCTCCCGCCGAGTCATAGCATAGACTCTAGCTCGATCGCTGTCACGCTCGTCCTCGCACTCACTACAGATCCTCAACTCGCCTCGCCTCGACCTCGCCCTCCAACCAGATCCACCTCCACGGCTCACAGACCGAGGTAACATCGCCGATCTACCCGTCCGCAGCAGATCGGGCCTCTACAAAGGAAAGGACACTTGAGTCGATGGTCCATGGAACCACACTGAGACACGCCCGTAAACGCCCAAAGACTTTCCATCGTGTTCCTCTCACAATACTCACATAGCGGGATCATCTGACTCGAACCTCTAGCCCCGCTACGGCCACCACTGGACTGAGCAAATCCGCCTTCCGCCTAACTCAACTCGCCTACCACCTCCATACGACCTGAAGGTTCTACTTTGACGCTTACTAAACCCTCTACTAGCACTTCCCTGACTATCACTGGGCCTTCGCCCTCGATCCCCGCCCGCCTCACCGACTCGTCTCAACAACTGCTCTATCCTCACGGCAACAGCTCTCAACTCAATAAAATTGCCCATGTCTTAACGGGCTAACAGGGTACGGATCTCTAGATTGAGTCCGCCCTCAAATCTACGACATCTGTCAGACTCTGAAGCAATCAAAGCAGAAGCGTACGCCGACAACTCATCGAACCTGACCTCATAGTCGGCCACCGACATCGACTCGCCTCAACTCAAGAAACTCCCCATCTTCATCTCTAAATACACCTCGGGCATGAAATTATCCTGAATGCCCTCGTAAAATCATCCCAAGTCAACACGCAGGCCCGAAGAAGTGCCTCGAACAGCCTTCCACCACCGATAAGTCGAACTCAAGCAAAGACACCGATAATCGAACCTCTCCTCTCACACAATCCATCCGTCGAGGACTCTTTCGTCTCTTCCAACCATCCTCACCTCCGCAGGCTCGGTACGCCATAAGTCGACACCGCCATGCAAGCAGCCTATCATACCTCCTCTCCGCCTCACGGGACTCTGGAGGCAACTCATCAAGATGAGGCACAGGGACTCTCTACTAGCACCCACAGATCCTAGGTCACCGGTCGATCCACTTGCTCTCCAAGAACTGATGACCTACAATCAACAAGAATCAACAATTTCGCTTTCACCGAAATTCAAGCCTAAAATACACTATGCCTAAATGATGTCAAACCATGCTCGATACCACCTAATGTAGCGCCTCACCATAGGTACACTGGATTTACCGGGTCGCATCGACGATATCCCACAAAGAAGGAAGTGCTACCGCTCGCAACTATCACTAATTACTCGCATGGCATCAATATAATTAAACCGCAATAAACAAATCACTAAAATTTAAAACCCCAAATTCATTGCATAATATCAATCCAAAATATAGACAAGTCTATCAGTCCCCTAAATTCTCAATACAATAACTCAAAAAGGAAACTGATAAAAACGTCTATACTAGGTCATCCTCAAAAGTTGCCTCAGCTGACCGACCTATGTGCTACCACTTCACTTGTCCAAGAACTCACATAGCAGGAAAACGTCTATCTCGGGAGCTAGAACCTACTAACGCTGCCCTAAAAAATATTAGCAATGTTAGGTGAGTTTGCGAACTCAGTGAGAAACCATCATCGATGGTTCACCCAACTCATGCATATACACATAATATATCGCATAGTACACTTTAACACATTTTATAACACTGCACACAATTTACATATTTATATGATAACATAACTCAAACATATCACTTCACAATTGTCATACATCACACGCATTCTCAATTTCACTACACAGTCAGATGCATAATGTATGCAATTTCTCATTTTATGTCATTGTCGTGGATCGAAGCTGCTAACACTATCCCGATTCGGGCACTTTACAAGAAAACACATTTTTGGCAAGTAGAGAGCCCTCTGGTATGCACTAACGCCCACTCACTTTAGGGATAGGAGAGCCCTCCGGTATGCACTATTCCCTTGTTGCCTTAGCCCATTCATCGATATTCGAGCGTAAAGCTCTATTCATTGAATGCTTCACCACAACTGCTTAATTACCTCTTATTCTCATGCCTAGCTTCAGACTAACACTTGACAAATACTAGCACATATATTATTACTTCACTCGCTTGTCAAGATCGTAACACTTACTCGTAATACTATACACCGATTCACAATCACAAGTATGCATATTCGCAACACATTCAAAGATAATCACTCACAATCAACATTTCTCATAATTGCAGACATTTATCTCACATTGATATCACTCACATTGGCAATTAAATGCACATATCCACAACACATGTTATCACACAAAGATCGAGGAACCGACTAGGTTACTTCACCAGAATCTCCGAAGCATCGCTCGAAGTACCAAAGAATATCCGTGGACTGACGATCCAACAACGCCACTAAAACAATACAAACACATTATCATCACTATATGCTCAATCAACAAGATTCACTAATGCACATGTCTCACATTTAAAATTATATGATGCATGATCATGATTTTCCAGCGCTTCAATCCCATTCCGCTATCTCTCACTCCACAATCAAAATTCACTATTCATTAGGTCAATAATATCCATCAATTCCACAAATCTCTTGTTTAAACTCTAATTATACTCCAATTGATAATACATAACCCTTATGTCACTTAAGGAACCAGAATCAGCTCTTTTTCTATGATTGAGAACTCGCTAATTTAATTTCAACTCTTATTATTTACCCTACTATAAACCCCTTTCTCTAGTTCACAACGAACTGAATCATCTCAATTGGAGGTCTATACCACAAGATATGCTCAAAAGACTAAACTATTTCACTTCAAAATTTTCACCCTCGCCATGACGATGACCATTCGTCATGACGCTGAGACGCCGCCACAAGGGGAAACGCTCGTCATGATTTAACATTCCTTCTCGCACTCGCCGATGTTCACTGATCACTGCCACAGATCAATTAACTTGCTCGCCATGACGTCTTCAGCGGCTCGCCATGACGCCTCAAGCGCTCGTCATGCTAACACGCTTTCTCTCGTCAAGCGGGTTTATTTCAGACGTCATGACGCGCCCCCACTTCATCTTCTCCGATCGTCATTTTCCGCCATTAACTCTTAAAAACCTCCATTAAACACACTCAACTACTCCATCTAACACATTTAATACCATAAATGCCATAAATAACCATAAATACAACATTAAACACAATAAACTTACCAAATCGAAGAATCGCACGAACCCTAAAATCTCCCAAACTCTTCTCAATCCTCTAACACTAAACACTAACGATGATCCTCCATGCCAAGCCAAACATTGAAATCTCCAACACTCCCACAAATCTTCACCACAATGAAGAGAAAACAATGAAAATTCCAAGGGAAAAGGAAGATCGACGACGTGAGCAATAAGAGGAAGAAGAAATGCTAACTTCCAACATCAAACCTATATATATATATAAGAATTGATTTAAACCTAAACTCAAAATCCACAATTCCTCAAATTCACTTGATTTCAATTCTAATTTCAATGGCTTATCACAATAATTATTAAACTCATAACTCTAAATTTTCCAAGCCATTCACCACTCACTTTCTAACCGAATCACAATCATCGCCTCTAAGTCATTTTCTGGCTCGACACATAACTCTAAAAATTTCGGAAAAATTTCCATAATTCCTCAAAAATATAAAACACTCGATCCCAAACTCAATTCTCAATTTCCAACTCCCACAATTCCATTTTCACTTTAACTCAACTATACAATCCAATTATTCTTAAACTCTCAATCAAATCACGATCTAACCAATTCGACTATTCAATTTAAGTATTTATTAGTTCCCAATAACTCATATCTAACATAGCTATCTCAAAATTCACAATTCAACTCATAAACACAATTTAAATGCTGGAACAATCATGAATGCATGTCACTATGTATATGCATGTGCAAAATGATCTATCTTAGAGGCCACAAAGCACTTGATCACTAAATATGCAATCACGACACTACCCGTACCAATATGCTCATCGTATCAGTAACAGGATGCTACAATTCTCCCCTCCTAAATAAAAATTTCTTCCCGAAATTTCATACCGACGGGTCGTAATGATGAGGATATCGCCTCACGTGCTCCTCAATCTCCCAAGTTGCTTCCTTCCGATGAGTGGTTCTTCCATAGACTTTCACCAATGGAATCACCCCGCCCGCAATTGCTTGACCCGAGATCCGATAATACGCACTGGCTCCTCAACATAACTCAGATCACTAGCTATCTCAATCTCTTGTGCCGGGATCACCCGAGTCGGGTCTGAGCGGTACCTCCGGAGCATACTCACATGAAACACATAAAACAACTGGGACATCTCACTAGGCAACACTAATCTATAAGCCAACGGTCCAATCCTCTCAAGAATCTCATACGGACCGACATATCGAGGACTCACCTGCCTTACTACCAAATCTCAAAGACTCCTCCAAGGTGACACTCTGAGGAACACTCGTCGCCCACACTGCACTCCATCTCACGCCGATGCCGATCCACATAACTCTTCTGTCATCCCGAGCCGCTTTGATGCGACCTCAATCACCCTCACTTTATCCATCAGATCCTCGGATCACCGGCCCTCAAGCATCCTCACACCTCTTCATCCCAAAGAAGAGGTGATCTACACGGCCTCCCACATTAAGGCCTCATACGGTGCCATCCCAATACCGCCTGCATCGATTATTGCACGCAAACTCAATCGAGCCAAGCATCGTCCCAAGCACCTCAACTCTAATACACAAGCTCTCAAAGATATCCTCAATAGTCTTGATCGCCCTCTCACTCGCCCATCTATCCGAGGATGAAATGTCAGACTAAAGTTCAACCTCGACCTAAAGTCGATCAGAGGTTCCTCCGTAACTCAAGTAACTGGATCCCTATCTCGACACTATCGATAATGGGACCCCACGCAATGCAGACAATCTTCGCCACATACTTCGGGCCAACTGACGAGAGTATTATTCTCTCAAGACGGCAAGAAGTGAGCCGATTTGGTCAACCGCCTACTATGACCCAGAGAAGCATCACACCGCCTCAAGGCCCTAGTAACCCCATAATAAAGTCCATGGTGATTCGCCCCATTTCCACTCCGAATGGGTAACGAATGCAATCTCCTAATCGGGGCCTAGTGCTCACCTTAACTTATCGCACGCCAAACACCGAGAAACGAACTCGCCACTTGCCTCTTCATACCGCCACCGTAAATACAACTTATGGGTATTATACATCTTGGTAACACTGATGCATCGATAAGCGCCACATGAGCTTCCTCTAAAATCTCTCGCCCGCATCCTCAACATCGCACACACAATCTCCGACCCAACCAAATAGTCTCATCTTCAACTCAAAATCAGCAACAACCCCGATCCGACTTTCTATCCATTAATCTCACTAACACCGGGTCCCGATCCTCAACTCTCCGATCCGTCCTCAGAACATCGGTCTCGCCTCAAAGTAGCAATCAAAGCTCCATCCCGACCCAAATCCATCCGCACATCAAGCGCCTCAATCAATCAAAGCTAGGCAACCTCTCAATCAATACGAGCAGACCGACACGAGGTCTCCTACTCAACGATCGCCCACCACATTGGCCTTCCTAGATGATACTCAATCGCAATCATAGTCCTTCAACAAATCAATCCATCTCCTCTCGCCTCGATTCAACTCTCTCTGACTCAACAGATATCTCAGACTCTTATGATTAGTGAAAATCTGGAACGTCTCTCCATACAAATAATGTCTCCAGATCTTCAGAGCAAACACCACTGCAGCCAACTCTAAATCATGCACTGGATAATTCCTCTCATGAGACCTTAACTGTCTCGAGGCATATGCTATAACTCTCCCATGCCGCATCGTAACACCGCTTAATCCTTGCTAAGCATCACCGAAACCTCAAATCCTCCGACCGACGACAAAGCCAACATCAAGCGCCAGAGTCAATCGATGCCTAAGCTCCTCAAAGCTCCTCCGACACTCATCACCCATCTAAAGCCACATTCTTCCTCGAAGTTTTGTCAAAGGGCTAAGATCACCGAAACCCTCAACAAACCTCCAAGAATATCCTCGCTAGACCGAGGAAACTCTCAACTCTACACATTCCTCTAACCTCCCAACTCAAGACTACCTCAATCTTGTGAGGATCCACCCGATACCCTCACCGCATACAAATATGGCCTAGAAAAACGACTCATCCACCCAAAATTTACATTTCATGAATTTGGCATACAACCGCCTCTCTCATTATCTCGCAATACAATCTCAAATGCTCTAATGCTCCTAACTACCCTCAATACACTAAAATATTGTCAATGAACACAATCACAAACCGATCCAGTAGGCTGAAATACCTTATTCATCAAGGCCACGAAGGTCGCGGGCATTAGTCAATCCAAACGGCATCACTAAGAACTCGAAATGCCCATACCGCCCCGAAGCACTTTTAGGCACATCGCCTCTCGCAATCCTCAACTCGATAATACCCTAATCGCAGATCTAATTTAGTAAACACCGAGCTCCTCGAATCGTCAAATAGATCATCGATCCTAGGCAAGGGTACTTGTTTTGACAAGAACCCGATTGAGTCATTTATAATCGATGCACGTACCTCAAAGTCCCATCCTTCTTCTTCACGAACAACACCGGAGCTCCCCACCACGTAAACACTAGGTCTAATAAACCCTTATCTAACAGCCTCCCAAATCGAGCCTTAAGCTCTCTCGCCCACCGGTGCCATCCTATATGGAGGTATAAATATAGAGCGTATTGAACGAGGTCAATCCTAAACTCGCCTCCCGATCCGGCAAACCCAGAACTCATCGGGAACACATCCGAAATTCCTAATCACGGAATATCCTCGCAACCTTCGCCAACTCGGTGTCCACCACATGAGCCAAACACGCCTCACAACCACCACGCATCAATCTCAAAGCACTCGTAAAGGAAATCATCCTAGCCGGCATCGCCCGACTAACGCCTAAAAATAACTTCTAGTCACCAGAGAATCTAACACGACCTCCTTGGTATAACAATTCATCACACCTCTATGCAATAAGCCACCCATCCCTAGAATCGCATCAATCTCTCGGGCAAAACTATCGTCTACACTCAACTCGCTCGATCAATCACTATCGAACACCCTCGCAGACTCACCCAGCAAGAGTACTACCCAAAGGCGCATTTCACCCGCAACCCACACCGCAGCCTCTCCCTATCACAATGCAAATACATGCCACATGCGTGTAATAAAGAATGAGGATCCAGATCCATCAATGCATATGCTTCAAAACCAAATCAAGCATACCAAGAACAACATCTGAGACTCGAGCCTCCCGCCGAGTCATAGATAGACTCTAGCTGATCGCCGTCACGCCTCGTCCTCGACACACCACAGATCCTCAACTCGCCTCGCCTCGACCTCGCCTCTCCAACCAGATCCACCTCCACGGCCACAGACCGAGGTAACACCGCCGATCTACCTGCCGCAGCAGATCGGGCCTCACAAAGGAAAGGACACTCTGAGCCGATGGTCCATGGAACCACACTTCGAGACACGCCCAAGAAACCTCCAAGACTTCCACCGTGTCTCCTCACAATACTCACATAGCGGGATCATCTCGACCAACCTCTAGCCCCGCTTATGACCACCACCATCGGATCGAGCAAATCGCCTCCGCCTAACTCGAACTGCCTACCACCTCCAGATTTACTCAAGGTTCTACTCGACGCCATCAACCTCTACTAGCACTTCCTCGACTATCACCGGGCCTTCGCCTCGATCCCCGCCCAGCCTCACCGACTGCCTCAACAATCGCCTATCCTCACGGCAACAGCTCTCAACTCAATAAAATTGCCCATGTCTAAATGGGCTAACAGGGTACGGATCTCTAGACTTAGTCCACCCTCAAATCTACGGCATCTGTCAGACTCTGAAGCAATCAAAGCAGAAGCGTACGCCGACAGCTCATTAAACCTGACCTCATAGTCGGCCACTGACATCGACCCCTGTCTCAACTCAAGAAACTCCTGCATCTTCATCTCTAAATACACCTGGGCATGAAATTATCCTTGAATGCCCTCGTAAAATCATCCCTAGTCAACACGCAGGCCCGAAGAACCGCCCTAACAGCCTTCCACCACCGATAAGTCAACCTCAAACAAAGACACCGTGATAATCGAACCTCTCCTCTCACACATCCATCCGGTCGAGGACTCTTTCTCGTCTTCCAACCATCCTCACCTCCGCAAGGCCTGCTGCCATGAAGTCGACAACCTCGCCATGCAGCCTATCATACCTCCTTTCCCGTCTCACGGGGACTCTGGGAGGCAACTCATCAAGATGAGGCACAGGGGACTCTCTACTAGCTCCCACAGATCCTAGGTCAGCTGGTTGATCCACTTACTCTCCAAGAACGGATGACCTACAATCAACAAGAATCTGAACAATTTTTGCTTTTCTCACTGAAATTCAAGCCTAAAATACACTATGCCTAAAAGATGTCAAACCATGCTCTGATACCACCTAATGTAGCGCCCCCTCACCATAGGGTACACTCCGGGACGGCCGTGGGTCGTACCGACGCATATCCCATAGCAAGGAAGTGCTACCGCTCGCAACTATCACTAATTACTCGCATGGCATCAATATAATTAAACCGCAACAAACAAATCACTAAAATTTAAAACCCCAAATTCATTGCATAATATCAATCCAAAATATAGACAAGTCTATCAGTCCCCTAAAGTCTCAATACAATAACTCAAAAAGGAAACTGATAAAAACGTCTATACTAGGTCATCCTCAAAAGTTGCCTCACCGACCGACCAAGCCATCGCTTCACTTGTGCAAGAACTCACACAAGCAGAAAACGCCTATCTCGAGCTAGAACCTACTAACGCTGCCCTGAAAAATATTAGCAATGTCAGTGAGTTTATAACTCAAGAGAAACCATCATCGATGGTTCACCCAACTCATGCATATACACATAATATATCGTATAGTACACTTTAACACATTTTATAACACCGCACACAATTTACATATTTATACGATAACATAACTCAAACATATCACTTCACAATTGTCATACATCACACGATTCTCAATTTCACCGACTGTCAGATGCATAATGTATGCAATTTCATTTTATGTCATTGTCGGATCGAAGCTGCTAACACTATCCCGATTCGGCACTTTACAAGAAACACATTTTTGGCAAGTAGGAGAGCCCTCCGGGTATACACTATCGCCCACTCACTTTAGTGGATAGGAGAGCCCTCCGGTATGCACTATTCCCTTGTTGGCCTTAGCCCATTCACCGATATTCTAACGTAGCTCTATTCATCAATGCTTCAAATACAACTGCTTAATTACCTCTTATTCTCATGCCTAGCTTGCACAGTCACTAGCACATATATTATTACTTCACTCGCTTGTCAAGATCGTAACACTTACTGTAATACTATACACTGATTTACAATCACAAGTATGCACATTCGCAACACATTCAAGACAATCACTCACAATCAACATTTCCTCATAATTGCAGACATTTATCTCACATTGATATCACTCACATTGGCAATTAAATTCACATATCCACAACACATGTTATCACACAAAGATCGAGGAACCGACTAGGTTACTCACCTGTAACTTCCGAAGCACGCCTCGAAGTACCAAAGAATATCCGTGGACTGACGATCCAACAACGCCACTAAAACAATACAAACGCATTCTCATCACTATATGCTCAATCAATAAGATTCACTAATGCACATGTCTCACATTTAAAATTATATGATGCATGATCATGATTTTCCAGTGCTTCAATCCCATTCCGCTATCTCTCACTTCACAATCAAAATTCACTATTCACTAGGTCAATAATATCCATCAATTCCACAAATCTCTCGTTTAAACTCTAATTATGCTCCAATTGATAATACATAACCCTTATGTCACTTAAGGAACCAGAATCAGCTCTTTTTCTATGATTGAGAACTCGCTAATTTAATTTCGAACTCTTATTATTTACCCTACTCATAAACCCCTTTCTCTAGTTCATAACGAATCTGGAATCATCTCAATTGGAGGTCTATACCACAAGATATGCTCAAAAGACTAAACTATTTCACTTCAAAATTTTCACCCTCGCCATGACGATGACCATTCGTCATGACGCAGGACGCCGCCACAAGGTGGGAAACGCTCGTCATGATTTAACATTCCTTCGCTACCGCGATGTTCACTCGATCACTCGCCATGCAGATCAATTAACTTGCTCGCCATGACGTCTCAAGCGCCGCCATGTAACACGCTTTTCTTGTCGCAAGGGTTTATTTCAAACGTCATGACGCTATACCTACTTCATCTTCTCCGATCGCTATTTTCCGCCATTAACTCTTAAAAACCTCCATTAAACACACTCAACTACTCCATCTAACACATTTAATACTATAAATGCCATAAATAACCATAAATACAACATTAAACACAATAAACTTACCTAATCGAAGAATCGCACGGTAACCCTAAAATCTCCCAAACTCTTTCGCAATCCTCTAACACTAAACACTAACGATGATCCTCCACAGCCAAGCCAAACATTGAAATCTCCAACACTCCCACAAATCTTCACTCACAATGAAGAGAAAACAATGAAAATCTCCAAGGGGAAAAGGAAGATCGACGACGGTGAGCAATAAGAGGAAGAAGAAATGCTAACTTCCAACATCAAAACCTATATATATATATAAGAATTGATTTAAACCTAAACTCAAAATCCACAAGTCCTCAAATTCACTTGATTTCAATCTCTAATTTCAATGGCTTATCACAATAATTATTAAACTCATAACTCTAAATTTTCCAAGCCATTCACCACTCACTTTCTAACCGAATCACAATCATCGCCTCTAAGTCATTTTCTCGTCCGACACATAACTCTAAAAATTCTGAAAAATTTTCCATAATTCCTCAAAAATATAAAACACTCGATCCCAAACTCAATTCTCAATTTCCAACTCCCACAATTCCATTTTCACTTTAACTCAACTATACAATCCAATTATTCTTAAACTCTCAATCAAATCACGAAGTAACCAATTCGACTATTCAATTTAAGTATTTATTAGTTCCAATAACTCATATCTAACATAGCTATCTCAAAATTCACAATTCAACTCATAAACACAATTTAAATGCTGGAACAATCATGAATGCATGTCACTATGTATATGCATGTGCAAAATGATCTATCTTAGAGGCCACAAAGCACTTGATCACTAAATATGCAATCACGACACTACCCGTACCAATATGCTCATCGCATCGGTAATGGGATGCTACAATTCTCCCCTCCTAAATAAAAATTTCTTCCCGAAATTTCATACCGACCGGGTCGAATGATGAGGATATCGCCTCCTCACGTGCTCCTCAATCTCCCAAGTTGCTTCCTTCGATGAGTGGTTCTTCCATAGACTTTCACCAATGGAATCACCCGCCCGCAATTGCTTGACCCGAGATTCGATAATACGACCGCTCCTCAACATAACTCGATCACTAGCTATCTCAATCTCGAGCCAGATCACACGAGTCGGGTCCGAGCGTACCTCCGAGCATACCACATGAAACACATCATACAACCGACATGTCACTAGGCAACGCTAATCTATATGCCAACGGTCCAATCCTCTCAAGAATCTCATACGAACCGACATACCGAGGACTCAAATTTGCCCCACGGCCAAATCTCAACACTCCTCTCCAAGGTGACACTGAGGAACACTCGTCGCCCACACTGATCCATCTCACGCCGATGCCGATCCACATAACTCTTCTCATTTATCCCGAGTCTTTGATGCGACTCAATCGCCTCACTTTATCCATCAGATCCTCGGATCACCGGGCCCTCAAGCATCCTCACACCCTCTTCATCCCAAAGAAAGAGGTGATCTACACGGTCTCCCATACAAGGCCTCATACGATGCCATCCCAATATCGCCTGTATCGATTATTGTACGAAACTCAATCGAGCCAAGATCGTCCCAAGCACCTCTCAACTCTAATACACAAGCTCTCAAAGATATCCTCAATAGTCTTGATCGCCCTCTCACTCGCCCATCTGTCTCGAGGATGAAATGTCAGACTAAAGTTCAACCTCGACCCTAAAGTCGATCAGAGGCTCCTCCGTAACCTCAAGTAAACTGGGATCCCTATCCGACACTATCGATATTGGGACCCCATGCACAAGACAATCTCGCCACATACTTCGGGCCAACTGATCGAGAGTATTATTCTCTCAGACTGCAAGAAGTGAGCCGATTTGATCAACCGTCCACTATGACCCAGATAGCATCACACCGCCAAGGCCCCAGTAAACCCCATAATAAAGTCCATGGTGATTCGCTCCCATTTCCACTCCGAATGGGTAACGAATGCAATCTCCTAATCGGGGCCTAGTGTTTCACTTAACTTATCGGGCACGCCAAACACCGAGAAACTAACTCGCCACTTGCCTCTTCATACCGCCACCGTAAATGCAACTTAAGGGTATTATACATCTGTAACACTGGATGCATCGATAAGCGCCACATGAGCTTCCTCTAAAATCTCTCGCCCTGATCCTCAACATCGTGCACACACAATCTCCGACCCAACCAAATAGTCTCATCTCTCAACTCAAAATCAGCAATCAACCCTGATCTGACTCTATCCATTAATCTCACTAACACTGGGTCCCGATCCCGAACTCTCCGATCCGTCCCCGAACATCGGTCTCAGCCTCAAAGTAGCAATCAAAGCTCCATCCCGACCCAAATCCATCTCGCACATCAAGCGCCTCAACTCAATCAAAGCTAGTAACCTCTCAATCAATACGAGCCGACCGATACGAGGTCTCCTACTCAACGATCACCACCACATTGGCCTTCCTCGATGATATTCAATCGCAATCATAGTCCTTCAACAACCAATCCATCTCCTCTGCCTCAGATTCAACTCTCTCGACTCAACAGATATCTCGCTCTTATGATCAAGGAAAATCGAACGCCTCCATACAAATAATGTCTCCAGATCTTCGTGAGCAAACACCACCGCAGCCCAACTCTAAATCATGCATCGGATAATTCCTCTCATGAGACCTTAACTGCCTCGAGGCATATGCTATAACTCTCATGCCGCATCGTAACACTACCTAATCCTCGGCAAGCATCATCGAAACCTCAAATCCTCCGGACCGACGGCAAAGCCAACATCGCGCCAGAGTCAATCGATGCCTAAGCTCCTCAAAGCCCTCCGACACTCATCACCCATCTAAAGCCACATTCTTCCTCGTAAGTTTTGTCAAAGGCTAAGATCACTAAAACCCTCGACAAACCTCCGTAATATCCTCGCTAGACCGAGGAAACTCCTCAACTCGACACATTCTCTAACCTCCCAACTCAAGACTACCTCAATCTTGTGAGGATCCACCCATACCCTCACCGCATACAATATGGCCTAGAAAAACGACTCATCCAGCCAAAATTTACATTTCATGAATTTGGCATACAACCGCCTCTCTCATTATCTCGCAATACAATCCTCAAATGCTCGCATGCCCTCGACTACCCTCAATACACTAAAATATCGCCAATGAACACAATCACAAACTGATCCAGGTAGGGCTGAAATACCTTATTCATCAAGGCTATGAAGGCTGCCGGGGCATTAGTCAATCCAAACGACATCACTAAGAACTCGAAATGCCCATACCTGCTCCTGAAAGCACTTTTAGGCATATCGGCCTCTGCAATCCTCAACTGATAATACCCTAATCGCAGATCCAATTTAGTAAACACCTGAGCTCCCTGCAACTGGTCAAATAGATCATCGATCCTAGGCAAGGGTACTTGTTCTGACAAGAACTCGATTGAGTCTGCCTATAATCGATGCACAGCCTCAAAGTCCCATCCTTCTTCTTCACGAACAACACTGGAGCTCCCCACGGTGAAACACTAGGTCTAATAAACCCCTTATCTAACAGCTCCTACAACTGGGCCTTAAGCTCTCTCAGTTCCACCGGTGCCATCCTATATGGAGGTATACATATAGAGCGGTACTTGAACGAGGTCAATCCCAAACTCCGCCTCCGATCCGGGGCAAACCCAGAACTCATCGGGAACACATCCAAATTCCCTAATCACGGAATATCCCGCAACCTCTCGCTCAACTCGGTGTCCACCACATGAGCCAACACGCCTCACAACCACCACGCATCAATCTCAAAGCACTCGTAAAGGAAATCATCCTAGCCGGCATCGCCGATTAATGCCTCGAAAACAACTCTAGTCAACCAGAGAATCTAACACCACCTCCTCGGTATAACAATTCATCACAACCCTATGCGCAATAAGTCACCCATCCCTAGAATCGCATCAATCTCTCTCACGGGCAAAACTATCAGTCCGCACTCAACTCGCCTCGATCAATCACTATCTGACACCCTCGCAGACTCACCCAAAGCAAGAGTACTACCCAAAGGCGCACTTCACCCGCAACCCACACCGCAGCCTCGCTATCACAATGCGCCTACATGCCACATGCGTGCAATAAATAATGAGTGGATCCAGATCCATCAATGCATATGCTTCAAAACCGTAAATCAAGCATACCAAGAATAACATCCTGAGACTCGAGCCTCCCGCCGAGTCATAGCATGACTCTAGCTGGGATCGCCGCCGCCACGCTTCCCTCCCTCGACCTCACTACAGATCCTCAACTCGGCCTCGGCCTCGAACTCGGCCTCTCCAACCAGATCCACCTCCACGGCTCACAGACCGAGGTAACATCGCCGATCTACCCGTCGCAGCAGACCGGGCCTCCACAAAGGAAAGGACACTCTGAGCCGATGGTCCATGGAACCACACTTGAGACACGCCCGTAAACCTCCAAAGACTTCCACCGTGTCTCCTCTCACAATACTCACATAGCGGGATCATCTGACCCGAACCTCTAGCCCCGCTACGGCCACCACTGGACTGAGCAAATCGGCCCCTCTGCCCAACTCTGAACTATCTACCACCTCCATACGACCTGAAGGTTCTACTCGACGCCATCAACCTCTACTAGCATCGCCGACTATCATCAAGGGCATCTTGCCTCGATCCTCGCCCAGCCTCACCGACTCGCCTCAACAACCGCCTATCCTCACGGCAGCAGCTCAACTCAATAAATTGCCCATGTCCGAACGGGCTAACAGGTACGGATCTCTAGATTGAGTCCACCTCAAATCTACGGATCCGCCGACTCAAGCAATCAAAGGTAAGCGACACCGACAACTCATCAACCCGACCTCATAGTCGGCCAACGACATCGACCTCGCCTCACCAAGAAACTCCTCGATCTTCATCTCTAAATACACCTCGGGCATGAAATTATCCTTGAATGCCCTCGTAAAATCATCCCAAGTCAATACGCAGGCCCGAAGAACCGCCCAATAGCCTTCCACCACCGATAAGTCAACCTCAAGAAAAGACACCGATAATCGAACCTCTCCTCTCACACATAATCCATCCGGTCGAGGACTCTTTCGTCCTCTAACCATCCTCGCCTCCGCAGGTTGGTGCCGCCATAAGTCGACACCGCCATAGCCTATCATACCTCCTCTCCCGCCTCACGGGACTCGGAGGCAACTCATCAAGATGAGGCATGGGACTCTCTACTAGCTCCCACGGATCCTAGGTCACCGGTTGATCCACTTGCTTCCAAGAACGGATGACCTACAATCAACAAGAATCAACAATTTCGCTTTCTCACCAAATTCAAGCCTAAAATACACTATGCCTAAAAGATGCCAAACCATGCTCGATACCACCTAATGTAGCGCCTCACCATAGGTACACTCGATCGGCCGTGGGTCGTACCGACGCATATCCCACAGCAAGGAAGTGCTACCGCTCGCAACTATCACTAATTACTCGCATGGCATCAATATAATTAAACCGCAATAAGCAAATCACTAAAATTTAAAACCCCAAATTCCTTGCATAATATCAATCCAAAATATAGACAAGTCTATCAGTCCCCTAAAGTCTCAATACAATAACTCAAAAAGGAAACTGATAAAATGTCTATATTAGTCATCCTCAAAAGTCGCCAAATGACCGACCGACATGTGCCATCGCTCACTTGTCCAAGAACTCACACAAGAGGAAAACGCCTATCTCGAGCTAGAACCTACTAACGCTGCCCTCGAAAAATATTAGCAATGTTGGGTGAGTTTATAACTCAAAGGAGAAACCATCATCGATGGTTCACCCAACTCATGCATATACACATAATATATCGATAGTACACTTTAACACATTTTATAACACCGCATACAATTTACATATTTATACGATAACATAACTCAAACATATCACTTCACAATTGTCATACATCACACGCATTCTCAATTTCACTACACAATCGATGCATAATGTATGCAATTTCTCATTTTATGTCATTGTCGGATCGAAAGGCTAACACTATCCCGATTCGGCACTTTACAAGAAAATACATTTTGGCAAGTAGAGAGCCCTCCGGTATGCACTATCGCCCACTCACTTTAGTGGATAGGAGAGCCCTCCGGTATGCACTATTCCCTTGTTGGCCTTAGCCCATTCATCGATATTCGAGCTGAAGCTCTATTCATCAATACTTCAATACAATCGCTTAATTACCTCTTATTCTCATGCCTAGCATGCACTAACACTTGCAAAAATACTAGCACATATATTATTACTTCACCGCTTGTCAAGATCGTAACACTTACTCGTAATACTATACACCCATTCACAATCACAGTATGCACATTCGCAACACATTCAAGACAATCACTCACAATCAACATTTCCTCATAATCGCAAAGACATTTATCTCACATTGATATCACTCACATTGGCAATTAAATTCACATATTCACAACACATGTTATCACACAAAGATCGAGGAACCGACTAGGTTATTTCACCAGTAACTTCCAAGCTACGCCTCGAAGTACCAAAGAATATCCGTGGACCGACGATCCAACAAATACCACTAAAACAATACAAACGCATTCTCATCACTATATGCTCAATCAATAAGATTCACTAATGCACATGTCTCACATTTAAAATTATATGATGCATGATCATGATTTTCCAGCGCTTCAATCTCATTCCGCTATCTCTCACTTCACAATCAAAATTCACTATTCACTAGGTCAATAATATCCATCAATTCCACAAATCTCTCGTTTAAACTCTAATTATACTCCAATTGATAATACATAACCCTTATGTCACTTAAGGAACCAGAATTAGCTCTTTTTCTATGATTGAGAACTCGCTAATTTAATTTCGAACTCTTATTATTGACCCTACTCATAAACCCCTTTCTAGTTCACAACGAATCTGAATCATCTCAATTGAGGTCTATACCACAAGATATGCTCAAAAGACTAAACTATTTCACTTCAAAATTTTCACCCTCGCCATGACGATGACCATTCGTCGCGACGCATGGACGCCACAAGGCGTGGGAAACGCTTGTCATGACGAACATTCCTCTCGCTACCGCCACGATGTTCACTGATCACTGCCACAGCATCAAATTAACTTGCTCGCCATGACGTCTCAAGTTGTTCGCCACAAGAACACGCTTTTCTCGTCGCGACGCGGGTTTATATCCAGACGTCGCGACGCGCGCCCACTTCATCTTCTCCGATCGTCATTTTCGCCATTAACTCTTTAAAAACCTCCATTAAACACACTCAACTACTCCATCTAACACATTTAATACCATAAATGCCATAAATAACCATAAATACAACATTAAACACAATAAACTTACCAAATCGAAGAATCGCATCTGAACCCTAAAATCTCCCAAACTCTTTCTCAATCCTCTAACACTAAACACTAACGATGATTCTCCACACCAAGCCAAACATTGAAATCTCCAACACTCCCACAAATCTTCACCACAATGAAGAGAAAACAATGAAAATTCCAAGGGAAAAGGAAGATCGACGACGGTGAGCAATAAGGGAAGAAGAAATGCTAACTTCCAACATCAAAACCTATATATATATAAGAATTGATTTAAACCTAAACTCAAAATCCACAAGTCCTCAAATTCACTTGATTTCAATCTCTAATTTCAATGGCTTATCACAATAATTATTAAACTCATAACTCTAAATTGTCCAAGCCATTCACCACTCACTTTCGGAACCGGAATCACAATCATCAGTCTCTAAGTCATTTTCTCGGTCCGGACACATAACTCTAAAAATTTTGGAAAATTTTCCATAATTCCTCAAAAATATAAAACACTCAATCCCAAACTCAATTCTCAATTTCCAACTCCCACAATTCCATTTTCACTTTAACTCAACTATACAATCCAATTATTCTTAAACTCTCAATCAAATCACGATCTAACCAATTCGACTATTCAATTTAAGTATTTATTAGTTCCCAATAACTCATATCTAACATAGCTATCTCAAAATTCACAATTCAACTCATAAACACAATTTAAATGCTGGAACAATCATGAATGCATGTCACTATGTATATGCATGTGCAAAATGATCTATCTTAGAGGCCACAAAGCACTCGATCACTAAATATGCAATCACGACACTACCCGTACCAATATGCTCATCGCATCGGTAACGGGATGCTACAGTATGCCGAGCCGCTTCTTCCTGCGGCTTTTGGGCTTTCTTTAGAGGAAGTCAGGGAGAAGGCCGAAGGAGAACGGACGCCATTCCGGACGAAGAGCTGGATCTCACCTGATGAAGAAGAGCTTCCCACGAAGATATTCCTCCGTCCGCCCCCCTGTGTCCCGCTCCTATTCCTGCTGTCGCTTCTCCAAGGGAAGAGCCTCATGCAGGATATGCCTCCGCTGCTCCCCGGTCCCGCCCTCCTGCTACTTGTTGTCCCTTCTCCCAATTCTAGAGCTCACCTGGTCGGGCTTGTGGCTGTGGTGAATTTAATATGAATGAAAATTTTAGTTGTGTTTCATTTTGTCAAAGTCAATTTTCGTGCTTATGTGCTTTGTTTCTACGTATAGTAGGTTAGGTGTTACTCATGGTCACTGCCGAGGTCCCAAGGATCTTGTTCATGCACCGATCGATCGTAGTCCATCTATGGAGATACCGAGCGAGGTCCCAAGGATCTTGTTCATGCACCGATCGATCGTAGTCGATCTATGGAGATACCGAGCAAGGTCCCAAGGATCTTGTTCATGCACCGATCGACCGTAGTCGATCTATGGAGATACCGAGCGAGGTCTCAAGGATCTTGTTCGACGATCGATCGACCGTAGTCGATCTATGAAGATACCGAAGAGGTCCCAAGGATCTTGTTCATGTATCGATCGAATCGTAGTCGATCTATGGAGATACCGAGCGAGGTCCCAAGGATCTTGTTCGGCAACCGATCGACCGTAGTCGATCTATGGAGATACCGAGCGAGGTCCCAAGGATCTTGTTCATGCACCGATCGAATCGTAGTCGATCTATGGAGATACCGAGCGATGATTGATCTAATTTTTACTCTTTGCCACAATGGAATTTTTTATCGCCAAGAAATCTAAAACCCTTTATTGATGATAACGAGGGCGTAATGTTAAAAACCCGCCTGACCGACAGAAAAAGGTACCCACAAGTGTTGTACAAAAACATTGTTGAACTAACATTAATTAAAATAAGACTTATCTATTGGTAACGCCTTTAGTTTCGGAGTTCCACTACTTGGTAGAATTTTCTCTTCGCATCACGTAGATGTAAGAACCGTGTCTGACCGCTTAATCACCGATAAGGTCCTTCCCACGCTTGTCCGAGCTTTCAGATGCTTCCCACCTGCCTCGACCTTTCGTAGGACGTAACCACCTACCTTTACATCGCCTTGACCAATTCTTCTGTAGAATTTGGTCGCCTTTTGCTCGATGGCTTCCGAACGAGCGGCTGCCTTTTCTATCCTCACCGAGGAGAACGAGTTTCGCTTACGGCTTCATCATTCCGCTTCTTCTTCATAGCCCGACAACCTTGATTATGCAATGCCACCTCTATCGACTAGGCTTCGCTCAAGGTCATCCCGAACGGTGTTTCCGTGGTCTGCTCGTGGTTCAGATGCCCACAACACTTCGCCTAGGTCTTCCACCTGTGTCTTTCGCCATCTAGGCGCTTCTCGAGGGCACTCATTATCTTTTGTCATGCTTCCGCAAGTCCATTGCTTGGGATGAGCCACCAAGTCAATCAGTAGTTTGATTTTTAGTCGGTCGCAGGTTCTTCAATTTGTCGTTATCGAATTGCCGAATCGCTATCTCAGAACCAACACCATAGGCATCCCAAAACGACATAGTATATTTTCTTTACTAAACTTTCTACTTTCCCTCGGTGATTGAAGCGATCGACCGCTTCTACCCACTTAGTGAAGTATTCCACCGCCACTATCAGAATTTCTTTTGTCTCGGACCGAGAGGAAGGGCCCCAGATATCCATTCCCCATTGAGCTTAAAGGAATAGGGTGACTCACGATTTGCATCCTCTCTTTACCGATGAGATAGGTCGCTATTTCTCCGGCAGCCTCACATCTACGACCTTCTCGCGCCTTTTCTCATTGCTCGCCAAGAGTACTTCTATCTCGATTAGTCTGTGAGCCAACATTTTGCCTCCTACATGATTTCCGACATCCTTCGTGGACCTCGCCATTGCCTTTTGGCTTCTTCTTCGCTCACATCGAAGCAAATACCATCAGAAGACCACTTATATAGAGTACCATTAACGATCAGATACTCGGCTGCCTTTTATTCTTATTTTCTTAGCCTCCGATGCATCTTCTGGTTGTTTTCCTTCTAAAAGGTACTGCACAATCGGTTCCGTCCAACCCGACCGACCGGTACTTATGTTGTGAACTTCTTCGGCTTTTTGAATGCCAGTCGCCCATTGCTCGATTAGAACATTGTTTATTGCATCACGGTTGGAAGTTATTTTGAGAGCGATCCGCTTTAGCGCTTGGAGCTCGCTCTATTCTCACGATCGAGTAATCGCTCAAATTGCTCAACTCCTGCTTTACCAGCTCTAGGTACCTGATCATATTGTTCCCCTTGGCCTCATATTGCCCGATGACTTGGCCGACCACTACTCGAGCCGAAGGGCATATTCCACATTTTCTTCATGGTGCGGGCTGATCAAGACTACCCTCGCCTCCGCATCCCTAAGATTGACGCACCCACAACAAACAAGTTCCAGTGGAGTCGCCGTCCTTCGAGCTTGGTTGGCTCATCTCGCGATGAAATCGCCAACACCGCGCTTTGATGGTCGTAAGGGTTTGTATTGTATGTCGAACTCTCCCAAATTTCATCGCCCACTTTATTAGTCGAATTCAAGTTTCGGGCTTTGAAGGCATTGCTCGAGGGGTTGGTCGGTCCATACCTCAATGGTATGACTTTGAAGTAAGTCCTTAGCTTCCGGCTGCCATTATCAAGGAGAGGGCTAGTTTTTCTATGGGCGATATCGCGCTTCCGGTCCGGTCAATACTTTGTCGACGTAGTAAATAGGTGTTGTTCGCCCTCCGATCGAATAAGTACTGCTACCGATAGACCCTTCCGTAACCGCCAAGTATAAGATCGTTCTCCCCTCTATCGGGCTTTGTAGGATAGGCGGCTGGACAAGTATTGCTTTAAGTGTTGAAAAGCTTTCTCGATTCGCTCGCCATTGGAATTGGGTTACGTCATTCCTTAAGATTTTGAAAATGGAGGCACTTGTCTCCTAATCTGAGATGAACCCGCTAGAGAGACTATCCGACCGGTCAACACCTGCACTTCTTTTAAGCATTTGGGTGAGGGCATTTGGATGATGGTTTCGATCTTCTCCGGATTAGCCTCAATCCCGCATTGAGTGATCATAAACCCTAGGAATTTTCCGATGCCACCCGAAAACACATTTTCCTGTTCACTTCATCCGAATTTATTCGTGGTTTGGAAAACCTCCTTGAGATCTTCCACATGCCCGTGGTCCGCCTTACTTTTGACCACCATATCATCCACATACGCCCACCGACCAGCCGATCTGCTTTTAAAGACCTCCATGACGAGTCGTTGATAGTCGCCTGCTGCTCTTCAAGCCAAAAGGCATTACTTGATAGCAATATGTGCCTTGATCGGTTATGAAGGCGGTCTTTTCTTCGACTTCCGCACTCATTTGAATCTGTGATAGCCCGAGAAAGCGCCCAGAAGTCGAGAAGTTCATGCCCCGAGGTAGAGTCTACCACCGGTCGATCTGGGCACGGGAAACCGTCTTTGACATGCTTTGTTCAAATCAAGAAATCTATACACATTCTCCACTTCCGCTCTTCTTTTCACTAAAACCACATTGGCCAGCCACTCAGTGGTACTTGACTTCTGATGAACCCGCCTCGAGTAACTTCTCTACTTCTTTCTCGATCACCTCCGTCGCCCTCATCGTGCCATCGCTTCTTCCGTCTGATCGGCTTGTAGTCGTGCTAAATTCGAGGAGTGCGACGAATCGATCGAGAAATTCCAGCATGTCGCCGCACCCAAGCGAAGACCGATCTATTTTTCACCGCATACCAGGATTTCTTTAACTAGGTCGTACGCAGCTCTGAGCTTATGTTTGTGTATTTAGAAGGGTCGACTTCATTCCCATCCGACCACCGTGTTTCTTCCACTAGGTTCATCCTATCTATGTCCTCGCTTACCTCACATCAAGGGAGCTCGTCAGACCATCGCCTGCCTAATGTCTTCGCTTCTACTAAATAACATTCCCCGCAATTCTCTCATTGGCCTCGACAACACCGACTTCGTGGGTGTCTGGAACTTCATAACTTGGTAGTAGGTGGAGACGACCGATCTGAGGGCATTTTGAGTAGCCTGCCCGATTATTGCATTGTACGCCCCTTGAAACTTTACGACCAGGAACTCGACGTCCCTTTCTATTTGACACGACTTTTGTCCGAACTTCACTTTCAAGTGGACCCGGGCGGACGGATAGGCTGAGGCCCCGGTTACGCCTTTGATGGGACCGTCTGTAGGTAGTAGTCGGTTTTCGGGTACCTTGATCTGTTTGAAGGCCTCATAGTATAACAAGTCGACCGAGCTGCCCATATCAATCATCACCCGCTTCACCTCGTAATCGTCCATGTTCAAATTTACCACGAGTGCATCATCATGAGGGCAACTTACTCCATCGAGGTCGGGCTCATCGAATGATATCGTCCCGTCGTTCTCCCTCAGCTTTTTGGTGGATGAGTCCCCGCCAATTGTTTATGATCTTTTCTCCCTTTAGTGGTGGATCCTCCCGCCGCATTTCCACCGAATATCATGTTAATGACCTCACGGCTTGGCCGCCTTGTTGCCCAAAGTTGTTTCGGCGCTTTTCCTCGATCGCCTCTATCTTCTCTTCGATTATCTGTGGTCACATTCTGCCTCCCCATCATTCCTCGCTATTTCGCCGAGGGCGGTCGCTTATTATCTTGCCGACCGGCCTACGCCGATTATCCCGACGGCATTTTGTTCGTGCCTCACTAATCGCCTAACCTTCCCTTTGTATGAGGAATTGATTTCTTTTCAACCGCCAAAGAATCTTTCAGATCATGGCCACCTCTTTGTGGAAACGGCAATATAAATTGGGGTTTCTATCCTCAGGGGTTTTCATTTTATTGGGTTCTTGATAGTTTCCCATCCGCTTTCATGGCCGCCAGAACTTCGTGATATCGCTCGTTGAGCGGGTGAACTCTCGTTGATTTCCTGTCGATCGGTCGGCCTTCCAAATAATGGCCTTTTTGTCGCAGGCGAATTGCTCACCCTATCGTTTGGCGAGCGATCATCCGTCCGACGCCTCGTATTTTTCAGCACTTCTTCGTTCGAATATACCTATCTGCCCTATTTCTTATTTCCTGAACGGATCGGGGTTGATCGAGGGCTAACGACTTTCGAACTCCTCATCTCTCATATTATTCATAAGCGCCCAACATGGACGAGCAAGTAAGGTCGGGGACCTCGACCGCTTCGTTATCAATCGAGTGATGAATTCGCAGCTTTCATTCTTTCCTCGGTAAGTTGCATCACCTTCAAAGTCGTCTTCGTCCGCTTATTAAGGGCGAATTGGTTCAAGAATAACAACCTCGAATCTTCAAGCATGTGATACAACTCGGGGTAAGTCGTTGAACCATCGCTTAGCTCCTCTCGGAAGGCCGTGCGTAAAGCCTTACATCGATAAATATCCCGTAACACAATGTAGATTCATCACGAATCGGAAATGCCGCAAGTAATCCAGGGTCGGTCTTCTCGGTATCTCTCTGGGTCGGTATTTTGTGCCAAAGCCGGAGGCTATCCAAGATTTTCTGAGTGAAGGAGAGTCAGATCGTCAAAGCGATCTCGACCAAACTCATACCGCGTTAATCCGATTGTCCACGATTTTTCTAGGGCTTCGGTTGGGCGATGATCGGTCGTCATGCTAGTTTGTCGGCGGCTTTGTCGTGCGCATTTGATCGCTGTCATACTGGTCGAGATCGCAAAATTTATGATCAACAGATCGCCAGCTTCCTCGATCTGCTTTTTCGTCGGTAGTGTGTACAATGGAAGAGGATCTCGCACCTTACGGAGTTGGATATTCGCGTGCGATTAGCGGGCGTTATCCTCCAAAGCTACGCCTGCTCTTCTTGTTCCAAGGTTCGAGGTCAGGTTGATCGTTAGATCCGAGGATTCCGCAGTGAAACACGTGGTACAAAGCAGCAGAGTCAGAGTAATCGAAAACCTATGCGTTGATCGCCAAAGCCGTAATAAATGCTATATCAGGTCGTCGCCGCCGCCCGACTTATCTGTAGTAGCCGGACGTGGTACCTTAAGTCGGCCCCACAAAGGTGCCAATTGGTTCTCGCCAATTTTGGCTTAATTATACGCTGCTTGGATCCATGAGTGGTTGTTGTGATTAATCCGACGTGAAGATACTTGCAAAAAAGAAGGCACGCCGGGGTCAGGTCCCGATTAGCCCCTCCGACGCCAAGTCAATATTTTGTGAAGGTGAGGTTGATCAATGCAGAAAAGCTAGGTTTTGATTGCGCACTCACATATGGGAGAATTATACCTTATATAGGGATGGACGCTAGGTTAAACCTTTACGTGTTTGCACGGGAGTCTCTTACATGCGGATGGGCCGAGAAGAGCATGGATCGGGCTTGGGCTCGTCAGAGCTGCTGGATTTGAGACTTGTTCTATGAAGAATGGACCGATCGCCCAAGGTTGTTTTTCGATTAGGTCCGCCCAAAGATCGCCGAATTCACCAAATATATATTACATTTAATTACATATTGTTTTTCAAAATTTTATAAGTATCCTATTTTTAATAAGTCAATAGATTATGATTTAAAAAAGATTAGTATTATGAAATCATATCAATGTTTAAAAATTATATATAAGTTATGAATTTACATGCAATTTATTTTGCAATATATGATTCAGTTAAATTACTTTTTAATGATACATTATAAAATCCATCGCTCTGATTTAAGTTTATTATTATTGTTAAGATTTAATTAATTTTCACTCTTCTAATAAATGAGTTTAAAATAATCAAAATTTGATTTAATTCAATCTATTTCTAACAAACTTAGGACTTGATTCTATTTACTCATCAGTCTAATTAATGCAATTTCTGTTTACTGATCAACTATTTATAAGCCAAGATAGATAAGTTTAAGTGGTGGAAAAAGCAGCTTCTTCAATTATAAGATTGAATAATTCATATCAAGCTGTCGTTCATTTTTCTCACACAATGTAAATCTAACCTCTCATAAATACTTGAACGTGTTTGTAGAGAATCAGATTTAAGATTTCTAACATACGGATGAACTTGAAAGATTTCCATAAACTACTAAAGGGCTGACGGCTACACGTTATCCCCTAAGTTAAGCCAGCGGAGTATACAACTTTCTTTCAAATGTAAGTTCAACTGTAAGCCTTTCATCAACTGTCATTCTGATGCAGGAACAGCTGCAAGTCTCCCTGCATCCGTTTCTGTTACATTCCATTTGGACATTCGGATCATTGAATTGAAGGAGCTGGGCACACTGAACATGGCTTCTTGATCGAGTTAGATCAACTTTTAATAGCCTATCGCGCATCAATTAATGGACCCTCCATAAGGGACCACCATTAAAGCATAATAGATCTCCAAGAGTTTTTAATTTCAACCATATCAGATATAATTAGAAATGTGTTTTTTTTTCTTCATTTTCTTCTTAGAGAGATTACTCTAAAGTAATACAAAAAATCCTAATTATAATATTATTTTATTTCGTTGTATCTTTAAAATTTTAAACAGTTTTGTTCATTTTAATTTTAATCTTAAATAAAAGAGGCACTTATTCGTAAAAGTTCTTATTACCATTCATATAACTATTTTAAGATATATCCAATTTAAATTCTTTTTATCTTTAAGGTTTCATCAGCCTAAATTCATAGGTACTTGATTTTTGATTAATAAGTTAGCAAGATTTAAATAAAATTATCACCAAAAATTTAGAGAGATTACTCTTTCGTAACCTTTTCAACTATTTTTTATTGTGATTGGAAACATAACGAATTGAGTTCAAAAGAATGCGAAGCAAATACAGTTCAAGGTTTTAGGAAGGTCCACTTTTTTTAAATTGTTAGAACATTAAGTGCCAATTTAAAGTGTATCTAACTCTCAATTTCACACATTTCACAGGTTCCCGGTGTATAGTGCACATGGACAAATTAGTTGGCAATGCACTGTCTTCCAGATAGGAAATGGTATGCTATGGACATATGGAGAATATGACCCTTTTAAGCCTTACTAGTCAGCTGTGGCTCGAGGATTGGCACAAAAGTCGAGATAGTTAATAGTTTCATTTCACTTACCATAAAAAGAACTGTCCACTTCATAAAATTTATAAATGAAACATGTTTTCTTTTGGATTAATTGTAAAAAAACTCAAACTTTACTCAATTTTATAATACTAGTCCAAATTTAAAAAGTGATGCTAAAATATTTAAACTTTTAACTTGTGAAAATAATCTGACGTTAAATTATCTGTTAACGTTGCTGGCGTGACATACCATATCAAATTAATGATTTTGCTACTTGTTCAATTTTTTTTTTCATGTAATCATTTTTTCAATTTAATAAATTTAGAAAAAATAAAATTTCTAGTGGACTCTTCCTTCATCTATTCTTATCTCCTCTCCGTCAACATTCTTTTGAGCCCAACTCCAATCGCCATGCTCCATCGTGATAAAGTCAAGCAACAAGATCGACTACAAACTCATCAAACCTTATTATTGTAATTTAGCAAATTTTCCTCACCTAGCTACAATCAAAAGTTTAGAGGTGAAATCAACCTTTTCGCCGCTAATCCATTTATCAACTTAGAGATATGTTCTACAATTAACAAAGTCGAGAACCAAAGGACACAGACACAGCCAGGAGGCGAGGGAGATACATATGCTCCTCTTTACCTTCTTTCCTTGTTCGACTTTGTTAGATGTAGATGGAAAGGCATTTATTGAGATTTCGTGTTAGTTTGAACTATTGAGTTGTCTTTTGGGTTAACTCGTGAATCGGTTGCATTTTCCTCCATATGGAAATGAGTTGGTCGCTTTTGGTAAGGATTCAAACTAGTTGAAACCTGAAATTGATAATAGTGAAAAGAAAAATTATTATTAAATTTCCACCATTATCAAAAAGAATCTTAGCTGTATCAAAAGGAAGATAGAACAACATATAAATTACCTCTCTACCTTTCCAAGGGCAACGTCTTTTGTTATGTCCTTCTTTATGGCAGTGGCTACATATGATGATCATGCCCTCCTAGACATATGGTCAACAATTTTCTTTTTATTACCTTTTGTAGTCTTTTGAGGCTCATCAACACCCTTTTTCAAGTTGTTTTGGGTCTACCAGGTTCTTTTTTGAATTTTGGTGGCCTAACAATTTCTTCATTGCTAACGGGTCAATCCTTCATACTAGGCAATGGTTGAATAGCCTTCCCATATGCTTTGACATATTGACTCTTCCATAATCAACTTGAAGTGGACTCTTTAATATTAACCCTCTTGTCTTTGATAACATATATGACATGAGCTCAAAGAATGCCAAAGAGGGTATATCTCCTACAAGAGCAAATTTTGTTTTGAAGCCTTACCACATATCTTTCCTCACCATGATCAACCTTATATCCTCCTTCTCCATTGTGATATATCGAAAAAAGTTGGCATTCTTATCAATAGTTTCCTATATTCTTGGCCCCAAATTTCCTTTCCACTTCGTAGCCTCTTTTCTTTTCCTCACAATTCTTTTCATGATTTCTCTTCTAATGTGCTCAATTGGTCCATCATTATAGTCCAACCAATTATAGACCCAAGTGAAGTAAATCTTCTTGCAGTCTTTCAACGAACCACTTCCAGGTGACAATAATCTCATCTTCAACCATAACCCAAGCAACGAGAAACATTTGATTGTTTCTATCTCTTCCCATAAGACATAGCAGTTCACCCTTAGTAATGATTTTAAGCCAACATCCATTTAGGCTATGCTAATGCCTGCACCCATACCTAAACCCATGTTTAATATCTTTTAAACATATATACACTCTTTCAAAAATAGGTGAAGATGTTTGGATTGGAGGAGACATAGTCATTTGAATTGTGCTACCTGGGTTGGTTTGCCTAATGACTTCAATATAAGACCGAAGCTTCCCAAACTCCTCTTCAATGTTGGTTGCAACACTATCTAATATTTTTTTCTTTGCTCTTCTGACTAGTCACATACATACTTCAACACCAAAACAATCCTTACCATAAAATTTAGTATCCTTATTCTTCATAATTGACTCCCTTTTAAGCTTATCCATCAATAACTCAGATAAGATGTTGGTATTCATCCTAGGATTTGTATAAACCCTATTACAATCATAATTGTCCCTGAATTTTCTAAATTGAAATGACTACAACTTCCTATCAAATGCTCCATCTATATATACCAAGGGTAGCTCTCTGTCCTAGATTTACCTTAGAAAAATTTGGGTTTATTTTTGGTAAGCATCATAGCCCTCTTTGTTTTGATGGACAACAAACTAACTGCATGCTTAAATTGCAAATGATTAAGAAAAAGCATCTCTAATTCAATGTAAGGCTCAGCTGCATTTTCATTATAAACAGGGTATTTTATTTTCCTTCTTGTTGCATCTTCTACCATATCATCTATGTCACTAACAAGTTCCCCATATTCATCACTGTCATAATATTTAAAAAAAAAAACCACCTCTTCTTCATCATCTCCATCACTTTCATCTCTTTTATCATCTTTATGCTCTCCATCATCTTCATCGTGTTCATCCCCTCCTTTAAATCCTCTTCACCATATTCATCCTCCATATTTGCATCATCTCCAGCATATCCATCATCAAAATTTGAGACATCATCTAAATTGTCTACATTCTCAACATTTTCATCATTATTATGAACGTTACCTCCAAACCCTACACTATTCACTTCCATACCGTTATCTCTAACTGCATTATCCTAATTAAGCTCATTATGTTCATCCCCAATCATTTCAACAGGGACCATGTTCAATATAAATATCAATACCACTTATAACCATCATCTCACTAACCATACGTAACACATTAGCATCATCTTATACAACCCTCAAACCATTAGATAGTTCAAAACCAGGCATAAGATAACAAATCTTTTTCACATTATTATACCCACTTTTTTTTTACATACATTAACCAACCCAAAGTAGTTGGGTAAGTCAGGATCAAATTCAATTTCATCCACAAAACTACCCTTATAACTAAGATTACCAGCCATATTAACTAAACATCCCGCATGGTGAAAGCTCATAATTACCTCATCAAATGTCATTATGCCAAACTGTAATGACGAACCCTAGGAAAAGTAAGAGACAAAGTAAGAATGGTGAAAAAAACCCTACAGTTAAAGTGAGAAATTGAGGTATAGCACATGATGCTCAACATATTCATAATAATTTTGTTTTCCAACTAATTCTTTACAAACATTTGGTTTAAGAGGAATATATGGAACATTAAATATAGTTACAATCATCATAGGAGATATGAACAGTATAGTTAACTATTTATCATAAAAGTGGATGTGTATGGTGAAGGAATATCTATAATGATTGTACAAGAGTGCCAGCTAATAGAATATGTTAACAAAATGCTTTCAAATTGATACAAGCATTTCTTAGCATTGGTGATGAGCATTAAATAATAGTTATATTATCTAAAAAGAGGACACTTTTTGATTGAAAATAATCAGCATAGTCCAAATTATTTAATGGATTATAAAATCACCACTTCTTTTCAACTAACTTGGCTTCCTAATTTGATTACTTTCCATTTCCCCATTCGCAATAAGAAGAGAAGTCATAATTCTACAACCGATTCATTACCTCGCATGATAAGTTCTGAGTTATTTATCTTTTTCATTATCACAAATGCAACCAAAATGCTTTAAGAGATAAAGGAAAACTAGAAAGGAGATGACTATATTCAATGTAAGGCTAACTTAGATTAGTCAAGAGGAGTATGAGGGAGCATCCTGTACATATAGTAATGAAACCTTAAATTTGAAAAGAAGATTAGTAATAAGTAAGTTAGTGGCATTATGTATTAAGCTCATATCTTTGTTTCATGCAATGTGACATTACGTACTAAGCACGTATAATTGTTTCATGCAATAGCTCAAGGAGGTCATTCAGGTTGGTTAAGTATGTGTAACAAGATAAGTTTTTTTTTTTCATAAGTTACAAAGGGATTTATATCAATACGTAAGGACTACAAAATATGTTCAAATAATAAGTGTGAGAAAATGGATTCTCCTACTTTACTTCATTGCTACCCATTCAAACTAAGTATGGTCTAACATCAACATAGATTTTATAGAAGGCTTACCTTAATCACAAGGATATTTAGTAATATTTTCATTATTCCATCCATATATGGTTGTACAAATTGCTAGAGAATGCAAGTCAAATCCTCTTGTGATCTAACTAAATGATCTCATATAACTACTAACATGATGCTTTACATACTTACCATTAATAAGTTAAATAGTTAACTTATTGTCAAAAGTTAGCAAGTTAACAATTTAAGTTGTAAGGTAGTAGATAATTTGTCTTATAGTCTACTTGCTAGAGCTCTAAGGTGGTTCTTAAAAGGAAGCTTATATTATGCTTTTTCTACAGAGATATGTTTTTTTTCCAAATATTATTTACCTCTCTTTAATAAGCCTTTCTTTAATACATTCAGATATGAATTGTTAATTTTCCAAAAGCTCTATCTAGTCTTTGGAGGATAGCTTTGCAGTGTTGTTATATTTAACTTAACTGTGTTGAAACACAAAAATAAACATATGCTACATTCTATATAAGTTTAAAAGTCTTATATCAAGTTAATTTAGGAATGTAAACTCTTTGACAATTGTTTCGTAATAATTATAATATTAATGTGTTTATATATAAGGGACAATAAGATGAACAACTTTTCAAACTATAACCCTTTTTGTTTTTTGGGACTTTTGGAACTATAAAGAATTGAGACTTTCGTGATACATGGAATATAAATCCAAACCTTATCAAACTTTCAGTAAATTCATTTTTCATCAATAATCTTTCTAATATAGTGGAGAAATTTGAAAAAAAAAGCATCAAAATAGAATAAGACAAAATACAAAAGGAAAGTATAACAGTCCTTAGAAAGGGAATCCAATGATGGTATATATGGTACTATCATCATTGACCAGAATGATATCTACCATGTACCTTATAAATGACATTATAGAAGTTACCTCCATCTTCTCTTCATCTTAACATTGAAAATTAATACACAAATGAACAAAATAATGAGTAGATGGAACTTACTTGACAATTATAGGAGAGAAATAGGAAGGTAGATCAACCAGATGATGCGTGAATGACACAACATAACCCCTTGAATGGAGAATAGAAGACGGATTAGCCGATGGTGATGTGTTAAGTCATTAAATTGCACTTATTTTGGACTTAATTATCATTAATGTGTTGAAATTATTATCCGAAATTAATGGAATTATCTTATAATTTTTTACAGATAGTTTTCAACACCTTATAGACGAAATGAAATAAAAAAGATGCAAAAGATTAAAAAAATTTGAAATTCCCAATTTGACAGCAATTCAGTGATTAAGCGTGGGCACGCCTAAGAATAGAATAAATCTGCAGATCAAATTTCAAAAGTCAAATTCGAACTTATCATAATCTTTAAAGATTATCTTGCCATCTTTCAAGGGGATTACCTACCAAAAATAGGGGAGTGCATTATCTGGGAGAATCAAGAAAAGATAAGGAAGAGATAAGCATAAAGGGGGAGAGTTGGTGATTAACGCAAGTTTTTTTCATATGAGGTTTTAGATTAGGATTTCGTAGGTTATGGGCTGCTGCCGTTTTCCCCTTCTGTCTTTTACGATTTTTGCACACTTTCAATTAATTTTCTCGTATTTTTCCAGTAAAGAACTAGGGATGGAGACCTTAAGCTTTGTTATTTCTTTTGTTTTCAATTCTATTATGAGTAGCTAAACTCTTTGTCTTGGTTGAGGGGATCTATGTTATCTGGTATTATGGTGAGATGATTTGAATAGAGTTTATGTTGTTAATAAACATTGGATATCTTCATATCTATTCTTCTAATTGAATTTGTTAGTATTTAGGTGCACAATTAGAGATTAATTGGTTCAATCGCTAGATTAACAGAATATGACGTTTAGTTTCAATGATCATAAGTAGCAATTAGGATTAACTTCTCAACGTTATGGTTGAAAATTCTAAGAAGATATTCGCTTGATTGATTGCATGTCGTAAATGTATTTCGCTTGTCGTTGGTTCTTGATTCATAATGCTATTATTCAGTTACACCTACGATCGTATCTAGGTTATTGTTTAATAAGAATATCAGGATACATATTTCTAGTCATTAAACTTAAGAGGAAACTCCCCCAATGAATGTTTGTTAATGATTACAATTTTATATCAAGGATCCATAATAGCATGATAACATCGGTGACCTAAAAACTAAGATATTTTCTCATTGAATTTTCATATTCAAGAATTATTTTTGATTTGTGATTTTTCTCATAATTTTCGTATATTGTCGTGACCAAACCCCCCCCTTTTACTTTCGTTATTTGTTCCGTTTGAATTCGTAATTTCATTAGCGTAAATATTCCTCGTGGGAACGATATCCACTTACCACTACTACATTAATTTGTATTAAAGGAAGTGATTTTTTATAATTTGGTTGCAGGCGACAATATCACCAAATTTTTACGCCGTTGCCGGGAAATTTTGATGGTTTATGTACGTTACATGTTCAAACCAATCAGATAATTTACAATACAATCCTGAGATTGAAAAGACAGCGAAAAGACTGCGAAAACAAACCAAACAACAAAAAGAGATGCAGAGGATGGATAGAATAACCACAAACCGCACCCTTCGCGAACTAGCAGTGTCAATGGACACGCAATAGCCACACTGCATCAATTTTCCGAATTTAGGTCATAACTATACTTTCGAATTAAAATATGGACTGATTCACTTATTACCTATTTTCAAGGGTTTACCGGGAGAAGATCCGTACAAGCACTTGAAGGAATTCGACGTAGTTTGCATGGGTATGAAGCCGACTAATGTGAAGAAAGAACAGATTAAGCTGAGAGCTTTCCCGTTTTCCCTTAAAGACGATGCGCAAGATTGGACATATTATTCAGCCGAAGAAAACATGCAAACGTGGGCTAAAATGAAAAGACTTTTCTTCGAAAAATATTTTCCAACATCGAGAGCAACTAATATTCGAAAAGAGAACTGTGGAATTCGACAACACATGGGAGAAACACTCTACAAATATTGGGAGAGATTCAAGAAATTATGCACTAGCTAATATTTCCACACCACCAAATAACCGAAAAGTTATTAATTAAATACTTCTATGAAGAACTCTTGCTTTATGATAGGAGCATGATCGACATTGCAAGTGGTGGTGCCTTAGTCGACAAAACGCCAACTACTGCAAGAGAATTGATCACAAATATGGCCTCCAACATGCAACAATTTGGCATTCGTATGGGACAAGGGTCAAAGGGTGTGAATGAAGTTAGTGCAACTTCATTGGAAAAGAGATTGGATGACCTCACTTCTTTGGTGCAACAATTAGCGGTCACTAGGAAAGAAGAAGCTAAGGTATGTAATATATGCTCAATGTTAGGATATTCTACTGATTTATGTCCGATTTTGTAGGAAGAAAACGCAGAGCAAGTGAATGCTGTGGGAGGATTTGTTGGACCAAATCAAAGGAAGTACGACCCGTTCTCCAATACTTATAATCCGGGGTGACGGGATCACTCAAATTTGCGATATGGGAATCCTCAAGGGCAGCAAGTAACCACGATTTTCAATCGTATAGACAACCATACGTGCCACGTCAAAATCGAAATATGACATCAACTATCGAGGGTAAGTCTTTTTTGGAAGATATAGTGCACACTTTGACCACTAACACTTTGACATTTCAACGGAATACTGAAGCAAGTATCTGAAATTTGGAAAATCAACAATGGAATTTTGAAACCCAGTTAAGTCAAATTGTAGCTGCCGTCAATCGAATGGAAGCACAAAATTTTGATACTTTTCTAGCACAATCGAAGGTTAATCCTAGACAAAGTGCAAAGGTTATCACATTTCGAAGTGGTAAGGAACTATAGGAACCACTTTCGAAAAATTCCGAAAGAGAAGTAGAGGAAGAAATCACGCACATAGCATCCCCACCTAAATTGACACAAAAAGGTGTACAAAACAAGGTTCTCCCACCTCCTTTTCCTAGTCGATTCACAAAAGCAAAGAAGGAAAAACAAGAAAAGGAAATTTTGGAGACTTTATGAAAGGTTCAGATAAATATCCCTCTCCTTGATGCAATTAAATAGATTCCACGATATGTTAAATTCCTTAAGGAGCTTTGTACATCAAAGAGGAAATTGAAATTCGATGAGAAGGTCCAACTGGGAGAAAACATTTCAGCAATTTTACAAAAAAATAGCTTCCACCGAAATGTCAAGATCCAGGTATGTTTACTATCTCGTGCCAAATTGGTAATTTGCGGATTGAAAGAGCTATGTTAGATTTAGGTGCGTCCATAAATGTTATGCCATACGATGTGTATAAATCTTTGAATGTTGGACCTCTTAAAGAAACTAACGTAGTGATTCAATTAGCAGATCGCTCAAATGCTTATCCGAAAGGTGTGTTAGAAGACATATTGGTTTAAGTAGGAAACATGTTTTTTCGGCTGCTTTTTATATTTTGCAAATGGGCACGGATGACACATCCTCCTCCACTCCGATTTTATTTGAAATGATGTTTTTGAAAAAGACTAGAACCAAAATAGATGTTCATGATGGATCTTTAACTATGGAATTTGATGATGACTTAATTAAGTTCAATATTTATAATACCATGAAAATTCCAGATGATGAACAATCTATTGTTTCTATAGATTTTATTGATACATGGATGCAAGAGAATTAGATATTAGATGGCAAAGATGACGTTGAATTAATTTTGGTCATGGAAAAGGCATCACAGTGGTATGGTAGTGAGGAACCTGCGTTATCTAGTAAACAAGAGGAGAAGACGTTAGTTTCACAAGGAGATGAAGAGTTGTTATTCTTTAGTGAAAAAATGGAAAAGGCACCAACATACTAACCCTGCGTTTGGTTAGCGTCTGCAGACGCAAGGACGGAGGACAAGGACATAACCGTTCTGTCCTAAGTGGTGTTTGCTTGCCGTCTTCGCTCATTTTTGTTCCGTCTTCAAAGGACAAAGACAAAAATTTTTGTCCAATTCAAAACTATGGTACAGAAATTCTTGTCCATAGGACAAGAATTACAAAAGACCAACATACCCTCTCATTAAACATAATAATAATAATAATAATAATAATAATAATAATAATAATAATAATAATAACAACAACAACAATAATAATAATAATAATTATTATTATTATTATTATTATTATTATTATAGTAATAATAATAATAGTTCTTATAATAATATTAATACATAATAATAATAATAGCAATAATAAAATAATATTCAAAATATTAACAAAAATAATCATAGTATTAAAATTAATATAATAATAATATTATTATTATTAACAAAATATTAATATTAATTAATAATAATATTATTAATTATTATTAATGAATATTAATGATATTGTATTAATTAATAATATAATATTATTAATTAATATAATATTAGTATTATTAATATATAATTAATATAATATAATATTATTAATTATTAATTAATATATTATTAATATTCATTGATAATAATTAATATTATATTAATTATTATTAATATTCATTAATTATAATTAATAATAATTAATAATTAATATTAATATTAATTAATAATAAGTAATTAATATTAATTAAAATATTATTATTAAGTAATAATAATTAATATTAATAATAATGTATTAATTAATAATATTATATTATTAATTAATATTATTAATTGATATTAACTAATATTAATAATATTGTATTAATTAATAATATATTAATTTATATTATTAATTAATTAATTATAATAATTAATAATAATATAATATATTAATTAATAATAATATTATTATTTAATAATAATTAATAATAACTATTATTAATATCAATTAATAAAATATTAATAAAATATTATTAATTAATATAATATTATTAATATATAATTAATATAATATAATATAATTAATTATTAATTAATTAATATATTATTAATATTCATTAATAATAATTAATATTATATTAATTATTATTAATATTCATTAATTATAATTAATTATAATTAATAATTAATAATAATTAATATTAATAATTGATATTAATTAATATTAATAATATTGTATTAATTAATAATATATTAATTTATATTATTAATTAATTAATTAATAATATTTTGTTAATAATAATAATAATATATTATTATTATTATTATATTAATTTAATACTATGATTATTTTTGTTAATATTATGAATATTATTTTTATTATTGATATTATTATTATTATTATTATTATGTATTAATATTATTATAAAATTATTATTATTATTATTATTATTATGTTTATTATTATTATTATTATATTATTATTATTAATAATATTATTATTGATATTAATATTAATATTAATATAATATTATATTATATATTATTATTACTACTAGTATTATTTTTAACATTATTAATATTATTTTATTATTTCTATTATTATTAATATATTAATATTATTATTATTATTATTATTAAACATAATAATTATAATATCATTAATTATAATAATCATAACAACATCAATAATAATATTAATAATAATAATAATAATAATAATAATAATAATAATAATAATAATAATAATAATAATAATAATAATAATAATAATAATAATAATAATAATAATAATAATAATAATAATAATAATAATAATAATAATAATAATAATAATAATAATAATAATAATAATAATAATAATAATAATAATAATAATAATAATAATAATAATAATAATAATAATAATAATAATAATAATAATAATAATAATAATAATAATAATAATAATAATAATAATAATAATAATAATAATAATAATAATAATAATAATAATAATAATAATAATAATAATAATAATAATAATAATAATAATAATAATAATAATAATAATAATAATAATAATAATAATAATAATAATAATAATAATAATAATAATAATAATAATAATAATAATAATAATAATAATAATAATAATAATAATAATAATAATAATAATAATAATAATAATAATAATAATAACAACAACATTGAATTACATTAACAAGTCTTATTACACTACAGGGGTATTTCTGTCATTGATACTGTTTTTTGTTTTGAAGACGGCAACCAAACACATTTCTATACTCAGGACGAGGACAATAATCTCTGTTCTGTCCACTGCAACCAAACATCTCCTTGTCTTCAATTCTTGTTCTGTTCTGTCCTCTCCTGTTCCGTCTAGTCCCGTCTTTGCATGCTGCAGACGCTAACCAAACGCAGCGTAAGGCATTGACGAATCTGCGGTATCTGACAACAAGGAGGAAGACACGTCACATTGGCAAGGAAGTGATAAGTCGGTGTTGTCCAGCAAGCAGGAGGAGACGTTAACATGTGAATTGGAGACCACCGAACCACCTCTTCATCAATTCATGTTCATGGAAATACCCAGAAATTTGGACAAGATACTACCATCGTTGACCAGCCCACCAACACTTGAATTAAAGAGCTTACCTAGTCATCTAAAATACATCTTTTTAGGAGAGAAAGATACATTGCCTCTTATTATTTCTAATCAACTTTTGGATGTGTAAGAAAGTCAACTGGTTAGCGTTTTAAAAGAAAATAAAAAAGCTTTCAGTTGGACGGTAGCCGATTTGAAGGGAATTAGTCCCACTATCTACATGCACCGAATTTTGATGGAAGATGAAGCGAAGGAGGTGAGGCAAGCACAGCGTCGTCTAAACCCACCCATGATGGAAGTAGTAAAGAAAGAGATTTTGAAACTTCTTGATGCAGGCATCATTTACCCAATTTTCGATAGTAAGTGGGTAAGTTCAGTCCAAGTAATTCCAAAAAAAAATGGTGTAAAGGTAATTGAAAATAGCAATGGTGAGTTAATTCCAACTTGTGTCTAGAATGGTTGGAGGGTATGTATAGACTATAGAAAGTTCAATTCAGTTACTAGAAAAGATCACTTTATGCTTCCATTTATTGATCATATGCTTGAAAGACTTGGGGGAAAATCTCACTATTGTTGTCTAGATGGCTATTTAGGATATCATCAGATTTTAGTGGCACCTAAGGATCAGGAAAAGACAACCTTCACATGTCCATTCAACACCTTTGCTTACTGACAAATGCCATTTTGATTGTGCAACGCACCCGTGACATTCCAACGGTGTATGGTAAGTATTTTCTCCAATCTTGTGGAAAATTGCATGGAAATTTTTATGAATGATTTCACGGTATATGGGGAATCTTTTGAAACATGCATTATCAATATTGAAAAAGTGCTAAAACGTTGCATTGAAACTAATTTGGTTTTAAATTACGAAAAGTGTCACTTCATGGTTGATCAAGGCATTATTTTGGGCCATATTGTTTCTTTGAAAGGAATTGAAGTCAATAAAGCTAAGATAGATGTTATTCAATCTTTATCTTACACCACGAATGTGCAAGAAGTTCGTTCCTTTCTTGTTCATGCAGGATTTTATTGGAAATTTATCAAGGACTTCTCCAAAATTGCGCAACCTATGTGTAAATTGCTCTAAAAAGACATAAAATTTGATTTTGACGAGCCATGCAGAAGTGTGTTTAATTAGCTGAAGGAACGACTTACTACAACGTCAATAATTCAACCACCATGATGGGACATGCCCTTCGAATTGATGTGTGACGTGTCGGATTATGCAGTTGGCGTTGTGCCGGGTCAAAAAATGGACAAGGTACCTCATGTTATTTATTATGTTTCTATGACACTTAAGATGCCCAAAAAAATTATTCCACAATGGAGAAGGAGTTTTTAGTAGTCGTCTTTGGGTTGGAAAAGTGTTGGGGACGAAGGTGATTATCTACTCTGACCATGCAGCGCTAAAGTATTTGGTAAACAAGAAAGAAGCCAAATCGAGATTAATTCGATGGATATTACTGATCCAAGAATTCAATGTGGAAATTTGGGACAAGAAATGAGCAGAAAATCTGGTGGCCGATCACTTAAGCAGGATCACATCGAGTACCACGCCTGATGTTCTTCACTACAAGTTTCTGAATGAAAGCCTTTTCACAATTCAACAGGCAATTCCTTGGTATGCGGACATAGTGGACTTTTTAATAACTAAGTCTATACCTAGTGATCTATCTAGAACTCAGAGAGATAAAATCAAGCGAGAGGCTAGATATTATGTTTAACACCCCTTACCATAGGACATATACCGGGACGCCCGTAGGTCATCCCGATACACACCCTACGATAAGGGTGCGCTACGGACCATCACTGACACTTCACATGGCATCAATATGAAAATCACTAATTTTTGAAACCATAAATTTTTTTCACATATCATCAAAAGCAGTAATTTACACAACTGTTATTTTTTGTACATTACTCCAAAAGAAAATCAAACATAAAACCTAGCTAGGTCATCCCTCAAAAAGTGCTAGCTGACCGACCTGTGAGCCATGACTTCTCTTGCCAACTCGATCCACACGGCAGGAAAAGTCTCTCAGGAGCTAGGAGTCTACTCTCTCGGTCCTGAAAAATAATTTGCAATTTTGGGTGAGTTTGCGAACTCAGTGAGGGACCATCATTGATGGTTCACCCAATTCATGCATATACACAGATATTGTACAGTCATTTCACCAAAACACATTCAGAAGTACCACACGATTATTATATCACTCAAAGGAACCAAATCAAATGCACATGTAATACGTATGTGACGATTTTTCCAATTTATTATGTTGTTGTGACCGAGCACCTAAAACTGTCCCATTAAGGGCGCATTAAACGGTGAACCTTAGGCTCTGAATCACTGTAGGCTCAAGGCCCTATTACGTTGAGCTTTAAGCTCTTGGTGGCTGCTCCGGTCACAACTACCAATTACTGATCATGCAATTATGCATGAAATGCATATGTCTAAATAAAGCAAAGACAATATCATATTCGATCCCAAATGAATACATTCACACAAGTAGTTCACATTAATCACATTAAAATCACATATAGCACTTCTATGTCATACTCTCCCAATACATCGGACCTCCCGTCCGGAATCCAATCATAAACAAACGCAATCGTCCCACCATTATTTTCCACAGAGTTATAAGTGAAGAATTATAATCACTTACTAATTGAGGAACCATCTAGGTTACTCACCAAATAGTTTCCGAACTAATGTCGGGAAATCTCGGCAACGTCCGTGGGATGACGTTCCAACTGTGCCTCTATAATAATCACAATATTCACATGTCACTAAATGCACAATTAGAAATATTAAATAATACACATGTAGCAATTTAGATGTGTACAATGCATGTTCGTGAGATTCCCGAAATTTCTCATAATTCACATCACAAAAGATTCCCCTATGTCTTAGGAACCTATAGACACCATAATTACTCAATTTGGACCTCTATAGGTCCAGATATTGCCAAGCTTTACTCAATTCTCTCACTTGGATTCAACCCCTAAATCTCAATTAAATCCCACAAAGTCCACAATTCTACATGGAGAGGTATATAATTGTCTTATGAATTCGACACCTCGAGAATGAGGTCAATCGGGGGTTGGATGGCGAAGATATAAGCAAAAGAAGCTTTAGGACAAAACAAAAGATAAGAGAGCTTGACTTATTTTCCTCTCTTCCACCATCTGAATTTCTAACATGCATAACGTTTTACACACTTATAAAAAAATTACAAACAAGATCTCATTGGAAAGATAACAAGAAACCCTACAAGTTCCATGAAGGGCTCACAAACCAATCTCACCTCTAAAGGTGCTAAAAACTACTTCAAAGTTACTGCCCATAAATGACCATATGAACAGTAACTGTGTTCTTCCAATCCTCATAACTTTTTACTCATAACTCCAAATAAGGTACATTATACACCATTAGAAATCTCTCAACATTTTCTATAATCTTAAAGAAGACCCCTTAATCCAATTCAATCTATAAGAGGGTCAAAAACCCAAACCAAGTTTCTTCCCAATGAAACAGTAAAACTACCATATGAACAGTAACTGCACTCTACTAAAAGAAATCCTATCTTTCCATTCCTTATGCTAAAAATTCCAAGTTTTATGCCAAAGAAAGATCAAAACATGTTCTACAAGTTTCATGAATAACTTGGAAGCAAAATCAACCTCTAAACAACTCAAATTCTCAAGCAAAGCTTCTTCCTATATAAATCTCATTCTCACAGTAACAAAATCTTCCAACATTCATAACTTTCCAACCAATTGTCCAATAATTACATACCATATAGCAATAAAAAGCTCAGACAATGTAATACAATTCTCAAGAAGGACTCCAAAGCAAATTCCCATTCAAACTAGGTCAAATCCTCTCACTAAGGTGGCTGTCCTGTAAGGGTTTAAGAAATCAGCATTTAACCTAAACCATAACAAAACATTACAAATTTATATCCAACCATCCTTACATCCAAAATTCACAAAAAATACCTCATTAGAAAGATACAACAATCCTCTACAACATTCCAGAAGGTCACTTGAACCAATTTCACCCTTAACAGTCCCAAATAAATGGCAGAAAATAAAAAGCACAAGACCTATACACTTAGAGCATTGCACACCAAAGGCTGAATTGCCACTTGAACATTAACACACCATAACTTTCAACGTAAAAATCAAACAAATTCATACTTAGTGGCGTTAAAAATATAACACAAAAATATTCAACTTTCATGAAGACCAAAGTAGCAAATTCAATCCAATTCAATCCTAAAAAAATCATCAAAGTTTCAGGTGACAAGGTTCGGATACTATTCACACAGTGCCTAACAATTCACTTTTCATGCCAAATTTAAAATCATTAAGCTCTGAATTGGACAAAACTTCCTTATTATGAAATCTAGCCATACTTCTTAAGTTTAAGTTAAAATAAACCTCAGCTCAATTGGACAACCATATAACAAGTTATGAGTCAAAATCTGAAACCTACACAACTCACATTTTTCCAGATTTCCTCCCTACCTCCTCCCCTTACATTCTATCACTTTACCTACATCACTATGCATCCATTTGCACCTCTAATTCAGCCATAAATTCATCACAACATTTACTTGTATAATATAGCATAATTGGAAGCAACAATATACACAAATTTTCTTCCCTAAATATCCATTCATCTACCATTATTCAAACATCAAAAATCAATCCAAAACTAATTCATAACCAATTCACAACATATTCAACCTCACACATATTTATACTTACACCCAAATAATCCAACCACTATCTTTATGAAATTAATGTTCAATTAATCCCCATGAATGCTTCTAACTACTAAATGAAAGAACATAATGCACAATTCTCACCTAAACAAGTTGTAAACTTTAAATTCTTCAAATCCCTCCAACTTTCCCTATCATATACAACCATCAACTCTCAAGGCTTAGCTTAGGATTTTTCTTTGTGAACAAAGGAAGAGGAAGCACAAAACATAGGAGGGGTCTTTGTGTAGTGAAGAAGAGTAGAAATTCTAGCAAAAAGAAGGGAGAAAAATCAATGAAGAAGGGGAGAAGAAGCCACCTACGGATGAGAGCTCTTTTTAACTCATCAAAGTGATTTTTTAGAGTTTTTAAGGAGAAGGTCGTGGAAGACTAAAGCTCTTAGGTTAATTTAATAATCTTATAGTCTAAGACTAAGTAGGCAAGTGGCATGTGTCACTTGCCACTTGTCTTTTTCTTAAACCCCTTTTAGGATCTTCCCACTTTCAATTCAATTTCTAATCCAATTTGTCTCCAAATTCCAATGGCTCAAAGTTCATAATTCCTAAAATCATATGTCTAAATGTCCAGTGTCATTGGACAGTCATTTCAAAGATCAAAATCCACTCGATCGCCACTTGGCAATTTTTTTCATCCGGCATTTTTTCAAAAATTCGTAAAAATTTCTAAAAGTCCCTAAAAATGTAAAACACTGATAAATCACTCCAATTCAATTTTTCAAACACAAATATCACATAATTCACAAATAAATACATATGCCGGGAAATGTCATGAATGCATGTACAATCATGTGCATGTGCAAAAATTATCATTCATATAAATATAGAGGCTATACGATGCATGTGCATGCCGAGATATATTTAAACATTTCTAACCCGTCCTAATTTACCAAAATACCCTTCCCATCGGTGATGGGATGTTACATTATGTTTGGGATGAACCTCACCTTTAGAAATTTTATTCTGATCAGATTGTTAGGAGATGGGTCACAGATGCTGAAATTTCATCTATCTTGCATTTTTGTCATTCATCTGTGTGTGGGGGACATTTCGGTCCCAAAAGAATTGCTCGTAAAATTTTAGAATGTAGATTGTTTTGACCTAATTTATTTTATGATTCTTACATGTTTTGCAAGTCTTGCGATCGTTATCAAAGAATAGGTAACTTGGGATCAAAGAATCAAATGCCACTGACGAACATTCTGGTATGTGAGATTTTTGATGTTTAGGGAATAGACTTTATGGGTCCTTTCCCTTCCTCTTGTGGTAAGAATTACATTTTGTTGGTAGTAGACTACGTTTCGAAATGGGTTGAAGCTAAGGCTACTATATCTAACGATGCTAAAATCGTGATTGATTTTGTTAAATCCAATATTTTTGTCAAGTTTGGAATGCCTCGCGCTATCATTAGCGATCGAGGAACCCATTTTTGCAACAAGATTTTTGAAGTGTTGTTGAAAATATGTGGCATTACACACCGAGTCTCTATCGCCTACCATCCGCAGACAAGTGGGCAAGTTGAGGTATCCAATAGAGAGATGAAGTCTCTACTAGAAAAGTGGTAAATCTGAATAGAAAGGATTGGAGCCTACGATTGGATGATGCTTTATAGGCATACCGAACTGCGTACAAAACTCCTATAGGCATGTCGCCTTACAGGTTAGTTTTCGGGATGCCTTGTCATTTACCTGTGGAAATTGACATAGAGCTTATTGGGTTGTGAAACAGTTGAACATGGATCAATTAGAGGTTAGTAACAGTAGGAAATTGCAACTGCAGGAATTAAAGGAGATTCATAATGAGGCGTATGAAAATTCAAAAATTTACAAGGAAAAAACTAAGGCTTTTCATGATAAAATGATTTCTAGGAAACATTTTTCCATCGAACAAAAAGTTTTTCTTTATCATTCAAAGTTTAAGTAATTTCTAAGAAAATTACGACCATTTATTGTTACTAACGTTTTTTCTCATCGTGCGATAGAAATTCAGAGTTTAGATATTTCTAAGGTATTTAAAGTTAATGGTCATCGCCTTAAACCGTATTATGAAAATTTTTTGGTCAAGCAAGTGGAAGAAATAAAGTTGGTACCTCCAACCTATTTCTAACCTGGTAAGTAACGACACAGGTCCAGCTAACGACTTTAAAGAAGCACGTTCGGAGAAACCCGTAAATTTTTCAAGTTCGTTTATGTTATTTCTTTAATAATTTTTATTTTCATTATGTTATTTTATTTAGTTAGGAATGTCAATTTACTTTTTTTTTAAATTTCTGTCATTTTTATTTTTCTTTTCATTTTTAAAAACATTTTCATTTGAAAAAAAATTAAAAAAAAACAAAAATTTTAGGTGTACCACCCCTCCCCTGTTTTCCCTCTCTATTTTCCCTATTTGTTTTACCCCAAATTTCTTCTCTCGTCCTCACTCTTAAACTGTCGATACTCTACCCAATTTCACCTTAGTTAATCAATTTCATCCTATACATTCAACTCTCATATTTCATTGCCTACTCACCCATCCAACCTCATTTATGATTTTGGTGTTACGTTATTGTCTTCTTTGGCAGGTTATCTCCACGAATTGGCACAATGCCCAGGAAGAAGAGTAACTCCTAAAGGCTTCCCACACCCATAAGATATGCTGCTGATGTCTCCCCACCTTAACCCTCTTCACAGACCACCGAACCAACCCATACCCCAGCTCCAGCCCCAACGTTCCTTCATCCAGCACCACGCACCTGCCTAGGCACAAGGAGAGGCAAGAAGGTTGAAATCTGAAGCATGTTGACTACTAAGGTGGCGGGCTGCACTTCCTTCGTGTTTGCCAAAGATACAGCCCGATTCCAACACCTACGTAAACGGAAGATTTACCCCTGTAAGTCTATTCATTTCGATACACTTGAAGCCTTGCGTGTGTATGACTCTTTTATGCAATTGATGGGCCCCATTGGATGGAGTGTTTTTGCCCGAATAAATTGCCCTGCTTTTGTTGAATTAACCAGATAATTTTATAGCACCTTCCAATTCAATTGTGATAAAAGATTTTGATATGTTTACGAAAGAGGCTGTTAAATTTAGATTGATGGGAAAGGAATTTACGTGTTCAATTGTTGAATTCAATGTTGCCTTGGGATTTCTGTCCACTGTTGAAATTGAGAATAAATTATTTATCAATGCTCAATGTGATTTTCATGAAGATTTCAATGCTTCGGAGTTATGGCGTCAGTGGTCTGTTGATACCCATCCTTATAATGTTAGCCTTTCTAAAAGTTTTTTTCTTCGAAATCCTATTTTTAAAATTATCCATAGGTTGCAAGCATTTAATTTTTCTGGTCAAAAGTATGCTGTGGGTACTTTATCTAAGGTCGAATTTCATTTCTTGTGGTGCATGGATAGGCATATTCCAGTAAATTTGGATTTTTGTTTCATGACCCAATTTCAATCTGTGTTGCAAAAGAAATCTAAACCTTTGATTCTTGGGTCATATATCACACAATTAGCGGTTAATTTGGAAGTGTTGGATCTTGATAACACTAATATGAATGAGGCTTGTGGTATAGAGCTGTTGGATTTAGATTGTTTGTGCAAGATGGGCATTGCAGATCTTAGTCATGGTCATTTTACTTTCACCATGCCCGGCCCAACTACTTTTCCCACCACAAGTACTTCAACTGGACGACGTAGGGCACCACTAGTTAAACCTAGTACACAACAACAACAAGACACTGATGTGGAAGCTCGTCTCAGTAGGATTGAACGGACAATGCACCGATTGGAGCCCAACTTGATGGCCTAATGGGAGCATGAAGGATTTCAAGCACCACATCTACCAACTCCTTGATTTCGGCAACTCCAAATAGAGAAGCTTTCGTTCACTCTTTTTCTTTATCTTTATGCTTCTTTAACATTGAGGACAATATTGGTTTAGGTGTGGGGGAAAGATTTGGACTTTTGATGTGAAAATTTCCAGTCTTTTGTGAATATTCTTGATTGGTGTGTGGTTTTTATTGATTTTTGCGTGTTGTTTTGCATGTTGAGTTATGAACCTTTGTCATAGTAGTTTGGATGAGATTGGGTATATGCATGAAATTAAATTGGGCTAAGTGAGTTTTAAGACGAAACATGTTGATTGATTGCAATAGCTGATCTCATAAACTTAGTCAAAATTTTGACATTTGAGTGATAAGGTAAATTGTGGAATTAAGGTGAATTTTTTTAATTAAACCTGTGAACAAAATTTGAGCCTAAATGACATCACCTTTATGTCATGTTATTTTTTTAAATTGTGTGATGCTCATCTATTCATGTTACCTTCAGAACTTGCATGGAACCGGTTTGAATGTGTTTGATCACATAGGATATAGAAATGATTAAGGCCTTCTTTGTTTTTACACCCTTAGCTTAAAAATGACCCATCTAGTTATTTTCTTTTTTCAAACACGTTTGAGTCTTTAACCTTGTTTTTTTTTCAATTAATCACCCCATATTAAAACTAAAAACCCCATTAGCCTTTCTCTTTCACAAGTTGAATGAAGCATTGAGTAATTTGGGACTTTTGTGTTATATTGTGTTCTGAGATATTTTTATAGGTACTTCTACTCATGTGTTGTTATTTTGTTTTATTTTTATTGTTTTCCCTTCTCCTTAACGTATTCGAAAAAAGAGAAAAAAAAAAGAAAAGAAAAGGGAAAAAGGAAAAAATTCAGAAAAAGAAGAAAAAGAAAAAGAATAGTGGTACTAGTTAGTAATGAGTAGTTGTATTCCTTTTCATTCATGTTTATATCAGAATTTTAATTTACATGTCTCTTTTACTTGATGTTTTGTGAATGCTTGTGATTAACTCTTTTGCTATGTTTTTACCTCACCTGTGAGCCTAGCCCCATTATAATCCTGAATAAAGTCCTTATGATTTATTAGCTCATATGATCTGAATGAATGATAAATGGTGAAATTGCAAGCCTATGGTAGTGCAATATGTTAGAGAGAGATTTGAGCGAAACACTTTGCCCTCAAACACTTGAGTGTAAGAGCAAAATTCATAAGAAGAATTCATTTTGATTTCATGTTTGTTTTTGAACAAAGATGTCTTATTTTGACTGCGTTTATTTACATTGGTGAAAAGCAATTATGATATGTGATTTAAGTATCTTTGGCCCAAGATAATGGATTTTGTGCACTTGATCTTGTGAAGGATGAATTGACTGAGTGTAGTGGTTTGACATGTTTGCTCGAGAGCGAGCAAAGATTAGGTGTGGGGGAATTTGTTAAGTCATTAAATTGCACTTATTTTGGACTTAATTATCATTAATGTGCTGAAATTATTGTCTGAAATTAATGGAATTATCTTATAATTGTTTGTAGATGGTTTTCAACACCTTAGAGACGAAATGGAATCAAAAAGATGCAAAAGAATGAAGAAAATTTGAAATTTCCAATTTGACAGCAATTCAGTGATAAAGCGTGGGCACGCCTAAGGATGGAATAAATCTGCAGATCAAATTTCAAAAATCAAATTCTAACTTATCATAATCTTTAAAGATTATCTTTCCATCTTTCAAAGGGATTACCTACCGAAAATAGAGTAGTTCATTATCTAGGGAGAATAAAAAAAAAATAAGGAAGAGATAAGCATAAAGGGGGAGAGTTGGTGATTGACGCAATTTTTTTTCATATGAGGTTTTAGATTAGGCTTTCGTAGGTTGTGGGTTGTTGTCGTTTTCCCCTTCTGTCTTTTATGATTTCTGCACACTTTCAATTAGTTTTCTCATATTTTTCCAGTAAAGAACCAGGGATGGAGACCTTAAGCTTTATTATTTCTTTTGTTTTCAATTCTATTATGAGTAGCTAAACTCTTTGTCTTGGTTGGGGGGATCCATGTTATCTGGTATTATGGTGAGATGATTTGAATAGAGTTTATATTGTTAATAAATATTGGATATCTTCAAATCTATTCTTCTAATTGAATTTGTTGGTTTCTAGGTGCGCAACTAGAGATTAATTGGTTCAATCGCTAGATTAACGAAATATGACATTCAATTTCGATAATCATAAGTAGCAATTAGGATTAACTTCTCTACGTTAGAGTCAGAAATTTTAAGAAGATATTCGCTTGATTGATTACATGTCGTATATGTATTTTGCTTGCTAATTGATTCTTGATTCATAATGCTATTATTCAATTACACCTATGATCGTATCTAGGTTATTGTTTAATAAGAATGCTAGGATACATGTTTCTAATTATTACACTTAAGAGGAAACTCTCCCAATTAATGTTTGTTAATGATTGCAATTTTATATCGAGGATCCATAATAGCATGATAACATCGGTGACCCGAAAACTAAGATATTTTCTCATTGATTTTTCAGATTCAAGAATTACTTTCGATTTGTGATTTTTCTCATAATTTTCATATATTGCCGTGAACAAACCCCCCTTTTTACTTTCGTTATTTGTTCCATTTGAATTCATAATTTCATTATCGTAAAGATTCCTCGTGGGAACGATATCCATTTACCACTACTACATTAATTTGTATTAATGGGAGTGATTTCTTTTGAATTTGGTTGCAGGCGATAGCATCACCATGATGATGCATAAAGGAGGCAATACAACCCCTAAAACGGAGACTGGAAGGTGGATTGATCGATGACATTGGTGAAGGAGGCAAAACGAAGACAATGAATATTTGGGGATTGAAGTTTAATTAAGAATTCTATAAAATTTGATTTTTTTATTATGTAAAGAAAACTTATCACTGTCCAATGTGTATTTTTAATGTAGCATTTAAATTCCACTTAGCTCATCACAACCACTTTTATATATATTAATGACACATGTTTTACATGCCCACATTTCCGTCTAAAATTGTTAAAATTGAGCAGACTGGAAAAAATTTAGCCCTTAATTAAACATATTATAATGTTTGACCTAAATTAATTAAACTTAAAAACCTCTGGCCTCAATTTGGGCATTTAGCCCATTTAATCCTAAAGAGACACTTTTCTTTATCTTAGGTTTTAATTATCCAATTTTTTTTTGAAACCTACACGACAGTTCACATAATTAAGTATATAAAAGTATTTTCTTTATTGTGTTATGCTATTATATATTTCCATATTAATATTTGACCTCAATCAATTTTCACAATATTACACTCACAAATTTTGATTAATAGGATTTTGGAAGTTAATCTGTCTTTAGAATTTAGATACATTTTATTTTTAAAATTTGGGGTGGAGAAAATCTAAACTTTATAGTAAATTTAAGGCAAAAGGGTCACTTTTGACCTTAAGTTTTGTACCAATTGACAAGTTCGATTCAAACATTCTAGAGTGAATAATTCTAACCCTAACATTTTAAAAACATTAAATTGTAACCACACCCTAATGGAAAAGTTAAACCTCTATGTTAAATGCCAGGACAGCATTAACCTGTAATTTTTTAAATTATTTTTTTAATTATTTTTTGGATCCCATGTATCAGGTCATTGCTAGCATGGCAAAGTGGGACCCACTTTTTAAAAAATATATATTAAAATTTTAAATTATTTATAAAATTTGGACCTTTTTATTTAATTTATTTATAATTCTCTCTCCTCCCTTCTTCTTATTCTTCTTCTTTTCTCTCCTTCTCACACAGATACACATAACTGAAGTTCCTCTATTTATCCAGTTTGTAGGTTGGCAGATCATGATTGGAGAAGGCTCCATAGTGTTTCTTCTTTTAACTCCCTGAACTCAAATAAGCATACTAGTGATTTTTTTAGTAATGGAAAAAGAGGTGACATTTTTAGCATGTGATCTTTTTCCTTATCTCCGAAGGAATTTTCCTCTATGCAACATCCTTCAATTGATCTTTATAATGTACTAGATGACAAGTTGTAAAAATCCAATAAATGCCCGCTTGTTTCTTAGATTTCAGTTTTGTTTTGGGATTGTTTCCTAAATTTTGATCAGATTGATAATTGGAATCAATTGAAAGGCCAAAAAGAACAACTCAAGCAAATTCCATGTTCTTTTCATATTCACTCTCCTTCATGGATAGCAGTTTTGCATCAATATTGGAGATGAAAGACTATAGAGAGCATGTTTGTGAAAAAGTAGGCTTGCTCACCAATAAATCGGGATTGGCGCTTATACCATTGTATGTACAATAAATTTGAATGCAGTTGAGGAGGGTTTGCCTGGATAATATAGGTTGGATAAAGCCAATGTGAACTTTTGATATGTGTTTAATTGGTTATGAATTTATTCCATAATACTTAATGATTATTGTTATGAATTAGGATACTCACTTTAGTTTATATTTGATTTTAGGCCCAATGTAGAAGTGAAGGAGCTAAAGAGAGTAGAAAGCAATATATTTGATCCATTTTTGAAGATCCACACTCACTTGTCTTCATGGAGCAATAAGAAGAAGATTAAAAGCAAGAGAAGACAAGAAAACACCAAGAAAGATGAGATATATATTGAAAACATCAAAAGGAGGAGTGTAGAACATGGCTCACAACCATACATAGAAGCGTCATGTCTCATGCGCATGACACACCTTGCATGGGTATGAGACACCTCTCAAACCCATGCAAGGTGGCTCATCGCCATGAGCAATCACTCACCCTTGTAAGTCTTTGATAGCTCACCTGAAACCCTATATTTTTAATACAAAAACATCATTTGCTGGAAAAAATTGGACGTTTTTGTCTAGGAAACTTCGAGAGAAGATGAGAAGAAGGGGCAAAGTTCCATTCATTTGGAGACTCATGGTGAGCTAGCATCCTGACACAAGTTCGGAGGTGACATCAATACCGACAACCAGGTTAAACATTTTTTCTTTGTATTTTTTATTTCTTTCTCTCTTTAGGAATTGACTATGTTATCCAATGTGTATGGATTTGGGTTTTGTTTATGATGATCGTATTCTCATTATCGTTCGATTGTTTGTGTATGAACTCACAGATAAAATTTCAATATAATCCGTATTTGTTATATTTGATATTCATTTGTAGCGATTAATGGTCCATAATCATTAGGGATAATATAACCTAGGTTAAATAACCCAAGCTTTTGTGGTTATTGCCTTGATTAACTTGTTTTCCTAAATCATAATACGACTGTCCAATAAAATCTAAAAATCATATCCTAAGTTATTAGATGGCTAGGTTTAATTAATGAGCATCTCTTAATTAAACACGAATTAAGAGAAAACTGGAGTTAATAGAGCTTGTTAATCTACGATTAATAGCTACTAGGAGAGGTATAAGAATAACAATTCAACGAAATATGTCTAATTGAGTGTAGGCTGAGATTGAACTAAAGAACCAGATTCTTAACAAATTCATCACTTTCATCATTTTTACATGTTTTCTTTAATTTGTTTTTGTTAGTTTAGTTTCATTTTTATTTTCTTATTTCAAATCAAACAAAACCCCCCATACCCTAAACACCAGCTATTTTCATAATAAAAGTTAATCAAACACTCTTTGTTGGATTGATCTAGATTCACCACTGCTACAATAATAAGTCTAGTTTATTTTTGGTAGAGATATGACGTGCTACTATCAACTTGTGAGAAAATGCACAACTTCCCACCTATTAATAAATTCCAAAAGAACTATTTAAGCCTTTCAAAAAATTGATAGTATGCGGAACAATTCCCATGTTACTCGAGATGTAGATACAACTAACAAATTAAAGGTAAGCAATGATTCAAAATGATGCAAATAATCAGCAGGGTAAAATATACAAATTATGGACTCCATTTATTCATTACTTAACACGATAGAATACCATGGAGTCAATTTCATATTACAACATGGGAGTCAATTTCATATTACAACATGATATTATAAAACCTATTAATATCATATAACAGAGTGTTAGCAAGATATTGATTCTTCTAGATGTGCAACAATTTGTAAAGTGAATAACTAAACTCGATCAGCATTTTGAACAATAATGTGTTAGAGATTACTTGATGCAAAGATTAGAAGTGATTTATAAAGCCCATAAATTTATTAATGTTTTAGGTTGAAGATGTAGCCCCTCTTTGCATATAAATCACTTCAACTCATATACTTCCTATAAAGTCAAAAATAACTCCTTAGAATAAACTGTCGCTACAGAACGAAAGCAATGTTGATTTTTCTTGGACAACATATTTCAACATGAAGAATTTACATTGCAAAGCACAAACATACTGTTGCATTAAGTAAATAAAAAAAACAACTTTTGGTCTTACCTTTATAGAAATAAATATCAAAACAGGAAGAAACTCATCAGCTCCAAGAGGATTGTCATTTGAAGAAGAAGAAGCATTAAACAGCAAATTATTTATAACCTTGCAATAGTTGAGAATGCAAACAAGCTTGTCTCTTGGTGCTTTGTACATATTGAATTTTTATAGCTCTTTCTGGGCAAGCTACCAACAAAGACATAAAGATGCCTCGTTACTCTTAAATTGACAATAAATGTTTACAGTCTTAGGCTATCATTTTTAGTTGCCACCACGGGCAAATTGGAAGTTAAACTTTCTCTTTATTTCTCCGTCGTTTAGGAATCCCTTTACCAAAGATAATAAGAAGATCAAGGTCAATATTTCAGCATCTTTACAAATCCCAAACTTCAATCTCAAAGTCTCCAAGACTATGAAGCACGAACACGGAAAAATGTCGTCGTGTCCGTGTGGTGGACACGTGTCCGACACGGACACGCGGTGGACACGTGTCGGACACGTGTTCATATGTGTCGTAATAAAAAATTATTTTTTCAGCTCGGACATGCGCGCGGACACAGCTGGAGTCGGCTTAGACACGTCTTAATATGGCTCGTAGCAATTTTATGAATTATTAAAAATTTTATTTAGTTGATACGGTAGTCTTCCTTATTTAGAACTTCTCAACTTCCTTTGTGATTTTCTAGCTGACGTCTCTCCTCCTTTTCATACAACGCTAGCTTCCATCTGCTCCTGCCTCCTTCACGTCTGCGCTGGTAACGCTGTCTTCATAAAACCATTCAGGTAAGTTTTCGTTATCCCTTCTTTGTGGTGCGGCAACGATTTTGCCATACACATGATTTTGTAATCGTTAACGTTATCCCTTCTTCACGTCTGGCTTTCCCATCCAAAGTATCGTGTACAATGGGTCGTACACCACTACCTGTAGTTTGTAACCACTAAAACCAACCATGTACAAATTTTTAATGGTTTTCCCATCCACAACCACGACTCTGTACATGGTGAGTGGTTACAAACTTACAATACTTATTAATTAAGTATTGTGAGCTTGTAGTGCATCAATGATAGAAGACTTCCACTGTAGCATTATCTAATTAATAAGTATTGTAACTTGTAAATTTGTAGTGCGTCAAACGTCAATGATGGAAGGCTTCCAATGTAGCGTTATCCTCCCTGGGAACATAAGATTTAAGTGGCGTGGGATTGAAAATTCTTGGAACACGTTAATCAATATATATCATATTATAAATTCTGAATTTTTTCTTAATTTTAAATTTTATAATATATATATATGTCGTGTCCGCGTCCACCAAATTTTAGAAGTTGGTGTGTCCCTGTGTCCGTGTCCGTGTCTGTGCTTCTTAGCTCCAAGATAGACGATACTAGCCTCGGAGGCACTAAAGAAGGCGTGCCTCTGCCAAAAAAGACAGTTTCAAGATGTGGGTGATCATGGAAATCTGCTCTCGTGGAGACTATCTCTCTTTGGAGCAACTTTATGTAGTTTAGGATTTGTGGGTCGTTGTGTGTTGTTGTTGCAGAGCCGAGAGCAACGATTGGGAAGTCGCAGCAGTGGCAGCGCTTGCGACAAAAAGGTAGGTGAACGTAAGCTAAAGTCAGGTGGTGTAGGTGATGGTGATTTTTGGTAGGTGAGTCATTTTGTCGAACAGGTGGTATGGTTTGCGCTGATGCATAATCATTTTCACTAAGCTCATCATCATTGGATATTTCTTCATTAGTCCTATGTCCTCTTGCTTTGCATATTTTTCACAAAGGCCCTGTTTGACAATCCATCAGCTGATTGTCATTTGATGTTTAGTAAAATTAGTTATTTAGTATTAACTTTTTACGTATAAAATGACTTATAAGAACATGAATTTAAAAAAATATAAGGATATGAATAGTATATATCTTAGTATTTTGTTGAATATTCTTATAGAGATTTAAATTTTATATATTAAATTCTACAAAATTAAGTTTATAACTCTAATAAAACATAGAACATATAATAATAATAATAATAATAATAATAATAATAATAATAATAATAATAATAATAATAATAATAATAATAATAATAATAATAATAATAAATTTTGAGAGTGAAGAAAGGTCTAGAAGGTGTATTGACAATCTTGGATTTTACAGAATGGATGGTTTTTTTAGAAATTAAATTATATTAAAAATAAATTGGTACAAGGGTCTACCAAAGGATCCCTATCACGGACATCCATTAAACAAGATTAGCTAACTACTAAAGAGACTTGATCAAAACGAGACATCCATTAAACAAGACTAGCTAAGTACTAAGAGACATGATCAAAACGACAATGCAGAGATACTCAGATATAACATTTCCAATTCGGGTATCCAACTTCGGTTTTCTTTACTCTCCCAGAAACTTCTCGATTTGGGGTGGGTGATATCCTGTGATCATATAGCAGATGGCCCTCACTTGTTCTCCTTCTTCTTCCCCGCTTAATGGAGTTAGTCCATGGTAAGTCTCTTCTATTCTTAACGTTTATGGAAAACTAAAATTTTGCCCTAAATCTCCAAACATGCCTAACAGATGGTTGATCGATGATGAGGGAAACTCTCTCAGGAGGCATCTCGATATTGTTTGTTCTTTTCTTCTTCTTTGTTCTTCTCCTTGAAACTCCACATCTAACACAAAAGGGATCTGAAAAGAAAAGGTTACGATTGAGGTTTTAGTTGAAATTAACCAAGGAATCATTATTCTTGTAGTACTAAAATTCTAAGAAGATACAAAGAAGCAGACGAGTTTTCCAGGCCAATACTTTGAGAATAAATGCATAGAGATGAAGAAAGCACCATGGGCAAATTTGACATATAAGTTTGGGGTAATCAGTTGATTACCCCAAACGCTGCTAACAAGCAGCGTGTTGTTTTTAACTGGTTGGGTTGAATCAGCCAACCTAACTAACAAATAACCAAACACATTTAATAGCTGATAGATGAAGTCAACCATTTAATTTTTGGTTAACCAGCTAATTTTCAACTAATCAACTACTATCCAAATAAGGCCAAAGTGTGCTTTTGTATGTGAGTTTTATGAGTAAAGTTTGTAGCGTTAAGCTGGCGGGGTTTTATATTGATGAAGGTGGAGTCTAAATGACCAAACTATCCTTATCCATTAGCGTAATGATTTAGAAAGTAGGGATATTTTGATAATTTGAGTGCATGAGGGACTTTAACCTAGAGCTGGCTAACATGCTTTTTGGAGTGGGAGAGAAGAGAAGAAGAAGGGAGGAGACATAGAGTTATAAATAAATTAAATAAAAAAGTTCCCACTTTTATAAGTAAGTTCTAAATAAATTAAATAAAAAAGTTCCCACTTTTATAAATAAGTTCTAAATTTTAATATATATTTTTAAAAAGTGGATCTCACTTTGTCACTTCCGCAATGACATGACACATGACCCCAAAAAATAATAAAAAAATATTTAAAAATGTCATATCAATGCTGACCTGACACTTAACGAAAGATTAAATTTTCCTTTATGGTGAGGTTATAATTTAATGCTTTTAAAATGCTATGGTTAGAATTGTTCACTCCGAAATGTTTTGGTCAAATTTGTCGATTGGTGCAAAACTTAGAGTCAAAAGTGACCATTTTGTCTAAATTTAACTAAAACTTTATTTATAACTTAATTCATGTATTTAAATTTTATTTTAAAATTGTAAAATATGATTCAAAATATACTATTTCTTCAATTGATGTATGTTAGATTATAAGATTCAACCATAGTTTTATGAATTTGAGGTTATGCATGATTACCATAATAAAGTTCATTAAAAGAGTCGATTACGATAAATGGTACTAAATAAAGTAAATTCTCACTTATAAATTTTAAAATTATTTCAAGATTTGAATGTTTAAAGAATTATTAACAAGAAGAAAATTTATGGATTGATGAAGACATCAATTACAAAGAAAACATATTGTTAAGATATTTGTTGAGATATCTTATTAATTAATTTTGGACATTATTTGTAAATGGACATAGTTGGATATATTTGGAATTTCATTATGATAAGAAATTTACCTTGTTTGAGATTTTTGTAGATAAGATGACATGAAGATAAAATCTTGTAAATATAGGATTTATTTGAGACAATATCATCGTACCTTAATAAAGATAATGTACATAATTTTTGGTGATTTGGCAGCTATATTTTTTGCAATTTGAGCTATCTTTGGAAGCTGCAATTTCGATGATTTTGAGCAATTTTTGTTGTTATGTTCCATCTATATAATGTGAAATTTGGATATCTGAATAACCGTTCTTTTACAGGAAAAACATGTAGAAGTGTTTGTGGGTATGCAACAGTATTTTTCATAATTCCATCGTTGGTTTGTGTTGCTATTTTTGGAAGGTATTGTAGAGATAACTTATATGTTTGGCAACAAACTTTTTTTTATATGAAGTCTATCATGTTAAATCCATCCATCGACTTTTAGGTTAATATGTGTTGTGTGAGCTTTGAGTGAATGATTAAAAAGTACATAGCAATTTTTTTGTTTGAATGCAGTTCATAGTGAGACATATATCTATTGATTTTTGCTACTGTGAATGTCGACTTTCGAAGATCAATTACAAAGTAAAGCAGTAATTTTTTTTTGGAAAAAAATAAGCAACCAATTGATGAATATATAACAACTGCACTTTCTCTGTTTTTGTGAACATTACACGATTTGTACATCTTGGACAGTTGTGTGACTTTTTTTGGGTTGTTCAGATGTTGTTTTGTTGTGAAAAACGTCCAGTATAGGCATCATGCTGCAACTATATTTTTGGTGATGTTTCAATAATGAAACATTTGCTCAATTGATGTTTATTGATGTTGTTGTGTGCGTAGACTGATTGTGACTTTTCTCAATAGTTCACAACATATATTATTCTACCACTTCCTATACTTTTGGTTGATAAAGTTGCATATTTAGGGGATTGTTTTTATCTCAAGTCTCTTTGTTGTTTATGTCTGTATTAATTTAATCACTTGAGTTATTTTGTTCTTATCTTTATTATCAATCATTGTTGCAAAAATAATCTATTGAGGTTGGCACAAGTTGGTCGTATTATGAGAAGTGAAATATTTTCACTGGGTATGAGAATGAGTGGATAGTGTCAATGGGTAAGTAGAGTCAACTCTGTATAGCCTTATGCAAACTTATTGTTCCTTGGTGAACATGATTGAACAGGGTGAGGGTCCCATAAATGTAGGTAAGGTGTGTCAAATTGTATTACCAAATATTGGTTGTCATTTACTATTTGCATGTTTAGTTTTTTTGTTTGCATTTTCTAAAAAATTAACAGTTGCTTTGTATCAAGCAACCGACAATTGCTTTGTTTTAAGCAACTGACAAAAACAACTTAAAACAACTGCGACATAATTAAAACTTGTGAAACTACACCCTTTTGAATTCTCACGATTATTGCATAAAATTTTTTAATATAATAAAGTATCATTATTTTTTCACTTAATTGTTAAAATAATTTAATGTCCTTAACTAAGAATATCTCCAATTTCAAATACATTACAAGCAATTTTAAATGGGAGAATATCAAAGTGTAAGATATAAAATATGGATCTAAACCACTTTACTTTTAATAAACCAAGGTTAGATAACCAAACTCATTGCCATGTCAAGGATATCAACAGTCCAATACTACAAGTCACATCAAATCTTAGAAATTAATATGAACCTCATTTGCATAAATTGTCTTTTGGTTAGTGTGCTAACCTTACAATTAAATTTCCACTCAACAAGCTAGTGATTAAAATGTTTACAGTCACATTTAGGTAAACATACACTACAAAAAAAGAAGTGTAGTGACGAAAATTATTGACAGAACATCTACACATTACGTCGGAAAGCTAAATTAGCGACGGAATTTACTAATGAACCAAGGCATATGAGAAATGGTCGTAGGTAATAATTTGCGATGAATCACAGGATGTTTGTCGCAAATTTACGGAAAAAAATTTTGTGTAACTGTCGGTGAATATATCAACTGTTATTCTGTATTGTCTTTGGTTGGTAAAGTTACCAACGGATAAGATATGTCTATCGACAAACTTATCGACAAAATTGGTTACTTTGTCGGTAAGTTAATGTTGTCATTACCGAGAGTTATTAGTTATCCGTCAATATATGAAATAAATTTTACTGACGAACTTTATTTTTCAGTTGGTAAATTTACTAAAAACCATTTTTTAATTTCCCTGCATTAAATTTTGTTTGATGATGTTATGGTTGATGCATAATTTAAAAAATTATCAGTTATTTGTTGATAATATTTTGGTTTATTTTAACATTTAATTTGTTAAAACAAAAATTTGATTGATGATATAAAGTAATATTATCTTAATTGATAATAAAAATTATTTTTTACATAATGTATTTGTAATTCATACAAAATGACTACAAGTATGCTATTCATTTGGTGACCGTGGATGCTTTGATTGCTACAATGAGGTGCTACGACTCCCCTTCAACTCATCCACCTCATTACAAAGCTAAGCTATGTACTCTATCAACTGTTGCAATAGAGTTGCCAATGTCTGTACCGTGTTTCAAAACTCATGGACTTCATTAGATGCAGACTACCGAATATCCTTCCATAACGATCCCTACCACCCATTGCATAAAGATAGGTTTGAGTCTCATCAACATCTTTAGATTGCTGAGATTGTCGTTGAATGCTTTCCTGTATTTGATCCTATCAGAAGACAATGTTTATGTTAGTAAGTGATAATTATTAAACATTAATATTAAAGCATAAATTTCACATACATTTAGTTCCCTACATCGGATGTTGACGAAGGTTACACTGTCATGTTTCTTAGTGTGAGTGTGTAAAAAGAGTTGACGGGATGTAAGCTTCATGTCTATAGACTTTTCTTGCATCAAAATAAAATTATAAGTGAACTACAATTTATAAAAATTTCGATAGAATTTTTTCTATTTTTATGATATTTACCCTTTGTTGAGCAAAAAAAATAACTCAACAATATAGTCATATATGTCACCAGACATTTATAACATTATCATTCTTCATAATAGATATATTTTTATTCCAAAAATCACACATCAAATTAAATTGAAATACACCAAAGTAAAGAAAATCAGAATATAAATGTAAAGTGTAAATACTTACAAGTCTCTCCGTATGTTTGTGGTGGGCAATAGATCTTTCAGTATGTACAAGAAGACTCTCTCCCCGTGTCCTCCACGTTTGTTAGTAGAATTACGCTCTGAAATGGACATTGGCTCAAGTGATGTCTAATACTGCTACCAACGACTTCATATTTGTTCAAAAATATAAGGCGGTCGTATACCAATCTTGTGTATGGCGCCAACAAAGTCTCGATAACATGTATATGTTCGTCTCTCCCATAAATGACCGCGTCAAATTCAAAATCCCAAAAAATTATTTCTAAAATAAAAGGAAAAGTATACGATAAGTATTTATAATATAATAATATTTATCTAATAAATGTATATCAATTAAAAAACAAAAAAATTAATTTTTATACCTCAAAATCTTGATAGTAAAATTCCTTTGTTGCCTGAGAGATATTCTTCCATATATAACCCTCAACATCAATCTTATGCTTGAATTTGGATATCATGTTTCTTGAACATGGTCCAGACGGAATCAAACTAATATTAAAACAATTAATTTTATACAATTTTTTAAATTTAAACCTATAACTTAATTATAATCATATGGTGTTTTATGTATTTTCACTTACAGATTATTGACAATTGTGATATAAGTTCTTCCATTAACCCCCTTAGTTATAGGCTGGAAGCTGCCTCCTTCATCCGCATCGTTTACTCCTAACATCTTTGTTAGTATAGGAGTGGTGGATAGTGTAGTAGTAGGTACGGAAGGTGATGCTTAATTTGCAAGTGTAGTAGTAGCTGGAGGTAGAACATCTGATTTGGTTGCAACTGCAAAATGTGATGCTTCACTTGGACAGTAACTAACTCCAAATCCTAGTATAAACTTTGGTCACATTATATCCTGTCTTCTTTTTGGTGGCATATTTCAACCTAAAATTCATATCCCATCCTTTGAATTAATATTTCACATTTTCATCATTACCATTATCCTCGTTTCGATTTCATGCCTCTTGATTGAAATTAATATCCTCAATAACTATTAAAAAATTATTTCCTATATCTAGTTACATATCCCTTAAATCATCATCCAACCTAACACTTCTAAGTTATATCATATTTCAAGTAATTGTCCTTAGCTTCTTACGATTAAACTTGATTTCAATTCTAAGAGGACCATACAATAGATAACCGTTTTTTCAAACCTTACCTACTCTTCTATAGAAATCGTTCTTTAATAATAGTAATTGACAAAAGAATTAAATTAAGACAAAAATAGAAATAAAAAATAATAAAAATAAAAAATATTAATTAATTTTTAAAAAAATCACTCTCGCGAGGGCGACTCGCCCTCGTGAGATGCGAGGATCTGTAATTTTCGTTTTTTTTTGTTTTTTCTCAAATTTTCATTTTTCCTTTTTTTCCCAATTTCACCAAATACCTTCTTCTCTTCCTTCAAAACCCTTATCTTTTTACACAAATATCCAAAAAACACAAATTAGGTCTCGTTGGAAAGCTCTCAGAAAATCTCACAAGTTTTATGAAGAGCTAAAAATCCAATTTCACCTCTAAGGCTATCAAAAATACACTCAAAGACACTGCCTAATCACACATTTACCACAATAGTACAACATCTTTCTAAAAATCATAACGTTTCATCCCATTTGCCAAAAATTCCAAATTTTATATCAATCAAAAGAGAAAAACAAATGCTACAACTTTCATGCACAACTTGGAAACCAATTCCAGCTCTAACCAAATCAAATTCTCAAGCAAATCTTATGCCTACCCAAATTATTCTCAACAATAACTCAATCTTCCAAAAATCATAACTTTCTAACCCATTGTCGAAAAATTACATTCTCTATATCACTAAAAAGATAAGAAAACAAGCTACACTTCTCATGAAGACTTAAGAAACAAATTCCATCACTAACTAGTTCAAATTCACCCATTAATGTGGCTGCCCTGTTAAGCTTGTTAAAACAGCATAAAACTTAACCCATATCCAAACTTTACAAATTCACAGCTTACAATCCTTACATCTAAAATTCGCATATTATACCTCATTAGAAAGCTACAACAATCCTCTACAACTTTCCAGAAGGTCACTTGAGTCAATTTCACCCATAATAGTCCAAAATTAATATCAGAACACATAAAGCACAAAACCTATGCACTTAGAGCATTTGCCCACCAACACACATTTTGGGCTGAATTACCACCTGAACATTAACAAACCATAACTTTTAACCTACAGGTCAAAAACATTGATACTTAGTGGCGTTAGAAAGCTAACACAAAAATCTTCAACTTTCATGTAGACCAAATTAGCAAATTCAATCCAAATCAACCTAAAAAAATTTATCAAAATTTCAGGTTACAAGGTTCGGATTACTGTTCATACAGCACCTAACAATTCACTTTCCAAGCAAAATTTAAAACCCTTAAAGTCAGAATTGGACAAAACTTCCTGCATATGAAATCTAGCCATACTTCTTAAGTTTAATTTAAACTAAACCTCATCTCAATTGCTTGATTGTACGAAAAGTTATGGCAAAAACAAATAAAACATGTACAACTTCAATTTTCCAGCTTTTAACACCTAAACAAAATCCTATCATTCCAACACCACTTCTATACCACTTTTCATTCAATTCACTCCACATATCACCTATTACTCACTCACACCGTGTCCTTGGACATAAGTCCAAAAATTTCAGTACACACACACCCCATCATCCATCATGTTCTACACTAATCTTTAAGCACAATTTCACTTCCAATCATCTTAAATATCTCTACTTACATTCATCCAATTCCACCTCATCAATCATCAATCAACCCTCAATTTAACAAACAAAGTACCTACCCAATATATACCAATACAATTCTCATACAATTGTTGCACAATTATCACAATTAAAGCATTTAACAACAAAACAAGACAAAAACACAATCTTACCTAATCAAGCTTCAATTTCTTCCAACCCCACAAATTCTCTTCCTTTCACGATATACACGATCATCATCACTTGCAAAGGGTAGAGGTTTAGGTTGGGATTTTTTTTTGGACACATGAAGAGAAATATAAGAGCTTTTGTGTGGGTGGAGGTTAACAAGAAGAAGAAGAAGAAGAAGAGGAAGAAGAAGCCATCGAAGAAGAAGGAAGAGAGGAGCTACGTTGGAGGCTTTCCCTTTAAAACACCACTTTAAACACCAAACACTTTATAAAAGAGGAAGCTTCGTGAAAGATGAGTCAAGAAGGAAGAAAAGTCTATTTAATTAACTAAAAGTGGCATGGTAGGCAAGTGACATGTGTCACTTGCCACATGTCACCCACTCGTATTTTCACTTAATTTCCTTCCAATTTCTAGTCCAATTTTTCTCCAAATTCCAATGGCTCAAAGTAATAAATCCTAAAATCATGTATCTAATTTTCCAATGCCATTGGACAGTCATTTTCATTACCGGAAACCAAATCAGTCTGTCACTTGTCAATTCTTCCGGTCCAGAAAGGTATCCCGAAAAATTTTCAGAAAAATTTCTAAAATTTCACAAAAATGAAAAACACACAAAAATCCACTCCAACTTGATTTTCAAGCACTAAATCATATGTTTCTCACAATAACACATATGTCGGGAAATGTCATGAATGCATGTACAATCATGTGAATATACAAAAATTACAATTTATGCATATATGGAGGCCATATTATGCATGAACATGCCGATACTAGTTTACACACTCATAACCCGTCCCGAATTATCATTTTACCCTTCCCATCAGTGATGGGATGTTACAATTCTCCCCTCCTAATAAAAATTTCGTCCTCGAAATTCATTTTTGATATTGAATAAGGTAGGGGTACTGTTATCTCATACACTCCTCCGTTACCTATCAATTCTCTGTTTAGATATCATTCTTCCTCAATTATACCCTTGAAGAGTTTCAAAGTATTCCACTCTTTCCTTCCAGTTGCAAGACCATATATATCGAATGATAACAATACTAATCATAAAATCACTCATAATGCCTTAGTCCTATTTTTTCCATCATTTTATATAGACTACTTTATGTCATCCTTAACTTCCCTTATTACCTTTGTATCTCATCTGACTACACCTTGACATAGGTGATTCACTCAAAATATTTCTCCATATGGTCACAACTTCGATGTAAACCACCAAAATTCATTAGTCTTTCAAAACCACTTTATTCAAATTTTCAATTCATTTCAGTCACTAACGGTATCCCAACTTGTTCTGGCCTTTATTCAGGGTGATCGACTCTTTTTGTCGTCTCATTGTAATCTTATATGCTGAAGCTTTATGCCTATCTCCAATAGTCAAGACTACAAGGAAACCAAACATACAATCACTCAGTTCGATATGCTTAGCCACCAATTGCTCTTTTGAGGTACACTTACTAGGACCTCTCTTTATCAGGTAATACACATATTTTATCCCATCAATTTTTTCTCAAATTCTCAATTTAATCCCCTTTTTGCAAATCTGATGTTCCTTTACCATTATTTCTTAACTCGTGGCTATACACTCTTTCTTACACTAGAATGAGTAACCTAGTATCGACAATGTGGCACTCTGCTATGAAATGTTCTATTCGATACCTTTGATTGAAACATTAACTTTATTAGGACAGTTTCCCTCAGCACAGTTCTTTCAATCTTTTCCAATTCTAGATCTGTCTAGTCATATGTATCTGTCCACATCATAACTCCACACTTTTAAACCAGCTACTATTGCAGGGATTTTTAAGTCATAAATCTCAATTTAGATTATGTAGCTATATTTATCTCTTAGTAACACAACATCATCGTATACATTACAACCGATTCCCTCTTGATCTCAATTGGGAACCTCTATTGTCTATGCAAAATCTCTAAATCCGAATGGCATACCTAACGCTATAATCATTTTGTTTTCATGTATCGCTGATGCGGCTTATATTTTTTCCCCTCAAGTATTCCAAATATCATCTTCCTTTGTTAATATAATCATAGTCTCCCCTTTATACCCTTTTGCTTGGATCACATTAACTTTCAATATCATAATCCCATCGGGGTAAGGTTAACTCCAAGAGATATAACCTCAAACTCATTGTGCTTATAATTAGTTCTTGTAATTCCTTGAGTAACTAATTCCTCAATGCAATAGTATGATTACATGCTATTCTCAATTTTTCATTGAATTTCTGTTTTCTCGATGGATTTCAGCAGTTCTACCACTTTCCCAATGATTATACATTGACTTATGCTAATGTCTGTTCATTTATACCTGTTGCTCCACACATTTCAATCTATCTACAACCATAATTTCCTGTGTTGAAAACCCCTTCATCAGAGATAATTTATGGTTCCTAAATAGATTTAAAAACACAGCCTATGATGTGGACCAAATTTCACCTTACATGAACAAGAATGTCTCCTCGAATTGTTGGATATTTTACATCAACAAAAATATATACACTCCCGATAGCCTTTTCTAACCCTTATGCTTGAATCTTTGTTTTGGAATAACTCCAATATTCTCATTTGCATTTTTTAAAATAAAGGAGACAACACATCACAACTTTTTCGGGAGACCTGTCATCTTATTTCAACATTCCCTCCATTGCGTCTGTCAATTCCTTTCTGAAGCAAACCCGATTGACTCAAGCTAGGGGCCTTGGCCCACTAGGGAAGAATTATTCGATTCCATTGTTGAATCGAGAGAAGAGCTTATGATCCCAGCTACTAGTCATAGAAAGCCTGTCTTCATTGGTCATGAATTAAATTACCCGAATTTCTGACCTTATATCAGTGATTCTTGACATAAACCTCGATATTGTCACTCACCTATTATCCATTTCATTCCTAATAGTTCAAGAAAAATCAATTACAACATTTCACAAGATCTTTAAAGATCAATTTGTCTCATGACTTCTATGGTCAATGTATCCTCGATACTAAGGCTCAATGAGGCATTAAACAATTTCATTTACACTTACACCCTGGCTGATACCATTCAAAATTCTGACTTCTTATTGAAAGATGTCTTTATATCATATAGCCACGTACTCAAATTCGCTACTGCTACTTACATTCCAATTAACTCTAGATAACATTTCTATCCTTGTTCCTGTCCATAACTGGAGGTTGCTATTTGATCATAACAAAAACCTATTTTTCTAGGCCTATATCGTGGCTTGCACTTTTACCTCACATTACCCCACATATTGATAACGATTCTGCGCCAGTTTTCCAGTATTTACCTCTTCTTCTTATGCAACATCTTATCATAATTATAAAATTTACATTTTGAGTGCATTTACTATACTCCTTTGCTTTATCATATTTTCCATAATTGCATACACACATGCAATCCAAACTCAGGCGCATTTTAAGCACTGATAAGGCCATGTTTCTATTATTTCATCGTCCATATGTATATTCTTAATCTATTTCAAATTATAGAAGCAGAAGCATCAAGAAGTGTCATCTCAGTAGCTCAGACATATTATTACGCCAAATCATAACTTTTATCACATTGCAAATCCAAATCTATCCTTTCACACTTTAATCTCATAATTTCTGCTTTTTTTTTTCAAAAAATATCTTCACTTACGATACACTATATTCCATAATAAACGCATCAACACAACTGTAGTAAATCTTTATCTATCGTATCGAACCAAGTACTTTTTCTCATTTCCAATTATCCCCATTTTATCGAACATACAAGTCCAAATCATAACGACCTAGTCATCCTGAACTTTTGATCTCTCATAGACATATTCACATATTCTTAAGCTAAATCATAACTCTCATCACTTTTAACCAATATTCCTCTCATGTCCATATTTGACCTCTCCAGGCTATCGCAAATTTCGTTTTTCGTTCAACTCGATTTATACACTTTAAATCTCATTATTTATTTTGATATTACTTCTTTCCTAAATCAGCCCATATCAATGTATTCACATTCATATCCCATTCGAGGGTTTGTAACCACAGTATCCATTTTTCTTTTCCCATTCCTAATTGCCCATAAACCTTCATTGGCTTATATTCTGACATATCATCACTTTTCTCACACTTAAACACTTAACACATGTTCATGCGTGTGACCCATACCCATACGACTAAGACTAGGGATCAGTTGCTACGGTCTGCTATGACATGACTTTAATGTAGGTGACTTTACCCATGTTTCAGTAAATGCTCATAGAAGTTCGTATTTCAGGGCTCTGATACCACCTAAATGTAACACCTCACTCCCGTATGAGCCGAACCCGACATCGATGGTGATATCCGAGTCCGTGCCCTGTGAGGATGGCGTGCTACATCAATCAGTGAAAACTCTGTATAAATTTTTTTTGAAACATACAAATACTTTACATATTATGCGGAAAACAATTTACATAAATAACCACCAGTGAGTTCAATGACGACGAGGGCCCTTTTGTAAATACAATTTCATTCAGTTTGTTGACTTTACAACATGACCTAATCATTTGTACAAAAATTCTGAAAAACACAATTATTCTTAGACATTACTGTAGACGCGAACTGATCCCGACCTCTTATATCGCTCATATGTGGTTGCTATACGCCCGTTGCCTAACGGGGTATTCTTTTGGATCCTGAAAAATAATTGCAAATTTTGGGTGAGTTTTGCGAACTCGGTGAGGTAACCATCATCGATGGTTCACTCAATTCATGCAACTCATCAATTCACATAACATATATTTTAATTGTTGCATGTCTGATCACATTTCACAATTTCACTTGAGTACAGACAATTTGATACATTTCATTCGACTAGACATTCATAACCAATTGATTTCATACAACACGCAAGCATAATAAAATTGTTTCATAATCCACTTTCAAAAATACCACATGATTGGTACCACAGAAGCATAAGGCATTTGCCTTTCACTCAATCCAAATGATTAAATCAAATGCATATGACACACGTATGTGACACCTTTTTTCATTTATTACGGTGTTGTGACCGAGCACCTGTACTGTCCTAATATAGGCGCATTAATCGTTGAGCCTGAGGCTCTGAACTGTCCCAATATGAGTGCATTAATTGTTGAGCCCGAGGCTCTGAATCACTATAGAGCTCGAGGCCCAAATATAAACATTGAGCTTGTAGCTCTCAGTGGCTGCTCCGGTCACAACTATTATTATCTGATCATGCCTTGTATGCATGGAATGCATAGGTCAAAATGAAACCATATCAACATCACAATCATTCCCAATTATCACATTCAACCAATTAGTTCACAATTTTTCACATGAAAATCACACTCACATTTAATCACATTTAAAACATAGAGTTCCCAAATTCTAAGACAACAGCACTTCTATGTCATAATCTCCCAATGCATCGGACACCTTCGATCCGGAATCTAGTCATAAATAAACGCACAATAAGAAACAAATAATAATTGAGAAACTAGGTCACTCACATTTGTTTCCGAAGCTAAAGCCTGGAAGTCTTGGCAACGTCCGTGTGTTGACGTTTCAAATGCGCCTCTAAACAATCCACAATATTCACCATCACCAAAGGTACACTCAGAAATATTTAATAATGCACATGTAGCAATTAAAATGTGTACAATGCATGTTCGTGACATTCCCGGCAGTATATCACAATTTCCTGTCACAAAGTGTTCTTCTAAAAATTAGAAACCCATAGACACTAAAAACGCTCAATTTGGACCTTTATAGGTCCAATAATAAATACAAGACGGATCGGAAAAATCATTACTCGATCCCCTCACTTCGACCTAACCAATTCCCGTCACAAAAATTTCTTTAAAAATTTGAAAGCCATAGACACTAAAATCACTCAATTCGGACCTCTATAGGTCCAATTATTAATAAAAGTCGGACCAAAAAAATAATTATCCGGTCCTCTCACTTCGACCTAATTAATCCCCTTCAATTTCATCTCTAAAAATTTTCGATTTCACAAATAACTGAAATTAAACATTACACGAATCCGATGCCTCGAGAATCAGGTCAATCGGATGTTGGGTGAAAAAGTAATTGACAAAAGAATTAAATTAAGACAAAAATAGAAATAAAAAATAAAAAATAAAAAATATTAATTAATTTTAAAAAAATCACTCTCGCGAGGGCGATGTATTGCCCTCGCGAGATGCGAGGATCTGTCATTTTCTTTTTTTTTTCAAAATTTCATTTTTTCTTTTTTTTTCCAATTTCACCAAATACCTTCTCCTCTTCCTTCAAAACCCTTATCTTTTTACAAAAATATCCAAAAAATACAAAATTGGTCTCATTGGAAAGCTCTCAGAAAATCCCACAAGTTTCATGAAGAGCTAAAAATCCAATTTCACTTCTAAGGGTGTCAAAAATGCACTCAAAGACATTGCCTAATCACACATTTACCACAATAGTACAACATCATTCTAAAAATCATAACTTTTCATCCCATTTGCCAAAAATTCCAAATTTTATATCAATCAAAAGAGAAAAACAAATTCTACAACTTTCATGAACAACATGGAAACCAATTCCAGCTCTAACCAAATCAATTCTCAAGCAAAGCTTCTGCCTACCCAAATTATTCTCAACAATAACTCAATCTTCCAAAATTCATAACTTTCTAACTCATTGTTGAAAAATTACATTCTCTATATCACTGAAAAGATAAGAAAACAAGCGACACTTCTCATGAAGGACTCAGAAACAAATTCCATTACTAACTAGTTAAAATTCACCCATTAATGTGGCTGCCCTGTTAAGCTTGTTAAAACAGCATAAAACCTAACCCATATCCAAACTTTACAAATTCACAACTTACAATCCTTACATCCAAAATTCGCATATTATACCTCATTAGAAAGCTACAAAAATCGTTTACAACTTTCAAGAAGGTTACTTAAGCCAATTTCACCCTTAACAGTCCAAAATTAATATCAGAACACATAAAGCACAAAGCCTATGCACTTAGAGCATTTGCCCACCAACACACATTTTGGGCTGAATTACCACCTGAACATTAACAAGCCATAACTTTTAACCTACAGGTCAAAAAAATTCATACTTAGTGGCGTTAGAAAGCTAACACAAAAATCTTCAACTTTCATGCAGACCAAATTAGCAAATTCAATCCAAATCAACCTAAAAAAAATCATCAAAATGTCAGGTTACAAGGTTCATATTACTGTTCATACAATACCTAACAATTCACATTCCAAGCAAAATTTAAAACCCTTAAATTCATAATCGGACAAAATGTCCTGCATATAAAATCTAGCCATACTTCTTAAGTTTAATTTAAACTAAACCTCATCTCAATTGCTTGATTGTACGAAAAGTTATGTCAAAAACAAATGAAACATGTACAACTTGAATTTTCCAGCTTTTAACACCTAAACCAAATCCTATCATCCCAACACCACTTCTATACCACTTTTCATTCAATTCACTCCACATATCACCTATTACTCACTCACTCGTATTTTCACTCAATTTCCTTCCAATTTCTAGTCCAATTTTTTTCCAAATTCCAATGGCTCAAAGTAATAAATTATAAAATCATGTATCTAATTTTCCAGTGCCATTGGATAGTCATTTTCGGTATCGAAAACTAAATCAGTCTGTCACTTGTCAATTTTTCCGGTTCGGAAAGGTATCCCGAAAAATTTTCAGAAAAATTTCTAAAATTCCACAAAAATGAAGAACACACAAAAATCCACTCCAACTTGATTTTCAAGCACTAAATCATATGTTTCTCACAATAACACATATGTCGGAAAATGTCATGAATGCATGTACAATCATGTGCATATACAAAAATTACAATTTATGCATATATGGAGGCCATATTTTGCATGAACATGCCGATACTAGTTTACATACTCATAACTCGTCCCGAATTATCATTTTACCCTTCCCATCAGTGATGGGATGTTACATTTTTATTATTTTACAGTATAGTATGGGCGCATCACCTCGCAGCTCCACCATTACCTTGGCGCATCACCTTAGAGAAGTTTTCTCTCACTCTTTATATTTTTTTACTGTTCTTGTCTTTCATTCGCTAACATTGAGGACAATGTTTGGTCTAAAGTGTAGGGGAAGGATTTAGATTAAATTTTGCATGAAATTTTCAGGTTTTAGTGGGTGAATGGTTCAGATCTTTCTTGGTTTTTGTGCTTCAAAGTGTCACACATTTTCTCTTGCTTGAACTTGAAGATTTTCACTTATACTTGCATGTTTTAGTTCAAAAACCCATAAAAATTGAAAAATAAAAATTTTGAAAAACACAAAAAGATTTTTTGTTTTTGCATGCTTTTGCACCTTAAGTGTTTAGTTTTGTCTTTTGATCTCCCAATGATTGATAAGAATATGAGTATTATAGGTGAAAGTTAATCTGGGATATCTGAATCATGAACTTGATGAATGTGTTTTTATGTGAGTTTTAAGCTTGATAGCTTTTAGATTGATTTTGAAACTACACTGTGTTAACTTAATAGATGATTGTCCCATGTGAGCGTTTGAACCTTCACCACAATTCTTTAATGTGTGTTCATTCAATGCTTTGTATCTCTAAAACTTGCTTGATATCTTGTTGAGACTACACTTTTACATGCATGCATGAAGATGATCAAGGCACTTAGGATTTTAACCACTTGACCAAAAAGTCAACCCAAAGCATGTTGTCCACTAGTGAGCCCATTTGAGCTTATTATCCGTTCTTTGCTTTACCATGTTTAACTTAACCTTTTCTTAATTGATTTATCTTTCTAACCCTTATCATGGTTAGTAGAGCATGCTTGTTGAGTTAAACTTGTGAAGGTTGCGCATATAAGAATATCAGTGGTATATGACTTGTATTGTACTTGTTGTCAATGGGGAAGGAATCGAAAAAAATAAAAAGAAAAAAAAACAAAAGAAAAAAAACGAAAAAGTTTGAGGCCAAGAAGAGAAAAGAAAGAAAAGGATTCCCCATGTGCTTAATTGATAAATGTTTGGGGAATGAAAGTTCAAAAAAAAGAGAGAGAGAGAGATGTGCTTAATTGTTTGATGATATGCAGGATGCGCACATATGTCTTATTGATTACCTGTTATGCTCTACTCACTCTGATACTTAGCCTTTTCTTACCTTTCCTTTACCTTACCCCTAACCCAACCAAGTTACATCCTTATTTAAGACCTTTTGATTTATGTTGTTCATGTAATACTTAGTAGTGTATTCAAGATTGAAGAGCAAGCCTATGGTAGAGCATTGCATTGTTTGAATTTATAAGAGTTAAAACACATTTGAGCCATAAACACTTGAGTGTTGGAGTGTATGACAATGAGAGGACCTATTATTTTGGCATGGTGTAGATTTCCTCTAAGTCTATTGTGTTATCTTGCTTGGCTCTTACATTTAAAGTGAGTTCATTATTTTTATGGATTAAATGTTGTGGGTTCCTTCTTGTTTATAATCCTTATATGTCTTTGATGTTGTTGGGAGGTTGGGAGCAAAACTTTGATACTTAAGAAACTGTCCCCTACATTCGCATATTTATTTCTTTTTGTTTTTGTATCCATACTTAGTTTTTGCATTCTTGGTTTTCTTAGGCTTTCAAAATTTATGTTTTTATCTTTCCTCGAGGACGAGCAAGAGCTAAGTGTGGGGGTATTTTGATAGGATTGAATTTTCTTATATTTTCCTATGCATTCGCACATGATTTCAATCATATTTTTATGATAAAATGTTTTATTTGTGTTCTTTTTGGACTGACTATTAGGTTGGATATATTGATATATTTTTGAGTTCAAAAAGATAAAATTTTCTAAAACAAATTGGAGCAGCTAATTAAATTGTCTTTTCAATCTATAGGACAAACATAAAACGCAGACATTTGAGCCAAGGAGATGCGTGGCTTCAGGCACAAGGAGACTTTAAAGAGTTGCAATGTTAATTGTCCAATCAAGCCCAAAACGCAACTAAATGGACATAGGCGCAACAAGCTACAAAAGAAAGAAATAAATCAATTAGCTAAGGGCTGAAGTAAAACGCATAAGAAAGGTTACGTGGCTTTTAAAGGAGGGTTTTTAAATGAATGAGTTTTTAATTGTCTAAGGACTGAACAAGTGCCGGGAGGGACATTAAAGAGGCTGAAACGCTGGACACGTGGAAAGAAGGGAGGCAGCCAAGGGTTTTAAGAGGGGTGTGTTTTTTTATTGCTAGGGGGGAGGAACAGTGACGGCAGTAGCTTTTAGCAAGGAAAGACATTTTTGTGAGAAGAAAACAAAGGAGACTTTGGGAAAGAGGGAGAGACGTATCTTACAATCAGCTGAAGAGAGTTGACAGCAGCAGCTACAAGGGACATTTATTATTCACATTCAGCTGAAGCAGATTGACGCAGGAAGCAGGTTGACGCAGTCAGCATATTGACGCACAACCAAATAGGTAGGGACGACGGCAGCAACACTTAAGGAGGGCTGAAGCTCATTCGGTGATTTAGAATAATAGTGAAGGTTGAAATTTAATTTTAATTTGTCAATTTCAGCTATATTAGATAGAGACTAGCATTATGTGTGGCTAAGTTTTTAATCTAGATAAGGTACTTTACGTTTGATTCATGTAGTTCGTGAGACTCTCGTGGTTTAATTGTTTTCATTTATTTCTTATGTTTATTTGATCTCTGCACTTTAATTGATTTATTATTGTCGAGTCTGTTGATTAATGAGGCCTGTTAATTGATTGACTTGATAATAAATTGCTGAATAGATTAGTTAATCCTTGATTGCTGTCTATCAAAGTGGCGAATTAATTTCAATTAAGAAATTAGTGAGATTAAATAATCTAGTCTAAATAGATTGCAGCTTTTCCGATTATGTTGGCTAAAACAAAGGTCCATTAGAGCCTAGTGCTGCCATAGATTATATTATACGGAGCTTTACTCAGGAATAGTCTAATTGGTTAGAGTAATAATCTGCGGAGCTTTACTCGGGATTATCGAATAACTACGAATGGATTGGTTGATATGTGTTGTTCACTGTTTGCTATAACTTTGTGTAGGAAAATCCCGGTGTGTACATCACATGTACACGGTGCAGAAAAACAAAAATTTTTGTTCCGGGACCTTCCTGAAAGCCAGGATCCATGTGTCTATATAATAATGTCAAACCATAACGACCAAAAGAGACCGTCTCTAACGGTATCGACGCAGAGATCGGAGAACCTAACCGGGGCAAACCCTTTGACCCGGGAATAGTTAGAATAAAGTAAAGACTGTTAGATCTTACCTTTATTCTTGGAGAGCTATGGAGAAACGATGAAGAGAAGCTTGGAGAAGATGATTGAGAGTGATGATCGATGATGAAGAGATGAAGACTTAGGATTTCTAAAACCCTTCTTCTATATCACGATGATCGCCTTCTTTTTTCTTCAACCTTAGGTTTTTAGAACTCTTTCTTAAAACCCACGATCACTACTCATCTAGCCATCTTTTTGCCATTTGTCTTTTATAATTTTAAGGACATTAAATGCAAAGATGGGGAAGCTTCCACGTTAGGCTTTATATATATATATATATATATATATATAAAGTTAAGATGATAAGCCTCCTTCCTCTCCTTCCACGTTGACACATATATATATATATATTAATTACTTAATTAATTAATAAGATATATATATATATAAATGCTGAAGTGGTTCAGTCACACTGGGGTCGGTCCTACCGGCCTACAGGTCCCGATATGGAAAAAATACCGAAGACCTGTTTTAGCAATATCGATGTCGCGATCTCATCGGGACATATCTCGATCTCATCGGGATCCATTTAATCCTATTGCTCTCCATTTATTGGATCTCTATCCAAAACTATTTTACGAATTCTCCGAGTCACTCTTATGCGTGTGACCCATTAGGTTCTCGGTTATGTTGGCCACTTAGATTAACACTTAATCCAAGCAAATCATGAGCGGTATCTAGCAACACATCATGACCTCCAATTGACCGGAAAGTAATTGGTTTAACGAATGAACCTATATTCATCATGAACCCTATCACGAACCTTTCCATAGACAATTACTGTGCAATTCGTCCTTTCACCATGCTATACCCCACTTGGTTATGAGTATGGGTAAAGTGTCAACTCTTACTAGACTGAGCACGTCAAATCTAGTCCAAGTGATATCAGTTCTTGTCCTGGGACACATGACTTTATATGTCACTGAAGACACTCTTCATGACATATGTACTCCGGCCAGAGATTTCCAAGTAATGACCCTGACAAGAGGCCATGGGTATCATCTTCTGCTATCACAGAAGTGGTGAATCCTCTATTGGCTACTCAATTACCTTCGAATACCTCATGTTGTACCCAATCAACACCCTATGAGCGACCTCTGTAAGGCAACAAGGAATGGAGTCAAAGCACAGAATCAGTATCCAAGATATCCTTGAGTACCTCAAGTCTAAGCATATTTGCACCATTGCTATGATGAGATTATCACTGACATTAGAATAGGACATCCATGTGATGATCTCATAGCAGGTCATCCAATGTACTTACTACCTCTTGTAAACATTCACATCTCAACCCTAAACATCTCATATTTACAGTTTCTGAGATCCACTGCTTGATCAAATCAAGGAGCTTGAGATGTGCTAGTCTCTCCGGATTAACGATGTCCAGTTTCACTAATCCTATGACTAGGGATAATTTGAATCTCGACATAATTGCACATGATAGGAATCTCGATGAGTATGATCACATCATAATCTCCTTCATGCTATGTCATATATCATGGACTTCATTAATTTGCTTATAGATCAATATCCATTCATAAATAATGAACATCAAATTAATGAAATATGTCTTTCTTTATTTATTCATAAAGTATGTACACAACTTTGTACAAAATGCGTTAAAGGTGATTGCCTTTAGGGCACTACTCTAACAATCTCCCACTTGACCTAAAGCCAATCGCCTTGATATCTAATACCATAGGCGAGTACATGAGAATCAAAACTCTTCTATGATAATGGCTTTGTCAACGAATCAACAATATTTTGCTCGGTGGGAATTCTCTCTATCTCGACATCACCTCGTCCAATGATCTCCTTGATCAGATGATATCTGCGGAGTACGTATTTGGATCGTTGATGAGACCTTGGTTCCTTCGCCTGCGCAATAGCCCCATTGTTGTCACAATACAACTGTATGGGCCCATCACAGCTAGGAACTACACCAAGTTCAGTAATGAACTTTTTGATCCAAACTGCTTCCTTTGCTGCGTTTGAAGCGGCGATGTACTCTGCCTCGGTTGTTGAATTGGCAGTTGTCTCTTGTTTGGAACTCTTCCAACTGACCGCCCCGCCGTTCAGTGTGAATATATAACCTGATTGGGATTTAAAATCACCCTTATCAGATTGAAAACTGGCATCTGTATACCCGCTCACTTTGAGATCTCCATCTCCATATATCAAGAAAACATCCTTAGTCCTTCGCAAGTACTTGAGGATATTCTTGATAGCCACCTAGTGACCCTCCCGAGATCGATTGGTATCCGCCGTAACACTTAGAGCATATGATACATCGGGTCTCGTACATAGCATAGCGTACATGATAGATCCTACTGCAGATGCATACGGGATCATATTCATGCGCATCCTCTCATCTTGTGTCTTAGGACACATAGATTTCGAGAGTGTTATCCCATGAGTCACTGGAAGGTACCCTCTCTTGGATTGTTCCATGCTAAACCTCTTTAGCATCTTATCTATGTACATTGATTGTGAAAGACCAAGCAATCTTTTTGATCTATCTCTATAGATCCTTATCCCAAGGATATAAGTTGCTTCACCAAGGTCTTTCATGGCAAATTGTTTGGACAACCAAATTTTCACAGCTTGTAGCATAGAGACATCGTTTCCTAGTAATAATATGTCATCTACATATAGCACAAGGAATACGATTGCAGCCCCACTAACCTTCTTATACACACAGTGTTCATCTAGATTTTGTGAGAAACCAAACTCTTTGATTACCTCATCAAAACGGATATTCCAACTCCTGGATGCTTGTTTCAATCCATAGATGGATTTCTGAAGCTTGCATACTTTTTCGCCATCATAGGAGATGAAGCCCTCAGGTTGTGTCATATACACATCCTCAGTTAGATTTCCATTTAGGAAAGCTGTCTTCACATCCATTTTCCATATCTCATAATCATAACGAGTGGCAATGGCTAGGAGTATTCTGATGGATTTAAGCATTGCTCTTTGAAATCAAGGTCTCGTCGTAGTCAATTCCTTGTCTTCGACGAAAGCCTTTAGCCACAAGCCTTGCTTTATAGGTAATCACATTACCATCCATGTCGGTTTTCCTTTTGAAAACCCATTTATACCCTATGGGTTTTATTCGTTCGAGTGCCTCAACCAAAGTCCATACTTGGTTTTTATACATGGAATCCATTTCAACCTTCATGGCATGAAGCCATTTCTCAGACTCTGAACTCTTCAGAACCTCTTCATAGGTGGTAGGCTCATTATCTTCTATGAGCAATACGTCATTCTATTCATTCACGAGAAATCCATATCTCTCGGGAACAGAGCGTATCCTATGTGACCTACGAATTTCGTGTGTTGTAGAAGGTTGAACTGTTACTTCATCTGTATGAGTCATAGTTTCAGGTTCAGGCAGTTGATCTGCGTCTGTTCGAGCATCTTGAACTTCTTCAAGTTCAATTTTGCTCCCACTGTCTTCTTGTAAAAGAAACTCTTTCTCTAAAAAGATAACATGCTTTGAAACAAACACCTTTTGTTCCTCAGCAAGGTAGAATTGATATCCCATTGTTTCTTTAGGATATCCTACAAACAAACACTTGTTAGACTTTACATCAAGTTTATCTGACTGTATCCGCTTCACATAAGCAAGGCAACCCCAAACTTTCAAATGAGTAAGATAGGGTCTTTTGTTAGTCCACATCTCATATGGAGTAACATCAACTGTCTTTGATGGAACTCTGTTTAGCAAGTAAACAACTATCTCGAGTGCATACCCCCAAAAAGATTTTGGTAAATTTGCAAAGTTCATCATCGACCGTACCATGTCTAATAAGGTTCGATTTCTCCTTTTAGCCACACCATTATGTTGTGGTGTGTAAGGTGGAGTCCATTGAGTTTTGGTAAATTTGCAAAGCCCATCATCGACTGTACCATGTCTAACAAGGTTCGATTTCTCCTTTCAGCCACACCATTATGCTGTGGTGTGTAAGGTGGAGTCCATTGAGATAAAATCTCATTATCTCTGAGATAATCTAAAAACTGTTGGTCTAAGTATTCCCCACCACGATCGGATCGTAATGTCTTGATACTTTTCCCAGTTGGTTTTCTACTTCATTTCAATTGTTTGAACTTTTCAAATGCTTGATTTGTATCTCATCGAATCTGGTACCTTATCGAGAATAATCATCGAGAAAGGTAATGAAGTAAAGACAACCACTTCTAGCATGGATGGACATCGGACCACATACATCTGAATGTATTAGGTCTAATACTCCAGTCGCTCGTTCACCCTTTCCCTTAAAGGGTAACTTAGTCATCTTGCCTAATAAACAAGATTCACATGTGTCATATGATTCGTAATCAAATAACCCTAAACTACCACTCTTATGGAGCTTAGCTATGCGTCTCTCATTTATATGGCCAAGGCGACAATGTCATAAGTAAGTTGATTTTAAATTATCTCGTTTATGTCTTTTCATGTCATTGACATTCATAATTGGATGTGACATATCTAATATGTAAATGTCATTGCATAATGTACCAGTACCATAAAGCATTTCATTCAAACTAATAGAACAACCATTATTACTAAAAGTCAAATGGAAACCAGCTCTATTTAAACAAGAAACAGACAATATGTTCTTTGTTAAAGCAGTAAAAATAACATTCATCGGTTTAATTACAAGCCCACCTGGGAGTGACAAAAATAAGTGCCTACGGCTAATGCAAAGAACTCTTGCTCCATTTCCTACACGCAGTCTAGTTCTCCTTCATGAGTCATCTCATCGTCCACGAGGCCCTGCATATCATTGCATATGTGTGAGTCACAACCGGTATCTAATACCCATATGTTATGGTCAGAAACAGTATTAACCTCAATGACAAACATACCTGAAGGAGCTGAGGCATCTAATGCCTTCTTTTGCTTCAAGGACTCCAGATAGACTTTACAGTTTCGCCTCCAGTGGCCAGTCTTGCCACAATGGAAGCAAATTCCTTTTGGCGCAATTTCTTTGGTTTTCTTTTTGGATGCACTTCCTTTCGGTTTCTTAGACCTTTTCTTCTTCAGTTTCTTTTTCTTTGAACCAGAAGAAGTAGAGTCCACCACGAGCACTGGCTTGTTATCCTTCTTGATAACATCAACAGCAAGTGGATCAGGAAGTGGAACATCTAGGACATAGCCCAATTCCTCAGATCTGAGAACAATTCTCAGATTTCTCAGCCAATCGAGAAAATTAGGTCCAGTTAATTTATTAGAGTCCATAAGTGAGCGTAAATTCACACTAGAAGTCATCTTCAATCAACCTAAAAGAAAGAGAGAAAGAATGTTAGAATAGAATTAAATTCATAATCATAAGGACTTGCATGACATGCATATGGCTCCCACTAGTTTCAAAGAATCCATAACCCTCATTACGAATTCAAGAAACATTATGACAAAATGTCCTAGTGGGTCGATATCTGACATTACTAAAATGACCTTGGGTTTACCCAACAAGCCACCTTAGGTCAATCGGTAGGTATCAGTCATACCAATTGCATCATAGATAGCCGACATTACTAAAATGACCTTGGGTTTACCCAACAAGCCACCTTAGATCAATCGGCAGGTATCGGTCATACCAGTTACATCATAGGTGCAATTATCGACTAGTGTTATCAACTCGTGATGTATGCACACACATTGAGTTATCAACTATTGATGCGCGTACATCTAATGTACACTACCCAATTTCGCCTCTGTCTACGTTAACCTTGAGTTTACTCAACAAATCAACGCTTCTAGTGAAAACCGACCCATTAATCCAAAAATCTCATTTCTATGGTTCGAACATATCCGTATAGAGTGAGCTTGGGTTTACCCAACAACCCGAACTCTATAAGAACTCTGGTTCTCCCCATATTAATGGAAGATGTTAGTTTTCATTTTATGTGTGAGGGATTTCAAGCTCTGGTCTCATCCAAGCTGTAGGATTATAGTCACCATGACTATATGGAATGATTTAGGGCATTTCATCAATCACATTGAGTCTATACCTATAATCATCCATCATCCCACCTAAGCATGTTGTAAGTCGACTTATGCATGTGTAAGTCGACTTATGCTACTGTGTACGTGCAAGTCGACTTATACCTTTGTGCAAGTCAACTTATGCTACTGTGCACGTACAAGTCGACTTATACCATTGTGCAAGTCGACTTATGTGCACGAGCAAGTCGACTTATGCATGTGTAAGTTGACTTACCTGAGAATACAAATCGACTTATGCATGTGTAAGTCGACTTACCTGAGAATACAAGTCGACTTATGCATGTGTAAGTCGACTTATATATGTGGAAATGCTTTCTAATCAGCTAATTTCTCAATCCGTGCAGTTCCAATTCACAATACCAAGTGTAATATACTTTGCTTTGATGTACCAATGAAACACTTTCATTGTATCATGCTTACCATATATAATCATACTATACATGAAAAACTTGAAATCGATGAATACACTATTATTCACTTAGATTTCCAAATAATTTTGCGAATACCAAATAATCTTCCTAAGTATCTCTAGGTAGTCTACACTTTATCAAGACTACTTCGGCATTGGTCACAAAATTGGTGACGACCAAAACAATCAAGACAAGGAAATACACTAACGAGACGCTAATGTGACATATTTGACATCCGAAAATTTTTAGAAACCCAATTTCAAGAAAATCAGTTTGGCAAGCATACAAAATCAATGTAACATATTTTTAATCACATTAAAAATGATCCAAGGCATTGGAACCGAAAAATACACAATCAATCATTCCAAACAAAACAGCTCCAGCAACTTTCTCAAAACTGCCATGCTCTGTCTTTTGCTTGAAAAACTCATTGAAACAATTTCAATAAACTCTGAGAAAATTACAGAAGTTACAAAATGTTCACAACATACTCCATGAATTTGTTTAGGATTTATTTCCAACAAAAACTCAACCAACCTCAGCAACAAAGCCAATGTAGAATCTGTGTTCCTCAACACAGTTATTCCCATCAGCACACAATAAATTCTCAAATAAATAGTAAATCACCTCGAAAACATTTTTCCATCCTCTTAGAAATTCATAAACATCTTAGAGACATTTCTGTGAAAGAAAATCTGAAAAAAAAATTTCTATAATTTATTCTCGAATTTATAAGCATGTCTGTTCAAGGATTGTGCACAAACACAGCAACCAGAACATTAGGGAATAAATTAGCAAAACCATATCAAATCACATTGATAAATTCTGGTCTTCCACAGACATATTCAACAACATCTTATGAGAATATCTGGGCAAGAAAATTTCGAAAACAATATTTGTATACTGATTTTGAATTTAACACAGTCAACATGCATCATCGTCACAAGCAATAGGCAGCTCCAACTTAGTTATGATTTTTTCGTTATATACGACACAAGTGGCTCTGATACCACTGTAGGAAAATCCCGGTGTGTACATCACATATATACGGTGCGGAAAAACAAAAATTTTTATCCCGGGACCTTCCCGAAAGCCAGGATCCATGTGTCTATATAACAATGTCAAACCATAACGACCAAAAGAGACTGTCTCTAACGGTATCCACGCAGAGATCGGAGAACCTAACCGGGGCAAACCCTTTGACCCGAGAATAGCTAGAATAAAGTAAAGACTGCTAGATCTTACCTTTATTCTTAGAGAGCTATGGAGAAACGATGAAGAGAAGCTTGGAGAAGATGATTGAGAGTGATGATCGATGATGAAGAGATGAAGACTCAGGATTTCTAAAACCCTTCTTCTATATCACGATGATCACCTTCTTTTTTCTTCAACCTTAGGTTTTTAGAACTCTTTCTTAAAACCCACGATCACTACTCATCTAGCCATCTTTTTGCCATTTGTCTTTTATAATTTTAAGGACATTAAATGCAAAGATGGGGAAGCTTCCACGTTAGGCTTTATATATATATATATATATATATATAAAGTTAAGATGATAAGCCTCCTTCCTCTCCTTCCACGTTGACACACACACACACACACACACATATATATATATATAACTTAATTAATTAATAAGATATATATATATAAATGCTGAAGTGGTCCAGTCACACTGGGGTTGGTCTTACCGGCCTACAGGCCCCGGTATGGAAAAAAACCGAAGACCTGTTTCAGCAATATCGATGTCGCGATCTCATCGGGATATATCTCGATCTCATTGGGATCCATTTAATCATATTGCTCTCCATTTATTGGATCTCTATCCAAAACTATTTTACGAATTCTCCGAGTCACTCTTATGCGTGTGACCCATTAGGTTCTCGGTTATGTTGGCCACTTAGATTAACACTTAATCCAAGCAAATCATGAGCGGTATCTAGCAACACATCATGACCCCCAATTGACCGGAAAGTAATTGGTTTGACGAATGAACCTATATTCATCATGAACCCTATCACGAACCTTTCCATAGACAATTACTGTGCAATTCGTCCTTTCACCATGCTATACCCCACTTGGTTATGAGTATGGGTAAAGTGTCAACTCTTACTAGACTGAGCACGTCAAATCTAGTCCAAGTGATATCAGTTCTTGTCCTGGAACTCATGACTTTATATGTCACTGAAGACACTCTTCATGACATATGTACTCCGGCCAGAGATTTCCAAGTAATGACCCTGACAAGAGGCCATGGGTATCATCTTCTGCTATCACAGAAGTGGTGAATCCTCTATTGGCTACTCAATTACCTTCGAATACCTCAAGCTGTAACCAATCACCACCCTATGAGCGACCTCTGTAAGGCAACAAGGAATGGAGTCAAAGCACATAATCAGTATCCAAGATATCCTTGAGTACCTCAAGTCTAAGCATATTTGCACCATTGCTATGATGAGATTATCACTGACATTAGAATAGGACATCCATGTGATGATCTCATAGCAGGTCATCCAATGTACTTACTACCTCTAGTAAGCATTCACATCTCAACCCTAAACATCTCATATTTACGGTTTACGAGATCCTTTGCTGATCAAATCAAGGAGCTTGAGATGTGCTAGTCTCTCGGATTAACGATGTCCAGCCACTAATCCTATGACTAGGGATAATTTAGATATCTTGACATAATTGCACATGATAGGAATCTCGAGAGTATGATCACATCATAATTTCCTTCATGCTATGTCATGTATCATGGACTTCATTAATTTGCTTATAGATCAATATCCATTCATAAATAATGAACATCAAATTAATGAAATATGCCTTTCTTTATTTATTCATAAAGTATGTACACAACTTTGTACAAAATGCACTAAAGGTGATTGCCTTTAGGGCACTAATCTAACACTTTGTCCATAAGAATGAATGAAATTTATATTTTTGAGTCTATGATCGAATTACAGTATCAAATGGGAGTGTATCTTGGCTAGGCTTTTCTTTATATTGCTTTCAATTTTTATTTTTAATTTCCTTCAACGTGATTTCGTGCTCTAATTTTGTGTTCTAAAATCAATCATTCCTAAATCAAATTAATTTTATTATTTTTATTTTTATTTTTATTTTCATCTGTTTTATTTTTATTTTTAATTTCACACAAATAAATAATTACTACATTGGTCTCTGTGGTTCGACCCTATTCACCACTTTACTCGCTTAAGTGTTCTAGAGTAGGAATTTATTTTTGTTGGTTTGACACGCCATCAATTATGAAATTTTTTGGATTCAAAACCTTCAAGTTGTGTCATATACACATCCTCTTGCAAATTTCCATTAAGAAATGTTGTTTTGACATCCATTTGTCAAATGTCATAATCATGGTATGCTGCTATAGCCAATAAAATCCTTATGGATTTAAGCATTGCTACTATTGAAAAAGTTTCATCAAAATCAATTCCTTATTTTTGTTTGTAACCTTTCGTCACTAACTTTGCTTTATATGTATGTACATTTCCATCCATGTCAGTTTTTCTCTTAAAAATCCACTTACACCCAATAGTTACTATACCTGTAGGTGCATCCACCAAAGACCATACTTGGTTAGTATGCATGGATTCCATTTCGGATTTCATGGCTTCTTGTCATTTTAAAGAATCGACGTCTGACATTGCTTCCTTAAAATCAATAGGTCATCATTAATAAGTGAAGCTTCATCACTTCCTTTTTCAACATGTAGATCTAATCTAACAGAAGGATAACGTACTCTGCCAGACCGTCGCGGACTATGTGTTTCTTGAACCATTGATTGGACCTTTAATGTACCAACTTGTGGTTCTTGTTCCATTTGGATGTGTGTTTGTGGTTTTAAAAATTCTCTAAGTTCCACATCACTCCCATTACTTTCTTTGAGAATAAATTCTCTTTCTAAGAATATAGCATGTCTTGAGACAAACACCTTTTGTTCAAGAGGATGATAAAATTGATATCTAAAACTTTCTTTTAGATACCCCACAAATATGCATTTATTTGACTTAACTTCGAGCTTATCAGACATTGCACGCTTTAGTTCATATCTCATATAGAGTATTGTCAACGGTTATTAGCCCCGAGATTATTTTTATTTTATTTATTTATTTATTTATTTAATTAATTAAGCATGATTAGACTAATTAAGAAATTGAGTTAGCATGAATTAAATATGGTAGCATTAAATAGCATATGGCATTAATTAGCATGTAGTAACATAAATGAGATAGGTGGTGAATAAATGTGATTAAATGAGTTAGATAGCAAGTATTAAATGTGTTAGTTGGGCTTGAATGAAGTAGGAAAAGAAAAGAGGAATGAGTTGGGCCTAAAAGAACAAATGGGCTTAAGTAGGAAAGTATAAGAAGGAAGGAAGAAGGAAAGAAGGGAGAATAAGTGAATGGGCTTTAGGCTTTGGGCTTAAGTGAGTAAGAAAATAAAAGAAGTGAATAAGTTAGGAGAAGAAGAGTAGGAGTTACGAATATTAAGAGGAGAAGAGGGAGAGGTTACGACAAAGTGGAGAAGAGAAGAAGAAAGGAGAAAAGTTTGTGATTTTCCAAGAGTTTGGGTAAGTTTTTGAAGAAAGTTCAAGAGTTAAAAGTGTGGAGGAAGGCTAGAGCTTCTTTTTGAACCAAGAAATCACTTGGTTAGCTAAAGATTCAAGGTAAGTTATGTTTTCAAGGTTAAGCTTTTGTTGGTTTTATGGTTTGGAAAGCTTAGAAATGAAGTGGGTTTAGTGATTCTAGGGTTGATTTCATGATTAAGGTTCATTAGGTTTTCAATTTTAGAAACCCTAAATGATGTGAGGTTCTTTTCTTGCCATGAATGAAGGAGGACAAGAAAGAAGAGGAGAACAAGAAGAGGAGCTTCCTTAGGCAAGCTTAAGCAAGGATATAAGGTGGGTTTCATTTTTATCTTTATGCTAGTAAGTGTTGAATGCTACTTTAACTAATGAATTTAATGAATTGTGACTATTTGAGATAAGCATTGATTGTGCCTTAATTATGTATGTAAATGGTGTATGATTGCCATTAAATGAGCATTTTAATAGTATATGTCATTGCCTTGTTATTTCTTGAAATTGCCATGAATTGAATGAGCATGAATGAGAATCATGAAATGTGAGCTAAGCATGAAATGTAGCATTTTCAAGAAAATCAACTTTATGGATGCATGAAAATCCATTTTCGAAAATCAGTCGATGGACAAGACAAGTCCAGTTTTTATGCATGAAATTCAGTGTTATGTGGGTTAGTTAAGTCCACCAGCAGAGTCACGCGCACGTAGACCAATAAAGCCTTCGCCCGGCTGCCCGACTGTGACATGGGATGTTCCTTTTTGGACTCCTCAGCATATGACTACACTTGTGTAGCTCATCAGAAACCCGTGGACTTTTCAAACCATCAGCTATGTGATTATGTGTTAGCATACGTTAGCAAGAATGATGAATGCATGAATCATGAAATTTTGTTGTTAGCTTGATGAATTTGTGAAATGCAAGTTGCAAGATTTGTTAATAAGAATATTGCAAACAGTATGAGTAATGAATAGATTCAGCTTAGTAGTATAAATATAAACGTGTTACCCACGAGCGAAAGCTCACCCCCCACTTCCCGTCCCATCTCCAGGTGAAGATCTGGATCTCGAAGAATGAGCTCAAGGCATACTCCAAGATCTTAGTGTTTTGTCCATGTATTTCATGTTTTTGTAATGAATGTTTTAGGTTGCATTTTGAGAAAACAGATGTATTTTGATTTAAATTGTAATAGGCTTGAAATGCCTACTAAAGCATTGTAAGAACATTGTTTTGATATAAAGGAAATGCATAAATTATGATTTATCATGATCTCCCAAAGCCATTTACTATCATGTTTAAGCATAGTTTCCAAAGTTGTATGAAATTGCTTTGGAATTCATGTGAGTAGATGAATGATGTAAGTTTAAGTGAGATTATAGCATGTTGAGAGTGGAGCGGATGAGTTGAGAGGTTTAGAAGTGTTTATGGTGTTTGGAATAAGCCAAGAGAGAGTGTAGAGGGTTAGGTTTTGAGTTCAGAATAGATATAAGTCGAGTTATTGGACCCATAAGTCGACTTGTGAAGCTTTTGAATAATAAGTCGACTTGTCAGTTAGATAAGTCGACTTGTTTGTCTCGATAAGTCGACTTGTAGGTTATAAGTCGAGTTGTTTGTCTCGATAAGTCGACTTGTAGGTTATAAGTCGAGTTGTTTGTCTCGATAAGTCGACTTGTTTATCAAACAAGTCGACTTGTTCTGCAGATCCTTAGATAAGAGTGTCATTTTGGGGATTGTCGAGAGCAGTCAGGGTCCAGGCCTTAGTCAGTGTATGCTCACCACCAAAGTGAGTCAAATAGAGTGTGTTAATGTAGCGCCCCCTTACCATAGGGTATCCACCGGAACGCCCGTAGGTCATTCCGATAAATATCCCACGACAAGAGATCACTACTGACAACAACCGCTACACTCCTCATGGCATCACAATCATAAGACAGTAATAAGATATTGACTACTTTTTAAAAAGCCAAATTGGATTCCATTTCATCCACTTAAAACTCAGTAATTTACAACTGTCAGTACTTTTTAATTTACACATGATCCAAACACTGCACATTAAGTGTCATACTGTACTGTACAAGAAACAGATCTAACTATAAGTCTCCAAAAGAAAGCCCAGCTGACCGACCTTTGAGCCATTGCTTCTATCGCCAATCCACAGTATACGACTCTACAGTCCTGAGGGAGCTATCTGTCTACACTAAGGCCTGAAAAATATGTTGCAATTTTGGATGAGTTTGCGAACTCAATGAGAAACCATCATCGATGGTTCTCCCAATTCATGCATCATATAAGCATGTAACAGTATACACTCAGATGTTATACAAAACACAATAGTAATTCAGTCACGAGACGGTAAATATCTGAGCGATCAATAACATTGTCAAATGTTGATTCGATATGCAATGCACATGTGACTCTTTTCGAGCTTCATTTCGATATTGTGACCGAAAGCATAACGGTGATCGGTATAGACGCGTCTGGGAGAATTATCTCCGTCGAGCTCGAGGCTCGGTTCGATATATTGAGCTCTAGGCTCGGTTCGATCTGATGGCGTCTCGGTTCACAATTTTCCTTTTAACATGTGATGCGATTGTGCGTGAATGCACATGTCCCATATCGATAAACATGGTAATACGGTCCAAATACACAATATAATCATACAATCCAATTAACAGTTGCCTAATGCTTATTTCACAGTCAATTGGGCCATATATAACCACATAATCCCGTGAGGCGGTCAATTCACGCCTTAATCCACGTAATCCCGTAGGCAATCAATTACAACAATAATTCATGTATTCCCCATAGGCAATCAAACCACAGTTAACACATAGATTGGAATAACCAACTAGGTTACTCACCTAATAACTTCCACGCTTAGTGCGGGAAGTCTCGCCAAGTCCGTGGAGCGACGGTCCACTTGAGCCTCTATAGCACATTAAATGAATAGCCATTACCATCGGTATACTTGAAATGACTAAATAATGCACATGAAATCAGTAAAATGTGTATAATGCATGTTCATGGCAATCCCGGCCCTAATCCAATATTTTCCCATAATAAAATTCCATCAAAAAGTAGGAATCCATAGGCGCTGACGGTGCGTAATTCGGACCTCTATAGGTCCCCATTTAAATAAAACAGTGATTCATCGTTCCGTTACTCGGGGCTACGTCAAATTCCCGTCTAAAAATCCCGAATCTCTCATAAAATGAAATTAAATATTCAATGAATCCGATGCCTCAAGAATCAGGTCAATCGGACGTCGGACGGAAAAGTTATTCACGAAAGAAACCAAAACTCAACAATTTATATTTTTATAAATAACCCTTATTTCCCCCTTTATTTTCTGATTTCCAACCAAACTTCCAACACCCATAACTCTTTCTACACATTTCTGAAAAATGCAAACTATACCTTGTTGGAAAGCTTATGAAAAGCTCTACAATTCTCAAGAAGACCATAAAAATCAATTCCAACCCTAAGGGTGTCAAATATCCCATCAAACCTTCTGCCTACTCAATTCCCATTAACACAGGGCAGTACATTGACAATTTCATAACTCACTGATTCTTCAGAAATAAATTACCACAAAAATATGGTCAATAAGTTCACAATGTCCTCAACAACTTTCATGAACAATCCAACATCAAATTATATTGCTAAACAAGTCAATTAATTCATCTAATGTTACTGTCCCTGAAATCCTTCAATTTGGGCAGTAACCTTACAAGAAGCATAACTTCCATTATACAAGTCAATAAAATCAGAACTTTATATCCCTGTAAAGATAACATCATAAGCTTCATTTTTTATGAAGCACTCTTCATCCAATTCGATCTCTATCAATTTCAAAACTGTTATGGAAGCTACTGTTATGATCAGCCATTCTTAACCTAATGTAGGGTTCATTTTTGAAAAATCATAACTCCCAATTATGACTTCTAAAAATTACACACAAAATATCAATTTCAAGGTAATCTCTTCCTCTACAACTTTTCAGAAGCTCACTCACACCAATTCAGTCCACATAAAATGTTAAAATTTCCTCCAATCAGTAAACTCACAAAATCACACTTAAGCTAGGTTTCATCCAAAATGCTCAAAACCAGTCATTAGTAATCAATTCATATATCCCAATATACAATTCTAAAAATAGCAAGATCAGTAGCAATGGAAATATAATTCAATATGCTACAACTTCCATGGAGACCATTTTCCCTAATTCCATCTCAATTAATTCATAAAAATCAACAAAACTCAGATGTCATGGTTGCGGTTACTGTTCACAGGCAATGGAACAGTAACTTTGCATTCAAAAATTCACCCTTCTATCATTGAAATTTAACAACACCTATTTCACACTAAATTGAAGCCAACATCCCAAAGTTTCAGTGGCCACTGACCTTACCTCATTTTCATTACTACACAATAAATTATGAACAAAACAGTAACATCAATTATAATTCCAATTTTCCAGATTTAAGGTTAACCTTAGTTCAACCATTTCCAATGCCTTTTTCACATCACTAGACATCCAAATAAATACAAATTAAATATTTCTACAGTCATACATATACTAGGGCTAATACTGAAAAATTGGCAGCACTAAATTCCTCAATTCAAATACTCAAATAATTATCCATATTCCATTTAAAAGTAAGCCATAATCACTTCTATCATACTACTTTTAATTCATCCATAACCCTAACCTTATACCCATTAATCCAAGCAATAAAAGACATCAATATCATGCATCCCTAAGCATACTAGATGCTCCCAACCTCTCATTCAAAGCTTCTACCAACCATGACATGCAAGTCATGCTAACAACATCATTAAACATAAGAATTAAAGAACTTACCTATTAGCTTTTCCTCCCTTCTCTTCCCTTCAATTCTTTCCTATGCTTTCTACCTACTTCTACTAACATCCAACAAGCTCATGACTCTTAGGAGAATCCTTGAATGTTTGGAGGAAGGTTTGATGAAAGAAGAAGAAAATAGATGGTGGTGGGAAAGAGTTGAATGATTTCGGTGGAGAGTAGTTTCTAAACAATTAAGCTAGTTTTCCATCTTCCCAAAGGTTATAACCGTGGGTGAGTGTGAGTGATGATAAGGAGGAATTAATGAGAGGCTAGGTGGCATTATAGGATTTGTTTAGCCAAAGTTGAAAAGTCAAATAATAATTCTTTAATCCAGATCCAAAACTAACCCAATCAACTCAATTGACCCCCAATTTCAATCCCAAAATAACATACCCAATATTACAGTGCCATTGGGTAGAAATTTTCGCTACCAAAAATCGACCGGTTCGCCAATTGGCGATTTTTCCGGTCCGGGAATTGTCTCCGGAAAAATCCAGAAAATTCCTAAAAATCCCTAAAAATGTAAAACAATTTATGGTGCAATCCAAATAATTTTTCAAACTCAATTATCCCATTAATTTCATCTGAAGTTCAATTTCAACCTAAGTTTTAAAATGACATGAATGCATGTATACTATGAGCATGTGCAACCAATCAAGAATTATAGAGGCTATATCTTGTATATGCATGCCGAGATATAATTAAATATCCCAACCCGTCCCATTACCAAAATGTCCTTCCTATAGGAGAGGGATGTTACAATTCTCCCTCCTAACAAAAATTTCGTCCCTCGAAATTCTTACCCGATTGATCGAAAAGGTGAGGATCTTGCTCCTCATATGCTCCTCGGTCTCCCGTAGCCTCCTCAATCGAATGGTTCCTCCAGAGAACCTTCACCATGGAATACTCTTATTCCTCGGTTGTTTCACCGAGACCCGATAATCAATCGGCTCCTCCACATAACTCAAATTATTGGAGACCTCAATCTCTGAGCGGTATCACATGTGTCGGATCCGACCGATATCTCATGAGCATACTCACATGAAAGACGTCATGTAATCGAGACATCTCACTCGGTAAAGCTAGCTCAGAGGCCAAAGGTCCAATCCTCTCAGTGATCTCATATGGACCAATGTACCTAGGGCTTAATTTACCCTTTCTCCCAAATCTCAGTACACCACGTCACGGTGACACCCGTAAGAATACTCTATCACCCACATCATACTCAATGTCCCTCCTATGATCCACATAACTCTTCATCTATCCCGAGTCACTTGATGCGACTCAATCGATCTCACCTTGTCAACAAAGATATCTAATCACCAGACCTCAATCATCCTCTCACCTCTTCATCCCAATACAAAGCGATCTACACTGCGCCCATACTGATCCTCATATGGAGCCATCCCGATGCTACTATGATAATGATTGTTATAAGAAAATTCAATCGAGGCTGATATCGATCCCATGCCCTCTCAACTCCAATATACAAGCTCAAGCATATCCTCAGCAGTCTTAATCGTCCTCTCACTCGCCCATCTCGTCGAGGATGAAATGTCAGATCGAATTCACTTAGTACCCATAGCGATCGCAAACTCGCGGTAACCTCGAAGTAAATTGGATCCTCGCTGATACTATCGACACCGGGACCCCATGCGGCCTCACTATCTACGCCACATACTTCTAGGCCAACTGATCCATGGTATTATTCTCCCTCACTGGTAAGAAATGGGCCGATTTAGTCAACCGGTCCACTATGACCCAGATAGCATCATGCTGCCTCGGCGTCCTAGGCAACCCCATAATGAAATCCATGGTGATCCGTTCCCATTTCCACTCCGGAATGGGCAACGAATGAAGCTTCCCTACTGGAGCTTGGTGCTCAGCCTTAACTTGTGTACGCCAAACACCTAGACATAAACTCAGCTACCTGCTTCTTCATACCGGGCCACCAGAAATGTTGCTTAAGGGTGTTATACATCTTGGTAGTACTAGGATGCATAGCATATGTGGCCATGTGAGCCTCCTCGAGTATCTCTCGCCTCGGATCATCCACATCGTACACAAAGCCTCCGCCTCTATCCATAGAGTCTCATCTCTCACATCAAACTCAGATCTGAATCCACTTTCACTTTCTCAATCAATCTCACCATAACAGATCCTTATCACGAACTCTCCCGATCCCGTCCGAAGCATCGGTCTCGCCTCAATGTAGCCAATAATACTCCATCCTCGCCTCCATTCATCTCACATTCAAAGCCCTCAATTGAATCAAATTAGGCAACCTCATAGCCCTTTGAATCTGAGGCTGTACTAGTGTGTGACTTCCTACTGAGCATCCGCCACCACATTGGCTTTTCGGTGATACTCGATAATACAACATAATCCTTCAATAACTCAAGCCACCTCCTCTGTCTCAAATTCAACTCTCTCTGGCTCAGTAGGTATCTCAAACTCTTATGGTCAGTAAAGATCTGAAAGGTCTCACCATACAAGTAATGCCTCCAAATCTTCAGTGCAAATACAACTGCTGCTAGCTCTAAATCATGAACAGGATAATTTACCTCATGAGACCTCAACTGTCTCGAGGCATAGGCAATGACTCTACCATGCTGCATCAGAACACACCCCAATCCCTGATGTGATGCATCACTGTACACCTCAAATCCTCCAGTCCCAGATGGAATAGCCAACACCGGTGCAGTAGTCAACCGATGTTTCAGCTCCTCAAAACTCTTCTGACACTCCTCGGTCCATCCGAATGGCACATTCTTTCTCGAAGTTTTGTCGAGGGGTGAGATCAATGAGAACCCTCGACAAACCTCCGTAATAACCACCAATCCGAGGAAACTCAATCTCGGCACATTCTAGGAGCTTCCCACTTCAAAGATCGCCTCCACCTTACTCGGATCCACCTGAATACCCTCTCCAGTCACTATGTGCCCCAAAAATATCACCTGATCCAGCCAAAATTCACACTTGCTGAACTTGGCGTAACCGCTCTCTCCTCATCGTCAGTAACACAATCCTCAAATGCTCACTATGCTCCCTGTCTATTCCTCGAATACACCAAAATGTCATCAATGAAAACAATAACAAACTGATCCAGGTAGGGCTGAAATACCTTATTCATCAAGGCCATAAAAGCCGCCGGGCATTTGTCAACCCAAACGGCATCACTAGAAACTCGAAATGCCCATACCTGCTCCTGAAGGCACTCTTAGGCACATCGGCCTCTGCAATCTTCAACTGATAGTAACCAGATCGCAGATCTAACTTGGTGAATACCTGAGCTCCCTGCAACTGATCAAACAAGTCATCAATCCTAGGCAGTGGGTACTTGTTCTTCTGATCACCGATTCATTGCGCTATAATCGATGCACAGCCTCAAAGTCCCATCCTTTTTCTTCACAAATAACACTGGAGCTCCCCATGGTGAGACACTGGGTCTAATAAACCCCTTCTCCAACAACTCCTGCAACTGAGCCTTCAACTCCCTCAGTTCCACAGGTGCCATCCTATATGGAGGTATAGATATAGGAGCGGTACCTGGAACGAGGTCAATAGTAAACTCGCCTCCGATCCGCGGCAAACCCAGAACTCCTCAGAAACACATCTAAAAATTCCCTAACTACGGAATATCCTCAAGCCTCTGCTCAACTCGTGTCAACCACAGAGCCAGATATGCCTCACGACCTCCTGCATCAATCTCGGGGCACTAAGGAAAGAGATCATCCGGCCGCCATTGCCGACTAACTCCTCTCAACACCGCTTCAGTCGACCAGAGACTCCAACACAACCTCCTTGGTATAGCAGTCCATGATAGCCCTATGGGTCGTAAGCGACCCATCCCAGTAATCACATCGATCTCTCGTGAGGCAATACTATAAGGTCTCGCCTCAATATCGCTGATCAATCTGGATTGAGCATCCCTAGCACCTCTCCTAATGCAAGAGTAATACCTAGAGGTGTACTCACCTCTAGCCCATACCGTAGCATCTCCCTATCCCCATGCAATCTACATGCCATATGAGGTGCAATGAAAGAATGTGGATCCGAGATCCAACAGAGCAAATGCCTCAATATCGAAAGGAGAAGCATACCATTACAACATCGGGGAATCTGGGCCTCTGTCACGTCATGGCGTATACTCGCTTTGGGGCCGTGGTCGGCTGCCCCAGACCCTCGGTCCTCACAAGGACCCTCGGCTCTACCACGGCCTCTACCTCGCCCTCTCGTCCGGATCCACCCACTCTCTTCATCAGACAACAGACTACCCCGACTCGTCCACTACCAAAGAAGTTGAACTCTCAATGTATCAGGCAATCCACGACTGATGTCTCCGTCGAGTCGCACCTCAAGCGGGCTCCAAGAATCCACCAACACTCCCCATCGTGTCTCCTCTCACAATGCGGGCACACTGGGAAATCATGTCCCAACTCCCGCCACTACCACTACCGGTCGGTCCAAATCTCCCCTCCGCCTAAAACCAGATCGTCTCGAACCTCCGGAGACACGAAAGTCCCGCCAGCGGCGCTTACTCAAGCTCCCGCCAGAGTCGCCTGACTATCACTAGGCCGCTTACCCCGGACCTAATCTCACCTGCCTCATTCTCATCACCGCTCCACTCTAACAGCGGCAGCTCAACTCAATAAATGTACCCATGTCCGACCGAGCCAACCTGATACGAATCTCGGATTGAGGCTATTCTCGAACCTCGGCACTTATCGGCCTCAGTCGGGATCATCACAGTGGCATAATCTATCAGCTCATTAAATTTCACCTCATATTCTGCCACCGACATCCGTCCCTGCTTCAGTTCCAGAAACTCCTGCATATTCATATCAAGGTAGACCTTGGGCATATAATTATCCCTGAAGGCCCTCAGAAACTCAAATTACGACGAGAAGCAAGGCCTGGTAGTACTGCCTAGCACAGTCTTCCACCACTTGTATGCTGGGCCCTGCAGAAGTGACACCGCATAATCGAACCTCTCATCAGGTTCGCAGTCCATCTGGTCGAAGACCCTCTCCGTCCTCTCCAACCACCCTCACCCTCGGGAGTGCATCGCCATAAAATCTATAGCCCCACAAGAAGAAGTCATACCTCCTCTCCCGTCTCACGGAACTCGAGGAGGCAATTCCTCAGTACGAGGCATAGAAGACTCTCTACTTGCTCCCACTGATCCTTGGTCAGCTGGTTGCTCAACCTGATCACCTAATACAGAAGACCTAAAACAAAACAAGAATTCTGATCAGTTTCAACAGTTCCATCCGATTCATACCTACATTGTTACTATTCCCAAAAGATGCCAAACCATGCTCTGATACCACCTAATGTAGCGCCCCCTTACCATAGGGTATCCACCGGAACGCCCGTAGGTCATTCCGATAAATATCCCACGACAAGAGACCACTACTGACAACAACTGCTACACTCCTCATGGCATCACAATCATAAGACAGTAATAAGAAATTGACTACTTTTTAAAAAGCCAAATTGGATTCCATTTCATCCACTTAAAACTCAGTAATTTACAACTGTCAGTACTTTTTAATTTACACATGATCCAAACATTTGCATTAAGTATCATCTTGCATCTTGTAAGAAACATATCTAACTATAAGTCTCCAAAAGAAAGCCCAGCTGACCAACCTTTGAGCCATTGCTTCTATCGCCAATCCACAGTATACGATTCTACAGTCCTGAGGGAGCTATCTGTCTACACTAAGGCCTGAAAAATATGTTGCAATTTTGGATGAGTTTGCGAACTCAATGAGAAACCATCATCGATGGTTCTCCCAATTCATGCATCATATAAGCATGTAACGATATACACTCGGATGTTATACAAAACACAATAGTAATTCATCCACGAGACGGTAAATATCTGAAATCAATAACATTGTCAAATGTTCGCCCGATATGCAATGCACATGTGACTCTTTTCGATTCATTTCGATATTGTGACCGAGCGCATAACGGTGATCAAGATAGACGCGTGGGAGAATTATCTCCGTCGAGCTCGAGGCTCGGTTCAATATATCGAGCTCTAGGCTCGGTTCAAGACTGATGGCATCTCGGTTCACAATTTTCCTTTTAACGGTGTGATGCGATTGTGCATGAATGCACATGTCCCATATCGATAAACATGGTAATACACACCAAATACACAATATAATCATACAATCCAATTAATGCTTGCCTAATGCTTATTTCACGACCAATTGGGCCATATATAACCACATAATCCCGTGAGGGCGCCAATTCACAGCCTTAATCCACGTAATCCCGTAGAACAATCAATTTACAACAATAATTCATGTATTCCCCGTAGGGCAATCAAACCACAGTTAACACATAGATTGGAATAACCAACTAGGTTACTCACCTAATAACTTCCACGCTAGTGCCGGGAAGTCTCTGCCAAGTCCGTGGAACGACGGTCCACTTGAGCCTCTATAGCATATTAAATGAATAGCCATTACCATCGGTATACTTGAAATGACTAAATAATGCACATGAAATCAGTAAAATGTGTATAATGCATGTTCATGGCAATCCCAGCCCTAATCCAATATTTTCCCATAATAAAATTCCATCAAAAAGTAGGAATCCATAGGCGCTGACGGTGCGCAATTCGGACCTCTATAGGTCCCCATTTAAATAAAACGAAGATTCACCGTCCGTTACCTTGAGCTCGTCAAATTCCGTCTAAAAATCCCGAATCTCTCAGAAAATGAAATTAAATATTCAATGAATCCGATGCCTCAAGAATCAGGTCAATCGGACGTCGGACGGAAAAGTTATTCACGAAAGAAACCAAAACTCAACAATTTATATTTTTATAAATAACCCTTATTTCCCCCTTTATTTTCTGATTTCCAACTAAACTTCCAACACCCATAAATCTTTCTACACATTTCTGAAAAATGTAAACTATACCTTGTTGGAAAGCTTATGAAAAGCTCTACAATTCTCAAGAAGACCATAAAAATCAATTCCAACCCTAAGGGTGTCAAATATCCCATCAAACCTTCTGCCTACTCAATTCCCATTAACACAGGGCAGTACATTGACAATTTCATAACTCACTGATTCTTCAGAAATAAATTACCACAAAAATATGGTCAATAAGTTCACAATGTCCTCAACAACTTTCATGAACAATTCAACATCAAATTATATTGCTAAACAAGTCAATTAATTCATTTAATGTTACTGTCCCTGAAATCCTTCAATTTGGGCAGTAACCTTACAAGAAGCATAACTTCCAGTATACAAGTCAATAAAACCAGAACTTTATATCCCTGTAAAGATAACATCATAAGCTTCATTTTTCATGAAGCACTCTTCATCCAATTCGATCTCTGTCAATTTCAAAACTTTTATGGAAGCTACTGTTATGATCAGCCATTCTTAACCTAATGTAGGGTTTATTTTTGAAAAATCATAACTCCCAATTCTGACTTCTAAAAATTACACACCAAATATCAATTTCAAGGAAATCTCTTCCTATACAACTTTTCAGAAGCTCACTCACACCAATTCAGTCCACATAAAATGTTAAAATTGCCTCCAATCAGTAAACTCACAAAATCACACTTAAGCTAGGTTTCATCCAAAATGCTCAAAACCAGTCATTAGTAATCAATTCATATCTCCCAATATACAATTCTAAAAATATCAAGATCAGTAGCAATGGAAAGATAATTCAATATTCTACAACTTCCATGCAGACCATTTTCCCTAATTCTATCTCAATTAATTCATAAAAATCAACAAAACTCAGATGTCATGGTTGCGGTTACTGTTCACAGGCAATGGAACAGTAACTTTGCATTCAAAAATTCACCCTTCTATCATTGAAATTTAACAACACCTATTTCACACTGAATTGAAGCCAACATCCCAAAGTTTCAGTGACCACTGACTTTACCTCATTTTCATTACTACACAATAAATTATGAACAAAACAGTAACATCAATTATAATTCCAATTTTCCAGATTTAAGGTTAACCTTAGTTCAACCACTTCCAATGCCTTTTTCACATCACTAGACATCCAAATAAATACAAATTAAATATTTCTACAGTCATACATATACTAGGGCTAATACTGAAAAATTGGCAGCACTAAATTCCTCAATTCAAATACTCAAATAATTATCCATATTCCATTTAAAAGTAAGCCATAATCACTTCTATCATACTACTTTTAATTCATCCATAACCCTAACCTTATACCCATTAATCCAAGCAATAAAGACATCAATATCATGCATCCCTAAGCATACTAGATGCTCCCAACCTCTCATTCAAAGCTTCTACCAACCATGACATGCAAGTCATGCTAACAACATCATTAAACATAAGAATTAAAGAACTTACCTATTAGCTTTTCCTCCCTTCTCTTCCCTTCAATTCTTTCCTATGCTTTCTACCTACTTCTACTAACATCCAACAAGCTCGTGACTCTTAGGAGAATCCTTGAATGTTTGGAGGAAGGTTTGATGAAAGAAGAAGAAAATAGATGGTGGTGGGAAAGAGTTGAATGATTTCGGTGGAGAGTAGTTTCTAAACAATTAAGCTAGTTTTCCATCTTCCCAAAGGTTATAACCGTGGGTGAGTGATGATAAGGAGGAATTAATGAGAGGCTAGGTGGCATTATAGGATTTGTTTAGCCAAAGTTGAAAAGTCAAATAATAATTCTTTAATCCAGATCTAAAACTAACCCAATCAACTCAATTGACCCCCAATTTCAATCCCAAAATAACATACCCAATATTACAGTGCCATTGGGTAGAAATTTTCGCTACCAAAAATCGTAGGTTAGCTAATTGGCGATTTTTCGATCCGGAATTGTCTCGGAAAATCCAGAAAATTCCTAAAAATCCTAAAATGTAAAACAATTTATGGTGCAATCAAATAATTTTCAAACTCAATTATCCCATTAATTTCATCTGAAGTTCAATTTCAACCTAAGTGGGAAAATGACATGAATGCATGTATACTATGAGCATGTGCAACCAATCAAGTAATTATAGAGGCTATATCTTTGTATATGCATGCTTTGAGATATAATTAAATATCGAACCCGTCCCAATTACCAAAATGTCCTTCTATAGGAGAGGAGATGTTACGATTAAGTTAGGGTCTTAGTAAGGCAAGTGTCTGGGGATGAGCTCCACGGGGACCACCTTCCGGACGATTGGGTCTCGGATCCAACATCTATAGAAGTTATATGCAGGTTGGGTAGCAGGATCCAACAGTTGGGGTCGGTCTCGGGTGGGGCCCGACATCCGTGGTATCGAGCGGTCGTAGGTTTATGGTTTCCTAGGAACCTAGTGGGTAACCTCGAGGTAGAGTCGGCATGCATCATGTTACATGAACCACATGCATTGTTTTAAATCAATACATGTATTAGTTTTTGAACGGCTTTACATGATTTGAACTTGTCTTACCATCATGAACTAAAGATTTTTAAATGGTTTTCATTAAAGGAGTAATATGCTGCCTCGAAGAAGAACTCGAGGAGCTCAATCTCGACCAGGCTCTCAGAGGGGAAGTACGGATGAATCCCACATTCCCGAGGATGCAGGGACCATCCATGTTATAGATTCTGAGGTACCAAGTGTGCAGCATGAGGTGCCTCTCCAGCCTCCTCCTATGCCAAACCCAAGAGACCCACGATTCTTTCGGGCCTTCGCCCGAACTTTAGCGTATGTTATGGGCGAGGAAGGCAGGGCTCAGTACCAACTCCAGCAGATCGGGTGGGCGTGATGACAAGCTCCGGAAGTATGGGGCTTTATTGATTTCAATGGGACTACAAATCTGAAGAGGCAGAAGCGTGGTTGAGGAGGACCGAGAGGGTCTTGAAGCGGATGAAGTGCTCGGATGAAGAGAAGCCGGATTATGCGGTCGATGCACTTTCTGAGGAGATGCATTGCATTGGTGGGAATCGATTGCCTCACGGTCGAGTTGTTCCTTGGTGTTGACAAGGAGGATTTTGTGGAAGTGTTCAGAAAAGGTATCTCTCTAGGGTTTATATGCGGGAGAAGGCTAGAGTTTCTAAATCGATCTGAGAGGGACATGAGTGTGGCGAGTATGAGTGAAGTTCACACAGCTTTCTCGTTATCACAGTAACATTGTGGCAACAGAGGAAGACAAGTGTCATGAAGTTTGAGGAGGTCTTCACTTGGGAATCGGGGAGAAAGTCACGATTCACAACTTCTGTGATTACCAGCAGTTAGTGGATCGGCGCTCGGTGAGAAGTGGAGAATATTAAAATTTGAAGTGGCGGAAAAGGAAGAACAGAGAACAATCATCCGGGAAGGGTGAGTGCTCCGGCACTGAGAGGAGCACCGGAACCCATCATACTCAGTGGCATAGGCGGTAGTGGTCTGCCAAGAGTCGGCGATCGAGGCAATTTACGAGCAGTCTCTGATGCGGGAGGCTCGGAAAGTCATGGAAGGCAAGCATCCCAGTGTGATCATTGGGAAGTTTCATCCAGGAGGTGTCTTAAAGGGTTTGGTGGTTGCTTCGGTGTGGAGAGAAGGGCATATGATGAGAGATTGTCCCAGAGGGCTAAAACGAGGGGTTCCCAAGTTCAAGCTCGAGGCGACGGAGATAGTGGGAACCGGGCGATCCAAAGTAAGCGATTCTGGAAGCGATCGGAGGCTAATCCTGCAGGAGGCCAAAGCACGTGGTCAGCACCAGCTAGAGTATTTGCCATGACGAGAGAGGAAGCTGCGCATACAAGTTGTGGTGGTATGGCTCGATTGTTCAATTCTGCAGTTTATGTTTTGATTGATCTGGGTTTCACATTCTTTTGTTTCCTCAAGTATGAATATGCATCTTGTGTCCCGAGATTATGGACAATTTTCGGTTGTTAGTACTCCTTTAGGGAGTAAGGTGGTGATCAGTTTAGTCTACAAGAATTGTGAGCTCAGCATCAGTGGTACTAGATTGGTAGTAGACTTACTACCTCTAGACCTTCAGGGATTGGATGTTATATTGGGGATGGATGTCATGGAGAAGTATAAGGCCAAGCTAGACTGTAGCCTCAAAGAAGTAGAATTTGATCTAGGAGATGGTCAGAAAGTAATCTTCAAGGGAATGACGACGCCAACACGAGGATTATTTCAGCCTTGTTAGCTGACAGTATGATGAACCAGGGGTGTGAGGCCTTCTTGGCACATGTGGTAGATCCAGAGGAAAATGTAGGCAGACTAGAAGATTATCCGGTTGTCAGGGAGTTTTCAGATGTGTTCCCAGACGAGTTACCGGGGTTGCCGCCGGTGAGGGAAATTGAGTTCGAAATTGACTTGATTCCTGGAACCGCGCCAATCTCGATGCCACCATACAGGATGGCTCCAGCTGAGTTAAGGGAGCTTAAGGAGCAGTTAGAGGAGTTGTTAGAGAAGCAGTTTATCAGGCCAAGTTCATCACCTTGGGGAGCGTCAGTTCTATGTGTTAAGAAGAAGGATGGGACATGGCGCATGTGTATTGATTACAGGAAGTTTAACAAGGTAACAGTTAAGAACAGATATCCTTTACCTAGGATAGATGATCATTCGATCATTGCGAGGAGCAAGGTCTTTTCGAAGATCGACCTCGGATCGGGTTATCATCAACTCCGAATCGAAGTGCGATGTTAACAAGATAACCTTCGGGACCGATTACGGGCACTATGAGTTTAGGGTCATGCCATTCGGATGACCAATGCTCGGCTACATTCATGGACCTTATGAATAGGGTTTTTCAGAGTTCTTAGATCGGTTTGTCATAGTGTTCATTGATGACATTCTGGTCTATTCAAGGATGAAGGGAGCATGAGCGACATCTCGAGGATAGTATTGCGAGAGATTGAGAGGCGAGGCTGTATGCCAAATTCAGCAAGTGTGAATTACGGCTGCGTGAAGTAGTTTTCTAGGACATGTGATTTCCAGCAGAGGAATTCATGTTGATCCGAGGAAAGTAAGCGATGGTAAATTGGCGAGAGCCTAAGGCGATAAAAGAGATACGGAGTTTTCTAGGCTGGCGGGTTACTACGGGAGGTTCGTGGAGGATTCTCCATGATAGCTGCGCCGATGACTAAGTTATTCTGGAAGAATCGGCGAGTTTATTTGGAATGAAAATTGCCAGCAGAGTTTTGAGGAGCTTAGCGGCGGTTAACTAGTGCTCCCATTTTAATTTTGCCCAATGGAGATCAAGGGTATCGATGTACAAAGATGCCTCGAGAAAGGGCTTGGGTTGTGTGTTAATGCAAAATGACGGGGTGATAGCTTATGCTTCACGGCAATTTGAAGCCATATGAGTTGAATTATCGACTCATGATGCGAATTGGCAGCAAGTTTTTGCCCTAAAGATATGGAACACTATCTGTATGGGGTTGAGACAAGGGTTTTCACGGACCACAAAGCCTTAAGTACATTATGAGTCGAAAGAGTTGAATTTAAGACGAGGCGATGGTTGGAGTTGCTCGAGGACTATGATATGATGATAGAGTACCATCCGAGCAAAGGCAAATGTAGTGGCGGATGCTTTGGTAGGAAGTCATCCTTAGCCTATGTTCGAGCGGTTTACTTGCCTCTTTTGGAGCAAATGGCCAAGTTGAAGATCGACTTGAAGCGAGGATCGGTCAGATTGTATTCTTGCTCGATTCGAGTGAGACCTATCCTTGGGAGAAGGTCGAGGAGTTGCGAGGCGGGATCTGAAATTAAATGGTGAGAGATGAAATTCAACATAGTAGCGATCGAAGTGCAAGTAAGGATGATGGGCTAATGGTAGTCGGAAGCAGGTTATGTATTGAAATGATAAAGCGATTAAGGATGAGATCATGGATGAGGCACACAATCGCCTTATTCCATGCACCCAGCAACACCGGGATGTCTGAGAGATTTGAAGGAGCATTTCGGTGAAAAGGTATGAAGAGGATGTAGGTGAATCGTGAGCGGATGTCTAATGTGTCGCAAGTCAAGGTGAACACGAGCACCTTGAGCATGTTGCGACCATTTCCATTCTGAATGGAAGTGGCAAAGGATTACGGTGGATTTTACGATGGGTTTACCGGGATCATTAGGAAGCATGATGCTATATGGGTCATTGTAGACCGATTGACCAAGTCACCCATTTTCCGCAATCAAGCAAGCAGTTTCATTGCAAGTCTTAGCCAGAAGTATATTGATGAAGTAGTGAGGTTGCATGGGTTCAGATTCTATAGTATCCGACGGGGATCCTCGATTTACATCGAGATTACGGAGTAGTTTGCGAGAAGCCCTAGGGACTAAGTTGAGTTTTACGACATTTCATCCCAGACGGATGGTCGATGCGAGAGGACCATTCGGACCTAGAGGGCATGCTCGAGCATGTGTTATGGACTTCAAAGGGCATGGGATGAACATTTGTCGTTGGTCGAATTTGCCTATAACAATTGTACCATTCGAGCATTCAGATGGCTCCTTATGAAGCCTATATGGCGGGAGGTGTAGAACTCCGATATATTGGGATGAAGAAGGTGAGAGGAAACTAGTGGGACGAGGTGGTTCGGATGACGATGGATAAGATTGATTTGATTAGCGGCGACTTAAAGCGACCGAGGACATAATGAAAAGTTATGCGAGATGCTCATGAAAAGAAATGGAGTATCACGATAGGTGACAAAGTGTTCCTTAAGACCTCTCCATGGAAAGGGGTTATGAGGTTTGGTAAGAAAGGCAAGTTGAGTCCTCGTTATGTAGGTCCATATGAAGTACTAGAGAGGATCGGGCCGTTAGCTTACGGTTGGCATTGCCTCGAAATTATCTCGGATCCATGGCGTATTTCATGTTTCCATGTTGAGGAGGTGCAGATCGATCCTTCTCACATTATTCGACCTCGAGGTTCGGTGGTGATGATTTGAACTATGAGGAGATGCCGGTGGAAATTCGGATAGCAAGGAGAAGGTCCTCGAAACAAGGCTGCTCGGTTGGTTAAAGTCTATGGAGGAACCATGCGATTGAAGAGGCGACGTGGGAACCATTGGATGCAATGAAGGAGAAGTATCAACACCTCTTCAATGAGTCAGGTAAGAATTTCGAGGACGAAATTTCTTAAGGGGGGGAGAAATATTAGCCCCGAGATTTTATTTATTTATTTATTTATTTATTTATTTATTTATTTAAGCATGATTAGACTAATTAAGAAATTGAGTTAGCATGAATTAAATATGGTAGCATTAAATAGCATATGGCATTAATTAGCATGTAGTAACATAAATGAGATAGGTGGTGAATAAATGTGATTAAATGAGTTAGATAGCAAGTATTAAATGTGTTAGTTCCGCTTGAATGAAGTAGGAAAAGAAAAGAGGAATGAGTTGGGCCTAAAAGAACAAATGGGCTTAAGTAGGAAAGTATAAGAAGGAAGGAAGAAGGAAAGAAGGGAGAATAAGTGAATGGGCTTTAGGCTTTGGGCTTAAGTGAGTAAGAAAATAAAAGAAGTGAATAAGTTAGGAGAAGAAGAGTAGGAGTTACGAAAATTAAGAGGAGAAGAGGGAGAGGTTACGGCAAAGTGGAGAAGAGAAGAAGAAAGGAGAAAAGTTTGTGATTTTCCAAGAGTTTGGGTAAGTTTTTGAAGAAAGTTCAAGAGTTAAAAGTGTGGAGGAAGGCTAGAGCTTCTTTTTGAACCAAGAAATCACTTGGTTAGCTAAAGATTCAAGGTAAGTTATGTTTTCAAGGTTAAGCTTTTGTTGGTTTTATGGTTTGGAAAGCTTAGAAATGAAGTGGGTTTAGTGATTCTAGGGTTGATTTCATGATTAAGGTTCATTAGGTTTTCAATTTTAGAAACCCTAAATGATGTGAGGTTCTTTTCTTGCCATGAATGAAGGAGGACAAGGAAGAAGAGGAGAACAAGAAGAGGAGCTTCCTTAGGCAAGCTTAAGCAAGGATATAAGGTGGGTTTCATTTTATCTTTATCTAGTAAGTGTTGAATGCTACTTTAACTAATGAATTTAATGAATTGTGACTATTTGAGATAAGCATTGATTGTGCCTTAATTATGTATGTAAATGGTGTATGATTGCCATTAAATGAGAATTTTAATAGTATATGTCATTGCCTTGTTATTGCTTGAAATTGCCATGAATTGAATGAGCATGAATGAGAATCATGAAATGTGAGCTAAGCATGAAATGTAGCATTTTCAAGAAAATCAACTTTATGGATGCATGAAAATCCATTTTCAAAAAATCAGTCGATGGACAAGACAAGTCCAGTTTTATGCATAAAATTCAGGTGTTATGTGGGTTAGTTAAGTCCACCAACAGAGTCACGTGCGTGACCAATAAAGCCTTCGCCCACCGCCCGATGTGGCGTGGGATATTCCTTTTGGACTCCTCGGCATATGACTACACTTGTGTAGCTCATCGAAACCCGTGGACTTTTCAAACCATCAGCTATGTGATTATGTGTTAGCATCGTTAGCAAGAATGATGAATGCATGAATCATGAAATTTTGTTGTTAGCTTGATGAATTTGTGAAATGCAAGTTGCAAGATTTGTTAATAAGAATATTGCAAGCAGATGAGTAATGAATAGATTGACTTAGTAGTATAAATATAAGCGTGTTACCCACGAGCTCACCCCCACTTCCGTCCATCTCGGTGAAGATCTGGATCTCGAAGAATGAGCTCAAGGCATACTCAAGATCTTATTATTTTGCCCATGTATTTCATGTTTTGTAATGAATGCTTTAGGTTGCATTTGAGAAAAGCAGATGTATTTTGATTTAAATTGTAATAGGCTTGAAATGCCTACTAAAGTATTATAAGAACATTGTTTTGATATAAAGGAAATGCATGAATTATGATTTATCATGATCTCCCAAAGCCATTTACTATCATGTTTAAGCATAGTTTCCAAAGTTGTATGAAATTGCTTTGGAATTCATGTGAGTAGATGAATGATGTAAGTTTAAGTGAGATTATAGCATGTTGAGAGTGGAGTGGATGAGTTGAGAGGTTTAGAAGTGTTTATGGTGTTTGGAATAAGCCAAGAGAGTGAAGAGGGTTAGGTTTTGAGTTGAGAATAGATATAAGTCGAGTTATTGGACCCATAAGTCGACTTGTGAAGCTTTGAATAATAAGTCGACTTGTCGGTTAGATAAGTCGACTTGTTTATCTCGATAAGTCGACTTGTAGGTTATAAGTCGAGTTGTTTGTCTCGATAAGTCGACTTGTAGGTTATAAGTCGAGTTGTTTGTCTCGATAAGTCGACTTGTTTATCGAACAAGTCGACTTGCTCTGAATCCTTAGATAAGAGTGTTATTTTGGGGATTGTCGAGAGCAGTCAGGGTCCAGGCCTTAGTCAGTGTATGCTCACCACCAAAGTGAGTCAAATAGAGTGTGTTAAGTTAGGGTCTTAGCAAGGCAAGTGTCTCGGGGATGAGCTCCACCAGGGACCACCTCCCGGGACAATTGGGTCTCGGATCCAACATCTATAGAAGTTATATGCAGGTTGGGTAACGGGATCTAACAGTTGGGGTCCGGTCTCCGGGTCGAGGCCCGACAACGGTTTTGGATGAAACTCTGTTCAATAGGTAAATAGCAGTGTTAAGAGCATATCCCCAAAATGAAACTGGAAGAATTGCATAATTCATCATGGGATGTATCATATCTAATAAAGTACGGTTTCTCTTTTTAGAAACCTCATTATGTTGTGGGGTTCCAGACGGAGTCCATTGTGAGAGAATTTCATTCTCTTTTAAGTAACTAAGAAACTCATGGTCCAAGTACTCGCCATCTTGATCAGATTTAAGTTTCTTAATACTCTTATCAATTTGTTTCTCTACTTCAAGTCTAAATTCTTTGAACTTTTCAAATGCTTCAGACTTGTATTTCATTAAATATACAAAACCATATCTAGAATGGTCATCTGCAAATGTTATGAAATATGAAAATCTACCTCTAGCTTGAGTAAACATAGGGCCACATACATTTGAATGTATAAGCTCTAACAACTCATTAGCACGTTGTCCCTTTCCAGTAAAGGGAAGTTTGATCATTTTACCCTTTAAATAAGATTCACAAGTTTCATATGATTCATAATCGAAAGGATCTAAATATCCTTCTTTATGTAACTTTGTGATTCTTGTTTCATTAATATGACCTAGCCTACAATGCCATAAATAAGAAGGATTTTGGTCACTTAATCTCTTTTTCTTGCTTTTTATTTGAAGAATTGGTCTTTTAAGATCTAATTCATATAAACCATTTGTAAACATACCAAATCCATAATAAATATCATCTTTATAAAAATAACAACTGTTATTCTTAATATTGAAAACAAATCCATTCATGTCCAAACATAGGATAGAAATAATGTTTTTTGTGATGACAAGAACATAATAACAATTATATAGTTCAAGTACAAGACTAGAAGGCAAAGCTAAACTACAAGTTCTAATAGCTAATGCAGCAACTCTTACTCCATTACCAACTCGTAAGTCCACTTCGCCTTTTTTCAATGCTCTACTATCTGTCAGTACCTGCACATTGTTACAAATGTGATAACCACATCTGGTATCTAATACCCAAGCTTGTGATATAGAAGTAGAAAGATTGATTTCAATCATAAACAAACTTGAAGTTGAAGTTACGCTTAACTTCTTTTCCTTTAAGTTAGCAAAATAAGCTTTGTTGTTTCTTTTCCAATGTCTAGCTACGCCATAATGGAAACAAATGCCCTTGTCATTCTTCTTCTTGACACCGCCTGCTGGCTTTGATGCTTTAACATAAGTGTTTTGGTTCTTGTTCTTGTTCTTCTTCTTCTTCTTAAGGGTCTTACCCTTATTCTTGGAAGAAGAAGAGTCAATAACAAGAACAGAATTGGATTCCTTCTTAAGCCATCCCTCAACAGTCTTGAGCATGTTGAGTAATTCAGCCAATGACATTTCCTTTTTGTTCATATGAAAGTTTATAATAAATTGAGAAAAACTTGGGGTAAGAAACTGGAGCACTAATCAATGCTCAACTCGAGGTTCAATTCATATCCCAATTGAATCTAGCCAATCATCCATAGAACATGAAGTTCCACTTACAATCCAGGAGCCATCCAACATTGATACAGAGCTCTCGCAATCTCAAACTTCTCTCCACCCGACTCTGAGCACCAAACAACTCTTAAAGGTGCAGGAACATTTCCCTTGCATTCATATTTTCATGTTACCTCTGAAGCTTGGGAGATATGTTGGCTAACATCACACATGTTACTTGCTCATTGTCATCTATATGACTTTGATAATATTCTCAATCCTCATTGGCAGCATCTTGTGTAGGCTTAGGTGGAAGCTCAATATCAAGAATGTACAATTTTTTTTGCCTTAAAATAATTTTAAGGTTACGTAACCAGTCTAAAAAATTTTATCCAGTCAATTTGTTTGCATCCATGATGCTCCTCAGGGACAAGTTCATACTCATTTCAAAAACTGATTCGTCAAAAAAAATATTTTATGCCAAAAAATCAAATAAATAAGGACTTTTAAATTTTGGTTACTCCCATTATTTTAAACAAATTAATAACCCTCAATATTAATTTGAGAAATTATCAAATAATTTCCTAGTAGGTTAGGATCCCATTTTAATTTAATTGATCTTGAGTTTGTTCAACAAACCAATTAAATTAAAATTAGGTAGATAAAATTTTATCAATCACATCCTATGTAATTTCTAGATCCATTAGGAGACAACTCTTTGGCAAAAATATATTTAATAATCATATCTAACATTGCCTCTAAATTAATATGATCATGAGTTTACTTATTCAAATCATATAAATTTAGTTAAGTAAAACACATCATTATAAGACTAAACATGTTCGAGTTAAAGCAATCTTAAGTTTACTCAACAAGTCTAACAATAAACAAAACTCTGGTTTAATCCTATAATAATGGAAGGCATTATTCATATTCTAAACATGTACTTAATGTTTTAATGAGGATTTAAAATAAGGTCTCATTCTAAATAATATGATCTCATTATATAAATTTATTTGACATAATCCAATTATGAAAAATAAATTGAGTTTTTATTTAAAAAATAACTTAATTAATCAACTCTTGAAAAATTAAATTGATTAAAAAATAAAAGTAGCTGACATTGCACGTTAGGAGCTACTCCTGGCAATTACACCTATCTCCTGGCCTGTGTATGACACTGGCCAAGAGACGCGTCTTTTGGTCTGTCGCGCTAGCCCCTTCTCTAGAAAACTTTCGAGTTTTTGATTTATATGATAATTACCAATAAAATGATAAAATTAAATCAAAATAGTGTTATTTATATGATATTTTTTATTAAATTAAATTATCACATGTGATCCTATTTCTTCTCATGTGAGTCTCAACACCGTCAGTGTTTCAACAATTAATTCTTTCCTTTCATTCTCTAGTTTGCGTCACTGAAATCATCATAATCAAACATTCTCCTCTGTACCAACTCTCTTGCGCAAGTCAGTAAACCATTTTCAACTTTTGAAAAGTGGATATAGGAAAAATATGCTTGTGCCATCAAGATTGTACCACTATAAGAAAATTAGTAATTACTGAAGGAAAATTACAGAAAGTTATGGACGGATGAGAAATCTTAGCAAATTACCTACGAAAATTACGGACGGAAGAGAAATCATTGCAAATTACTGACGAAAAATGATTTTTCATAGGTAACATTGTCAAGAAAGATTTCATTTTGAGACGATAAAAGTATCCGTCAGTAAAAATGAAGGAAAATTATTCCGACAAATTTTTCGAAAGAATATAGCGACGGTAGAAGATTCTCATCGGTAAAAAAGGTAGGAATGCTTGGCAGAATAAAAAAGTTTTGGCTTTATCGATAGAAATGTTTCTGTCGGTAAATTCCATCGGTAAATTTTAGAGTATACGTCAACGTTTCTTTCGGCTTCAACATTTTTAATATAATGAAAACGACGTCATTTAGTTTAACACCAAACGATGTCGTTTTCCTACGTATTTAACCTACCCAAAGACACCCACCCCCCACCCCCCACCCCCCACCCACCTGCATTTTTCTGTCATCGATTTGTCTTCTACTCGTCGGCATGGGTGTTCATTTGTCTTCTCCAACCACTATCATTGTGTCCTTCGGCGGAGGTAAGTCATTCGGCTTTTGTTCTCTGTGATTTTTTGAGGTACCCGTGTTGGCATATATGTTTGAACCTAGGAGTTTTTGAGGTATTTTTTTGTTTGTTTGAGATTGTCTATGGTGTATTTGTATTTGCAATGTCCTGGAAAATGTTAAGGAAGGAAAAAGACATGATTTACTTAAGTTAATTGGTATGAATCTATTATGCCTTTGAAGTGTTCGAAGAAAGTTTTGAGTGGGTTCTTTAATGGTTTTCTCCTTATTTTAAATGTCTATGGCTATTAAGGTTATTGCTTCTTATAAACTAGATTTCATGACTTGTTTTTTTGGGATTGCAGTTGAGAAATCAATTATGTGAGTTCAAACAATAATGAAAATGATGAACTAATCAATAGGATGGGTGTAATACGTGCATAAGTTGTTCTACACAGTATTCTTATATAGTTGCAGGAAAGGGATATTATTCAAAGTATGCTTTGATGTTAATGTTGTTTATGTTATTAATTTTTGTTCAATTGTATCGGGGAACATATGAGTTCTTTTACTATTTAGAATCATTGTTGTTTCATTATGTAATTTGCAATAACTGGATGGTAAATTCAAGTTATCTTTATATGCGCTGGCTTATTGATTCAACAGGCTTTTTTTTTCTTCTTTTAGATCCTATTTAATAAATAAATTAAACTAAAAAAAAGAAGAAGGATTCTAAAGGTTTGGTTTTGTTCAATATAAGATAAATCATTCAAAAAATACAAATTTGCTAACCAATTGATTTTAGTGTTTAATTTTTTTTCGTTGGTTTAGTTGAGCATTAGATTCAATCTAGATAGCACTTGAAATTGCTTTTTTTGTGAAAAGGAGGGGGGGGGGGATTTTATTAATAAGATGGCTTACAAAAATATGTAAAATGCAATACAAAAGCCATGTAAAGATAGTATGTGAGGCTCATGGTTTATACCGAATGTATGGAACAAAGAGTTGTTCCATACGCAAGGTTTTCCGTAGAGGAAGAGGTAAAATAGTTTCCGTCGCGAATTGTGTGGAAGTACCACCCGATGCTAACTTTGCTAAATAATCGGCAAAGCTATTAACCTCCCGATAAACATGAATAATGGACGACGTCGACACAGAAAGTAAACGACGTATATCTAAAAGTTCTTGTTCATATCTCCATGGCCAAGAGTCTGAATTATGGTTCAATAGTTGCACAATGCTCAGATTGTCTGTTTGAACCTGTATTTTCCAGAAGCCACTGGCAATACAATACTGAAGGACACAAACTATGGCTTCTATTTCCATGGCAAAGCTAACATTCAAGTTATAGTATCGACACTCAACAAATAAGAAAGCATCAGTAGCATTACGTACCACAAATCCCAAACCTGAAGGACCGGGGCATCCGAGCGAGGAGCCATCTGTGTTAAGAACAAAGTCACAATCATCCGGGGGTCTCCAACACAACGTCACAATCACTGGTTTATTAATAAGATGGCTTACAAAAGTATGTAAAATGCAATACAAAAGCCATGTAAAGATAGTATGTGAGGCTCATGGTTTATACCGAATGTATGGAACGAAGAGTTGTTCCATACGCAAGGTTTTCCGTAGAGGAAGAGGTAAAATAGTTTCCGTCACGAATTTTGTGGAAGTACCACCCGATGCTAACTTTGCTAAATAATCGGCAAAGCTATTAACCTCCCGATAAACATGAATAATGGACGACGTCGACACAGAAAGTAAACGACGTATATCTGCAAGTTCTTGTTCATATCTCCATGGCCAAGAGTCTGAATTATGGTTCAATAGCTGCACAATGCTCAGTTATCTGTTTGAACTCAGTATTTTCGGAAGCCACTGGCAATACAATACTGAAGGCCACAAACTATGGCTTCTATTTCCATGGCAAAGCTAACATTCAAGTTATAGTATCGACACTCAGCAAATAAGAAAGCATCAGTAGCATTACATACCACAAATCCCAAACCTGAAGGACCGGGGCATCCGAGCGAGGAGCCATCTGTGTTAAGAACAAAGTCACAATCATCCGGAGGTCTCCAACACAACGTCACAATCACCGGTTTGCGAGGCAATTGAAAGTTACAGTTAAAGGATCTGGATAGATCAACCATTTCCTATCTAGTCTTTGGAAATAATTTATGAACTCGCACCATGGAGGAAATATGTTGTGTAATCGAAAGAAACAAAGATGAGGCCGTGGTGGATTTATTCTCATACACAAACAGGTTGCGCATTTTCCAGATTTCCCAAAGGATGAAATAAGGTATGACCGAAATGATCACTTTCCTAGCAGTATCCCCCCGTCCAATAATGGACCACTCGAGGATAAATAACCAAAGATCAGGTGGGAAAGATAAGTGAATATGTAACAGTGGTGAAAAATGATTCCAGATCAGTCTAACCGAGGGACACTCATAAAAAGTATGCTGCACACTGTCGATTGCCAAGGAACAAAAATTGCATTTAGATGGATTGAGAACGAAACCTAACTTGTTTAATGTTTCCGAAAAAGGGAGAATGGAGTTATAGAGACACCACACAAAGATTGAAATCTGCTTTGGCAGAAACTTATTCCAGGCTTGGCGAAGAGAGGCACTGATAGGGTTACGAGAGCGTACCAATTCATATGCTGAGAAAAGGCTGAATTTGCCAGTAATAGTTGGCTTCCAAAGTCGTCGATTAGGACCATAAGAAAACTGCTGCAAATGAGAATTTATAAATGCGGCGTGGTCAGGTTGCAAGAGTGGTACGATACAGCTCCACAACTCCTCGCGCTGAGTATAAAAATCCCAGACAGTGAGTTGTGGGAGAGGAAGGTACTGAACCTGATCCAGTGGAGAAAAAGCGCCAAGTCCTGTCCAGTTATCTGTCTAGAATGAAACCAAACCAGTGTGGATAGAAATATACTTATGGTCCTGTGCAATCCGATCAATTTTAGCAACTCGCCGCCAATGCGTCCTGCGTCGTGCAGTTGGTGATAGAGAGGTAACAAATTTAGCCCATAGACCCACTTGGTTCTTGACCTTCCACCACAACTTAATCGAATAGGCAGTAACAATATCCTCCAATTTCCGAAATCCCAACCCATTCTCATCCACCGGAAATGAGATGTGATCCCATGAACGCCAATGGCGTTTGGTATCGTCAAAATAGCTTCCCCATAAAAACTGTTGGAAGACCTTCTCCATTTTGCGTAGGATGGACTTAGATATGGTAATTCATATTAACTACATTATTCGTATATATTATAAATTGTTTGTTAGTATATATAAATAGTTTAGTTTATATGAGCCATAATAACTATAAAAATCACTATAATGATAATTCCAAAAATTTTCTATTTAATAGTTCATCTAAACATATCAATATCATATGGTTAGATGTATCATTTACTTCATAATTGGTCTTAATATATCAATTTCTTATTATAGTTCATCTTCCTCCCAAGAATCGCTTCATATAAATAAGGGTGTGCTTGTTTGGTGGGTATGAGGAGAGAGGAATGGGTATGGAATGAAAAATAATGCTTGGTAAGAAGTAATGATTATTTTGCTTCTACTTTCATTCCTTACTTTGGGGCATTGCTTCATTCCTCTCCATTATGAGAGGAATGAGAGTCATTCTAACTTTGCTTAATGTTTAATGCTTATTTTTTTTGTTTAGTAAGGTTTAGTATTCTTTAACTAATATTATAATTAATTAATTAAAATATAATTAATTAAAATATAATTCATTCATTAATTAAAATATTGTAATTAATTAAATTAAAATAAAATAATTAATTTATTATATTATAATTAATTAAAATATAATTCATTCATTAATTACAATATTTTAATTAATTAATTACACTATTTTAATTAATTAACATATTATAATTAATTAATTATAATATACATTTTGTGCAACAGCGCTTCCTATTTGATAGAATAATTAATTACAATATTTTAATTAATTAATTAATTATAATTAATTAAAATATAATTTATTTATTAATTAAAATATTATAATTAATTAATTACACTATTTTAATTAATTAAAATATAATTCATTAATTAATTAAAATATTGTAATTAATTAATTACAATATAATTAATTAAAATATAATTCATTCATTAATTAAAATATTGTAATTAATTAATTAATTACAATATAATTAATTACAATATAAATAATTAAAATATTATAATTAATTAATTAATTACAATATAATTAATTAAAATATAATTAATTAATTAGTTACAATATAATTAATTAAAATATAATTCATTCATTAATTAAAATATTGCAATTAATTAATTATACTATTTTAATTAATTAATTAATTAATTTTTATTTCTCAATATTTTTTACAAACCAACCACTATCAATGGTAATGATAATCATTCCTTTCTCTTAATCAACGATCATAATTATAATGATAATATCCATTCTCATTCCTCACTATATTCATTTTCATTCCTATTACCATTCCCTTATACGAACCAACCGCCCCCTCATATGGTAAGGAGGTTTTAGTAGTAGTTATAACATAAGAACATTTGATATTTGGTTCTTCGAACAAAGGAGACCAAAAGAGTAATTATTGTTTACTCTTATTTTCAAGACTCTAAAAACTACATACCAATTATGATAGCTATTATCCTATTCTATGCAGGGATGCTACCATCTTAGTCCTCTTTGGTTTCCTACTATGCCTCCTTCTCTGCATTGATGAATAATGATGCTGTTACGAAGCACTTATAAGGCACTGATTCATGAGAAGTTAAAAAGTATGTCAATAATAAGCTAAGATATTTATTGATGACATATGTGACTATTTTGATCACAACCAACTCATTGAATTTGTAACCATATGCTTATCTAGCAAGATTTGACCTAAAATAAGAAAAAAAAAATAGAAAATTTAGAAAACAAGAGGATTTGATGAATTTCATTATTCACTAAAAGGGGATTGTTGATAATTTTGATGGGACTGAGGTTACTGTAGGGCTTCTTAATGAAAATGATGATCAAAATGGTGGAAAACAAAGATGTTATACTAATGATGAGGATAGATACTTCGAGTTTTGAAGAGAAGGATAGAGATATTGTCTTTAAGAAGGACTTGATTCACATACTATGCACTCATAGAACTACTTTGAACTAAGAAGAAGAGGTCTTATAGCTCTTCACTAAAAGAAGCTATCGAGCAATTGGACTAGTATTGAGTTAGACAATTTGTCCACAATTGACATTATGATGAATGATCTAGACATATCTTTTTCAGTCGACATCCGATTGACCTGATTCTCGAGGCATCGGATTCGTGTAATATTTAATTTCAGTTATTTGTGAAATTAGAAATTTTTAGAGATGAAATTGACGGGGATTAATTAGATCGAAGTGAGAGGACCGGGTAATTATTTTTCTAGTCCGTCTTTTATTAATAATTGGACCTATAGAGGTCCGAATTGAGTGATTTTAGTGTCTATGGCTTTCAAATTTTTAGAGAAATTTTTGTGACGGGAATTGGTTAGGTCGAAGTGAGAGGATCGGGTAATGATTTTTCCGATCCGTCTTGTATTTATTATTGGACCTATAAAGGTCCAAATTGAGCGTTTTTTGTGTCTATGGGTTTCTTATTTTTAGAAGAACACTTTGTGACGGGAAATTGTGATATAGTGTCGGGAATGTCACGAACATGCATTGTACACATTTTAATTGCTACATGTGCATTATTAAATATTTCTGAGTGTACCTTTGGTGATGGTGAATATTGTGGATTGTTTAGAGGCACATTTGAAACGTCAACACACGGACGTTGTCGAGACTTTCAGGCTTTAGCTTCGGAAACAAATGTGAGTGACCTAGATGGTTTCTCAATTATTATTTGTTTCTTATTATGCGTTTATAACTCTGTGGAGAATAATGGTGGGCTTGTGCGTTTGTTTATGACTGGATTCTGGACCGAAGGTGTCCGATGCATTGGGAGATTTTGACATAGAAGTGCTGTTGTCTGAGAATTTAGGAACTCTGTGTTTTAAATGTGATTAAATGTGAGTGTGATTTTCATGTGAAAATTGTGAACTAATTGGTTGAATGTGATAATTGGGAATGATTGTGATGTTGATATGGTTTCATTTTGACCTATGCATTCCATGCATACAAGGCATGATCAGATAATAACAGTTGTGACCGGAGCAGTCACCGAGAGCTACAAGCTCAATGTTTATATTTGGGCCTCGAGCTCTATAGTGATTTAGAGCCTCGGGCTCAACGATTAATGTGCCCATATTGGGACAGTTCAGAGCCTCAGGCTCAACGATTAATGGACCCATATTGAGACAGTACAGACGCTCGGTTACAACACCGTAATTAATGAAAAAAGACGTCACATACGTGTGTCATATGCATTTGATTTAATCATTTGGATTGAGTGAAAGGCAAATGTCTTATGCTTATGTGGTACCAATCATGTGGTATTTTTGAAAGTGGATTATGAAACAATTGTATTATGCTTGCGTGTTGTATGAAATCAATTGGTTATGAATGTCTAATCGAATGAAATGTATCAAATTGTCTGTACTCAAGTGAAATTTTGAAATGTCATCAGACATGCAACAATGAAAATATATGTTATGTGAATTGATGAGTTGCATGAATTGAATGAACCATCGATGATGGTTACCTCACTGAGTTCGCAAAACTCACCCAAAATTTGCAATTATTTTTCAGGACCTAGAAGAATACCCCGTTAGGCAACGGGCGTATAGCAACCATATATGAGCGAGATAAGAGGTTGGGATCAGTTCGCGTCTGCAGTAGTGTCTGAGAATAATTGTGTTTTTCGGAATTTTTGTACAAATGATTAGGTCATGTTGTAAAGTCAACAAACTGAATGAAATTGTATTTACAAAAGGGCCCCCGTGGTCATTAAACTCACTGATGATTATTTATGTAAATTGTTTTCCGCATAATATGTAAAGTATGTGTATGTTTCAAAAAAAATTATACTGAGTTTTGACTGAGTGATGTAGCACGCCACCCTCACAGGGCACGGATTCAGATATCACCATCGATGTCGGGTTCAGGTCGTGTGGGAGTGAGGTGTTACAAAAAACCTTGCGACCAAGTGACATCCAACAACAGCACAAAATATTGGAAGAAAATTCAAAAAGAAAATGTCGAAAAATAAAAGCCTAACAGAATTATGAACAACAAAAAATTAAAAGATGAAAAATAAAATGAAATCAAACATTGGGTTGCTTTCCAAAAAGCGCGTTTGTTTAACGTCGTTAGCTCGACACGGGCCCCATTAAGTTATAGGAAGGTTTATGCAAAGAATTAACATTGACGAAATGGGGTTGAAATCCTTCATAAAATGGCTTCAAACGATGACTATTCACCTTGAAAATTTTTCCTGTTTCCATGCTTTGAATATCCACAGCACCGTAAGGAACTACCTGTGTTGGACTTACCCACTTGCTATCTGAATAGCATAGATCACGTCCGCAGCCAATAATTTCAGTATCTCCTTTTTTACAACCTCCATCATTGGTGGATTCAATCGACGCTGAGGTTGCCTGTTGGGTTTGCAATCATCCTCCAACAAGATTCGATGCATGCAAATGGTAGGGCTAATTCCCTTGATGTCTACAATCGACCATCCAATAGTTTCTTTGTTCTCCCTGAGTAGACGGATAAGCCTCTCCTCCTCCAAATCACTCAACTGATTGGAAACAATCACAGGTAATGTTTTGGCCTCCCCCAAGAAGACATACTTGTGGTGCGCAGGTAATGCTTTAAGCTTCAATGTCGGCGGTTGAAGAATGGATGGGAGTAATTTATTGCCGTCAATCTTCAGTGGTTACTGTAACATGCCAGATGCAACCTGTAATGCCTGCAAATCATGTATTGCATGGACCATACCTCGCGGAACTACCCATTCAGTCTCGATCTCTGATAGCTTCGCAGGAATAATGTTGTCAATTATCGCAGCCTGCAAAAAATTATCAACATACAACTCGAGAACTTTCTCGATCAAGGGGTTAATGCAATCAACAACAAAAGCTTTACAATAATCAACAGGATGCTTAATGGTATTATTAATATCGAACGTAACTTTAGCACCATCAAACTCCATAGTTAAAGTCCCCCCGTGAGCATTAATTTTTGTCCTAGAAGTGCTAAAAAATGGGCGTCCTAATAACATCATTCTAGACACAAGTGACCCATCATCCTCCATTCTCATCACATAAAAATCTGTAGGAAATACCAAATCATCTACCTGCACTAAAACATCCTCTAACAATCCTTCGGGGTACCTAGTGGTGCAATCAACCAGTGTTAAAATCACACTATCTTGCTTTAACATACCAGCATTCAATGTAGTATAAATGGACAATGGCATAAGATTTATAGAAGCCCCTAAATCTAGAATAGCCCGTTCTATACCAACATTGCCAATTTTACAAGGAATGGTAAACATACCTAGGTCCTTCTCCTTTATCGGTAACTTGCCCTGCAACACTACTGAGACATTCTCACTCATCACCACACGCTGATTGCCTCTCATCTTGGTCATGCTAGTAACCAAGTGCTTCAGAAATTTGTAGTACCTTGGTGTTTGTCTAAGCAATGTGAGAAGGGGGATATTGATCTCCACTTTCTCAAAAATCTTTAAGATCTCCTCTTCATTTTGCAATTTCTTCTTCTTAGCCAACCTGTGTGGGAATGGTGGCCTTTCTGGATTAACTGTCACGATTTCCTCGATTTCTGCTTCTTTTTCTGGCTCAACATTTTCAACATGGTCATGTTGAAGTTTCTGCGATCCTCCAACACTTTCGATTTCTTTCCCATTGCGCAAGGTAATGACACTTATATTATGCCTAGGATTGACAGTAGGCTGAGAGGGCAATTTTTCTTGATTCTGTGCAGCAGCCAATTGACTAATTTGTTCCCTCAGTTCTTAAAAATTTTTATTAGTCTGAGCCTGAAATTGTGCTGAATCAGTCTGAAACTGAACCAAACTCTACAGTTGTGTATTGGTGGTCAATTGAGCAATAGTCAACTGTGACATGAGATCCTCCAAGGTGAAAATTCGGTCGCCATAATTAGGCCTCGGATATTGCTGCTGCTGCGATTGAGGTTGACGCTGCTGACTACTTTGACCTTGTTTCCCATTCCCATATCTCAGATTTGGATGATCCCTTCATCCTAGATTGTAAATATTCGAATAAGGATCATATTTTCTTTGAGGCTGATAATTATCATTGAGCGCCTTAACTTCAGCTTCCACAATATCATCTTGCAGAGTCGAACAAGCATCAATAAAATGACCCTGAAATCCACAAATGTGACAAATATGGACTTGTGGTCCCTTAGTTACAACATTCGCATTGACATTATTGGCATTGGAAGAATTAATAACTTGTCTCTCTAACAATTCAACAATCTTTTCGAGTCTACTTTCAAGTTTAGAACTACTTACCTCATGGACACCTCGAGTGTGTGTGTCCAAACGATACCCGAACTGCTGAAGATTTGCGGCCATTGCTATAATTAAGTTTCTGGCCTCCTGAGGTGTTTTGTTCACTATGGCTCCCCCACTAGCAGCATCAAGAATCTTCCTATCATTTAGTAACATCCCATCATAGAAGTACTGAATAAGGAGCTGCTTTGTAATTCCATGCTGAGGAAAACTTGCGCACAACCTCTTGAATCTCTCATAATATTCATACATGTTTTCTGTATCTCTTTGTCTGATGCCACAAATCTCTCTACGCAAACTAGCGGCTCTGGACGCTGGGAAGTATTTTTCTAAAAATAATCTCGCCATATCAGGCCATGTATCCACTGTCCCAGGTGGAAGATAGTACAACCAGTCTCTAGCTGCGCCCTCTAGAGAAAAAGGGAAAGCACGCAGCTTCAACTGATCCTCAGTTATGCCTCTCGATTTGAATCCAGAACATACCACATGGAAGTCCTTAAGATGTCTGTTCGGGTCGTCAGAAGGTAACCCATGAAATTTGGACAAGGCCTGAATCAACCCAACCTTCAACTCGAACCCATCATCTGCAGCTCGGTATTGTATACATAGAGGTTGATCCTCTACTGGTGGTGCAAGCATATCCCTCAGAGTTGCAAGAGCTCGATTTCTGGCTGGTTGCACAGGTGGAATAGGTTGCTGATCTGCCATTGCTGCTTCTTCAAAATCTTCCAATAACTCGGTCTCAAAGGCAGGCAAATTCAAAATTTCGTCAGGCAAGACTTGCGTAGAAGTAGAAGCTTGTCTCTTAAGCAATTTAGTAGCTTTCCTGAGTTGTTTTGTGGTCTTCTCTATCTCCGGATCGAACAATAAATCACCTGCAGAAACACAATGCCGCATGCAAACACTAGAAAAAAAAGATTAGCAACACAAATAAACAAAAACTTAAACACTGGTCCCCAGCAACGGTGACAAAATTTGATGGCGTGTCAAACAAACAAAAATAAATTCCTACTCTAGAACACTTATGCGAGTAAAGTGGTGAATAGGGTCGAACCACAGAGACCATTGTAGTAATTATTTATTTGTGTGAAATCAAAAATAAAAATTAAACAGATGAAAATAAAAATAATAAAATTAATTTGATTTGGGAATGATTGATTTTAGAACACGAAATTAGAGCACGAAATCACGTCGAAGGAAATTAAAAATAAAGATTGAAAGTAATATAAAGAAAAGCCTAGCCAAGGTACTCTCCCGTTTGATACTGTAATTCGATCATAGACTCAAAAATATAAATTTCGTTCATTCTTATGGACAAAGTTATAGCAGACAGTGAACAACACATATCAACCAATCCATTCGTAGTTATCCAAAAAAAAAATTATGAAGGATATGGGAGAAGCAACTTATATACTAGATATAAAGATCTATCAAGACAGATCAAAGAGATTGCTTGGTTTGTCCCAATCCTCGTACATAGACAAAGTGTTAAAGAGGTTTAGCATGGAAAATTTCAAGAGGGGATTCTTACCTACATCGCATAGGATTTCTCTTTTCAAGAATATGTGTCCTAAGACATAAGAAGAAAGAGATAGAATGAATGGTGTTCCATATGCTTCAGCTATTGGATCGATCATGTATGCGATGTTATGTACAAGACCAAATGTAGCTTATTCTTTGAGCATAACAAGCAGATATCAAGCTAATCCTAGTGAGGGTCATTGGACAGCTATGAAAACATCTTGAAGTACTTGAGAAGGACTAAAGATATTTTTCTGGTCTGTGGAGGAACTGAGCTGAGAATTCAGGGTCATTCAGATGTTAATTTCCAATCTGATCAAGATGATAGTAGATCATAGTTAGGGTATATTTTCACTCTTTGTAGTGGAGCGGTTAGTTAAAAGAGTTTCAAGCAACCAACCATCGCAGATTCAACAACTGAAGTGAGGTATGTTGCAGTTTTTGGGGTAACGAAGAAAACAGTTTGGATCAAGAAATTCATTACTAAAGTTGGAGTGGTTCCTCGCATTGTTGATTCGATAGTACTATACTACGACAACAACGGTGCTATTGCACAAGCGAAGGAACCGAGGTTTCATAAGCAATTCAAGCATGTGTTCAGGAAGTTTCATCTGATCCGAGAGATAGTGAAACGAAAGGACATCCAGATAGAGTGAGTTCCCACTGAAGAGAATCTAGCAGATCCTCTCACTAAGTCGTTATCTCAAAAGAGACATGATAGACATATGGATGGTTATGGTATTCGATACATTGGCATTTAGCCTTAGTGTAAGTGGGAGATTGTTGGTTTATGCCCATGCAATCAATTTTGGTTGTATATTTACTTGTATAAAATTAATAATAGTAATTTAAAAATTTTCAATCAAAATATAAGAGATAAATAAGAAACCTAAATTTTAACAAATATAATTTATCATTTAGATTAAATAAATTTTGTATTCTAAGGATAAAAACAACAATTTATTTTTTAACAATAATAATTTAAAACAAATTTTTAAATTAAAATTTAAAGAGAAAAGTAAAGAATATAAATTTTAAAAATATAATTTAATTAATGAGAGTGTGTACAAATTTAAAAAAATGATTCAAAACTCAAAAAAATAGAGGAAGGGGCCAGAAATTCGCGGAGGTCACACAAATTAAGTTAAAAACAATGGTAGTCCCATATGGTGCAAGAGGAAGACATTTATGTGGGTCCTAAATACTTAAAGAATGTGAGTCCACATGTTCAAAAAGTTGGTTGAGTTATTACTCCTCAGGTTTAGCCATCCGAGGGTTCTGACTTTAGGAGCGGTTTTAAGCCATCCACACTCAAATTGATTCTTGCTCATATTGAGTCAGCCCGTAAGAAGTAAAATGTTGACCAAACAGATTTTTTTATTCCTACGGCTTGAACTTGAGACCTCTAGTTAAGGGATGAGAGCACTAAACTATTCACACTAATCACGTTTGGTTCCATATGTTTGTTAAAACAACAGTTTTATTACTCAATCTATCGGTTTTAACTCATAATTTGGTTGATTTTTACTTATAAAGTTTATAATTATAAACTGAATTGAAAATTAGATTAGTTTGTATTTTTTTTGGTCGATCTGGTCTAGTTTTTAAAATATTGTGAAAAAAATAAAACATAAAGTTTATTTTAATTAAGTTTAAATTTGAGTATATTTAGGGTGATAAATTTGAAACCACTGATTCTATATAATCCGTTAAATACAAAATAACATTTGACACACTAATAACTTAATTTGTTTACCAACTATGTTTATTAGCTATTGTAGCAAATTAAAGTTGAATGGATTATCACTAAACCTATCCAGTCGTGAAAAAGGAAACAATAATTACAGAATGCTATGCTACCAATCCTACTCACTCATGAAAAGAATCATCACTTCACATTAAATTATCCCTGAAGATGTTAATATGCCTAGCATTAATGCAATTGTTAAGCTTGACTTTGTAGCAACATAAGTAAGAAGTGAACTTACCAATACAAAACCTTTGATAATGTCATCCGTAATAGTTTTGGGATCTGACTTTTGCAACAAAAGCAAATTGTTAACCAGAGTTTCCAAGCTTCCAGGATGCAACTTATTTCTCCACTCTTCAACTAATTGCTGCATCCAAGTGTCCATCCTTTTGAAAATATTCCTCAACTTCTTCTCATAACGACGACCATCAAATCAACTCCAGAAAGAAACAAAATCTCCTGGATTTCCAGAATCATAATGAGTTAACTCCATCATTGCATTCACAAACTCTTTGATTCCCCCATCATCAACATCCTCGCCAAACGCTCTCTTACCAGTCGTCATTCTCGTCATAATATTGAAAGCCAGATCTCGAAATGGCGTCTTCAACTCAACCTTAGCAAAATTTTGCATAGATTCACGAGATAACTTAGTAATCATTTGCTTGACTTCGTCATTTCTAATGCTTACAAGCGAGTTCATTGGACTGATTGACAGCATCTCCGAAGCAGCAAAGTACTTAGGTTATAACTGCACTGCCATAGATCATGCACCAACTCCCCACGAGTAAAAATGAACGATTGGCAAGAATAGGATCGTTTTTGGTGGTGAAGAATTCTTCAATGGTTGACGCTGATGAAACAATGACTACTTTGCGGGAACCATACTCGAGAGTATAAATTGGACCGTACTTTTCAGCAAGCTTATTGTAAGTAACATACTTGGGTAATTTTTGGAGATGGAGGTGACCTATAATTGGAAGATGAGGTGGGCTTGGAGGAAGGTTTTTCCTTGTGGCACTAGTTCGGTAGAATATTTGAACAACAAAGATAAAGAGAAGAGAAAGTGCAAGTGCAAGGTAAAGGATTGTGTCCCCCATATTCGCTTCCCTTGGTTGCCTTAGTTGCTAGGAAGCTCATGCAGTGAAGTTGTGGAGTTAATAGCGCATGTATATATGGACAAGTCCCCTCCTTATTCCAGCCTTGTTTATTATTTTCTCTTGAGACGTGGGCTAAAGCTTCGTTATTGTTGTTGTTATCGTAATAAGAAATGAACATAAGAGTAAAAGACTTGTGATATCTTTCCTATTAATTTTTATAAAGTATTCTATATATTTTAAAAATCTATTTGTTTAATTAAAGATTTTCTAAATATTCATTTAGTTATTTAACTAATTAGTATATGCGTGATAAGCTAAATTTTGATATAATAAAATAACACATAGCAATTTTTAAAATGTAAATTATTAAATATTTAATTTTCAAAATTTGATTATGAGTTATTAAATAGTAAAATAAAATTTTCAATTACAAATGCTACTCCTAAGGGGCAAAATCACATTTAAAGTCATAGATATCAGCTCCCTTCTAGTAAATATAAAAAAAATATTAAAATGGATCGATGGGAGTACATTGCATTCACCAGACCACCAAAATAATTATTTTTTCACTTAACTTGGGAATATTTTATCAAGTCCAAAGTTTATCATTTTCCTTAAAGATGGAAGATCGGACCAAAACGTGATATGTATATAATAAGCATACATAGGTTCAATAAGTCTTCAAATCCATTTTCGTGTCTAAAATATCTTTTAGAGAGAAATATTTCAGCACATTTAATGTCTCACGTCACAAGTGCATATCTTTAATGGATATTTCCGACCATTAAAAAATTCAACTAGCCTGTTTAACGTTACAAATTTAAATTGTCTAAATTTTCGATTCGGTTTTCAAATGTCTAGTTCAATTTACTTTTTAACTTTTTGTAAAAATGATCAATTTATTAATTAATTGGTCTATTTTATAAATTAATAAAATCACTACAATCAATAATTTTTGTAAATTATCACACAATCAAGACGAATGACCTATTAAATATCAATTGTTCGATTATAAAATTTTTATTTACTATAATCATTCTTGTTTTCACTTTGATGTTTGTATGTATTTTCTTATGAAGTAAGAAGATTCGTGTCACATGTATATTAACTCCCACCTACTGGTATAATTTAAATAAATTAAATTGAAGTCGGGCGTATTCATCAAATACCTAATCCAAACACGTCATCTAATTTGAAAATAAATTTATGACACTAAGATCAAATTGCTTTCGACTACAAGAAAAATAAAGCTTAGCAATGGATATTATCAACGAAACTTCTACACATTTTGTCGGAAAGCTAAGTTAGCGACGGAATTTACCAATGGACAAAGGCGTTGGAGAAACAATCGTAGATAATAATTTGTGACAAATCAAAGAATGTCCGTCGCAAATTTACGGACGAAAATTTTGTATAACCATCGTTGAATATATCGACAATTATTATGTGTTGTCTTCAATCGGTAAAGTTACCGATGGATAAGATATATTTGTTGGCAAACTTACCGACGGAATTGGTTATTCCATCGTTAAGTTAATATTTCATTACCAACGATTATTAGTTATCCGTCGATAAATGGAATAGATTTTACTGACAAAGTTTGCTTTTCCGTTAGTAAATTTACTAAAAACGATTTTTTAAAATTTCCCTGCATTAAATTTTATTTAATGATGTTATGATTGATGCCTAATTTAAACAGTTGTGAATTATTTATTGATAATATTTTGATTTCTTTCAACATTTAATTTGTAAAAACAGAAAGTTGATTGATGATATAAAGTAAAAATTATCTTAATTGATAATAAAAATTATTTTGTACATAATAAGTATTTGTAATTCATATAAAATGACTACAACATGCTATTCATTTGGTGACTACAGATACTTTGATTGTTGTGATGAGGTGCTACGACTCCCCTTCAACTCATCCATCTCATTACGGAGCTGAGCTATGTACTCCATTGACTGTTGCAACTGAGTTGTCAATGTCTATATTGTGCTTCGAAGCTCACAAACTTCATTGAGTGTGGACTGCCTACTAGATATTGTTGTATTGGATGTGAAGGATTGTGAATATCATGTATTCACAAATGAACCTAATCTGAATATGCTTCCACAACTTTTCCTACCACCCACTGTATAAAGATACGTTTGAGTCTCATCAACATCTTCAAACTATTGAAATTGTCGTTGAATGCTTTCTTGTATTTGGTCAAATCATAAGGCAATGTTTATGTTAGTAAGTGATAATTATTAAACATTAATATTAAAGCATAAATTTCACATACATTTAGTTCTCTACATCGAGTGTTGACGAAGGTCACATCGTCATGCTTCTTAGTGTGAGTGTCCAAAAGGAGTTGACGGGATGTAAGTTTCGTACCCATAGATTTTTCCTGCATCAGAATAAAATGTTATAAGTGAACTACAATTTATAAAAATTTCAGCAGAATTGTCTCTATTTTTATAATATTTACGCCCTGTTGAATAAAGAAAATAACTCAACAATACAGCCATATATGGCACCGAACATTTATAACATTATCATTCTTCATAATATACATATTTTCATTAAAAAACTCACATATCAAATTAAATTGAAATACATCAAATTAAACAAAATTAGAATATAAATGTAAAGTGTAAATACTTACAAGTCTCTCTACATGTTCGTGGTGGATAATAAATCCTCCAATATGTACGAGAAGACTCTCTCCCCTGATCCTCCACGTCTGTTGATAGAATTATGCTCTGAAATGGACATTGCCTCAGGTGATGTTCAATACTACTGCCAGCGACTCCATATTTGTTTAGAAATATAAGGCAGTCATACACCAGTCTTGTGTATCACATCAACAAAGTCTTGATAATGTGTGCGTGCTCGTCTCTTCCATAATTTATAAATGACCACATCAAATTTAAAATCCTAAAAAAATTCTTTTTGAAATAAAAAAACATACAATAAGTATTTGTAATGTCATAATATTTACCTAATAAATGTATAAAAATCAATTAAAAAATAAAAAATATTTTTTTGTACCTTAAACTCCTGTTAGTAAAATTCCTTTGTCACATAAGAGATATTCTTCCATATATAACCCTTAACGTCAATCTTCTCCTTGAATTTTGATATTATGTTTCTTGAGCATAGTCCAGACTGAATCAAGTTAATATTAAAACAATTAATTTTATATCATTTTTTAAAATTTAAACCATAACTTAATTATAAACATGTGGTGTTTCATGTATTTTTAGTTATAAATTGTTGACAATTATGATGTAAGTTCTTCCATTAGCTCCCTCAACTCCAGACAAGTTGTCTCCTTCATCTGCATCATTTACCCTTGATATCTTTGTTAGTATAGGGGTGGTGGATGGTGAAGTAGTAGGTAGAGAAGGAGATGCATCATCTGCAAGTGTAGTAGTAGCTAGAGGTACAACATCTGATTCGGTTGTAGTTGCAGAATGTGATGCTTCACCTGGACAATAACTGACTCCAAATCGTGGTCTGAACCTTAGTCGCATTATATCATATTTTCTCTTTAGTGGCATATTTAAACCTGAAATTCATATCCCATCATTTGAATTAATATTTCCCATTTTCATCATTACCATTATCCTCATTTTGATTACATGCTTCTTGATTGGAATTAATATCCTCAATAACTATTAGAAAATTGTTTCCTATATCTAATTACATATCCCTTAAATCATCATCTGACCTAACACTTCCAAGTTGAGTTATATCATATTTCAAGTAATTGGCCTTAGTTTCTTACGATTAAACTTGTTTTTAGTTCTAAGAGGATCATACAAGAGATAACCCTTTCTCCAAACCTTACCTACTCTTTTGTAGAAATCTTTTTTTAACAATAATATGTCTTGATCATTCATTATAGTGTTAAATGTTGACAAATTGTTGAACTCAACACTAGGCCAATTGCTCAGTAGCTTCTCTTGGTGAAGAGCTATAAGACCTCTTCTTTTTACTTCAAAATAGCTCCATGAGTGCATAGTATGTGAATCAAGTCCTTCTTAAAGACAATATCTCTATGCTTCTCTTCAAAACTTGAAGTATCTATCCTCATCATTAGTATAACATCTTTGTTTTCCACTACTTTGATTATCATTTTCATTAAGAAGCCCCCAGGTAACCTCAATCCCATCAAAATTATCAACAATCTCCTTTTGGTGAATAATGGAATTCATTAAATGGTATAACTACTACTGAAACCTCCTTGCCATATGATACTTATTTATATGAAGCGATTCTTAGGAGGTAGACGAATTATAACAAGAAATTGATATATCAAGACCAATTATTAAGTAGATGATACATTTAACCATATGATATTGATATGTTAAGATGAACGATTAAACAAAAATTTTTTTGGAATTATCATTATGGTGATCTTTGACTATAAAGATAATTTATTCTCTGAAAACTCCAATTTGCACTATACCCATTGCAAATTAAAGTCTTAGTTATTCACTACTCTCTATGAGATAAGGTTGTCCTTATCCTTGGACTATTTGCATGTTCTTTCTTTGGAGTAAAGAGTTATAAATATTTTATAAAGATATATCTAAAATGAATTCTCAACCTAACTGGACTCCAAGTGCACAAAGATGCATTATTTGTCTTTCTTTAGCCCAACTATACGTATAGTTTATAACCTCTCTCATTCCCTTAGCTTATAACACCCCTACCAAGATCTTCCTCTTGACTCTCATGGCTCAAGATAATGACACTCTCCACTAAGCCTCTCTTGTTCCAACTTTCCAATGGCCCACCTGATAGAAAGATTCACTGTGGAAGCGGAAAGTACCAACGACACGACTAGGTGGAAAGAGACCCCGAGAGGGGAATTTTTTATAAAAATGTTTAGAAGAATAAGACTAAAGCGCTTACGGTTGTACTATTGTCGCATGGTGAAGAAACTCAAGGAGAATTATCGCAACTTGGCTAAGGATATGATCCTAGCTACGGGAACCATAGAGGCTTATTAACTGTTGGGTTCAACGTCGTTACCAGAACCCAACCTCTTGCGAATATCATAATACTTAAGCGTATGATCCTGTAGGATTATTTCCAAAGACCCTTATTAGGCATCATTCCACAGGGGTGGCATGCCCATAACAAACAGACATCAAAAAATAATTATTACTCCAACTCAACTGTAACGAAGAAATCAATATAAACATACATACATAACTGAACTACTTCAATCTGTCATTTTATTACTAAAGCAACAGAGTTGAAAAACTTTATTTACATATCAAAGCCACACCATTGGCTTATTACAAAATACAATTAACAAATTTTTGGAAGTTCCCTTAGGCTCTTGCTCGCTTGACTTCTTAACTATCACCTGAAGAGGGGACAGAGAAGGGGTGAGCTTGGAAGCTCGTGGGTAATAGTTTATAACAAAGAATAAACAAAATCATTGAAATTGTCAAAGAAAATTTATAAAGCGCATAGTTCTCAAATTTTCAAAAATTCACAATCTTAACTCAAACTCATAGTTTCAATATCATCACACAACACTCAATTATGCACCATTTATGACTATGCAAAGATGCAATGCACAAACAAATGGCTCGAGAGTTTCATGGAACAAAACAGATAAATCGAAGTTTATACCGTGAACAAAACGGGTCCGATTTTTCAGGATCTCATGGCCTCAAGCAGGTAGTCGGGAGAAGGCTATATGTCGACGTGCACGTGATTAACGAAATGTTCCTCTCTTGCCCAAACACAAACAAATTTATGCTCAAATTATTTCATCATACTTTCATACTTCTTCTTCGTTTCCAAATAGACAAAATGCCATGACATTTTTCAAGGTGTAACATAAAATGTTTCAATGCATTTCCACATTCACAACAATTCAAACCCAATCCATGAAGCATATACACACATAAAACCAAATTCTTTAACTCATTTAAAAACAATATATGCATTTTTTTAAAAAAATTAAATTTATTAATACATGGTTTTACAAGAGTAGAGAGAGTGCAGTACAAAAGGCATGTAAATAAGAGATGTAAGACTCATGGTTTATATCGGATGTAAGGAAAAAAATTCTGTTCCATTCGCAAAGTTGTCTGGAGATGAAGGGGTAGAGCAGTTTCCGTTGCAAATTGTGTCGAATTACCACCCGAAGCTAACTTTGCTAAAAAATCCGCAAAGCTATTAACCTCTCGATAAACATGAATAATGGACGACGTCGAGACAGAGAGCATACATTGAATATCTTCAAGCGCTGTTTCATACTTCCAAGGCCAAAATTCAAAATTATGGTTCAGTAGTTGCACAATGCCCATATTGTATGTTTGAACCTGTATTTTTCGGAACCCACAAGCAACACAAAACTGAAGACCACAAATTATGGCCTCTATTTCCATGGCAAAGCTAACATTGGAGTTACAGTATCGACACTCAGCAAACAAGAAAGAACCATTGGCATAACGTACCACGTATCCCCAACCGGAATGTCCGGGACATCCAAGCGATGAGCCATCAGTGTTAAGAATAACATTACAATCATCCGGGGGCCTCCAACATAAAGTCAAAATCACCGGCTTGCGAGGCAATTAAAAAGGACAGTTAAAAGAATGGGATAAATTAACCATTTCCTGTCTATCCTTGGGAAGTAGTTTATGAACTCACACCATAGAAGAAACATGCTGTATAATCAAAAAATTCAATGCTGAGACCGTTATGGACTTACCCTCATATACGCACAGATTACGCTTTTTCCACAGCTCCCAAAGGATGAAATAAGGTATGACCGAAATAATCACAGGTATTGCAGTTGCCCCCTTCCAAGAGTTGACCACTCCCGTATAAAAGGCCATAGTGCAGGGGGGAAGGATAAATGAATATCTAACAGGGCTGCAAAATGTCTCCAAACCATTCTGGCCGAGGGACATTCATAAAAAGTATGTTGCACACTTTCGGCTGCCAAGGAACAAATACTACATCTCGAAGGATTTAGAAAGAAACCCAACTTGTTCAATGTTTCCGGGAAAGGAAGAATGGAATTATAAAGATGCCACACAAAAATAGAGATCTTCTTTGGCAGAAACTTATTCCAAGCTTGACTGAGAGAGATATTGACAGGGTTATGGGACCGTACCAATTCATAAGCCGAGGAGAGGCTGAATTTTTCGGTAACAGTTGGTTTCCAAATTCGCCGATCTGGCCCAGAAGAAAACTGTTGTGAATGAGTAGTTAGAAATGCAGCGTGATCAGGTTGCAAGAGAGGTATAATGTGGCCTAACAGCTCTTCTCGCTGGGAAAAGAATTCCCAGACAGTGAGCATTGGAAGAGGAAGTTGTTGGACTTGATCCAACGAAGAAAAAGCTCCAAGACCTGACCAATTATCTGTCCAGAAAGATACCAAACCAGTGTGGATAGAAACATACTCATGTTCCTGAGCAATCCGATCTACTTTGGCAATTCTCCGCCAATGCGTTCTACGCCGTGCAGTCAGGGATAATGTGGTAACAAATTTAGCCCAAAAGCCCACTTGGTTTTTGACCTTCCACCATAACTTAAACGAATAGGCTGCAACAATATCCTCCAATTTCTGGAATCCCAACCCATTCTCATCCAACGGGAATGAAAGACGATCCCATGAGCGCCAATGTCGTTTGTTATTAGCAAAATAGCTTCCCCAGAAAAACTGTTGGAAAACCTTCTCCATTTTATGTAGGATGGATTTAGGAGGTTCAATTGCAGTGAAGACGTGTTGTGGTATGGAGGATAAGACATGTTTTATCAAAATCATCCGAGAAGCTGTGGATAACCACTTATTCTTCCAACTACAAACTCGTGTCTAAATTGTCTCGACTAAATGAGTGAACATATGCTCTGTCTTCCTACCTCGGAATAGTCTGCAACCTAGATATTGCAAGGGGAAATAACCTTGACCCATTTGCAGGAGTTGCAGAACATGTTGTCGATGATTGTGAGATACACCTTTTGGCAATAGAAAACAACTTTTTTGCTTGTTAACCTTCTGGCCCGTGGCGGCTTCATAGTCAGCAAGCAAGAGGTTAAGCTGAGATAGTGACCGTTTATCACTCCGGATAAAAATAATTAAATCGTCGGCAAAACAGAGATGAGAGACGACTGCTGAGCTAGTAGGCACACCATAGGGCAATATCCTGCCTTGCATCACAAATGATTGCATTGAGCGGGTCAAAGCCTCCGAAACTAAGATAAACAAATAAGGTGACAAAGGGTCACCTTGTTTAATGCCGCGGGACGACTGGAAGAAACCCACTGGACTACCATTCACCAAAATCGAGAACTAGCTAGATAGGGTCCCAATAATCAGCCTGATAATCCCACCATTGAAACCAAATGCCGCCAGTATTCGGGAGAGAAATGACCAAGAGACACGGTCAAAAGCCTTCATCATATCCAGTTTAAGAAGTATATTACCCCCTCGAGCAGGGTGGTTAAGAAATTGACATAAATCCTGAGCCATTAGTATGTTGTCCACAATGTCCCGCCCAGGTAAAAAGGTCGACTACTCCGGGGAGATCAACTTGCGTAAAACAGTTTTCAACCGTTCCGTAAGTATCCTTGTGAAGACTTTATTCAGGAAGGTACAGAGACTTATTGGGCAAAAGTCGGCAAAAGAATTGACACTTAGCTTTTTCGAAAAAAGAGTGATCAACGTATTACTTACTGCACGAGGAACTGGAATCCCATACATAAATTCAGTACAGGCATCAAAAAGATCATGACAGATAATGTCCCAACAATTATGATAAAAAGCACCACAGAAGCCATCAACTCCGGGCGTACTAGTGGATGATAAACTCATGACTGCCTTCTTAACCTCTTCCATTGTTACCGGTTGTAACAACAAAACATTGTCCACATCCTCAACAAGCCTCGATATGTAGCTTAGCAGCCTAGATGTAGATTCCTCCTCATCCTCAACTACCTCTTTTGATAAGAGGGATTGGAAATATCTGACCGCTGCAGATTCAATATGAGCCAGGTCTGTCAACCAGTGCCCATTACCATCTCGAATCTTGTGTATCCCCAATCGCGTTCATTTCTCTGTCAAAGAAGCATGAAAATAGGCAGTGTTAGCATCACCCTGCTTAAACCATTTCAATCTCATCCTTTGAAGCATAAAATCCTCATGTTCTTTAAGTCGTAGTAGCAATTCAGCTTTGGATTTGTTCAGCCTTATTAGAACATCATTGGTCCCAGAGTTTTCAAATTCCTGTTCCAGCTGCATCACAGCTGACTCTGCTGTTTTCAGATTAAGGAAGACATCCCCAAACGTCTCCTTATTCCAGAGCCGCAAACAGGATTTGAGGCGACGTAGCTTTAGGGAGAACCATAACATACCATGACATGCTATGGGCTGAGCCCAATTCAATTTTACCAAAGTGAGGAAGTCATCTCGACGTAGCCACATCCGCTGGAAACGAAATAGGCGTAGGCGTGAAACTTGCTCCGTGGCAAATTGGCACAACAAAGGGCTATAATCCGACCCCATTCGATTTAAATTCTAAATTGAAGAGATCGGGAATAGGTCGGCCCACTCAGGAGTTACCAAAGTCCGATCCAACTTCTTCATAACACGACCATTGGATCTAGTGCCTATCCAAGTAAATTCAACACCCTGCATGGGGAGTTCCAACCGGTTGCAAGAAGCAATGAAGGAGTTGAAGTCGTCCATAGATGCAAGCTCAGGAGATCCAAGACCGCTATATTCATCAAGACGTTGGATGACATTAAAATCGCCCCCCAATAACCACGGGACATTAGCATGAGCAGCTCGGAAAGCACATAACTCAAACCACAATTTAATACAGTCCCGCCTTATCGACCTCGCATAGACTACAGAGATGTAAAAAAACAGTTGGCACATTAGCGTGGGTTAATTGCAAGTGCATGACTTGTTCGGTACCACTAAGTAACGTAGTGGAATAAACATTGGAAAAAAGGGCCCAAATTTTGTTAGTGTCGGAAACATAGCCAGATGTAAAGTGTAATTTTCTCAGTTGTCCATCCATAGAAACAGGTTGCACCATTGGCTCAATCACAAAAACCGCAGAAAATTTGTGAATATTAGTCAGAGATTTTAGGCGACGTTGGGAGGCCGTGTTACCCACCCCACGAATATTCCAAATTAGGCTACTAATCATGAGTGATTAGCAAAAGAGGTAGCCTTATGAGCTCTCGCCGATCGGCGAAGAGATTCAACATCAAAAGTAACTTTCTTATTTTTTGATCCCACGGGACGACCCCGTTTTGGTAGAGTAGTTTCTCCCTCAGACTGTACCATTCGGGAAATTTCAAAATTCTGTTGACTAGAAGTTGGACCAAGCCAGAAATCATCCTGAACCTTAGTTGGCACAAGACCCTCAGAAGTGACTTGAGGAATTTCAACTGCAGTAGAAAATGTCTGAACTGGTGCAGCGAATTCGGAAATAAAGGAATCCACATTGGCAAAGGCCCCATATGTACCCATCGGAACGACTGGTGTATTAGCAGGAGTAGTAGGCTGAACATGAAGTACTGCTGTAGCAACAGGACATAGTACAGATTGCACAAAATCAGGGCCAGGGAAAACAAAAGGTGTTACATATTCGGTAGGTGGAGCAACAACGGCATCGTCAACCATTTCAAGAACGTCACTGGATTAGGGAATTGATGGAATAGGTTGGACAGAATGGCCAGTGGCCTCAACAAGCTCAAACAAAGGCACAAAGGGAGAAGACAAGTGAAGGCAAGATGAAATTGGGTCAGTAGCAACATCAACGTTCTGGTTAAGAGGCTGCGTCTTACTCACGGGCTCAAGAACAGAAGCAGGTGTAGGAGCAGAGGGAGCGATAGGAGAAGTATCTGTATCGTGCACAGACTGGCCAGAAGCAATTGGCACTTTAGCCTTCCAAACCTGTACGGGAGGAATTGTTGAATCTGGAGCTACATCAGAAGTAGACGGCTTGTGCTGCTTATGGCGACAAGCATTCACCGTATGACCTACCTTCCGAAAGTGACGACAATACGAAGGCAAATTCTCATACAACACAGATTGGAAATATTCATGCTCTGCCATACCCAGTCGCAAGCGAGTCGGCAGCTGCTTCAACAAATCAACCTCAATACACACTCTTGCAATCGAGGGTCGAGAAAAATTTAAAGTTGGAACATCAACTTTCAGCGGAACCCCAATCATTGTGGCCATCCAGTGAAGGTACTTCTCATGAAAACAATGAATCGACAAACCCTCAAAAGAAACCCAGAGTGGAACAACAGAGGATTCATGGTCGGGGTGAAAATTCGGCGACCATTTAAAAACACGCATAAGGTGACTGTCAAACGTCCATAGGGCTCGCAACCAACAGCGCTGGTAATCCTCCTCAAGATCAAAACAGATGAGAACATGGCGGAAGTCAATCATGCCTGGGGTAAAAGTAACCTTAAATCCGATTCTGTCAAACGATGACCTCAGAAAATCCATCTTCGGCCGACCCTTGGAAAATTTGCCTACTAACGCCAATTGAAAAGGAGCGACAAGCTGGGCTTCTTCCTCCTTGGTAAGGAAGAAAGTCGGTTCCCCCTTATAGATCTTAGGTCGAGACTCGATGTGAACCACAGAAGGCTGCAGTTGCAGAATCATCCGGGGAGAGGGCTTTGCGCCAGCGAGAGCTTGGGCGAAAGAGCTCACGCCTGCCGGGGGAGGCACCGACGAGATGCCAGCCATGGGTAATGTCGCAATCGCCGCCTGTGTCGCCTATGTAATCGCCGCCTGTGTCCCCAAGACCCCAAGAGCTATGTCAGCAATTACAATATATGCATATTTATGAAATACTTGAAATCATTTTATTCTCTTGATTTGGAAAAATTTTAATGGCTCATTATTCAATTATAAACATGAAACCCACCTCGATTTCCTTGCTTATAGACTTGGTCAGAATGTCTCTTCTCTTTACAAACAATCCTGAGGTCTCCAAAGCTCTTTCCTGTTGTATCTTTAATGTGTGCTTCGTGAGCTGATCTAACTGGATTAGGTCTCTTCACCAAATGAAGAGATCCTTGGCTCGAATGGAAGCTCTTCTCTCCCTCTACCTTTTTGTCTTTTTGAATAACCTCAAAATCTCTCTTATAGGCTAAGAAAATTGAAACCCTAACTTGGTTTCTTTTCTCTCTCTTATTATCTTCTTCTCTTTGTATTTCTCTCTCTTTTTCATGACATTCTCCTTTTCTCTTTCTTTCTCCTTTTTCTTTTTATTCTCTTCTGCTTCCTTCCATTTATAGGCAAGACAAGACTTCTTCTTCCAATTATGTCCTTCCATTTATACCCCATGTCTTTTACACGTAAGTGTCCTGCCAAAAGTACCCTTGAATATTCTGACATAACACTTTATTCTAGAAGAATCTTCTCTATTGTCTTACGTTTCCAATGACACCAAAATCATTCCATTTAGGCCAGTGATTCAAAAGATACACTTCAAACCTTTTTGGACTGCTCTTGTCCAAATCAGCATACTATATAGGACTCTTATCGAAAATTTAAACCTCTTAGAAACTGAATTTGACTTTAACTTCTCATACCATTCATAGCTCCGTGTCTCTAGTTTGTCTTGAAATAAGAGTTATCTTATTCGGAGCTCTACTGATCCAGAAATCATCAAAATAATGAAGCATATTCAGTAAAATATCCAATTCCTACTCTTCCAATCAACACCCTTACTTGATTTAATACATCTTTTTCACATCAATACCAAAATCTATAACCTTTCATGAAGATGTAAAAAAACGTGTTGGGAATATAACGGTTTAAGAATCATTTCATTTAAAGGTTGGATAGCAAAATGATGGCCGAACGAAGCAAATAAGATTTGGTCCTCACTCATATTGAACTTGTCTCATGATAAATGGTATAACTCTCACTAGAGATGTTGGATTAAGATCATTTTAGAATGATTTCAAATAGGATTTTGAGATATGAAACTTTGAAGAAGACCTTGAGGTCGGATTTTATCATCTAAATGGTCAAAATGGACCAGACAATAGGATTAGACGAAGTCAAAAGAAAAAACAGACGAATGGAAAAAGACATAAGAAGTGGGAAAAATTTATAACTTTCCCTACAAATATCGGATTGGGGTGTTCTTTGGATGGTTTGAAAGAGGACTTTGAGAGTTACAACTTTTATGAAGATCTTAAAGGCAAATTCTATCTTTTAAAGGATTGAAAATGAAACAGAAGATATAAGATGAACAGTAACCCAGAAGAAGCAAAAAGGCAGAAGAAGCAAAAGTCAGAAGAAGCAAAACATAGAAGAAGACGCGTCAGCAAAACACAGAAGAAGACGTGTCAGCAAAACATAGAAGAAGACGTGTCAGTAAAACATAGAAGAAAGAAAACTAAGAAAAAGTGAAACTCAGAAGAAACAAAACACAGAACGAGTTCATGAATAGTAACACAAAAGAAGTTCATGAACAGTAACATAGAAGAAGTAAAACATAGACAATACAAAACACAGAAGAAGATGACTTCATCAATGATGTCATCAATGACGTCATCATAGAAAAAGCAAAAAGGCAGAAGATACATCTCCTCTTTTGCACATCTTCTCTTATAAGAACCATGACTCTCAGCTCAGACGTCCCAAATTTTCATGCTAAATGTCGTTGGAAAGATTAAAAAAATTCCTACAACTTCTGAGAAAACAAATTTCTCTAATCTAGCCTAGATTAATCCAGATTTTTCCTCGAATGCAGAACATGAATTTTCTACATTCATTCAATGTACTACACCCAATTCTCAACTTCATGACAAATTTTGAGATTCTTAAAGATCGAATTTAAATTCGATGTCTCATAAGAAATGTAGCCATAGGTTCCTAGTTTAATTCTCATCAAGAATCATCTTGTTTGGATAACAAGAGAAAAATTGTGGCTAAGTGACTGAAGCCTACTCTATAAACATTTTCAGATCAACCATCCATTTTGGCTTCACAATCTTTCCTTAACACAAATCATACTAAGATCACCTTTTCTACTTCATTTACTCCTCATTATCAACTTTAGTTCAAAACAATATCATCTATAAAGAAAATATAATCCATGATTAAATCATGAACCCCAATAACAGAACATACACATATGTACATATTCTTCATCAACTTACTACACAATTTCAACTTAATTTTTGCTTTCATTTTGCTTCTAACTCACCTTAATTCCTCTCACTTCAACATCTTTTATCCACCAAAAATACCAAAGCAAAACTTGGACACATCCACATTTCTCATTCGCTACTTTACCCTTGCCTATCATTTCTTAGTTTAAGCATTTTCATTCATTTGCTCTTTACTCATGACCAATCTCCAAAATTTCTCATTCAAATAGTTCCAACTTCTATGAATCGTTCGGGGTCCAACATTAATAAAGGCTTTTGATGGAGAGTAGTTTTCTTATTCCTGTCATGGGCCCCGTATTTCTAGCTACCCTTCAATGGCTGGATCAGAACATACTTAAAAGGTTCAAAATTTTGAGCTTTGCATATGCTTTTCTTGAATGATCTTCGTGCCTAATGAATGTTCTTGTAATATAATTTCCTAAGACACTTCTTAATTTTTTGTTTGTTTCCTAAACAATCGATATGTTCAGGAAAAATATAACACCCCCCTCCCCTAACACTCCCATATAAATTCATACTAAAAAAGAACTCAAAATAAAGAATTGAAATTATTTTTTCAAAGAAAAGAAATTTCATCAAACACCTTACGTACATTAAAAATTCATCCCAATATCACAACCAAAATCAGGTCTTGTCCTTATTATTACTAACATTTATACCTTTAAATTGTTTTTCAATCACAGAATACACAAATAAATGAAACTAATCAAATACCCAAATTACTTTTCATCAAATATACAAAAAAAAAAACACATGACAATGACTACAAAAATACCTCCACCGAAGGACACGATGACATTGGTTAGAAAAGACAAATGTCGATAAGCAAAAGAGAAGCCCACAATAGAGAAGAAGAGGACATTTGGAGTGAGTTTAATGTAGAAGAAAATGACGCCATTTGGTGTTAAACCAAACGATGTCGTTTTCATTTACTTTAAAATGCTAAAGCTGAAGCAGACAATGATGTTTACCTTGAAAATTTACTGACGGACAAATTTTCATTGATAAACTAAATTTTTTTTAATTCCACCAACAATTCCCACCTTCTTTACTGATGGGTATTTTATATTGTCGTTAAAGTCCATCACAAGTTTTACCGGGATGATCTCCCTCTATATCTACTGACGGATATTACTACCGCTGCTAAATGAAAATTTTTCCATCAATGTTACTAACAAAAATTATTTTTCCATCTGTAATTTGCAATGATTTCTATTTTGTCATTAATTTTTCATCGCTAATTCCTACTTTTCTTGTAGTGAATTAGATGATGTGTTCCTTTGAACCCATAAAAATCTTAATTATACCTCATATTTAGTCTAGGTAAGTTTATCTTACATAGATTGAAGGTAGTAAATTGTAGATATTGCTATGAATTTGATGTGATAAAAAATAAAAATCTATTAGATGGATATTAGTATATCTCAGTTACTAAGTTACATATATAGATGATACATATGAAGATATGATCATTGAACTGATCAAACTTAGAATTTCTAATGGTTAATATTACTTATGAACTGTCAAGTGGGATATTTTCATAAGGATTTAAATGTATATTTTTTCTTTGACCTGAGATCATCATATTAATCAATAAGTTATTTATTATGTTTTGATGTCAGACACTTAGTGTGTAAAAATGTCATTGAATGATTATTGGATATAATTAACTACCTATCTGATTAGTAGTGAGTCAAGATGGGATCCATCGACTCTAGGTAATGAGTTTGAGCTCTGTGTTGTCATTGATCTTAATGGTTGTTTGAAGACCTTGGCTAGGGTGATTGAATGAGTGAGAAAAGGAGTTTCTTGAGTCATTCATCAATTATTAATGATTGACATGTAACATAGTTGGTTATCTAATAGGATTTGACAGTTAAATCATACCTTATAATCCGGAGTTGTAATGATGGAAGGTAATAATACATTATTCTTAACCAAGTTTCGTCTTTGTAAGATTATTACTTCACATTATCCGGTCATTGAGGAGTGTTATTAGACTCCAACCTTGATTAGTAATTAATTGGATTAATTACTATTGACTTAGTGATGAACCTATGTGATCACACACTTACAAATATAATATTCACTACAAGGAAAATGTTTAATAGCAACGGAAAATTTCCAACGGTATGAATACCGTTGGAAATACCGACCGAAATAGCGTTATCGTCGCCGAAAGTGGTTGTGCATTAAATTGTTTGCGACCGAAAGAAATTCGGTCGGTGAATTTGGTTAAAATTCATACCGACGCCCATTTCGGTTGGTGAAGGCATCGGTAAATACATCCAATATGCGCCTTTCAATAAAAGAAAACGACGGCATTTTGGTTAAAACCAAAACGACGTTGTTTTGGTTTTAATTTAAACGCGTCCCCAGCCTTCTTCTTCCTCCTCGCGCGACCTAACTCTCCTTTCTCTTCCTCCTACAGCGCTCTCTTCCTCCTACGGCGCGGTTTCGTCCTCGTTCGTCTTCCTCCTACAGCGCTCTCTTCCTCCTTGTTCTACAGCCGGTCGCTGGTCGCTGGTCGCCGCTCGCCGCTTGCAGACGTCGCTCCTCGTCCTCATCTCCAACAGGTTTGTTAGTTCTCCTCCCTTCCCTCTTTGTTTTCGTAGATCGCCTTTCGTGTATCTTTGTTGTGGTTTTATACCCATTGAAACTGAACGAAGCCTCCTGCTGTAGAACAAACTCCAGTCATTCCATTTGGACTAAAATTTCCGTCGACTGATATTTGAGTGGTAGTAGTTGGTAGAGTCTACGGTACTCACTCATTTCATAAATTTGCTAATGATAATTTACATTGGAAATTATGGATTATACTGAATTGTGAATTATTGTAGATATTGTAGTGACATATATCTGACTTCAATTCATTATATTAGCACCATAATTATAATGTTGGTTGATTTTTTTAAAATTTTAGTAACTATTAAAGAGTTAGTCTAGTAATATGTAAATTTTAGTTGTAATTAACATGTTTGGGGAGGAATTAATGTGCGAACACATAATTGCTTTCGCGATGATTTTCATTATTTTGTTACTACTCATTCTTGTATGCACAAATACATAGTTAATATATTTATAAGCAACCTAACATCAATTTTATTTTTAAGTTCTAAGCATCGATTAGATAAGTTAATTCATCTTACATGGTATATAAAGAAGTGAAAGCATTTGGAAATTTTTATGTAAAATTAATACTAAAAATTAAATATATTATAAATTTGATTAATTCCCATGTTTGTTAACTTTGAAATAAATTTAATGAATTTAATCATAATAATAATTTAATTTGAGCTAGTAATTAGAAACGAACTGTAAGAAGATATTAATTTCATGTAGTTGTCATTTTTTAAAGTTGAGTTCAATTTTAGTGGCAATTGAGACACTTTTGGAATGCAGGTATTAGTCTCTTGCACAAAGTATCATTTTGGTTTCAACTTTCAACTTTTTTACTTAATTGTAAAGGAAAATGTGGAGGACTAAGGTGTAAAGTTCCAGAAAAACTTATTTTTAATACATTGTAAGACTGAATAACTTTTATTTATGATAATGAAATAATATTTCCAAATTAGATTCCTTAATAATTTTATAGTTAATTTCCTATTATCTCACTTTAATTACTTGGTTAAAACACAATATGAAATGATTAAACATTTTGTTTCAATAATATCCATTGATAATTCTATGGAAACCATATACACGCACTTATATATTTAGAAGGTATTGGCTAGGATGAAGGGTTAAATGAGGCCCAATGTAGTTGTTTTGTATAAATTCAAGTCTTACATATTCATCAATTTTGATAACTCCTAAAACACACCTAAACTATTTAAAATTTTAGTATGATGATTTAATTCAAACTAAATGATGAAGTATTAATCATTTCTATTAATTAAGATCTAATAAAACTTATTTAATGAAAGTAATTGTTTAGCTGAACCTTGAATTGGCATAATATTGTATCTTTTCCCAAGTTGCTTCGATTTAGGATAACATTCAATGGAATCAATAACTCTAATTATCTTAATGAATACGTATATATAAACTAAAATGAATAGTGTTAATTAAAATTAAGTAATCTGGATTAAAGATAATTTTGATTTCAAATTAGTTAAAATTGGAAAATATATAGTATAATTAATCTTAATATAATTTTAATTTCAAATAGTAAATATTTGAAAATAAATGGTATAATTAATCTTAACATAAACAAAAATAATATCATAAAATCTTGTAAACATTAAAAAATGAAATAAAACTAGACTATAAATTACAAACATGTCTTTCAAATTTGGCATTTTCAAAGAAATATAGAAATAATTAGTACTCAAAATTAATTGTTCACAATTATTGGCGAAAGACTTATAAAATTATCCCTATGTTAGTTACTTTTACCTTAAGGGTATTTGTGAATTTCTAAATTTTACTACAATCCTAACATAGAAGAAAATGATCATAAAAGATATCAAACTTAGGTAGTACTTTTATTCATTACTATTTTTATGTCTTGTAACATAATTTCAATTAATCATAAGCTAAATTTTATTTCCTTTGTCAAATAATAATATTAGTTACCTTACGTTGATAATTTATTGGCTATAGTTGGACATTCATCTCTTCGAAGGTGTTATAAGACTAGTAAGGACATTAAATTTGCACTAAAATGCATCAAAGTCTTTACATAATAATTGAATTAGCACAAATTTAAGTCACCCATATTGAATCTCTTATGTTTAGGTTTTTTTAGATAAAAGTTTTAGTAAACATATGTGTTTGGCCTAAATTAAAAAATGAACAGTGTTACAAAAAGATATAATGCCCTAAGAAACAATTCAATTGCTAACTTTTATTAGCACTTACAATAGTGAAAAAGGAATAATGATCCAACTGTCTTTAAATTGAAAAGCTTTTATCCCCAAATGACTCATTTAAAGGCATTTCGAAACTTGACGGCCAAGAATATAATACTTATGGAAACTAAGACTATTAACTTGGTGCTAGACATCTCCAATCACTTGAAGCAAAACTTTAGTAGGTAGTTAACATCATAAATCACTAAGTTCACTAGTAAATAAAAGAGAACATGTTAAAAGTGAAACTAAGACACCTCACCCACTTTTTCATTCTTACTCATGTCCTCCTATTTCTTTTATGCTGCAACTCAATAACTTTTTCACATCAACCATGATCTCTATAAAAGATGATAGTAAAGTGTGAAGTTAATATAAACATGGTCCAACGAATGGATTCCCATGACGTAGTATATTTCCTACCACTATATTATCATAATTTATCCCTTTGTCCATCCAAGAATGGCTATGATTAGTTTGACTCACCATAGGTAAGCTGAACATTTGATTAAAAGATATCAATCATATCTAATTGAACCTTAAACCTTGCTTAATCCTATCTTAAGCAATATTCATTTTGCATCCCTAAGTTTTTATAGTCTTTAACAAAGTCTCACCAATATCTAGCAAAATAGTGTTATATATGTTATGGGGCTAACAAATTACCCCTATCAAATGAACTTAGTCCCCTTTTCAAAACAAATTGAAAGTAATTGTTTATCTGAACCTTGAATTACCATAATATTTTGTCCTTTCCTCAAGTTGTTTTTGATAAAGGCTAACATTTGATGGAATCATTAACTCTATTTGTCAATTATTCTTGTTGTTTCCCTATCATTTAATGATTCAAAATCTTGTCAATATGTTTGCCAAACTATTTTCTTATAATTGATGGAACTCTTTTGACTTAGCTCGTATTAGGATTTATTGCATCCTCTTAATAAGATTTAAGGAAACTAACAAAAAAAGTTGGATATAATTCATAGCAATTTATGGTAGTTATTACTTCGTTCCAATTAACCATTCTTTGTTATAATTAATAATCATAAGCTAAATTTATTTTCCTTTGTCAAATAATAATATTAGTTACCTTACGGTGATAATTTATTGGCTATAGTTGGATATTCATCTCTTCCAAGGTGTTATAAGACTAGTAAGGACATTAAATTTGCACTAAAATGCATCAAAGTCTTTACATAATAATTGAATTTGCACAATTTTAACTCATTCTTATTGAATCTCTTATGTTTAAGTGAAATTTAGATTAAAGTTTTAGTAAACAAATGTGTTTGGCCTAATTTAAAAAATGAACAATGTTACAAAAAGAAAGAATGCAATAGGAAACAATTCAAGTGCTAACTTTTATTAGCGCTTACAATAGTGAAAAAGGAATAATGATCCAACTCTCTTTATATTGAAAATCTTTTTTTCCCAAATGAGTTATTTAAATGCATTTGGAAACTTGACGGCCAAGAATATAATACTTATGTTAACATCATAAATCACTAAGTTCACTAGTAAATAAAAGAGAACATGTTAAAAGTGAAGCTAAGACACCTCACCCACTTTTTCATTCTTACTCATGTCCTCCTACTTCTTTTATGCTGCAACTCAATAACTTTTTCACATCAACCATGATCTCTATAAAAGATGGTAGTAAAGTTTGAAGTTAATATAAACATGGTCCAACGAATGGATTCCCATGGCATAGTATATTTCCTACCACTATATTATCATAATTTATCCCTTTGTCCATCCAAGAATGGCTATGATTAGTTTGACTCACCATAGTTAAGCTGAACATTTCATTAAAAGATATCAATCATAGCTAAATGAACCTTAAACCTTGCTTAATCCTATCTTAAGCAATATTCATTTTGCTTTCCAATTGAGCTATGAATGACACTATTGTTGGTTTTCATTGCAGCTTGATCATCTTCATCTGCGATTCGCATTTCAAAGACACTTCTCTGCATTTCGATTGAGTTCATTGCTTAACCGCTTTTCTTTTGTTGTTATCTGCTCTTGATTCATGTGGGTGTACATGAACTTCCCATAGCATGTCCCTTAATCGTGTATTGATGACTTGCATGATGTGAAAGTTGACAACATACATGTAGTATGGAGAGGTAATTTGCGTTGTGATTACTGGTTGAGATAGAATTGTGTGTTAATTGCAGGGGGACCCTTATATCATAAGGGGGATGTCCAAATTATAGGAGAAATGCTGCCGAAATTTCAATAGGATCGTCGTAGTACATGATGGTTAAATGAGAACATGAGCTCATTAGTTTTAACTTCTGATCTTATTTTGGAAGTGACTTACAATTATGAAAATGATTTAGGATATTAGTTGATGGTTTAAGTTTGTAAGGATGATAAATGTCATGCATTGAGTATGACATGTTCTTGAAATTTTATTTGATGTCTTACACGCTGTGATCTGACGATTGCAGTATGATATTTTTCCTCTAATATGCCATGATTAATGTTCCATAATGTTGTAAGTATTCCTCTATGATTAATGTTCCTCTAATAATGTTGTAAGTATTCCTGAAAGAGTAACTAACATTCATGTCTTCTAAAACTCCTTCACCTTTACTTAAGAAGGTGTAATAATCTAATTTTATTAACTTACCTTATTAAGTCATTTTAAAGGCTTTAAATTGTGTAAGTTAGATTATGGTCCTTCATATGTAATTTGTATATAATTAACATTTACAACTTGAGTCAGGACATTTAATAGTGAATACATATATGTAATTATTCCTAAAACTTAAATTAAAATATTAAAACTATTAAGAGAATTAAAATTAAAACTTTCTCTGTTTCAAGTAAGAAACAACTCCATGGTGGTGACAAATTAGTTATTGATGATTATCTTTTGTTAATAATATAGGATTAACCATATCATAAATCCAATTTCTTAAGAGTAACTAACAATCTTGTCTTCTAAATCTTGATTTACATTTACTTAACAAGGTTTAGTGATTCAATATTTGTTAACTTACCTTACCAAGTCATTATAAAGGCTTCAAAGTGTGTAATTTAGATTTTGGAGCACATTATGTCATTTCTATATAATTAATATTACAACTTGATTCATACATTCAATCAAGTTGTAATATTCATACATTCATACAACTTGATTCATTTTGATTATGTCATATCCAATGTTGATAATAGTACAAAAAGATGAGCCAGATAATCAATACCATTTTGGGAAGAGTAAGCTACTTCTATCCTAATACAATGTCAAAAGGATTCTTCTCCATAACTAAATATTTATGTAAGTTAAAACAAAACTAGGCAGTATTACTGCAAGTTAAGCTATTTTCACTTATTTATATTTACATAATTAGAACATGAAATTTTCGTAATTTTCCTTTAGCTGTTAGGGTTTTCAATTAAGGTATGACTGATTTTATTGTTGATTATTACTGCAGCGCTATCATTTTCATCGTCGGTGACATAATTCTACAATATCTCTCCGTATATCGATTGAGGTGAGTGCTTATGATTTGGTTTGTTAGTGGTCTCTAGCTCTTGATGAATGTGCTTGAATGTGAACTTCCCATAGTTTGTTGCTGAATCTTTTATTGATGCCTTCCAATGTGTGAAACTTGACAACACACATGTTGTACGGAGATATGTATTTGCGATGTGATTACTGGTTGAGATATATGTGCGTTTCTTTTGCAGGGGGACCCTTATTTTTTAAGGGGGTGTCCAAATTATAGGAGAAATGCTGTCGAAATTTTATTAGGATCCTCGTCATAGCTCGTGTTTAAATTAGAACATGAGTGCGGTAGTTTAATTATGTGAGGATGATAAATGTTTAGCATTTAGTATACTATGTCATGCCTTGTGTAAAATATTTCCAATGAGGGTTTGACTGATTTTATTGTTGGGTTTCAGTGCAACTCTATCATCTTCATTGCCGTGACGTTCGACATTACCCGTGAGAACGTGATTCAGCAACATTTCTTTGCATTTCAATTTAGGTCAGTGGTTATGCTTTCGTTACCAATTGTATTGCCTGATTCATATGCTTGTTGCACTGACGAGAATCAATTACAGCCATAATTGGATGGATGTTGTGTACAATGAATATCTCTTCACCTTGTATATGGACATAATTTGATATGCTTATGTGAAATTGTATATGAAGGATTAATTTATTAGAATAGGTTTTTACAATAACATTCAATCTTGTATGAATAGTACTTTGGAAATAGTATGATATTTAATATCCATTGAAAATCACATTGTGGTAAACCACAATGTGATTACATATTTGTCTACTATCATATATGTTGTGTTCATAGTATAAATATTCCAATAGCTTAGCTACGACATGAAACTTTAAAGGCTTATGTTATAACACATGTCTGTAATGATTTGGTTTGTAGATATGTGGCTAACATAGATGCCTAACTTTGGAACCGATCTTGTAGAATAACAATTCTCCAGTTATGAGTTTCAGCGATAGATCTTGGATGTATAGACGTTTAACCGCCGATGGTTTCATTAATCCTGAATTTGTTGAGGGAGTTGATGCATTCATTCATTATGCATGTTCGCAACCTGCATATATGGATGGGCCAAAGATCAGATGTCCATGTAAAAAGTGCAAGCACAAATGTTTCCTGTTTATTGATGAAGTTCAGTTGCATTTGTTGAGAAAAGGGTTTGTTCCGAACTACTTTCAGTGGACCCGACATGGGGAACCCTTGACTGCTAGCACTTCAAGGAGAATTGAAGAACCTACGTGTATGAACTTAAATGAGAATGACGTTGAGGATGGATATGGAAGACATTTTGGTGATGGGCCGAAAAACTCTTACAGGCAAATGGTGCACGATGGACTCGGTCATACATTTGAGCCAAATGTGGAACATGTTGACGAAGAACCTAACCAACAAACAAAACAATTCTTCGACTTACTACAATCAGCTGATCGAGAATTGTGGCCAAATTGTGAGACAATGACTCAGTTGTCATCAATTGCTCGCATATTGAATATAAAGAGTGAAGGTCATATTTCAGATCGCAGTTTTGAAAAAATTCTTGAGTGGTACAACGAATCATTGCCAGCTGAGCATACAATGGTTGATAGTTTTTACAACATGAAGAAACTTATTCGTGGTCTTGGTTTGCCTGTGGAAAAAATTGACTGTTGTCGACTCGGATGTATGCTGTATTGGGAGACGATATGAACTTAGAACGGGTAAATTTTGTGGTCAACCTAGGTTTAAGCCCGAAAACGCTCTACTAAATGAAATTAGTTCCATGGAAGCGGATGTATTATTTTCCTCTCACTCCTAGGTTGCAAAGGCTTTATGCTTCTGATGTGACTGCGTCTCACATGAGATGGCATGCTGAACACGAACAAGAAGATGGAGTAATGACTCATCCATCAAATGCATTGGCATGGAAACATTTTAATGACACGCATAATGAATTTGTGGTTGACAATCGAAATGTTCGGTTGGGTTTGTCAACGGATGGATTTCAACCATTTGGTCAATCTGGACAGCAATATTCTTCGTGGCCAATTATCATAACTCCTTATAATTTGCCTCCTTGGATGTATATGAAAGAGGCATATATGTTCTTGACGGTGATTGTGCTAGGGCCAACAAATCCGAAGCAAAAAATTGATGTGTTCTTACAACCATTGATATCTGAATTGCAACAGCTTTGGGACTATGGTGTTCAAACTTATGATGTATCTAAGAAACAAAATTTTGTGATGCGAGCAGCTTTGATGTGGATTATTAGTGACTTCCCAGGCTTTGCCATGTTATCTGGATGGTCAACCGCTGGGACGTTGGCCTCTCCTTATTGTCACAATGATTCTGATGCGTTTTATCTGCCTAACGGAGGGAAAATTTGTTGGTTTGACAATCACAGGAAATTTCTACCTGCAGATCATCCGTTTAGGCGCAATAAATATAAGTTTAGAAAAAATCGGACGGTTCACACCCCTCCCCCTCCGATAGCATCCGGTGAAGAGTTCTTGCAAGAACTAGAAGAATTAGGGTTATTGAAAGTGACAGAATTAGAGGCTGATGATGTTAATTCAACCATTAGTCAGAACTTTGGTTGGCGGAAACGAAGCATTTTTTGAGATTTGCTATATTGGAAAACGAATTTGATTCGTCATAATCTAGATGTGATGCACATTGAGAAAAATATCTTTGACAACTTGTTCAATACCATAATGAACATTGAAGGGAGGATAAAAGACAATGCAAAATCACGAGCTGATTTGCATCTTTTTTGCAAAAGAAATGAGTTACATAAAGATCTTCGCACAGGTAAATACCCAAAAGCATGTTACACTATGGACAGGAGACAAAAGGAACTTATATGTGAATGGTTGAAAATTGTTAAGTTTCCTGATGGATATGTTTCAAACTTGGCTAGGTGTGTGGATCTACGAAATTACAAATTATTTGGGCTGAAAAGTCATGATTCTCATGTATTTATGCAAAGGCTTATCCTAATTGCATTCCGAGAGTTGTTACCTTCTAAGGTATGGGAAGCTATAACAGAGTTAAGTTTGTTTTTTAAAAGCTTAACCTCAGTTGAAATCAACATTGGTGAGATGGAAAAACTAGAACATGAAATTCTCTTAATTGTGTGTAAATTAGAAGGCATTTTTCCTCCAAGTTTCTTTAACTGTATGGAGCATCTACCTGTGCATTTAGCACACGAGGTAAAACTTGTCGGTCCAGTTCAATATCGATGGATGTATCCATTTGAGAGGTAAGTAGACAAATATTACTGCAATAACCATTGACAAGCTTTGTCAAATGTGTTCTACTAAGAATTTTGGTTCCTGTAGATATTTGCATCACTTGAAAAAAAATGTTAAAAACAAAGCTAGAGTTGAAGGTTCCATATGTAATGCCTATTTAGTGGAGAAAGCGAGTATGGGTATTATTTTGAGCTGCATGTTAACACAAGAGCAAGAAAAGTTCCTCGTAATGACGATGGGGGATGAACGAGTCATGCTGATGGAAACTTGTCAATATTTTCATATTGTGGAAGAACATCTGGGCGTGCGACAAGAAGAATGTTAACTGAGGAAGAGATCGAGGCTGCACATGGTTCTATTGTATTGAATTGTGAAGAGCTGTTGCCTTTCGTGCAGTAAGTTGCACATGAATATTTCTGTACTTACCTTTGTGTCATCTTTATGCCCTGATCGCGGCTTATCGTTCAATCCGAAGATTGATCCTTGGAAACCGGTCAAAATCAATTTATACCAAGAATTGCAACACAGGGTGCAACCTCGGGTCGACTCTCAAGGAACCAGTGCAGAATTGACTCTAAGACTATCCTAATGTTTGAATTATGCAAGAAAGCAGTTAAAACGGGAGTTTTGGTTTAATCTTTAAAATTAAAGAAAGCAAGGCATGAAATAAATATTTTTAGGATTTTTGAAAGGCAAGACAATTTGAAATAATTAAGATTGAAAACAGTTAACTAAAGTTCTCCTGAAAATGTGGCTCGGGTCATCATCACTCAAAATAAATATTGGGGTTTGAAATCCACTAAGTTTCGAAAGCTCAACCTTAACAACTCGTTAAGTCCAAAATTTAATTAATCAACTCGATTAACTAAATCTTGTTAAAAACCTTAGTGTATGGTATGAAATGGTTTATGCAATAGGTTAACCAGATAAAACACAATCAATTCAATCAAACACAACTAGGTAGATTAAATTAACTCATGCAAATCTGTTTAACATACACGAAACTTCATGTATTTCAGAACAACATTCCAACAGAAACTAATCCACACCATAAATCAAAGTTTAACATCCGATTAAACTATAACCGGATTCAATCCATCATATCTCGTAATCTCCAACTCGGAGGTTTTACAAAAACATGACAGAAATCTAAAACAGTGGTTGATTACCCCTTGAAGCTCATGGAACTCCGACCTTCGCTACATTTTCGGGAGACGGAAACCTTAGCCTTGCATAACCGTGGAAGAAGCCATCACTGCTGGAACTCCAAAGTTACCCATGGCTCCAACGACGACTGGTGGAAGAGACAGAATACAAATGATGGTTGAGGATGAGGAATGAAAGGGTTGCGGTTGCTGATGTTCGTCGTTGGTGGTCTCCCACCTGCAAAATAAGAAAACTAAACCTATTAGAGAAAACAGAGAAGACGAAGAAGATGGAGAGCTACCTCGGGAATGCGGCCATCCTCTTTTAACCTAAAATGGAAGGTTTTATAGGAGCTGTAAGCGGGTCGGGTCGGAACAGTGGATAATTTTGCTATTTAAGGGCCGGGATATCCGACATTCGTCGCGACTAATGAATAAAGTTCGTCGTGACGAATAAAAATGGTCACTCGTCGCGACGAATCAATTTATACCAAATTAATTTGTCGCAACGAATGGGAGTGTTGGTTCGTCCCAAAAAATGGATGGCTTCTCACGACGTGTTGACTTTCTCTTGTTGACTCCAATTGTTCCTACAAAAATACAACACATTTGCAGTATAATTGTCCCAATAAAAGTTATGCAGAAATTAATATCAAATGACAACAAAATACTGACAATGTGCAAATTATAAAAGATCGATATGAGGAACCAATTTAAGCACAAAATCATGAATTAGGAGTCAACAAGTGCATAATTACTTAAGAAAACAGGGCCAATTTATAGTATAAATTTGGCTCAATCAAATTCCCCCACACTTAGACCTTTTTACTCCTGGACAAAGTTTACAAGAGTCAAAAAAGTACAAGAGTGAAAGAAAATTCCGCCATGCTCAAATAATAACAAATGACGAATCCACTTCATCGTAATTCACACGCAAACAAATTGAAAGAGTGTTAATAAAGCAGAACCTTTGAAAGAATTTAAGCACATGAGATTGAACAAAAGAGGATCACTCGGGATGTGGTGTTTACGCTCAACTCACTTGTGCTTAAGGATATTTTCTCTCCATCTGCTTAATGCATCTCCTACCATAGGCTTGTATCAATTTTATTTCTCCACTACAAGGACTATCATTTTGAAGATCAAGAGGTCTTTCAGGGTTGTAATGAGCGGAGGGCTAGATGAATGGATGAAGTGAAAGAAAAAATATATGAGCATGCGCACTAAATGAGGAATTGATGTCAACAGCCAAACTAAAACTAAACACTGAAATAAATTGAATATACTCTTTTTTTTCACATTTTGGCTATCTCATTTTGAGATGCTAATCCCTTTTTGGGATATAACACATTATTATCCCTTTTTGGGATACACAAGACTAACACTTTTTCATTTTCCAATTTTTCCCTTCTTTTTTTTTTTTTTACATAATAACAAAACACAGACTACTGACATCATCTTACTATGTATGCAAATGCTTATAGAATAAAGGCTCAAGGGGCTAGCAAAGGGAAAAAGTGTTTAAAGGTTGGTGTTTGGGGAAAGGGTTGAAAGAAGGAACGCCTCTATCATATCAACAAAATTCTAGTCCATCAAGCTTTGAGTAAAAATTGACGCAAGTTCTAGAGAAGTATGAACTAAGCGGATGCACACAAAGATATAGAAGAAAATTTTGGCTCGAATATCCTTCCAACAAGGGTTTTGTCCCAATGATCAATCTCAAGTCTTAAAACTCGACAATACTATCTTGTTAGCATGCTCCCATTCACTTTGTTTTGAAAACTTCAAAAGTTAAAATTTTGCCAAATCAATTATCGTTCAAAGAATGGAAGTATTTTCAAAACTCAAGTATCGCTTTTGAAACTTGTAAATGATTTGCATGCAAGGCACAAAAGAACAGTGCAGAAAATGTTTGATTGAGTTTCAAATTTATCAAGAAAATTTGAAAGGGCCCACAAAATTATGCACAAATTTTAATAGGCATGCAATGCAAAATATAAGCTGGGAACTAGCTCCCCACATCGTAAACATGGCATTGTCCTGATGGCGTAAGTAGCAAGGCACACATAGAAGCATGAAACAAAATTGACAAAAGAGAAATGGGATATATCATTAAGCCCAAAAGTAAATGTACAAAAAGGAGGATCCAAGAACTAGCTAAAAGTACAAAAAGAGAAGAAAATACAGAAAATAACAACAAGAAAGGAAAACAAACAGCCTAAACTATCTGCAGGATCGTCACCAAGGGATCTGGAGGGGCAGTGGCAGAGGAACTAGGAGCGATGGCGAGACCGGAGCCGGAGGCGGAAGAGGCAACCCAAGGTGAGCTGCAATCATGGAGAGCATGGCGCTATTGAATTCACGATCGCAGCCAATTTGTGCTCGGAAGGAAGTGAGCGACGCAGTCGTGACGATTCGCCTCAAGCCGATGGATGTCGTCATGAGCAGAGCCACCTCGGAAGGAGCAGGGGGGGCTAGGTGGGGAAGACACTGGAGAAGAGACACAAGGCGGAGAAGGAACGTGAGGAAGGACTGGAGGGGGGAGAGGGACTCGAGGTGATGGAGGCTAGGAGGAGGAGAGGTGAGGAAGGAGTTGCGAGGCAGTCAAGGTGGGAGGAGGGGGGTGGAAGGTTGCGAGGGTGACCGAGACGGACATAAACAAAAGGAGGCGGCGAAAAAGTTAGGTCGGCGGTTGTTCCTAACCCGAAAGGCCCAAACAAGTCTGAAATGAGGTGGGGAAAAGAAGGTATTGCTTGATATTGGTGGCCATAACACATTGGCGGAGGCGGAGGCTATGGTCAGGCAAGATTGATGTATGGCCGACCATGAGAAGGTATATATATAGGGCCTATTCCTTAGGGATATTTGTGAGGTGGAGGTAGGAAGGATATTGTTGCATATAAAGTGCAACCAAGGACGGGCTTGGGAAGGAGGTCGAGCGTCGGATATAGCTTTGGCGCCCCTAGGTTAAGCCATTGAGTACCCGCAGGCGTAGAGTGCGAATGACGTCGTCCCAAGGGTATCGCGATCGATTGAATATTGACAATGAGGACGACGGGAGGTGGTAGTGCTCTCGGATAATAGCAGATGTGAAAGCATTTGAATAGAAACACCGGAAGTTAATTAGTAGGTGTGAGAATAACGGCATTGTGTATCTTGCGCAAAAGGTAAGGTTGCGAGGTTCGAGGGTGGGCGAGGCCGGTCAACTCGAGTTGGAAGAGTTGACCCACAAAAGGGTTGGTAGCCGCGTAAGAGGGAATGGTTTTCTTTGAGTATGGTCCGGCTAGCAACTCGAGTGCCAATCAACAAACTCGAGAATCTGCTAAGCGAGAGGAGGAAGGGTCGAAAAGCTAGGGTTAATGGTTGGTTGCGGAGAAGGAGAATGAGTTTGGTCTGAGGAATCGGAAAAGACGGCATTTGCCAGACGGAAACATTCTTCATCCGGGCCATGATCCTGCACACACAAGGGGTTAGAAACAACAAAAATTCAGAATGTAGAATGGTCCTCCTCGTTGCGACCAATGTCATTAGTCGCGACGAGGCAAGGCTCTCCTGAATTAGTTGCGGCGAATATGAGCATTCATCGCGACGAAGGAGAGTCCCTTTCATTATTGCAACGAACGAAGACGTTCGTTGTGACAAATGGGAACAGCGTTAAATCATGCGACGGCAATCTGAAACTCGTCGACGAATGGCAATTCTGCGAACAACGCGACGAGCGGCGGCTACCGCAACCTAAATCTAACAAATGAGAACTTCAAAGGACAAAATGAAAGGAAAGGATTCTTACCGGTAAAAACGAAGAAAAGAGAAGACGGCGAAGGCTTGGAGCTCAAAAGAAAACGCATGCCTAAGGGCGGCAATGAAATGAAAGGCGAGAGAGAGAACCAAATGAGAGAGAAGGAGAAAGAAGAAGAAGAAAAGAAAACGCGGAGGCGCATTTAAAAGACGCGAAGGGGAAAAGACTGAAAAGGGCTCCGGACAAAAGAGAAATCCAACGGTCAAGAGGGGCAAAACTGGGTATATTCGTCGCGACGAGGCAATCGTTAGCCGCAGCAAACAAAACAGAAAAACCCTAGATACGTCGCGACGAACAGCGATGTTCGTTGCGGCGAACCACCCAAAACAGAACAAAATTTCTAAGGATCCTACACAAATTGCACAATCGTTCAATTTATCAATCCACATTTCACTCGATCGCATTAATCTATTTCATGCTTCATCAAACAAGGAACATGCAGAGCTAACAAGAGGGAATCAATTTATTGAAACAGAAATGAAAATCCTACTTAACTACAGCTATTCCTACTGATGGGTTTCTTCCCCCACACTTAAACAATACGTTCATGCAACACAACATTTTAAGTCAAATCAAATAATGTGCATAAATATATTGAAATTGAAGGAAAAGAAACACCTGGTGCTCAAGGTCGATCTTGTAGCTCAGGATAGACGTGCAGTTGATATCCAAGCTCCATGTCAACAGCTTGGGTCCTGGGCAGCTCCATGTCCATTCCCGTATCCGAATAAGTACCTACACTATCATCAAAATAGAAACTGCCTCCAAAGAGATCATTAGTGGTCAGAATTAGAGATTCTGCAAATTCAGAACAAGCATCATCAATCACAACATCTAGCATATTCACCCCAAGCAAGGAGTAATCCTCGTTAGGGTGCTTCATAGCTTCATACATGTTGAAGCTAACGTGTTGATCTCCAACCTCCATGGTGATCTTCCCTTCCTTCATACTGATCATTGTACTTGTCGTCCGAAGGAAGGGTCGTCCAAGGATTAGAGAAGTGTCCTGCACCACTTCAGTAGACATATCCAACACGTAAAAATCGGCAGGGAACACTAATCCTTTTACTTGGACCAGAATGTCCTCGATTATGCCCACAGGGTGTCGAAAGGATCTGTCAGCCAACTGTAACACTACCGAAGTAGGTTTTACGCTCTTGACTCCCAAGGCTTCATAAACAGATTTCGGCATCACATTGATTGCCGCTCCCAAATCCAGCAACGCTCTTCCAATTGTTATCTTTCCTATGACACAAGGAATGGTGAACGATCCTGGGTCTTGACACTTTACCGAAATTTGGGGCTTAAACAAAGCCGACACGTTTGAGCTCACCTGGACTCTCTCATTCGGCCTAAACTTACGCTTGTTGGTGCACAAGTCTTTCAGATACTTAGCATAGGCCGGCACTCTCTTAACCAGGTCCAAAAGGGGCACTTTCACTTCCACCTTCCCAAATAGGTCAATAATTTCCTTTTCATGTTTCAGTTCGTTGACCTTCTTGCTCATCAAGTAGGAATTTGGGAAGGGAAGGTCCTTCAGATTGACTTCCCTTTGTGTTGCTTCATTTCCACTAGATTTTTCCTTTGCAAAGACTTTCTCTGGGCCTTGATGGTTGCTCTGTTTCCTCGATGGTTAATTTCTTCTTTTCTTGACAATTCCTCTTCGCGATCACTCTCTGATCGCACAGCCTTCTTTTCTCTTACTTGAGGTTTCTCTTCAACTTTAATTTCTTCGGCGCATTCTTCTTCTTCAGGAATGCTAAATTGCACTTTCTTTCTACTCCTTAATTCAATTGCGTTCGGGCTTTTGGTTTATGACCGTGTTGGAGGAATTGATCCGCTACTCCTCGCTTGATTTTCACTCAAGTTGTTGGATAAGCGAGTGACGTATGAGTTCGTGTTTTCGCCTTGGTTTCCCATTGATCCATTCGCTTTTCCAAGGCGGAAACGCGCGCAAGATTCTTCGAGTCTCTTTGGATTAAGTTTGCGATGGCGTTGAACTGATTAGCCGTAGAGGCTCTTTCTTCCTTCATCAACGTCATCATACCATGTAGTAGTTGGTTGGTGTCCTCTTTTGGCGGTTGTGGTTGCACCGTCAATGCTTGCTGATCAGGGAACTGGTTTGTAGATGTTCCAACTCTACTCCCTTGTTGAAAACGGTTGGGTGCTCTTCCCTCATTACTCCTCCAACTAAAGTTAGGATGAGATCTCCATCCTTCATTATACGTGTTGGAGTACGGATCCCACTTAGGATTTTGTCTCCCCGGGTACACTGCAGAGACTTCTTTATACCTCCCGGGACAGACACTGGTTATGTGCATCACCGATCCGCAAGATTCGCAACTAGGTGCGGCCAGTTCAGTGGAAGGCGATGAGCGATGTGCATTCAAATTCTTTAACTCCGCCGTAATCGAGGACAACTGTGAAGTTATCCGATGTTCCAGGGAATCTACTTTTGATTCCAAGCTTTCCATCCTTTTTGTCTGAGCCGACATGGCTCCCACTTCATGGACACTCCTGGAATCTCTGACACTATACTGCTGATGATTTAGGGTCACCCTCTTGATTAAGGCCCACGCTTCAGGTGCGGTGAGGTCGATCAACGATCCTCCCGAAGCAGCATCTAACATTCCCTTTTCCTGATTCTTCACCCCATCATAGAAATATTGAACAAGTTGTTCATCAGGAATTTGATGATGGGGACATTGAGACAACAGATCCTGAAATCTGTTCCAAAAATCATACAAGGACTCGTCATAGTCTTGCTTGGCAGAATAGATTTCTTTCCTCATTGACGACGTCCTCGAGGCTGGAAAATACTTTTCCAGGAAAGCTTTTCTCAAGTTGGCCCAACTATGGTAGGCATTCGCGACATGCCTTGGGAGGCTCATGTACCACTCCCGGGCCTTTCCTTCTAGGGATAAGTGAAATACCTTCCACAAAGACATGATCTAGGGAGCTCTATGGGTTTCATGCTTTGACAAATCATTGTCGCCATTGTAAATGCATGTAGGATCTTCTCCCGCCAAACCGTGAAATTTGGGGAGAGAGTTGATCAATAGCCCTTAACTTCAAATTCACGTCGAAGTTCGGGCAGTCATGATGAAGGGGTCATAATTGACGTCCGAGGTCGTAGCTTCTCTGATCGTTCTACGCCTGTTGTTCCCTATGTTCTCATCGACTCTTTCCTGATCACCATTTAATCCATGATCTCCGTTCCTACGTTGGTGACCGGGAAGTTCTTGATGCTCAGCCATTTCTCCTACTTGATGTTCTAATGTGCTAAGGGTTGCTTGCTCTCTTCTTTCCTTCCTACGCTTCCTTAAGTATCGCTCGATTTCAGGTTGAAAATGAACTAACCTAAGTCTACGGGGCATGCACAAAAGAAGTTCTCCTAAATTAGCTCACTAAAACGACAGCGGACAGAAAGGGTTTAATTCACCTTTCGTTAAATGCGACTCGTAGGAACTCGCGGCGAATGTAACAAAATCGCGAATCGTTAAATTACGAGCGATGAACTCGTTGCGACCAAGAATCACAAAGAAAGCACAATAACTCAAATTAGGCACAATAAACAGGAACAATCAAACTAAACACTTAAAGCAAAAGCGAAATTAAGCTCACCAAATGTAATTAACACTAAAAATATTGAAGCAAATGAATAAAACAAAATTATGAAATGCAAAATGCAATGCAAACAACAAAACTACAATGTAAAACAAACACTTGGCTAACCTAGAAAACCAATTACTTTGGTTCCCGAAGAACGGCGCCAATTTGATCATGACTTATCGTTCAATCCAAGATTGATCCTTGAAACCGGTCAAAATCAATTTATACCAAGAATTGCAACACAGGTGCAACCTCGAATTACTCTCAAGGAACCAAAGAAATTGATTCTAAGACTATCCTAATGTTTGAATTATGCAAGAAAGCAGTTAAAACGGGAGTTTTGGTTTAATCTTTAAAATTAAAGAAAGCAAGGCATGAAATAAATATTTTTAGGATTTTTGAAAGGCAAGACAATTTGAAGTAATTAAGATTGAAAACAGTTAACTAAAGTTCTCCTGAAAATGTGGCTCGGGTCATCATCACTCAAAATAAATATTGGGGTTTGAAATCTACTAAGTTTCGAAAGCTCAACCTTAACAACTCGTTAAGTCCAAAATTTAATTAATCAACTCGATTAACTAAATCTTGTTAAAAACCTTAGTGTATGGTATGAAATGGTTTATGCAATAGGTTAACCAGATAAAACACAATCAATTCAATCAAACACAACTAGGTAGATTAAATTAACTCATGCAAATATGTTTAACATACACGAAACTTCATGTATTTCAAAACAACATTCCAACAGAAACTAATCCACACCATAAATCAAAGTTTAACATCCGATTAAACTATAACCGGATTCAATCCATCATATCTCGTAATCTCCAACTCGGAGGTTTTACAAAACATGATGAAATCTAAAACGGTGGTTGATTACCCTTGAAGCTCATGGAACTCCGACCTTCGCTACATTTTCGGGAGACGGAAACCTTAGCCTTGTATAACCGTGGAAGAAGCCATCACTGCTGGAACTCCAAAGTTACCCATGGCTCCAATGACGACTGGTGGAAGAGACAGAATACAAATGATGGTTGAGGATGAGGAATGAAAGGGTTGCGATTCTTGATGTTAAATGCGTTGGTGGTCTCCCACCTGCAAAATAAGAAAACTAAACCTATTAGAGAAAACAGAGAAGACGAAGAAGATGGAGAGCTACCTCGGGAATGCGGCCGTCCTCTTTTAACCTAAAATGGAAGGTTTTATAGGAGCTGTAAGTGGGCCGGGTCGGAACAGTGGATAATTTTGCTATTTAAGGTCCGGGGTATCCGACATTCGTCACGACTAATGAATAAAGTTCGTCGCGACGAATAAAAATGGTCACTCATCGCGACAAATCAATTTATACCAAATTAATTTGTCGCGACGAATGGGAGTGTCGGTTCGTCCCAACGAATGGATGGCTTCTCACGACGTGTTGACTTTCTCTTGTTGACTCCAATTGTTCCTACAAAAATACAACACATTTGCAGTATAATTTTTCCAATAAAAGTTATGCAGAAATTAATATCAAATGACAACAAAATACTGACAATGTGCAAATTATAAAAGATCGATATGAGGAACCAATTTAAGCACAAAAATCATGAATTAGGAGTCAACAAGTGCATAATTACTTAAGAAAACAGGGCCAATTTATAGTATAAATTTGGCTCAATCATGCCCTAAAAATAGTCATTCTGTATTTAGATTGTACGAAACATTATTACGGGAGATAATGCCGGGTATGACGGAAGATTATTTAAATAAAGAAGTTGGGAAACATTTCCCTCGGTGGTTTGAGAGATATGTAAGTTTGTACTTACAATTCATCTTAATTTTAATTTGAAGTTGTATTTTACGTTATTCATGAAACTAAATTCTTTGCGATGCCAAATTTATTTTTTTAGGCATTGGACAATCCAATCGAGAACAAGATGATTTGTGATCTTGCAAAGGGACCTCTACGAACTGTTAAATCGTATTCGATGTATTTCATTAATGGATACAAATATCATACAGAAAGTCATAGACATAACATGTCAACAATAAACAGTGGGGTTTCAATACAGGGAGAAATGATGGATTACTATGGTAAAATTATTGAAATACTGGAAGTTGAATACCCTACTTTGTTAGTCAAGAGATGTGTGATATTTAAATGTGAATAGTATGACCCGACACCAAATGTTGGAGTAAAGGTGCATAGACAATACAATTTAGTTGAAATCAATCACCGAAGAAGATTGCGTCGATTTGAACCTTTCGTCTTAGTATGCAAGCTAAGCAGTTTTATTACATCCCTTTTCGAGCTTCTGACGAGATAAAGGCGATTAGTTAGCGGTTTGCAAAGTTAAACCTAGAGGTGTTCTGAATCACATAGACGAGGAGACCATAGTCTTGAAAGTGAGGCGTTTCAGGAAGATGTGACATTTATCAATGCATCTATTACGTATGACGATAATGAGCCTTTGAACGATCCATCAAACGAATTTGCCGATATGGAGTCTGGAGAGGATGGCGAGTGCGAGATCCGACGAGGCCGAATTTGATTCTTATTCTTCTGAAGAAGAAGATGATTGTAATTTACCATTAAGTTTTGATAGCGAATGACTTGTGTTTGTAATTGCATATTTTAACTTAAATAGTAATGTAATTTTCATGTAATTATATTATGTTTCGTTTTTCATTGCATTTCTTTGGAAAGGAATGTCGACATGGCGATTGGTTCCGGACGGCAACAATTCTTTCCGTTGGGAGGAATGTGGCAAAATTGTCCCAACTCATGGAATGAAAACTACAGAAAATCTCGCTCCATCATACAGTACCAATCGTTTGCCTTCTATGACCGATCTGTTACTTGAAGGTTTTTAGTATCATCTGCACGTCGACTCTTTCCGTGTTATGAACCTCTAATAACATTTATTAAGGTTATCAAACATATTGTCATTTCATTGTCATGTTTACATGTTTAAGCTTCCTTTAAACTCGAAAAGGAAATGTATGCCGATAAAGTTGACAACAATGTTACGTCAGCTTATAACAGAATAGAAAGATTGGGTATTGTCAACTCCTCTACTATTCCGCAAACCTCGTCTGCAGAATCATGTATTCATTAATATACCGTTATCATTACTTATTTGGTTTGTTAATATCACAGATTCAACATTTCTTCACTGATGAAAATGATTTAGGTAGATTTGTTCCTGTTAGTAGTTCATCCGGAGTAGAAGTCTACCATCCAAAGACAGGGAACTCATTCACTGTTTCCTCAACAAGTATAGATATAGCTGCAATGCTATTGCAAGAATGTGATCAACAACGCACAGCAGGTGGACGAAGTTTCACTGTTTCCAATGGTGCGTTTGAACATGCGAGAACCCTTCTCGGGAACCCAGACATTGGGGACTCTTCCACATTTACCGATTCCCATGTGATATGGAATCTAAAAAAATGAATAGATCAATGTGCTTTTGTACTGCCAGACATTATTACACTTTGCTTTCAAATTGATTTATTGTTGTATCTGTAAGACTTCGTTAAATAGTGCATATTTATCTTACTGTTAAGGTTCATTTATGGTTGATAGCAATTTTTTAAGCTTCATATATTGCCATAGTTTCTTCTGTATGTGTTGTGTAAATTATTGCTTTCAAATTATTAATTGTACATGTATAGAATTGTGCGAAATTGAATTTCAGAAAAAGAATGGGACCGAAGAGACAACATGAGGTCATGCGACCAAGGTTTCGAACCATGTTCGGGGGCAATTACAGTGAAGGTGGTTCGTCACAATCAGCCGCACCTACTGACTCACCTTCTCCACCTCTGGTGCCGGGAGTTGCAGTTGAGGCATCACCGCCTGCTTCTCAGCCTACACCATCCGCTTCCCCAACACATATATCGTCCAACACCAGCGTACCGAATGCAAGAGACGTCCGTCAGCCTAGCGCTGAGGGACCTGATGGAAGAAAGTTTGTTTCTATTGTCAATGACCAATAAGTGAAATCAAAGCACTTCACAATCTGCCTATTATCAACTTTTACTTTTACCAATATGTACATAGGATAACATCACTTGACATGTTAGGTTGGTTCCGTCTGGACCAATTTCAAGAAATATGACTTCCTCGTTCAAGCAAAGAATTGAACCAGAGGATTATGTGTGGAAAAATTTAGTTGACACCACAAAGCAATTATACTTTCAAGAGTTTGAGGTACAAATCATAGTTATTTTATTCATTACATTGCTTTATATTCATAATGTTCATACAACATGTTAACATTTTGTTATTCTTACTCATCTTATGACAGAAAGAATTTTACTGGGATTCTTGTTTCGACGCCAGCATGTATAAACAATGGGAAAAGAAATCACACATACGTTATCGCGACTTAATAAATAAAATACGCAAGGTTGGTGCACGACCGCGTTTTATTTCGGAGGAAATTGGGACTCATTGGACCGAATATTGGACATCACCTGCGGCAATTTCCATATCAGAGCGTAATTCAGCCAACAGACGTGGAGGGTCGGGGGGTGCGAGTCTTGTTGTGCATACGGGAGGATCAATTACCCACCACGAGCATGCACATAGACTTGTAAGTATCTACTTTCTCACACCAATTTTACATATATTTTGTTTCGCTTTATTGAACATAGTGATTATAACATTAATGTCTGGTGTTATATATGGCTGTGTGAAGTTGTTTTCATTGTTGAACAGGGGGTAAATATCATATATACAGACGAAACTTTGGCGAATTTTTTTTAAATTCTAGTTAATATCTGACAATTTAAGTTATACGTGTAGGAAAAGGCATTGGGCAGGAAGCCTACACCTATGCAGCTATTTTTGCACACCCACAAGAAGAAACATGATGGTGTCACCTTCATCAACAGTCGATGTAGAGAAGTGAATGTAAGTGAAATTCACATATTTTAATAATTTCTTAACAATTATAACTTATTTACTAATGTAAAGATTGTTTCCTAATAGGATCAAATACAAGAAAATATTCAGTGACAATCTCGGGAGGAACAACCGGTGGGCGAGGCTCGATACATATCTTGATGTCGTGGGTGGTTGGGGCCGTCGTGGAAGAATATTCGGCTGGGCTTATATGCAAAACATTATTCGCGCTCTTCCTTTTCTAAGACAATGACATCTGTTAAGGCATCGCAATCTCATGATGTATCGGACTCTAGTCACAGTGGACACATTGAGGGAGCATCTAGTTAATCAAAGTGAGCAGCTGGTTACTTAACATCACCAGCATATGGAGGACATAGCTAAGGTGAGGGATGAGATTAGTCTGCAGATGAGAGAACAGTGAGAGCGAGAGATGAGTCGGCAATTGAGGCGGAGATGAGGGCGGAGCTGGGCGAGTTGCAAAGATTAGAGAGTCATTGGGCAGATGGAGCGAGGCAAGAAAGATGAGAGAGGAGATGGCTAAACTTAGGCAGGAGATTGAGCAGATGACCAAGGAGAAAGAGCACGCGGAGGAGATGGCTAAGCTTAGGCAGGAGATAGAAAAGTTAAAGAGGGGAGGACACAGTTCAGAGCATCCATGATCACCATGACATTAGCGTAACATTGTCATTTGTTTTCAATTAAAAAACATAAGAGATTTGTTCATTCTTATTTTTTAATTATTAAATTAAATTCTTTATATGTTTTATTATTAATTAATTTTCTCATTATTCAAACTATATATACAAATTGATATATTATGAACAAATAATCTTACGCATAGCAAATAAATAAAGTATATATATAATATAACATTATTATAACAAAAACAGCAAAAAAAACTATTATTTATTACCGACGGAAATTTGTCCGTCGGAAACTGAGGTATTTACCGACGGTTAATTATCCTGTCGGTAAAATGCGTTGAAAACACCTTGACCTCACCGACGGAGAAAGCGACCGTAGCAAAATTTCTCCAACGAAATCTTATTGGTCGTTCCGTCGGTAAATAAATACCGACAACAAACTTCCGTCGTACATTCCGTCGTAAATGTGCGACGTAAAATTTCAGTCGGTAAATTTAGCAACGGGATGTTCACCGACCGAAATCTTGGGCCACCAAATTCGGTCGGTGATTACATTCACCGACGGAAAACTGTTATTTACCGACGGTAATTTTCGTCGGTAAAACGCAGATTTTTTGTAGTGATTTCTTGTTTATGATTATTTAATTTATTATGAGATAATTTATTAAATAATCTATAAAGTATATTGTTATTTTTTGCTAGCATATAAAATATAATTAATATTGAAAATTCTCTTGTACAAACTAAATGATTTTATTTCTATTTATAAATAGTAATAATAATTAAAAAGAAATGGCAAAAGGTCTTAGACGATAAAAGGCACTTTGTCTTTGGTGGTTTTTCGTAAACGAAGAGTGAAGAGACTTAGTTGATTTTATCATTCTTCTTTCTAACATTTAAAGATAAGGGTGTATAATATATAATAAAGAGAGACAGTAAATAGTTATTTTCTTTTCACGTTGTTACGTTAAGATTAGGAAGAGGAAAGATAAAATAAATAAAAAGAAGTTGTATTCTTATATTGTTTTGTTAACGTTTAAAATAATATAGGAGAGAAAGAGACAAATTTGTTTTGTTCTATTCTTGAAGAAAGAGTTCTTCAAAATTTTCATTACCATATCAAGTATTAGAAGCGGGATGTATTTTTGGTGTAAAATGTATAAATATTTTATATTTTTGAAATTTATTGTCGATTAATTTTCATAAATTTTAAATATTTATTATTTTCAATTATTGCTATAAGTATGATTATTAAATGTAATAAATAAATTTAAAATTGTAACAATTTTTTATTATATATGCGATCTAACAATTGATATCAGAATAAGTTACATTCACATCATACTTGGAAAATGTCAATATTATGATTTGCGTATTTTGTTGTGTTACTTGTTTATTTGATAAGTATGAGATCATCTTGGCTTCACTTTGAAATTGGTTTCACGGAAAATGCAAAACTCATTAAATGCATGTGACAGATGTTGTCTTTTCTCATATTTCCATGGAAAATTCATTAAAGACTTTTGTCAGATGTTGTACGCATGGTTTAATACAAAGTTTTTAAAAGCTTTTGGTTAAAAGCTTTTGATAGTTGTTGTCTTTCCATGGAAAACTCATTAAAGACTTTTAAGTAACAGATGTTGTACGTTTAAGAAATAAATAGATGAAGTTGGTCTGTTAAGTTTTTTTTTTTTAACATTAAAAACCTTGCGAAGAGAAGAGATTAAGAAGGCATACTCTTTTACTTGGTCCAAACATTGGAATTGAGATCATCTGGTTTTGGTTATTAGCACCAGCCGTGAGCCATTCCTTCTCTTCATTTGGGTTTAGACTTATTTAGTTTTTCCTTATGTTATCACGATATGCATTCCCCTATACTCTAACTATTTATCTGCTTGTGAAATTAGATCGATAAATGTTTGTTAAATTATAAGTTTCTTTTACGAATGTTGTCTGAAAAATGTGATATGATTGCTAATATTATTAAAATTATTTTAATAACATGAAATCTTGACTTTTAAAATTATTCAATTTATTTTTGATATAATATATGATATTTTATCACACAAAAATTTCTACTCAAGTAGATAACAATATTTATTTTTATTTACAAGGAATAACTGATAACGGTGACTTGTAGTTTAGGAGTAAATAATATTTTCTATTACAAATGATGCATGTGTGAGGAAAAGTTATTTAATTTAAACTTTTGGCCTATACTACCTAGGGAGTATAATATTAATTAATTCTTCATCACTTGGGTGGATAATCTAAACTATATTAATAGGAACGACTTGACAACTAAGAGACTATATAGTATTGAGCCTACTATAAATTTCATATTATAAAATAGAAAATTTATCATTCTTTAATTATGCATGAGTAACGACCTAACAACTAAGGGGCTCATTCATGTTTTAAACATTTTATATCATTTAGATAAAAATCCATGTCTTCATGATATATGATTATGTTTTTATTTTGGTGTTTTTCTTTTTATTAGATTTCTCAAATTGTCTACTGTATCACTGTGAAGCATTCTTGATGTTAACAAGCTAACGGGTAACAATTTTGATGATTGGTAACACAATATGAGAATTGTTCTCATATATGAAAAACTTATCGATGTAATCGATAAACCCATGAAAGAAACGCCTCCTTAGGGAATTGATGATGTTAATGCATTTGATGCATAGTTTAAGTACAATGAACAAAGTACTAATGCCAAGTGTATTATTATGGCATCAATGAGTTTTGAACTCTAAATGCAACATGAAGATATGAATCCTCCATAGATCATTGAGCATCTTAAAAGGATGTATGGGTCACAAAGTAGGACTGTTAGATACCAGTTATCTAACTCCCTATTCAAGTCTGACCTGAAGCCCAAATCTCCTGAGGGGTCCACGTTTTTAAGATGATTGATCTTATAGAACAACTTGAAAAGTGAGGGTGTTCACTAGGAAAAAAGTTGTCATAAGATTTGATCTTACAGTTTTTTACTGATAATTTTTCACCCTTCATTGTTAACTTTAACATAAACAAGATGGACTGTGATCTTCATGAAATGGTCAACTTGTTGCTCGATTATGAAAATCACGTAACATCATCTGAGAAGGTGAAAGTGTCAGGGTTTGTGAACTTGGTTGATAACTTTTCTAAACGTAAGTAGAAGGGCAAGCAGAAGCCCAAGAAAAATCATCTTGCATCCAAGGATGCTTAGAACAAATCTAAGGGTAAAGAGAGGAAAGTTGACCAAAAGGATGATGAATGCTTCTTTTGTACAAAGAAGGGACATTGGAAGAGGAGCTACCCAGAGTATGTGGCTACTTTGAAAGGCAAGAAACAAGGTGGGACATTTATAAAAAATGTTTTCATGAATGCTTTAATTGCTATTGATTCTACCAAATGGGTATTAGTTACTGGCAGTAGCTTTAACATCTGCAATATGTTGCAGGGTCAAAAGATCAATAGTAGATTGAAGAAGGGAGAAGTTAAACTACAAGTTAAGAATGGAACAAGTGTTGCTGCCCTAGCTGTAGGAACTATTTCTCTTGTTATGTCTATGGGAAAGACTTTCTTATTAGAAGATTATTATTATATTTCTAAATTTGTTTCGAATATTGTTTCCATTTCTTCATTAGATAAGCGTGGATTTCATACAATCTTTAAGAATAACCAATGTAATATATTTCATGGTGATGAATTATATGTAAGTGGTTATTTACAATATGGTCTTTATGTCTTACCTGAAATAGTTATTAATCCAATTATAAATGTTTATGGTCAAAAAAGGAAGAGAGATAATCAAGCAAATCGAACTTACCTTTAGCATTGTATACTTGGTCATATTGTTGAGAAAAGAGTAAACAAGTTGCACAAGGAAGGATGCCTTGGTTCATATGATTATGAATCATATGAAACTTGTAAATTTTGTCTCAAAGGTAAAATGACCGAATCTCCTTTTACTGAAATTGAAGAGACAGTTTGTGAACGTTTAGGACTCATACATACTAATGTATGTAAGCCTATGAAAGTTCAAGTTAAAGGTGATATTCTTATTTTATCACCTTTATTGATGATATGTCAAGACATGGATTTGTGTATCTTATGAAACACACGTCTGAATCATTTAAAATGTTTAAAAGATTTCGTAGTGCAGTTGAAAAATAAGCTGGTAAGAGGATTAAGACACTAAGATTTGATCGTGGTAGTGAGTATCTTAGTGATAATTTTGTTGATTATCTAAGGCAAGATGGAATCTTGTATAAGTAGACTTCTTCAGGAACACCACAACACAATGGTGTTTCATAAAGGAGAAATTGAACTTTATTCGATATGGTGAGATCCATGATGGGGTTCACTGATCTTCCTATCTTTCTATGGGGATATGTTTTAAAAGCTGTTGCCTATTTATTAAACAAAGTTTCCACTAAAGTAGTCACTAAAACTCCATATGAGATGTGGCAAGGACGTAAGCATAACCTAAAACATTTGAAAGTTTAAGGTTGTCTAGCTTATGTTAAGAGATTATTACCAGATAAGCTTGAAGCGAGGTAATAAGTGTAGATTTGTTGGTTATCCCAAGGAAACTATGAGATACTATTTCTATCACCCTTCTGAACATAAAGTTTTCGTGGCCAGAAATGCAGCCTTTTTAGAAAAGGAGTTCATTAATGGAGGAAGTCATGGTGTAGAAATGGATCTTGATGAAATTCAAGATTATGACGAATCAACACAAGTTCAAGAACATCAGATACATGTTGCACAGCCTTTACCTGATGTCTTGAAGTTAAAGTTAACACATAGGATACTAACCTCAACCGTTGAAGAGAATAAATCAATTAATGAACCTGTTCAAGGACCAGTGCAATAACAAGATCAAGTAGAGGAAACACCTATTAGATATACGCCTCTTAGAAGGTCTACTAGGGATTATCGTGCACCAAATAGATTAAACTTAATAGTGCAAGGTGACGAAAATAATCATATTGATGATATCCCATATATTGATGGTGACCCTAAAACTTATGAAGAGGCTATGACAAGTCTAGATCGTGAGAAGTGATTTAAAGCCATGGAATCTGAGTTAAAATCTATGACAATCAACCAAGTATGGATTTTGGTTGATCCCTCAAAGGATATAAAACCCATAAGATATAAAAGGGTATTTAAGAAAAAATAGGAGAAGACGGGAAGATTGAAACCTATAAAGCCCATTTTGTTGCCAAGGGATAATCAAAAGGAATGTATTAATTATGATGAAACTTTTTCCTCTTATGGAAATGATCAAATTTATTCAGATTCTACTTGTTATAACTACATATTATGATTATAAGATATGAAAAATGGATGTAAAAACAACGTCTCTTAACCGAGAGCTCAAGGAAGATGTCTATATGACTCAACCTAAAGGTTTAACATTGTTATCTGCTCCTAATAAAGTATGTAAGCTACAAAGATCCATTTATGGATTCAAGCAAGCTTCACCAAGTTGAAATATTCACTTCAATACAACAATCACAAAGTTCGGTTTTGTTAGATGCGAAGAAGAGCCATATGTGTACAAGAAGATTAGCAGAAGCATAATTATTTTTCCAGTGTTGTATGTAGATAGGAAATGATGTACCAACCATGCAAAAGACAAAGATTTGGCTATCTGAATAGATCTCTAAGTTATCTACCGATATGCACTAGAATTTCTCTTAGTAGGAAGGATTGTCTTAAATTCCTAGAAGAAAGAGAGCAGATAAGTAGAGTCTTATATATCAGTACAGTGGGAGCTATCATATATACCATGACATGTATAAGACCTAATATAGCCTACGTGCTAGGAATAGTGAGCAGGTATTAAGGTAACCCAGGTGAGGAACATTGGAAAATGGTTAAAATCATCTTTAAGTACTTGAGAAGAACTAAGTACTTGATGGAAGGTAATAATGTATTATCCTTAACTAGGTTCTGTCTTTATAAGATTATTACTTCACACTATCCGATCGTTGATGAGTGTTGTTAGACGTCAATTTTAATTAATAATTAATTAGATTAATTACTACTAGCTTAGTGATGAACCTATGTGGTCACACATTTACGAGTGTAACATTTCCGTTTATGATTATTTAATTTATTATTAGATAATTTATTAAATTATTTATATGGTATATTATTATATATTTTGCTAGCACGAAAATATAATTAATATTGGAAATTATCTTGTACAAAATAAATGAATAAAATAAAATAGTTTTATTTTATTTCCTTTTATAAATAATAATAATAATTAAAAAGAAATGAAAAAGGCGTTAGATGATGAAAAGCACTTTGCCTTTGGAGGTTTTGGTAAATGAAGAGTGAAGAGAGTTAGTCGACTCTATCATTATTCTCTGTAACATTTAAAGATAACGGAGTATAATACATAATAAAAGAAGAGAGTAAATAGACATTGTCTTTTCACTTTCTTACGTCAAGATAAGGAAGAGGAAAAATAGAATAAATAAAAATGAAGTTGTATTTTATATTATTTTCTTAATGTTTAAAATAATCCAAGAAAAAAGAAACAAAATGGTTTTATTTCATTTTGAAAAAAGCTCTTCAAAAATTTTATTGTCATATCAAATGTTAAAAGTGAGACGTACTTTTGATATAAAGTATATAAAATTTCATATTTTTAAAATTTGCTGTCAATTAATCTTCATAAATTTTAAATATTTGTTATTTATTTATTCTTATTATAAAAATAATTATTAAACGCAATATTAATTGGGATCTGTTTTACGAGATTTCGGTATCTCACAACCCGTCTTCAACAGTTTTTTTTCATTTTCTGTGACCAAATTTGAATGTATGACTATTAGAATATTAGATTGCGACTTAGTATGTACCCACACCTTAAATTCAAACAATTTAAAGGTCCCAGTGGACAGCTCACATGGATGAATTTTGAATTGGCAACGCATCTTTCATATTGATTATCTTAATCATATCCAATGTTATGAATACCATGCCGAGTTTGGTATCGAATTGAAATTCTGAAGCTAATCAGATATATCGATCTTAGGTTGGTACCAGGTATCAGGTACCATTTCAGGAAATTTTTTAAATTTATAAAATAGTCTCTAAAATTTTTAAAAATTGCAAAATAATCCATATTGATATATTATACAGTTGTACTGTATACTTTACTAGTTTATTGTTTACATCAATCATGTTTTTAAAAATCTTAATAATAAATAATAATGATAATTAATTTGAAATAATAATAATTTTAAATATTTTACATATAAATAATAACCACAATTAATATAAACAAAGACAATCATCATCATACACACATCAAATTAAGAATAATACAAAGTATTTAAAATATTACAAATTACAATAATACAATTTCATCATTTTAATAAATAATATTACATCAAAAGATTCAAAACATCCGATAAAAATAACGGTAAATATTATAAAAGAGTTGATGACGAATAAGCAATAAAAAAAAGTTGAACCTGAAACAAAAATATTACAGTTACATTACATACATATAATTTAACATAAACATCAATGATCAAATACAAGTAAAATTAAAAGAAGAGGAAAAATAAAAACCTGAAATTCAATCGTCAATAAGCGGATACCCGCTTGAATTGCACTGACTCTAGTGATGATTTGGTGCAAAATCCTCATCATTGAGAGCAGCTTCATCATCATCATCATTCAAATTTAATGCACCAAATGACATGTCAATGCTTTCCCATCCAAGATTATCTTCCAAATTCAAATCACCCACATCAACCAAATTGAGTTCTTCAGAAACCCAATCCGCCAAAACATCAATATTATCAATGGCAATTGGATCATTTGAACAACTTGTGCTACTAAAACTCCTAGTAAACAATTAAATTTAATTATTAGAAAATTATAAAAATATCAAAATTAATAATGAAAATAATGAAAATAATATACCTTTCCCGAAGCTTTAAATTGTAACGAACATAAACCAAGTCATTCAACCTCTTATGCTTCAATCTATTCCTTCTCTTGGAATGGATAAATTCAAATGTGTTCCAGTTTCGTTCACACCCAGTTGCACTCACACATTGACTTAAAATCCGAATCGCAAACCTTCTCAATTCTGAAACACTACATCCGAATTGATCCCACCAAGAAACTACAAGTTATAAAATAACAAAAGTAGTGCTATAAACAAAATAAAGTGATAAATAATTTTCAACAAATAAGAAATAGGAAATAAGTAATACCTGGAGAAAGTCTTCCTCTTTGTCGAATCGCAAGCGACATTTCAAAATCTCCATTACACGACTTATAAAGCTCCATTTGTTCACTTAAAATTTCTTGCATTCGGTCATTAGGAACAATTGTTGTAATTGTGAAAAGAATTCCTCTACTAACTACAACTTGCTTTTCAACATCCAGTCTATAATACACACTAGGATTCAAAAATGCCCCAGTTAAAAATAATGGAGAAGAAAGTTGTCTCTGCCTTCTATCATTAATGATTGAGAGATATGGTAGGTATAAAGAAGACCTATTTTTCATATTATCCTTAATTGCTTCCGTCGCTCTCTCTATAACATCAAAAATATATCCCATTGTTGGCTTTTCTTCACTATCAGCCAACCGAAGCACCATCACCAAAGGCTCACAAACTCGGATAACGAATTGACATTGCGACCAAAATTTTCTATCTTCCAATATGATACTACAAACCTCCATTCCAGCATTAGACCTAGCGTGCTGAGATGCAACCCACTTATCACTTGTAAACATTTGCCTTAACTCATTCTTCATCAAAACAAATGAATGAAGTGATAAGAAATTTGTTGCAAATCTTATCACAGTAGGACGACACAAATTCCTACCATTGGTAAATTCCCTTCTCATCAAATTCAAAACCCATGCAAGATTATAAATAAATTTTGTAACCTTTTTTGCCTTCTGCATAGTCTCATCAATAACAGGAAAATATATAGGATCTCCTATATTCTCCAGCATTAAGTCAATGCAATGTGCAACATAAGGAGTCCAAAAAAATGAATTATATGTACTCTGCAACCTTTTCCTTGCCACTTTGTAAGCGGAATCATTGTTAGTAATAAACTAAATAATGTTTTCCACCCCTACTTCATTCACAACTTGATCAAATATCCCAAACAAAGAATCAATATTTCTAATCAGGCCAGATGCATCAATAGATTTTAAAAACATAGAACTATTAGAAGAATAAACCAAAAAAATTATAATAGGCTCTTGTCTCCTATTCGTCTAACCATCAAACATAATTGAGCATCCATTAATACCCCAACTCACTCTTCTTTCAGCCAAATAAGTTCTTATTTCAGAAACAACACAACTCAAAAGTTTACCTCTTAAGTCATCAATCGATGGCCCTTTGTATCCTGGACCATAAGAGGCTATGACATTTATCATAGGTTGATAATAATATGATTGAGAAGCATTAAATGACGAACCTGTATCATACCACCATCTAGCTACTGCCATATCCACATTGTGTGCCGCATTTGTTGTCTGCATTGCACTACGAATTGAAGGTTGGGCTTCAGGAGTTGTTCGTGGTGCAAAGAAACTAGACACCTGCTTTCTTCTCTTCCTCACATCAGAATCTTCAGGATCATGGGGCTGAGATGGAACACTACCAGTACCACTACCACTACCACTTCCACCTTCAACATCTCCATAATCACCACGGAAATCGGGAGATGAACTTCCACTACCAATTTCAAAATTCAATCTTCCCCTTCTATCTTTCTCAAATTGATGTTCATCAAGCAATGTTTTCATCTGCCACTTCACATCATGACTTACTTTTTTACACGCTTCCACATCTCCTTTAACCCCAACTAAATGCCTTTTCAATCGGGTGATTCCTCCACCTTTCAAATGCTTGTTACAAAACAAGCATATGGTGTGATTCTTTTGACCGGGAATCGCACCAGCGTGAGCCCAAACTGGATCATTGTATCTTCCTGAACTAGGTTGATCGAGAGTATTTGAACTTTCTTCCATTTATCTGTAGTTCTGTACACAAAAATAAAGAACACATAATTTCAGTACACAATGACAATATGCACAAAGCTAACAATTCAAAACATTGAACATATATAATAAGTAACATAAAACATACTCCAATAATTTGCAATTTCAACAATTACAAAACATACTTAATATCATTTCCACTTCCTTCCATTTTCCAATTCTAATTTCCTAACAATCACAAAATATTTATAATTCCATTTCCATTCCAACAATAACCAACAATTTCCAATCCTAACAATTAGACAACAATCATAATTCCATTTCAATTCAAACAATAACCAACAATTTCCAATCCTAACAATTACAAAATAATCATAATTCCATTCCATTTCCAATTCATTCCCAACAATTTCCAATCCTAACAATTACAAAACAATCATAATTCCATTTCCATTTCCATTCCATTCCATTCCCAACAATTTTCGATCCTAACAATTAACAAACAATCATAATTCCATTTCCATTCATTCCATTTACAACAATTTCCAATCCTATCAATTATAAAACATTCATAATTCCATTCCATTTCCAATCCATTTCTAACAATTTCCAATCCTAACAATTACAAAACAATCATAATTTCATTTCCATCTCATTTCATTTACCACAATTTTCAATTCTAACAATTACAAAACAATTATAATTTCATTTCCATCTCATTCCATTTACCACAATTTCCTATCCTAACAATTACAAAACAATCATAATTTCATTTCCTTCTCGTTCTATTTACCACAATTTCCAATCCTAATAATTACAAAACAATCATAATTTTATTTCCATCTCATTCCATTTACCACAATTTCCAATCCTAACAATTACAAAACAATCATAATTTCAATTCCTTCTCATTCCATTTACCACAACTTCCAATCCTAACAATTACAAAACAATCATAATTTCATTTCCATCTCATTCCATTTATCACAATTTCCAATCCTAACAATTACAAAACAATCATAATTTCATTTCCATCTCATTCCATTTACCACAATTTCCTATCCTAACAATTACAAAACAATCATAATTCCATTTCCTTCTCATTCCATGTACCACAATTTCCAATCATAACAATTAGAAAACAATCATAATTTCATTTCCATCTCATTCCATTTACCACAATTTCCTATCCTAACAATTACAAAACAATCATAAATTCATTTCCTTCTCATTCTATTTACCACAATTTCCAATCCTAACAATTACAAAACAATCATAATTTTATTTCCATCTCATTGCATTTACCACAATTTCTAATCCTAACAATTACAAAACAATCATAATTTCATTTTCATTTCATTCCATTTACCACAATTTTCAATCCTAACAATTACAAAACAATCATAATTTCATTTCCATCTCATTCCATTCACCACAATTTTCAATCCCCACAATTACAAAACATACATCTACAATTTCCATTTTTATCAATTTCTAATAATTTCCAATTTCTAACTATCACAAACATACATCAACAATTTCCATTATTATCAATTTCTAACCATTTTAATTTCACACAATCACAAAACATACATCAACCATTTCGATTTTTATCAATTTCCAATTACACACAATCACAAAACATACATCTACAACTTTCTTTGTTATCAATTTCTAATTTCCCACAATCACAAAACATACATTAACAACTTTCATTTTAATCATCATCAACAATTTCATTTTAATATTAAACTAATATTTAATTTGATAAAATCATGTAAGCATACAAAAATTACATGTATGTTATTTATAGTACATAATTTTCAAATTAAGAGTTACAAAATTTTCAATTTGATTCTAAGAATCTTAATTCTTAACAATAGCTCTTTTGTATTGCCAACCAAAGTACCGAATGATCCGAATCAATGTAAATTCAATTTCCACATTTGTTGATTTAAAAAAGATTTTTCATTATATTCTAATTTTGTGCATTTAAATTTAAATTTTTTCTGATCAACTTTCAAGGTAAACATGTTATAATTTATGCCCTTAATTCATAATTTGTAACTTAATATAATCAGACCAAATTGCAAACTAAAACAACACAAATGACTGAATGAGTGAATGACATTTATTCCATATTCAAAATTTTCGATCATAAATTCATATTTCCAACTCCAAGTTGGACCAAATAATTTCATACAAAATCAAATCTTCCCCTCAACCTCAACACCGTGCATCATGCCATCATTCATGATCCAATTCCAATCAAAATTTGAAAACCCAGATCAAATCACGCAAGACAGAAACAACACAAAAACCATCATCAGTCTCCAACATCGATCCATCCAACAACATCCATCAGAAATTCACATTCCAACACAACAATAAATTTAATTAAGCATGAAATTTTCAAAATCAGAGACAAAATTCATAAAACCAACATCGGGTCTTGGCGGGTCTTTAGGTTTTGTCACGGGTCAGATGTTGATTTGTCTCCGGTGGCTTCAGTTGCGTCTCCGGTGGCTTCCCTGCGGTGTCACCGTGTTGTGGTGCGGTGGCGAGGAGCAGAGAAGGTGATGGTGGCGTTGGGTGACTCGGATTTGCACAGAGGAATGACGAGAAGAAGGGAGAAGAAGATGAGCGTCCACGGAGGCCAGCGACGACCACGGTGAGAAGAAAACCAGAGGCAGCGGCGACGGCAAGGACTAGGCGCGGTGGAGAGATGAGAGAAGAGGAGGAAAATTTCTGTGTAGAGGAGTAGAAGATGACATTCGAAAGAGGAGAGGAGAGTTGGTGGGTGAGGAAGGTCGAAAGAGTTAGGATATTTTAGGTTAAAATTTTTCAAATTTGCTAATAGGTCCCTAGGGTTTTTTAATTTTACGGTGGCCGGTACCAAGCAAAAACCACCGGTACCGACCGGTATTTTTGGCTGGTACCGATGGTGACCGTTCCGTTCCAGTTTCCAGTCGAAACGAAACGGTATTCATACCGTTGATCATATGCCCTTTTAAGCCTTACCAATCAGTGGCAGATAGCTGTTGTTGCTAAGACAATTTTAAAATAGGAATTAGTAATTTGTGAACTTTAAATTTTAATTGGACTAAAAATATAAAATAAATATTGGATTTTTCAGTAATATAATTACGCGATCCCTTTTTTTATTCAAAATATCACGTAAATGATTTCACTAATAATTGTTAAGCTAAAATTAAAATAATGATATAAAATAAAATTTATTTGATAGGCCTTTATTTATTTATTATTTCAACATACTATTTTTATTTGCCATATATAACTTGTGCGATTTTCAATTTTAAGTATAAAATTTACATTTGCAACATTTATTTTATTATTTAGAAACTTTGATTCAAAATGAAAGAATCAAAATTTTGAAAATAAAATATATCTTTAAATGTATAAATAATTATAAAAGTAATATTAAAACACATTTAAATCTAAGCTTAATAGTTATGATAATTAAATAGCTTTATTTCACCCATATAAAAATTCTCTTCATTTTACAAAATTTATAATATTTAAATTTAAGGTGATTTTTTTCTTTCCTACATAAATAACTTTTGGTATATTTTACCTCTTCAATGATTTGTTCTTTTTCATAAATTAGTAAATATGACATTTGTCTAAGTTATGCTTCTAAATAGTATAGCTTATTCCTTCGATACTTATTCCTTGGGTTTCCTACGAATCTACTAGATAAGCAAGGATTTATTTTTATATAATAATCAGATAAACGTAAATAACACAAACTTCAAAAAGCCTATGACTCTATTCATTGGGATTTCCTTTTTAATACCTTAGTAGAGGTAGGTATCCCCATCAAGTTAATTGATTTGATCAAAGAATATATTACCACCCCTTCCTACTCTATTTTGATCAATAGAACTCCCTCACATTTTTTTTAGGGAAATTAGGCCTTCGCCAAAGAGATCCCTTATCTCCTCTCCTTTTCATTATTTGTATGGAAGTTTTCTCTCGCATTTCGAATGACTTCATAGTAGCTAATCCTTCCTTCAAATTTCATTGGCTTTGCAAACCCCTAAAACTCACTGATCTCTTGTTCACTGACGATCTCCTTATGTTCTGCCATGTTGATCTAAACTTTGCTTAAATTCTACTTGACTGTTTGGTTACTTTCTTCAGTTTTTCAGGTATGGAAATGAATTCATCTAAGAGTCAATTTTTTTAATCTACTGAAGTGACTTATCTGACTCATCAAATGGAAGTCATCTCTCGTCTCACCAAAGGTTCCCTTCCCATACGTTATTTAGGGGTTTCACTCTTGATAAGAAGGTTATCTAGGAGGGACTGCTTGCCCATTTTGGAGAAAATTGATAAGAGGATAAACAATTGGACTCATAAAAATCTTTCCTATGCTGGTAGACTTCAATTGGTCATTTCAGTCCTGTCTTCTTTCCAAATGTACTGGTCTACCCTTTTTATCCTCCCCTCTTCCATCCTAAAGGATATAGAGTCTAAGCTTAGAAACTTTCTGTGGGCAGGGATGGTGGATTCTAATTTTTTTGCCAAAGTAAAATGGAGCGAAATTTTTAGAACTAAAAAGGAAGGAGGTTTAGGGATTAAGCATTTGACAACTTGGAATTATGTTCTCTTAGGTAAACAGATTTGGTATTTGTTTGATGACAAGGAAGCTCTTTGGGTTAAATGGGTTCATATCAATGTATTGAAAAGGGAAAATTTCTGTATGCCCAACCTACCAATAATAATTCTTGGAGTTGGAGGAAAATCTTATTTGTGAGGGACAAATTACGGAACCAATTTAGATTTAGGATAGGGAATGGAATTTCTACTTTGTTGTGGCAGGATCCGTGGCATCCTCAAGGAATACTGAAGACCTTTTCCACTCCGAGAGAGATCAATAGATCAAATCTCCCAATGACAGCAAGAGTTTCAGAAATTATCAGCAATGATGAGTGGAGATGGCAAGAGGCTTCCATAGTGGTCATTAGCAACCTTAAGCCCCTCGAGTATACCCAAAAATAGCTCCTTTTCAGACAGTTTGGAATGGTTAGCTCACCCTTCAAAAAGGTACACTAATAGGTCAGCTTTTAATTTCCTGAAACCACCTATTCCAACTGTTCCTTGGTTTAAACTGGTTTGGTCCAAAGCCAGTATCCCTCGGGGTTCTTTTATATTGTGGCTAGGTTTCCTACAAAAATTACAAACCTGAGACAAACTTCTCTATCTCTAAACCCCCAATCACTGCTCCTTGTGTTTCTCAACAAATGAGACTATTGACCAACTTTTTTTTTAGTGCTCCTATCCCAAAACCGTATGGGATCTTTTTCTAAACCATTTACATATACATATCCCTACTCCTACAACTCTTCAAGCCATTCTCAATTGGTTTAACCAAAATTTCAGAACCTTGGACAATTGCCTTTTTCCAATTCTACTTTCCAGTATTGTTTATATTATGTGGTTTGAGAGGAATACACGTACATTCAAAGATGAAGCTAAGGATGTGGGGAGTTTGGCTTCCAAAGCAATCTTTCAGGTTATGAAACATCTCAGCTCATCCACTGCGAGGAGGTAATCATAGTAGTTATGTTCACTCATATTTTATTGTAAAGTTTCCAATTTCAGGTCTACGACACTTGGTCTTTATAGCAGAACTAGGCAGAGATACTAGACCATTACAGTTAACTTGCAAAGGAAGTTGTAACTTCTCGGACACAATAAAGAGAGGATTCTAAAACCCTATGCAAAGTGGCATTAGGCATCTATCTGTCCAGCAAGTCAGGCATGATTGGTGGGGATTCGTCAAAAACCAACCCTAGCAGCAGATCAAAAATTCTATTGAGGGATGGAAGGAAAGACTTTTTCAAGCTCCTCTTAAAACAGATTCGAAAGAGAGGGCAAGTGGGCAGTTCATTAGGAATTCCTAAGATAATCAATCTTATTTCTTCTGTGGGCATTATTGAATAGACGTGCAACCTTTTGTTTGCTTCTGCGGTTGAATCTTCTGTCTAATTCTCTAGTACCATTAGGTTTGATATACTGATTATATAATGTTTGTTGGCTATTTTGTGAAGTATGTAGGAAAGTTGTAAGAGTGCAGTAGGTGTCACAGGCTCTCCATTTGGTAGTTTGAGATTCATGTCGAAGAATCTCAAGTTTGTTCATAACTATTATATATATATATAAAGTATTTCTGAATTACCAAAAAAAAAAATACTAACTATATTTTATTGCAATTCTATAGTTTACTCTAATTTTAACAATTCAATCATTTCGTAATACTTTGTTATACTTTGATGATATATAAAACATAAATTAAACCTTTATTGGGAAGATTACTTTCATGTAACTTCATGTTAGTTTATGCCCTACAGTCAATCGCTTTGGTTTTAGTTTAGTGATAAATTATTTAAAACATTATTTATTTTATATATGTTTAAGTTTATATGATAAAGTCCATGAGATAATTGTACATTGCAAATGAAATTATAATGAGAATATGATTATGAGATTCATATTGCATTTATGTATTATTTCTAAATGTTCCTAGTCATTGTTATATTAAGATTGGACATTAATAGAAGAACGTAAAAAGACTAGCACACATTTTGGTTTTCCTTATGAAGGAAGTAGTCGATCTCATAAGCTAAAGTATAGAGATATTTAAATAAACATGTGGGTGCTTGCTAGAAAACAAGTTCACTGAACAGACCTGGTATGAGAAATCCATTTGAAACATTATTTGTATGTTTATGAAATTTTCATTATGATGATTGTATAAATGATCTTTTGACTTAAAGTCATCAAAGTTATCTTGTATGAAGACTGTTATGTTTTGATACTACTTATGATCTATTTAATAATAAGTCGTTTAATCGGTAGTCATTGGATGTAGCATGAACTATATGGAGATAGTTGAATGATTAAGATATGATTTATCACTCTAAAGTAATTAGGGAGAATGTTTCGTTGTTCTCGATTAGTATTGATTTGGGAAATCCTTGACCAAGGTAAAATGATGTTATTGTAAATAGTTTACAAATGTCATTAATTGAATTGATAGCTAATGACGAAGAACTAATATGATTAGACTTAAAATAGAGTAGACATTAATTCCATATTTTATGTCTAATTGGAACATTGTATGATGAAATGATGAAATGATTGAGTTATATGAAAAAATTATGCACGAAAAGATTAGTAAAACTACTTTAACATTCCTAAATATTTGGGTAATCATGAATTAAAATTAGATTTTATAATCATTGTCAACATATTTAGAAATCTAATGAGTCTCACATATAGAATAGGTTGAAAAGAGTAAAATTAATTTAATCAAGTTAGACTTGATTGTTAATTTAATCAAGTTAGACTTGATTGCAAAATTTGAGAAACTTTATGATTAAATATGAGATATTTAATAAATAAGGATTAATATGAGATATTGAATCTTATATAGGCATAAATGGTATTTAATTAAAATTAAAATTTAATTTCAATTATATTACTAAAACGTCTAAAGCTTATTATAAATAGGTTTAAGCTCTATGAAATTATCACTTCATGCTTAATCCTCTCTGTAAGAGTTACAGAATTCTCTCAACTTGTTTTGTGGATATCATTAGAGGCCGGACGCTTGTGTGACTATGATGGTTAAGGCAAATCAGTTTCTGAAACGGTTCGAAGGATACGACAAGACAAAGATTAAGCTTCGTAATAAGGTACGAATTAAATTTCCTATTTATTATGATTTGTATTAATCATTTTATAGAATTAAATAGATCTTGATTTTCAGGAAATCAAAAGTCACGAAAAAGTTTTGTAATTATTCTACTACGACCTGATTTTCCAACACTTCAAACTTTAAATATGTAATAAAACAAAAATAATTCCTTATATTCTACAAAATAAGAAATATCTATCTAAGTTCAATAAATTGCTTTATTCTACAAAATAAAAAATATCGATGCGCTGTTGTGGTGTTGTCATAAAGACATTACGAGATTGGTATTGAGATGGAACGGACAAATGCCAATATTCATTGGCGGTGGATGATTAATGCAAAGACAAATATTATAATGTTATAATTTATAGATAAATAATTAATATAAGTATTATCAATAATATTTGTCATTAAAATTTAAATAATTTTACCGATTCACAATTTTGTTTCACACACCACAAATCATAAAATGCATGATATTTGAAACAAAAAACAATTTATTTTATTTTTCGGCGAAAGATAATTTCTTATCCTTTCAGTTCTACATTGATTTGGTTTTTATATAAAATAAATAAATTAGAAATTTGTTGTGGAATGGTGTTGCCATAATATTAGTTAGATTGAATTTCAGAGTACAAGTAGAATTTATTCTTAATAAAAAACTAATTGTAAGATGTAACCCAAATTATTTCGCTAGCATTAACGTTGATGCACCTTCCAATCAGTGTCGAAAAATCTCCATATGTGACGTGCACCTTCCAATCAATGTGGTAAAAATATCAATATGTGATGTGCAATCATGTCCTTCTCTTGCCAGTTAAATAACAAGTACTTCATAAATTAGAGCGCAGTAGTCAGTACCAATATGTAATAGTCCAGTTCTACCTAATTATTTTTTATATCTTAACCTTTTTATTCAAGTTAATTTATTCTGTAACATATTTTTGTTGGATGCTACTGCCACCACCAAAAGTTACATCAAAGTAATTAGTAAGATTTCGTTTCGTCTGTTACCTTAATTGAGCTTTCCAATCGAGAGATTTGATGAACGGAGGAAAAGTCAAGAAAATCAACTTTCCATTATCTGTCCCTTCAGTTGATGAATTTCCAAATCGTCATACATGTCTGGTGACTTTTGAAGGTGTCGATGCGCGAGAGTCGAGACCTCCAAGTTTACTGAAATCACCGTCCAAGCGACTTGAACAACTCTCTCAAATAACTTAAATTTTTAAATAATAATTAATTAGAACAAATTACTTTTTAATGATACATTATAAAATCCACCGCTCTGATTTAAGTTTATTATTATTGTTAAGATTTAATTAATTTTCACTCTTCTAATAAATGAGTTTAAAATAATCAAAATTTAATTTAATTCAATGTATTTCTAGCAAACTTAGGACTTGATTCTATTTACTCATCAGTCTAATGCAATTTCTGTTTACTGATCAACTATTTATAAGCCAAGATAAATATGTTCAAGTGGTGGAAAAAGCAGCTTCTTCAATTTTAAGATTAAATAATTTGTAAGATTTTCGGTTAAACCTTACCTACCTGTATATGGTCCATTTAATTATGACCTGCAACTCCCGCACATTTTTTTGTCGCCTACGTTCTTGACCTTCCTCCTCTGTGATGGACAGTAGGATATGGAAGTGTTGTTTAAAAACGTTGGTTATGGTTTGATCCCTATCTTCACCTACGCATTTGATAGCATCGCTTGTGTTACAGAAGATGATAGAAGCTTCAAACTTCTCAGATCTATGGTGGAAGGTAATGGTTGGAGGTATTTCGATTAAATTCTCGCTGCTTGGTACATATATATGTATGATCTTTATATGCATGTATTTTGTACGTAAGCGTTTGTATGAAATTCATGATACTACTCGGTTAATTTTACATTTGGTATCAGAGCTATAGCTTACCTCTGTATTGCCTTAGAAACTACCAAACACTTGCTCTATTTTCCCCTATTATGGTTGCATTTCTGCCGAATCTATATACGTTTGAGGTTGTTGAAGTTTTTCAACGTTTTGTACCTTAGGGAGACATTAGAGTCATGTTTTTTGTCATCCATGGAGCACGCGACATTGTCTGGACCGTGAAGGAGGAGGAGGGACGACGACTGTACGTGAAGTTTCGGACATTTTCATTTGGGAAGCATTGCATGGTCAGGTTTCCAACGTCTCATGTGGTTCGCAACGTCCAAGTCGTCCCAACATCGGCTTCCATGCAAGCTCCGACGTCCTCTGATGATCTGGAGCATCGGTTCCAGCCGGGTCGCGTTGGAGGTTAAAGACGATGCAATTTTTGTTTTTCTTTTTTTTATAAAATAAGATTATTAATATTAATTTTGTTTTAATATTAGTAATAAATTGAGATAATTAAGACCTAACTTGTTATGTTATGATTTTAACTATAAAATCATTTTTGGGTCTTAATATTTTATGAAAAATATTAAGTTTTAATTATGTACGCCTTATTATTAGAATTTAAGTTTATGACATGCACATGATAATTGTTTAATTTTGCACAAATTACATGTGATTAATTGAACATTTTGTGTGTATAAATTCATGATTATTATACATGCAAAAATCTAGATTAAATATTTTGTGCATTATTATTTGATTTGTTTGCATTATTTATGACTTGATGCAAATATTTAGGCTTTAATTTAAAGCTTAAAATAATGTTAGTGATCATATAATTTTAATTAATTGGGAGTAACCACAATATCTCAAATTAATTATAATTATATATTTAACTTTAAGATCACATTAATACATAAATTGTAATTAATCATACGTGATATAATAAAATCTACCCACGTGAATTTTATTATATTTGTGTGATTAATTAGGATAAAATATCGATTATATTTCTTAATTTACCCACAGAATTAAGAAAAGAAACATAATTATATAGTTTTATCATGACGTTTCAAATGAATCTAATTGAGTAATTCTTTAGCCTACAAGCAAGTCTTCTGTCACTAGAGTCATCTATTAAATGCATGATTTACATTGGTAAATCATGAATTTTTATTAGTCTTGAAATATATATAATGAGCATATATTTTATTTTGTCAATTTGTAGTTACTCAAACATTTAATATTCAGTGTGATATTCCCGAATTGAGAGGTGACAACTATAAGGTTTGGAAGGAGCGAATTCTGCTTCATTTAGGCTGGATAGATATAGACTATGCTATTAGGAAGACCGAACTACCGAGTTCGACTGAGACCAGCACTCCAGAAGCTATTGCTCTTTATGAAAGGTGGGAGAGATCTAATTGTCTCTTCATGAAGTTCATAAAGACCAAAATATCTGCTAGCATTCATAGTTCTATTGACCAACATAGTAACGTGAAAGATCTATTAAAGGCTACATCCGATAAGGTCCTTGCCAGCACTTTAATTATGCAGTTGTCATCCTTAAGGCTCACCGGAATAAAGAGCGTACGTGATCATATCATGCGTATGAGGGATATAGCGACTCAGTTGAACATAGCGGCTTAGTTGAAAGCGTTGGAATGTACAATATAGGAATCTTTCCTAATGCATTACATTCTGTGCACTCTTACCTCAACAATACGGTCCTTTCAAGATCTCCTATAATACACATAAGGATAAGTGGTCGATCAACGAACTGTTGACCATGTGTGTGCAAGAAAGGAGAGGTTGTTAATGTAAGATGGTGAAAGGGTCAATTTGACTATTTATGGAAAGAAGAGACAGGACGATGCCAAGAGTAAGGGAAAGGGCAAAGTTGTTCCTCAAGCTGATATAAAGAAGCCGTCAAAGTGTTTCTTTTGTAATAAGAGGGGACACATGAAGAAAGACTGCGCCAAATTTAAGGACTGGCTCGAGAAAAAAAGATACTCAAATTTTATTTGTTTATTATGAGTCTAACATGGTTAATGTTAATCATAACACATGGTGGATTGATTCTGGTTCTACAATCCATGTTTTGAATACTTTACAGGATATGTAAAACCTAAGGAAGCCGATAGGAAGTGAACAAGTCATCTATTTAGGAAGCAAGACGAGTTCACATGTGGAAGCCATCGACACTTACAGTTTGGTTTTGAGCAGTGGTTTTGTTTTATGCTTGGAAAAGACCTTTTATGTTCCAAATTTCTCTAGAAATTTGATTTCTGTATCGAGACTTATACCATTTGGTTTTTCCTTTAACTTTTCAGATTTTGGTTTTAGTTTATGTAATGGATCCAAAGTTATTGGTTGTAGTACATTATCTGATGGTCTTTATTCCCTTCAGTTACAAAATAATGATGTCTATAATTCGATGCATGTCACTGCTGGATTGAAACGATGTATTGCGAATGAAGAATCCTCTATGTTGTGGCACCGTAGATTAGGACACATCTCTATTGAGAGAATTAAGCGATTAGTAAATGAAAGGGTACTTAGTACTTTGGATTTTGTTGATTTTGAGAGTTGCGTGGATTATATTAAGGGTAAACAAACTAACAAGTCTAAATGGGATTTCAAGAGGAGTACAAACCTATTAAAAATCATACATACAGATATTTGTTGTCCAGATATGGATACAAATAATCTGAAATATTTTATCACCTTTATAGACGACTATTTGCAATATATGTATCTCTACTTACTTCATTCTAAAGACGAATCTTTGGATGCCTTTAAAATGTTTAAGGCTAAAATGGAGAATCAATGTAGAAAACTGATTAAAATCGTAAGTTCAGATAGAGGTGGGGAGTACTATGGTAGATACATTGAAAGTGGAAAAGCACTTGGTCCTTTTGCAAAGTTTTTTCAGGAACATGGGATTATTGCCCAATACACCATGCTCAGTTCTCCGAATCAGAATGGTATGGCAGAAAGAAGAAACCGAACCTTAATGGACATGGTTAGAAGTATGAGGAATAATACAAAACTTCCTTAATTCCTATGAACAGAAGTTCTAAAGATGATTGTGTATATATTAAATCGGGTTCTAACTAAGGCTGTCTCGAAGACATCTTTTGAGTTATTTAAGGGTTGGAAACTGAGTCTGAGGCATATAAACGTTTGGGAATGCCCGTCTGAAGTGAGAATTTACAACCCATAGGAGAAGAAACTAAACCCAAGGACCATTAGTGGGTATTTCATTGGATATGCTGAAAGTTCTAAAAGGTATAGGTTCTATTGTCCATCTCACAACACTAGAATTGTGGAATCAAGAAATTCAAATTTTTTTGAGAATGACTTGATTAGTGGGAGTGGTCATTTTCCAGACATAGGTTCTGAAAGCGTCCATTATGAAGCTCAACCCTCTGGTTCAAGTGATCGATTGATTGTCATTCACACCCCTTAAAGTCAAACGGGTGTAGGACAATCAGTTAGTAAAGTTCCACGAGTTGTTAACACTAATCCAATAGATCAAGTTATAAATAAGGAACAACTAGAAATTGTTGAGCAACCAGTTGAACAACAGGTTGAGCAACATTTCCTCGTGAGGATAGCAATACAACATTAAGGAGATCCACTAGGGTTAGAAGGTCAACAATATCTAGTGATTACATAGTGTATCTAAAAGAGTCAGATTACAATGATGGAGCTGAAAAATGATCTTGAAATGTTTTCGCAAGCCATGATTTTTAAGGAATCGGACTTGTGGTACAATGCTATGAAGGATGAGATGAATTATATGGAATCTAATCAAGTCTGGGATCTTGTTGAGTTGCCAAATGGTGTGAAAACCATTGGATGTAGATAGGTATTTATGACAAAGAAAGACTCACGAGGAAACATTGAGAGACATAAAACAAGACTTGTTGCCAAATGATTCACTCAAAGGGAAGGAATCGACTACACGGAGACATTTTCTCCTATATCGAAGAAAGATTCTCTTAATGTAATCATGGCATTAATAGCTTATTTTGATCTTGAGTTACATCAAATGGATGTGAAAATGACATTCCTCAATGGTGAACTAAAGGAAGAGGTTTATATGAAACAACCTGAAGGATTCTCCTCTAGTGATGGTGAGCATTTAGTCTGTAAGTTTAATAAATCCATATATGGGTTAAAATAAGCCTCCCGATAATGGTATTTAAAATTTCATGAGGTTATCACTTCATTTTGTTTTGAAGAAAATATAATGGACCAGTGTTTGTACCAGAAGGTTAGTGGGAGTAAGACTTGTTTTCTTGTGTTATACATGGATGGCATTTTGCTTGCGACTAATGATAGGGGTTTGCTATATGAAATGAAACAATCTCTCTCAAAGAATTTTGATATGAAAGATATGGGTGAGGCATCTTATGTCATTGGCATTAAGATCCATATAGAAAGATCTCGAGATATTTTGGGTTTGTCTCAAAAGACCTATATTAACAAATTTTAAAGAGATTTCGGATGAAAGATTGTGCATCAAGTGTAGCACCCATTGTCAAAGGTGATAGATTCAATTTGAATCAATGCCCGAAAAATGACTTTGAAAGGGAACACATGAAAAACATTCTATATGCTTCAATTGTAGGAAGCCTTATTTATGCTCAGATTTACACTTGACTTGACATTGCATATGTTGTTGAAATGTTAGGAAGATATCAGATTAATCTAGGTATTGATCACTGAAAAGTTGTAAAGAAGGTTCTGAGATATCTTCAGGGCTCAAAGGACTACATGTTTTTGTACAAACGAACTGAGAACTTGGAATTAGTTGGATACTTCGATTCATACTTTGCTGGCTGCATTGATTTAAGGAAATCAACATCTGGTTATATTTTGATGCTAGCTGGTGGAGCTATATCTTGGAGAAGTGCCAAGTAGACCTTATTTTGGGACTCGATTTTGGGAACCGAACTCCAACCGGAGAAAATGGAAAACAGAAATGAAACAAAGAGGCAGAAATGAGAGAACGGATCAAAACCTGAAAGTGGGACGAAACAAAACAAATGTGAAACACAAATCGAATCGGAGTCAAAGGCGAAAGCATATCGGAATCGAAAACGAATACATATCAGAAAGCGGAACCAAATTGGAAAGTAAAATCGAAATTGAATCGAATCGGAAGTCATAAAGTGGAAGCAAACAAATCAAAAGCGGAGCAAAAACTTAATCCGATATCCGAAAACAAATATCTTAGAAAAGCGTCGCGTTGCAAACCTTAAGACTAAACCAATCCGAAAACCCGTATAATTTTTTTTTCATTTTCATTCATCTTTAATCAAAGCCATTCCAATTTCCCATTTGGAATTTATCCTCAATCAAACACAATTTATAAGATTCGTCTAATTCTTTTCATCATTTCTCATCTTTTGAACAAAACATATATCTTTTTCATATTATTCATTCCTTTTCTCTTTATTCAATCTATATTTGAACAAGAATTGGGCAGCATAACGGTTGTATTTTAAAAAAAATTCCAAAAATCTGCAAATGGTTTTAAACTCACTTCTATATACCAAACCAATACACACAATTCATCGGACCTCTGTCCGGAATCCTTGCATAAACAAACACAATTCTATACCTATAACACTTCAATAATTCACAATCAATGAAATTCAATTCCTTCATATGATTTGTAGCCCCATGTCTCTATTTTATTTTTCAATAAGAATCAGTTCAATTGGATCTCCAGAGATCTAGAATTTACCAAAACACTGAACCATATTCAGAAAGTTATCCAGCTTACTTTGATTAAATCAATCATCCTCAATTTAATCTCAAAAATTCACAATTTTCTATAGAAAAATAGGAAAAGATCTTAGGAATCCAACGCTTTGAAAATTAATTCAATCGGATGTCGAACAGAAAAGATATAAGCAAAAGATTGAGAGAGGGTCAGATTGGGAAGGAAATAATAAAAACAAAAGGATTTTTCATACATACATATATATATATATATATATACATACATATATATAACTGAAATTTCCAAAATTCATAACTCTTGCTCCTAAACTCCAAATTTGAAAAATTTGGTATCAAAAGAAAGCTTCAAGGAAGTTCTACAACTTTCATGCAGAGCTCAAAAATCAATTCCATCTCTAAAGGGGTCAAAAATATGCTCGAAGTTTCTGTCTAAAATCATGTCACCCTTAAAATAGTAACCCACTTCTCAAATTTCTATCTTTCAACTCCAAGGTCCAAACATGTTATCTTTTATATCAATACAAAGATCAAAATGCAACCTACAACTTTCATGAAGGACAGAAAAATCAATTTGGCCTCTAAGGGAGTCAAAAACCACATCAAAGTTCCTGCCCACTAATACTCTTCCCAAATAGTAACTGCAACTTGTAAAAATCATAAATTCCTATTTTATAGCCGAAAAATTGCATACTTCACATCAATGGAAAGATCAAATCATAATCTAAAACGTTCATGAAGAACTTCAAAGCAATTTCAACCTCTAGCTAAGTCAAATTTTCAATCAAAGTTTCTGCCAGAAATGTGTCATCCTAAAACAACATCCAACTTCCGAATTTCACATCTTCCAATTTTCACAATAAAAAATTGCATACTTTATAGCGTCGGAAAGATTGAAAGACTAGTTACAACTTTTATTAGACCACTTTGTCTCATTCAAACCACATCAGTACAGAAATTGGCCTCAAAGCACAGCATACAAAATCCTACACTTATGAGCATTTTTTAAAACAAAGCAAAATAACCTTAACTTTGAAATATCATAACTTCCAATCCCGATATCGAAAAATGTCGTACTTTAAGGAGATATAAAGCTCTCAATAGAAGCTACAAGTTTCATGAAGAACATTTTATCAAATTCTTCCTAAATCAAGCCAGAAAAATTCACAAAGATTTCAGCTCAAAGTCAACTCTGCTACTATTCATTCCCAAAAAGTCAAACTTTCAATTTCCACAACCAAAAATAACATATTATACATCAATGTACATATATGCAATTTCTCTATAACTTTCATGAAGGATGCAAAAATCAATTCAGTCTCTAAAGGAGGTAAAATCTCTTTCAAAGTTACTACCTATTAAATGACATTTCAAACAGTAACTGTATTTTTCCAAACCTTATAACTTCTTACTCCTAAGCCCAAAAATGACATATTATGCACCAATGGAAACCTCTAATCATGAACTACAATCTTCAAGAGACCTCGCAATCCGATTCAAACTCTAAGAGGGTCAAAAACTCAGTCAAAGTTTCTGCCCTTTAAGAAAAATTTGACAGCATCTTCCTAAATTTTGCACTAGTCAAATTCTTCAAACATATCCACTAATTTCCAGCACTTGCATTACACTTCCATACATTCCACATTCTCCAATTCCCACATCCAAACACAATTCACAATAACTCATCTTTTTATCAAACATATGCAAAAACACAAAGAGACCTAAATATCTTTCATTTCATCAAATGCTCATAATTCATTTATATTCTTCTTTCATTACCACAAATCATACCATATTTCCTCATTTAATGTCATTTTAAAATTTCAAATTTTCAAAGAAAGTTCGGGGTCCAACACCTTGATTGCTATTTCCACTATGAAGGTTGAGTTCGTATCATGTTTTGAGGCCACCTCACATGGTGTATGGTTGAAGAGTTTCATATCTGGGCTCAGAGTTATTGATTCAATTTATAAGCCATTAAAGTTGTATTGTGACAACTCTGTTGTGGTCTTTATGACAAAAAATAATAAGAGTGAAAGTCGAAGTAAACATATTGACATTAAGTATTTAGCAATAAGAGAACGTGTAAAGGAAAAGAAAGTTGTCATAGAGCACATTATTACTGATTTGATAATTGCGGATCCTTTAACTAAAGGCATGTCACTTAAGCAATTTAAGGATCACGTAGTGCACATGGAACTTGGTTCCATAATGTGATTTTGTTGTATATTTGTTGATTCAATGAAACTCTTATTTAGTTTGATACTTTCTCATAAATTTGTGCACATATATTTTGATTGGCTTTGAGAAATTTCATTTAATTTTGGACCTAGAATAAACATATGGTTTATTCATTAAGTTGTCGGGCTAGTAATGAGAAATTTTGTCTATGTGATACATGGAAGATAATATTCACTATAAGAAGACCTATCGCCATGATTCATATATTTGATTTCTTATTATATGTGGTGGTTTTGGGTTAAATGGACCAAGTGGGAGAATATAAGATTTTCAGTCAAACCTTACCTACTTGTATATGGTCCATTTAATCATGACTCGTAACTCCCGCACATTTTTTTTCACCCACATTCTCGACCTTCCTCCTTTGTGATGGACAGTAGGGTATGGAAGTGTTTTTTAAAAACGTTAGTTTTGGTTTGGTCCCTATCTTTACCCACGCATCTGATGCCATCGCTTGTGCTACGGAAGAGGATAGAAGCTCCAAACTTCTCAGATCTATGGTGGAAGGAAATGGCTAGAGGTATTTCAGTTACGTTTTCTCTGCTTGCTATATATATATATGTATGATCTTTATATGCATGTATTTTGTACATAAACGTTTGTATGAAATGCATGCTACTGCTCGATTAATTTTACATAATTCATATCAAGCTGTCGTTCATTTTTCTCACATAATGTAAATCTAACCTCTCATAAGTACTTGAAAGTGTTTGTAGAGAATCAAATTTAAGATTTCTAACATATGGATGCACTTGAAAGATTTCCATAAACTACTAAAGGGCTGACCGCTACACATTATCCCCTAAGTTAAGCCAGCAGAGTATACAACTTTCTTTTAAGTATAAGTTCAACTATAAGTCTTTCATCAACTGTCATTCTGATGCAAGAATAGCTGCAAGTCTCCCTGCATCCATTTCTGTTACATTCCATTTGGACATACAGATCATTGAATTGAAGAAGTTAGGCACACTGAATATGGCTTTTTCATCGAGTCAGATTAACTTTTAATAGCCTCTTGCTCATCAGTGGACCCTCCCTAAGGGACCACCATTAAAGCATAATAGATCTCCAAGAGTTTTTAATTTCAACCATATCAGATATAATTAGAAATGTTTTTTTTTTCATTTTTTTCGTAGCGTATTTTACATATTACTAGGCAATGACAACTCAATATGACATCTTTGTGCCAGTCTCCCGGGGGCTGGTTGTTTTTGTTTTTTGTTTTTCTATTTTTTGTTATCGTTTTTATAAAAGGAAAAACAGGTAAGTAAAACATTTTTGTTTTGTGATTTTTTGTTTATGAAAATAAAAACAACAATGCTTTCTGAAATAAAAACATCATTTCTCTAATTTTAACATGTTTTCTTGACAAAAACTAACGCTTCCTTGCTTTCTATCTTAATTAATAATAATAATAATAATAATAAGATAATTAATTTGGTAAAATTAACAATAAAATAATAATATTAAAATAGTAAATAAAAATTTATAAAATAATTAATAATAATTAATAACAATATCATTGTTAACAATAAATAATAATAATAATAATAAAATTAATAAAATTAATAACAATAAGAATAACTTGTTAAAATTAATAATAATAATAATAATAATAATAATAATAATAATAATAATAATAATAATAATAATAATAATAATAATAATAATAATAATAATAATAATAATAATAATAATAATAATAATAATAATAATAATAATAATAATAATAATAATAATAATAATAATAATAATAATAATAATAATAATAATAAGATAAAATTAACAATATTCAATAATAAGAAGAATAACAAGATTTTGGTGGTGGAGGGGTATTTTTGGAAGTTGCTTATTTGTTTTATTTATATCACATAGATAAGAAATATTGTCCTCCAGGTTTGGAAGAAACAAAAAATTTTTGTTTCTGTGATCTGAAGTGAGAACAAAAATAAGTTGAGTCAGCAACCAAATACTGCGAGACACAGGATTTTTGTGTTTTGTTATCTGTCTTCACCAACAGAGACAGTAACCATACACAAGGTTAATGCTATTTAATGTAACAGAGACTTCATTCTTCTTCACTTCTCATCCTTGTGTCTTTAGCATAGAGCCTATTTTCTTACAAAGCCTAGTCTTTACTTTGTCTTCACATTATTTCATATTATTTAATGTAGCACTTTATCCAAGCCTTTTCTAATAATAATGATTATATCCAAGCTTTTCTTCACTTTATGGCAGAGGCTTTATCAAAAGTAAAGCCTAATCTTCACCTGATTTTATTATCTTCGTAATAGTTTTAAGTTATAAGAACAGCATAAACTATAACTTCAAAGCCTTTTCCACATTAAATGATATGAAGATTAACAAACTTAAACATTAAATTTGATATATATTAAAAATATAAACATGATAATAAAACCAAACATATTTTTGTTTTCAGTTTTTATTAAAAATCTTAACCAAACATATTTTTGTTTTCAGTTTTTATATTACAAATCTCAACCAAACATGTTTTCATGTTTTTTAGAAAAAGTAAAAACCAAAAATAGAAAAAAAAAACTAAAAACAACAACAACAAAATAAAACTGAAACCAAACGGCCCTTAATTTTCAGAATATTAATTTCTGACTTTATAATGTTTCGCATAACAGTAATACCTCTTGTTTGTAGTGAGACATTTATACATTTTTGTATTTAGTTTATATGCTAACCCACACTAAATTCCATAACATGTTATTCTAAGTAATAACATTTCAATCACATCTAATAAAGTTACTATAAATAAACATATTACTAGGATTCATCGACTTTTAAAATAGGGATTGAGTACTACCAAAATTTGCCAAGTAATACAAAAATCCTAATTGTAAAGTTATTTTATTTTATCGTATTTTTAAATTTTAAACAGTTTCGTTAATTTTAATTTTAATCTTAAATAAATAGAGATACTTATTCTTAAAAGTTCTTATTACCATTCGTAAAACTATTTTAAGATATATCTAATTGAAATTCTTTTATCTTTAAAGTTTTGTCAACCTAAATTCATAAGAGACATGATGTGCATATGTCATGATGAGTAAAACCTAAGGATAGATGAGAGCTCTTGAAGAGCATCAAGTACGTTGATTTTTTATTAATAAGTTAGCAAGATTTAAATAAAATTATCACCAAAAACTTAGAGAGATTACTCTTTTATAACCTTTTCAACTATTTTTTATCGTGATAGGAAACATAACGTCTTGAGTACAATAGAATGCTAAGCAAACATAGTTCAAGTTTTTGGGAAGGTTTACATCTTTTAAATTGTTAGAAAATTAAATGCCAATTTAATATGTATCTAACTCTCAATTTCACAAATTTCACGAGGTCCCGGTGTATAGTGCACATGAACAAATTAATTGGCAATGTATTGTCTTCCAGATAGCAAACGGTATGTTATGGACATCTGGAGAATATGATCCTTTAATCCTTTCCAGTCAGTTGTGGCTCGAGGATTTGGCACAAAAACAAATATAGTTAATAGCTTCATTTCACTCACCATAAACAGAACTATCCACTTTACAAAATTTATAAATGAAACATGTTTTCTTTTGGGTTAATTATAAAAAATCTCAAACTTTACTCAATTTTGTAATAGTAGTCCAAAATTTAATAAGTGATGATAAAATATTTAAGCTTTTAACTTGTGAAAATAATCTGATGTTAAATTATCTGTTAACGTCGCTGGCATGACATACGACATCAAATTAATGATTTCGCTACTTTTTCAAATTTTTTTCCATGTAATCATTTTTTTTTAATTTAATAAAAAAAATTTTAAATTTTTTTTGTAGTGGACTCTTTCTCCATCTATTCTTCTCTCCTCTCTGTCAACATTCTTTTGAGCCCAACTCTAATTGCTATGTTTCTTCATCATGATAAAGTAAAGCAACAAGATCGGCTACAAACTCATCAAACCCGATTGTTGTATTTTAACAAATATTTCTCACCTAGCTCCAATCAAAAGTTCAGAGGTGAAATCAACCTTGTATGCTACTAATCCATTTATCAACTTATGAGATCTGTTCTATAATTAACAAAGTTGAGAACCAACGGATACAAACATAGTTATGGAGGCAGAGGCAGATGCATATGCTCCTTTTTTACCTTAATTTGTTTCCTCGTTCAACTTTGTTAGATATAGATGCAAAGGCATTTATTGAGATTTCTATGTTGGAACTATTGAGTTGTCTTCTTGGGTTAACTATGAATTGGTTGTGTTTTCCTCAATATGGAAATGAGTTGGCTGCTTTTGGTAAGGATCTTCAAACTAGGTTGGAACCTAAAATTGATAATAGTGAAAAAGAAAAAATTACTATTAGATTTCCACCATTATGAAAAAGAATCTTAGCTGCATAAAAAAAGATAGAACAACATAGAAATTATCTCTCTACCTTTCCAAAGACATCCTCTTTTGTTATGTCCTTCTTTACGGTAGTGATTGCATGTGATGATCATGCCCTTCTAGACATATGGTCAACAATTTTTTTTATTACCTTTTTAGTCTTTTGAGGCTCATCAACACCCTTTTTATAGCTATTTTGGGTTTACCAGGTTCTTGTTTGAATTCTAGTGGCCTAACAATTTCTTCATTGCTAATGGGTTAGTCCTTCATATTAGGAAATGGTTGAATAGCCTTTTTATATGCTTTGACATATTGACTCTTCCATAACCAACTTCAAGTGTACTTTTCAATATTAACCCTCTTATTTTGATAACATATATGACATGTGCACAAGGAATGCCAGAGAGGGTATATCTCCTATGAGAGCAAATTTTTTCTTGAAGCCTTACCATATATGTAACACCCCACTCCCGCGTGACCCGAACCCGACATCGATGGTGATATCGGATCCGTGCCCATGAGGGTGGCGTCTTATATCGATCGATCGAAACTTCGATTATGAAATTTTTTTTCATTACACTATATGCATGAAATAAGCGATAAACAATCTGAGCCCACGTTCATAAATAATCATTTTTAGTTATTACATAAACACCATTATTCTCTATAATTATCGATGCAATTATAAACAATCGAAATTGAGGAACCATGCTAGGTTACTCACTTTAATTGATTATTTATGAACGTGGCTCGATTGTTTATCGCTCATTCCGCGCATATAAGTGTAACGAAAAAAACAAAATTTCATACTGAAGTTTTGATCGATCGATGTAGCACGCCATCCTCACGGGCACGGATCCGATATCACCATCGATGTAGGTTCGGGTCACGCGGAGTGGGTGTTACATTTAGGTGGTATCGAGCCCGAAGTGCAATTTATCTCGGCACGATCAAACATAGGTTAAGTTGCATGCATTTGAGTCGTGTCGTTGCGGACCATGACAATCGATCCTAATCCGAGTCGCACGAGTATAAATCCTACGTGTGAACTTGTGTTAAGTGATTAAGTGTGAGAAAAGTGAGAATGTATCAGAATGTGAGCCCATGAAAGTGTATGAGCAATTAGGAATGGGAAAAAGGAAAAAAAATGGATAAGGATAGCTATAGTGTACTGTGGTTATGAACCTTCGATTGTGATATAAGTATGACTACGTTGGCATGGGCTGATGGAGGAAAGAAATGATATTAAAATGAATCAGGGGATTTAAAGTGGTAATATTGCGGCGAAAGGAAACGAAAAGTTCTATAGCTTGGAGAGGTCCACTATGGATATGAGAAACATATCGGTTAAAGTATGTCTATGTGAGATTCAAAGTTCGAGATGATGAGGTAATGAAAGTGTTGACTTGTATATGCGACGAAATGGGAACAATTGGAAATGAGCAAAAAGTATATGGTCTGATCAGGCAGATATGGATTCACTACATTTGTGTTAGTGGATATCATAGATGATGATAGCGAGATTGTAACAATATCAATATTGTACCGTAATGGTGTATTTTTAAACAAAAGAGCGAAGTGATTCTAAGGTTAGGAAGAAGTAGAAATGGTGAGACGAAAGCATACAGATGAGCTGAAATGGACTCGTGAAACGGTTATGATCATGAGCGCCTGAGTTTGGGACCAAAATGGTTATGCGAATATTGTGTTAAGAGTTTGTGAATCAGTATAAGGAGATAGTAGGGGAAAAAGGAAGACTGGAAATTTCTACTGATAGTGTATCGGAAAATTCTGGATTGATTGAATATATGTATGTGGAAACATAAATGGTAAATGGATGGGTAAACAGATAGAGATGCAGTGTATCTGTATTCATGAATGAATATTTCGTCGTGCTTTGGGTGATGTGTTCCCGAATGTACTATCAAGGTGAATACCCTATCATGGATTGGTTGAGGAAATAAAAAGATAAGTAGTAAGGATGAGATGACAGTATATAAGTCAAGTTGATATGACCTTAAAAAGGCGAAGCTTGCATGTAAATGAGATGGGACTAAAACTATGTGAAAAGAAGTACAATGACAAGTGGGAAAGGAAACAATGATAGTGATAGTGAAACAAGGACAATGATAATGAAACAATAATAGTTGTATATGAAAAGAGTTGTCGAGTTTAGGGTAATTCACCTTTGTGAGTATACATTGGATAGTGAGTTCACCATGATTAGTGAAACAATTGAGCTTATGTAAAAAGTATATGTGAAAATAGTAGAGGAAACAATCGGTGATTTATTGACTAAGTGCTAATCATAGTTCCTATAGTGCAAGGGTCATAATTAATAGTGCTCGTTCTGGAGGAAATTAAAATCTCAAATGATGTAACGTACGTGAAGAATTCGAGGAAAGAAGAAAGACACGATTATAAAATAATTCCTTTGTTCGAGGATTGGCACAAACGGAAAAGAGTTTTGTAGAATCCTTAGTAGTATAAGCTACAAATTGGTCCCCGGATGAAATGAAATGATTTTGGTGATGTATATACCAAGTGGAAGTGTCAAAGAAATTGTTTAGTGCCTCACAGAACCTTAGTGCAAAGGATGTTCCAATCATTCAAGTTATGCATTCAGGTTATGGCATAAACTTGGAGACAACAAGTATAGTTGAAATTGATCCTTATGAGATACTACGAACGATTAAATGATTGAAAAACAATTATGGAAAGTAGTTGGTTGGTGAGAATTTTGTGAACTGTATCGATGATTGTAGCGAGAAATTGAGTTAAGATGAACAGACGATTCAAGTTAATAGCGGTCATGATGGGAACAAATCGAAAATAAGTATGTACTAAATCAAAAGTGAAATGGAGTCATGTTTCGAGAGGAGATTCAGGCATAACAAGTGGAATATACTACTGAGATTATATGCATTGTGTGTACAGTAATGTCGAGGATTCAACTACGTGAGCGGATTTATTGCAATGTGAAAAAAAAATCGGTCTCTATAAGATTTGATGCAAAGGGAGATCTAAATTGAAGCTAAGAAAAATAATACCAACCCATAAAATGAAATATTCAATGAAATGGAATGTATGGAGGTACGAGTACGAATGAATAGGCATTTGCATATGTCGATATGACTGAAAGGAAATTAAATGAAAAGAGAAATAGAGACAAGAAGTCCTAAGGGGGAAACTGAAAATGACGTGAGGTAATGCCACCTTCATTAAGGGATCGCAAATAAAACAATTGTAGACTCAATGAAAACAAAATCGAGTGATGTCTGTTGAAGTTAGCAATACCCCAATGGAGATTTATGCATGGTAAATAAATGGTATTAATTGGAGACTATGATCATAAATGAGATGAATCATGGAGAAATTTGACACTGATGATAAGCATATCCATTGGAGATTGGGCAGTGTATACTGAAGTTTCACTAAGTGGTATTGGTGCTATGATAGAAATTGTTCGAAGCTTTGGAGACCTTAGATATGTTAAGGCATTCCTATAATGCACAAATTGTGTAATTTCGAGAACATTATTGAGTTTGAAAGGCATGCACAAATCAATACTATACTGGTAAAGGTAGAGTATAGTCTAAAACGGTGAACAAACAATACTGAAGTAAACATAATGAATGTAGATATTGGGTTTCCAAATCTAGGACAATAAAGAGTGTGAAATGTCAAGCAGAAGATGGGGTAAACTGAGATGTTACTAGTGTATTGAAGGTTTAAATTCAGCTCTACTGGAAAGAGGTAAGAGAGTTTAAGAGGTCAGGAGTCAAAATGGTGAGTCCTATAATGAATATGATCTTTCGAGTGACATCGGAAGAATGATATTTGGTAATTTACAGAAGAAGTATATGTACCCGACAAAAGTAACGTGAGCAAAGGAATTGTTAGAGAAGCGTACGTACAGAATACGCTAAAAGTGTATTTTAGCTACGAAGGATATAGAACTCTGTGATTATATGTTCGAATTTCCTACAGTGGGGAGTGCTTAAAGATTTTGGAATTCATAGGAATATGAGCTTAGTAAATAGCTCTGAGTGACTATAGGTATAACGATGGTGATCACAATAAGGGATTGTACATTTTTGCATTAAACTGAAAAGTGCCTAATAATAGTCAAAGACCAAAATCTATTCGAGATACTGGTGATGAGTGAGACGAAGGATAGTGACTGAGAAAAACTGAATGGGTTAGATGAGGTGAAACCGGATCGGACAAATGAAATATAGTAAAATGCATATACGAATAGAGTGCGTGAACACTAAAGAACAGTGAATTGTCAAAGGAGAGATGAATTGGAGCTAAGAGTCAATAAGATATATAGGCTAAATGGATTAGGTGAATTAACACTGGTTATAGCAAAATAGACATAGGTGTCACTGTGTTAGTACCAAAGGAAAGGGAAGTGGCAAAGACGAGATGAAGGGTTTTATTGTAAGTATCACCTTGGTAAGGTGTACTCAGAATTGGCAAAAAGGGTATCAATGGAGCATGAATTAGGCTACATGTTACTAGTGAAAAAGGCTTGATAAAACGTGATAAGTGCATGGGGTCGGAAATAATGATCTACTCTGAAATAAACTGAGGTAGTTGAGATAGCCAAATACGTGACTGAACGACTCATTTAGTCTGTTTATTATGATCTTTCGAAAAATGAGTCATTGATTGATGAAGTGTATGGGACATGTAGAGACATATGACCACTGATCAGTATCTACCATACGGAATCATCGACTAAGAATTTCGCGGACGAAATTTTTATTAGGAAGGGGGAGTTGTAACATCCCACCCCGATGGGAAGGATAAAATAGTAATTTGGTCAGGGATGAGAGTGATTAGGACTAATTTGGCATTTTCATGCATACTGGTATTTGTGAACAGTGAATTTTTGCACATGAAAAATAACTGTACATGCATTCATGATATTTTCCGGTATTTGGGCCTAAACGGAATTTTATTGTGAATAATGTGGAAATTGTGTTTGAAAAATTTATTGGAGTGAATTTTTGTGTGTTTTATATTTTAAGGGAATTTTAGGAATTTTTCTGAAAATTTTCGGAGAAAATTTTCGGACCGAAAAAATCGTCAAGTGGCTAACCGACTGGTTTTCGGTACCGAAAATTTCTGTCCAATGGCACTAGAATATTGGATACATTATTTTGGATTTGGGAATTAGAACCATGGGATGGATTAATTAGCCATTGGATGGGTTTCTTCTTAAATAATATTATATGATTTTTTTGTCTTTTTCTTATGTAATGCCAAGTGTCCTATGACACATCTCACATTCATTTAATGCTTGTGTCCCCCATTCATCCACGACACTTGCAAATCCAAAGGCCAAATTGAGTTGTGTCTTCATGCTCTCTCCCCCTTCATTCTCGTAGCTTCCTCCTTATTTGCCACTTTGAAATTTCATGCTCATCTTTTCTCCTTTCTTCTACTTGCTTCCTCTTCCTTTGCTCACAAAAAAAAAGGGGGCAAACCAAAGCTCAAGTTGATGGTGATGTTGTGTATGGTGTGGAAAAGTAGAGGATTGGTGTATTAGGTGAAGAATTGGAACATTGAAGGCTTGATTAGGTAAGCTTATATTCTATGTTAGTTAAATGCATGATTGTACCATCTTGTGCAACAAGTGCATGAAGTTGAACTTTGACTAGATGGGTATATTACTTCTTTGATGGATTGATAATTGGTAAATGAGGAATTAGAAGCTAATGGATGAGATGTTATGTTGAATTGTGTGTTTTGGATGGATTTTTAATGATGTTAGATGATGATTCCCAAAAACATTGATTGTATGTGTGTGCTGGAATTTTAGGGATTTATGTTCAAGGATAGGTTATGAGTTGGTTATGGTAGAAATGGGAAGTGATATGAGTGAGAAATGGTTTAGAAATGGTATAGAAGTGATAGGATGTAGTTTAGTTATAAAAGCTGGAAAATGTGACTTGTACATGTTTCAATGTTTTGATCATAACTCTTTTTGTGGTTGAGCAAATGAGGTGGGGCTTGTTTTGACTTAAAATTGAGACATTTTTCTACAATTGTTGTGAAGGAAGCACTGTCCAATTTTGATTAGAAGAGTGTTGAATCTTGCTTTGAAAGTGATGTATAGGTGCAGTATGAACAGTAACCGAGCTTGATGATCTAAAACTTTGATGAATTTTTCTAGGTTAATTTATGAGGAATTGGTGAAAATGGTCTTAATGAAAGTTGAAGCCTATCTTGTTAGCTTTCCATTGCCACTGATTTTGTAATTTTTTGATATGTACGTTGGGAGTTATGAACTGTTAACTAATGACTGACTATGTGCATTGTGGTGAAACCTAACCAGAAGTGTAGGTTTTGTGAGTATTGTGATTGGAAACAAATTTAGAGATTTATGTGATTTGAATTGGTTCAAGTGATCTTTTGAAAAGTTGTATAGGAATTAACTATCTTGAAAATGAGATATACTATACTATTTTTAGATGGAATGTTTGTGATGGAAATTTTGGATTAAGGCCGGGAATATCATGAACATGCATTGTGCACCTTCTAATTGCTACATGTGCAACATTAAGTAGTTCTGATTGAGCAATTGATAATATTTATATTCTGTAACTGTTATAGAGGCACTTTTGGAGCGCCGATCTACCGAAGCCACTAAGACTTCCAGGTTTTAGCTCGGAAGTACAGGTGAGTAACCTAGATGGTTCATTCAATTATTATATGTTCAATATGGGGAAATAATGGAGGGATTAGGATTGTGTTTGTTTATGACTGGGTTCCGGACAGGTGGTCCGATGAATTGAGAGAACTGCCATAGAAGTATATCAGGTTGTGATTCTATGAGCTAAATTGCTCCTACTGTGTGAAATTGTGATACATGAATGGATTGTACAGTTACTGCTTAATTGTGATGTGATCAATTGTGACTGGTAGAATTGTGCTATATGAACGTGAATTGTTTGCTATTACTGTGATACTGTGATTAATTGCTTGAAGTGTTTTGGATGTGCACATTATGCATTGCTTGCTACACTGTGCTTCATTTCGTTGCCTCTCATCAAGTGCATCGCTTGATATGGATCAATTGGGCATATGCATTTCATACACAAATGCATAACAGGATAATAACAACAGTTGTGACCAGAGTCGCCACTGATACTGATACTGAAAAAGAGCCTCGAGCTCGAAGGGAGTTAGTGAAGTGAATCACAAGTTAATACAACACTTATAAAATGATAATAGAATGCACGAGAAGGGGGGTTGAATTGTGTATTCCCCTTTTTGAATATCTTTTTCAAATTACTTGTTAGAAATAAAAATTCTTTACAGAATTCTTATTAATCCTAATTGATCAAAGTTTTTCAATGCTAAGTATATGAATAGTAAATAAAGATCAACTTTGAAACTAAAAGTGAGATAGAGAGTGAGAGTAGTAGACACGCAGATTTATCCTGGTTCACCCCAAACCGTGGGCTACGTCCAGTCTTCAGAGTTTCTTATGAGATTTCACTATCTCTTCAAACTTTACAAGTATTCTTTCACGAGCCTCTTGTGTCTCTACACCAAGATTCTTTCACACTTAGCCTCTGCGGGTTATCTGTATAACTCTTTCTTTTCGTAAAAGTATTTGAAAACTTTTTACAAAGAAGATAGCGTTCACTAATTCGCACTTAATCGCTTTTTCACTTTGTGTAATTTTTTTCAAAATGCATTAACTCTGCAATCTTGACTTCGACTTGTATTTATAGCCTTCGCCAGAATCGCTTCTTGATTCTTGAATCTTTAATCTTTAAAGAAACGGTTAATCGGTTGAGTTCAGAACTAACTCGAATCGACTCTTCGTCTGCTTTCTTTTCTGCGTCTGCGTCTGCGTCTGCTTCGCTTTGCGTCTGTATCTACATTTGTGTCTTTGTCAGTTTATTGTCTTGTGTCATCTGCGTTTGTGTTGATTTTTTACTTTGACAAACTTCGTCTGTGTTTGACTTGTATCAACTTCGCTCAGATGTCGATCGATGTCTTGCAACTTCGCATGTCTTTGTCATTTATTCAAACTTAAATACTTTTGGACTTCGTTTATGATCGCTTTGTTTTTCTTGTTTTTGATCTCACTATATTTGTTATACATCAAAATCATTTATATGTAAAGTCATTCTGACTTAACAATCTCCCCCTTTTTGAATATAACAAATTACATACAAGAAAAGAAAACAAAACAAAACAAAATTTACAGATGTTAACAAAAAAAAAACTTATCTTCTTCCTGTCTTCGTCTATTGTGGTCACACCTTCTTCATCTAAACATCCTCTCCTCTTCTGATTATTTTCTTCTTTTCCTGCTCTCCCCTATTTGTTATAATCAAAAATGATTATCGATTCGGTTCTTCGCGATTCGCTATCATCTTCTTTAGATCATTCACCGTCTCCTTCATGTCATTGAGTTCACCTCGTAATCTCATCGACTTCATCGACGAAGAGGCTTGATCGCCTGGCGATGGAGGAGCGAAAGGAATTGAAGTAGTATAGGCATCGAAGATGGAGTGTAGTCTTCATTAATCTCAAAAGTAGGTGGACGAATGAATGTTGCGACTTCAGAAGATTTAGATTAAAAGGAACTGGCAAAGATCGAAGAATCGCCTTCCTTGCGTAGGATAAAGCTTGTGCTTCTATAGGCGATGTACTAGATGAGGCCTAATACGAAGAGTCGTCGAACAAGGAACTCAAGAATGTTCCTGTTCTTATACTTCCCCATTGGACAGTCTTCCCACGATTTGTATGGTCGGCTTCGCTTGATCTGGATCTTGTGCAGGAATGCATGCTTCATCAATTTTCCGCACTTCTTCTGCAATCTGATCTGCGAACAGATCATCATCAACATTATCTTCAGGAAATAATTTTGACTTTCCCTTTGTTAAATCTTTTATACGCCTTGGCTGAATGTCCGAACAACCTTTATCTCTGTGTTCTCGTGATTGGGAACATAGTACACGGTGGTGTGGACGTCTTGAGGATATGGCAAATGATCGAGAAGCCTCAAGGTATCGTAAAAGACTTCTCTTTTTCATTTAGTAACTGCCACGTGATACCATTAATCAACATAGGTTGCACCAGAGCTACTATTTTCTTCATTGGTTCAACACTGATTATAATAGCATTGCTCAGATTGGTAATAACTTCTACCAATTTGATTTCCAGTCTATATTTCCTCAAGAACTTCTGGTAGTTATATACCTTCAGTCTTGGTTCATCATTAGCCAAATTTGGTACTGTAGTTGCTTCTTGTTGTGTTCCCTTAGAAGTTTCCTGAACCGGCCATTCTTCTGCTGGTTCCTCCTTTATAATGCCAGGTGTCTCATGAACCGTGCTTTCATTCACTGGTTCTTCTTGTTGGACCACGGGAGTATCCTGAATCAGAAAATGCTCGCTTCGTTTCAACTTGAACAGTATCAGCAATCTCTTTTTGTAGACTAACATCCTCAGCAGTTGAGATGCTCTTCTTTTGACTAATCTTCTTATTCTTTTTCTCTGCTTCAGTTAGTTTTGCTGATTTCTTCACAGGAAATTTTCCTTTAACAGTTGTTGCTTTTCTCTTCCTCTCAGTCTTTTTAGATCTTCAGGCCGTATCCTCTTCCATAATTGAGACTAAGGATCTTGTGGCTTTGGCTGCACAAGATTTAGAAGTTTCTTCTCGCCTTTGTTCTCTGGCAATCTTTTCTTCCTGTTGCCTCAGAGTCCTGATTCTTGGAGATCGCTTGGCTTTCTTCACAACTTCGCTCAAAAGACTTTCTCCTTGTCTCTTTGGTGCAGTTTGCTTTGCCCTCTGAGAATGATTTTCTTCGAAAAGAGGACTCGCCATTTTCATAAGAGGTCTCCCTAGGACTCTCCTTAATTCGGCAGTAGGCGATTTGATACTTAAAGGCGATTGAGAACTTGAGACAGGAGTCTTCTTCAATACACGCTCCCCCTCAGTTCTTGGTTTCTTTGAAGAACCGACGTGATCTTTATCTACTGTGCTAAGACCCATTCACCGAATCGTGTGTGCATCGATTTTGCTCTTCATAGGAACAGTTTGTCTGATGCCGTGGTGCAGAAGAATACTGGATTCTATAAAAATCCTTGTCAAAATCATACCATAAGGATAACTGGAAGTTTCCTTTAACCCCTTAACCATATAGTGAAAGATTAAGAAGGGTAGATCTATAGGATTTCGATTGAGAAGAAAGAATAGACATTGTTCGTCTAGAGTGGTCACCAAATGCCTCGAACCAACTCTGGGAAGAATGCAGTTGAACAGGATTGCATGAAGAACTCTGGCCTTCGGAATTAGATTTGATGTCTTCCTCTCTCGAATCATTTGTGCCATGAGCGCCTCTTGACATCTTCTTCTTTCATTCCAACCGAGGACATCCATCCGGCCTTGGTAGACAATTTCTCTCCAACCGATGGGCAACCAGTTACCTTCCTTATCAAATCCTTTGTGACAATAACTGATATTCTATCCACAGAGGATACAATAGTGTCTTCTATCAAACGAAGCGCTCTTCCGTAACTCATAAACCTCGTCTCAGATAGATGATTCTCGAATCTGAAAGAAGTTCTTCCAACCACTCTTGGATCTCTAGTTCTACGTCCATGCCGCTCTCCTCGGTGACTTAAAATCCACAAGTCTTCCATAAACCATGGTCGCTTCCATTGTATAGAGTGAAAGATTATCTTCAAAAACTTTTGAGTGAGAAGATTTTGAGAGAATTGGTAAAGTAGAAATGAACCGTCAGAGATGATGAAAAGATCGCTATAAACTCATCTCGATCTACTTATAGGGTTATAGACCGATGGGTTCTCAAATCATTAAGAACCTCGAGTTTATCGATATTTCCTCCAAAATCTTCCTTGTGAGAGAAGTTACCAACAGTAACTCACCGTGTATAACGCCGTTATTTTCTCACGTTATTTTAGCCTAACTGCCATTTAGCATCACCATATTGAGATTGCGTCTTATCTTCTAAAAACGTTCTTCACTCGGTGGTTTAGTGAAGATGTCCGCCCATCAAGCTCTGTTTCAACGAACTTTAGAAGCACCACCTTTCTAAACGTAGTCTCTCGTGAAATGATGTCCGACTTCTATATGCTTTACTCGAATGTCAATTGATTCTTTGATGATTTATTGACCTTTGGTGTTGTCGCAATAAATTGGAATCTCCTCCTCCTTAATCGAATAGTCTTCAAGTCGATACTTGATCCACGCGCCTATGAACAAAGACTTGCGGCAGACATATATTACCTTGGCGGTTGATAGAGCAATTGAGCTTTGTCTCTTGCTTGACCAGAGAGTAGATTTCCTCTGAAAGTGACATCCTCCACTTGTGCTCTTTCTTTCGATTCTATCTCCGGCATAGTCCGCATCACAAGATCCGATTAACTCAAATCTTTACCTTTCTTAAACATTAAGCAAAGATCGGTAGTACTGCGAGATATCTCAAAATTTTTTAACAAAGAAGAAATGAGACTCTATAGGATCGGCTTGAAATCTTGCACACAAGTATACACCAATGTAATATCAGTCTACTTGTCAGAAGATACAATAAAGAACCGATCATCCTCTATATAGGGTTTGATCCACCTTCTTACCAAGTTCGCTCTTTCGACAAAAGGTTTGAAGGATGCATCGAGTTGCCATTGGCTTCACATTATTCATGTCAAACTTATTCAACAACTCTTTCACATACTTACATTGATGAATGAAGATCTTCTCTTTAGTCCGCTTAACTTGCAACCCAAGAAAGAACTTTAATTCACCCATCATACTCATTTCAAATTCTCTTTTCATTAGACTCTCAAATTTCAAGCATAACCCTTTTGAAGTAGCACCAAATATGATATCATCAACGTAAATCAGATTTAAGATAAAATCATTCTCGAGAACTTTTCCTAAGAGCGCCTTATCAACTTGACCTCTGCTGAAACCATTTTCTATTAAGAAAGTATTCAGACGATCATACCAAGCTCGGGAGCTTGCTTGAGTCCGATAAGGCTTTGTGAAGTCTATAAAATAATCTGGATTTTAACATCTTCAAAGCCGGAGGTTGTTTCACATAGACTTCTTCGCCTATAAAGCCATTCGAAATGCACTCTTAACATCCATCCAAACAACTTTATATCGTGATAGATTGCATATGTCAACAAAATCCTTATAGCTTCAAGTCTCGTCACTGGAGCATATGTTTCGTTATAGTCTATTCCTTCTTGCTGATTGTAGCCTTGTGCTACTAATCTGGCCTTGTTACGACTCACTCTTCCTGATTCGTCTAGCTTATTCTTGAAAACCCATCTGGTTCCAATAATGGATTTCTTAGGAGGTTTTGGAACTAAGGACCGACGTTATTCCTTATGAATTGGTTCACTCTTCTTGCATGGCTAACACCTAAGCTTCGCTCTCAAGAGCTTCCTCAACCTTCTTAGGTTCTATTTCGAGATAAAAGCTACATTAGCTTCTCGTCTGAATATGGACCTTGTCCTAACTCCTTCTGAGGTCTCACCGATAATTAACTCTTCTGGATGAGAACTTTTATACTTCCAATCTCGTCTTAGTTCTAAAGTTTCTGGAATATCTTCAATCTTATCCTCATGAGTGTCTGACGAGGGAGTTTTTGAGGCATCATCTAGGTTCTTTGAAGGACCTTCAATCTCCATGTCATCTTCCTTATGGGATTGAGAACTATCATCAAACTTGACATGAATTGTCTCTTCAACAGTCTTTGAAATCAAGTTGTAAACTCGAAAAGCCTTAGACGATGATGAGTAGCCTAGAAAGATTCTGGATAGGTCTTCGAGTCGAATTTGTCCAACACTCTTTCAGATTCGTAATGGAACATTTGCACCCAAATGGATGAAAGTAGGATATGCTTGGTCTTCTTCCATTCCATAACTCGTAAGGAGTTTTCTTCAACATAGGTCGCAACAAGATCCTGCTACGAATATAGCATCTTTGTGTTCATGACTTCCTTTGAAAATACTTAGGAAGATTCGTCTCACATAGCATGGTCCTTGCCATCTCTTGAACCGTCCTATTCTTTCTTTCAACAATACCATTCTGTTGTGGAGTTCTAGGGGCCGAGAAGTTGTGGGAAATTCCATTCTCTTCACAAAAAACTCTAAACTTCTCATTTTCAAACTCTCCACCATGATCACTCCTGATACTAGCAATGGACATTCCTTTTTCGTTCTGTAACTTTCTGGATAGAGTTCTAAAGCACTTAAAGGACTCATCTTTGTGTGATAAAAATAATATCCAACAAAATCGAGTAAAGTCATCAACAATGACAAATCCATATTTCTTTCTGCCAAGACTTAATGTCCTTGTAGGACCAAATAAATCCATATGTAATAGTTCTAAAGGTCTTGAAGACGTTACAAAACTTTTAGAAGAGAAAGAGGTTTTAACTTGTTTTCCTTTAAACAATTTTCACGTAAAAGTTCTTTATCAAAACTTATTTTGGCAAACCTCTTACTAAATCATGTTTTACCAATTTTGAAATATGTTTCAAAGAGACATGACCTAGCTTTTTATGCAGATTAGTCTTTCTTCTTCGAGGATAGAAAACATGAAATATTTTGATTTTGAAAATCTTCTAAATTGATTTTGTAAAGGTTGTTTCTTCTCTTGGCGAGAAAAGTATAGACCCATCTTTGTTTCGACTTCACAAAGATTTTGATTGAATGTAACTGTGAAACCGTAATCACACAACCGACTCACACTAATCAAGTTATGCTTTAGACCATCAACAAGCGACATTATTTATGCATGCAAAGGAATCTTTACCTATTTTCCGATTCCAATGATTTTGCCTCGCCTTTGGTTGTCTCCGAAAGTTACCGATCCTCCTTTCTTATATTGAAGGTCTAGGAACATAGACCTTCTTCCCGTCATGTGTCGCGAGCATCCACTGTCTAAATACCAATGGTGCTTGTCGTATCTTCCAAGGAAGGATATCTGCAGGAGAAACTATTTTATTTCTTGGTACCCAAATTTTCTTGGGTCCTTTATGGTTAGTAGTATGCACATGATGTGATCTATAATGCATATTACTCAGACATTGATTAAAATATGTTGTCCTATTTCTTCCTTTTTGAGAGACAAATTTATTACGAGACTGAGTATTGTTTCCAGTAAACCCTAAACCAGTCTTATCACTAGGATGTCTACATTTTCCTAACATATCATTAATTTTCTTTGTACTCTCAGTGAAAGTAGCTAGATCAGCTGATAAATTCTTGATCCTTAGCTTAAGCTGATTAATCTCATCTGATCTGTCTACAAGTTTCCTTTTAACTTCTAACTCCTTTTTAAGAAAATATTTTCTCTCTATTTTCTCAAGATGTTTAATATTCTCTGATACTTTTCTTCAACAAATTGTCTTTGTTTCGAATAGCATGAGAATCTTCTAACAATTCTGAATATGCATCATGCAAGTTATCATAATCGGATTTTACCTCCTCATCACTATCTTCTTCACCATTAGGCAAATGTTTGCATGTTCGATAACTCGAGCCTCAGATCGATTCAGATGAATCTAGATCCTCCCATGTTGCCATCATGCTTTTCTTGCCTTCTTTACTCTTTTAGGTTTCTTCTTGAGAGTAGGGCATTACGACTTGTAGTGTCCAGCTGATTGCACTCGTAGCAAATGATAGAAGACTTTTCCGGCTTGGCTTCCTCTTTTCCATTCTTTACAATGTCCGTTACTTATGGGCTTCTTTTTCCACATACGCCTTATCTTTCGGAAATGAAAGATAATTCGTCATCTTCATCACTTGACTCGATTCGATTGACCGAGTTATCGACCTTTGATTCTTCAATCTTCAATGCCTTCGATGACTTCCTCCTTCTCTCGAGTCTTATGATTCTTCCGTCCGCCTTGATCTTTATTGACTTGTCACGCTGGGCTTGTCTTGACATTGAGTTCTACTTCATGAATCTTCAGGATCCCAAAGAACTCATCTAGCTTCAACACGCCAAGTCTTTTGCTTCTTGCACCGCAGCTACTTTAGGTCTCCATCTCTTAGGAAGGTTTCTTAGATCTTTCAACATGATCTTGGTTATTGTAAGTCCTTCCAAGAGCTTTTAATCCGCTTGATAATTGTTTGAAATCTTCCAAACATTTGATCAATAGATTCTTCATCTTCCATCCTGAAAAGTTCATATTGATGTACAAGAATACTTATCTTGGATTCTTTAACTTGAATAGTGCCTTCATGAGCAATGGACAATGTGTCCCACATCTCTTTTGCAAAGGTCGCAACCATGCACTTTGTCGTATTCGCTTCGCTTGGGGCACATGTTAAGAAGAATTTCGCCTTTGAATTGAGCTTGTATTCTTGCTTTACGATCACCGCTCATCCGCTTCATGGAATAGAACTACCTTCTTCATCTACGGTATATAGGTCCGTTCTCTATTACGTCCCAAAGGTCTACATGTGTAGATTCGATGAATAACCGCATTCTATCTTTCCAAGAATGGTAGTCTTCCCATTGAATGCCGGAGGTCTAGTGATCGAGGCTCCTTCAATGATGTATACGTGTGACTTCGCCATTATCTTTAATCCACACTTCGCCAAAGTGATTCTTGGATACCAGTGCTCGATACCAATTGAAGTGAATCACAAGTTAATACAACACTTATAAAATGATAATAGAATGCACGAGAAGGGGGTTGAATTGTGTATTCCCTTTTGAATATCTTTTCAAATTACTTGTTAGAAATAAAAATTCTTTACGTAATTCTTATTAATCCTAATTGATCAAAGTTTTCAATGCTAAGTATATGAATAGTAAATAAAGATCAACTTTGAAACTAAAAGTGAGATAGAGAGTGAGAGTAGTAGACACGCAGATTTATCTGGTTCACCCCAAACCGTGGCTACGCCCATCCTCGAGTTTCTTCCGAGTTTTCACTATCTCTTCAAACTTTACAAGTATTCTTTCACGAGCCTCTTCAGTCTCTACACCAAGATTCTTTCACACTTAGACTCTGCAGCTATCTGTATAACTCTTTCTTTTCGTAAAAGTATTTGAACACTTTTTACAGCCTAATTCAAGACTTAATCGCTTTTCACTTTGTGTAATTTTTTTCAAAATAATTTAACTCTGCAGTCTTCGACTTCGACTTGTATTTATAGCCTTCGTCTGTAACTGCTTCTTGAATCTTGAATCTTGAATCTTTAATCTTTAAAGAAACGGTTAATCAGTTGAGTTCTGTAACTAACTCGAACTGACTCTTGCGTCTGTTTCTTTTCTGCGTCTGCGTCTGCGTCTGTATCTACATTTGTGTCTTTGTCTGTTTATTGTCTTGTGTCATCTGCGTCTGTGTTGATTTTTTACTTTGACAAACTTCGTCTGTGTTTGACTTGTATCAACTTCGTCTGTATCTGACTGATGTCTTGCAACTTCGTCTGTGTCTTTGTCTGTTTATTCAAACTTCGTCTGTCTTCGGACTTCGTCTGTGACTGTTTTGTTTTTCTTGTTTTTGATCTCACTATATTTGTTATACATCAAAATAATTTATATGTAAAGTCATTCTGACTTAACAGTTAGTGCATACCCAGAGGGCTCTCCTACTACCTAGATGCATCTACTGTACATTGTTCACTGTTTATGCGCTCGATCATAACACTGTAATCAACTGGATGTCACATGTGCATTGTATACATACTTGACTGAATACTGGAAATGGGAACAAGTCCAGAATGCCTTCCAAAATTGTAAATTGCTTGTGTGCTGCATAAATTGGGCGAACCATCGATGATGGTTCCTCACTGAGTTCGCAAAACTCACCCAAAATTTGCAAATATTTTTCAGGACTCAGAAGAATACCCCATTAGGTTCACAGGGGTATGTCTACAGCATTCAAATGAAGAATAGAGGTCGGGATCAGTCCACGTATGCATTAGTGTCATCCTTCTGTTATTCATAAAATTGTATATCGCAAGCTCTGTAAATTCATACTTTGTATTTATAGCGGGCCCAATTTGGTTATAGATTGGTATACATTAAATGGCTATTTTAAATTATTGTTGAATGTTTGTAATGATTGGGAATGATTGGAATGGTATACAAATTAACGCGGGCTCGATTGTCTACTGTTTTCGCGCGTATGAAGGGTCGCAAAAAAATAAAAAAAATTTTGATACTGAGTTTACTGAGTGATGTAGCACGCTATCCTCGCGGGGCACGGATTCGGATATCACCATCGATGTCGGGTTCGAGTCACGCGGGAGTGGGGTGTTACATTTAAGATGCATATGTGACACTTTCCTATTTTATTTCAGTGTTGTGACCGAGCGCTTAAACAAGAATAATGATACGATGAGACGCGTCTAGGGAGTAGGAGAGCCCTCCGGTATGCACTAACTCCCTTGAGCTCGAGGCTCTTTTTAGTATCGATGTCGATGGCGACTCGTCACAATCATTGTTATTATCCGGTTATGCATTTGTGTAGGAAATGCATATGCCCAATTAACAGTCCATATCAAACAACCTGCCCTAGTAGAGGCAACGAAATGAAGCACAGTGTAGCAAGCAATATACAATGTGCACATCCAGAACACTTCAAGCAATTAATCACAGTATCACAGTAATAGCAAACAATTCACGTTCATATAGCACAATTCTACCAGTCACAATTGATCACATCACAATTAAGCAGTAACTGTACAATCCATTCATGTATCACAAGTTCACATAGTAGGAGCAATTTAGCTCACAGAATCACAACCTGATACACTTTTATGGTAGTTCTCCCAATTTATCAGACCACTTGTCCAGAACCCAGTCATAAACAAACACAATCCTAATCCCTCCATTATTTCCCCACATTGAACATATAATAATTGAATGAACCATCTAGGTTACTCACCTGTATTTTCGAGCTAATACCTGGAAGTCTTAGTGGCATTAGTGGATCGGCACTCCAAAATTGCCTCTATAACAGTTATAGAATATAAATATTACCGATTGCTCAATCAGAACTACTTAATGTTGCACATGTAGCAATTAGAAGGTGCACAATGCATGTTCATGATATTCCCGGCCTTAATCCAAAATTTCCATCACAAACATTCCATCTAAAAATAGTATAGTATATATCTCATTTTCAAGATAGTTACTTCCTATACAACTTTTCAGAAGATCACTTGAACCAATTCAAATCACAGAAATCTCTAAATTTGTTTCCAATCACAATACTCACAAAACCTACACTTCTGGTTAGGTTTCACCACAATGCACATAGTTAGTCATTAGTTAACAGTTCATAACTCCCAACGTACATATCGCAAAATTGCAAAATCAGTGGCACTGGAAAGCTAACAAGATAGGCTTCAACTTTCATTAAGACCATTTTCACCAATTCCTCATAAATCAACCTAGAAAAATTCATCAAAGTTTCAGATCATCAAGCTCGGTTACTGTTCATACTGCACCTATACATCACTTTCAAAGCAAGATTCAACACTCTTCTAATCAAAATTGGACAGTGCTCCCTTCACAACAATTGTAGAAAAATGTCTCAATTTTAAGTCAAAACAAGCCCTACCTCATTTGCTCAACCACAAAAAGAGTTATGATCAAAACATTGAAACATGTACAAGTCACATTTTCCAGCTTTTATAACTAAACTACATCCTATCAATTCTATATCATTTCTAAACCATTTCTCACTCATATCACTTCCCATTTCTACCATAACCAACTCATAACCTATCTTTGAACATAAATCCCTAAAATTCCAGCACACACATACAATCAATTTTTTTGGGAATCATCATCTAACATGTTGGGACCCGATCCGGGAACCGGATCCCAACCGAAAAGCGACGGAAAACGAATAGGAAACGAGGCGAATTCAAATTGGATAAATTGAATTCGATAACGACAAACAAAGCGAAAGTAGAAGCAAACGAATGCGAATCGAATACAGAATCGAAATGGAAGCGAATCGGAAATCGAAAGAAGCAAATCGAAATAGTCAATAGTAACAAATAATAAGGCAATTCAATTACAGAGCCAAGCGCAAACAAAAACTGAACAAAGCGGATCCGACATCTGAGAACAAAGAACAGAGAAACACAATCGTGTTGGAAACTTAGACTATCCAAATCCGGTATAATTTTTTTTCTTTTTCTTATATTCACCTTTATTCGAACTAAGGCAAATCAAATACAATGAATTTCCACTTTTGGAAATTCATTCTCATGCAAAACTCAAAGCTTGAATCATATTCTTATATATCCGAACAAATCTTAAATTACATTTTTATCCCAAATTTTATCGAAAATTCGGCAGCATAACGGCTGCGATTGTCCTAACCCAAAACCTGCAAAGTGTTTCAAAACACACTTCTAAATTTCCAAACAATCATACATTTATCGAATCAACCGACCTCCGTGCAGGATCTCAAAGACACACAAACTCAAACCTAATTCTAAAACATTCTCATAACGATAATTCAATATACTGAACTCATAACTCAATCCCATTTCCAAATTCATACACAATTTCATATACAATTTCATACTCTCATACATTCATTCATAATCCTCATGCATTCTGAAATACATCATAATCACTTAACGGCAATTCAAGCCATTTACAAAATATTCCAAATCTCAATATTTACATAACAATACAAACGATGCAAAAACGGACCAAACGTTTTCACATTCTTTCATCCGATCTCCGCCAAACACGGAGATGGGGATGAAAGGGGTGAGCTTCGGAGCTCGTAGATAACACATTTATAAATTGAAAAATAAGCGAAATCAATTTTTCATAAGCTTTTTGCCAAAAGGGCTAATTTTTCAAACTTTGTAACTTTTCAAAACGGTTTCCTCAAACCTTTCAATTCTTCAAACTTTTCATAAAAAATTCACTTTTCCTTTCTCAAATTTTTTTACATGAATACAAAGACACGAAACAAATCAAAACACGTAACATATCGTAATGGTCCGTTCGGTCCGAATAGAGCGTCGCACATTCCCGCATAACGGTCATGTGCGGTAGTGAATAGAACATACTACACTTTCTGCGTGAAATCCAGTTATAACCGTGAAGGAGTCCAAAATCGAGTCTCCGTGCGCTAGCGAAGCGACTGAACAAGGTTATAACGAATAGAGACAAGATAATCGACTCACTAGGGACTGACCAAACCCACTTAACACATAAGTGAAAACGAAGGTCGGATTGCTGAAGGCACTTTTCAGAAATCTTGATTTTCACACATTCACATAATGCATACAATTCAATCAATTCATCATTCAAATACTAATTTCAACAATCAAATCATTCAATCAATGTTTTCAACAATGTGCATAATTCAATAATGCATTTATAACAAATGAATTTAAATTGTACTAATTTCTCAGAAATCGTTCGGAAATCATATTTTCAAACCTTAATCAACATTGTTTTCAAACATTTACAAAAACAATAATTTATCAAAAGTCCAATTTTTGCTTTCTTTAAATCTTTCAAAATTTCTTTCTTTAATTTTTCTAAATTGCATGTATAGCTTACAAATCAAAATATAAATATGCTACCCACCTCGAAATGATGCTAGGAACTCGTCCCGATCATCAATTTGATCCTTACTTCTTTTCTTCTTTCAATTAAAATTGACCTAAGCCATAATCATTCAAATTCAACATCATAATTTGCATAATTATCAAAATTAACTATCGGAAATTCATAATCATCATATTTCCAAGCTTTCCAAAACCAGAATTTCTAAAATCCCCAAAGTCCAAATTTGACCTAAACCAATTCACTCAAATTCATTCTCATAAATAACTTAATTTTCAAAATTGATGTCATAATTCATCAATTCATACTAATTTCAAGATATCTAAACCACCAATTTCAAAAATCCCCAAATCTCAAAATTGGCCTAAACCAATTTATCTAAATTCAATATCATAAAACACAATTTCTTCAAAATTGATTTCATATATCACCAATTCATAATATTTTCCATGATTCTACACTAACAATTTCCAAAAACCCCAAATTATGAAATTTGGGCATAATCCCAATTAAATTTTCATCCAAAATTAAACACAACCTAAGGCATATACATCAAAATTGACTTCATATCTCACATACCCATATCATTTTTCATGTTTCTCAACCAAAAATTCATCAAAAACTCAAAGCTTAAATTTTTCTCTTACCTCTTTTCTTCTTCATTTTCGAAATTTCTGCAAAACCCATGGGAAGCTTTCCTCATTTTCCTTCTTTTCCTCTTGAGATAGGCACGAAAATCATCTTGAAACCCTAAAATTTTTGAAATCTCCAAGCTTTTCTTCTTCTTCCTTCTCCACGGCAATCTCCTTTCATTTTCTCTTCTTATTTCTTCTTCTTTTCTTTATCATCATCGTGCTCTACTCTTTTTATTTCTCTTCTTTAATTTTCTAGACTCTTCCAACAAAACTCATCCCATTGCTTGATGCCATGTTATTTAAAATTTGATTAAAAGACCAAAATGCCCTTACATTTACCTTATGCCATTCTCACTTGCGGGTTTGATTCGCACTATCGAGTTGAATGAATTTGTTAAAACTTCCTTCTAGAGCAATGTTACTCTAAATCATACGAATCCAATGCCATTGACCGCGCTCAATTTGGATCATTACACCAAAAGTTATGCGCAAAACAGTTCGGGTATATCCATATTCTAACACATTTTCCATGTACGATTATTTCCATCCAGAAATTTACATTCTTAATACCAGAATTGAAACTCGATGTCTTCATAACAATTGTATCCTTATGTCTCTAGTTTAATTCAAATTAAGAATCGTCTCATTTCAATTCCCAGATCGAAAGTTATGCTCAAAATACTCTCAGATGTTCCCAATCCAAAAACTACACACAAATCCGAACTTCCATTCATAATTTGAAGGTCTTAGGGGCAAAATTGACATTTCATTTGTTCATATGATTTGTATCCCCTTGTCTTAATTTTATTTCACCTTAATAATCGCTTCAATCGGATCTCTGTAGATCCCGAATTTCTTAAAATACTGAACTATGTTCGGAAAATTTCCCAACTCACTTTGATTAAATTAATCACCATTAATTTAATCTCATAAAATTACAAATTTCCTATAAGGATGTAGGAAATTGTCTTAGGAATCCAACGCCGCAAGAATCAACTCAATCGGATGTCGGACGGAAAAGATATGAGCAAAATAGTGAACAAAGGTCGGATTGGAGGGAATAACAAACAAGAAAAATCAAAACGGCGTCGTATTGGGGAAATAAAAACGGCGTCGCACAAGAAGAAACGGCGCGCGTTGGGCGAGGCGAGGGTGAGGTCGCCCTGGCGACGCTCACCGGACGCTCGCCATCGCTATGGCGATGCGTCGCCCTAGCGACGGGGATGCATCAATTTCAATTTTTTTAAAAAAACCTACTTAAATATGAAACTTCCAACCTTAATAACTCTTAATCCCGAACTCCAATTTCGACAAACTTAGTCTCTATAGAAAGCTTGAGGGAAGCTCTACATCTTCCATGAAGTACATAAAACTCAATTCGACTCCTAAGGGAGTCCATTTTCTGGTCAAACGTTCTGTCCTCTAATAATCATGCTAAAACCACAACATAAACTTGTAAAAATCATAACTTATTATTCCTTGATCGAAAAATTCCATACTTTATATTGAAATAAAGATCAAAGCAAATCCTTCAATTTTCATGAAGAACATCAAAGCTCAATTAACCTCTAACTAGGTTAATTTCTCAGTCAAAGTTTCAGCCATAATAAAAGTCAACCTATACACACTTAAACTTTGACTGATCATAACTTTCACTCTTGATATCGAAAAATTGCAAACTTTATGGCTACAGAAAGCTCTTAACATAATCTACAAGTTTCATGTAGATCATTTTATCAAATTTTGCCTAGATCAAAAGTCAACTTTCAAAGGCCAAAAAGTCAACTATTTCACAATTTGTCATCTTCTCACACTTTTTCTCTTTATTTCTTGATTTTCAACTCAATTTCAATCAACTCATCCACTTTTGAATATTTCTTATTTTTACGTCAAAATCGGGGTCCAACATTTCTCCCACTCTTAAAAGAATTTCGTCCTCGAAATTCATACTTACTTAAACTCCAAGTAACTCATTCTTGCATAAATTTCTTTCTAAACAAAGATCATCAAGCATTTTCTTACTAATTTCTTTCCAAAACTCATAATCAATCACCTTTTTTTTATCTAATTTACTCATAATACATATTCTCAATCTCTTCACAATTTTCACTTCCTTAAATCACACACCACTCATATCATATCAAAACACTATATTCATAACTCACTGTTTCTACACTTATGGACACAAGTCAATGATCCATTTCTTAAGAACCCTAATATGGTTCAATCATCGTTTAATCTTTCTCATTATGTCATCATTCTTTCATCTATATCAATTCATCACAATTTTGCAAGAAATTCTAATCTTAAGTTCCTCAACACATTCCAAAAATCAATCATATTCTTAACACCCAAATCGAACCAATCACTTGAATTCGTCAAATAGCGCATGCACATCAATTTCAAATTTCTAAAGACAATCATACTTCTTTCTTCAAAATCAAATGATCACTTAGCATATCTTCACTAATTCAACCTTATCCTCACGCACTCTTATCAATCTTATATGCCCAGTTAAGATCCTAATACTGGGCTCTGATACCCAGTTGATTACAGTGTTGTGATCGAGCGCATAAATCATTTTATCCTCACGCACTCTTATCATTTTATCAAATTTTGCCTAAATCATTTTATCAAATTTTGCCTAAATCAAAAGTCAACTTTCAAATGCCAAAAAGTCAACTATTTCACAATTTTTCATCTTCTCACACTTTTTCTCTTTATTTCTTGATTTTCAACTCAATTTCAATCAACTCATCCACTTTTGAATATTTTTTATTTTTACTTCAAAATCGGGGTCCAACATAACATCATTAAAAATCCATCCAAAAACACACAATTCAACATAACATCTCATCCATTAGCTTCTAATTCCTCATTTACCAATTATCAATCCATCAAAGAAGTAATATACCCATCTAGTCAAAGTTCAACTTCATGCACTTGTTGCACAAGATGGTACAATCATGCATTTAACTAACATAGAATATAAGCTTACCTAATCAAGCCTTCAATGTTCCAATTCTTCACCTAATACACCAATCCTCTACTTTTCCACACCATACACAACATCACCATCAACTTGAGCTTAGGTTTGCCCCCTTTTTCTTTGTGAGCAAAGGAAGAGGAAGCAAGTAGAAGAAAGGAGAAAAGATGAGCATGAAATTTCAAAGTGGCAAATAAGGAGGAATGTTGGACCCCACCCCCTACACCTGGGCTAATTATTCCCACCCAGCGTGTGTTTGCGGGTTATACCACGGCGGGTGTTTGCGGGTTATACCGCGGCATCCAACTTAATCAGTACTGTCCTCTTTGGTCAAGGGTGAGGCCACGACTCGAACCCTTGACCTCAAGGTTTTATAGCTTCCACATGCTCGCCTCTTACCATTTGGCTAACTTTAGCCAAATGGTAAGCTTTATGTGTAGCAAAGTTCTAGTGATCTTGAGTTATGAAGTCTTGTTGAAACCTGAATGAAATAAGTGTGTGAAATGAATCCAACATTAAAAGCGCAGTTGGACCCCACCCCCCTTTGGGCTAATATTTCCCACCAGCGTGTGTTCTGCAGTTATACCACGGCGGGTGTTTGCGGGTTATACATGGCATCCAACTTAATCGATCTTGTCCTCTTTGGTCGAGGTGAGGCCACGACTCGACCACCCTCAAACATTCCACAGCGCCTTTAATGTTGGACCCCACCCCCACACTGGCTAATATTTCCCACCATTTGGCTTATACCACTTGTTTGCATGTTATACCGCATCCAACTTAATCAAGATCGCCCCTTTGGTCAAGGGTGAGGCCACGACTCAACCTCGACCTCAAAGTTTTATACTTCCACATGCCGCCTCTTTGGCTAAGTTTTATCAGTTGATCCACTTAATCGATCTTGTCCTCTTTGGTGAGGTGAGGCCACTTCGAACCACTTGACCTCAACTCGGTTTATAGCTTCCACATGCTGCTTCAACCATTTGGCTAAGTTAGCCAAATGGTTAGAGGCTAGCATGGAAGCTATAATTCGAGGTCAAGGTTCGAGTCGTGGCCTCACCTGACCAAAGAGGACAAGATCGATTGTTGGATGTCACAGATAACCCGCAAACACCCGCCGTGGTATAACCCGCAAACACACGCTGGGTGGGAAATATTAGCCCAGGTGTGGGGGGTGGGGTCCAACAAGGAAGCTACGAGAATGAAGGGGAAGAGAGCATGAAGACACAACTCAATTTGGCCTTTGGATTTGCAAGTGTCGTGGATGAATGGGGGACACAAGCATTAAATGAATGTGAGATGTGTCATAGGACACTTGGCATTACATAAGAAAAAGACAAAAAATTCATATAATATTATTTAAGAAGAAACCCATCCAATGGCTAATTAATCCATCCCAAGGCTCTAATTCCCAAATCCAAAATAATGTATCTAATATTCTAGTGCCATTGGACAGAAATTTTCGATACCGAAAACCAGTCGGTTCGCCACTTGGCGATTTTTTCGGTCTGAAAAATTTCAGAAAAATTCCTAAAATTTCCTTAAAATATAAAACACACAAAAATTCACTCTAATAAATTTTTCAAACACAATTTTCACATTATTCACAATAAAATTCTGTTTAGGCCCAAATACCGGGAAATATCATGAATGCATGTACAGTTATTTTTCATGTGCAAAAATTCACTGTTCACAAATACCAGTATGCATGAAAATGCCAAATCAGTCCTAATCACTCTCATCCCTGACCAAATTACTATTTTACCCTTCCCGTCGGGGTGGGATGTTACAATATATCTTTCCTCACCATGATCAATCTCATACCCTCCTTCTCCATTATGATATATTGAGCAATGTTGGCATTCTTATCAATAGATTCCTATATTCTTGGCCCCAAATTTCCTTTCCACTTCATAGCCTCTTTTCTTTTCCTTACAATTCTTTTCATCATTTCTCTTCTAATGTGTTCAAACAACCCTAAAATTGACAACTTTCTTGCATCAAACAGAGTCTTATTGAATACCTCACATAAGTTGTTGTCAACCAACTCAATCATAGAGTCTTCCGTGTGGAATTCCCTACACCAATGTTGAATTGGTGTATAGCTCTCGATATCTTCTGCTTCCCTTTCCTTTTTAGCTCTTATCTTTTGTAGATTTTCTTCAAACTCCCTTACTACATATGATTTTGCAATCTTCCAAAAGTGGTCCTTCATCTCTTTCCCTTTATGCCCTCTTCCTTACCAATTTACATAAACATGTCGAGCACAAAATCTGTGCTCAACATATGGACACAAATTTGTAATGACTTTATCAAGTCCCTACAAGGAAAAACCTAACCATTTTAGTAGCAAAATCATTAACATTTAAGTTTATTTAATCACAATTGTAGTAGGCACATAAATAGTACAAATATATAAGTAAAATAAATTATGTGAATAGCTTTTATTATTTTTTGGTCCGTCATTATAGTTCAACCAATTATAGAGCCAAAGTGAGGTAAATCTTCTTACAGTCTTTCAATGTACCACTTCCTAGTGAAAATAATTTGATCTTCAACTACAACCCAAGCAACAAGAAACATTTGATTGTTTCTATCTCTTCCCACAGGACATAGCAGTTCACCGTTAGTGATGATCTTAAGCCAACATCCATTTAGGCCATGATAATGCATGTATCCATGCCTAAACTTGTGTTTAATATCTTCTAAACATATATACATTCTTTCAAAAATAGGTGAAGATGTTTGGATTGGCATTTGACATAGTCATTTGAATTGTTCTACCTAGGTTGGTCTACCTAATTACTTCAAACATAAGATCGAAGTTTCCTAAACTCCTCTTCAATGTTGGTTACAACACTATCTAATATTTTTTTCTTTGCTCTTCTGACTAGACACATACATACTTCAACACCAAAACAATCCTTCATATAAACTTTAATATCCTCATTCTTCATAAATGACTGCTTTTTAAGCTTATCCATCAATAACTCAGATAAGATGTAGGTATTCATCCTAGGATTTGTATAAATCCTATAAGTGTCATAAGTGTCCCAGAATTTCCTACATTGAAATGACTACAACTTCCTATGAAATGCTCCATCTATTTATAGATTTACCTTGGAAAAATTTGGGTTTATTTTTAGTAAACATCATAGCTGTTGGGCCCCGATTCATTTTAAACTTGTTTTCTTTATTTTGAGGTTTAGATTGATAAATTCCTTTTAGTTAGAATTATTTGAGATTTTAGTGTTTAGTTAATGTTTATAAATTGAAAGGATTTAGTTAAAATTAGAAATTTAAGAAATTCTTAGAAATTAAAGGCATAAGTTGGTGTAGGATTAATTTAGGAAGTTGCTTGGGTTTTTAAGGCTTAAGGATTAGAAAAAGGGCTTTTAGCCCATTTAAATGCCATTAAACCAATAATAAAGGAAATCAAATGAAGGGGCTTGAATGAATAAGTGTAAGAAACGAAATTGCAAGGAAGGTTTTATAACCTATTAAAACTACGTAGTTTTAGTGTAGGTTATAAGTTAAAACAAAGCTTCCCTAAGGCTTTTACAAGAGATATACGAAACTTACTTAGAAAAGAGAAAGAGGAGACTTTCGGTGGAGATAAGAAGAAGAAGAAGAAGAAGAAGAAGAAGAAGAAGAAGAAGAAAAAGTAAGAGCTTTGTCTTATTTTTGCTTTAGAAAAGGGAACTAGAGTGATCTTTAAGAAGAAAGAGGAAGAGGAAGAGTTTAATCTTTCCTTGGAAGCAAAAAGAGAATTTCGTGGGTTTCATATAGGTAAGAGAAATTTTGAAAATTTTGAAGTATATTGGGTTTGAGTTGTGTTATGGAAGTTAGAAAAATGAGTTTTTATGCAGGTTGATGTGTTGAATTGAAGATTTTGGCTAGAGCATTTTTAGGGAAAGTGCTGTCCAATTTTTCCCAAATTGGACAACAACTTGTTTTGAGTTTTAGACTAAACTAAAGGGAGATTTTCAGTGATATGCCTTCTGGAAGATTGTAGTTCATGATTAGAGCTTTCCAATGACATAAAGTTTGTCACATTTGGACTTAAAAAGAAAAAGTTATGAGAAGTGAAAGGTTTCAGCTACTGTTGATGAAAGTTACAGTTTGGCAGTCCCTTTGGATGGGTTTTTCACCCTCTTAGAGACAGTTTCAAGTTTTGCTTTCTTCATAGAAAATGTAGGTTGTCTTTCTAGCTTTAAAATGAGGTATAATTTGAAATTATTGGAGTTAGGAATAAAAAGATATGAGGTTGGGAATGTTGACAGTTACTATTCATTGAGCTAAGTTACTGTTCCATTGATTTTCATTTAGGCTGAAACTTTGAGATTAGTTTTACCTCTTTAAATGATTGGATTGATTTTTACTTCCTTCATTAAACTTGTAGGTCATCTTCTTATCTTTCCAATGAGGTAAAATGTGTCATTTTTAGACTTGTGTGCTAAAAGATATGAATTCTCAAATTTATGGCATTGTGTAGGGAAATTGAAATTTTAATAGCAGCAACTTTGAAGCAATTTATCACACTCTTAATGGCTAAATTAGTTTTTGAATCCTTCTAGGAAGTTGTAGAGCTTCCCTTTATCTTTCTATTGACACTAAATTTACAAAATTTCGATTTCGGGGTGAAAAGTTAGACTTATTCAAAATTAGAAGGTTATTTCAGATTAAAAAAAATTGATATGAATTAGAATCCTCAGATTTTCAAGAATGAGTGTGAGGAATCCTCGCACTCAGCAGTATTCCTCACACTCAGCTGCTGAGTGCGAGGAGCGCACTCTGCTGAGTGTGACTGTGAGTGTCGCACTCAGTAGGGTGAGACACTGTTTATTTAAAAGAATTTTTTAAATATTAATTTCTGATTTTTCAAAAATGAGAAATAAAGCCTTTTTTCTTATTTCCTTTGTCTTTCCTCTGTTTGACCTCCGATTTTTACGATTTCCGAAGCATTAGGTTTTTAAAAAAATTTTATACCCCTTTTTAGTAAAATGCGAGTGTCGGGTTTTGGTTGGACTTTACGGATAATATTGAAGAGAGTCAATTACGTGACGGTTTTGAATGTAATTCTGTTTTCGGGCATTTTTGAGAGCTATAAAGATCCGATTAAGGCGATTTCTGATTCTAATTGACCTAGAGATATGAAATTTTATTTTAGCTTAGGTTTCGGATTTAGTTAAGGGCCCTAAGCAGATAAATTTTATTGGGAGATAATTAGGGTGAATTTATTAAGTTTTGTTCGGATGACGTTAAATTAAGTTCGATTTGAGGTTTCTTTCGTGGTGAGGAATCCCTCCCTCGTGAGATGCACGTCCAGATGTCACGTAGGACGTCAGGCACGCGACTTACCGGGGAGGGATTCCAACACTTATGGTATTAAAGCTTTCGGTTTAGGTCTGGGTTGAAGGAGAAATTTTAGGGTTTTTGTGGACTTTTTGAAAGTGACTTATGTGGATTGTGTGCATAAATTGTATTATTTTAAATTGTTTTAAATGATTTTAAATGTTGATTTTGCATGATTTTGCATGAATTAAAGTGTTTAAGATACTTTGAAAAATTGTTTTTGCATGAAATAAAGTTTTTCATTGGTTTTATTCTGAAGGAGTATTATGCCACGTCGGGGTAGAACTCGAGGGACTCGGTCTCGCTCAAGCTCTCGCCAGGGGAGCACAGATGGGTCTCACGTCCCACAAGCTGCAGGGACACATTCTGCTTCTGGCCCCGTGGCACCTAGTGTGCAACCTGAGGAGCCTCCTCCTCCTCCTCCTCCTACTATGCTTGCTATGGATCCCCAGTTTTTACAGGCTCTGGCCCAAGCTTTAACCCATGCCTTAGGCCAGGGATCTCAGGCTCCTGTGCCAGTTTCTGACGTTAGGGGTGGACAGTTTGATAAACTGAGGAAGTTTGGAGCGGTGGACGTTCATGGTACCACCAATCCTGAAGAAGCAGAATCTTGGTTGAAGAGGACAGAGAGAGTCCTGGTTCATATGAAATGTTCAGATGAGGATAAGCTGGAGTATGCTGTCAGTTTATTGCAGGGCGATGCTCTTCACTGGTGGGAGTCAGTCCCTCAGAGTCAGGCTATACCACCAGTGCTTTCATGGAGAGATTTTGGAGAATTATTCAGAAAGAAGTATCTTTCCCGGGTCTACACGCAGGACAAGGCCAGGGAGTTTCTCAATTTGACTCAAAGGGAGATGTCTGTTAGCGAGTATGAGCTGAGATTCACCCAATTATCTTGTTATGCAGCTCATATTGTGGCCAGTGAGGAAGACAAGTGCAGAAAGTTTGAGGGAGGCCTCCACTTGGGCATCAAAGAGAAGGTAATACTTCATAATTTCAGTGATTATCAGTAGCTAGTGGATGCTGCACTCCAGGCTGAGAAGCTGGAGAACCTTAGGCAGGAGGTGAGCAGGAAGAGAAAGAGTAGAGAGCAGTCTTTCAGGAGAGGGGGTAGTGTACAATTAGCTGAAAGGGGTGGAAAGAGTGCCCGGATTCAGAGTCAGGGTGCCAGTAGTGCCCCTCAGGAGAGCAAGCAGATCAGGACAGGGTCTGTATAGGCTTCCTCAGTGGGAGGAAACAGCAGAACTGAGAGAAGCAGGATCCAGACTCCTCCGTGTGAGCACTGTGGACACCCGCATCGGGGAGAATGTCACAGGTTGTCGGGTGCCTGCTTTAAGTGTGGGGAGAAGGGTCACAGAATTAGAGACTGTCCTCAGATGATCAGAGGGGAAGGATCTCAGCCTCAGGCTCAGAGGAGAGCAGAGACATTGGGGACCAGACCAGCTGCTGGAGTAAGCAGTTTTGGGTTAGTGAGGAGGCCCAATCCTCCAGGGAGACCGAGAGGGCAAGCACAGGCTCGGGTGTTTGCTATGACTCGAGAGGAGGCTGCAGCCGCACCGGAGGTTGTTACTGGTATGGCTCAGCTTTTTCATTCTGATGTATATGTACTCTTTGATTCTGGTTCCACGCATTCCTATGTCTCTGCAAGTATGATATTGTCTGGTATGCAATCGCTCATTAGATGATTTCACCTTGTTAGTACTCCGTTAGGGAGGAATGTTATTGTGAGCTGGATCTTTCGAGATTGTGAGCTTGTGATCGATGGATCTAGTTTGGTAGTGGATTTGCTACCTCTAGATCTGAAGGGGTTAGATGTGATCGTTGGAATGGATGTGATGGAGAAATATAAGGCGAAGTTGGATTGCGGGTGAAAGGAAGTGAAATTTGATCTGGGAGAGGGTCATAAAATAGTTTTAAGAGGAGATAGGAAGTTGACACCGCCAAGGCTTGTTTAAGCTTTATTAGCTGATAGACTGATGGGAAGAGGCTGTGAGGCTTTCTTGGCGTGTGTAGTGGACACCAGCCCACAGGAGAGCAGGGTGGAGGATATTCCCATTATGAGGGAATTTCCTGATGTGTTTCTTGAGGAGTTGCCCGGTTTGCCACCAGAGAGGGAGATTGAGTTTGCCATTGATTTGGCTCCCGGGACAGCTCCTATTTTTATTCCACCTTACAGGATGGCTCCAGCTGAGCTGAAAGAGCTTAAGGAACAATTGGAGGATCTTTTAGAGAAGGGGTTTATTAGGCCGAGTACTTCACCTTGGGGAGCACCGGTCTTATTTGTTAAGAAGAAAGATGGAACTTGGAGGATGTGCATTGACTACAGGAGAATAAATAAGGTGACAGTGAAGAACCAGTATCCTCTGCCTCGGATAGATGATTTGTTTGATCAGCTGCAGGGGGCAACGGTCTTCTCTAAGATCGATCTTAGGTCTGGCTACCATCAACTCATGATTAAGGAGTCAGATGTGAGCAAGACAGCCTTCAGGACACGGTATGGCCATTATGAATTTCTGGTTATGCCTTTTGGATTGACCAATCCTCCTGCTGCTTTTATGGATCTGATGAACAGGGTCTTTAAGGAGTTTTTGGATCAGTTTGTTATCGTGTTCATCGATGACATTCTAATATATTCCAGGAGTGAGGGAGAACATGAGGAGAACTTGAGAATTGTATTGCAGAGATTGAGGGAGAGAGAGTTGTATGCCAAGTTCACTAAATGTGAATTTTGGCTTCGTGAAGTAGTCTTCCTTGGTCACATTGTTTATGAGAAGGGCGTGTATGTGGATCCTAAAAAGATTGAAGTTGTGGTGAATTGGCATGATCCGACTACAGTGACAGAGGTGAGGAGCTTTCTGGGTTTAGCAGGTTATTACAGGAGATTTGTGGAGGGTTTCTCGATGATTGCTGCTCCTTTGACCAAATTGTTGAGAAAGAACCAGAAGTTTGTCTGGAGTGATGAGTGCCAGCAGAGTTTTGAGGAGCTCAAGCACAGATTGACTAGTGCTCCAGTTCTGGCTTTACCCACAGGAGAGGGGAGTTATACTGTGTATAGTGGTGCTTCCAGAAAGGGGTTGGGATGTGTGTTGATACAGGAAGATAAGGTGATAGCATATGCCTCACGGCAGCTTAAGCTTTATGAGGTGAACTATCCGACCCATGATCTGGAGTTAGCAGTTGTGATCTTTGCCTTGAAGATCTGGAGGCATTATCTGTATGTAGTGCAAACCAGGATCTTTACAGATCATAAGAGTCTCAAATACTTGTTGAGTCAGAAGGAGCTGAATTTGAGACAGAGGAGATGGATTGAGCTGCTCAAGGATTATGACCTGTTGATTGAGTATCATCCAGGTAAGGCCAATGTTGTTGCAGATGCTTTGAGTAGGAAGTCTTCCATAGCATATGTGCAGATAGTCTATCTGCCGCTATTGGAAGAGATGGCCAAGCTCAGGATCAGTTTGAAGCAGGAGGAATCTGATTGCATGGTTGCTACATTTCGGGTGAGACTGATCCTTAGAGAAAAGGTGAGAGAATTGTAGGTTCAGGATCCCGAATTGAGTAAGCTGCGGGAAGAGGTGCAGAGTGGTAAGAAGTCCAGTATGGTGTTGAGTGATGATGGACTCCTGATAGTCAGGAATAGGCTCTGTATTCCTAATATCAAGGAGGTAAAAGATGAGATTCTGGATGAGGCGCTTAATGCACCTTATGCTATGCACCCAGGCAGCACCAGGATGTACAGGGATCTCAGGGAACATTTCTGGTGAAGAGGTATGAAGAAGGATGTGGCCGAGTATGTGAGTAAGTGTCTGGTGTGTCAGCAAGTCAAGGCTGAGCATCAGGCACCTTCAGGCCAGTTGAGGCCATTATCCATTCCTGAGTGGAAATGACAGAGAGTCACTATGGATTTTCTGATAGGGTTACCCAGGACCAGTAAGAGGCATGATGCCATATGGGTGATTGTGGATAGATTGATGAAATCAACCCATTTTTTGGCAATCAGACAGACAGATCCTCTGCATGTGCTAGCTAAGAAGTACATTGACGAGGTTGTGAGATTGCATGGGATCCCGGATTCGATTGTATCTGATCGGGACTCTCGCTTTACTTCGAGATTTTGGGGCAGTTTGCAGGAGGCTATGGGCATTAAGTTGAGTTTCAGCACTGCTTTCCATCCTTAGACCGATGGTCGGTCTGAGAGGACCATTCGGACTCTTGAGGGAATGCTCAGGGCTTGTGTGATGGATTTTAGAGGAGCTTGGGATGAGCACTTGCCCTTGATCAAATTTGCATATAATAATTCGTATCATTTGAGCATTCAGATGGCTCCTTATAAGGCTCTGTATGGGAGCAGATGTAGGACTCCAGTGTGTTGGGATGCAAAGGGAGACAGGAAACTCTTGGGTCCATAATTAATACAGATGACCATTGATAAGGTCAATTTGATAAAGCACAGGCTGAAGGCAGCTCAGGACAGGATGAAGAGTTATGAAGATGCTCATAGGAAAGAGATGGAGTATGAGGTCGGTGAGAAGGTGTTTCTTAAGACTTCTCCTTGGAAAGGGATTTTGAGATTTGGGAGAAAGGGTAAGTTGAGTCCGAGGTATGTGGGGCCTTATGAGATTCTGGAGAGGATTGGTCCGTTGGCTTATAGGTTAGCATTGCCTCCTGAATTATCCCAGATTCATGACATTTTTCATGTCTCTATGCTGAGGAGATATCGATCAGATCCCTCCCATGTCATTTAAGCTGATGAAGTTCAATTGAGTGATGATTTGAGTTATGAAGAGCTTCCAGTGCAGATCTTGGATACTAAAGAAAAGGTTCTTAGGAACAAGACTGTGCAGTTGGTAAAAGTCTTATGGAGGAATCATTCAGTGGAAGAGGCCACGTGGGAGCCATTGGAAGCTATGAAGGAGAAGTATCCCCATCTCTTCAGTGATTCAGGTACGAATTTCGAGGATGAAATTCTTTTAAGGGGGGGGAGAAATGTTGAGCCCCGATTCGCTTTAAGCTTGTTTTCTTTATTTTGAGGTTTAGATTGATAAATTCCTTTTAGTTAGAATTATTTGAGATTTTAGTGTTTAGTTAATGTTTATAAATTGAAAGGATTTAGTTAAAATTAGAATTTTAAGAAATTTTAGAAATTAAAGGCATAAGTTGGTGTAGGATTAATTTAGGAAGTTGCTTGGGTTTTAAGGCTTATGATTAGAAAATGGGCTTTTAGCCCATTTAAATGCCATTAAACCAATAATAAAGGAAATCAAATGAAGGGCTTGAATGAATAAGTGTAAGAAACGAAATTGCAAGGAAGGTTTTATAACCTATTAAAACTACGTAGTTTTAGTGTAGGTTATAAGTTAAAACAAAGCTTCCCTAAGGCTTTTACAAGAGATATACGAAACTTACATAGAAAAGAGAAAGAGGAGACTTTCGGTGGAGATAAGAAGAAGAAGAAGAAGAAGAAGAAGAAGAAGAAGAAGAAGAAGAAGAAGAAAAAAGTAAGAGCTTTGTCTTATTTTTGCTTTAGAAAAGGGAACTAGAGTGATCTTCAAGAAGAAAGAGGAAAAGGAAGAGTTTAATCTTTCCTTGGAAGCAAAAAGAGAATTTCGTGGGTTTCATATAGGTAAGAGAAATTTTGAAAATTTTGAAGTATATTGGGTTTGAGTTGTGTTATGGAAGTTAGAAAAATGAGTTTTTATGCAGGTTGATGTGTTGGGTTGAAGATTTTGGCTAGAGCATTTTTAGGGGAAGTGCTGTCCAATTTTTCCCAAATTGGACAGCAAATTTTTTTGAGTTTTAGAGTAATTTAAAGTGAGATTTTCAGTGAGATGCCTCTAGAAGATTGTAGTGCTTAGAGCTTTCCAATGACATAAAGTTTGTCACATTCGGACTTAAAATGAAAAAGTTATGAGAAGTGAAAGGTTTCACCATCGTTGATGAAAGTTACATTTATGGTCCCTTTGGATGGGTTTTTCACCCTCTTAGAGACAGTTTCAAGTTTTGCTTTTTTCATAGAAAATGTAGGTTGTCTTTCTAGCTTTAAAATGAGGTATAATTTGAAATTATTGGAGTTAGGAATAAAAAAATATGAGGTTGGGAATGTTGTCAGTTACTGTTCATTGAGCTAAGTTACTGTTCCATTGATTTTCATTTAGGCTGAAACTTTGAGAGTGGTTTTACCTCTTTAAATGATTGGATTGATTTTTACTTCCTTCATTAAACTTGTAGGTCATCTTCTTATCTTTCCAATGAGGTAAAATGTGTCATTTTTAGACTTGTGTGCTAAAAGATATGAATTCTCAAATTTATGGCATTGTGTAGGGAAATTGAAATTTTAATAGCAGCAACTTTGAAGCAATTTATCACACTCTTAATGGCTAAATTAGTTTTTGAATCCTTCTAGGAAGTTGTAGAGCTTCCCTTTATCTTTCTATTGACACTAAATTTATGAAATTTCGATTTTGGGGTGAAAAGTTAGACCTATTCAAAATTAGAAAGTTATTTCAGATTTTTTTTTTTAAAAAATTGATATGAATTCCTCGCACTCAGCAGCCGAGTGTGAGGAATCCTCGCACTCTGCTGAGTGCGACTGTGAGTGTCGCACTCAGCAGGGTGCGACATTGTTTATTTTTATTTTTTTTAAATATTAATTTCTGATTTTTCAAAAATGATAAATAAAGCCTTTTTTCTTATTTCCTTTATCTTTCCTCCGTTTGACCTCCGATTTTCACGATTTTCGAAGCATTGGGTTTTTTTAAAAATTTTATACCCCTTTTTAGTAAAATGCAAGTGTCGGGTTTTGATCGGATTTTACGGATAATATTGAAGAGAGTCAATTACGTGACAGTTTTGAATGTAATTCCGTTTTCGGGCGTTTTTGAGAGCTATAAAGATCCGATTGAGGCGATTTCTGATTCTAATTGACCTAGAGATATGAAATTTCATTTTAGCTTAGGTTTCGGATTTGGTTATGGGCCCAAAGAAGATAAATTTTATTGGGAGATAATTAGGGTGAATTTATTAAGTTTTTTTCGGATAACGTTAAATTAAGTTCAATTTGAGGTTTCTTTTGTGGTGAGGAATCCCTCCCTCGTGAGATGCGCATCCAGATGTCACGTAGGACGTCGGGCACGCAACTCACCGGGGCGGGGTTCCAATAATAGCCCTCTTTGTTTTGATGGATAACAGACTAACTGCATGCTTAAATTGCAAATGATTAGGAAAAAGCATCTCTAATTCAATGTAAGGCTCAACTGCATTTTCATCATAAATAGGGTATTTTCTTTTCCTTCTTGTCATATCATCTACCATATCATCTATGTCACTCGCAAGTTCCCCATATTCATCACTGTCATAATATTTAGAAGAAAAAAAACTACCTCTTCTTCATCATCTCCATCACTTTCATCTCTTGCATCATCTTCATGCTCTCCATTATCTTCATTGTGTTCATCCCCTTCCTCTAAATCCTCTTCACCATATTCATCCTCCATATTTGCATCATCTCCAACATATCCATCATCAACATTTGAGACATCATGTAAAATTTCTACATTCTCAACATTTTCATTATTACTATCAACATTACCTCCAAACCTTACATTATTGACATCCTCACCATTATCTCCAATTGCATTATCCTAATTAAGCTCATTATGTTCATCCCCAATCATTTCAACAGGGACCATATTCAATATAAATATCAATACCATCTTTAACCATCATTTCACTAACCATATGTAACACATTAGCATCATCTTGTACAACCCTCAAACTATTAGATAGTTCAAAACTAGGCATAAGATAACAAATCTTTTTCACATTATTATACCCACTTTTTTTAACATACATTAACCAATCAAAAATAGCTGAGTAAGTTAGGATCAAATTCAATTTCATCCACAAAACCACCCTCATAACTAAGATTACTAGCCATATTAATGAAACATCTAGCATGGTGAAAGCTCAGAATATCTCATCAAATGTCATTATGCTAAACTGTAATGACCAACCCCAGGAAAAGCAAGAGATAACGTAAGAATGGTGAAAAAAACACTGCAATTAAAGTGAGAAATTGAGGTATAGCACACGATGCTCAACACATTCATAATGATTTCATTTTCCAAGTAATTCTTTCCAAATATATGGTTTAAGAGGAATATATGGAACATTAAATAGAGTTACAATCATCATAGGAGATATGAAGAGTATAGTGAACTATTTATCATAAAAGTGGATGTGTATGGTGAAGGAATACATATAATGATTGTATAAGAGTGACAACCAATAAAATATGTTAGCAAAATGTTTTCAGATTGATACAAGCATTTCTTAGCATTGGTGACAGGCGTCAAATAATAGTTATATTATTAAGAAAGAAGGCACTTTTTGATTGAAACTAATCAGCATAGTCTAAATTATTTAATGGATTAGAAAATCATCACTTCTTTTAAGCTAACTTGGCTTCCTAATTTGATTGCTTTCCATTTCCCCATTCGCTATAAGAAGAGAAGTCATAATTCTACAATCGATTCATGATCTCGCAAGATAAGTTCTGAGTTATTTATCTTTTTTAGTATCGTAAGTGAAACTAAAATTGTTGCGACCCGATCCGGGAACCAGATCCCAACCGAAAAACGAAGAGAACGAAGGAAACGGAATCGAATGGAAACGAAAATTTCGTATCGAAATTGCGAATCGAATATAGAAATCGAAACGGAAGCATAACAAATGTGCTGAGGCAAAAAGAAACGAAGCGAAATCGATACTTAACAAATGTCCGACATCCGAGAACAAGAAGGAACACAGGATCACAATCGCGTTGGAAACCCTAAGACGTTCCAAAATTCGGTATAATTTTTTTTTCTTTTCTAATCTCATTTCTTACCTCATTAGTCAACCTCATTCAAATCACACAATCAAATTCCACTATTGGAAAATCATTCTCATGCAGAACTCTAAGTCTGATCATATTCTTACTTATTCATACAAATCTTAAATTACATGTTATTCTAATTTTATCGAAATTTCGGCAAAGATAATCTACGCTTTGATCCTAACCCAAACCTGCAAGGTTAGAGAAATACACTTCTAAAAGCCAAACAGATCTCAGAATCATCGGACTCTCCCATCCGGAATCCAAACACCAGCAAAACGCAAACCTAAATCTAATACTTCCATAATTCTCACTTCAATACCAAACTCATATACAAATTTCCAAATCATATACAATTTCTTACTCTCAAACATTCACCATAATCTTCATACATTCTAAAACATCATAATCACTTAATGGAAATTCAAACCATTTACAAAATATTCCAAATCTCAATATTTCCACAACCATACTAACGATGCAAAATGGACCATAAGTTTTCACATTCTTTCATCCGATCTCCGCTCAAACCCGAGATGGGGATGAAAGGGGTGAGCTCGAAGCTCGTGGATAACACATTTATAAATCGATAAATAAGCGGAAATCATTTTCACAAGCTTTTGCCAAAAGGCGTAGTTTTCAAACTTTTAACTTTCAAATATTTTCTCAAACCCTTTTCAATTTTCCAAACTTTACATATCAAATTTCTAAAATTTTCCGGTTAAAAACCCCTTTTCTTTTCTTTTTTCTTTTCTCAAAATTTTCTCATAAACATGAATGCAGCATCAAGAAACAAATCAAAACATATAACATATCATAATGGTGCAGTTCGGTCCAAGCAGAACGTCTCGTACATTCTCATAGCGGTCTGTCCCTGCGGTAATGGAATAGAACGTACTTACACTTTCTCAAAGCGGTCCAAAGGTAGCCGTGAAGGAGTCTGAATCGAGTCCGTGCCACTAGCGGGCAGCCGGGAGAAGGCTATACGAATAGAGATAGCGCTGACTCACCATGGGACCTGACCAAACCCACTTAATCACATAACTCAAAACTGAAACTTTCGGATTGCCCGAAGGCACAAATCGAAAACTTGATTTTCATACTACATATATTCACAGTTCCACATAATTCATACAATTCAAGCAAATCAAGCAATTCCATAAATTCAACAATTTGCATAATTTATCAATGCACTCATAACATATGATTTTTCAGAAATTTCTATGGATTTATCAAATCATTTCAAACAATGAATTTAAGCTTGTAATAATTTTTCAAAAATCATTTAAAAACGAATAAAGTACGAAAATCTTTTCTTTCACTTTCTTAAAATTTCGAAAAGTCATATATACTTACAAATCAAAATATAAATATGTTACCCACCTCGAATTGACGCTAATACTTTGTCCAAAGCATCGAATCTCCAAATTCCTTCTTCTTTCTTTAACTTAAAAATTCCCTAAGCCATAAATATCCAAATTCATTATCATAATTTGCATAATTCTCAAACCTAACTATAAGAAATTAATAAGCACCATATTTTCAAGCTTTCTAAAACCAGAATTTCTAAAAGCCCCAAAGTCCAAATTTGACCTAAACCGAACTAGTCAAATTCAATATCATAAATCACTTACTTAAATTAAACTTAGAAAACACCAATTCCATATAAATTCAAGCTATTTCAATCTCCAATTTTGAAAATCCCCAATTTTCAAAATTGGCCTAAACCAATACACTCAAATTCAATCTCATAAAACATAATTTCTTCAAAATTGATTCCATATTTCATCAATTCATGCTATTATTGATGATTCTACATCTTTAATTTACAAAATTTGGGAAAATCCCCAAATTTTAAAATTGGCCTAAACAAATTTATTTAAATTCAATACCATAAAATACAATTTCTTCAAAATTAACTTCATATTTCACAAACCCGTATCATTATCTATCATTCTACACCAAAATTTTACAAAATTCCTAATCACAAAATTAAGCCTAAACCTTAATCAAATTTCCATCCAAAATTAAACACAACCTAAAGCATATACATCAAAATTAACTTCATAAATCACATACCCAAGTCCTTTTCCACAATTTTAAACCAAAATTTCATCAAAAACTCAAAGTTCAAATTTTTCTCTTACCTCTTTTCTTCTTCATTTTCAAAATCTCTTGGTTCCCAAAGCAAGCTTCCTTCATTTTCCATCTTTTTCCTTTGAAACTAACTTAAAACTCATGCTTAAAACTTCAAAAAAATTCGAAAATGGAGAGCTCTCTCTTCTTTCTCCATATACGATGCTTCTTCTTTCTCCTCTTCTTCTTTTCTTCTTTCATTCTTCTAGAATTATCGATTTCTCTCTTCTCTTAAATTTCCAGACCTCTCTTAAACGACAACACTTCTTATAATGGTGCCATGTCATTTAAAATTTGATTAAAAGACCAAAATGCCCTTACATTTACCTTATGCCATTCTCACTTGCAGGTCTGATTCGCACTATCAAGTTGAAGGAATTTGTTAAAACTTCCTTCTAGAGAAATGTTCCTCTCAATCATACGAATCCAACGCCACCAACCGCACTCAATTCGGAGCACTACATCAAAAGTTATGCGCAAAAAAGTTCGGGAATATCCATATTCTAACACATTTTTCATATACAATTATTTCCGTCCAAAAGTTTACATTCTTAATCTCAGAATTGAAACTTGATGTCTTCATAACAATTGTAGCCTTATGTATCTAGTTTAATTCAAAACAAGAATTGCCTCATTTCGATTCCCAGATCAAAAGTTATGCTCAAAATACTCTCAGATGTTCCTAATCCAAACATTTCACACAAATCCGAACTTAAATTCAGAAATTAAAAGTCTTCGGGGCAAAATTGACATTTCATTTCTTCATATGATTTGTAGCCCCTTGTCTTATCTTTATTTCGCCTTAAGAATCGCCTCAATCGGATCTCTTCAGATCCCGAATTTCACAAAATACTGAACTATGTTCGGAAAATTTTCCCGACTAACTTTGATTAAATTAATCGCCATTAATTTAATCTCAAAAATTCACAAATTTCTATGAGGATGTAGATAATTGTCTTAGGAATCCAACGCCATAAGAATCAACTCAATCGGATGTCGGACGGAAAAGATGTGAGCAAAATAGAAAACAAAGGTCGAATTTGTGAAAGGAGGCTAACAAAGGAATCAAAACGGTGCCGTTTTGGAGAAACAAAACGGCGTCGCACCAAGCGAAAATGCCCGCGTGCTGCGCGTGGCGAGGGCGAGGTCGCCCTGGCGACGAGAGCTGGACGCTCGCCATCGCTACGGTGATGCGTCGCCCTAGCGACGGGGGGTACTTCATTTTCCTTTTTTTTTTTCACTTAAAATCCAAAACTTCTGAAATTCATAACTCTTAATCCCGAACTCCAATTTTGACAAACTTAATCTCTATAGAAAGCTTGAGGGAAGCTCTAAATCTTTCACGAAGGACATAAAACTCAAATCGACTCCTACTGAAGTCCATTTTTCGGTCAAAGATACTATCCTCTATACAAACTTGTAAAAATCATAACTTATTATTCCGAGATCGAAAAATTGCATACTTTATATCGAAATAAAGATCAAAACAAACCCTTCAATTTTCATGAAGAACATCAAAACTCAATTAACCTCTAACTAGGTTAATTTGTCAGTCAAAGTTTCAACCAAAATAAAAGTCAAACCCTATTAAACATAAACTTTGACTGATCATACCTTGAAAATTGAGAGCTCTCTCTTCTTTCTCCATATACGATGCTTCTTCTTTCTCCTCTTCTTCTTTTCTTCTTTCATTCTTCTAGAATTATCGATTTCTCTCTTCTTTTAAATTTCCAGACCTCTCTTAAACGGCAACACTTCTTATAATGGTGCCACGTCATTTAAAATTTGATTAAAAGACCAAAATGCCCTTACATTTACCTTATGTCATTCTCACATGCGGGTCTGATTCGCACTATCAAGTTGAAGGAATTTGTTAAAACTTCCTTCTATAGAAATGTTCCCCTCAATCATACGAATCCAACGCCACTGACCGCGCTCAATTCGGAGCACTACATCAAAAGTTATGCGCAAAACAGTTCAGGAATATCCATATTCTAACACATTTTTCTTATACGATTATTTCCGTCCAAAAGTTTACATTCTTAATCTCAGAATTGAAACTCGATTTCTTCATAACAATTTTAGTCTTATGTCTCTAGTTTAATTCAAAACAAGAATTGCCTCATTTCGATTCCCAGATCAAAAGTTATGCTCAAAATACTCTCAGATGTTCCTAATCCAAAAATTTCACACAAATCCGAACTTAAATTCAGAAATTGAAAGTCTTAGGGGCAAAATTGACATTTCATTTATTCATATGATTTGTAGCCCCTTGTCTTATATTTATTTTTCCCTAAGAATCGCCTCAATCGGATCTCTGCAGATCCCGAATTTCACAAAATACTGAACTATGTTCGGAAAATTTTAATGACTAAATTTGATTAAATTAATCGCCATTAATTTAATCTCAAAAATTCACAAATTTCTATGAGGATGTAGATAATTGTCTTAGAAATCCAACGCCGTAAGAATCAACTCAATCGAATGTCGGAAGGAAAAGATATGAGCAAAATAGTGAACAAAGGTCGAATTTGTGAAAGGAGGCTAACAAAGGAATCAAAACGGCGCCGTTTTGGAGAAACAAAAACGGCGTCGCACCAAGCGAAAACGCCCGCGTGCTGCACGTGGCGAGGGCGAGGTCACCCTGGCGACGCTCGCCATCGCTACGGCGATGCGTCGCCCTAGCGACGGGTGGTACTTCATTTTCCTTTTTTTTTCACTTAAAATCCAAAACTTCCGAAATTCATAACTCTTAATTCCGAACTCCAATTTTGACAAACTTAATCTCTATAGAAAGCTTGAGGGAAGCTCTAAATCTTTCACGAAGGACATAAAACTCAATTCGACTCCTACGGAAGTCCATTTTTCAGTCAAAGATACTATCGTCTATACAAACTTGTAAAAATCATAACTTATTATTCCGAGATCGAAAAATTGCATACTTTATATCGAAATAAAGAAAAAAAAAACCCTTCAATTTTTATGAAGAACATCAAAACTCAATTAACCTCTAACTAGGTTAATTTGTCAGTCAAAGTTTCAACCAAAATAAAAGTCAAACCCTATCAAACATAAACTTTGACTGATCATAACTTTCACTCCCGATATCTAAAAATTGCAAACTTTATGGCTACAGAAAGCTCTTAACATAATCTACAAGTTTCATGTAGATCATTTTATCAAATTTTACCTAAATCAAAAGTCAACTCTCAAAGTCAAACAGTCTCTCTCCAATAAGTCAAACTTTCTAAATTCTTCAAAATTTCACACTTTTTCTTTTTAATTCTTGCTATTTAACTTCATTTCAATCAACTCATCCACTTTCCTATCATAATCCATATAAATTCATTCAAATATTAAAGTCCTCAAAATTAAACAATTCATTTCTCATAAATTTTTCTTAAGTTCATCAAATTTCCTTAAATTCATTCTCATTCTCACCAATTCTTTCTCCATTTAAATTCATTTTAATATTTCTAATTTTCATCAAAAGTTCGGGGTCTAACAAAAATGCTTTAAGAGATAAAGGAAAACTGGAGAGGAGATGACTATATTCAATGTAAGGCTAACTTCAATTAGTCGAGAGGAGTATAAAGGAGCATCCTATACATATAGTACTGAAACCTTAAATTTGAAAAGATGATTAGTAATTGGTACGTAAGGGGCATTACATATTTAGGTCATATCTTTGTTAAGTAAGGGGCATTACATTTTTAGCTCATATCTTTGTTTCATACATAGTGACATTATGTACTAAACTCATATAATTGTTTCATGGAATAGCTCAGGTAGGTCATTCAGGTTAGTTAAGTATGTGTAAGAAGTTAAGTTTTTTTTTTCATAAGTTACAAAGGGATTTATATCAATACTTAAGGACTACAAAATATGCTCAAAGAATAAGTGTGAGAAAATGGATTCTCCTACTTTACTTCACTATGACCCATTCAAACTAAGTATGGTCTAACATCAACGTAGATTTTATAGAAGGTTTACGTTAATCACAAGGATATTTAGTAATATTTTCATTATTCCATCCATATATGGTTGTGCAAATTGCTAGAGAATGCACCTCCTATGATCTAACTAAATGATCTCACATAACTACTAACATGATGCTTTACAAACTTACCATTAATAAGTTAAATAGTTAAGTTATTATTAAAAGTTAGCAAGTTAACAATTTAAGTTGTAAAGGAGGAGATAGTTTGTCTTATAGTCTGCTTGCTAGAGCTCCAAGATGGATCTTAAAAGGAAGTTTATATGATGATTTTTCTATAGAGATATGTTTTTTGTAAATATTATTTACCTTTCTTTAATAGGCCTTTCCTTAATACATTCAGATATGATTTGTTAATTTTCCAAAAGCTCCATCTAGTCCTTGGAGGATAGCTTTGCAATGTTGTTGTATTTAACTTAACTGTGCTGAAACATAAAAATAAACATATGCTACATTATGCATAAGTTTAAAAGTCTTATCTAAAGTTAATTTAGGAATGTAAACACTTTGACAATTGTTTCTTAAGAATTGTAATATTAATGTGTTTGTATATAAGGGACAATAAGATGAATGAACTTTTCAAACTATAACCCTTTTTGCTTCTTGGGACTTTTGAAACTATAAAGAACTGAGACTTTTGTGATAAATGGAATGTAAATCCAAACCTTATCAAACTTTCAGTAAATTCATTTTTCATTAATAATCTTTCTAATATAGTGGAAAAATTTGACAAAAAAGAATCAAAATAGAATAAGACAAAATACAAAAGGAAAGTATAACAGTCCTTAGAAGGGGAATCCAATGATGGTATATATGATACTATCCTCACTGAGCAGAATTGTTAGACCCCAAACCTTTCTATTAAATGAGAAATTGTTGGCGATTATTCATGTGTAGAAAAAAAGGAAAATTCTTGAATTTGAAATAAAATGGCAAAAATGGTTTAGACACAAGATGGGTTATATGTGATATGTTGGAAGTTAAAAGCTAGAAAATGTATATATTCATTGAGTATACTTCAGTGTTTTAGCCATAACTTTTGCTCTAGTTACCCAAATGAGATTATTTTTGTTTTGGATTAAACTAGGGAGATAAGAATACAATTTATCTGATGAAATCAAGTTTTTATTCGGTCTCTAAAAATGTTAATTTTTGGATGGAAGTTGAGCACAGAATAATGTTTCAGTATAAGGACAGTCCGAATTGTATAGGGTATAACTTTTGGACTATGGAACGAAATTGAACGATTTTAATGTCATTGGAAAATTGAGAAAATGAGGAACATTTTTCTAGAAGGAAGTGTTGCCAAATTTCTTCAATTATATGATTAGAAAAAGGTCTTGGTTTTTGGAAGGAGTTAAGCATGATTTTAAATAATTTTGAGGTCTTACAAGATTAATTATTTTATTTAGAGTTAATTATTGTGTTAAGGTTGGTAGGATTTTAAAATATGGTTTAGTTGAATTAAGAAGTAAGAGTATGTATGTATTAGGGGCAAAATTGGCAAGCCACTTAAGCCATTTAAGTTGCAAGGCTTATATGTAAGGGCAAAGTGGTCATTGCTCACTCATTAATGGCAAGATTGTAAATAAAAAGTGGAGGCTTGTTTTTAAGAAAGGAGGAGCACGAAAATTAGAAGAAAAGAACAAAGAAAAGAGAGAAGAGAGGTGTTGGGCCCCAAATTTTTTTAATTGATGTCATTAAGCGTGAATTGTGTTGATTGTGTGATTCTGACTTAGTTTGATTAAATTGAAGATATTTATGGATAATTGAGGTTTATTTGAGTTTAGTATGATTTAAATGAGCATGAAAGGGGTACAAATGTGTGAGGGCATTTTGGGAAGATCACTTAAGTTGGTTAGATTAAGGCTTTATAAAGAGGCGGATGGTGGTCATTGTGCTTCCTTATAGGCTTAAGGAAAGAATTTAGAAAGAAGAAAGGGAAAGTGAAGTGAAAAAAGGAGAGGGAGTGTTGTGAGCTTGGAGAAGAGAAGAGAAAAATAAGGTTTTGCATTCCTAAGGGATTTCGACAGATTCGGGTAAGTTTAGCTTCTTTTAATCTTGTTGTAGTTAGATTAAACCTTAAGATAAGTTGAATATGTTAAAATCGGTTGTTGAAAGGTTTGGGGCAAATATGGTTAGAATCCTTGGGTTGATGAGTTTGTAACTGTTTTTAAGGTGTTCATGGGTTAGCAAAGTAGTATGGGACCTGAATCAAGGTTTAAGTGTGTTGCTTTTGTAAAAGGGAAGGATTGAGGTTGGAAAATGCTGGAAAAATCGGATTCGGAAACGTTCTCCAAACCCGCACGTCGCGACATGCTCATGAGCACGCTGCGATGTGCGAGGAAGGTGTGCACGTTGCATCGTAGGAATTTGTGTTCGTCGTGACGAGCACGGGCCGTTCGTCGCGACGAGCGTGGCCTTCGCCGCGACGAGCTTCCAGTTTCCAGCAAAGATGAATTTTGAGTATTTTGGGCATATCTTTTGCTATAGAAGTCCAAATGAGGTGATTTCTAAGTCGTTGTTGTAGCGCCCCCTCACCGTAGGGTACACATCGGGACGCCCGAAGGTCGCTTCGACACGTATCCCACGATAAAGGTGCTCTACCAGAAAATTCCACTAATAATCCACATGGCATCGCAATAATTAAAACCAAATATCAGAAATCAGTAACTTTTAAAATCCAAAATATCAATCTGATACAGTCATCCAGCAACAGAATAGACAAGTGTATCAGTCCCCTAAACAAAACCAAAAAGGAAACTGATACAAGCATCTATCCTAAGTCATCCTCAAAAGTCCAACCCAGCTGACTGACCTGTGTGCCATCGCTTCTCTTGCCAGCACGCTCGCACGGCAGGAAAAGACTGTCTCCAGAGCTAGGAATCTACTCTAATAGTCCTGAAAAATACGATGCAATTTTGGGTGAGTTTGCGAACTCAGTGAGAAACCATTATCGATGCTTCACTCAAATCATGCATTACGCAAATTGCATACAACACGGCACAGTAATATTCAATTAACAGTATTACATAACAATTTACAGTAGTCTATAACAGTTTGCAGTATCAAATAACAATTTACACTAACATATAACCATTTACGAGATCATATCACACTTTACAAGATATGCAACAGATTCACATAGCATGTAACAATTTGCAATCTCTCATGTCATTGCACAATTCAGTAAATTTGCAATTCAATCAGTCATGTGCCTACAATGCATATGAGACTCTTTTCCAGTTGTTCAGTGTTGTGCCCAAGTGCTTAGTCAGTATTTAGTGGGGGACGCGTTAGGGATTTCTCCCCTCGGGCTCGAGGCCCGGTCAGTAAAGTGTTCGAGCTCAAGGCTCTTTTCAGTGATAATAGCACTTGGGTCACATTCCATTATCTGATCATGCATTTATGCATGCAATGCAGTGTTCAGTAATTCAGTGTTCAGTAATCTACAGTGTACGGCTATAAAAGCCCAGTATTACATTCCTCAAGATTCACAAGAATCCAATCCAATACAAGAGTCCAATCCCATACAAGAGAAACATGTCATTCGATCATGTACATTTCAGTAATCATGCAATTTCACAGTGGCAAGTAATTCACATTGAGCATTTAGACAGTCAGGAATTTGAGAAACCAACTAGGTTACTCACTTGTAATTTCCGAGCTACTGCCTGAAAGTTCCAGCAATGTTCGTGGAATGACGATCCAATGACGCCTCTATAACAGTAAAATACAGTCCCATTACTAGATGCTCAATTAAAACGATTCAGTAATGCATATGACTCAGTAGAATTATGTACAATGCATGCTCACGATTTTTCCGGCGCTAAAACCCAATTTAGAACTCTTAGGCCCAATTTGATCTCTTCTCTTAATTGATCGACAATAATTGATCCAATCCTAAAATTCAGTTCAATTTTCTCAATTCGTACTTCCTATAACAGTTCCCTATTCATTGGATCAAAACCTCCATTAAAAACCTCAATTAAAACTCCAATTGTCTCAATTCAATATTTAGGTCACACTATGAACCATAATTGACCTTAATCTCAATAAATCAATACCAATTAAATTATATTCTAACTCCCATAATTATCCTCAATCGTAGACCTCTTTTCTTAGTTCACAATGAATCAAGAATCACCTCAATCGGAATTATGCCAATCAACTAAAATCAGTCCAATCGTAAAAGCCCAGAAAGCGGTTCGCCATGCGCAAGCTCCCAATTCCTCGCCACGACGCTCACTTTTGCCTCGACGCGCGATAATAATCATCCAGTCACAACGCTGGGTTCACTCGTCGCGGCGAGAAGCAATTGCTCGTCCGGGGGCGAGGCCACTCCGCAGACGTCAAGACGTGCGGGCGACTTCGTCTTCTCCGATCCGATTTTTCGCCATTTTTACACTTAAACCATCATTAACTCACTTCCAACTACCTTATCTAACTCATTGAATACCATAAATGCATCCAAAAACCATAAATAACAACATTAATGCCATTAAAACTTACTAATCAAAGATCAATTCACAAATTTCTCAAAAATCACCGTAACCCTAAAATCTTTCAAACTCAACGATAACCCACTCCAAATCCTTCTCAACCTTCATCAATCACAATAAACCAGTTAGGCTAGCACAATGAGACGAAAACCATAAGGAAGAATCGACGAATCTCACCAATGGGGAAGGAATCGATGAACGTCGTGGGAGAAGGAAGAGAAGAACGACAATGCCTTAGGAAAATCCCCAATTTCAAACCTAGCTATTTATAGACAAAGGTCTCCAACTCAGTTCAAATTTCAGTCTCAAAATTTCAATGGCTCAACATATTTATTTCCTAGCAGTATAACCCTAATTTTTCCATTGCCATTGAACAATTCTTTCAGTACTATACAGTCAATCGGTCAGTCACTCGAAAATTTCCAGTCCGGGCATTTTTGCCCGAATTCCTAGAAAATTTCCTATAAACCACTATCAATTGTCAATCACTCTTAGACTATTCTAAATCCATTATTTGAACCCAATTACTCCTAATTTCTCGATTGATCATGATTTAGTCAGTTCAGTCAGTTTCCAGTTCACAATCCAATCATACTCACAATCAAAATGTCGAAAAATCATGAATGCATGTACCTATGAATAAATGCATATGCAATAAGCCTGTTCCTCTATAATTAGAGGCCAGTAACATGCTCAATCAGTGAATGCAATGAAACCTATCAGTCTAACCCAATAATACCATAATACCCTTGCTAACAGTAACGGGATGTTACAATTCACCCCTCCTAATAAAAAATTTCGTCCTCGAAATTTAATACTTGTCCGATCAAATAAATGAGGATACTGACTCCTCATATGCTCCTCAGTCTCCTATGTAGCTTCCTCAGAAGAGTGGTTCTTCCAAAGGACTTTCACCAATGGAATCACCCTGTTATGTAACTGCTTGACCCGTGATCCAATAATCTGTACCGGCTCCTCAACATAGGTCAAATCACTGGCTACCTCAATCTCCTGAGCCGGAATCACATGCGTCGGGTCTGAACGGTACCGTCGGAGCATACTAACATTAAACACGTCATGCATCTGGGACATCTCACTCGTAGCATGCCAATCAGAAGCCAACGGTCCTATCCTCTCAAGGATCTCATACGGACCGATATACCGAGGGCTCAACTTGCCCTTACGGCCAAATCTCAGTACTCCTTTCTAAGGAGACACTCGAAGAAACACTCACACCTACATCAGATTCCATCTCTCGCCGATGCTGATCCACATAGCTTTTACGTTTATCCCGAGCCGCCTTAATGCGACTCTGATCAATCAGATTTTATCCATCGTGTCCCGAATCACCAGACCCTTAATCGATCTCATACCCTCTTCATCCCAATACAGTGGCGATCGACACGGCCTCCCATACAAGGCCTCATACGGTGCCATCCCAATACTACTCTGATACTGGTTATTATATGCAAACTCGATCAGTGCTAAATACTGATCCCATGATCCTTTGAACTCCAATACACACGCCCGAAGCATATCCTCAACAGTCTTAATCGTCCTCTCACTCTGTCCATCCATTTGAGGATGAAATGCAGTACTGAAGTTCAACCTCGTACCCATAGCAGTCTGTAGGCTCTTCCAGAACCTCGAAGTGAACCTGGGATCCCTGTCTGAGACTATCGACAATGGAACCCCATGCAACCGCACAATCTCTGTCACATACTTCTGGGCCAACTGATCGAGAGTATTGCTCTCCCTCACTGGCAAGAAGTGAGCCGATTTAGTCAATCGGTCCACTATGACCCAGATAGCATCATGCAGCCTCGGTGTCCTAGGCAATCCCATCACAAAATTCATGGTAATTCGCTCCCATTTCCACTCCAGAATGGGCAATGAATGCAACTTACCCACTGGAGCCTGGTGCTCAGCCTTAACCTGCTGGCACGTCAGACACCTGGACACATACTCCGCCACTTGGCTCTTCATACCAGGCCACCAAAAATGCTGTCTCAGAGTATTATACATCTTGGTCGTACCAGGATGCATAGCATAGGCAGCTACGTGTGCCTCCTCTAGGATCTCCCATCTCAAATCATCAACATCTGGCACACACAGTCTCTGTCCCATCCATAACGTCCCATCTCTCAACTCAAACTCTGAATCAGTACCTGCCTGGACTCTCTCAATCAGTCTCACTAACACTGGGTCTTGATCCTGAACTCTCTGGATCTTATCATGTAACATCGGCCTCAGCCTCAGAGTAGCAATCAAAGCTCCATCCTGACCTAAATCCATCTGTACATTAAGAGCTCTCAACTGAATCAGACCCAGTAACCTCGAAACCTGAACCTGAGCTGCACTACCATGCAACCTCCTACTCAGTGCATCGACCACCACATTGGCCTTCCCTGGATGATATTCAATCGTACAGTCATAGTCCTTCAGTAACTCTATCCATCTCCTCTGTCTCAGATTGAGCTCTCTCTGACTCAACAGATATCTGAGACTTTTATGATCAGTGAAGATCTGGAACGTCTCTCCATACTGATAGTGTCTCTAGATCTTCAAAGCAAATACAACTGCGGCCAACTCTAAGTCATGCACTGGATAATTCACCTCGTGAGACCTCAACTGTCTCGAGGCATACGTTAAAACTCTCTCATGCTGCATCAATACACATCCCAATCCCTGATGCGAGGCATCACTGTAAACCACAAAGCCTTCAGTCCCAGATGGAATGCCTAACACCGGTGCAGTAGTCAACCGATGTTTCAGCTCCTCAAAGCTCTTCTGGCACTCCTCAGACCATCTGAACGGTACATTCTTCCTCAATAGCTTCGTCAAAGGGGCGGAGATCAACGAAAACCCCTCGACGAACCTCCGGTAATATCTGGCCAATCCTAGGAAACTCCGCAACTCTGGCACACTCCTCAGAATCTCCCAACTCATAACTGCCTCTATCTTGTGAGGGTCCACCTGGATACCCTCACCGAACACCACGTGCCCCAGAAACACAATCTCATCAAGCCAGAATTCACACTTAGTGAATTTGGCGAACAACTGTCTCTCTCTCATGACCTGCAGAACAATCCTCAGGTGCTCAGCGTGCTCCTGTCTACTCCTCGGGTAAACCAGTATATCATCGATAAACACTATCACGAACCGATCCAGGTAGGGCTGAAATACTCTATTCATCAAGGCCATGAAGGCTGCCGAGGCATTAGTCAACCCAAACGGCATCACTAGGAACTCGAAATGCCCATACCTGCTCCTTAAAGCACTCTTAGTCACATCGGCCTCTACAATCCTCAGCTGATAATAACCTGATCTCAAATCCAATTTAGTGAACACCTGAGCTCCCTGCAACTGATGAAATAAATCGTCAATCCTAGGCAGTGGATACTTATTCTTCACTGTCACCCGATTCAACTGCTTATAATAAATACACAGTCTCAGCGTCCCGTCCTTCTTCTTCACAAACAGTACCGAAGCTCCCCATGGTGAAACACTCGATCTAATGAACCCCTTATCCAGTAGCTCCTGCAACTGAGCCTTAAGCTCTCTCAGTTCCACCGGTGCCATCCTATACGGAGGGATCGATATAGGGGTTGTACCGGGAACGAGATCAATCTCAAACTCGCCTCCCGCCAGCGGCAATCCCAGAACTCCTGAAACACATCTGGGAATTCCCTGACTACGGGAACATCCTGCAATCTCGGCTCGACTCTAGAATCCACTACGTGAGCCAGATAGGCCTCACAACCTCCCTACATCAATCTCAGGGCACTCAAGAAGGATATCATCCTCGCTGGCACTGCCTGAAAAACTCCTCGAAACACGTACCACAGGTGACCAGAGACTCAATACGACCTCCTTGGTATAACAGTCCATGATGGCCCTATGCGCAGTCAACCAGTCCATTCCCAATATCACGTCAATCTCTCTCAGAGGCAAAACGATCAGATCGGCACTCAAAACTGCTCGATCGATCTGAACCTGACACCCCATACAGACCTCTCCCAATACAGTCGTACTACCTAGAGGTGTACTCACCTCTAACCCATACTGTAACCTCTGCCTATCCCTATGCAGTCTACATGCTAAATGCGGTGCAATGAAAGAATGGGTGGATCCAGGATCCAACAATGCATATGCTTCAAAACCGGAAATCAGAAGCATACCCGCAACAACATCCGGGGAATCCTGGGCCTCCTGCCGAGTCATGGCATAGACCACGCCCGAGATCGCCGTCTGCTGCTGCACCCTCGACCTCATCATGGACCCTCCGCCACCTCGGCCTCTCCATCCCGATCCACCACCACGGCTCTGCCGCACACATGGTATTGTTTTGATCTTCCACCATAGTAGACTGGCTCCCAAAGTCTTTAGGCGCTCCTCACTAGGTGGTCCATCGAACCACACCTCAAACAGCTCCAGCATACCATCGACACTCTCCATCGTGTCTCTTGCCACAAAGCTCACATAAAGGAACAGATCGCCTCAAACTCGACACTCGCCGCCACCACTAATGATCAGTATAAATCGCCCCTCTGCCCATGACCGGTCTATCTAGCCCTCCTACAGATCTGAAGGGCCTACTCATTGTTTGTTATACCCTCTCGCCAAAGATCGCTTGGCTATCACTAGATCTCTTAATCTCGATCCCCGACTAGCCTCGGTCATCTGTTGTCTCAAGAATGCCGATCCTCACCGCCGCAATTTCAACTCAATAAACCGCCCATATCGGATCTAGCCAATAGGTACGGATCTCCAGATTGAGTCCGCCCTCAAACGTCGACACTGCCACCTCAAGAGCTACCAATGTAGAAGCATAGACCACTAACTCGCTGAATCAAGACTCATAGTCGGCCACGGTCAATCGCCTCTGTCTCGACTCTAAGAACTCTTGCAACTTCATTTTCAGATAGATCTTGGGCATGAAATTGTCCTCAAGGCCCCTGTAAAGTCGCCCCATGTCGCAGTACAAGGCCCGGTGGTACCGCCTCGACAGCCTTCCACCATCGATATGCAGGACCACAGAAGCAGAAACCAGCGTAGTCAAACGCTCATCCGGTCGCATCCATCCGATCGAGGACTCTCTCGGTCCTTCTAACCATCCTCACCTCCGCAGGTCGGTCTTCTATAAAATCAACCGCCTCTACTTACGCAGCTGATCATATCTCCGCTCGCCCCATTGTGAACTCGAGGAGGCAACTCCTCCGAATGAGGCATCGAGGACTCCTTCTAGCTCCTACCAATTCCGTGTCACCGGTAACTCAACTCGATCTCCCAAGACGGATGACCTAAAATGCATAAGAAAATTCCAATCGCTTACGCTATTCTTACAAAGGATTCCAACCTAAAGTACACTATGCCCAAAAGATGCCAAACCATGCTCGATATTATTTTAATGTAGCGCCCCCTCACCGTAGGGTACACATCGGGACGCCCGAAGGTCGCTCCGACACGTATCCCACGATAAAGGTGCACTACTAGAAAATTCCACTAATAATCCACATGGCATCGCAATAATTAAAACCAAATATCAGAAATCAGTAACTTTTAAAATCCAAAATATCAATATGATACAGTCATCCAGCAATAGAATAGACAAGTCTATCAGTCCCCTAAATAAAACCAAAAAGGAAACGGATACAAGCATCTATCCTAAGCCATCCTCAAAAGTCCAACCCAGCTGACCGACCTGTGTGCCATCGCTTCTCTTGCCAAAGATGCTCAAGACGGCAGAAAAGACCTGCTCCTGAGCTAGAATCTACTCTAACAATCTGAAAAATACGATACAATTTTGGGTGAGTTTGCGAACTCAGTGAGAAACCATCATCGATGGTTCACTCAAATCATGCATTACGAAATTGCGTGCAAAGACGCAAGACAATATTCAATTAACGGATTACATAACAATTTACATGAGTCTATAACGGTTTGCGATATCAAATAACAATTTACACTAACATATAACCATTTACAGATTATATCACACTTTACAAGATATACAACAGCTCACAGAAGATGTAACAATTTGTAATCTCTCATGTTATTGCACAATTGAAGAATTTGCAATTCAATCACCATGTGTCTACAATGCATATGAGACTCTTTTCCAGCTTATTCATTGATGTTGTGCCCAAGTGTTCAACAAGATTCGATGGGGACGCGTGTGATTTTCTCCCTGGGCTCGAGGTCTTGGTCAAGACAAATGTTTGAGCTCGAGGCTCTTTTCAAGATAATAGCACTTGGGTCACATTCCATTATCCGATCATGCATTTATGCATGCAATGCGATGTTCAAGAATTCAAAGTTCAAGAATCTACATTACGGCTATAAAAGCCCAAGATTACATTCCTCAAGATCATCAAGAATCCAATCCAATACAAGAGTCCAATCCCATACAAGAGAAACATGTCATTCGATCATGTACATTTCAAGAATCATGCAATTTCACAAAGGCAAGTAATTCACATCGAGCATTTAGACAATCAGGAATTTGAGAAACTAACTAGGTTACTCACTTGTAACTTCCGAGCTACTGCCTGGAAGTTCCAGCAATGTCCGTGGAATGACGATCCAACGATGCCTCTATAACAGTAAAATGCAGTCCCATTACTAGATGCTCAATTAAAACGATTCAGTAATGCATATGACTCAGTAGAATTATGTACAATGCATGCTCACGATTTTTCCGGCGCTAAAACCCAATTTAGAACTCTTAGGCCCAATTTGATCTCTTCTCTTAATTGATCGACAATAATTGATCCAATCCTAAAATTCAGTTCAATTTTCTCAATTCGTACTTCCTATAACAGTTCCCTATTCATTGGATCAAAACCTCCATTAAAAACCTCAATTAAAACTCCAATTGTCTCAATTCAATATTTAGGTCACACTATGAACCATAATTGACCTTAATCTCGATAAATCAATACCAATTAAATTACATTCTAACTCCCATAATTATCCTCAATCGTAGATCTCTTTTCCTAGTTCACAATGAATCGAGAATCACCTCAATCGGAATTATGTCAATCAACTAAAATCAGTCCAATCAGAAAAGCCCCTTCGCCGCGGCCAAGAGGCTCTCGCCATGGCGTAAGCTCTTCTCGCCATGCTTGAAACACGCCGCCATGCTCAGCTCCCAATTCCCTCGCCATGACGTTCACTTTCGCCGACGCGCGATAGTCATTCGCTTCGCAATGGCGCTCTCGGGTTCGCTTCGTCACAAGAAGAAAGCAATTGCTCGTCGCGGCGAGGCCACCTGCAGACGTCATGACGTGCGGGCGACTTCGTCTTCTCCGATCCGATTTTCCTCCATTTTTACACTTAAACCATCATTAACTCACTTCCAACTACCTTATCTAACTCATTGAATACCATAAATGCATCCAAAAACCATAAATAACAACATTAATGCCATTAAACCTTACCAATCAAAGATCAATCCAGAAATTTCTCAAAAATCACCGTAACCCTAAAATCTTTCAAACTCAACGATAACCCACTCTAAATCCTTCTCAACCTTCATCAATCACAATAAACCAGTTAGGCTAGCACAATGAGACGAAAACCATAAGGAAGAATCGACGAATCTCACCAATGGGGAAGGAATCGATGAACGTCGTGGGAGAAGGAAGAGAAGAACGATAATGCCTTAGGAAAATCCCCAATTTCAAACCTAGCTATTTATAGACAAAGGTCTCCAACTCAGTTCAAATTTCAGTCTCAAAATTTCAATGGCTCAACATATTTATTTCCTAGCAGTATAACCCTAATTTTTCCATTGCCATTGGACAATTCTTTCAGTACTATATAGTCAATCGGTCAGTCACTCAAAAATTTCCGGTCCGGGCATTTTTGCCCGAATTCCCAAAAAATTTCCTATAAGCCACTATCAATTGTCAATCACTCTTAGACTATTCTAAATCCATTATTTGAACCTAATTACTCCTAATTTCTCGATTGATCATGATTTAGTCAGTTCAGTCAGTTTCCAGTTCACAATCCAATCAATTCATACTCACAATTAAAATGCCGGAAAATCATGAATGCATGTACCTATGAATAAATGCATATGCAATAAGCACTGCTCCTCTATAATTAGAGGCCAGTAACATGCTCAATCAGTGAATGCAATGAAACCTATCAGTCTAACCCAATAATACCATAATACCCTTGCTAACAGTAACGGGATGTTACAGTTGTGGACTAGAGATAAAGGGCTACAAGTTTTATGAAGAAAAGAAGTTTTAATTCAGTCGTTAGAGATCTCAATTTTTGATGGAAGTTGAGCATAGAATTTTTGTTCCAACTTTAATTATAGTTCGAATTGTTAAAGTTTGACTTTCCGATTTCTACACCAAATTGATTGGAATTTTGGTTGTTGGTTAAGGAAATCAAGTGAGGCAAGAGGAGCAAGAGGAACAAGAGGAAAGGCTTTCCTAAACAAGAATAAGCAAGGAATTCAATCTGGGTTCATGTTTATAATAGAGTAAATAAGTCACTCATTGTTTTGTTCAAATCAAGAAAGATTTAATGCTTTAAATTGCATCATCAATCTTGCCTTATGTGCTATTGTGAATTGATTATATGTTTGCTATATGATTGGCATTCATGATTATTGAAAAGGTTTCAAAAAGGGATTTTCTCTTTTCAAGAATACATGCACATGAAATTATGTTTTTCGAAATGTATGAAAAGTAAGTTTATAAGCAAGTGCCAGTTTGGCAATCAAATTTACAAGACTTTGAATCATGCATGTTATGTGGGTTTGTGGTAGTCCCTCAAGAACTGTCACGTGCACGTTGACTCATGAAAAGGCTTCTCCCACCTGCTCGCTAGTGGCTCGAAGCTCCCCACAAGGACTCCCTCAAGAAACTACGACTACACATAACCATTTCGATGGGAATGTGTAATACGTCATGAACCCGGACTAACCCAAACCATTATGCTATGTTATGTGCTTATGATCTGTTGTTATGTTTCATGCATTCATGTTTTGAACTCTACTCATGAATTGTTCAAAAATCAAGCATTTTAAGATGATGATTTTTACATGCTCAATTACTATGATTTCAAAATATATCACAACAATGAGTTATCTTTTGAATAGTTTTGCTTATTTCTATATTATAAATGTGTTCCCACGAGCTTTATAGCTCACCCCCTTTACCCTCCCCATTCAGGTGACGAGCAAGAGACTGAGTAAGTCAAGGGTTATGGCATCACTCCGATTTATTGTGTTCATGTATTTTCAAGTTGTACTTTTAGAAGTCAAGGCTTTAGTTTCATTTCAAGTTTTATTGGTTCAAGGGTATTTTGTATTTTTGACTCTTGAACTCAAAAGTTGTAATTTGGTTTGAAATTTTATTAAAGCTTTGTAAAACTCATCTTTTGGATATTAATGAGTTATGATGTTTATCTTTCGCATTAAATCATTTAGAAGTTGCTTGAGTACATGTTGTTAAGTTTTGGGATGGGTTGTTTTAATAAAATGAGAGAAAGTATCAGGTTTTGTGCTTCCAAGGGATTTCCTTTCTTCTTTTAATTTACATGTTTCAACTCTAAGGCCTCCCCTCATGTACCAAGCACCGCGCTTTCATGTCCGATGTTGGGCTCCAGAAACGGGGTCCAACATGTTGTGATATCAGAGCGAATAGGTTTAGGTCCAGGGTTGCATTGCATTATTTTCAATGAATAACTTGTATTGGTTTCCATGATTTGAACTGTTTTTACACACTATGAAAATTGTCTTACTTGAACTAAAGGTTTTCAATGGTTTTATATTGAAGGAGTGAAAATGCCACCTTGAAAGAGAACTCGAGGAGCTATAACTCGATCTCATTGTCGTCAAGGGAGCACGGATGAATCCCATGTTCCTCAGGATGCTTGGACACATTCTGCTCCGATTTCAGAGGCACCTAGTTTGCAACAAGAAGTGCCTCCACCGCCTCCTCCTATGCCTCAAATGAATCCCATGGATCCAAGTTTTTTTTAAGCCTTTGCTCAGGCTTTCACATATGTCATGGATCAAAGATCTCAGGTTCCGATGCAAGCTCCAGTAGACAGGAGTGGACAGTATGACAAGCTCCGTAAGTTTGGGGCTGTGGATTTCAATGGGACTACTAATCCAGAAGAGGCTGAAGCCTGGTTGAAGAGGACCGAGAGGGTTCTAGTTCAGATGAAATGCACAGATGAGGAAAAGCTAGACTATGCAATCGGTTTGTTACAGGGAGACGCACTGCATTGGTGGGAATCAGTGCCTCACAGTCAGGTTGTGCCACCGGTACTAACATGGAGAGACTTTGTGGAAGTGTTCAGAAAGAAGTATCTTTCTAGAGTTTATGTACAAGAGAAAGCCAGGGAGTTTCTGAACCTCACTTAGAGGGACATGAGTGTGAGCGAGTATGAGTTGAAGTTCACACAACTTTCTCGTTATCAACCAACATTGTGGCAACAGAGGAAGACAAATGCCGTAAGTTTGAGGGAGGTCTTCACTTGGGGATCAGGGAGAAAGTCTTGATCCACAATTTATGTGACTACCAGCAATTGGTGGATGTGGCACTCCAGGCTGAAAAGCTAGAGAAAATTAAACAGGAGGTGAGTAAGAAGAGGAAGAACAGGGAGCATACTTTTAAGAAGGGAACTAGTGCTCCAATGCCTGAGAGGAGCACAAGGAGCTTTCACACCCAGAGTGAAGTGGGTAGCAGTGACTCTACCAGGAACAAGCAGGTAAAGGTAGTGTCAGGGCAAGCCTCTAATGTGGGAGGCACTGGAAGAGCAGGAAGGAGCTGGTTCACCAACCCCCTATGCGACCTTTTTGGGAGACATCACTAAGGAGAGTGCCTCAAGTTACTTGGAGTCTGTTTTAGATGTGGAGAGAAGGGACATATGGTCAAAGATTGTCCACAGGTACCGAGACAGGAGGGGTCTCAGTTTCAAGCCCCAAGGTCTGCAGAAACAGTGAGAACCAGGCCAGTTACCGAGGTAGGCAGCTCTGGGACTGCAAGGAAGGCCAAGGGATCAGGCACCGACAAGGGTGTTTGCCATGACTAGGGAGGAAGCTGCAGCTGCACCTGAGGTTGTCACGGGTATGGCTCAGTTACTTGATTCAACAGTATTTGTTTTAATTGATTCTTGTTCCACACATTCTTTTGTTTCTGCAAGTATAGCATTGCATGGTGTGAATTCAGTGACTTTGGATAAGCCTTTGCTTGTTAGTACTCCTCTAGGGAGGAATGTGGTGATTAATCAAGTATATGAGGATTGTGAACTCTTCATTGGTGGTGTTAGATTGGTAGTGGACTTACTACCTCTTGTCCTAAAAGGGTTAGATGTTATTCTGGGGATGGATACTATGGAGAAATATATGGCAAAGCTGGATTGTGGTCGGAAAGAGGTGGAATTTGATTTGGGTAATGGTGAGAAGGTGATTTTCAGGGGTGACAGGAAAACATCATCGCCAAGACTGATTTCGGCTATGCTAGCTGATAGAATGATGGGCTAGGGGTGTGAAACCTTCTTGGCACATGTTGTGGATGCCGATAGGAATGAAGGGAAGCTAGAGGATTTTTCGATTGTGAGGGAATTTTCGGATGTGTTTCCAGATGAGTTACCAGGTTTGTCACCGGTGAGGGAAATCGATTTTTCCATCGACTTGATTCCCGAAACTGCACCTATTTCAATACCGCCTTACAGGATGGCTCCAGCTGAGTTGAGGGAGTTTAAGGAACAGTTGGAGGAACTGTTAGAGAAGGGGTATGTTAGACCGAGTTCGTCACCTTGGGGAGCACCGGTTCTGTTTGTCAAGAAGAAGGATGGAACATGGCGGATGTGTATTTACTATAGAAGACTCAACAAGGTGACGATTAAGAGCAAGTATCCTCTGCCTTGAATAGATGATCTGTTTGACCAGCTGCAGGGAGTAAGGGTCTTCTCCAAGATTGATCTCAGGTCAGGCTATCATCAGCTCAGAATCAAGGAGTCTGATGTAAGCAAGACAGCCTTCAGGACTCGATATAGACATTATGAATTTTTAGTCATGCCGTTTGGTTTGACCAATGCTTTAGCTGCTTTTATGGATCTTATGAATCGCGTCTTCAAGGAGTATCTAGATCAATTTGTCATAGTGTTTATAGATGACATTCTGGTGTATTCCAAGAGTGAAGAAGAACATGAGGAGCATCTCAGGATTGTTTTGCAGACTTTGAGGGAGAGAGAGCTTTATGCTAAGTTCAGCAAGTGTGAGTTCTGGCTTCATGAGGTGACATTCCTTGGACATGTGATTTCGCAAGATGGTGTACATGTTGATCCGAGGAAAGTTGAAGCAGTAGTGAATTGGCATGCACCCAAGATAGTAACAGAGGTGAGAAGTTTTCTGGGTCTGGCAGGCTACTACAGGAGGTTTGTGGAAGGATTCTCCATGATAGCTGCTCCGATGACTAAGCTATTGAGGAAGAATCAGAAGTTTATCTGGAGTGATGAATGCCAGAAGAGCTTTGAGGAGTTCAAGCACAGATTAACATGTGCTCCGGTTCTGATTCTGCCTTCTGGAGATGAGGGGTATACCGTGTATAGTGATGCTTCGAGGAAGGGTCTGGGTTGTGTATTGATGCAGGGAGATAGGGTGATAGCTTATACTTCACGGCAACTGAAGCCATATGAGTTGAACTATCCGACTCATGATTTGGAATTGACAGCAGTGATCTTTGCCTTGAAAATTTGGAGGCATTATCTATATGGGGCTCATACGAGGATCTTTACGGATCATAAGAGTCTCAAGTACTTACTGAGCCAGAAGGAACTAAATTTGAGACAGAGAAGGTGGATTGAGTTGCTTAAGGATTATGACTTGCTGATTGAGTACCATCTAGGCAAAGCGAATGTAGTAGCGGATGCTGTGAGCAGGAAGTCTTCTATTGCCCATGTTCAGACAGTTTATCTTCCTTAATTGGAGGAGATGGACAAGCTTAAGATAAGCTTGAAGCAGGAGGAACCAAATTGCCTTCTAGCTAACTTCTGAGTAAGGCCGATACTCAGGGAGAATGTAACACCCCACTCTCACGTGACTCGAACCCGATATCATTGGTGATATCCGAGTCCGTGCCCCGCGAGGGTGGCGTACTACATCAGTCAGTAAAAATTGACATACAATTTTTTTAAAAATACATTCCACGTTAAAAGGAAGCAGTTTCAGTTCTTACACACTTGCGCGAAACAAGCAGTAAATAGTAGTAAATTTTTGCAGTTATAGGTATTACTATCATTTAGCAATACTTTACAAGAACCATGAACTACAAATGCAAATCAGTTTACAAAGATTGCGGAATACAATTATGAGACACTATTGCAAACGTGAACTGATCCCGACCTCCATCCTTCACTTGCCTACAGTAGACATACTCCCGTGTTGAACGGGTACTCTTCAAAGCCTGAAAAATAGATTGCAATTTTGGGTGAGTTTGCGAACTCAATGAGGAACCATCATCGATGGTTCTCCCAATTCATGCATCACATAAGCATGTTACAAGAATCATACATCCAAGGCTAATGATAATCTGATTGTAGAATCTGATCACAGAGTCGATCGGTCATATAGAGCAAAAGCCATTTCAATATTCATCCAAGATGCAATGCACATGTGACTCTTTTTCCCGCTTTATTTCGGTGTTGTGACCGAACGCGTAAATGATATTTCAAAGATCGATGAGCGCGTCTAGGGAGTATGATTTTCTCCTTCGAGCTCGAGGCTCGTTTCAATGTTCGATGTCGATGGCGACTACGGTCACAACTATCCTTTATCATTTTATGCATCGTGTATGAATGCACATGCCCAATTGAATACCACTTAACAAAGATATAATTCACAAATCACAAATCCATACTTTACAATTAATCACGGTCAATCACAAGAATCCAAGAATGGCACCATAAATGCTTAATAATTCCAAGTCAATCACACCAATTAACGATCGATATCTCACACAACTAATCATAGTAAACACAGTAATGGCAAACCAGCAAACCAGTCACAAATAGCACATTCCTGGTCCCGCCATTATCCCCACAGTAGACATATAATAATTGAGAAACCCATCTAGGTTACTCACTTATTACCTCCGAGCTAATGCCGGGAAGTCTCTGCTACGTCGGTCGAACGACGCTCCAATTGGGCCTCTATAAGAATCAGAGAAGAAAACGATCACTAACTATTCAATCAGAATTCGTTAATGATGCACATGTAGGTGTATAATGCATGTTCATGAATTCCCGTCCCTAATCCCATTTTTTTCCATTAAAAAAATTCGTCTAAAAATTAGAAATTTAATGGCACTGACGGTGCGCAATTCGGACCTCTATAGGTCTCCAATTAAATAAAACAGTTATGAAATACCCATTTCCTAAACACCCGTCAATTTTCCGTCCAAAAATTTCCAATTTCCCATGAAATGAAATTCAATGTTTCACGAATCCGATGCCTCAAGAATCAGGTCAATCGGATGTCAGACGGACAAGTTATAAGCAAAAGAATGAAAAAGGTCGATGCAAAGTGGAATTTATCGATAATACAAGTCGACTTACTCTCATCATAGTATGAATAAGTCGACTTACTGAAGATACAAGTCGACTTACATTACTCCCATAACATATCTGGAAAACTTACTCCAATATGCCAACTTTCACAGGGCATAATTCCTTACTCTGAACTCCAAATTGAGCAAACTTGGTATCTATTTCATAGAAAAAAGAAAGATCTACAATGTTCATGAAGGACACAAAAACTAATTTAACCTCTAAGGGTATCAAAAATACAATCAAAGTTACTGCCCAATCAATGGGTTCTAAAACAGGACAGGATCTTGTAAATTCAATAGCTTCTCATTTCTTTTGTCAAAAAATTACACAATAAATATGCTCAGAAAGATCCCAATGTTTTCTACATTTTTCATGAATAAACCAAAATCAAATTCAATTGTTAACTAGGTCAAACAATTCAGTGAATGCTGCTGCCCCTGAAAGTACTCAATCTGGACAGTAATTTTTAGAACATTACAACTCCTTGTACACATGTCAAGAAAATCACTACCTTATATCACTGGAAAGATAAAACACATTACTACACTTTTCATGAAGAACTCAGAATCCAATTCCATCCCTAACAATTTCAAACTTGTCATGCAAGTTTCTGCTGATCAGGGCAGTTAATAACCTAATGCAGATTCAGTGTTTGAAAACTCATAACTTCCAAATATGATCTCCAAACATCACATGCTATATACCATTTTCAAGATCAATGTTTCCTCTACAACTCTTAAGAAGATCACTCAAGCCAATTCAATTCAAAAAAATTGATAAAATTGCTTCCAATCAAAATGTGCACCAAATCCACTCTTAGTCTAGGTTTCACCAAATTGTTCAAAATCAGTCAATATTCCACAGTGCATATCTCCAAATATACAGATCGCAAAATTGCAAAATCCATGGGAATGGAAAGATAACTTGATAAGCTTCAACTTTCATTTAGACCAGTTTCCTTAATTCATTCTCAATTAATTTATAAAAATCAGCAAAACTGGTAGATCATTGGTTCGGTTACTGTTCACAGTAACCTTAACAGTAACTTTCCATGCCAAATTTCAACCTCTTAATGCTAAAATTAGACGACTCCTATTTCACACAAAAATGTAGCCAACAAGCCAAAGTTTCATTTGGAAGAAACCTCACCTCATTTGCATAACCACACAATGAGTTATGTTCAAAACAGTACAGTAGGTCAAACTCACATTTTCCAGCTTTACTTCTCAAATCAATTCCTAACACTTCCAATACCAATTCCACATGTATAAGCATCCTAATAAAACAAGAATTGAGCCAATAGGTCATCAAGACCTTCACTTCAATATATATATCCATAAATTTCAGTACCTATCTTCAATCACTTTCTTATCATTTTCTTTTAAGTATTAATCTTCTAACCTTACTCAAAACACTTCAAAAAGCACAATTCACACACTAATCATCTTAACTTATTTAGGTCTTACACAAACATACCCAACAATTCAACCCATAGGTTTCATGAACTTCATGCATCTTACATCATATATAATGAACAATAACTTCCAATCAAAGCAACTAACTACTAATTCATTCATTAAAAGCATAAGTAAAGCTTAAACCATAACTTACCTACTCAAGCCTTCCCTCTTCACTACTACACCAACCTCTCCACTTTCTCAACCCCATACATGGTTCTCATGATGTAGGAAGGTTAAAGGTTGAGATTATAAGCATGCAAGGAAGATCACTTAAGGTTGGAGGAAATAACAATGAAGAAGGAGAGAAAAAAAAATCGAGGGAGAAGGAAAGATGAAGAGGGTTTTCGGTGAGTGAGTGAATAAACATGAAACAAGTGATGATTTTCCTCCTTTTTATTCATTCCCTAAGGCAAAACCGAGAATGAGAGATAAGGGAGCATTAATGAGGGCAATAGGAGAGGAAAGAAGAAAAGTCAAACAATTCATTAACTAATGAAGACATTTAACCCATTTGTTGTTCATTCTTTCCCTTTAACCATTAAGAAGTATCGAGAATGAGAAGAGAAGACCAAGTCCAAGCCATCTCCAAGCATTAAATTAGGAGGACACTTGGCAATTTAGGAAGGAATAGGAAAAGTCAAAGGACCAATCAAAATTTTTAATAATAATAAAACAAATACCAAGCAATTTCAATCCAATTTCGGTTCCAACAAGCTTTAAGGGTCTATATTTCGACCCTACCATAAAATATCCAATAGCCTAGTACCAATTGATAACAATTTCGGTACCGAAAATCGACCGGTTAGCCACTTGACGATTTTTTTTCGGTCCGGGAATTTTCTCCGGAAAATTTCAGAAAAATTTCTAAAAATTCTTTAAAATATAAAACAGTCAATGGTTCACTCAGAATAATTTTTCAAACCTAATATCTACGTTAATCACAATAAAATTGCTTTAGACACAAAAACCGAAAATGTCATGTATGCATGTACAGTAATTTCATGTGCACAAATGATACTGTGTACCAATCCTATTATGCATGAACAGTCCTAAGTCTTTCCGATCCATCTCATCATATGCCAAATTTATTATTTTACCCTTCCTGTCGGGGGTGGGATGTTACAATTCCCCTCCTTATAAAAATTTCGTCCTCGAAATTCGCAGTCAACGGTTCTAGATGACAGTGATCATATGTCCCTATAGTTCCCATACACTACGTCACTCAATACTTCCGTTACTAAAAGATCGCAGTAAGACAGTCCGTTTCCTCTATGGCTTTCTCGCTATCTTACCTATCTCACTTGTCATTTTCAGAGTAGCCACTACCTTTAGTTCCGATGCTATGACTCAGTTTATTATTTTCGAATCTATTCACTTATCCCGTTTTATCAATCTAATACCTTTTTTTTCTAGTAATATACAGATTAATCCTGGTCCATTGATACCCTCTTTTCCACTTCTATTCTGAGTACACCTTTTTAAGGTGATACGTACAATAAAATAATTTCTCTCGACTGTGACACTTCACTTTCCTTTGGTACCGACACCGTGGCACTTATCTCTATTTCACTATAACCGGTGGTAATCTACCTAATTCATTTATCCTTCATATTTCATTGACTCTCAGTCCAGATTCAGATTTCTTTTTACATTCACTGTTCTTTATACATTTAATTCTATTTCATTTGTCCGATTATGATTCACCACACTAACCCATGCAACTTTCCTAGGTTACTTTCCTTTATTTCACTCATCACAAGTATCTTGACTCAATGATGCACTATTCTGTGTAATACAAGTGTGTACAATTCCATCTTGTGATCACCATTAGTTCTATAATCATTCAGTCAAAACTATATAATGAGGTCATAATCCTCTGCAGTCCAAACACTTAAGCACTTTTCCTGTTGAACATTCAAATATATAAGCACTTAAAATCTATAATCACTTCGTTCTATACCCGTAGTAACTCAATGTCACTCTTTGCGTATTCCAACTAGAATATCTAGCTTCGATTGTTCAGTTCCTTTGCTCAATCACTTTTGATGGTTACCCAATATCGTTCTTCCAATATATCCGGATTTATTATGGGAATCACCAGATTGACCCCTGAACTCTTAACCCTTTTTACCCCTAGCCAGTACCACTAAATCTACGACTTCAATTCTCTAGTAACACTTTATTTAATATTTTATTTTGCCCCATATTCTCCTTGACCTTTTTTTTTCCTTCTTCATTATACGAGCTTTGGAGACCCTAATGTCTACACTTGGTCTGTTCATTGCAGCATTATCTGTTCATTGTCGGTATAGTAATCATTTATGCCCATCTTTTTCCTCGAACAAACACAATGTATCCTTATAGGAATCTAAGGTCTCCAAGACTTTAAACAATTGCGATCATAACACCAATACCATTTATCAAATTCAATTCAATTTATCTTATACCGTTTTAACATATTGTCTCAGTTTATCACACACTCCCCACTCTCCAAGGGTATGCTTATCCTCTGTATCAAATCCCTTGATTATTCATATAGTTCTTTTTACTTTTCACTGTTCAACACTTTCAAACACATTTCGTCTATAAACATAGTCACTACCATTTGCTTACCTCCCATAATTCCCTATTAGGGTCTTGTTAACTTTACCATACATCATTCATGAAGGTAACACTACATCACGTCATTGTCAGTTTCTCTTTAGGACTTCTTGTCCCTACTCTTTTTTTTTTCTTTTCAATTGATTTCCTGTCATTCACATCAACATATGCCAATACCTAGTCATCCGCACTTGGACTTCCATAAATTCCACTTTATTCGAGTATTTCACTTCGCAGTTCGGGACTATTTTCTTCTTAGTTTCAAATCAAGATTTCTCAACAGTTTTGCATCACATATGGAGATCTTTTCACTTTACATTGCAATAGAATCACCTCAAATTAAAATTCCACTCGTGGATACGTTACATTCCCGTACACACAAAGCAGATAACCTCAATAGTATATTTCACTTGTTATGTCTAAATCTCCTCTTGAGATATGACTCAATTTCACTTTTGATTTCGTCTGTACTTCTTTTCGTTTTGGTCCTATCATGACCATTAGTCTTGCTACCATCATTATACTGTTCACGAAAGTCTCATCAGCCAATTAGTGTCCCTAATTGCTTTTCAATCATCCTTGGTATCTCAAAAGCTCAATTCCCACTATACGCACAATCTTAGTCAGAACAATTTTTTGCCATAATTGGAAAGATCAAATCATTCCTTGCACTCGAGTTCAGTGAGACGCGATACACTTTCTTTAACCCTTATACTTTACTATACACATTACCCGGAATCATTTCCTCTTATCCGGAAGCCAATTATTAACCTATAGGATTCAGAATTCCACAAAACTCCTTTCCGTTTATGCCAATCCTCAAATAGGGGACTTATGCCATAATCATTTTTCATTTCCTCCCACACGGGCATGGACATGCCCAGTCCTCTTATGTCTGGCTTTAACCCATTATGAACTTTACTCTTATAGAAACCAAGTCATCGACCATTTCCTCTATTTTTTTTTCATGTCGATGTCACGTCAGTTTCATGCATTATGATCACCTCACTATCCAGTATATACTCCCAACGGTAAATTAACGTAAATGCGAAAACTCTCTTTATATATCACAATCTTTGATTCATTTGCATTTTCATTGTTTCACTATCTTTATCCTTGTTTCCTTTCCCACTCGTCATTGTACTTCTTTTCACATAGGTTTCTTCTTATATCATGAATGTGTCAACTTGACTTTTTAAGATCATATCCACTTGGCTTATATACTGTCATCGTATTATTGCTACGTATCTTTGTATTTTTCTGAAAGAATCCACGATAGGGTATTCACATTACTAGTACATTCAGGGATGTGTCCCCAAACACGACAAAATTATAGATACTCATACACTGTCTCTCTCTCTATGTACCCATCTATTTCCCATTTCTATGTCCGTATTCAGACAATCAACCAATCCAGAAGTTTCCAATACACTATCAGGAAAAATTGTTAGTCTGTCTTCTTCCCTTATTTCCAAACTCTTAGCACATTATTCGCATAACCATTTCAGTCTCAAGCTTATGTGCTCAGGATCATAACCGTTTCACGAGTTCTTTTCAGTTTATCTATACACTTTTATCTCACCATTTCTACTTTTTCTTACCCTACTAGGCACTTTGCTATTTCAGTTCTTTGTAGACCGTTACAATACAATATTGATCTTAGTACAATCTCGCTATCATCATTTATGATATCCACTAACACAAATGTAGTGAATCCATAATTGCCTGATGGAACCATATACTCTTTGCTCATTTCCAGTTCCCATTTCGTCGAAGATACAAGTCAGAACCCTAATTCCCTCATCATTTAATTTCACATAGGCCTACTATATCCAGTATGTTTCTCATATCTACAATGGACCTCTCCAAGTTCTAGACATGTTCGTTTTCTGTCGCCATCATATTGCCACTTTAATCAGGGGACTTAATTTGATATCAATCCTTTCCTTAATCAGTCTATGCCAACATAGTCATACCAATATAACAGGCGAGGGTTTCTAACCACATTCATTGCCCCTACACATTCTTGGCTCACATTCTCATACCTTCTCACTATTCTCACACTTAATCATTTAACACATGTTTACACGTAGGATTTATCCTTGTGCGACTCAGACTAGGGATCGATTACCACGATGCAAAACGACACGACTCAAATGCATGCAACTTGACCTATATTTCAGACTGTGCCCAGATACATTCGTATTGCTGGGCTCTGATACCACCTAAATGTAACACCCCACTCTCACGTGACCCGAACCCGATATCATTGGTGATATCCGAGTCCGTACCCCGCGAGGGTGGCGTACTACATCAGTCAGTAAAACTCGGCATACAATTTTTTTTGAAATACATTCCACGTTAAAAGGAAGCAGTTTCAATTCTTACACACTCGCGCGAAACAAGCAGTAAACAGTAGTAAATTTTTGCAGTTATAGGTATTACTATCATTTAGCAATACTTTACAAGAACCATGAAATACAAATGCAAATCAGTTTACAACGATTGCGGAATACAATTATGAGACACTATTGCAAACGTGAACTGATCCCGACCTCTATCCTTCACTTGCCTACAGTAGACATACTCCCGTGTCGAACGGGTACTCTTCAAAGCCTGAAAAATATATTGCAATTTTGGGTGAGTTTGCGAACTCAATGAGGAACCATCATCGATGGTTCTCCCAATTCATGCATCACATAAGCATGTTACAGTAATCATACAGTCACAAGGCTAATGATAATACAGTTATAGAATACGATCCACATGAGTCGATACGATCGTATAGAGCAAAAGCCATTTCAATATTCAGTCCAGTATGCAATGCACATGTGATTCTTTTTCCCAGTTTTATTTTAGTGTTGTGACCGAGCGTGTAAACAATATTCAGTGATTAGTAGACGCGTCTAGGGAGTATGATTTTCTCCCTTTGAGATCGAGGCTCGTTTTCAGTATTCAGTATCAGTAGCGACTCTGGTCACAACTATCCTTTATTAGTTTATGCATCTATGTATGAATGCACATGCCCAATTGAACAATCACTTAACAGTATATAATTCACAAATCACAGTCCATACTTTACAATTAATCACCGTCAATCACAGCAAATCCAGTAATGGCACCATAAACAGTTAATAATTCCAAGTCAATCACAGTCAATTAACAGTCAGTATCTCACACAACTAATCACAGTAAACACAGTAATGGCAAACCAGCAAACCAGTTACAAATAGCACATTCCTGGTCCCGCCATTATCTCCACAGTAGACATATAATAATTGAGAAACCCATCCAGGTTACTCACCTATTACTTCTGAGCTAATGCCGGGAAGTCTCTGCTACGACGGTCGAACGACGCTCTAATTGGGCCTCTATAAGAATCAGAGAAGAAAACGATCACTAACTATTTAATCAGAATTCGTTAATGATGCACATGTTGGTGTATAATGCATGTTCATGAATTCCCGGCCCTAATCCCATTTTTTTCCATTAGAAAAATCCGTCTAAAAATTAGAAATCTAATGGCGCTGACGGTGCGCAATTCGGACCTCTATAGGTCCCCAATTAAATAAAACAGTGATGAAATACCCATTTCCCGGACACCCGTCAATTTTCCGTCCAAAAATTCCCAATTTCCCATGAAATGAAATTCAATGTTTCACGAATTCGATGTCTCAAGAATCAGGTCAATCGGATGTCAGACGGACAAGTTATAAGCAAAAGAATGGAAAAAGGTCAGTACAAGTCGACTTATCTGAGAACACAAGTCGACTTACTGAAGATACAAGTCGACTTACATTACTCCCATAACAGATCTGGAAAACTTACTCCAACATGCCAACTTTCACAGGGCATAATTCCTTACTCTGAACTCCAAATTGAGCAAACTTGGTGTCTATTTCATAGAGAAAAAAAGATCTACAATGTTCATTAAGGACACAAAAACTAATTTCACCTCTAAGGGTATCAAAAATACAATCAAAGTTACTGCCCAGTCAATGGGTTCTAAAACAGGACAGGATCTTGTAAATTCAATAGCTTCTCATTTTCTTTGTCAAAAAATTACACAATAAATATTCTCAGAAAGATCCCAATGTTTTCTACAATTTTCATGAACAAACCAAAATCAAATTCAATTGTTAACTAGGTCAAACAATTCAGTGAATGCTGCTGCCCCTGAAAGTACTCAATCTGGACAGTAATTTTTAGAACAGTACAACTCCTTGTAAACATGTCAGGAAAATCACTACCTTATATCACTGGAAAGATAAAACACATTACTACACTTTTCATGAAGAACTCAGAATCCAATTCCATCCCTAACAATTTCAAACTTGTCATGCAAGTTTCTGCTGATCAGGGCAGTTAATAACCTAATGCAGATTCAGTGTTTCAAAACTCTTAACTTCCAAATATGATCTCCAAAAATCACATGCTATATACCATTTTCAAGATCAATGTTTCCTCTACAACTCTTCAGAAGATCACTCAAGCCAATTCAATTCAAAAAAATTGATAAAATTGCTTCCAATCAGAAAGTGCACCAAATCCACTCTTCTGGTTTCACCAAATTGTTCAAAATCAGTCAATATTCCACAGTGCATATCTCCCAATATACAGATCTAAAAATTGTAAAATCAGTGGGAATGGAAAGATAACTTGATAAGCTTCAACTTTCATTTAGACCAGTTTCCTTAATTCATTCTCCATTAATTTAGAAAAATCAGCAAAACTGGTAGATCATTGGTTCAGTTACTGTTCACAGTAACCTTAACAGTAACTTTCCATGCCAAATTTCAACCTCTTAATGCTAAAATTAGACAACACCTATTTCACACAAAACTGTAGTCAACAAGCCAAAATTTCATTTAGCACAAACTTCACCTCATTTGCATAACCACACAATGAGCTATGCTCAAAACAGTACAGTAGGTCAAACTCACATTTTCCAGCTTTACTTCTCAAATCAATTCCTAACACTTCCAATACCAATTCCACATGCATAAGCATCCTAATAACACAAGAATTGAGCCAATAGGTCATCAAGACCTTCACTTCAATATATATATCCATAAATTTCAGTACCTATCTTCAATCACTTTCTTATCATTTTCTTTTAAGTATTAATCTTCTAACCTTACTCAAAACACTTCAAAAAGCACAATTCACACACTAATCATCTTAACTTATTTAGGTCTTACACAAACATACCCAACAATTCAACCCATAGGTTTCATGACCTTCATGCATCTTACATCATATATAATGAACAATAACTTCCAATCAAAGCAACTAACTACTAATTCATTCATTAAAAGCATAAGTAAAGCTTAAACCATAACTTACCTACTCAAGCCTTCCCTCTTCACTACTACACCAACCTCTCCACTTTCTCAACCCCATACATGGTTCTCATCATGTAGGAAGGTTAAAGGTTGAGATAATAAGCATGCAAGGAAGATCACTTAAGGTTGGAGGAAATAACAATGAAGAAGGAGAGAAAAAATAATCGAGGGTGAAGGAAAGATGAAGAGGGTTTTCAGTGAGTGAGTGAATAAATGTGAAACAAGTGATGATTTTCCTCCTTTTTATTCATTCCCTAAGGCAAAACCGAGAATGAGAGATAAGGGAGCATTAATGAGGGCAATAGGAGAGGAAAGAAGAAAAGTCAAACAATTCATTAACTAATGAAGACATTTAACCCATTTGTTGTTCATTCTTTCCCTTTAACCATTAAGAAGTATCGAGAATGAGAAGAGAAGAACAAGTCCAAGCCATCTCGAAGCATTAAATTAGGAGGACACTTGGCAATTTAGGAAGGAATAGGAAAAGTCAAAGGACCAATCAAAATTTTTGATAATAATAAAACAAATACCAAGCAATTTCAATCCAATTTCGGTTCCAACAAGCTTTAAGGGTCCATATTTCGACCCTACCACAAAATATCCAATAGGCCAGTACCAATTGATAACAATTTCGATACCGAAAATCGATCGATTCGCCACTTGGCGATTTTTTTCCGGTCCTGAAATTTTCTCTGGAAAATTTCAGAAAAATTCCTAAAAATTTCTTGAAATATAAAACAGTCAATGGCTCACTCAGAATAATTTTTCAAACCTAATAGCTACGTTAATCACAATAAAATTTCCTTAGGCACAAAAACCGAGAATGTCATGTATGCATGTACAGTAATTTCATGTGCACAAATGATACTGTGTACCAATCCTATTATGTATGAACAGTCCTAAGCCTTTCCGATCCATCTCATCCTATGTCAAATTTACTATTTTACCCTTCCTGTCGAGGGTGGGATGTTACAGAGAAGGTTAGGGAGTTACAGGCACAGGATGCAGATTTGAGCAAGCTTCGGGAGGAAATTTAGAATGGTAAGATTTCTGAATTCATAGTGAGGGATGATGGACTCATGACAGTAGGGAGCAGGCTTTGCATTCCAGATAGCAAGGAGGTGAAGGATGAGATTTTGGATGAGGCACATAATGCGCCTTATGCCATGCACCCAGGTAGCACCAGGATATACAGAGATTTAAGAGAGCATTTCTGGTGGAACGGTATGAAGAGGGATGTAGCATAGTATGTGAGTAAGTGTCTAGTGTGTCAGCAAGTCAAGGCTGAACACCAGGCACCTTCAGGCAAGTTAAGGCCATTGTCCATTCCTGGGTGGAAGTGACAAAGAGTAACCATGGATTTTCTGATGGGTTTGCCCAATACTAGTAGGAAGCATGATGTCATATGGGTTATTGTGGATCGGTTGACGAAGTTAGCCCATTTTTTGGCAATCAAGCAAACTGATTCTTTGCATGTGCTAGCAAAGAAGTATATCGATGAGATAGTGAGATTGCATGGGATTCCAGATTCCATAGTTTCTGACAGGGATCCTCGGTTCACTTCGAGATTTTGGGGAAGCTTGCAGGAAGCTTTAGGGACTAAGCTGAATTTTAGCACGACTTTTCACCCTCAGATGGATGGTCAATCTGAGAGGACCATTCGGACACTTGAGGGTATGCTTAGGGCTTGTGTGATGGATTTCAAGGGAGCTTGGGATGAGCATTTGCCATTGGTCGAATTTGCTTATAATAATTCGTACCATTTGAACATTTAGATGGCTCCATATGAGGCATTGTATGGAAGGAGGTGTAGAACTCCGATATGTTGGGATGAAGAAGGAGAGAGGAAACTGGTAGGACCAGAATTGATTCAGATGACAGTGGATAAAGTTAATCTGGTTAAGAACGGCTTAAGGCAGCTCAGGATAGGATGAAGAGCTACACTGATGCACATCGGAAGGAGATGAAGTATGAAGTCTGTGAGAAAGTGTTCCTTAAGACGTCTCCTTGGAAAGGGATAATGAGGTTTGGCAAGAAAGGCAAGTTGAGTCTGAGATATGTGGGTTCCTATGAGATTCTTGAGAGGATTGGACCACTAGCCTACAGGTTGGTGTTACCTCCAAAATAGTCTCAGATCCATGATGTCTTTCATGTTTCCATGTTGAGGAGGTATAGATCGGATCCTTCTCATATCATTCAGACTACAGAGGTTTATTTGAGAGATGATCTGAGTTATGAGGAAATTCCAGTAGAGGTTTTGGATACCAAGGAAAAGGTCCTTAGGAACAAGATGGTTCACCTAGTCAAAATCCTGTGGAAGAATCATTCAGTGGAAGAGGCTACATGGGAGCCATTGGAAGCCATGAAGGAGAAGTATCTGTATCTTTTCGATGACTTAGGTAATAATTTAGAGGACAAAATTTCTTTTAAGAGGGGGAGAAATGTTAGACCCCAAATTTTTTTAATTGATTTCATTAAGCATGAACTGTGTTGATTGTGTGATTCTAACTTAGTTTGATTAAATTGAAGGTATTATGGATAATTGAGGTTTATTTGAGTTTAGTATGATTTAAATGAGGATGAAAGGGGTAAAAATGTGTGAGGGCATTTTGGGAAGATCACTTAAGTTGGTTAGATTAAGGCTTTACAAGGAGGGGCATGGTGGTCATTGTGCTTCCTTATAGGCTCAAGGAAAGAATTTAGAAAGAAGAAAGGGAAAGTGAAGTGAAAAAAGGAGAGGGAGTGTCGTGAGCTTGGAGAAGAGAAGGGAAAAATAAGGTTTTGCATTCCTAAGGGATTTCGACAGATTCGGGACATTTTCGGGTAAGTTTAGCTTCTTTTAATCTTGTTGTAGTTAGATTAGACCTTAAGATAAGTTGAATATGTTAAAATCGATTGTTGAAAGGTTTGGGGCAAATATGGTTAGAATCCTTGGGTTGATGAGTTTGTGACTGTTTTTAAGGTGTTCATGGGTTAACAATGTAGTATGGGACTTGAATCAAGGTTTAAGTGTGTTGCTTTTGCAAAAGGGAAGGATTGAGGTTGGAAAATGCTAGAAAAATCAGGTTCGGAGACGTTCTCCAGACCCGCACGTCGTGACGTGCTCATGAGCACGTCGCGACATGCAAGGAAGGTGTGCACGTTGCGACGTAGGAATTTGTGTTCGTCCTACGTCGCGACGAGCACGGGTCATTCGTCGCGACGAGCGTGGCCTTCGCCGCGATGAGCCCCCAGTTTCCAGCAAAGATGAATTTTGGGTATTTTGGGCATATCTTTTGCTATAGAAGTCCAAATGAGGTGATTTCTGAGTCGTTGTGGACTAGAGATAAAGGGCTACAAGTTTTATGAAGAAAAGAAGTTTTAATTCAATCGTTAGAGATCTCAATTTTGGATGGAAGTTGAGCATAGAATTTTTGTTTCAGCTTTAATTATAGTTCGAATTGTTAAAGTTTGACTTTCCGATTTCTACACGAAATTGATTGGAAATTTGGTTGTTGATTAAGGAAATCAAGTGAGGCAAGAGGAGCAAGAGGAACAAGAGGAAAGGCATTCCTAAGCAAGAATAAGCAAGGAATTCAAGGTGGGTTCATGTTTATAATAGAGTAAATAAGTCACTCATTGTTTTGTTCAAATCAAGAAAGATTTAATGCTTTAAATTGCATCATCAATCTTGCCTTATGTGTTATTGTGAATTGATTATATGTTTGCTATATGATTGGCATTCATGATTATTGAAAAGGTTTCAAAAAGGGGTTTCTCTTTTCAAGAATACATGCACATGAAATCATGTTTTCCGAAATGTATGAAAAGTAAGTTTATAAGCAAGTGCCAGTTTGGCAATCAAATTTACAAGACTTTGAATCATGCATGTTATGTGGGTTTGTGGTAGTCCCTCAAGAACTGTCACGTGCACGTTGACTCATGAAAAGGCTTCTCCCGCCTGCCCGCTAGTGGCACGGAGCTCCCCACAAGGACTCGCTCAAGAAACTACGACTACACATAACCATTTCGATGGGAATGTGTAGTACATCATGAACCCGAACTAACCCAAACCATTATGCTATGTTATGTGCTTATGATCTATTATTATGTTTCATGCATTCATGTTTTGAACTCTACTCATGAATTGTTCAAAAATCAAGCATTTCAAGATGATGATTTTTACATGCTCAATTACTATGATTTCAAAGTATATCACGACAATGAGTTATCTTTTGAATAGTTTTGCTTATTTTTATATTATAAATATGTTCCCACGAGCTTTATAGCTCACCCCCTTTACCCTCCCCATTCAGGTGACGAGTAAGAGACTGAGTAAGTCAAGGGTTATGGCATCACTCCGATTTATTGTGTTTATGTATTTTCAAGTTGTACTTTTAGAAGTCAAGGCTTTAGTTTCATTTCAAGTTTTATTGGTTCAAGGGTATTTTGTATTTTTGACTCTTGAACTCAAAAGTCGTAATTTGGTTTGAAATATTATTAAAGCTTTGTAAAACTCATCTTTTGGATATTAATGAGTTATGATGTTTATCTTTCGCATTAAATCATTTGGAAGTTGCTTGAGTACATGTTGTTAAGTTTTGGGATGGGTTGTTTTAATAAAATGAGAGAAAGTATCAGGTTTTGTTCTTCCAAGGGATTTCGTTTCTTCTTTTAATTTACATGTTTCAACTCTAAGGCCTCCCCTCATGTACCAAGCACCGTGCTTTCATGTCCGATGTTGGGCTCCAGAAACGGGGTCCAACAAAAAGAGAGAGTTCAGTGCAGAGAAAAGAAAGAAGAAAGAAAGAAAAAAGTTAGGGTTTTGATTTTTCTAAGCTTTCAAGATGGATTTTGAAGTTGAATCAAGAAGGAAAAAGAAAGAGGCGGATGAGAGCTTCCATATAAGCCAAGAAACTCTTCATTTGGAAAAGATTCAAGGTAAGAATAGATTTTGATTTTTGGATTTTTGAGATGGTTTTGGTTCATATCGCTTAAGAAATGTATGAGTTTAAGTTTTCTAAGACCAATTTTGGTGATTATGTCTTATGAGTTGTTCAATTTGGATGCCTATTGATTAGGGATTTTTTCCATTGATGAAGGAGATTAAGAGAGGCAAGAGGAGCAAGAGGGGATGCATTTTGAACAAGTATTAAGCAAGAAATTAAGGTGGGTTTCATGTTTATAATTTGAGTAATTAGCTACTAAGGTTTCTTTCCAAATCAAGAAAATAAAAGGATTTCAATTAAATGTTGTTTTATTGTTTTGATTGATTTGAGAATTTGCTTATATGTGTGTATGTATAAGCTTGAATTGATAAGTTGTGAATTGCTATGATATGTTGTTATGTTATGTTATGTATATTGGTGTATGACATTGTGATGAAAATTGAAGTGTGGGCATGTTTATGCTATGCCTTGTACCATGAAATTTTGATTAAATAGAAATAAGAAAAAAAACATGAGAATATGAAATTGTGAATGATTGAATTAAGCATGAGATTTGATTGTGTTTAGGCAAGAGAGGAACCGTTTCGTAGTCACGTGCACGTCGACGTAAAGCCTTCTCCTGGCTGCCCGCTTGTGGCCCACGAGACCCGAAAAGTGGACTCGTTTCATTCATGATGTAAACTTCGATTTCGTCGTTTTGTTCCACGGAACCTTCGAGCCATTTGATTATGCATTTGCATTTTGACATGTTAAGTATGATGTAATTTGTGTGTTATGCTTGGATGATGAATTTCATCAAATGTGTTTAATGTGATGATGCATTGAATCATGATTTATGATGTTTATGAATTTCTTAATAAGTTGTGAAGTTTGAAAATATGTGACATGAATTTCAATTTGAACTTTACAATAGAAATAAATACTTCAATGGTTTTTGCTTATTTCTTGGTTATAAACTTGTTACCCACGAGCATTAAGCTCACCCCCTCTCATTCTCATCTCCAGGTAATGAGAAAGAGATCGGATGAAAGAAAATCAAGGCAATTGTTTGATTATGCATATTTTGTATTTTAAGTTGGATTGATGTATAAACAAGACTTTAAACATATGTTGGGAATTATGGGAATTTGTATCTTTTATTGTATTTTGGGGATTTTGTGAAATGATGTAATATGGATTGGAATGCCATTAACGTTTGTAAACATTTTATCTTATGATGTTAATAGCATATGAATTGTGTATGGATGATATGGGCTGAGTTGATGAACTTTGAATATGAATTGTTGTTATTAATATATAAGTGAATTATGGAAGAACAAGATAGGATTTGTGTTGAATGATAAGATGTGATTGAACATGAGAAGTCATACGAATTGAGGTTGAGTGTTGGATGAATTCCAATTGGAAGTTGAATTGTTTTAAATGATTTTGTAATAGAGGAAGTAAGGTTGGAATAAATTCCAAGTTTCGCATGAAGGTAAAATGTGTTCTGACTTCCAAGGAACATATGGAATAATATAGATATAATTAGCCAAAGTTGTCTTCATGAAAGTTATAGTTTGTCTTTATAGCTTTCTAATGCTATAAAGTATGAGATTTTTGGATGTGGGAGTTAAAAGATGTGAATTTTTGAAGTTTGGGTGCTGTCTAGGATGGCAAATTCCGAGACAGAAACTTTGAATACAATTTTGACCCTCATAAAGGTAGAAATGTTTATAAGGTCTTCATGAAGATGGTAGTTTATATTTTTATTTTTCTATTGATATAAAGTATGACATTTTTGGACAATAGAGTAGAAAGTTATGATGCTTAGGAGTTCTGTTACTGTTTAGGATGATTTTTTTCCAGGCAGCCACTTTGAGGTAGATTTTAACTCCTTTAGAGGCCAAATTGATTTTTAAATCCTTCATGGAAGTTCTGGGTCAAAGGATACGAATTTTGGAAGTTAGGTTGTTGAAAAAAAAAAGGTCGCAGCGTCCTTGCAGCGTCGTGAGGGTGACGCTGTGCACCCGGGCGCATCCCGAGGGCAACATGTCGCGATTGCGACGCGGTCACCTCTCGACTTGGTCTCGATCGCGACCGAGTCACGAGGGCGACCCGATCCTCTTCCATTCATTTACTTATAATTTTTCCATCCGACCTCCGATTGACCTGATTTTTAAAGCGTTAGTTTTCTAAGACATTTCTTTACTTCTCCATAAAACTTTGTAGGTTTTTATATTAATTTGAAAAAGATGTATTGAATCAAAGTGAGAGGATCGGTTAAAAGAGTATGAGTTGGATATGTTTCTGAATACGCTTCAGTATTTTAGTGATATCTTGAGCTATAGAGCTCCGAATGAGGTGGTTCTTGTTTCTAAATAAACTAGAGACATGAATCTACAATTCATCTGAAGTAATTGAATTTTCAATTCGGTCCTTAAGACTTTCAGTTTCTGGAGTGAAGTTGGGTATAGTGCACAGACTCGGTTTAGTAATAGTCCGAAAGTGTTTGGGCCATAACTTTTAGAGTTCTAAACCAAATCGAATGTTTTTGGTGTCATTAGAAGCTTAATGAAAAGAGGAACAAATATTATGAAGAAGTCCTTTTGAAATTCCTTTTTGGGATGTTCCAAAATCTGTTCGGAAGTAAGTGAGACGAATACTTTTGTTGACGTTTGGCTTGGTGTGGGTGCATTCCATTTTAAAGAAGGTAATAGTGATTCTTGTGATTCCGCTGTGTGAGTTTGCCCTTTGTGGCTTGAGATGTTATGAGGATGATGAGGAACCGACGATGGTTAATGAAAGTACTTTGAAGTAACTCTATAAGGAAATCTGCTCATGCTTTATAAGGGTTAAATGAATTAACCCTACAGGATAAGACGTATATGTTTTATGTTTTCGAAGAGTGTGGAAAAAAATTTCTAAGGAGAAATGAAGAAGATCACGTTTCATGATTTAGCAAGCGTTAGATTCTGGACTCAAGCAGGATCCAACATTCATGGTATCAGAGCAAGAAGATGAATCCGTGTCGTTTAAGGAATTTCCATAGGTTTAAGTTCACGTTAATGATCCGAGGTTGGGTTCCTGAAACAGTACCCAACAAGAATGATATCTACCAAGTACCTTATAAATGACATTATAGAAGTTATCTCCATCTTCCCTTCATCTTAACGTTGAAAGTTAATACACAAATGAGCAAAATAATGAGTGGATGAAACGTACTTGATGATTACAGGAGAGAAACAGGAAGGCAGATCAACCAGATGATGCGTGAATGACACAACACAACCCCTTGAACGGAGACTAGAAGACGGATCAACCGATGGTGATGATGTGTGAAGGAGGTGATGTAACCCCTAAAACAGAGACTGGAAGGTAGATCGGTTGACGACATTGATGAAGGAGGTAAAACGAAGATGGTGAGTATTTGGGGATTGAAGTTTAATTAAGGATTCTATAAATTTTGATTTTTTATTATGTAAAAAAAAACTTATCACAGTCCGATGTGTATTTTTAACATAGCATTTAAATTTCACTTGGCTCTCCACAACCACTTTTATATATATTAATGACACGTGTTTTACATGCCCACATTTCCGTCCAAAATTGTTCAAACTTGAGAAGACTCATGAGCATTTAGCCCTTAATTAAACAAATTATAATGTTTGACCTAAATTAATTAGACCTAAAAACCTCTGGCCTCAATTTGGGCATTTAGCCCTTTTAATCCTAAAGAGACACTTTTCTCTATCTTGGGTTTTAATTATCCAATTTTTTTAAAACCTACACAACAGTTCACATATTTGAGTATATAAAAGTATTTTTTATTGTATTATGCTATTATATATTTCCATATTAATATTTGACCTCATTCAATTTTCACAGTATTACACTCAAATTTTGATTAATAGTATTTTTAAAATTTAGATGCATTTTCTTTTTTAAAATTTGGGGTGGAGAAAATCTAAACTTTATAGTAAATTTAACGCAAAAGGGTCACTTTTGACCCTAAGTTTTGTACCAATCGACAAGTTTGATTCAAACATTCTAAAGTGAATAATTCTAACCCTAACATTTTAAAAATGTTAAATTGTAACCACACCTTAATGGAAAATTTAAACCTCTATGTTAAATGCCAGGTCAACACTAACCTGTCATTTTAAAAATATTTTTATTATTTTTTGGATCCCATGTATCACATCATTGCTAGCGTGGCAAGGTGGGCCCCATGTTTTTTAAAACAATATATTAAAATTTTAAATCATTTATAAAAATGGGACCTTTTTATTTATTTTTTTATAATTCTCTCTCTCCTCCCTTCTTCTTTTCTCTCCTTCTCACACAAATACACGTAACTGAAGTTTCTCTTTTAACTTCCTGAACTCAAATAAGCATACTTGTGATTTTCTTAGTAACGGAAAAAGAGGTGATAGTTTTAGCATGTGATCTTTTCCTTTTCTTCGAAGGAATTTTCCTCTATGCAACATCGTTCAATTGATCTTTATAATGTACCAGATGATGAGTTGTAAAAATCCAATTATTGCCTGTTTGTTTCTTAGATTTCAATTATACTTTGGGATTATTTCCTAAATTTTGATCAGATTGACAATTGCAATCAATTGAAAGGCCAAAAAGAATAACTCGAGCAAATTCCATGTTTTTTCATATTCACTTTCCTTCATGGATAGTAGTTTTGCATCAATATTGGAGATGAAAGATTGTAGGGAGCATGTTTGTGAAAAAGTAGGCTTGCTCACCAACGAATCGGGATTGGCACTTGTACCATTGTGTGTACAACAAATTTGAATACAATTGAGGAGGGTTTGCCTGGACAATATAGGTTGGATAAAGTTGAAGTGAACTTATGATATGTGCTCAATCAGTTATGAATTTATTCCATATCACTTAATGAGTATTGTTATGAATTATGATACTCACTTTAGTTTATATTTGATTTTAGGCTTAATGTGGAAATGAAGGAGCTAAAGAGAGTGGAAAGTAATATATTTGATATTTTTTCAAAGATCCACACTCACTTGTCTTCGTAGAGTAATAAGAAGAAGATTATATGCAAGAGAAGACAAGAAAACACCAAGAAAGATGAGATATATATTGAAAACATCAATAGGAGGAGTGTAGAACATGGCTCAGAACCATGCATAGAAGCATCATGTCTAATGCGCATGACACACTTTGCTTGGGTATGAGACACCTCTCAAACCAATGAAAGGTGGCTCATCGTCATCAGCTAATCACTCACCCCTGTGAGTCTATGACAACTCACTTGAAACCTTATATTTTTAATATAAAAGCATTGTTCGATGGAAAAAAATGGATGTTTTCTTCTAGAAACTTCAAGAGAAGATGAGAAGAAGGGGCAAAGCTCTATTCATTTAGAGACCCACAGTGAGCTAGCATCCTAACGGCAGTTCAGAGGTGACATTAATGTCGACAACCTGGTTAAGCATTTTTTTTCTTTGTGTTTGTTGTTTCTTTCTCTCTTTAGGAATTGATTATATTATCTAATGTGTATGGATTTGAGTTTTCTGTATGATGATTGTATTCTCATTATCATTCGATTGTTTGTGTATGAACTCATAGTTAAAATTTCAATACAATCCATAGTTGTTATATTTGAGATTCATTTGTAGCGACTAATAGTTCATAATCATTAGGGATAATATAACCTTAGTTAAATAACCCGAGCTTGTGTGGTTATTGCCTTGAATAATCTGTTTTCTTAAATTTAATGAGATTGTCAAATTAAATCTAGAAATCATATCCTAGGTTATTAGATGGTTATATTTAATTAATAAGCATCTCTTAATTAAACACGACCTAAGGAAAAACTGGAGTTAACAAAGCTTATTATTAATCTACGATTAATAGTTGCTAGGAGAGGTATAAAAACAACAATTTAACGAAATATGTCTAATTGGGTGTAGGTTGAGATTGAATCAAAGAACCAGATTTTTATCGAATTCATCACTTTGATCATTTTTGTATGTTTTCTTTAATTTTTTTTTGTTAGTTTTTTTTCATTTTTATTTTCTTATTTCAAACCAAACAAAACTCCTTAACCTAAGCACTAGCTATTTTCATAACAAAGCTAATTGAATACTCTTTGTGGAATTAATCTAGACTCACCACTACTACAATAATAAGTCTAGTTTATTTTTTGTAGTGATACGACGTGCTGCTGTCAACTTGTGAGAAAATGCACAAGTTCCCACCTATTAATAAATTCCAGAAGAACTATTTAAGCCTTTTAAAAAGTTGATAGTCTACGAAACAATTCCTATGTTACTCGAGATGTAGATACAACTGACCAATTAAAGGTAAGCGATGATTCAAAATGGTGCAAATAATTAGCAGGGTAAAATATACAAATTGTGGACTCCATCTATTCATTACTTAACATGATAGAGTACGACGGAGTCAATTGCATATTACAACATGATATTATATAAAACCTATTAATATCATATAACAGAGTGTTGGCAAGATATTGATTCTTCTAGATGTACAACAATATGTAAAGTGAATAACTAAACTCGATCATCATCTTAAACAATAGAGTGTTAGAGATTACTCAATGCAAAGATTAGAAGTGATTTGTAGTCATATTTAGGTAAACTTACACTACAAGAAAAATGAAGTTTAGTGATGGAAATTACTGACGGAGCATCTACACATTACATTGGAAAGCTAAGTTCACAACGGAATTTACCAATGGAACAAGGCATCAGAGAAACAACCGTAGGTAATAATTTGTGACAAATAACAAGATGTCCGTCGTAAATTTACGGACAAAAATTTTGTGTAACCGTCGGTGAATATATCGACAATTATTCTATGTTGTCTTTGGTTGGTAAGTTATCGACGAATAAGATATGTATGCCTGTAAACTTACCGACATAATTGGTTAAAACGTCGATAAGTTAATGTTATCATTACCGATGGTTATTAGTTATCCGTCGGTATACCGAATAGATATTACCGATGAACTTTATTTTTTCGTCAATAAATTTACTACAAATTTTTAATTTCCTTGCATTAAATTTTATTTGATGATGTTATGGTTGATGTATAATTTAAACAATTATCAGTTATCTGTTGATAATATTTTGATTTATTTCAACATTTAATTTGTTAAAACAGAAAGTTGACTAATGATATAAAGTATAATTATCTTAATTGATAATAAAATTATTTTGTACATAATAAGTATTTGTAATTCATCCAAAATGACTACAAGTATGTTATTCATTTGGTGACTGTAGATGCTCTCATTGCTGTGATGAGGTGCTACACCTCCCTTTCAACTCATCCACCTCATTATGGAGCTAAGTTATGTACTCTATCGATTGTTATAACTGAGTTGCCAATGTCTGTACTGTGCTTTGAAGTTCATAGACTTCATTGGATGCGGACCACCTACTAAATGTTGTTGTACTGGATGTGGATGATTGCAAATAATATAATAATACTTAGCAAATAAATGTATATCAATTAAAAAAAAATGTGCCTCAAACTCCTGATAGTAAAATTCCTTTATTGCTTGAGAGATATTCTTCCATATATGACCCTCAACATCAATCTTCTCCTTGAATTTGGATGTCATGTTTCTTGAGCATGGTTCAGACGGAATCAACTTAATATTAAAACTATTAATTTTATACAATTTTTTTAATTTAAACATATATCTTAATTATATGTTTCATGTATTTTCACTTCCAGATTGTTGACAATTGTGATTTAAGTTCTTCCATCAACTCCCTCAGTTACAAACTGGAGGTCGCCTCCTTCATCCGCATTGTTTATTCCTAATATCTCTGTTGATATAGGGGTGGTGGATGATGTAGTAGTAGGTGCAGAAGGTGATGCTTCATATGCAAGTGTAGTAGTAGCTTGAGGTATAACATTTGATTCAGTTGTAGTTCAAAATGTGATGTTTCACTTGGACAGTAACTAACTCTAAATCGTGGTCTGAATTTTGGTCGCATTATATCCTATCTTCTTTTTAGTGGCATATTTCAACCTAAAATTCATCTCATCTTTTGAATTAATATTCTTCATTTTCATCATTACCATTATCCACATTTCAATTAGGTGCTTCTTGATTGAAATTAATATCCTCAATAACTATTAGAAAATTATTTCCTATATCTAGTTGCATATCCCTTAAATCATAATCTGACCTAACATTTTCAACTTAAGTTATATCATATTTCAAGTAATTGGCCTTAGCTTCTTACTATTAAATTTGATTTCAGTTCTAAGAGGACCATACAATAGATAACCCTTTTTCCAAACCTTACCTACTCTTCTGTAGAAATCTTTCTTTAATAATAATATGTCTAGGTCATTCATCATAGTGTCAATTGTGGACAAATTGTCTAACTCAATACTAGTCCAATTGCAAGGTAGCTTCTTTTGGTGAAGATCTATAAGATCTCTTCTTCTTACTTCAAAGTAGCTCCATGAGTGTATAGTACGTGAATCAAGTCTTTCTTAAAGACAATATATCTATCCTTCTCTTTAAAGTTGAAAGGATTATGACTAAACCTATCCAGTCGTGAAAAAGGAAACAATAATTACAGAATGTTATGCTACCAATCCTACTCACTCATGAAAAGAATCATCACTTCACATTAAATTATTCCTGAAGATGTTAATATGCCTAGCATTAATGCAACTGTTAAGCTTGACTTTGTAGCAACATAACTAAGAAGTGTGAACTTATTGATACAAAACCTTTGATAATGTCATCCGTAATAGTTTTGGGATCTGACTTTTGCAAGAAAAGCAACTTGTTAACCAGAGTTTCCAAGCTTCCAGGATGCAACTTATTTCTGCACTCTTCAACTAATTGCTGCATCCAAGTGTCCATCCTTTTGAAAATATTCCTCAACTTCTTCTCATAACGACCATCATCAAATCAACCCCAGAAAGAAACAAAATCTCCAGGATTTCCAGAATCATAATGAGTTAACTCCATCATTGCATTCACAAACTCTTTGATTCCCCCATCATCAACATCCTCGCCAAACGCTCTCTTACCAGTCATCATTCTCGTCATAATATTGAAAGTCAGATCTCGAAATGACGTCTTCAACTCTACCTTAGCAAAATTTTGCATAGATTCACGAGATAACTTGGTAATCATTTGTTTGACTTCGTCATTTCTAATGCTTACAAGCGTGTTCATTCGACTGATTGACAGCATCTCCGAAGTAGCAACAAACTTAGGTTATAACTACACTGCCATAGATCATGCACCGTGTGGTGACCATTGGCGCAACATCTATGATAGTGTAGTTATAACCTAAGTATTACCCACGAGTAAAAATGAACGATTGGCAAGAATAGGATCGTTTTTGGTGGTGAAGCATTCTTCAATGGTTAACGCTGATGAGACAATGACTACTCTGCGGAAACCATACTCGAGAGTATAAATTGGACAGCCCTTTTCTGCAAGTTTATTATAAGTAGGTAATTTTTGGAGATGGAGGTGACCTAAAACTGGAAGACGAAGTGGGTTTGGAGGAAGGTTTTTCCTCATAGCACTAGTTCGGTAGAATGTTTGAACAACAAAGATTAAGAGAAGAGAAAGTGCAAGTGCAAGGTAAAGGATTGTGTCCGTCATATTCGCTTCCCTTGGTTGCCTTAGTTGCTAGGAAGCTCATAGTGCATGTATGTATGGACAAGTCCCCTCCTTATTTCAGCGTTGTTTATTATTTTCTTTCGAGACGTGGGCTAAAACTTCATTTGTTGTCATAAGAGTAAAAGACGTGTGATATCTTTCCTATTATTTTTTATAAAGTATTCTATATATTTTAAAAAATCAAATTGTATAATTAAAGATTTTCTAAATATTCATTTAGTTATTTAACTAATTATTATATGCGTGATAAGCTAAAATTTGATATAATAAAATAACACATAGCAATTCTTTTAAATTTTCAATTATTAAATATTTAATTTTCAAAATTTGATTATGAGTTATTAAATAGTAAAATAAAATTTTCAATTAAAATGATACTCCTAAGGGCCAAAATCACAGTTAAAGTCATAGATATCAGCTCCCTTATAGTGAATCTAAAAATATTAAAATGGATCGATGGGAGTACATTGCATTCACTAGACCACCAAAATAATTATTTTTTCACCTAACTTGGAATATTTTATCAAGTCCAAAGTTTATCAATTTCCTTAAAGATGGAATGTCGGACCAAAACGTGATATGTATATAATAAGCATACATAGGTTTACTATTCAAATCCATTTTCGTCTCTAAAATATTTAGAAAGAAATATTTCAGCACATTAAATGTCTCACGTCACAAGTGAATATCTTTAATAGATATTTCCGATCATTAAAAAATTCAACCAGTGGGTTTAATCTTACAAATTTGAACCGTCTAAATTTTCGATTCAGTTTTAAATGTTTGGTTCGATTTACTTTTAACTCTTTTATTAAAATGATAAATTTATTAATTAATTAGTCCATTTTATAAATTAATAAAATCACTACAACTAATAATATTTTGTAAATTATTGCACAACCGAGACGACTGACCCTATCAAATATCAATTGTTTGATTATAAAATTTTTTATTTATTATAATCATTCTTGTTTTCACTTTGATGTTTGTATGTATTTTCTTACGAAGTAAGAAGATTCATGTCACATGCCTCCTACTAGTATAATTTAAATAAATTAATTTGAAGTCGGGCGTATTCATTAAATACCTAATCCAAACACCTCATCTGATTTGAAAATTAATTTATGACACTCAGATCAAATTGCTTTCAACACTTAAGAATCACTACAAGAAAAATGAAACTTAGCGATGGAAATTATCGACAGAATTTTTACACATTTTGTCGGAAAACTAAGTTAGCAACGAAATTTACCTATGGACAAAGGTATTGAAAAAATGGTTGTAGGTAATAATTTGCGATAAATCACAAATTGTTCATCGCAAATTTACCGATAAAAATTTGTTGAACCAATGGTGGTTGACAAATAAAAGTCCCTTTATGTTTTGATAATTATAAAATATATATGAAATTGGTTAAGAAATTATTTCAGGATTTTATTAAAGGCACAATGCAATTTCAAGGGACAATTTTCAAAGATTCAAGTGATAGACATTGTTCAAATTTCAATTTACAAATGTCAAGGAGATAATATATTAAGAAATCAAGTAAGAAATGATCTACTATGATCTGGAGAAGATCTACAACGTGTAAATAAAGATTCTGGTAAAGATTATGGATAAAAATCTTGAAAGATCGAAGATTATCTGCAAATTTGTCCGTTAGAGAAATTTCAGTCGATTACAAGCATTACCAGTCGACTGAAATTATCTTATCTGAAGAATAGAGTTCATTTCAGTCGACTATAAAGTGTTCCAGTCGATTACAAATCATTCCAGTCGACTATTTAGAGAGCGGAGATTATTTTTCGTAAGTTCCAGTCGACCAGAACCAGTCCCAGTCGACCAGAAGCCCTCGACCAGTCGACCAACACCTATTCCAGTCGACTAGGATTAGACAAGATCTGATTCTGACGAAGTCAATTGATATCAAACGGTAAAGAAATATTTTTATAACATTATGGAGTAATCTACAACGGCTAGTTGATGATCTACAACGTCTATATTGATCCAGGAGCCTGCAAATAAATAAAAGAACGTTCAAGAGATCAAAAACTGGAAAATATAGAAAAGCATACTGATTTCAGATCATCATTCTATTGCTCTCAAAGTGCATATTGCTCATTCAATTCTATCAAGCTGTTTAGAGCCTTGTCTATTCAATATTTCTTTCATTGTTATAGTGAGTTGAGTGATTAGAGGAAAAATCACTGGTGTGGTTAGATTTGTGTCAGAAATCAAATCGGGATTGTAAGGTTTACTTGAGCCAGAATTCAAGTGGTTGTAAAAGTTCGCACTGAACTAAAAAGTGTACAATATAGTGGTTTGCCAAAATACTAAGTGGGAGCTTAGGTAGAGGACGTAGGTCTTAGCACCGAACCTCTATAAAAACAGCGTTTGCTTTCTTCCCTACTCTCTTTCATTTGTTTAATTTGATTGTTACGTGTGTTTTTAATTCCGTAATTTTTTGTAGAACTCTGCGAAAAAGTTTAAACGATCTATTCAACCCCCCTTCTAGATCGCTTTCAATTGGTATCAGAGCTGGAGTATGACGACAATGATTGGAAGCAAGCCTACATCAATGCCAAAGCAATGAAGTTAATCTATTGCGCTCTTACTGTCGAGGAGAGAAATAGAGTAAATTCTTGCACAAGTGCTCAAGAAATGTGGGAGAGGCTTCGGATCACTCATGAAGGAACCAACCAAGTTTGAGAAACCAAAATCAACATGCTACTTCATGATTACGAAATGTTTGTCATGAAGGAAGGTGAGTCAATTTCTACTATGCTTGATCGTTTTGCAGAAATTATTAATGGTTTAGGGAATCTCGGAAAGCACATGACGGATAGCGAGAAGGTGAAAAAGATCCTTCGGTCACTACCGAAAGAATGGGACTCTCAAGTCACAACAATTATGGAGTCGAAAGATCTCAATCACTTGGAATTCAATGCGTTGGTGGGATCACTCATAAATTATGAGATAATCCTCAAATCAAGAGGAGGTAGAGGTAAGCCACAAAAATCTATTGCTTTTAAAGCTAACACTTCTTCTGTGGATGAAAGTGATGAAGAATTAGATGAGAAGGAAGAAGATGAAGAGCTAGCAATGTATGCTAGAAACTTGAGAAAATTCAAGGGCTTACTCAAAAATAGAAAGAGAGAATTACGTGGTGGAAGAAATGATGATAAAAAGAATTACACCATGGAAAGAAGGACCAAAAGTTATGAGGAAAAGAAGAGCAATGAAGAATGCCGAAATGTGGAAAGAAAGGACATCATGCTAGGGAATGCAAAAGTTCTTCCATTTTTCAGAAAAATGATAGGTATGACAAAGGTAAAAAGAAAGCTAGTCTTGTAGCTACTTGGAGCGATGATGAGGAAGCTTATCAAAGCAACGATGAAAACAATTTAGGTCTAATGGCAAGAAGCTCCACGACAAGTGATGATGAGGATGAGGTAATGATTATTGATCAAGATCTTAGAGATTCCTTTACTGCTTTGCAAATTGATTTTGAAGAAGCCATTGATATTAACAAGAAATTGAGAAAAATGATAAGAGAACTTGTTGCTGAAAATAGTGTTCTGCATGAAACTATCGATGATTTAGATTGTACTAAGATAGACCACTCTGCATGCCTTGCTGAAAAAGAAAATTTATCTTGTGAACTTGATAGAATTAGAAAAGAGTTTTCTTATATTGTTGAAAAATTTGTTAATGGAAATGAGAAGTTTGAAAAGATGTTGTCTTTGCAAAGATACTCTATTTCTAAACATGGTTTAGGTTATGATCCTTTTGATAGAGTTGATTTCTAAATTCACAAAAGATGGTAAAGTTGCTAAATGTGATAGATGTTTGAGAGATGGTCATAATGAGGTTGCATGTAAAAGTATTAGGTGTATTAATTTCAAGAAAATATGGGTAGTAAAAGGAACAAAGCCATCAAATGTAGTTTATTTGACTAACCATAATGGACCCAAAATAACTTGGGTACTAATGAGAAGAAAAAATATTTCTGATGCAGGTACAAGCAAGGAATGATAATCCACCAAGTACATGGTATATTGACAGTGGATGTTCAAGGCATATGAGTGGAGACAAAAACTTGTTTGCAGAAATCAAACCAAAGAATCAAGGGTATGTGACATTTGGAGACAACAATAAAGGTAAAATCATTGGGATTGGTAAAGTGGGTAAGGAACCTTTGCCTACCATTGATAATGTTTTACTTGTTGATGGATTGAAACATAACTTGTTAAGTGTTTCACAATTGTGTGATATGAACTTTAAAGTGTCATTTGAATCATCTCATTGTGTAGTTAAGAAAGATGAAAATATTGCATTCATTGGTTTGAGGCATGGAAATACATATGTTGTTGATCTACATGATGATAGTTCTTTTAATGAAAAGTGTTTAGTGACATTAGAAGAAAATGCGTTTTTATGGCATAGAAAATTAGGACATGCTCCATTACCTCTGATTTCTAAATTGTCTAAAAATGATATAGTGAGAGGATTGCCTAAAATAAAATTTGTTAAAGATCATTTGTGTGAATCATGTTTGAAAGGTAAACATATTAGAGAATCATTCAAACCAAAGAAAGAAATTTGTACTTCTAGAATTTTAGAACTTGTTCATATGGATTTGATTGGACCATCTAGGCATGCTAGTCTTAGTGGTAAATTATATGTACTTGTAATTGTAGATGATTTTTTCAGACTTACTTGGGTGAGATTTCTTGCTCATAAAAGTGATGCTTTTAACGAGTTTACTAAGTGGTGTAGGTTGGTACAAAATGAAAAGAACTTGACCATTGTTGCAATAAGGACCGACCACGGCGGAGAATTTGATTGTGAACCATTTGAAAAATTATGTGATAAATATGGAATGGAACACAATTTTTCAACACCGAGGACTCCGCAACAAAACGGTGTAGTAGAAAGGAAAAATCGGTCTCTTGAAGAGATGAGTAGAACGATGCCAAATGAATATAACCTTCCTAAAGTCTTTTGGGCGGAAGCAATCAATACCGCGTGCTATGTGATAAATAGAGTACATCTGAGAAGAGACAAAAATAAGACACCTTATGAGCTATGGAAAGGTAAGAAACCAAATATTTCTTATTTTCATCCTTTTGGTTGTAAAGTATTTATTCATAATAATGGAAAGAATAATTTGGGTAAATTTGATTCAAAATATGATATTGATATATTTCTTGGTTATTCACTCACTAGTAACGCTTTTAGAGTTTATAATAATAGAACTAGAACTGTTGAAGAAAATATTCATGTTAAATTCGATGATATGGTTTCACCCCCGAGGAAGGTTTGTTTTGATGATGATGCAGGTAATATAGAAAATGAAGTTAAAGAAAGATCAAATGATGAAGAAAAACAAGATGAAGAAAATCATGTACCTATCATGAAAACATGGACAAAAGCAAAGAATCATCCTATGGAGCAAGTCATTGGTGGTTTAAATGATGGTTTAAGGACTAGGAAGAATACGTATGAATATATGAATAACTCAGCTTTTATCTCACTGGTAGAACCCAAGAACATTAAAGAAGCTCTTGAAGATGAAAATTGGTTGTTGGCTATGCAAGACGAATTGAATCAATTCAAGAGGAATAATGTGTGGGATTTAGTAGCTCCACCAAAGGATAAAACCATCATTGGAGTCAAATGGGTAAATAGGATAAAATATGATGAGAATGGTGAAGCAGTCAAAAACAAGTCAAGATTAGTAGCTCAAGGCTTCTATCAAGAAGAAGGACTTGACTATAATGAGACATTTGCACCAGTGGCGAGATTAGAGGCGATCAGATTATTATGTGCATTTGCTTCACATAAAAGGATCAAGTTGAATCAAATGGATGTCAAGAGTGCATTTCTCAATGGCTACATCCAAGAGGAGGTATATGTCAAACAACCACCAGGATTTGAAGACCATGAACATCTGGATTATGTTTACAAGCTAAAGAAGGCACTTTATGGATTAAAGCAAACACCAAGGGCATGGTATGAAAGGTTAAGTAATTTTCTTATTCAAAATGGTTATATTAGAGGTAAAGTTGATAATACTTTATTTATAAAGCATGTTAATCAAGATATGTTAATTTGTCAAATATATGTTGATGATATTGTTTTTGGTGCTACTAATGAATCTTTGTGTAAAGAATTTAGTGATTTAATGCAAAGTGAGTTCGAAATGAGCATGATGGGCGAGCTTAAATTCTTTCTTGGATTGCAAATAAAGCAAAATAGAGATGGCATATTTATTCATCAATCCAAATACACCAAAGAGCTTTTAAAAAAATTCAACATGGATGGATGCAAAGTAGCAGCTACTCTAATGGCATCAAATTTGGTCTTGGAAAAATCTGAACATGAAGAGGATGTTGATCAAAAACTCTATAGAGGTATGATCGGCTCTCTTTTATATTTAACTGCTTCTAGACCAGATATAATGTTTACTACATGTCTATGTGCTAGATTTCAAGCTTGTCCCAAAATTTCTCATTTGACTGCATGTAAAAGAATTTTCAGATATTTGAGTAAAACTGTCAGTCATGGTTTATGGTATCCTTGTTGTGATTCTTTTGATTTATATGCTTATAGTGATGCGGACTATGGTGGTTGTAGAATTGATAGAAAAAGTACTAGTGGTATATGTCATTTTCTAGGTTCATCTTTGATTTCTTGGGCTAGTAAGAAACAAGTAAGTGTAGCTATTTCCACTGCTGAATCTGAATATGTAGCAGCTGGAAGTGCATGTGCCCAAGTTCTTTGGCTTAAACATCAATTGCTTGATTACGGTATTGTGATTAAAAATATTCCAATTTATTGTGATAATACCAGTGCAATTTGTTTGAGTAAAAATCCAATTTTGCATAGTAGAACAAAACATATTGAAATTAGACATCATTTTATTCGTGATCATTGTTTGAAAGGTGACATTGTTTTGAAACATGTTTCGTCTAGTGATCAATTGGTTGATATTTTTACTAAACCTCTTAAAGAAGATGTTTTTGTTGATATCAAATTAAAACTTGGAATGTGTGATTTAAGTTCTCTTGGTTGATTTTATTTACTTGCATACACTATTATATCAAAATGGTCTGGCAAATTAAGCAATTCCATCAGAGATACATCATCATCATTTACATTTAGTGACTGTATTAAGGTTTAGAATTTTTCAATCAACTGATTGGAGTTTTAAGTCGACTGATTTTGAGGTAAATAGACATAGCAGTCGACTAGAAGGGCTTGACAATTCAACTAGAAATAAAGAAAAGCATGTATCAGTCGACCAGAAGCAAGTCCAGTCGACTGGAAAATACACGAAGGTTTCGTTTTTAAAACCCATTCTCTTCTTTATTTCAAAAGTCCCATCATCTTCTCCATACAGACTTCTCACTCGACTCAAGCTCTCTAACTCTGGAGTTTTCAACAACTTCCTCATCAATCTTCTTCAACAAACCTCACAACTTCTTCTTCTTTAAGTATCTCATCTATTTCTCTCACTAAAAACCCATTTCTCCTTGTTTTCACGCAAACCCACTCTCTTCTCCTCTTGCGATTTTTTTTCTCTCCAGTCGACTGATCTTCAAAATCCCTACAGATCTGACCTCTCAATCACTCACCTATAGCCTAACCGTCGAAACCCACCTTCTGTTTCTCCAAATCGTCTCCATCTCCCATTTTTCGTTATTTAGAACCCTATCTTCTCAAATCTGCGTTTTCTATCTCTTTCTCCAAATCTCTTCAAGAACGTTACAATGGCTCCAAGGAAGACTTCGGGAAAAGGAAAGCAAGTGGATGAAGCTCCTCAAAGACCACGTGTTCGTGGGTCTTCCTCACAAGGTGGAGTAGAACGTGAAAACGATGAGATAGAGTCCAGATTTGTGTCTAAGGAGGCTCAAAGTCTATATTATAAGGTATTGAAAAATGAAGTTTTAATTCCTTCTATGAAGTTTGATTGGACGGAATTAAATCACAGTGAATATAAGATGTTGTTTGAGGAACTGAATAACTTAGGATTACGATTTTTTCTGGTTTTTCTGAGGATATCTATGAAGAATTGATTCGAGAATTTTATGCAAATCTGATTGTGGTTAGAAGTGATGTAGTTCGTGGAGTTCTCTTGAAATCAAGTATTCAAGGTAAGGAAATTTTTATTTGTGAGGACAATCATGTACTTGCTTGAAATTGCCTAATGGTGGAATTGACCTAGAGCTTCCTTATTGGATTTTAATATTTTACGACATGAAAATGGAATCTTGATGAGGAAGCGAATGAAAATTTTGGATATCTGAGATGAAAAGGGAGATGCATTGCTTGATAGCCTTTGTTCGCCTCATTCCTCACCACCTTATGAAGCCATAGATTTGCCTCTAAATTATAGGTTGCTTCACTATGCTATCAATAGAGTGGTATATCCTAAGAAAGCTAGTAACAACCACATTACATCATTGGACAAGGAAATTTTGTGGCACTTGGAGGAAGGTAGAAAAATTAATTTTCCTAGTCTGATTATGCAAATGATGAGGAAGAAGGAAAATTTATTAAGAGGTGAGCTGAAAAGTAACACGGGAAAGCATAAAGGCATGCCATATGCTGCCTTGATTCCATTTATAGCCAAGCTTTAAAGGGTTGATTTGAGTTCCTATAGTCATTCTCCGTATCCCCAAAGTTGGCGGTTTACTCCTTATAATTTACGGAGTATGAAATTGGTTGACACGGTTGAAAGAGGATGGGTATACTTTGATCATGTGGCCAAGCTTGGGTTGACATTGACAGATGAACAAAGGCCTAAGAAGCAACGATCAAAACAGGCAGCGGATCGTCCAAGTAACTCTCGGCCCAGTAATGTAAGACGGAGTGATGTCACTCATGAGGAGCTACATGAGATTACCGAACAAATAGATGATTTGAATGATCGTGTTGATAATATTCAGAATATGTTTCGTGTTTTCCTAAATAAACTCAATGAACAACAACGTATGCTTACCAAGATTTTCGACAAACTAGGTTGTAAATATGATGATGTCTCTCGACCTTGATGGATTTTGTAATTTGTTTTCAACCGATATATGTTACTTTGTTACATTGACATTTACTACATTAGTCGGTATGTCCTTTTGTTTACATTGCTGTGATTTTGTTTAATGCCTAATTTCTGAGTATTTGTTATGAAGTATGATTATTCATCGGTTCTTTTGATCATGACAAAAAGGGGGAGTAAGAAAGTTGCGACATTTTTTATTATCAAAATTATTCTGCTTATTTGAAATTTTTATTATCAAAATTATTATGCTTATTTCCACGTGTGTTTGTAAATTGTGCTCAATTTATTGGATTCATTGATTAAGGGGGAGTTAAAACTAACCAATTAGATAAGGCTTAAAAACCTTGATCAATTGTTCTTTGTTTTCAATTTCTTAAACAATTTCTAAATGTTTTGTCATTATCAAAAAGGGGGAGATTGTTGGACCAATGGTGGTTGACAAATAAAAGTCCCTTTATATTTTGATAATTATAAAATATAAATGAAATTGGTTAAGAAATTATTTCAGGATTTTATTAAAGGCACAATGCAATTTCAAGGGACAATTTTCAAAGATTCAAGTGATAGACATTGTTCAAATTTTAATTTACAAATGTCAAGGAGATAATATATTAAGAAATCAAGTAAGAAATGATCTACTATGCTCTGGAGAAGATCTACAACGTGTAAATAAAGATTCTGGTAAAGATTATGGATAAAAATCTTGAAAGATCGAACATTATCTACAAATTTGTCCGTTAGAGAAATTCCAGTCGACTACAAGCATTACCAGTCGACTGAAATTATCTTATCTGAAGAATAGAGTTCATTTCAGTCGACTATAAAGTGTTCCAGTCGACTACAAATCATTCCAGTGGAGTAATCTACAATGGCTAGTTGATGATCTACAACGTCTATATTGATCCAGGAGCCTGCAAATAAATAGCAGAACATTCAAGAGATCAAAAACTGGAAAATATAGAAAAGCATACTGATTTCAGATCATCATTCTATTGCTCTCAAAGTGCATATTGCTCATTCAATTCTATCAAGCTGTTTAGAGCCTTGTCTATTCAATATTTCTTTCATTGTTATAGTGAGTTGAGTGATTAGAGGAAAAATCACTGGTGTGGTTAGATTTTTGCCGGAAATCAAATCGGGATTGTAAGGTTTACTTGAGCCGAAATTCAAGTGGTTGTAAAAGTTCGCACTGAACTAAAAAGTGTACAATATAGTGGTTTGCCAAAATCTTAAGTGGGAGCTTAGGTAGAGGACGTAGGTCTTAGCACCGAACCTCTATAAAAATAGCGTTTGCTTTCTTCCCTACTCTCTTTCATTTATTTAATTTGATTGTTACGTGTGTTTTTAATTCCGTGATTTTTTGTAGAACTCTGCGAAAAAGTTTAAACGATCTATTCAACCCCCCTTCTAGATCGCTTTCATAACACACGTAACAATCAAATTTTTCCTATGAACTATCAAGTGGGATATTCTCATAAGGATTTAAATATATATTTTTCCTTTGACCTAAGATCATCATAATAATCAATAGGTTAATTATTATATTTTGATGTCGAAGACCTCTATAAATAACCATTAAGTACCTATCTGATTAGTGGTGAGTCAAGATGACATCAATTCTAGGTAGTGAGTTTGACCTCTATGTTGTCATTGATCTTAATGGTTGTTTCAAGACCTTGGTCAAGGCGATTGAATGAGTGAGAACATGAGTTTCCTAAGCCTTTCACTAATCATTTATGATCGACATATAACATAGTTGGTTATCTAATAGGGTTTAACAGTTAAACCATATCTTAGGATAATCCGGAGTTGTAATGATGGAAGGTAATAATACATTACCCTTAACCAGGTTCCGTCTTTGTAAAGTTACTACTTCATACTATCCAATCGTTGAGGGGTGTTGTTAGACACTAACTTTGATTAGTAATTAATTGGATTAATTACTACCTTCTTAGTTGACTCTATCATTCATCTTTGTAACATTTAAAGATAAGGGTGTATAATATATAATAAATAGAAGAGAGTAAATAGATATTCTCTTTTCACTTTGTTACGTTAAGATAAGGAGGAGGAAAGACAAAATAAATAAAAAAGAGTTGTATTCTTTTGTTGTTTTGTTAACATTTAAAATAATACAGGAGAGAAAGATACAAAATTGTTTTGTTCCATTATTGAAGAAAGAGTTCTTCAAAATCTTCCAGTGCCATATCAAGTGTTGAAAGCATGACGTGTTCCTCGGTGTGAAGTATATAAAGACTTTGCATTTTTGAAATTTACTATCGATTAATCTTCATAAATTACATGTATTTATTATTTGTCAGTTCTTGCTATGAGTATGATTATTAAACGCAATATATAAATTTAGAATTGTTATTTTTTCCTACTGCTTATCCATCACTTTTGACTTGTCTCATTGCATTACTTTTTCAATACGTGAACTTTCAAAGATGTTGATGGATAACAATAATGAGGATGATAATGCATCTAAGGAAGCAGGGAGCTTTGACAGGCAATGGTTTGGGTGTCATACTCAAAGAATCATTTTCTATGGAAGCTCCTTCCAGAATGGCAGAAACTATGGAGGCAAACTCGACAGTTGTGTATTGATCTATCACTCTTGCTGAAATTGATTGCGGTTTGGTTCTTAGATGTATATATATGTGTTGACATGTTGTGTTTATTGGATTGCTTGTGATTGATTGTATACAAATGAGGAGAGGGGCTATATTTTTAAGTGTCAACGTAGAAAATAGAGGAGGGATATTGGTGGGAGTGCCATCTCTCTTAATCTAGGTTGTTGTTATTCTGCATTACCTTAAGTCTTTTGAGAGATAGGAGATTACCTACAGATAATCTCTTGTGATGTACATAACTTTTTATTTTTGTAAAAGTTATTAATTTACCAAAAAAAATAATGAGGATGATTTATTGATATTCTTTATATTTCTTTGCTTTATGTGGAATAGCTTGGAATAAGAGCCCGTTATCACTAGAAGTCATCTTTTTTAATTAATACAAAGGAGAGGAAACACTAAACAATTACATGATAAGTCATAGGAAACAAATCCCAGCCATGTCCTCTAAGAGGAATGAGAGGCACCCTATAGGTGTAGTGGTGAGAATGGAGGTTCCAAGCCCAAAATTGACGGCTGAGTTGGCAAGCCAATCTGTACATCGGTTGTCCTACCTGTAGATATGACAGATCTTAACAACCCAATTTCGTGCTAGAAACTTGTTAATCCCCATGAAAAGTGGGTTGTGTGACATCGTCCATTTAGTATAAGAGGATAGGACGTTGGCTGCTACGAGGGAGTCCATCTCGAGTTTAATCCGATAGTATCCAAGATCCTAAGCAAGTTGTAAGCCAGATAGTATGCCCCAGAGTTCTGCGAAATGAGGAGAGCACCTACCGATATTCTAAACAAACCCACCAAGCCAAGCACCTGTACTACCGTGTATAAGGCCTCCTACAGTTGCTGAGGACGACATGCTTTTGCATGCTCTATCTGTATTCAATTTAACCTAGCTAAGAGGAGATTTAGACCAACCTAAGAGGTGTTCCCTTCTAGGTTGAGGACCCATAATAGCTCTGTCTTGCCAAATCGACGCCTTGTAAATTTGGTGGACATACTCCAAAACAGATTGAGTTGGGGACTCCAATCGAGAGAAAGGGCTTCAAAAATGGATTTGTTTCTCCAGGTCTATATGAACCAACAAGTAACCCCAAATATGATAGACCAATCGAAGCCAACTATCAATCGATGGTGATGTATGTTTTTGGCCAGCCATTCCTGGGAGGTCAGAGTATAAAAATCATTGGGAGAAAGGTACGGGGGAAAGATGCTCCACATTGTGCGAGCAAGGGTGTAGTGTGGATGACATGTAAAGCAGATTCTTCAGCTTGGCAATGATGACAAGCAGTTTCGATAGTGAGATGCGGACACACACGCTGTTGGTTTAAAAGAAGTCTATCTTAAGCCAGAAGCTAAAGGAATATGCAGATTTGCAGGGGTCCACGACATTACCAGACTTCTCTTTAAAGGCTATCCAAATATGGTTCTGTAAGGTCTATCATCATGGCATAAGTCAAAGCAATGGTAAATTGGCCAAAGTCAGAAGGTCCCCATATTAATTTATCTTGTCCGAAGTAGGGTTGGGGGGTAAAATCCTTGCTATGTGTAGGCAAATTGTTTGAGGTAGGAGGGTTTGGAAGGCTTCCCACTTCCACGCTCCTGAAGCATCGATAAAGTGTTGGACTGTGAGATCTAGATCCTGTTGGAGTTATGTAAATATAGTGCCCTAGAAAGCAAGTGTTGGGCCCCAAAAATTTTATTTTTATTTATTTATTGATTTATTGATTTTATTGATTTATTCTTTAATTTTGCTTTAATCGTTTTAATTATGTGTGTATATATATATATATGTATTTGTTGAGTCTTGAAACTTGAAATTAGTTAGTATGATTGGAAATTGGAAATTTTGAAGTTAATATGAAGGGTTAGACTTTATGTTGGAAGAATGGGCTTTAGTGTGTAGTAGGCTTGTGAGGAGGAGAGCCCAAAAAGGGCATTATAAGAAAGAGAGCTCAAAACTATGTAGTTTTGGAGAAAGGCTTTAAGTTGAGATATAAATGAATTAAAGGAAGAGAAGGAAGCAAGTTGTCGTAGAGCTAAAGAAAAGAAGAGAAGAAAATCGTGAGCCTAGAGAAAGGAGGGTTTCGACCAAGAAGAAAAGGGAGAGTTGTAGGAAGCTTGAAGGGAGGAAGAAAGAAGAAGAAAAAGAAGAGAAACTACTTGTGAGAGGTAAGTTCTATCTTTGTTTGTGTTGGGTTCGAAAATGGGATGAAATGGAAGTTAGGGTTTGTGTAGAGATTGAAGAAAAATAGAAGAGAAGGGTAAGATCTATGGATTTTGGGATTTCTAAGTTAGGGTTTTGGTTATTCTAGCATAGATTGCTTATGGGTAGGTTAGGTTTAAAGTTTATTTTACCTTTACTTGATTTTATGAATATTATGCCTTTCTTTTAGAATGTATTTATTGAATAGAGTATGGTTTAATTGAAGGAAATCAAGAAAACCCCACTCAAGACAAGGAGGAAGGGCAATCTTGAATTCAGATTCCGACATTAGGTGGGTAACATTTTTATAGTTGTTGTGTAATGGGCAAATGCCCTATGTGTGCTATCTTTGTTAAATTGTGTGTGTATTGGAAGTGTATTCCTTGATTTGAAAGAAAAGAATGAAACCATGATGATTTGATACAATGAAAGAAGCATAAAATGCTATTCTTGTGTTTGAATATGTGAGCATAAATTGGTTGTGTTTAGGTGAGAGAGAACCTATTTCGATAGTCTTGTGCAAGATGACCCATAGCCTTCTCCCGGCTGCCCGCTTTAGGCCACGAGATCTAGAGAAATCGAACTCGTTGTGTTACGGTGTAAACCGTTGTGTTTAAGGAACTCTCAAGCCAATTGTGTGCATTTCATTATATTTTGAGTATATGATGCATATTATGTGTTTTAATTGATAAAAGATCCCATGTTATGCTTTATGTGATGAGTTCAGTTAATTATGACTTATGTGATAAAGTTGGGAATTTATGCATATTATGTTAATTGCAAATGTTATGGATTCTTGATTATGTGTTGTATGGCTCATTGCGCGATGGCTATAAAGGTGTTAGCCACTGAGCCGTGTTTGTTCACCCCATTCTCCCTCCTCAGGTGCAAATTCTAGTTGAGTGCGGAACCTTGCAAGGCATCGGGCATAACTCCAAGAAACTTTAGACACTTTTGTATTAAGTTAGTAACTAGCTTTCGGAATGGCTTTATAAGCATATTAAGCATTGAGAATCTCATATGTTGTATTTTGGTACATGATTCATGATGGATATGATGAATATGCTGATATGTAATTAAAGCTATGATTGAACTCTTGAATGATTGATAAAGAGATGAGAGCTCTAGTTCTCTCTTCTTCATGTGAATTTGTTGATTTGCGATATGTGCTTGACTTTGAAAAGGGTATATGTATGAGTCTTTTGATCATTGAGTTGTTGTTGGGTTTTGTCTTGGGATAGCTTGCTAGAATTTGCAAAGGTTTATGAGTTGTGATAAGGAAAGATTTAGATATAAGATTGGTAGTGATCTGAAAAATGTTCACTGAATATGCTTCAGTCTTTTAGCCACAACGTTTTTTCTAGTAATCCAAACGAGATGATTCTTGATTTGGATTAAACTAGAGATATATGGCTACATTTTGTAAGAAGACATCGAATTTCAATTCTGTGTCTAAGAGTCGCAAATATTGTCATGAAGTTAAGAATTGGGTGCAGTGTTAGTGCAGGAATGAAAGTCTTATCTTCTGAATTTAGGGGTAATTTTGGGATTGATAAAGATAAATTTTGGCAAAATTCCCTTCTTAAAAGTTGTAGATATTTCTTTTATCTTTCCAACGGTATAAAGTTTGTAAATTTTAGACCTCTGAGTGATAAGTTATGCATCTTATAAGTGGAGATGTTCTGGAGAGGAAGTCAGACGAAGTTACTATTCATCTTCATCTTCGTCTATGATGACGTCATCTTCGTCTATGATGACGTCATCTTTGTCTGTGATGACGTCATCATCATCTTCGTCTGTCCTGACATCATCTTCATCTATGATGATGTCATCTTCGTCTGTGATGACGTCATCGTCATCTTCGTCTATGCTGATGTCATCTTCGTCTATGATGGCGTCATCTTCGTCTGTGCTGACGTCATCTTCGTCTATGATGACGTCATCTTCGTCTTAGTTTTGCTGACATCATCGTCTGCTTTTGGTTTTGACCCTTCTTCCTTCTTTTGGCCATAACTTTTTGCACAGACCTCCGATTAAGCTGATTTTTGAAGCGTTGGACTCCTAAGAAAATTTTCTATCTTTTTATACTTGATTTTTCAGTATTACTTTTAATTTATAAAAAGTGGATTGAAACAAAGTGTGATGGTCGGTAGATGAAGTCTGAATATACTTCACTTATTTTGAAATATCTTGAGCTATAGAGCTCCGATTGAGGCCATTCTTATTTTAAATTAAACTAGAGACATAGATTTACAAGTCACATGAAGGGGCCGAGTTGTAATTTTACCTTTAAGATTTTCAATTCATGTCATGAAGTCGGATATAGCATTTTTGATCTGTTTTTTTTAAGACAATATTTTGGTCATAACTTCTTCATGTCTAATCCAAATTGAGCGTTTTCAAAGGTGTTATAATCGTTAGACCATAAGGTATAAATGTCCTTAAGAAGTCGATCCGAATTTCCTTTTGGAGGTTTTCCCAAATTTGTGGCCAGTGTGTTGTCGGTTTTGGGTCTGCTATGCTTGTGTGTTTCTGAATGTTGGGCCTCGGAGACGGGGTCCAACAGCAAGTGTATTTACATGTAACTTTATCTTCTTCAGTTACAGTTTTGAAATGAAAATATTTATTATTAATAAAACAAAAGAGTTTGGTTTTATCTGTATGAGCATTATATATCTGGTCATAAGGTACCAAGATTCTTTTGTAAGTAATATACATATACATAGAGATGTATGGGAAACATGTATATTATTAGAATATGAATTAATTGATTCACAGTTGAATGATCAAGTTGGTTGCTTGATTATGGTTTAGACTGTAGTGTTGCGATTTATCTCCATATAAGAAAAGGAGTTTACTTCAAGGGAATGATGAGTTTCATATCATGATAGTAGTTGACTATCGATAATGGAACTATTAAATGAATCTGGAATTAAGTATGTTTTCAAGAATAAAGTGGGCTGTTACTTTAATCTTAAAACATACAACTTAAGCATTCACTTATTATGAACCATAATCTTGATGAGTGGTGAACTCATATATGTTTCATTATAATTCTTGATATGATCGGAATGGATTTTTACAGAGTATTAATCCAGTGTCTGCATGTTGGAATTATTAATTTAAACATGAATCAGGGAACATTCACTCAAATAAAGAGTTTATAGTGTTATCATCTCTTCTAGATGTTTTAAGGAGATTTGGTGATTAAACTGGCGCCAGTAGTTTGATGGACTAGCTACCCATCAAGTCTTAACACTGAGATGAGATCTTATGCGTTAATTACCATATAAAGTAAAATGAGGGATCTAGAAGGAAAAACCAACATAAGGGCAAAACAGTAATTTTACCCTTTGTTGTGCGGATGGCTATAATAAGGTTCTAAATAGGGTTTGGACATATTCTCATAATATTTAATAATTCAAGAGTTCAACTAATTTTCTTTAGTGGAATGACATTTAGTTAATAACTAGAATTAATTCCAATGAGATTGAATTAATTCTGGGCTTATTGGAGCTTGAATTATCAAAGTCCAATAAGATTCCCCACTTGGCTTTAAGAAAGGTTATCAAGCTAAGTAAGAAATATAAATGGAGGTTAATTAGAAGCCCATAATTGAATCTTGGGCTTGGTCTAATTAAAGAAGCCCAAATGTACATTTAGTAATGGGCTTGGTTTTTGGTTTAATGTAATTAATTAGATTAATTATATTAAAACAATTTTTTTAAGAAGAAGATAGAAATTTCGGTTATTCCTAGGTTAAATGTGTAACCACACATTTGACATTAAAATGCTAAATAAAGATGGTCTTTATTATGGTTAATCATCATTAAATGGAGTTATGAACTTACCATTAAATGGTTTAATGGTTGTCTTTTAATGTTAGCTTGTAACCTATTTGCATTCATTAGATTAAAGATGAAAGATGTACATTAGATGAACCATCTTCCTTCTTTGTTCTTGTAAAACCGAAATTGGGTATTGAATTTTAGGTTATTGTCTTTTCAAATAGCCATCATAAAGATAAATGAAGATAATCTCATTAATTGGCTATTTTATGAGTGATTAATGAAAGAAGTGATGCATTTGATGCCTCTCTCTCCTTCCATCCATGCATATATGAAATTGGTAGGCAAGAAAGAGTTCTTACATGTTCTTTACACCTTCTCTCCTTTCATGAAAGAGTGAATCGAAAATACAAATTGAAAGAGTTTCAATTTTGCTTCTTCTTCTTCTAAGAAAATCTCCTCCAAACATTTCTTCTCCTTTCCCACCAAAGGATTTTGTTAACCTAATTGTCCTTGAAGAACAGGTGGTAAATCTAATTGGTTGAGGATACTGCAACAAGGAGAAAGTAGATTGCTAAAGGAAAAGAGTCAAAGGCAAAGGATTTGGATACACGAAGAAGGAGAGGATAATAGCAATGAGGATTTAAAGTCAGAAGGCGAAGAAGTCAGAATAATACACGATCTTGTTTATATTTTATTATCCTTATACCATATCATGTATGGATTGGCATGTTGATTTGGATTTGTTGCTTCCGCTGTAAGTAATGATTTCTTAAAAGTTTTGAAATCTACCATTTTTTCAAACAAAGCATGTTTTCTTTTTCCAATCCAACAGATCCAAGTGGGGAATCAAGTCAGTCTTATGAGAGATAAGTGGTCCCAGATTCGCCACCTAAGGGTCTAGAAATGCGTCTTGGCTCCATCATAGATTACCCATTTCAATCCTTTAAGAACATAGGGCCAAATTTTTTTGATGCTCCTCCATACCATCAAGGCTCCCGTGGCCACCAGAACGTTGGGGATATTAGTGGCGTCAAAGTTGTACTTTGCATAAAGGACTTGGACCCGCAATAAATTGGGCTTGGAGACCAAGGCCCATCCTAATTTACCTAAGAGTGCGTCATTGCTTTCTCGTATTTTCTGGATGTCTAATCCCCCTAGCTCTTTAGGCCTACAGACGTTATCCCAGTTAACCAGGTACAGTTTCCTCGATCCATTAGAAGAGCCCCATATAAACTGTCTCATTAATTTTTCTAAAGCATCACACAGTCTATGAGGGAGACGAATCGTCTAAATGGTATACGTGGGAAGGGTAGAGATGATGGCTTAAGTCAAGGTGATTCTTCATGCAAAAGACAAAAGGTTGACGGACCACCCTGAAATACGCTATTCGACCTTGTCGAGGACATGTTGATAAGTTTTTTTGTTGACTTGTTGATGAAGGAGAGGCACACCAAGGTATCATCTAAGGTCGTTAGTCAACTAAAATTCCAATTCTCTGCTTAATTGTCTCGCCATCAAGCGTTGAACGTTCTTGGAGAAAAAAGCATCAAGATTTTCCTGGGCTTACCCATTGTCCTGAAGCTATGCAAAAAGTGCTCAAAATGTCTCAAATTATGTGAACTTGATCAACCGAGGACTAGAAGATTAAAATGAGATCATCTGCAAAGAATAAATGGGGTAAAGTCGGTCCTCGCCGACCTAATTTGATGGGCTTCCACGTACCTTGAGAGACAGAGTGCGTTATTAAGTGACCCAATCTTTCCATACATAACATAAAAAGGTAGGGTAATAACAATCTCCCTATCGGATATTGCGGGAAGGCTGAAAAGCTTCGTTTAGCTCTCCGTTCCAATTCACTTGTATCGAAATTGTCTCCTTGGCCCAACCATTGACTTCTCGAGCGTTGATGCCAATACATCTCTTCTTGGCAAAGAACTTGTTCTAGTTCCGTACGTAATTAGTCTTCTAGATCTCATAGGGAATCCAAAGGAGTATCTTCCACTGATTTTTGTATGCCTTGCAGCCGGGCCATAAGCCTTTTTTTCAATGAAAAATATTCCCAAAGCAATTTTGGTTCCACTGTTGGAGTTCACTGAGATCTCCCTAAGTGTCCCAGGGATATTGGTAATGTTAGGATTCTAGCTATCTTCTACTATGTGGGTAAAGTTGGTGTCCATCAACCAAGCCCAAAGAAATCTAAAAGGTCGGGGGCTTGATGTTTGGGGAGGTCTGTGGTCGGAATTGAGGAAGGGTAAGTAGGTCACAGTAGTAGGTGAAAAAATTGACTTTCAAGAATTGAAGCAAAAAACACGGTCTAGTCGGGCCAAGACTGGTCCTCTTTGCCACGTGAACCGTGGTCTGATATATCCAAGGTCCTGTAGACTACAATCTTGGCACACTGTTTGAAAGGCATATTAATAACCAAATGGAGCCTGGGGCCTCCTCGTTTGTCCTGTTGGTCCAATTTAGCATTAAAGTCTCCTCCCAAGATCCAAGGCTTAGTGGTAGCTTGAGCAATGGTACGTAAATTGTTCCATAAAAAGGGTTGTAGAGAGTAATGTTGTTGGTCCAATTTAGCATTAAAGTCTCCTCCCAAGATTCAAGGCTTAGTGGTGGCTTGAGCAATGGTACGTAAATTGTTCCATAAAAAGGGTTGTAGAGAGTAATGTGGGCTAGCATAAATGGCTATGAAGTTGAAGGAATGGTGATTCCACACAATGTTGGCTTGAAGAAATTGTCGGTGGACTAATAAAATTCACACCTCAATGTCAGTGTTCCAAAGCATTCATATCCCTCCCGAGAATCTTTCTGCTTCCACTCGAAAAGATTTGAAGAAACCTAAGCTTCAGATAACCTTCCATAGCCAGTGTGTCACTAATTAGCGATTAATACAACTAGGATGGGGCTGTGTATACGGATATAATTTTTGAGGATGGGTTTAAAGGACTTGCCTCCCGCTCCCTAAACATTCCAAATGAGTAAAGGCATGGATGAAGAGATTAAAAGGATAACCCAATTACGCAGGGGTGATTTCCATTTCTTCCAAATGCACGTTGTTGTGTATGGTTTGTTGTAGTTGTTTTGAAATTGGAAAGTCATAAATAGGTGGTGTTTCCTTGTCCAAAATTGAGACCTGGCAAGGGTCTGGAGGTCGGTATAGGGGCAGCAGATAATGGGAACGGGACGTAGACGAGAGCGCCTTTAGGCATGACCCATGCATGTCCTTGTCTATATCCCTAGGCCCCCTGTCTGCGTGCATCGACATGGTGAAGGATTGATTGTGAATCACCACCTCTTGATGAGAGGGGATCGTGATAGCAACGTGGTATAGGTTGGTCGGTGTGGGCTTCATAGGCATTGGCGTTGGGCCCGTTTAGACGATGGTTTTGCTGGGTTCGGTTGAAGATGGCTTAGATTGAGGAAGCGATTGAGGACTGGGTTCAGGTGGAATGGGTTGACTGGGGGTTGTGTTGGTAGGGGGGCCATCTTTTCTAATGGTTTTACTCATCTTTAAGTATCTGGTGCTCAGCTTTGCGTGGGTCAGCGCCAAGGACGGAGTGGAGGGGTTGTGTTGAGGTTCCTCTGCAGCTTGAAGAGAGTCGTTGTGGGATGTGGATGGATCATTGGTTGTCAAAACGGTGTACCTCGAGCCCCTCGATGGCTCGTGATGGATGTTGCTCCACCTGTCACTTCCTAGGTTGGTACCATTGTGGCTCGGGTGACAAGGACGACATTGGATTTGGATCTAAGGTCCGTAGGTGTCGTCCTTTTATCTTGTTGCCAATGGGTGGTCGAAGCTTTGTCCATCAGTGGTAACTCGTGGATTTTGCGAATTGGGTGTCGGTTGGGATTTATAGTCAGTCACACCGTGCCCTACCCTACCCCAGGAGAGGCAAACCTGAGGTAATCCCTTGTACACAATCTTTATTATTTCTTTGTCTTACTTGACCATAAATCACAGGGGGATACTAATGTCGATTTCCACAGCAACGTGTGCAAATTTTACTCTTTGTGAATGTTGGGTTTGGTCATCGATTTTGATGGTGCATCCCACAAGGTTTCCCAGAGTTTTCAAAATTGAGGGATGGTATCGTGCCACTGAAAGTTCTGGGAATCTGACCCACGCAACAATGTGAGAGATTGTCCCCGAAGATGGCCTAAATGTAGGGTTCCACGATTGAACCGAAAGGATGTGACCGGAGATCATCCAAGGTCCCTTGGTGAGCGTATACAGGTAGTCCTCTTCTTCCACAAAATTTATTAGGTAAAAATCGTTGTCCAGATCTATGATCTTCTTCGACCCTTTTAATGCCCACATTGCATTTAGTTGATTTATCAACATATTAAAGCCTATTTTTTGATCGAGTAGCTTGACTACTTGGCTTGCTCCCATTGCTTATTAAGTCTGCCTCTAAATGTATTTGATAGTTCAATTCCCATTCCATATTCTCCATGTACCTTTAGCAGTCTCAATAGGTCCTCGTCTGGCCAAGCTAGGCCCCTTTCTTCGGTTACTTGAGTTATGTAGCCTGCTATTGCCATACTGTAACTCACTGCAAGAAAAAGACGCATTTCGCGTCGTCTTCCCAGTAGACGTCGCGAAATATAGGAGGCTTTTGTGACGTGTTCCTTAACGTCACGAAAGGGGCCAAGATTCCATGACGTTGTATAGAGACATCGTGGAAAAACCAAGTGTTAGCCGTCGTTTAGATAGTTAGACGTCGAAAAAACGATAGGCCGACGTTGTGGAGACTTAGACGTCAGGAAAGGCCATGTAAATAACATTCTCCCGCTGGCCCACCAATGTATTTTCAACTCCCATTCGATACGTTTAGCTCTCCGTCTCTCTCCCACGTTTAGCTCTCCGTCCCTCGAGCCACTTGCCCTCTCCCAACTCGAGCCACCTTCCCTCTCCGTCGAGCCACCGTCCGTTTCTCATCTTCTGTCGAGCCACCGCCATTGCAATCGTTGTCTTGCTTCACGAGTTGGCGTCCTGCTGTCGTCTACTGTCGTTGGTTCTGTCGCCCTTGGAATTGTTGGATTCGTTGGAATCGCCCTTGGAATCGTTGGTCCTGCTGGCGCCCTTGGAATCGCCCTTGGAATCATTGGTTCTGTCGTCTACTGAGGTAAGTAGTATAACGAATTTGGATGCGACAAATTTTGGGTGAATTGGTCTATATTGAATCGATTGAAGTTACTAGGGTGTATTATGGGTGTAAGACTGCTTAATCTGTTTTTTTGATTATCTGTAACACAATGCACTTGGGTTTGCATTGTTGAAGTGGTGTAATTGTAAGTCCTCCTTTCTAAGCTACCTTAAAAATGACAGAACCAAGTTCTAGACTAAGAGTAGATTCGGTGGCTAAAATTTCTAAGATTTTCTTAAATTAATTGATATGTTTTAGACTTTATTAGTTTGAGTCTCTAGCACTAACTTCATTAGTGAGAAACCAATCTTAATTTGTTTCACTTAATAAATGGATCATTGTATAAAAATTTGTTATTCCTATACCTATCTTTAAACCATTATAAATTTGACTTCTATTTGAGAGAAAATTATAGGCCTATAAGACTTTTATATAGTTTAATGCAAATTCTTTTTCACAATATTTAAAACTCATATAAAGGGCAATTTGTAAGCTTATCCTAGATCTCATTCAGTATGATTAGTATTACCCATTGAGTTGTTGCTCAATATCCTAGAGTCAAATATGGCTTGTTTAGTATCACCTATTAAGTTGGTACTTTGTATCTTTAATTCTTCCTTTTAGTTTTTGTAAACATTTGAAGCATTCATACCTTTATGATTAGGTTCTTAGCATTTGTGTCATAATATCTTCATATTTAAGAAGTTTTATTAGATGATAATTGAATGTAAAAGGTGCTTTGTTATCTGCTACAAAACTTTTAAGAAACACTTTTATAGGAGAATGGTCAAAGAATAATAGGTTATACAAAATAGTGCAAACTATTAGGGAAGATAGACTTCCATAAGGGATTGACAAGTGATTTGCCTAATCTTTTCCTTAAGAACTAGTTGCCCTATTATTTTATTGCTGTAGATAAAATAATTTACAAGTTCTTAAGTCATACTTGTTTAGCTACTTAAGGGAATAGAGGGTGCAATTAAGGGTGCAATTGAAGTTAATAGATAATGATTAGGGTGAGATAATGAAGGAAGCCATTGAAGAGATATTTTCGTACGGCAACTTATTAATAATAGAATTGTTTGAGGCAAAACATAATTAATGGGCACTATTTTTATAGAGTGAGTAAAAAGTAGGTTAAGATAGATGGAGAAATTGGTTAGAGAATTGAAAATGCTTTATTTTCACAATCATAAGTAACTAAGATCCACCCATTGTAATTGAGCTTGGCAATTAGTCAATGTTTTTTTAATTATTTTCCAAAAACCAATGGCTCTTTTTAAGACAATTTTCTTTAACCTTAATTTTAATGGGACTTATAAAAGTTGGTTTGTTACTATACAAAATGTCACAGATGCTTGTTATTTGGAATGGTAATTTATGACAATTATATTCTAAATAAAAGAGAACATATTATATGCTTGTTTTGATTGTATTTTTACTATTTATTTTTCATTACGCTTTGTTTAACTTTGATTTCAAAGGTAAACTTGGTGTATGATAAGAAATTGAGATTCCATTTTCTTATAATAAGAATTAGAGCATAAAAAATTTAATCATAATTGATGGGAATATACCTAATAAAAGAGGAATAGGATAAGATTGTGATTTGTTGCTTGAAATTATCTATGCATAACATAACAAAGTCAAACAATGGTGCTTCTTTTTACTTTATCATGTCTAAAATGGGCTTTTAATGACCAAAAGATAGATCTTTGGATAAATGGATAATTGAGTAAATATATTTTAGAAACTTAAAGAAAACCGACAAGTCGTAGGCCTTTATCCTTTCAAAGAAATGTCTTTGATTTAATTCTCTCTTTTTCATACACCTTTAATGGATCACATATTTATATAAGCAAACAAACATCACGAAGAAAAAAAATAAAAATAGTAAAATCTTTTTTCAGTGATTTTAGGACTTCAGTCCAAGCAATGAGCATATTCATATTGAGCCTAACATCAATTTGCATTTTGAAACTAATCATAGGGGATTGGGTTAGGTTTATTCAATCTAAAGACGAAGTTATGTTTTCTATGTTTAATAATTTTTAAAAGAAAGCTAGTGATAATGTGTAAACTAAAGAAAGATAAAAATAACAAATAAGTTATAAGCACAAGATACATCACACATAAAAGTGGGCTTGGGGCTTGATATAAACCTACTAACTTTGGACTAGGCTCAAAATTGACTGATAATGGTAAATATTAGGCGAAGGTTCTAATTAGGTTAGTTAACCTAAGTTAGGTCATTTGAGTTTATATTGAATAGGCCCATTTGAAAAACCCATAAACATGAAATTAGTGATAAACCTAAAAAAAATTGAGGAACTCTAATTTCTTAAACTATCCTTAGCAAACATATGTTGAAGCTATGATACAAAATTAAAATTGTATTAACAAATGAAAACAGTGAAACTACAATAACAATGAAACATTCTAAGATGTTGATAATCAAATGTCATAACCTAAACCTAATATTTTTTACTAGTGATTGTGAATATGAATTTCAATCTACTTCAGAGTTTTGTAGGAAAACCATAAAGAAAGAAAACCTTAAATGTGGAACCTTAATTTGGCAGTTTGTGATTATAGTTTTCCTTACAATAATATTCTTAACTTTTGGCAAGTGGGCTTTTCATTATATAGTAGTGTAGTCATAAATAGTTTTAAATGTGTTCATAAGATTTTTGACATTCAATTGCGAAAGTAGAGTTATAAGTAAAACTGCTTGATGACAGATACTATTTGCAATTGTGAGGAGGAGATAGTTGGAGGTGCCATTGGAAAACAAGAACCAGGTATGATGTAACATCCCGTCACCGATGGGAAGGCTATATTGGTAAATTGGGACGGGTTAGGATTTTACCGCATATTATTGACTGAGCATACGTTTGGCCTCTAATTTTAGAGGAATGAGTCTTTTGCACATGCACATTTAGGTACATGCATTCATGACATTTTCCCGGCATTTGATTTTGAATATGATATGAATTGTGATTTGTGAAATAACTAGATTTGATTATGATTTATTGGGAATTTTAGGAATAGTTGAGTTTGAATATTGAATTGGAAATGTTCTGGAGTAATTGCCAATTGATAGCGACTCTTCGAAATTTTCTGGAAAATTAGGTAGAAAAAGTCCGAACCGGAAATTTTTCGAGTGACGGATTGATTGACTGCATGGTGCTAGAATAACTGGTAAATTGCAATGGAAAATTTAGATATATGTTATTGGCAATTAATATGTTGAGTTATTGAATTTGGAGATGAATTGTTAGTTTGATGCATGCATGGGTTTAATTGTGAAAGATTGGGGTAGTTTTAGCTAAGTTATTACTTGACTTAGAGAGAGAAATGGAGAAAAACTGATCGAAGAAGATAAATTGCGCACAGTGATAAATGGGGTCGATCCACAGAGAATGGAATAATTGATTCTATTTAAATGCCAAAGAACGAATGAAAATAATTAAAATGGGGGGGGGGGTTTGGAGTTTTTTACTGGAACTACTAATTAATCTGACCACAAATAAATGATTAACGCAATGAAAATCAAATAAAATAACAACTACGATTAGACTAGCAAAGAACACAAATAAAATTGATTAACTCAATAAACGACAACTAGCCAGGAAATTCCTAATTATTATGCAGGGACCACGATCATCGACTCAAATATTTTCTTTGGTTTAATAATAGGTTATGTAGCACTTAATCGCCATGAGACCAACCCGACATCTACAAAGGACATCCGAGCTCGTGACCATGAGGTGGCATCTAGAGCGATCAATCACAATTTAAAACTCGTTATGAAATTTTTCTTCCAAAAACGTTTTAACGCGCGGAAATCAAAACACACTTTGGGCCCGACATATCACAAAAACATTTTCAAATACAAAACATTCTCAGTTATTAATTAGCACTCAACAGTGCTCAATCAGTACATAAGCAGAAAGGCATGACCCAACTGGGCTCGATGCCATTTATGAACACAATTCAGAAATCAAAACCTCAATACACTTTTACATTTATTAAGCTAGGGCCCACCAAACAAAACACTGTACTCATGCAGATGTGACGACACTGATCCCGACCCGCTACTCTGCCTTGCTAGCAACGATCATACTCCCGTTAGTCTAACGGGATACTCTTCAGTTCCTGAAAAATAGATGCAATGTTGGGTGAGTTTGCGAACTCAATGAGAAATCATCATCGATGGTTCACCCAACTCATGCATTCACAATTCATATACACATTGGATCACATATTCACACTTTCATATATTCACATGCATTCAATTTCACTTTCACACAGTTCACTTTAGATCATTTACATATGCAGTATGCATGCGACACTTTCAGCCATTTCATTGTTGTGACCGAGCTGATCGTAAATCAATAATCACATTTTTGGCAAGTAGGAGGGCCCTCTGGGTATGCACTACTGCCCACTCACATTAGGGATAGGAGAGCCCGCTGGGTATGCACTAATCCCTTTCACATAATAGGACCCCACACCCTACCCGTAGGTGTTTGCGGTTTTCTTCATGGCGTGTGTTCTTGAGTTTTACCATGGCGTCCTCAAATATACAGTGGCGTCTCGGGTCAACAACTATCATTATCTGGTCATTTAATTATGCATGAGTGCATATGTCATTCATATTTCAATGTCATATCTCATTTATTTCACTAACACTTTTACAATTCAATTCACTATTGCATTTATGCACATTTATTCACATTTTGCACTTCCATATCTCAATTCAATATTTCGAACACCCATGGTTCGAAATCAATCAAAACAGTCACACATATCCATCCGTATCTCCACATGGCATATATACACAAAATGTAACACATATAAGTTGAGAAACCAACTAGGTTACTCACCTGCACTTCCAAGCTACAGCCTAGAAGTCGCAGCACTGCCCGTGGAATTGCTCCATCGGTGCCTTTAAAACAATCAGAAAAATCGAATATCACTCATTGCACAATTTCCAATATTCAAAATGCAAATATAGCAAATACATCGAGTCTTGTACATGTTATGACATTCCCTAAATTTTCCCAATTCGATCACTTTCACTCTAATTCATAGCAAAATCCAATTACCATAAGTCAATAGACTAATATTCAATTCTCGCAATCACCTTCCAATTAAAATCACAATCACTATTTATTGTCACTAGATTCCCATAATCATCGAATTAAAATCAAATTCCATCTTATCAATTCAAATTCTTAATCTCTAAATTCCAATTAATCACTTAGAAAATAATTCAATTGAAATCAAATCTCAAATTCATTACTTGTAACAATCATCTTAAAATCACTTCATTTCATTCTCCTGCATTAAAATTCCTAGTCTAAGAAATTCAATTGATCCATAGCCAATCCATTAGAAATTAATCCTCCAAATTCATAATCTCCATATTGAATTTAATCCATAACTAATAAAATCATCAATTTCCTAAATCCCAATTTCGAAAACCTAAAATTCCAATTTTTCCCCAAAGCATTCCTCGCCATGGAAGCTCTTCATTCATCGCTTGCATGGCAAGCTCGCTTTCCGCCATGGTGAAATACGCCATCATCGCCAAGGCGTCGATCGCGTCGACGTCGCGACGCGCGAGTTCCTTCGCCACCACATGCCATTCGCAAGACGTCGCGGCGTCGGATGAAATTTCGCCGCCACAAGTGTTCTTCGTGTGCCACGGCGTGCGATCGCAGAAAAGCATCCAAAACCCAGAAATTCTCCGATTTTCTGATATTCAATCCATCCAAATCCATTCTAAACACTCTCAATCAGTTTTAAACCTTAAACCCAACTTATTTCTAACCTCAAATCATCATTTAACTCACTTTTCTTCAGAAACCCAAATCAAAATCAACGAAACCCTGTCATCGACATTTTCCAATTTCTAAACAATTTCTTACTCAAATCTATGATCAAATAACATAAACAAGTATAAACTTACTTGATTCAAGCTAGAAACCTTTCCAAATCACCAAGAAATCCACGCAAGGGAAGAAGAAGAACAAAGCAATCTCTCCAGAACAGAAGCAAGCATCGTCCAATTTCAAAGGCTTAAGATATATATATATATATATACTGAATACCTTAAGACTTGTTTGGCAATTAATTGCCACCAGTCCAGATCGAACAATCTCAATCCAATTTCTGATTCTAATTTCTCCCAATATGCAATAACAATTAATAATAAATCCTAAAGTCATAATTCAACTTGCCTCATATCAATTGGCAATCAATCACGGACCCGAAATCCGGTTTATCAGACACTATACCATTTTTCCGGTTCGGACTCGATTCTCTAAAAATTCCAGAAAAATTTTCATAAATTCACAAAATTAGGAATTGCATATTCCTACACTCTAATCTCATAATTCAGTTCTCTAAATTCAAATTTTCTCATTCCAATTCATATACAAAACTCATTTATACACTTTTCGCATAAATTTCCAATTTCCACAATTCAATCGGGAAATGTCATACATGTACGCATATTCATATACTTATGCCATCAATAATCATTTACCGATGACTATAGAAACCATAATGCATGAAGAATTCACATTTGCCTGTACTTTAACCTGACCCGATCCAATTTACAAATATACCCGTCACTTCGGTAACGGGATGTTACAATTCTCCCCTCCTAATAAAAATTTCGTCCTCGAAATTTTATATACGATTTGTCAAGAAGATAGGGGAGTCTTTTCGATCACTGATCCTCTGATTTCCACTTATTTCACTATACGCATAATTTCTGCCAAATCTTTCTTAACTCTACATTGCCTTATTAATCACAATTTATCACTTCCAATATCGATAACACATACATCGGATCCTAACAATATTTTCTAGTCCAGTCTATGTAACATTTTGGATCCGAATCATCTCTTAGGATTTTAGACTGACTTGCCATCTTAATCACACTACAATCACTTACTTACCTCTTTTTCCTTTCTCAAACTTTACACTGTTTTAACGATTTCTTTTCGATTACTCGTAATTCTTTATATCCAATACTAATGACATACACATCAGATCATATCAATATTTCCTATTTCTGTCCATATGACACTTTCCAATTCCAATTCATCTTTTAGGTTGTTATCTAGTCACACCACGGTCACATCAAGGTCACTAATAACGAACTTAATTTCCCATTTACCCCTTTTTTTCTCAATCAATGCCTAGTTTGGCCGAGGTGAACATTTAGAAACATTGCATGTATCGCTTATCATATTACATCTTTCCTATATCAATTTACTAATCTCATAAGATTTCAACAATCTCGATAATCATCAATTTGACTCATTCTCGTCAATTTGGATTTCTTAACCCCTATTACCGATTCAAAACACCTATCAATCTTAACTCAAATCATTCAAGGCCTTTGACTGTATTAGGTCCTGTTCATTTTACTATCGGGATTAACAACCCCTTTTTAGCTATAAGACCTTTTTATACAATTTTCAAATGATATCTCCAATGTAACACAATCAATCTTACCTATACATCAATCTCATAATCCTATGGACTCCAAACATATATTAGTTTCGGATTGATAACACACAGTCAACTATGGAGGTCCAACATACTCATCATTTCTTAGTCTAGTCAGTCACATTACTCATTTTCTTTATAGCTAAGCTATTCACAAATTTTCTCGATAAGGTCCACTATTTCAACGTTCTCAATTCGGATTTTTGCCATGCTTTTAATACACACCTGCACACTTGGGTTGGAATTCCAATCGCTAATACATTCTTTTTGCGCTTTACCAAACTCGACAGTTTACACTCATTCTTACGTTAGGTATCATAACCTTATTGCCTCATTATTTGCTCCATTAACGAAATTTCTAAAACACTCAAATGCATAGTCATTTTTCCCAATTCACTCATATAACTTAATCATTATTGCTTTACAAACGTATATACATCCAAAACAATTTCTGTATGAACAGAATTTCCAAGCTTTCACAACACTTTCCAATATAATGTCTAATACAATAAATTTTCAAATTATCAAATACCAATACAGCCCATAAGCTTATACTGATCTCCATACATATAGAATCTCTTTACACTATTTCAATCAATCACTTTTTTTTTTAATCTTTACAATTCATTACATATAGTAACATCTCCAATTCAAAATGATACGATCAATACTCGAATTGAACATTTCTTCAAATGTCTCCTCTTAGGATTATTAGTCATATATTTCACATATCTCTCCTCCAACACTTTCCTTATCGCTAAGGTCAAGACCTTTACCAATTTTAGGCGTATCCAAAGATACAATTAATCCTAAAATAACTCCAAATTCCTTGTGTACCTTCCCTTTACAATTTCACATTTAACAACACCTCTATTTGCATTTAATCTCCGATACCGTGTTCAATAATAATTCATCCATTAAATTTTCAATCAAGATCTAATTGTCTCTTATAAAACTTGCATACTATACAATTTCCTCAACTGTGCCAATTTATCTTCTTCACTTTTCAATTGTATTCAGTCGATCATCGATGATCATAGTCATCATCCACTTTAAACACAATTTAGATATTTAACTCTTCAGTAAAATAATGAACTCCTTACACCTATAATCTATTTGCATAACTTTTTATATATATATCATACGTCTCCAATGAGGAACAATTTGTCTCACAATCTTTTCTCAATACCTCAGGAAATCAATTTCGACTATTCACGCTATCCCGTGAAGTTCAATCTATGCCATAATCCACATAACCAGAACATCCTTTTTAATACCGTTCATTGGGGTACATACCATTAAAAATTATTACATCAATATACCAATTAGTCACTTACGCTAAAGGCACCTCAATCTCATTTGATTTTTGACCACTTTTTTTTTTTTGCACCTATCCTCGATCATGAGGATTTTACCATACCAATATCCTGATTACAATCTCAATTCATTCCCAAATAATCACTATACGTGCTTTCATTTCTTACTCCATCTCAATTTTAACTATAAAAATTGGCGGTTATCCAATAACTCACCAATTGATTTCCGATATCATTTCCATTATCAGGTGTGCATTCTCATAGGCAAATCCACTGACCTTAACAACTGTTCAGCTTTTTCATCTATCCTTACCATTGTCTTACATTTCAATCTTTTTCATTATTGATTCATATTTATAAATTTTCATTCTCAAATCAATATCACAATTATGCAATTATTCTCGATTTCCTCACTTAACACATTCTGACTTTAAATCACAAATCCCTATTCATAACTCTTATCACTGAAATCAAACCCAATTGTATTCTCTATAATTCGCAGAATATTTTAATTCCATTCACTTTGTTCATACACTGTCAATCTTACCAATTTTATCATATCGCTACTTCCCTTTATCAATTTACCACTATACATTCATATCTATTCTCCATCCCAAGATACATTCCAATATAGCACAGATGTTACCTGTCATAACATATTCACTAATACCAATACACTAAATCCTCATTTGTCAAATCGAACCATACACTTTTTCTTATTTCACAACATTCCCAATTTCCATTTTATCACATTCTCACATATCATCTTTTTCCTCACTATTTCTCATCACTTAAACACTAGTACAGGCTCATGTATGAGACTCATATGCTAGACTGGGGATCAGTTGTCACTATCTGCCAATGACATGACTTAAATGTATGCAATTTGACACACTTTTCAGAAAGCCCATGTAAGATTGTACTTCTGGGCTCTGATACCACAAATGTAGCACCCCAACTCCCGCGAGACCCGAACCCAACATCTACAGTGACATCCGAGCTCGTGACCCGCGAGGGTGGCATGCTAGAGCAGTCAATCACAATTTAAAACTCGTTATGAAATTTTTCTTCCAAAAACATTTTAACGCGCTGAAATCAAAACACACTTTGGGCCTGACATATCACAAAAATATTTTCAAATACAAAACACTCTCAGTTATTAATTAGCACTCAATAGTGCTCAATCAGTACATAAGCAGAAAGGCATGACCCAACTGGGCTCGATGCCATTTATGAACACAATTCAGAAATCAAAACCTCAATACACTTTTATATTTATTAAGCTAGGGCCCACCAAACAAAACACTGTACTTATGCAGATGTGACGACACCGATCCCGACCATTTACTCGCCTTGCTAGTAACGATCATACTCCCGTTAGTCTAACGGGTACTCTTCAGCCTGAAAAATAGATGCAATGTTGGGTGAGTTTGCAAACTCAATGAGAAACCATCATCGATGGTTCACCCAACTCATGCATTCACAATTCATATACACACTGGATCACATATTCACACTTTCATATATTCACATGCATTCAATTTCACTTTCACACGCTTCACTTTAGATCATTTACATATCAGATGCATGCGACACTTTTAGTTTCATTTCATTGTTGTGACCGAGCGCAATCAGAAATCAGTAATCACATTTTTGGCAAGTAGGAGGGCCCTCTGGGTATGCACTCCTGCCCACTCACATTAGGGATAGGAGAGCCCGCTAGGTATGCACTAATCCCTTTCACATAATAGACCCCACATCCCACCCGTAGGTGTTTGCGAGTTTTATCATGCGGCGTGTGTTCTTGGGTTTTACCACAAGGCCCCCTCAAATATACATGGCGTCTCGTCAACAACTATCATTAGCTGGTCATTTAATTATGCATGAGTGCATATCTCATTCACATTTCACTGTCATATCTCATTTATTTCACTAACACTTTTACAATTCAATTCACTATTGCATTTATGCACATTTATTCACATTTTGCACTTCCATATCTCAATTCAATATTTCAACACCCATGGTTCGAAATCAATCAAAACAGTCACACATATCCATCCGTATCTCCACATGGCATATATACACAAATGTAACACATATAGGTTGAGAAACCAACTAGGTTACTCACCGCACTTCCGAGCTACACGAAGTCTCAAAGATTTACTCGTGGAATTGCTCCATCGGTGCCTTTAAAACAATCGAAAAATCGAATATCACTCATCGCACAATTTTCAATATTCAAAATGCAAATATAGCAAATACATCGAGTAATCGTATATGTTATGACATTCCCTAAATTTTCCCAATTCGATCACTTTCACTCTAATTCATAGCAAAATCCAATTACCATAAGTCAATAGACTAATATTCAATTCTCTGCAGTCACCTTCCAATTAAAATCACAATCACTATTTATTGTCACTAGATTCCCATAATCATCGAATTAAAATCCGAAATTCCATCTTATCAATTCAAATTCTTAATCTCTAAATTCCAATTAATCACTTAGAAAACAATTCAATTGAAATCAAATCTCAAATTCATTACTTGTAACAATCATCTTAAAAATCACTTCATTTCATTCTCCCAGATTAAAATTCCTAGTCTAAGAAATTCAATTGATCCATAGCCAATCCATTAGAAATTAATCCTCCAAATTCATAATCTCCATATTGAATTTAATCCATAACTAATAAAATCATCAATTTCCTAAATCCCATTTCAAAACCTAAAATTCTAATTTTTCCCCAAAGCATTCCTCGCCACGCGCCTCCTCCCCGCCATGCGAAGCTCTTCATTTTATCGTCATTGAAGACGCTGCTCTTCTTCACAACGTGACGTATCGCGTCTTGACGTCGCGATGCGGGCCGTTCGCCGCCACAAGACGCCATTCACAAGACGTCGCGGCGTGCGGATGAAATTTCGCTCGCCGCGGCATGTTCTTTGTGTGCCGCGGCGTGCGATCGCAGAAACGCATCCAAAACCCAGAAATTCTCCGATTTTCTGATATTCAATCCATCCAAATCCATTCTAAACACTCTCAATCAGTTTTAAACCTTAAACCCAACTTATTTCTAACCTCAAATCATCATTTAACTCACTTTTCTTCAAAAACCCAAATCAAAATCAACGAAACCCTATCATCGACATTTTCCAATTTCTAAACAATTTCTTACTCAAATCTATGATCAAATAGCATAAACAAGTATAAACTTACTTGATTCAAGCTAGAAACCTTTCCAAATCACCAAGAAATCCACGCAAGGGAAGAAGAAGAACAAAGCAATCTCTCCAGAACAGAAGCAAGCATCGTCCAATTTCAAAGGCTTAAGATATATATATATATATATACTGAATAACTTAAGACTTGTTTGGCAATTAATTGCCACCAGTCCAGATCTAACAATCTCAATTCAATTTCTGATTCTAATTTCTCCCAATACGCAATAACAATTAATAATAAATCCTAAAGTCATAATTCAACTTGCCTCATATCAATTGCCAATCAATCACGGACCAAATCCGGTTTATCACTATTATACCATTTTCCTGCTCGACTCGATTCTCTAAAATTCCAGAAAATTTCCATAAATTCACAAAATTAGGAATTGCATATTCCTACACTCTAATCTCATAATTCAGTTCTCTAAATTCAAAATTTCTCATTCCAATTCATATACAAAACTCATTTATACACTTTTCGCACAAATTTCCAATTTCCACAATTCAATCGGGAAATGTCATACATGTACGCATATTCATATACTTATGCCATCAATAATCATTTACCGATGACTATAGAAACCATAATGCATGAAGAATTCACATTTGCCTGTACTTTAACCTGACCCGATCCAATTTACAAATATACCCGTCACTTCGGTAACGGGATGTTACAGGTTAGCTATGGTTACCAACTTCCTCTGGTTCCCTCGTTTCTTCTTAATCTTAGAACAATCAAAGAGACTCCTTTAAACTGTTCCCTAATTAATTAATAACCCTTCGAGACTCTCTCCGAGATTCAATTAATTAACAAGATTAAACTCTAAAGAAACACTAACCCTAATCGACCACGACCGACTCATGCTTAATCTAGTTAGATCGCAAGTTCCTCCACACGAAATCAGACAAGTACTATGTCCTAGTGCCAATTGCCACAAACACCAATCACCCAGTTATACTCCACCAAGTAAATCAGTTGGTGATATGTAAATTAACTAACTCTACAATCAGGCCTCAATCGCAGAATCAATTAATAATCAATGACAGTAAATAAGAAACAGTACGAATATTATAAACCAAATAATCAGAACAATAGTCTCACGAGTCAAAGCATAACAATTGGAATTCCCCGACTAAAACAATTTAGCTACTCATAACGGAATTAAATAAAACAATGTTCTTAATTAACATTGTCTAAATAACAAAGGAAAGAAGAAAAGCTAGAAAATTCCTCGAGCCACGCTGCTTGCTTGCTTCTTCTCCCTCCACTGCTATGTGATTTCTGTGCCCTAAACACAGTAGCGCTTTTTTCTTTTCTGTTGTGTGCCTCAATAACCTCTGGCGGCTACCCCTCTTAAGTGTCATTGCTGTTTTTTTGTTCCTTTTCTTTTCAGCCAAGAACAATGGCCTGCGTCTCTGATCCTCCACGCCACACTACCCACTTGTCTCCTTAATGTTTTTCTTTTCCACCAATTAAAAGCACTGCCCTCTTATTCCACGCAAGCCCTCACCCTATGTCACTTACGTTGGGCCTCTAATTTTCTTGGCTCATTGTGGCTTCTTAAAATCGACACCTGTTTCTGTCCAAAATCCAAAGACCCAAAAGAAATCCTTCCTCTGGCTGCCGTTATTTCCCTCCTTTCTCTACTGTTGGTTGCTTGTAATTCCCTTCAATCCTTCATTGCGTGCATGACTACTTCCTTTGATTTAATTGTCGTTTTTCTCTTAAATTCTCATGTTATGCAAAGATTGTAATTCCCTACAAGAAAATATTAAATCAAATTAAGTCCCGATAATTGCATCAACAAGAGGAATAAAAAGGAATAATTAAAAAAATATATTAGACAAATATGCACTTATCAAATCTCCCCACACTTAGACGATGCTTGTCCTCAAGCATAAAAGAGGATCAAGACACAATGAAAAACCACTCCACTAAATGAAACACGCACAAAGGTAATGTAAACTAGGAATGAGAGCGCAATCTTGTCCCAATGTCAATGAAATGTCAAATAAATGCAACAAATTTCCCACACGAGAAGACACAAGCCTGAACTCAAATTGAAGCGCATGCATGAATTACCGAATTTTAATTAAAACCAATCGCTGAAAACACACTTCACTTATCGTGGTTAGTATACATGAGGAATTCCGACTTTATGTGGTAGTCATGGGAAGATCGGGTTAATCTTAATTACTTAATTAGGTGTTTTTAGCTACAAATTGCTCGGAATTGTCATTGACCTTTTACTGCTTAATGCAAACATTTGTGATGAATGTCATCCGGTTACTCGGTCAATCACAACGCCAAGTGGCTTTAGCCTTACTCGTAATTACTCATATGCTTGCAATTTTTTTTCGAGTAATCAGAAGAGTAGTTGGTTGCCTCACACGTCATAGTTGTTCGAGACCTTTTTACTCGAGCGCAAACATTTGTGATGAATGTCGCCCGGTTACTCAGTCTTGTCCAACCTTTAGACGGATTTTTGGCTTCGCTCACAACCACCTTTGGTGATTGGCGGAACGAATCTAACACCTTTTTATTTTTATTCTCCATTCCCTTTCTCCACCATAATTTCCCACCATCAATCCAGAGTTCAACACATATACCAACTCAACTTCTAAGCTTAACATGACTCTAGACAAGAAAGACACCGATTAATCACACAATTTTTTTTAGTTCTATCCAATTAACTCAGGCCCGCAACTTCAACATATAGGACAAAATCATTAACATTTAATTAACATTAAACAACAAGGGACTCAACCATACTCTCGACTCCTTTCAAACAATCCACCATTATCTAAGGCATAGCAATTCATCGAGCAAAATAGAGCAATAGAGGATTTTTTTTTTAAGTCCGCCACGGCATCAACAGTTAAAAGTCCAAAAATACCAAAAGGCAACGGAGGGCATATCTCAAAGTAATGCATCAAACAAAAACAGCATGCATCTCAAAAGCTATAAATCACCCCTCCCCACACTTAAAGCATGCGTTGTCCTCAACGTAAAAGTAAATGAAAAGAGTAAACTGAGGACTTCCCTGAATCCGGGGGGGATGATGCTGGACTGGTCTGGTGGTGAAGATGAGGGCTTATACGTGAGCTCGTTTAGGCATCTCGCCAGTAAGGTATAGCTAGTACAGTGAGGGACGAGAGCCAACATATGATCATATAAAGGACTCCCGCCAGCTGTAATCCAAGAACTCCGAATTGATCCAATGTCAAATCACCTGAAAAACACAAGGAACGAGGGGAAAAGATCAAAACAAAGAAAAAGAAGGAAACAAACGAGACAAAAAGAACACAAAACAAAGCAAAAGAAAAGAAAGAAAAATAAAATAAAATAAAAATTATGGGCTGCCTCCCATTAGCGCCCTTGTTTAACGTCCTAGGCTCGACGATCCTCGTTTCGATGTTAACCCTCGTCTCGATGTTGGAAATCAGCAATGGTCCCACCAATTGCCTCCCTGTACTCTCGAAGCACTCTAATTAGTTTCTCCTCTTCCAGGTCGTCGAGCATGCTGGATACGATCACGGGTAGGGTCTCACCGTCACCTAAATATGCATATTTCAAATGCTCGGGAAGCGTTTTGAGCTCCAGCTTTGGGGCCTCATGAAGTATATCATCAGAAACTTCAGACCGATCAGTAAATCTCTTAACTCCATCAACAGACATCCTATGACACGAAGCATAATTCAACTCATCATCATAATTTAAAGCAAAAATCTCATGAGTCAAATCTTCAATGATATCAACCTTATAAACACAAGACACATCTTCAGCATGTTTCATGGCATCATAAACATCGAATTTCACCACTTCACCATCAAACTCTAAAGTTAATGAACCACTATGCACATCTATCTTTGCCTTAGCCGTACTAAGGAAAGGCCTACCCAACAAGATATCAGAAGAATTAGATGAACTATCATTTTCCATATCAATAACAAAGAAATCAGCAGGAAAAATTAATCCATTAACTTGAACTAGCACATCCTCTAAAACACCTTCAGGATAGACAATCGATCGATCCACCAATTGAATTATAACTCCAGTACTAGTTAATGGACCAAGACCCAAAGAAGTATAAACAGATAAAGGCATCACATTAATAGAGGCTCCTAAGTCACACATGGCCTTACTTATACCAATATTTCCAATTTTGCAAGGAATGGAAAACATACCTTGATCGCGACACTTAGGAGGTAATTTCCTCTATAAGACAGCTGAAACATTTTCACCCACACTCACCCATTCATTACCTGTTAACTTACGCTTGTTTGTGCATAATTCCTTAAGGAATTTGGCGTAGCGCGGAACCTGTTTAATGGCCTCTAGGAGCGGGATGTTTACTTCAACTTTTCGGAATAACTCCATGATGCTTTTATCTTCCTTTTCCTTCTTGCTCTGAGCCATCCTCTGGGGGAATGGGGGTGGAACCACTAGAGTTTCGGGCTTCTGAGGTTTTTCAGCCGGAACTGAATCCTGTATGTGCTCACATTTAAGCTCCATTTCGGCTTCCTGTTCTGTTTCTTTACGGGAACCCTGGGCGTGGTCAGATTTAGGGTTCTTGTCGACTGGGGGCTGCAATCCCTTACCATTTCTTAAGAAAATCGCGCTCACATTATGCTTCAGGTCGAGTGTCTGAGACGACAGCTTGCCTTGAGTCTCCATTATGCTAACGGAGGATGCTATCTGAATCATTTGAGTCTCTAGGGTCTTCATGCTCTCTTCTATCTTTTGAAATCTGGTTGCAGTGTCCTGTTGAAATTTTGCAGTATTAGTAGCTAACATATGGACAATTTCTTCAAGAGGCTTACCTGAGCCCCAAGGCTGTTGCGGTGGTGGTGGTCTTTGATAGTAATTCTGTTGGGTCGGTTGGCTGTTAGCATAACTGAAGTTTGGGTGGCTTCTCCAACCGGGGTTGTAGGTGTTTGAATAGGGATCAAACTGTCTCTGTTGGAACCCAATAGCATTCACATTCTCCGTTATTTCATCGTGGAGTGTTGGGCACGCATAAGTTGGGTGAGCTAGGCTGGTGCAGATGCCACATGCCCTCGCAGGTGGAGGAGTACCTACATTCAATTTCTCGACCAAAGTTGTTAGCAAAGATTTGACCTCATTGAGAGAAGTAACATTTACCTCGTTCACCCTTCGCTGTATATCTTGCCGAGCACCGAATTGTTGAGAGTTTGCTGCCATGGTTGATATCAACTCCCGGGCTTCAGCTGGGGTCTTACTGACGATGGCCCCACCACTTGCAAGGCGTCCATCATTCTCAAGGCCCATTGGAATCAGACCCTCGTAGAAATACTGGATGATCAATTGTTCAGATATGCCATGCGGCGGGCAGCTTGCTAAAATTCTCTTGTACCTCTCCCAGTACTCGTAGAGGTTCTCTGAATCCTTTTGCTTAATGCCACAAATTTTACGCCTGATGTTGGTGGCTCGGGATGCTGGGAAATATTTTTCTAGAAAATGTCGGGACATCCCTTCCTAAGTGTTGATTGTCCCTGGAGGTAAGTAGTAGAGCCAATCCTTAGCTGCATCCTGTAGCGAGAATGGAAAAGCTCTCAGCTTGATTTGGTCCTCCGTGACATTGCGGGGCTTCATGGAAGTGCAGACGAGGTGAAATTCCTTCAGATGCTTATTTGGATCCTCGTTCTCCAATCCACGGAAGGTGGGCAACAAGTGGATGAGACCGGACTTCAATTCGAACCCTTCTTGAAGTTCTGGAAAATCTATGCACAGTAGATGTTGCGCTTCAGTGGGTCTACCCAAGTCCTGGAGGGTTCTGTTAAGAGCCATATCCTGCGCGTGGTCACGGTTAAGCTTCCCGTCAGGCTGCTGTTCAACTTCAATCTCTTCTTCGTACTCCGTTTCAGTATCCGACTCAACCGGGGTCTGTAATCCACGAACTTCTCCTTGTTTCTTCCTTAGTTTGCTCAACTTCCTTAACCTCTTAGCAGTCTTTTCGATCTCGGGATCGTACAAGATGGAATCTCTCGTACGAATGTTCCTAGGCATAAAACAAAACAAAATCAATTAGTTACTAGTCCCCGGTAACGGCGCCAAAATTTGATGGGTGTCGAATCCACCAAAAATAAATCCCAAACACCAAACGAAAATAAATTGCATACGAGGGTAAATGGGTCGATCCACGAGAATGGAATAATTGATTCTATTTAAATGCCAAAGAACGAATGAAGATAATTAAAATGGGGGGTTTGGAGTTTTTTACTGGAACTACTAATTAATCTGACCACAAATAAATGATTAACGCAATGAAAATCAAATAAAATAACAACTACGATTAGACTAGCAAAGAACACAAATAAAATTGATTAACTCAATAAACGACAACTAGCCAGAAATTCCTAATTATTATGCAGGACCACGATCATCGACTCAAATATTTTCTTTGGTTTAATAATAGGTTAGCTATGGTTACCAACTTCCTCTAGTTCCCTCGCTTTCTTCTTAATCTTAGAACAATCAAAGAGACTCCTTTAAACTGCTCCTAATTAATTAATAACCCTTCGAGACTCTCTCCGAGATACAATTAATTAACAGCATTAAACTCTAAAGAAACACTAACCCTAATCGACTACGACCGACTCATGCTTAATCTAGTTAGATCGCAAGTTCCTCCACACGAAATCGATAAATACTATGTCCTAGTGCCAATTGCCACAAACACCGATCACCCGCTAGACTCCACCAAGTAAATCAACATGCGATATGTAAATTAACTAACTCTACAATTAGGCCTCAATCGCAAAATCAATTAATAAATAATGACAGTAAATCAGAAACAGTACGAATATTATAAACCAAATAATCAGAACAATAGTCTCACGAGTCAAAGCATAACAATTGGAATTCCCCGACTAAAACAATTTAGCTACTCATAACGGAATTAAATAAAACAATGTTCTTAATTAACATTGTCTAAATAACAAAGGAAAGAAGAAAAGCTAGAAAATTCCTCAAGCCACGCTGCTGTTTGCTTCCTTCTCCCTCCACTGTTGCGTGATTTCCTGTGCCCCTAAACACAGCCACGCTTTTTTTCTTTTCCTGTTGTGTGCCTCAATAACCTCTGGCGGCTACCCCCTCTTAAGTGTCGCTGCTGTTTTTTTTTTTTCCTTTTTCTTTTCCAGCCCAAGAACAATGGCCTGCGTCTCTGATCCTCCACGCCACACTACCCACTTGTCTCCTTAATGTTTTTCTTTTCCACCAATTAAAAGCACTGCCCTCTTATTCCACGCAAGCCCTCACCCTATATCACTTACGTTGGGCCTCTAATTTTCTTGGCTCATTGTGGCTTCTTAAAATCGACACCTGTTGCTGTCCAAAATCCAAAGACCCAAAAGAAATCCTTCCTCTGGCTGCCGTTATTTCCCTCCATTCTCTACTGTTGGTTGCTTGTAATTCCCTTCAATCCTCCATTGCGTGCGTGACTACTTCCTTTGATTTAATTGCCGTTTTTCTCTTAAATTCTCATGTTATGAAAAGATTGTAATTCCCTACAAGAAAATATTAAATCAAATTAAGTCCCGATAATTACATCAACAAGAGGAATAAAAAGGAATAATTAAAACAAAAATATTAGACAAATATGCACTTATCAGTGCATTGCATATATGGTGTGATTGAATGTGAATTGTGTGAAAGGAGAAACGCCTTGCATTTGAGAAATGTGATTGTATATGATATCTGGTGAATTATGTGTATATGCATGAATTGAGTGAACCATCGATGATGGTTTCTCATTGAGTTCGCAAACTCACCCAACATTGCAATTATTTTTCAGGAATTGGCGAGTACCCCGTAAGACAAACAGGAGTATGATTACTGCAAAAGAGTCAAAGTTTGAAGTTGAGATCAGTTTCACATCTGCATTAGAGTCATTTGGTATTATTGTAAATTTGTAATTCTGCAAATCCCGCAGATTAGTACCGTTATTGTATTGGGTCCAATTTTGACTATGGATAATGTGTGTATGAATTGATTTATGACTGGAATTGTTTTATGATCGAAAATGATTTCGTATTAAAGCGGGCTCAAATTATTTAATGATATCTGCGCACTCGATTGTTTTCAAAAAGAAAAATGTAGTACCGAGTTTCTAAACTATTTTGACTACTCTAGCATACCACTCTCGTGAGGCACGGGCTCGGATATCACCCTCGATATCGGGTTTGGGTCTTGTGGGAGTGGGATGCTACATTTGTGGTATCAGAGCCAGGTTGTACAATCTTACATGGGCTTTCTGAAAAATGTGTCAAGTTGCATGCATTTAAGTCATGTCACGGCAGACAGTGACAACTGATCCCCAGTCTAGTATATGAATCACATGCATGAGCATGTATTAGTCGTTTAAGCGGTTAGAAATAGTGAGGAAAATGATAATATGTTAGAGTGTGATAAAAGGAAGTTGTGGGTATCGAGGAATCGAAAAAAAAGTTAATGGTTCGATTTGACAGATGAAGATTCAGTATATTGGTATTGGCGGATATATTATGAAATACGACACCCGAGTTAATACCCCGGTATACACTTGATTGTGGTATAAATATATATCGTTGTGGATTGATAGAGGAAAGTAGAGATATGATAGAAATGGCAAGATTGCAAGTGTATAAGTGGGTGAAAATAAAATGTTACAATTAGGATTGATTTCTGTGTCGAGAGTTATGAATATTGATGTATGACTTTGAGTCAAATTATGTTAGGGGGACATTAAGAATGATTGTACATCTATGAGATTGATTTAAGTATGAAAATACATGGGTATAATGCAATAACGAAAAGATTGAAATGTAAGATAATGAAAATGGTAGATGAAAAAGTTGTCAAGGTTTAGTTGATTGCCTACGTAATACACACCTGATTATGGGAGCCCCATGGCAAGTGGAACTATTAAGCTAAACTGTCTCATATGTGTGGAGATGATATCGGAATCAATTAGTGAGTTAGTGGATGACCGCCAGTTATAGTTCTTAAAGTTTAAAGCTCAATATGAGTTAGAATGAGAAAAGAAAGTGTTTATAGTGATCAATTGGGAACGAATTGAAATTGTTATATGTTAAGGACATGATCATGGTAAAAATCCTCACGATTGAGGACAGTTACAAAAAGGGAGAGTGTTGTTAAAAATCAAATGAGATTAAGGTTTCCTTAGCGTAAATGATTAATTGGTGAGTTATCCTACATCTGTCTCTCGATATGATGTAATGATTTTGATGGTATTTACTTCACTGATTTTTATTGAAAAGGATGTGCTGATTTATATGAATTGAGGCATAATTGATCTTTATGGGATATTATGAGTTATAGCTAAAATTGATTTTCTAAGGCATTAAGATTGACTGACAAGAAATGTGATGACTGTTGATGATTAGGAATTTTATGAGCGGTATCGATGAAAGTATTGAGAAATCTTCTGGCAAGGAAGAGTTTCCCTGAAATGGATTAAGTCGATCAGATGATTCAATTAAACAAAATATCAATGAAAGGACAAATCTGGGATTAATTTGAAATGAATTAAAAGTCATTATTGGGAGCCCTAATCTTAGTGGAGACTCAAGTGTAAGAGAATTACTGAATATCAAGAAATATTAATTGCGAATATGATAAGAATATAGGTTCGTGTATATTTTGTGTAATTATGTTCTGAAAGTATGAGATTGATATAATGAATGTTTATTTAACCCAGGGAGTGATCTATCGCAAATAAATTTGGTTATGTGGAGAAATTAGGGTAAAGGAACATGTGTCAGAATATGTGATGATGAAACAGAGAAAATTATAAGAAAATTGTTCCTCATTGGAGACATTCGATATTTAAAGGGTTATATGAAGCAATTATGGGTATAAGGAGTTTATTGCATTACTAAAGAGTAAAGTGTCTCAATTGTATTTAAATCGAAAAGTGACTACGATTATTGATGATCGATCCAATCTATTTGAAAAGTGAAGAAGATAAATTGGCACCGTTGAGGAATTTTATATCATGCAAGTTTCATAAGAGTGAATCTTAACATGATCGAATGAATAGTGGATGAATTAATATACGAACATGGTATATTGGGAGACTTAATGACGATAGTGTAAGCGATCTAGAAGGGGGGGTTGAATAGATCTTTAAGCTTTTTTGTAATTTTCTACAATAAAATCAGAAGTTAATACACACAAAAACAATTTAAATAAACTTAAATGAAAAGAGTAGGGAAGAAGATCAAACACTGTTTTTATAGAGGTTCGGTCCTAAGACCTACGTCCTCTACCTAAGCTCCCACTTAGAATTTTGCAAACCACTTTATTGCACACTTTGTAGTTCAGTGTGAACTTTTACAATACCGCTTGATTTCCGGCTCAAGCTACCTTTACACTTGATTTGTCTTCCGGCACAAATCCTACCAACACCACTTGATTTCCGGCTCAAGCTACCTTTACAAATGATTTGTCTTCCGGCACAAATCCTACCAACACCACTTGATTTTCGGCTCAAGCTACCTTACACGTGACCTTTCACTAGTCACTCAAATTGTAAGTGAAATAAGATAAAGATTGAAGAAAAAAGCTCAATACAATGATGTAACAATATAAGAACAATAGTGAGCAATTTTGGAGCAATTGAAGAGTATTTTCACTTGTGGAACTTCCTTACACTCTTCATCAATCATCCACTCTTTATACTTGAAGAAAATAGCTGTTGGAAGCCATTCTAGTCGTTGTATAATTGATATGACCGTTCCTTAATATCCTCCTTTCCATTTGTGGCTAATTTAACCGTTGGAATTAATTTGTTGTACCCATAAGTCGACTTGTCGAGTTGTATAAGTCTACTTGTGACCATAAGTCGACTTGTCGAGTTGTATAAGTCGACTTGTGACAACATTTTACGTAAATTTGCATCTCCGCTCTTCTATAAGTCGACTTGTGATTTGTAAGTCGACTTGTGGTCCTCGATAAGTCAACTTATGTACTATTAGTCGACTTGTGTTGACAGATCTTCATATATTAGTCGACTTATGATGTTTTATTCGACTTATGTTGTTCTCACTTGATATATAAGTCAACTTATGATGTGCTAGTCGACTTATGTAGGCTCCAACGGTAATATCCACTCAAATCTTCTACAATCTTCATTATTAATGTCTCTTGCACTTATAAGGTAATTTCCATCTTTATTCTTCAATGATTTATGTCTTGCCAATTCAGGGTTGATGAGTCTTAATTACCTGAAATAATTCTTTAACTAATTCTAGATATTTTATTATTACCAAAACATAAAGGAATTTAATTTGTCAACCACCGTTGGTCCAACAGATAGAGGTGACGATAAAATACGAAATTTCAAGGGAAATATGTATACGTGATTTGGAGTTATTTAGAACTAGCTGTATGCTGGATACGTCCAAAAAAAATTTGTCAAAGATTTTCTGGTTTTAACTTTGACAAAAATGTTTGAGGAAAATGTGTGAATGGGATGACTGATGACTGTAAAAGAGACTTTTGGAGAAACTTTACAAATTGAGTATTGATCGTATTGCTTTAATTGGAGATTTTGTAATATATGCTGAAGTGTCCCAGTAAAGGTTATGATGCAATTTATTGAAATTGTATAAAGTGATCTTATGTACCTAGGGACAAATATAACTTCATAGGTGACATTATGATTGATGATTTGAAATTTGTTGTACTGAGTATTGCTTTAAAAGCTTGGAGACATTAATTGTACAGAAACATTTTGAAGTTGTCCATGGATATGCAAATCGATAATGGTCAAGAGATTTTGGGAATTTGAATGATTTGAAAAGGATTAAACGATTGATTATTTCAAACTAAGCTAGTGATGCAATTCAATGGATTGAGCAGAAAATTTAATGGCAGAAGATCACAATTCGGGCGATAAGCTTGTATTACTAAGCGCAAACTATCGATCTAGTAAAGGGGCAAAAAGAGTGTATTATTAATTATTGGAATTCCAAATCATTTGTGTATATAAAGGATTGGCAAAGACCAAATTAAAGTGTTTGAAATTTGCGAACCTTATGGAAGAATAGAATTAAAAAAATATAAAAAAATAACTTTAAGTGTTGAGGAAAGTGATATGTATAGTTCAACTAAGAATATGTATAGTGCAGACTAAAGAAACTATTAAAAAAATCACAAGGATGGTAAAGGTACATCGAAAGAGTAATTGATGGTTTAGAGGGTGAAATCGAATGATTATTTGTGTGATTAACCAACAGACTTGACTGTTAGAAACAAATGTCAAACTGGTATTTTAGGGTTCATAGGGACATGAAATTGAGGTATAATCCAGATTGATTGAGGACATAACAATTGTTGTATGGGTGACACCATTTGAACAGTGTATTATGTTGATGAGTAAAATGAATTTGTAATGGGGATTGAGAAATCCAAGTAAAAAGGTAATGATTTGAGTGGATCGAGGTTATTAGAATCCTATGAGATTAGTGTTTTACACTAAAGAGATGTAATCTGATAAGTGATAAATGAAATGTTTCGAAATGTATCATTTCGGCCAAGATGCACTGAGATGAAGATAAGTGTGTAAATCGGAGAATTTAATTTGTTATAAGCGGCCTCTATGTGATTGGGGTACGATCAAATTGGTAAATCTGTCTAAAACCTAAAAGATGATTTGGATTCACAAAGTGATATATAGACAGAATTAGGAAAGTGTTATTGATACTTAAAGTGAAGAATTACGAGTAATCTTGAGGAAATAGTTAAGTCAGTGTCAAAGAGGTGATTGATCGTATTGATTGCAGTTATTTGGTAGAATTTGACATATAGTGAAATAAGTGGAAAATAGAGAGTCAATGATCGGAAAGACTCCCCTGCTTTCTTGCTCAATCATATATGAAATTTAGAAGACGAAATTTTTGTTAGGAGGGGAGAATTGTAACATCCCGTCACCGATGGGAAGGCTATATTGGTAAATTGGGACATGTTAGGATTTTACCGCATATTATTGACTGAGCATACGTTTGGCTTCTAATTTTAGAGGAATGAGTCTTTTGCACATACACATTTAGGTACATGCATTCATGACATTTTCCCGACATTTAATTTTTAATATGATATGAATTGTGATTTGTGAGATAACTAGATTTGATTATAATTTATTGGGAATTTTGGGAATAGTTGAGTTTGAATATTGAATTGTAAATGTTCTAGAGTAATTGCCAATTGATAGCGACTCTTCGAAATTTTGAAAAAGTCCAGACCGAAAATTTTCCGAGTGACGGATTGATTGACTGCATGGTGCTATAATAACTGGTAAATTGCAATGGAAAATTTAGATATATGTTATTGGCAATTAATATGTTGAGTTATTGAATTTTGAAATGAATTGGACTAGAAAGGGAATTGGAAAGAGAAGAGATTTAAATGTTTTGTGAAGAAAAAGATAAGAGACTTAGGTGATTAACCTTTAAATACCTAAGGTTATAAGAGAAGAAGAAAGAAAAGTCTTCCTCCCTAGGGAAAATTTTCCTCTCTTTCGATCGATTCTCCGTTTCTTCACCGTGCTTGATCTTTGGTTTGATGCTTGATAGCCGCTTCTCCTTTTATAAAGCCGAGCCTAAATCCTAAGGAAGATGATCTTTGGTGTGGTTCTGGGAGAAAACCATAGGTGTCAAAGGTTTAAAGGATTTTCAGAAGATTTGAGGATTTATGCTTAATTGGTAAGTTAATGGGTTAATGTAGCTGATTTGTTAGTTTGATGCATGCATGGGTTTAATTGTGAAAGATTAGGGTAGTTTTAGCTAAGTTATTACTTGACTTAGAGAGAGAAATGGTGAAAAACTGACCGGAGAAGACGACCTGCGACTCGCACGTCGCAACGAGCTGAAAGGAAGTCGTCGCGGCGAGCTCTGAAACGTTGAACGCCGCGGTGAGCTCGAGTTTTCCACGTCGCGTCGAGTCCTCTCCCATGTGTCGCGGCGAGCGCCCTCAGGACGTCGCGACGAGCGTCCATACGTCGCGGTGAGGGACCTTTTTCTGAACTGATTTAATTTGATTTTTGAGGCATAGCTAATGGTGTATTGAGGTGATGTTTGATTCGTTGGGATCTAGAGAAAGAGGTCTACAATTAATGTGAAGAATGAAAGTTTGAATTTAAATTAGTAGGATCGCAATCAATGAAAGAAAGTTAAGAATGTGATTGTATTTCAACCTAAGGATTGTTTTTGAAAATTTGGGGTATAATTGTGAGGTCCCTAAATGTAAAGAAAGGCTATTGGAATTTTGAACTGAGCATAAAGGATGAATTCGATTTAGAGAATAGTGATATTGATTTTGAGGTAATACCCTAGCGAGTATGACTTGATAAATTGACTGAATATTAGAAATTAAATTAATGGAGTTCCATAATATGTTATTGAAGTGGAGGTGAGTTATTATTCAACAATTGAGTGGAAAGTTAGAATTTGACAAAAGAAAGTGGAAAAAGGGAAATAACTCCGGAAAGTCTTAAATAGGCATAGCATATCTTTTATTCAAGGCATGTGCATCATTAAATTATTTTTACTGTGCATTTTGTAATGGAAATTATTTGACTGTTATAGAGGCTCCGATGGATCAATATTCTACGGACACTGCTGGGACTTCCAGGCTGTAGCTCGGAAGTGCAGGTGAGTAACCTAGTTGGTTCCTCAACCTTTATATGTGTTTAATATTATATGCATTGATGCCATGTGGAGATAATGGATGGATATGTGTGTTTGATTTTGATTGATTTCGGACCATAGGTGTCCGAAATATTGGGAACTTGATATTGAAGTGTTATTGTGTGTAAATGATTATGAATGCATCAATGAAATAAATTGTAAATGTATATGACTGAAATACCGGACCGAAGGTCCGAAGGAATTGGAGATGACATTAAAATGTAAATGACTGTAAATGGAAATTGGAGCATATGCATTCATGCATAATAGTATGATCAGATAATGGCAGTTGTGACCGGAGGAGCCAACGTATTACAGAGCTTCAAGCTCAACGCACAGGGTTTTGTGCCCAACATATTTTAGAGCCACTGGCTCAACGTATCAGGGCATTCAAGCCCAATGTATTCAGAGCCGTAGGCTCAACGTAATGTGCCCGTCAATGGGACAGTTTTAGGCGCACGGTCACAACAACGTAATGAAAATGGAAAGTGTCACATGTGCATTGCATATATGGTGTGATTGAATGTGAATTGTGTGAAAGGCGAAACGCCTTACATTTGAGAAATGTGATTGTATGTGATATCTGGTGAATTGTGTGTATATGCATGAATTGAGTGAACCATCGATGATGGTTTCTCATTGAGTTCGCAAACTCATCCAACATTGCAATTATTTTTCAGGAATTGACGAATGCCCCGTTAGACAAATGGGAGTATGATTACTGCAAAAGAGTCAGAGTTTGAAGTCGAGATCAGTTTCGCAACTACATTAGAGTCATTCGGTATTATTGTAAATTTGTAATTATGCAAATCCCGCAGATTAGTACCGTTATTATATTGGGTCCAATTTTGACTATGGATAATGTGTGTATGAATTGATTTATGACTGGAATTGTTTTATGATCGAAAATGATTTCGTATTAAAGCGGGCTCAAATTATTTACTGATATCTGCGCACTCGATTGTTTTCAAAAAGAAAAATGTAATACCGAGTTTCTAAACTGTTTTGACTGCTCTAGCATACCACCCTCGTGAGGCACGGGCTCGGATATCACCCTCGATATCAGGTTTGGGTCTTGCGGGAGTGGGATGCTACATTTGTGGTATCAGAGCCAGGTTGTATAATCTTACATGGGCTTTCTGAAAAATGTGTCAAGTTGCATGCATTTAAGTCATGTCACGGTAGACAGTGACAACTGATCCCTAGTCTAGTATATGAGTCACATGCTTGAGCATGTATCAGTCGTTTAAGCGGTTAGAAATAGTGAGGAAAATGATAATATGTTAGAGTGTGATAAAAGGAAGTTGTGGGTATCGAGGAATCGGAAAAAAAAAGTGTATGGTTCGATTTGACAGATGAAGATTCGGTATATTGGTATTGGCGGATATATTATGAAATACGACACTTGAGTTAATACCCCGGTATACACTTGATTGTGGTATAAATATATATCGCTGTGGATTGATAGAGGAAAGTAGAGATATGATAGAAATGGCAAGATTGCAAGTGTATAAGTGGGCGAAAATAAAATGTTACAATTAGGATTGATTTCTAGGCCGAGAGTTATGAATATTGATGTATGACTTTGAGTCAAATTATGTTAGGGGGACATTAAGAATGATTGAACATCTATGAGATTGATTTAAGTATGAAAATACATGGGTATAATGCAATAACGAAAAGATTGAAATGTAAGATAATGAAAATGGTAGATGAAAAAGTTGTCAAGGTTTAGTTGATTGCCTACATAATACACACCTGATTATGGGAGCCCCATGGCAAGTGGAACTATTAAGCTAAACTGTCTCATATGTGTGGAGATGATATCGAAATCAATTAGTGAGTTAGTGGATAACCGCCAGTTATAGTTCTTAAAGTTTAAAGCTCAATATGAGTTAGAATTAGAAATGAAATTGTTTATAGTGATCAATTGGGAACGAATTGAAATTGTTATATGTTAAGGACATGATCATGGTAAAAATCCTCACGATTGAGGACAGTTACAAAAAGGGAGAGTGTTGTTAAAAATCAAATGAGATTAAGGTTTCCTTAGCGTAAATGATTATTTGGTGAGTTGTCCTACATCTGTCTCTCGATATGATGTGATGATTTTAATGGTATTTACTTCACTGAATTTTATTGAAAAGGATGTCCTGATTTATATGAATTGAGGCATAATTGATCTTTATGGGATATTATGAGTTAGAGCTAAAATTGATTTTCTAAGGCATTAAGATTGACTGACAAGAAATGTGATGACTGTTGATGATTAGGAATTTTATGAGCGGTATCGATGAAAGTATTAAGAAATCTTCTGGAAAGGAAGAGTTTCCCTGAAATGGATTAAGTCGATCAGATGATTCAATTGAACGAAATATCAATGAAAGGACAAATCTGAGATTAATTTGAAATGAATTAAAAGTCATTATTGGGAGCCCTAATCTTAGTGGAGACTCAAGTGTAAGAGAATTACTGAATATCAAGGAAATATTAATTGTGAATATGAGAAGAATATAGGTTCGTGTATATTTTGTGTAATTATGTTATGAAAGTACGAGATTGATATAATGAATGTTTATTTAACCCAGGGAGTGATCTATCGCAAATAAATTTGGTTATGTGGAGAAATAAGGGTAAAGGAACATGTATCAGAATATGTGATGATGAAACAGAGAAAATTATAAGAAAATTGTTCCTCATTGGAGACATTCGATATTTAAAGGGTTATATGAAGCAATTATGGGTATAAGGAGTTTATTGTATTACTGAAGAGTAAAGTGTCTCAATTGTATTTAAATCGAAAAGTGACTACGATTATTGATGATCCATCCAACTTATTTGAAAAGTGAAGAAGATAAATTGGCACCGTTGAGGAATTTTATATCATGCAAGTTTCATAAGAGTGAATCTTAACATGATCGAATGAATAGTGGATGAATTAACATACGAACATGGTATATTGGGAGACTTAATGACAATAGAGGTGACGATAAAATGCAAAATTTCAAAGGACATATGTATACTTGATTTGGAGTTATTTAGAACTAGCTGTATGCTGGATACGTCCAAAAAAAAATTTGTCAAAGATTTTCTGGTTTTAACTTTGACAAAAATGTTTGATGAAAATGTGTGAATGGCATGACTGATGACTGTAAAAGAGACTTTTGGAGAAACTTGACAAATTGAGTATTGATCGTATTGCTTTAGTTGGAGATTTTGTAATATATGCTGAAGTGTCCCAGTAAAGGTTATGATGCAATTTATTGAAATTGTATAAAATGATCTTATGTACCTAGGGACAAATATAACTTCATAGGTGATATTATGATTGATGATTTGAAATTTGTTGTACTGAGTATTGCTTTAAAAGCTTGGAGACATTAATTGTACAGAAACATTTTGAAGTTGTCCATGGATATGCAAATCGATAATGGTCAAGAGATTTTGGGAATTTGAATGATTTGAAAAGGATTAAACGATTGATTATTTCAAACTAAGCTAGTGATGCAATTCAATTGATTGAGCAGAAAATTTAATGGCAAAAGATCACAATTCAAGCGATAAGCTTGTATTACTAAGCGCAAACTATCGATCTAGTAAAGGGGCAAAAAGAGTGTATTATTAATTATTGGAATTCCAAATCAGTTGTGTATATAAAGGATTGGCAAAGACCAAATTAAAGTGTTTGAAATTTGCGAACCTTATCGAAGAATAGAATTAAAAAAATAAAAAAATTAATAACTTTAAGTGTTGAGGAAAGTGATATGTATAGTTCAACTAAGAATATGTATAGTGCAGACTAAAGAAACTGTTAGAAAAATCACAAGGATGGTAAAGGTACATCGAAAGAGTAATTGATGGTTTAGAGGGTGAAATCGAATGATTATTTGTGTGATTAACCAACAGACTTGATTGTTGGAAACAAATGTCAAACTGGTATTTTAGGGTTCATAGGGACATGAAATTGAGGTATAATCCAGATTGATTGAGGACATAACAATTGTTGTATGGGTGACACCATTTGAACAGTGTATTATGTTGATGAGTAAATTGAATTTGTAATGAGGATTGAGAAATCCAAGTAAAAAGGTAATGATTTGAGTGGATCGAGGTTATTAGAATCCTATGAGATTAGTGTTTTACACTAAAGAGATGTAATCTGATAAGTGATAAATGAAATGTTTCGAAATGTATCATTTCGGCCAAGATGCACTGAGATGAAGATAAGTGTGTAAATCGGAGAATTTAATTTGTGATAAGCGGCCTCTATGTGATTGGGGTGCGATCAAATTGGTAAATCTGTCTAAAACCTAAAAGATGATTTGGATTCACAAAGTGATATATAGACAGAATTAGGAAAGTGTTATTGATACTTAAAGTGAAGAATTACGAGTAATCTTGAGAAAATAGTTAAGTCAGTGTCAAAGAGGTGATTGATCGTATTGATTGCAGTTATTTGGTAGAATTTGACATATAGTGAAATAAGTGGAAAATAGAGAGTCAATGATCGAAAAGACTACCCTGCTTTCTTGATCAATCATATATGAAATTTTGAGGATGAAATTTTTGTTAGGAGGGGAGAATTGTAACATCCCGTCACCGATGGGAAGGCTATATTGGTAAATTGGGACAGGTTAGGTGTAACATCCCACCCCCTCCTCGAAGGGTAAAATAGTAAAGTTGGCATAGGATGAAATTGATAAGGAATAATTAGAACTGTTCATGCATAATAGGATTGATACACAGTATCAATCGTGTACATGGAATTACAGTAAATGCATTCATGACATTCCCGGTAATTGGGCCTAACGGTATTTTATTGTGATTAACGTGGTTATGGGATTTGAAAATTGTTCGAGTCTTGTTGTTAAGCGTTTTTGATTTAAAGGATTTTCAGAATTTTTCGGAATTTTCGGAGAAAATTCTCGACCGCAAAATCGCCGGATCGGCCTAAACATGTTTTGGGGTAGAAAAGGTGATTTTCGTGATTGAAAAATTATTTGGAGTGCACTGTTATATGTTTTACAATTTTGGGCAATTTAGGTAATTTTAAAAAAAAAATGATTCGGGAAAATTCCCGGATCGAAAAAATTCGCCAAGTGGCTAACCTATTCGATTTTCTACTGATATTGGCCTTAAGCTATTAAATATCATGGTGGGACCCAAAAGTGGGCCCTTAACTATTGTTGGAACCAAAATTTGCTTGATTTAGCTTAGGATTTGTTTGATTTTTTTCAAAAATTGGAATGATAGGTTTGATTTTTCTTTTAGGTGGACTAATGGTTTATTGCCACCTAAACCTCCTATTAATGCTCCTTATCCTCTCCATCGGTTATGCCTCCATAAAGAGTGAAATATGAGTGTTTATGACTAAAACCAAAAACTCTCCTCCATTGTTTTCTTCACCATCGATTTTTCCTCCTTTCAAGTGAAACCTTCCTTCCTTCAAAACAAAAAGAGCTCCTTCATGAAATCAAGTTATGCTCTTGCCATGGTGATGATCTCTTGCATAGGGCTAGAAGAGGAGGTTAGAAAGAATAGGAAAGAAAGAAGTGAAGAGAATTAAAGAGAGAAGTGAAGATTGGAAGCTTAGTAGGTAAGGTTTCTTTTAAGCTTTAATTAAGTTGTACATGTTGGTTTAATGATGAATTGAATGCCATGGTAGTTAGGAGTCATAAATGGAGCATTTATTATGCTTAGGGATGCATTAAATTGATGACTTATATGGATGGAATTAATGGGTATAAGGTTAGGTTGAATTATGAATTGAAAATAGTGGTTAGAAGTGGTTATGGCTTGATTTTGAGTTGAGTATGGATGATTATTTGAGTATATGAATTGAGGAATTAAATGCTATAAATTTTTCAGTATTAACCCTAGTATATGTATGACTGGAGTGATATTTAATTCGTATTTATTTTGATGTCTAGTGATGTGAAAAAGGAATTAGAAGTGGGTGAACTAAGGTTAACCTTAAATCTGGAAAGTTGGAATTATAATTGATGTTACTTTTTATTCATAACTTATTGTGTAGAAATGTAAATGAGGTAAGGTTAGTGGCCACTGAAACTTTGGGATGTTGGCTTCAATTTAGTGTGAAATAGGTGTTGTTTAATTTCAATGATAGAAGGGTGAATTTTTGAATGGGAAAGTTCCTGTTCCATTGCCTATGAACAGTAACCGCAACCATGACATCTGAGTTTTGTTGATTTTTATGAATTAATTGAAATGGAATTAGGGAGAATGGTCTTCATGGAAGTTGTAGCATATTTGATTATATTTCCATTGCTACTGATCTTTATATTTTTAGAATTGTGTATTAGGAGATATGAATTGATTACTAATGACTGGTTTTGAGCATTTTGGATGAGACCTAGCTTAAGTGTGATTTTGTGAGTTTACTGAATAGAGGCAATTTTAACATTTTAAGTGGACTGAACTGGTGTGAGTGAGCTTCTGAAAAGTTGTAGAGGAAAAGATTACCTTGAAAATGACATATGGTTTGTAATTTTTAGAAGTCAGAATTGGGAGTTATGATTTTTCAAAAACTGACCCTACATTAGGTTATGAATGGCTGATCATAACAGACACTTCCATAACAGTTTTGAAATTGTTAGAGATTGAATTGGATGATGAGTGCTTCATGAAAATTGAAGTTTGAGATGTTATCTTTTCAGGGATATAAATTTCTGAATTTACTGACTTGTATATATGGAGTTATGCTTGTTGTAATGTTACTGCACATATTGAAGGATTTCAGGGACAGTGACATTAAATGAATTAATTGACTAGTTTAGAAATAGAATTTGATTTTGGATTGTTCATGAAAGTTGTAGAGGACATTGTGAACTTATTGAGCATATTTTTGTGGTAATTTATTACTAAGGAATTAGTGAGTTATGAAATTGTCAATGTACTGCCCTGTCTTGAGGGAAATTGTGAAGGCAGAAGGTTTGATGGCTTATTTGATACCCTTAGGGTTGGAATTGATTTTTATGGCCTTCTTGAGAATTGTAGAGCTTTTCATAAGCTTTCCAATGAGGTATAGTGGGTATTTTTCTGATTTGTGTGCTAAAAGTTAGAGTAGTTGAAAAGTAGGATTGAAATCTGAAAAAAGAAAAGGGCAAGGCGGAGGTGACTCGTAGTCTCGCGAGGCGAGATAATCGGGCGATCGCGAGGCGACGCCTCCTCGCGATTGACAACGAGGTGATTCAGCCTCGCGAGGGCGACGCCTAGCCTCATGAGGCAAGCGCGATGAATATATATATATATTACTGTTTTTGAATTTTTATTTGGTATTAAATTGATCCGATTGTTCTTTTGTCAATTTCTTTCCCGTCCGACGTCCGATTGACCTGATTCCAGAGGCATCGGATTCGTTGAATATTTAATTTCATATTATGAGAAAACGGGAATTTTTAGATGGGAATTTGACGTAGCCCCTATTGACGGATCATGTAAACACTGTTTTATTTAATTGAGGACCTATAGAGGTCCGAATTGCGCACCGTCAGCGCCTATGGATTTCTAATTTTTCATAGAATTTTATTATGAGAAAATATTGAATTGGGACCGGGAATTCATGAACATGCATATCTCATCTACATGAGCACAAATTTCATATTTAGTGACTCGTACTTTTTCTGATTCATATAGAGGCCCAATTGGAGCGTCGATTGACCGACGTCACAGAGACTTTTCGGCATTAGCTCGGAAGTAATAGGTGAGTAACCTAGTTGGTTTCTCAAATTTCTGGTTGTTTACATGCTCAACGTGAATTACGTGCAAAAGTGAATTGAATGATTACTGTCTGAATACTGGCATGTAATGTATGGGATTATATTGTATGATTTTACTGATACTGATAGACTGGGCTTTATAGCCACCATACTGAACACTGCTATACTGGGCTTTATAGCCATATCATTGATTCACTGATACACTGGGCTTTATAGTCAAACACTGTACATTTATCGATATCTTGCATCGCATGCATAATTGCATGATCGATAATGGGCGTGCCCCAGTTGCTATTTTCTTGATAAGAGCTTGAGCTCATATCTTTGTCGACCGCCACGAGCCCGAGGGGAGAAATCCCTGACGCGTCCCCACTGAACACTGACTGAGCACTTGGGCACAATACTGAATAACTGGAAAGAGTCACATATGCATTGCATTCGCATAAATGACCGTTTTGTGATAAATACCGCTTTCGTGATGGTATGTATTCTTTGTTAATGGTTTATCGTTCTCGGATATGGTTAATGATTGCTTATTGGTAATTGATGATTCTTGTCTTGCATCAGACGCCATGGGCGTAATGCATGATTTGAGTGAACCATCGATGATGGTTTCTCACCGAGTTCGCAAAACTCACCCAAAATTTGCATCTATTTTTCAGTCTGAAGAATACCCCGTTGACACGGAGTATGTCTCCGTAGACGAGTAAAGGTTAGAGGTCGAGATCGGTTCGGTATGCGCATTAGTGTCTTAGTAAACCGTATTCGCAATCATTTGTATAACAAGGCATTGTATTTTCTTGAGCCACTTGTGGTATTAATGTTTCTTGCATTGGTGATTGTAATTATTCTTGGATGACCGTAATAATCAAACGGGTTTATATTGAATACGGATTTTATTTACTTACTGTGTTTGCCGTGTGAACGTGGAGTTAATGGCTGCAAAAGAAAAGAAAAAATGTATCTTGAATTTTAAATCGACGTACGAAGACGCCACTCTCGTGGGACACGGACTCGGATATCACCAACGATATCGGGTTGGGTCTTACGGGTGTGGGTGTTACATTTAGGTGGTATCGAGCCCGAGAGTACGTAATGTCTCAGGCACGTTTGGAATATAGGTTGCATGCATTTGAGTCGCGTCGTTGCGAATCGTGGTAATCGATCCTAGTCGAGTCGCCGAGGATAAATCCTACGGTGCATAAGTGTCAGTGACTAAGTGAGAGAAGTGTGAGGCAGGATTAGAGTGTAAATCCTAAAAGGGATAATCAATTAGGAAAGGATAAAGGAAAATGGATAAGAAGGTTGATCTTTGTCTTCGGGTTAGAAACCCTCATATGTGATAATGAGAATGACCGTGTTGGCCTTGACTAATTAAAATTTCCAAATTAAATTGACAATGTTATGGTGATGTAAAAAAATGCAGATGTTGAGAACTGGAGAGATTCATTAGAGATATGGGAAGTTTATTGGTTATAGTAGATCTAAATGAAATTAAAAGCAGGATAGTTAGGTAATTACGATTACATTGTATATGACATGAAAGGGGAAATATAGGAATTGAGTAAAATGTAGATGATCCAATCGGGCATCTTTGATTCACGGTATTCGAGTTGGAGCTCGATAAATATTATAAGCGATGATGATAGCGAAATGGAAAGAAGCTCAATAGAGTCTTTGTAATGGTTTATTGAGAACCGAAAGGACCAAAAGTGATGCCCAAAGCCTATTAGAGTGAGGTAAAAGTGTATGATAGATGAAATGAATTCGGAAATGGTTATGAACTAGACCGCATAAGTTTGAGACTGAAATTGTTAGGTGATTATTGTGCTTCGAGGTTGGAAATTCGTATGATAAAATCATAAAGGAAAAAAAACAGACAGATGATTTCTACTGATGGTGTATCGGGAAATTCTGAATTAGGTGTATACGGACACAAAAATGGTAACTGAATAGGCATATAGATAGAGATAAAATGGAGTGGTATCAATGACTTTGTCGGATATTGGGGACTGTGAACACTGATCATAAGCTGATAAGCCAAATTGATATGACCTTACAAGGTCAAGTAGCACGTAACGGATAGGGGAATGAGACATACAGTTTGAGGATATGGTGAGAATGAAATAAAGATCTTGACAAGAATGAAACCACAATAGTGGTGTATGAAAAGAGTTATTGTATTTAAGTCAATTTACTGTTGGGGATATCTATTGGACAGTAAGGTTGATAGTGACTAATGAAATGTATGTGACAGATATATGGAAATCATAGAGGAAACGGGCGGTAAATGTTTAGAGTGATTATAAGTGTGAAGTTCTTAAGAGGTTAAAGTAAGACAAAGGTGGACTGAGTGTACCTATATGAGAGGAACTGAAAAGTGATTCTGGTATAGATTTCTGAATAAGTGGTAAAGAAAGTGTTTAAGTGATATCACAAGGAACCTTCAAAAGGAATGTTCGATCATTAAATGAAGACATAAGAGTGTCTTGATTGAGATTATGCGATATAGTGAAGAAGGATTGAAACACAATTAGGAATAATCATTAGTTGATGAGACTTTTGTGGACAAAATTAAAAGTGAAATTGGGTCATAGCTCATACTTTGAGATTATCTCATTGTATGTATGCAAATGTAAAGAATTCCATATGAGTGAGATTTTAATTTGAGGTGATTCTATTGCAATGTGAAGTGAATCGATCTCCGTTATGATGTAAAACTGTTGAGGAATCTAGATTTGAAACGAAAAATAAAAGAGTTCGATCGAGAAGAGAGATACTAAAATAAAATGGAAAATTTTGGAGGTTTAAATATAGATGACAAGGTATTAACATATGTTGATAGGAATGATATGAAAACAAATGAGAAGAGAAATGAAAAAAGTAATCAATAGAGACAAGAGGGTCAACAAGGGAAACTGACAATGAGGTGATGTAGTGACACCTTCATAAAGAAATTGCAGATACACTAAGTGTGGACTCAATGAAAAGGGTAAAAGATGTATGGTAAAGTCAATAGGACCCTAATAAGGGATTTATGCGAGGTAAGCAAATGGTAGTAACTGTGATTAGAGACAGAATGTGTTTGGAAGTGTTGAACAGTGAAAAGTAAAAAGAACGATAGGATGAATTGAGGAATCTGATACTGATGATAAACATACACTGGAAGAGTGGGCAGTGAGTATTGAACTGCGACAATATGTTGAACGAGTATGAAATAAATTGAACTGACTGTGATAAATGGTACTGGTGTCATGCTCGTGATTAAAAGCCTTGGAGACTGTAGATTCCTATAAGGATACACTGGGTTAATTTGAGGAAAGATACGACAATGCTAGAATGAACAAACAATTCTGCCTACTACCCTTAACTAGTGAACAGATAATGCTGCAATGAACAAATCAATTACAGATATTGGGATTGTCAATGATTGTCAAGCAGATTATGGGTTATTGTGAGGAGTTTCTGGAAAATTGAAGTTGTAAAAAAAATAGTGATACAAAAGGTTAATAGTGCAGAAAGTAAAGGGGGAAAATCTTATGATGAGTTTGAATATACGAATGGAATTGGAAAACTATAGTGAACAAAAGTCGAAGAAGAAGTAGACATTCTAGTAAGCATATTTGAAAAGTGAAATTGAGTAATTGTAGTCTTAGAATGAAGTGGTTCTTAGCTTAAGTGTTTATAGGTTGAATGTCCAATAGGAAAAGGTCGATTATGGTCGTGTTATAGAATTTTGGCTCACTGGAGAATATATACTTTACATCAAGCGCAGGCTCTTGGGGAGTTAAAGACCATAATGGAATTGTGAGAAAAAGGAAAGTGACTTAGGAAAACTGCATGGTTAGCTAAAGTGGAATCGGATCGGACAAATGAGACGAGTAAATCAGATATCCGCTAAAGTGTGTGCACACTATAGAATAATGAAGTGTCTTACGAGAATCGAATTTAATTATAAAGTGAATGGCGATAATAAATGACCGCATTAGGTACATTATTCTTGATAGTGAATTGGAATTAATGTCACTGTATTGGTACCAAAGGAATGTAAATCGTCCCTGACGTGATTAAGGGAGGTACCAAAGAAATGGAAACGTACTCAATGGAACAGAAATTGGACTATATGGCATTGGGGAAAAAGTATTAGAGGAATAAAATGTGATAAGTGAATAGATTCAAAATCATGCTTCGAGCTACATACCGTAACCAAAGGTAGTAACTATCTTAGAAATGGCAAGTGAGATAGCTAAGAAAAATGAGAACGTCAACTGATAGTCTTGTCAAATCCGTTTACTGTACTAAGTGATAACGAGTTAGCCAAATCAGTAACTGAACCACAGACTGAGAGTGGTTATAGTGATCACTCGATAAGTGAATTATTAAGTGGAAAAGTGTATGAGATATGTAGAATCATATGATTACTGTCATAGTGAATCGTTGACTGAGAATTTCGAGGACGAAATTCTTTTAAGGAGGGGAGAATTGTAACATCCCACCCCCTCCTCGAAGGGTAAAATAGTAAAGTTGGCATAGGATGAGATTGATAAGGAATAATTAGAACTGTTCATGCATAATAGGATTGATACACAGTATCAATCATGTACATGGAATTACAGTAAATGCATTCATGACATTCCCGGTAATTGGGCCTAACGGTATTTTATTGTGATTAACGTGGTTATGGGATTTGAAAAATTGTTCGAGTCTTGTTACCGTTAAGCGTTTTCGATTTTAAGGGATTTTCAGAATTTTTCGGAATTTTCGGAGAAATTCTCGGACCGCAAAATCATGGGTGGTCGCCTAAACATGTTTTGGGGTAGAAAAGGTGATTTTCGTGATTGAAAAATTATTTGGAGTGCACTGTTATATGTTTTACAATTTTGGGCAATTTAGGTAATTTAAAAAAAAAATGATTCGGGGAAATTCCCGGACCGGAAAAAAATTCGCCAAGTGGCGAACCTACGATTTTCTCTTGATATTGGCCTTAAGCTATTAAATATCATGGTGGGACCCAAAAGTGGGCCCTTAACTATTGTTGGAACCGAAAATTTGCTTGATTTAGCTTAGGATTTGTTTGATTTTTTTTTTCAAAAAATTGGAATGATAGGTTTGATTTTTCTTTTTAGGTGGACTAATGGTTTATTGCCACCTAAACCTCCTATTAATGCTCCTTATCCCTCTCCATCGGTTATGCCTCCATAAAGAGTGAAATATGAGTGTTTATGACTAAAACCAAAACTCTCCTCCATTGTTTTCTTCACCATCGATTTTTCCTCCTTTCAAGTGAAACCTTCCTTCCTTCAAAACAAAAAGAGCTCCTTCATGAAATCAAGTTATGCTCTTGCCATGGTGATGATCTCTTGCATAGGGCTAGAAGAGGAGGTTAGAAAGAATAGGAAAGAAAGAAGTGAAGAGAATTAAAGAGAGAAGTGAAGATTGGAAGCTTAGTAGGTAAGGTTTCTTTTAAGCTTTAATTAAGTTGTACATGTTGGTTTAATGATGAATTGAATGCCATGGTAGTTAGGAGTCATAAATGGAGCATTTATTATGCTTAGGGATGCATTAAATTGATGACTTATATGGATGGAATTAATGGGTATAAGGTTAGGTTGAATTATGAATTGAAAATAGTGGTTAGAAGTGGTTATGGCTTGATTTTGAGTTGAGTATGGATGATTATTTGAGTATATGAATTGAGGAATTAAATGCTATAAATTTTTCAGTATTAACCCTAGTATATGTATGACTGGAGTGATATTTAATTCGTATTTATTTTGATGTCTAGTGATGTGAAAAAGGAATTAGAAGTGGGTGAACTAAGGTTAACCTTAAATCTGGAAAGTTGGAATTATAATTGATGTTACTGTTTTATTCATAACTTATTGTGTAGAAATGTAAATGAGGTAAGGTTAGTGGCCACTGAAACTTTGGGATGTTGGCTTCAATTTAGTGTGAAATAGGTGTTGTTTAATTTCAATGATAGAAGGGTGAATTTTTGAATGGGAAAGTTCCTGTTCCATTGCCTATGAACAGTAACCGCAACCATGACATCTGAGTTTTGTTGATTTTTATGAATTAATTGAAATGGAATTAGGGAGAATGGTCTTCATGGAAGTTGTAGCATATTTGATTATCTTTCCATTGCTACTGATCTTGCTATTTTTAGAATTGTGTATTGGGAGATATGAATTGATTACTAATGACTGGTTTTGAGCATTTTGGATGAAACCTAGCTTAAGTGTGATTTTGTGAGTTTACTGATTAGAGGCAATTTTAACATTTTAAGTGGACTGAACTGGTGTGAGTGAGCTTCTGAAAAGTTGTAGAGGAAAAGATTACCTTGAAAATGACATATGGTTTGTAATTTTTAGAAGTCAGAATTGGGAGTTATGATTTTTCAAAAACTGACCCTACATTAGGTTATGAATGGCTGATCATAACAGACACTTCCATAACAGTTTTGAAATTGTTAGAGATTGAATTGGATGATGAGTGCTTCATGAAAATTGAAGTTTGAGATGTTATCTTTTCAGGGATATAAATTTCTGAATTTACTGACTTGTATATAGGGAGTTATGCTTGTTGTAATGTTACTGCCCATATTGAAGGATTTCAGGGACAGTGACATTGAATGAATTAATTGACTAGTTTATAAATAGAATTTGATTTTGGGTTGTTCATGAAAGTTGTAGAGGACATTGTGAACTTATTGAGCATATTTTTGTGGTAATTTATTACTAAGTAATTAGTGAGTTATGAAATTGTCAATGTACTGCCCTGTGTTGAGGGAAATTGTGAAGGCAGAAGGTTTGATGGCTTATTTGATACCCTTAGGGTTGGAATTGATTTTTATGGCCTTCTTGAGAATTGTAGAGCTTTTTATAAGCTTTCCAATGAGGTATAGTGGGTATTTTTCTGATTTGTGTGCTAAAAGATAGAGTAGTTGAAAAGTAGGATTGAAATCTGAAAAAAAGAAAAGGGCAAGGCAGGAGGTGACTCGCCGTCTCGCGAGGGCGACATCTCGCCTCGCGAGGGCGAGATAATCGGGCCGGTCGCGAGGGCGACGCCTCGCCCTCGCGACGAAACGAGGTGATTCAGCCTCGCGAGGGCGGCGTCTCGCCCCCGTGAGGCAGGCGTATGAATATATATATATATTACTGTTTTTGAATTTTTATTTGGTATTAAATTGATCCGATTGTTCTTTTGTCAATTTCTTTCCCGTCCGACGTCCGATTGACCTGATTCCAGAGGCATCGGATTCGTTGAATATTTAATTTCATATTATGAGAAAACGAGAATTTTTAGACGGGAATTTGACGTAGCCCCTATTGACGGATCATGTAAACACTGTTTTATTTAATTGAGGACCTATAGAGGTCCGAATTGCGCACCGTCAGCGCCTATGGATTTCTAATTTTTCATAGAATTTTATTATGAGAAAATATTGAATTGGGACCGGGAATTCATGAACATGCATATCTCATCTACATGAGCACAAATTTCATATTTAGTGACTCGTACTTTTTCTGATTCATATAGAGGCCCAATTGGAGCGTCGATTGATCGACGTCACAGAGACTTTTCGGCATTAGCTCGGAAGTAATAGGTGAGTAACCTAGTTGGTTTCTCAAATTTCTGGTTGTTTACATGCTCAACGTGAATTACGTGCAAAAGTGAATTGAATGATTACTGTCTGAATACTGGCATGTAATGTATGGGATCAGATTGTATGATTTTACCGACTTGATAGATGGGCTTTATAGCCACCATCTTGAACATCGCTATCTTGGGCTTTATAGCCATATCATTGATTCACTGATACACTGGGCTTTATAGCCAAACACTGTACATTTACTGCATACTGTACTGCATGCATAATTGCATGATCAGATAATGGACGTGCCCTAAGTTGCTATTTTTACCGATAAGAGCTTGAGCTCTCATCTTTGTCTTGACCGCCACGAGCCCGAGGGGAAAATCACGACGCGTCCCCATCGAACACCGACCGAGCACTTGGGCACAATCTTGAATAATCGGAAAGAGTCACATATGCATTGCATTCGCATAAATGACCGCTTTGTGATAAATCTTGCTTCGTGATGGTATGTATTCTTGTTAATGGTTTATTTATTCTCGGATATGGTTAATGATTGCTTATTGGTAATTGATGATTCTTGTCTTTATCTTTACGCCATGGGCGTAATGCATGATTTGAGTGAACCATCGATGATGGTTTCTCACCGAGTTATAAAACTCACCCAAAATTTGCATCTATTTTTCAGTCTGAAGAATACCCCGTTGACACGGGAGTATGTCTCATCGAGACGAGTAAAGGTTAGAGGTCGAGATCGGTTCGGTATGCGCATTAGTGTCTTAGTAAACCGTATTCGCAATCATTTGTATAACAAGGCATTGTATTTTCTTGAGCCTTGTGGTATTAATGTTTTACCGCATTGGTGATTGTAATTATTCTTGGATGACCGTAATAATCGAAACGGGTTTATATTGAATACGGATTTTATTTACTTACTGTGTTTGCCGTGTGAACGTGGAGTTAATGGCTGCAAAAAGAAAAGAAAAAAAAATGTATACTGAATTTTAAATCGACTGACGTAGTACGCCACTCTCGTGGGACACGGACTCGGATATCACCAACGATATCGGGTTCGGGTCTTACGGGTGTGGGGTGTTACATTAGGATTTTACCGCATATTATTGACTGAGCATACGTTTGGCCTATAATTTTAGAGGAATGAGTCTTTTGCACATGCACATTTAGGTACATGCATTCATGACATTTTCCCGGCATTTGATTTTGAATATGATATGAATTGTGATTTGTGAGATAACTAGATTTGATTATGATTTATTGGGAATTTTGGGAATAGTTGAGTTTGAATAATGAAATTGAAATGTTCTGGAGTAATTGCCAATTGATAGCGACTCTTCAGAATTTTCTGAAAAATTCGGGAGAAAAAGTCCGGACCGGAAATTTTCCGAGTGACGGATTGATTGATTGCATGGTGCTAGAATAACTGGTAAATTGCAATGGAAAATTTAGATATATATTATTGGCTATTAATATGTTGAGTTATTGAATTTGGAGATGAATTGGACTAGAAAGGGAATTGGAAAGAGAAGAGATTTAAATGTTTTGCGAGGAAAAAAATAAGAGACTTAGGTGATTAACCTTTAAATACCTAAGGTTATAAGAGAAGAAGAAAGAAAAGTCATCCTCCCTAGGGAAAATTTTCCTCTCTTTCGATCGATTCTCCGTTTCTTCACCGTGCTTGATCTTTGGCTTGATGCTTGATAGCTTCTTCTCCTTGTGTAAAGTCGAGCCTAAATCCTAAGGAAGATGATCTTTGGTATGGTTCTGGGAGGAAACTGTAGGTGTCAAAGGTTTAGAGGATTTTCAGAAGATTTGAGGATTTATGCTTAATTGGTAAGTTAATGGGTTAATGTAGCTGATTTGTTAGTTTGATGCATGCATGGGTTTAATTGTGAAAGATTGGGGTAGTTTTAGCTAAGTTATTACTTGACTTAGAGAGAGAAATGGCAAAAAACTGATCGGAGAAGACGACCTGCGACTTGCACGTCGCAATGAGCTGAAAGGAAGTCGTCGCGGCGAGATCTAAAATGTTGGACGTCGCGGCAAGCTCGAGTTTTCCACGTCGCGTCGAGTCCTCTCCCATGCGTCACGGCGAGCGCCCTCAGGACGTCGCGACGAACGTCCATACGTCGCGGTGAGGGACCTTTTTCTGAACTGATTTAATTTGGTTTTTGAGGCATAGCTAATGGTGTACTTAGGTGATGTTTGATTCGTTGGGATCTAGAGAAAGAGGTCTACAATTAATGTGAAGAATGAAAGCTTGAATTTAAATTAGTAGGATCGCAATCAATGAAAGAAAGTTAAGAATGTGATTGTATTTCAACCTAAGGATTGTTTTTGAAAATTTGGGGTATAATTGTGAGGTCCCTAAATGTAAAGAAAGGCTATTGGAATTTAGAACTGAGCATAAAGGATGAATTCGATTTAGAGAATAGTGATATTGATTTTGAGGTAATACCCGATTTGATAAATTGACTGAATATTAGAAATTAAATTGATGGAGTTCCATAATATGTTATTGAAGTGGAGGTGAGTTATTATTGAACAATTGAGTGGAAAGTTAGAATTTGACAAAAAAAAGTGGAAAAAGGGAAATAACACCGGAAAGTCGTAAATAGGCATAGTACATCTTTTATTCAAGGCATGTGCATCATTAAATTATTTTGACTGTGCATTTTGTAATGGAAATTATTTGACTGTTATAGAGGCTCCGATGGATCAATATTCCACAGACACTGCTGGGACTTCCAGGCTGTAGCTCGGAAGTGCAGGTGAGTAACCTAGCTGGTTCCTCAACCTTTATGTGTGTTTAATATTATATGCATTGATGCCATGTGGAGATAATGGATGAACATGTGTGTTTGATTTTGATTGATTTCGGACCATGGGCGTCTGAGATATTGGGAACTTGATATTGAAGTGTTATTGTGTGTAAATGATTATGAATGCATCAATGAAATAAATTGTAAATGTATATGACTGAAATACCGGACCGAAGGTCCGAAGGAATGGGAGATGACATTGAAATGTAAATGACTGTAAATGGAAATTGGGGCATATGCATTCATGCATAATAGTATGATCAAATAATGGCAGTTGTGACCGGATGATGCAATTTATTGAAATTGTATAAAGTGATCTTATGTACCTAGGGACAAATATAACTTCATAGGTGATATTATGATTAATGATTTAAAATTTGTTGTACTGAGTGTTGCTTTAAAAGCTTGGAGACATTAATTGTACAGAAACATTTTGAAGTTGTCCATGGATATGCAAATCGATAATGGTCAAGAGATTTTGGGAATTTGAATGATTTGAAAAGGATTAAACGATTGATTATTTCAAACTAAGCTAGTGATGCAATTCAATGGATTGAGCAGAAAATTTAATGGCAGAAGATCACAATTCGGGCGATAAGCTTGTATTACTAAACGCAAACTATCGATCTAGTAAAGGGGCAAAAAGAGTGTATTATTAATTATTGTAATTCCAAATCATTGTGTATATAAAGGATTGGCAAAGACCAAATTAAAGTGTTTGAAATTTGCGAACCTTATCGAAGAATAGAATAAATAAAATAAAATAAAAATAACTTTAAGTGTTGAGAAAAGTCATATGTATAGTTCAACTAAGAATATGTATCGTGTAGACTAAAGAAACTGTTAGAAAAATCACAAGGATGGTAAAGGTACATCGAAAGAGTAATTGATGGTTTAGAGGGTGAAATCGAATGATTATTTGTGTGATTAACCAACAGACTTGACTGTTGGAAACAAATGTCAAACTGGTATTTTAGGGTTCATAGGGACATGAAATTGAGGTATAATCCATATTGATTGAGGACATAACAATTGTTGTATGGGTGACACCATTTGAACAGTGTATTATGTTGATGAGTAAAATGAATTTGTAATGGGGATTGAGAAATCCAAGTAAAAAGGTAATGATTTGAGTGGATCGAGGTTATTAGAATCCTATGAGATTAATATTTTACACTAAAGAGATGTAATCTGATAAGTGATAAATGAAATGTTTCGAAATGTATCATTTCGGCCAAGCTGCACTAAGATGAAGATAAGTGTGTAAATCAGAGAATTTAATTTGTTATAAGCGGCCTCTATGTGATTGGGGTGCGATCAAATTGGTAAATCTGTCTAAAACCTAAAAGATGATTTGGATTCACAAAGTGATATATAGACAGAATTAGGAAAGTGTTATTGATACTTAAAGTGAAGAATTACGAGTAATCTTGAGGAAATAGTTAAGCCAGTGTCAAAGAGGTGATTGATTGTATTGATTGCAGTTATTTGGTAGAATTTGACATGTAGTGAAATAAGGGGAAAATAGAGAGTCAATGACCGAAAAGACTCCCCTGCTTTCTTGATCAATCATATATCAAATTTTTGTTAGGAGGGGAGAATTGTAACATCCCGTCACCGATGGGAAGGCTATATTGATAAATTGGGACGGGTTAGGATTTTACCGCATATTATTGACTGAGCATACGTTTGGCCTCTAATTTTAGAGGAATGAGTCTTTTGCACATGCACATTTAGGTACATGCATTCATTACATTTTCCCGGCATTTGATTTTGAATATGATATGAATTGTGATTTGTGAGATAACAAGATTTGATTATGATTTATTGGGAATTTTGGGAATAGTTGAGTTTGAATATTGAATTGGAAATGTTTTGGAGTAATTTCCAATTGATAGCGACTCTTCGGAATTTTCTGGAAAATTCAAGAGAAAAAGTCCAAACCGGAAATTTTTCGAGTGACGGATTGATTGACTGCATGGTGCTAGAATAACTGGTAAATTGCAATGGAAAATTTAGATATATGTTATTGGCAATTAATATGTTGAGTTATTGAATTTGGAGATGAATTGGACTAGAAAGGGAATTGGAATGAGAAGAGATTTAAATATTTTGCGAGGAAAAAGATAAGAGACATAGGTGATTAACCTTTAGATACCTAAGGTTATAAGAGAAGAAGAAAGAAAAGTCTTCCTCCCTAGGGCAAATTTTCCTCTCTTTCGATCGATTCTCCGTTTCTTCACCGTGCTTGATCTTTGGCTTGATTCTTGATAGCTTCTTCTCCATGTGTAAAGTCGAGCCTAAATCCTAAGGAAGATGATCTTTGGTGTGATTCTGGGAGGAAACCGTAGGTGTCAAAGGTTTAGAGGATTTTCAGAAGATTTGAGGATTTATGCTTAATTGGTAAGTTAATGGGTTAATGTAGCTGATTTGTTAGTTTGATGCATGCATGGGTTTAATTGTGAAAGATTGGGGTAGTTTTAGCTAAGTTATTACTTGACTTAGAGAGAGAAATGGCGAAAAACTGATCGGAGAAGACGACCTGCGACTCGCACGTCGCGACGAGCTGAAAGGAAGTCGTCACGGCGAGCTCTGAAACGTTGGACGTCGCGGCGAGCTCTGAAATGTTGGACGCCGCGGCGAGCTCCTTTCGACGTCGTGGCGAGATCGAGTTTTCCACGCCGTGTCGAGTCCTCTCCCATACGTCGCGGCGAGCTCCCTCAGGACGTCGCGACGAGTGTCCATACGTCGCGGTGAGGGACCTTTTTCTGAACTGATTTAATTTTGTTTTTGAGGCATAGCTAATGGTGTATTGAGGTGATGTTTGATTCGTTGGGATCTAGAGAAAGAGGTCTACAATTAATGTGAATAATGAAAGTTTGAATTTAAATTAGTAGGATCGCAATCAATGAAAGAAACTTAAGAATGTGATTGTATTTCAACCTAAGGATTGTTTTTGAAAATTTGGGGTATAATTGTGAGGTCCCTAAATGTAGCGCCCCCTTACCATAGGGTATCCACCGGAACGCCCGTAGGTCATTCCGATAAATATCCCACAACAAGAGACCACTACTGACAACAACCGCTACACTCCTCATGGCATCACGATCATAAGACAGTAATAAGAAATTGACTACTTTTTTTAAAACCAAATTGGATTCCGTTTCATTCACTTAAAAACTCAAGAATTTACAAATGTTGTCGATACTTTTTAATTTACATGATCCAAACATCGCACACTAAGTATCATCTTGTCTTGTAAAAAAAAGATCTAACTATAAGTCTCCAAAAGAAAGCCCAGCTGACCGACCTTTGAGCCATTGCTTCTCTCGCCAATCCACAATTATACGGCTTCTACACTCTGAGGGAGCTATCTGTCTATGCTTAGGCCTGAAAAATAAATTGCAATTTTGGATGAGTTTGCGAACTCAATGAGAAACCATCATCGATGGTTCTCCCAATTCATGCATCATATAAGCATGAAACAGTATACACTCAGTAATTATACAAAACACAATATTGATCTGATCCACGATCGGAAATATACACCTAGTTAAAAATATTGCGAGATATTCAATCCAGTATGCAATGCACATGTGACTCTTTTCCAGTTCATTTCAGTATTGTGACTGAGCGCATAATGATGATCAAGATAGACGCGTCTGGGAGAATTATCTCCGTCGAGCTCGAGGCTCGATTCGATATATCGAGCTCTAGGCTCGGTTCAGTACAGTGGCGTCTCGGTTCACAATTTACCTTTTAGCAGTGTGATGCATTTGTGCATGAATGCATATGTCCCATATCAGTAAACATGGTAATACACAGTCCAAATACACAGTATAATCATACAATCCAATTAACAGTTGCCTAATGCTTATTTCACAGTCAATTGGGCCATATATAACCACATAATCCCCGTAGGGCAGTCAATTTACAACAATAATTCATGTATTCCCCGTAGGGCAATCAAACCACAGTTAACACATAGATTGGAATAACCAACTAGGTTACTCACCTAATAACTTCCACGCTAGTGCCGGGAAGTCTCTGCCAAGTCCGTGGAACGACGGTCCACTTGAGCCTCTATAGCACATTAAAAGAATAGCCATTACACATGAAATCAGTAAAATGTGTATAATGCATGTTCATGGCAATCCCGGCCCTAATCCAATATTTCCCCATAATAAAATTATATCAAAAATTAGAAATCTATAGGCGCTGACGGTGCGCCAATCGGACCTCTATAGGTCCCCAATTAAATAAAACAGTGGTTCACATGTTCCGTCAATAGGGGCTACGTCAAATTCCCGTCTAAAAATCCCGAATCTCTCAAAAAATGAAATTAAATATTCAATAAATCCGATGCCTCAAGAATCAGGTCAATCGGACGTCGGACGGAAAAGAAATTGACAAAAGAAACAATCGGGTCACTTAATGCCAAATAATAACAAAAATAATAATATATATGTATATGTGCCTTCCTTGCCCTTTTTTCCAGTTTTCAACCCAAAGTTCCAACCTCTATAATTCTTAGCACACAATTCAGAAAAATACAAACTATAGCTTGTTGAAAAGCTTATGAAAAGCTCTACAATTCTCAAGAAGACCATAAAAATCAATTCCAACTCTAAGGGTGTCAAAAATCCACTCAAACCTACTATCCACTCAAAACCTGTCAAAACAGGGCAGACATTTCAAATTCAGTAACTCTCTGATTCTTCAGTCAACAATTCCACAATAAATATGCTCATTAAGATCACAATGTTATATACAACTTTCATGAACAACCCAAAATCAGATTCATTTGTTAACTATGTCAAACAATTCACCAAAGTATCAGCCTACTGAAATCAACCAATCTAAACAGTAATTTCCCAAACAGCATATCTCTTAGCACAAATGTTACCAAATTCTATACCTTATATCCCTGAAAAGATAAGATCCTAAACTTCAAGTTTGGTGAAGAACTCAAACTCTAATTCGATTTCTAACAATTCCAAAACCAGCATGCAAGTTACTGCCATGACCAGCCATTCACATCCTAATGCAGGATCAATTTTTGCAAAATCACAACTCCCAATTCTGACTTCTACAAATTACACACCATATATCATTTTCAAGGTAATCTCTTCCTCTACAACTTTTCAGAAGCTCACTCACACCAATTCAGTCCACACCAAATGTTAAAATTTCCTCCAATCAGTAAACTCACAAAATCACACTTAAGCTAGGTTTCATCCAAAATGCTCAAAACCAGTCATTAGTAATCAATTCATATCTCCCAATATACAATTCTAAAAATAGCAAGATTAGTAGAAATGGAAAGATAATTCAATATTCCACAACTTCCATCAAGACCATTTTCCCTAATTCCATCTCAATTAATTCATAAAAATCAACAAAACTCAGATGTCATGGTTGCGGTTACTGTTCACAGGCAATGGAACAGTAACTTTCCATACAAAGATTCACCCTTCTATCATTGAAATTCAACATCACCTATTTCACACTAAATTAAAACCAACAGCCCAAAGTTTCAGTGGCCACTAACCTTACCTCATTTGCATTTCTACACAATAAGTTATGAATAAATCAGTAACATCAATTATCATTCTAATTTTCCAGATTCAATGTTAACCTTAGTTCAATCACTTCCAATGCCTTTTTCACATCACTAGACATCAAAATAAATACAAATTAAATATTACTACAGTCATACATATACTAGGGCTAATACTGAAAAATTGGCAGCATCAAATTCCTCAATTCATATACTCAAATAATCCTCCATATTCCATTTAAAATCAAGTCATATCACTACTTTCAATACAGCCATCACTTAACCTTATACCCATTACTTCAAACCATATTAGTCATCACTTTAATGCCTACATGAACCTAATACATGCTTTAAACCTTTTATTAACTACTCCACACTATCATGGCATTTAATCCATATGAAAGACATCATTTAAAACTCAATTCCTTAAATGAAAACTTACCTAACACCAAATCTCCTTCAAAGCTTCAATAACCCCTTCTAACTTCCACACCAAAATACCAACCTCCTTTCCTTCTCAAGCATGCACAAAACTTATCATCTAACTTTGATGGGAGTAAGAGATAATAGCTTGAAGTTATAAGGAAGATGAGAGAAGGAGAAGATTTCGATGGCTTTAAAGAAGAGTTTGTGTGTGTGTGTGTTTCGGATGGCTCTACATAAACCAAAAGCCTAACAATTATCCCTTTCCTTTAAAACAACATATATGTCCGAGAACAATGAAGAGAAGCATTTAATGATGCTTCTAAATGGCATAATACCATTGGTTTCTTTTTATTTGAAAAGTCAATATATATTAGTTTAATCCAGTCCCAAAATGTTACTCCATTTAACTCCAATGACCCTACTTTCAGTTCAAAAATAAAATACCCAATATTACAGTACCAGTGGGTAGCAATTTTTGCTACCAAGAATCGGTCGATTAAGCGATTGGTGATTTTGCGGTCAAAATTGTCTCCAGAAAATCCGAAAAATTCCTAAAATCCCTAAAATGTAAAGCGATTTATGGTGCAGTCGAAATAATTTTCCAAACTCAATTATCCCATTAATTTCATACTGAAGTTCAATTTAAAACTAAGTTTAAAATGACATGAATGCATGTATACTATGTGCATGTGCAACCAATCAGTAATTATAGAGACTATATGCTGTATGCGCATGCCGAAATATAATTTAATATCCCGAACCTGTCCCAATTACCAAAATACCCTTTTTCCTATAGGAGAGGGGATGTTACACTAAATGTAAAGAAAGGCTATTGGAATTTAGAACTGAACATAGAGGATGAATTCGATTTAGAGAATAGTGATATTGATTTTGAGGTAATACCCTAGCGAGTATCATTTGATAAATTGACTGAATATTTGAAATTAAATTGATGGAGTTCCATAATATGTTATTGAAGTAGAGGTGAGTTATTATTGAACAATTGAGTGGAAAGTTAGAATTTGACAAAAGAAAGTGGAAAAAGGGAAATAACACCGAAAAGTCGTAAATAGACATAGTACATCTTTTATTCAAGGCATGTGCATCATTAAATTATTTTGACTGTGCATTTTGTAATGGAAATTATTTGACTGTTATAGAGGCTTCGATGGATCAATATTCTACGGAAACTGCTGGGACTTCCAGGCTGTAGCTCGGAAGTGCAGGTGAGTAACCTAGCTGGTTCATCAACCTTTATGTGTGTTTAATATTATATGCATTGATGCCATGTGGAGATAATGGATGGATATGTGTGTTTGATTTTGATTGATTTCGGACCATGGGTGTCCGAAATATTGGGAACTTGATATTGAAGTGTTATTGTGTGTAAATGATTATGAATGCATCAATGAAATAAATTGTAAATGTATATGACTGAAATACCGGACCGTAGGTCCGAAAGAATGGGAGATGACATTGAAATGTAAATGAATGTAAATGGAAATTGGAGCATATGCATTCATGCATAATAGTATGATCAGATAATGGCAGTTGTGATTGGATGAGTCAACGTATTACAGAGCTTCAAGCTCAACGCACAGGGCTTCGTGCCCAACGTATTTTAGAGCCACTGGCTCAACGTATCAGGGCATTCAGGCCCAATGTATTCAGAGCCGCAAGCTCAACGCAATGTGCCCATCACTGGGACAGTTTCAGGCGCACGGTCACAACAACGTAATGAAAATGGAAAGTGTCACATGTGCATTCCATATATGGTGTGATTGAATGTGAATTGTGTGAAAGGCGAAACGCCTTACATTTGAGAAATGTGATTGTATATGATATCTGGTGAATTGTGTGTATATGCATGAATTGAGTGAACCATCGATGATGGTTTCTCATTGAGTTCGCAAACTCACCCAACATTGCAATTATTTTTCAGGAATTGGCGAGTACCCCGTTAGACAAACGGGAGTATGATTACTGCAAAAGAGTCAGAGTTTGAAGTTGTGATCAATTTCACATCTGCATTAGAGTCATTCAGTATTGTTGTAAATTTGTAATTCTGCAAATCCCGCAGATTAGTACCATTATTGTATTGGGTCCAATTTTGACTATGGATAATGTGTGTATGAATCGATTTATGACTGGAATTGTTTTATGATCGAAAATGATTTCGTATTAAAGCGGGCTCAAATTATTTACTGATATCTGCGCACTCGATTGTTTTCAAAAAGAAAAATGTAGTACCGAGTTTCTAAACTATTTTGACTGCTCTAGCATACCACCCTCGTGAGGCACGGGCTCGGATATCACCCTCGATATCGGGTTTGGGTCTTACTGGAGTGGGATGCTACATATGATAACTTATAATATAAAGTTTCTCGATTGTTAATTGTTTTGTTTGCATTCATACTTTAGCTATTGAATTTGCTATATGAGATGCCATTTTTTGTTCTATGCAATTATGCTAAAGTAAGGATCCTGCATTCATACATAAATAGAGAAGTGAAATGTAATATTTTGCTTAATTTGTTTTATGATTGTTTTTATTACTCTCTCCCTAGTTCTCCTTATAGTTTATGAAATAATAATACAAATTATACATATTAGTTTGTGTAGAGCTAAGCTAAAATTCTTAGAAACGTAGGTTAGCAAAAAATTAGTTTTGCTACTTTAACAATTAGCTTTTCTCCTACTTCATTTAGGTACGTAGTAAACCTTTCCTCATTGTTCGCTTACTAACATAACATAATGTTTGCATTCTTAGATTGAATTGATAGGAATTTGCTGCTCTATGGACAAGAGTTGGATGAACAGTGTTAGGGTTTCTCGTGAATACATTGATGGAGTAAGGATGTTTATGAATTTTGTCGCTAGGAAAAAGGGTAAAGAGTGTGACATTTCATGCCCTTGTGCATGTTGTATGAATTGTTATAAGAGATCTTAGACAAATGTTTATGAACATTTAATGCAATTCGGCATAGACCAATCATACACCCGCTAGGTTTTACATGGTGAAGTGCCAGCATATAGATTTATGCCTAGGGAAGAAAGGCTTGACATGGCAAATGTTGACATAGATGGGACAGGCTTTGATATTAATGAAGGTGATAGCGATGAGGAGGATGATGGGATGCAAGCTTTGCTTGATGAGTGGGTACTTTCGTAAATGATCATCCAATTAATCAAGGCAGAAGGAGTCGTCCTATAGGCATTGAACATTCTACTATGGGTGGCTTTCATGAATTGTTGAGTAAAGCTGGTGAAGAGTTGTACCCGGGATGTACAAATTTTTCAAATTTGTCTTTTTTAATGAAGTTGCTTCATTTGAAAGTGTACAACAAGTGGAGCAATAAGTCATTTGACATGTTACTTGCTCTGCTGAAGGATGTATTACCGAATGGTAAATCTTTTCCGAAGTCCTATTATGAAACAAATCAATTCCTACGGAGCCTAGGCTTGGGTTATGTGTTGATACATGCATGTAAGTACGATTGTTGCCTATATTGGAAATAGTATGAGGACTTGGAAAGTTGTCCCCAGTGTGGAACATCAAGATGGAGAATTAATGATGGCAGAGGTAAGAAGATACCACATAAAGTATTGCGGTACTTTCCATTGCAGTCTAGATTACAACGATTATTCATGTTAAGTAAGACCGCTAAAGAAATGACGTGGCATAATGATAGGCCTAAAGGTGACAGTAATAACATGGTTCATCCTTCTGATGGAGAAGCTTGGAAGAGCTTTGATGAGCTATATCCTGAGTTTGCAAGAGAACCACGTAATGTTAAACTAGGGTTAGCAACTGATGGATTCAATCCACATGGTAATATGTCAGTTTCATATAGCGTGTGGCCTGTTGTTCTCTTAGCATACAATTTATGTAACATCCCACCCTCAATTGGGAAGGGTAAAATAGTAAATTTGACATAGGATGGAATAGATTTGGAGTGCATAGGACTGTTCATGCATAATAGGATTGGTCCACAGTCACATTTGTGCACATGAAATTACTGTGCATGCATACATGATATTCCCGATTTGCGTGCCTAAGATAATTTTATTGGGATTAAAATGGTTAATGGGTTTAAAAAATTATTCTGAGTGTTCCATAAAGTGTTTTATATTTTAAGGGATTTTTAGGAATTTTTCTGGAATTTTCCGGAGAAAATTCCCGGACCGAAAAAAAATCGCCAATTGGCGAACCGGTTGAATTTCTGCTGATTTTTGGATCTATCCTATTATTTACCTTAGAGGGATCCATAATTGGACCCTTAAATCTAGTGGAACCGAAAATGGGATTGCATTATTTGGTCTTGGTTTAACTTTTGTCAAAAAACTTGATTGGTTATGACTTTTCCACATTTGACTATTTTACCTAAGCATTTAATGCTTAAGGATGACTTGGCCATGGTTCTCGATTCTTCTCCATATGCTTTGCCTTTGTTGAGATTTATATATGGTGAGAGATATACACGGCTCCTTAAGGGAAAGCAAATGAAAGGATAAGTTGATTTTTTTATATTCCTCATCAACACCAACCGAAACCTTCCTCTCCCTCCTCTTCATTGATTTGTTTTATCCTTACTTCAAGAGTTGATGTTTTGGTTGATGAGTAGCATGTGTGCTAAAGGTGTAAATGAAATTGGTTATGGTGTCTTATTCAATAAAAGAAATTGAAGAATTGGAAGCTTGGATTAGTGCAGGATAAATGTCCGCACTCAGGCGTTCTCAGAAATTGGAAACCAATGCAAATCCGGAGCGTACTGTGAGTAGACCTAGATGGTCTTATTTATTGGTTATTTGCTTTTGTTATATGTTGAATGTGTATTGATTTATTTTATTGATTGTGATTAAAGATGGGTTCCGGACAGGAGGTCTGGTGATTGATTATGTGTTGGGAATTGCGTTATTGAAGTGCTCCTTGAATGTGAATGGGATGACCTAAGTGTGTATATTGAGATTTTTAAAATGCCTTGCATGCATAATTGCACATAAATGAAATGTGATTTCTTAATTAGATGTCGAATGCCGGACTACGGTCCGATGATAGTAATTATGATTGACTGAATGCATGCAAATATGCATAAGACATTCCACTACATGAATACATGAAAGATAATGGGAGTTGTGACCAGAGTAGTCAACAATGAGTGAAACGAGCTTCGTGCTCAGATACTGATTCAGAGCCTCAGGCTCAACGACAATGAGCCCTTTATGGGACAGTTTACAATGAGCCCTTTATGAGACAGTTTACAATGAGCCCTTTATGGGACAGTTTACAATGAGCCCTTTTTGGGACAGTTTCAATGAGCCCGATATCCATGGGTACGGGACAGTTTAGACACTCGGTCACAATAAAGTAATTAAATGGAAAGTGGGTCTCATGCACATATGCATAACATGATTGATTTGATTGTACGGAATGGGAATGCTTAAATTAATTATATTGAATGGGATTGCAACACTGTGTTGAATGGAAATGATAAATCTGATTGAATGATCGATTTGATTATATTGAATATGACATTGTATCGACATAATGAATGAAAGTATGTGTTATATGTTATGTGATTGGGTGAACCATCGATGATGGTCACTCACTGAGTTCGCAAAACTCACCCAAAATTTGCATCTATTTTCCAGGTCTTGAAGAATACCCGTTTGACACGGAGTATGTCTACTATAAGCAAGTGAAGGATTGAGGTCGGGATCGGTTAGATATCGCATTAGTGTCCTATCGAATAGTATTCCGCAATCATTGTGCAATAATGCTTTGTATTTATAATGAGCCATTGTGGTTCTATTGTTTTACATTAATTGATTGTAAAATTATTATTGGATGACTGTAATAACTGAAAATGATTAATTGTGAACATGGGCTCAAGTTCCTTACTGTTTATGTCGCGTTAATGAATGTTTTATACTGAGTGATGTAGCACGCTACCCTCGCGGGGCACGGACCTGGATATCACGGTCGATGTCGGGTTCGGGTCGTGCGGGAGTGGGGTGTTACATTTAGGTGGTATCAGAGCCCAGTAGTACGTAATGTATCTGGGCACAGTTTGAAACATAGGGTGCATGCATTTGAGTCGTGTCATTGTAGACCGTGGTAACTGATCCCTAGTTTGAGTCGCACGGGTAGAAATCCTACGTGTGCATACGTGTCAAGTGATTAAGTGAGAGAAAAGTGAGACTGTGTTAGAAGGTGAACCCCTGAAAGTGTATAAACAATTAGGAAAGGAAAAAGGAGAAATGGATAAGGAGATAAATATTGTACTGTGGTTAGAATGACTATGTTGGCCTAGGCGGATTAAGGAAAGAATTGATATCAATGAATTCCCGGATGAAAATGGTAATATTGAGGTGATAGAAAAATGAATATGTCTAGAACTGGGAGAGGTCCACTAGAGTTATGGGAAGCATACTGGTTATAGTAGGCCTAAGTGAGATTAAAAGTCCGGGATGATTAGGTAATTACAGCTCTGACTGTATATGTCATGAAATGGTAAATATTGGACCAGAGTAAAGTGTAGATGGTCCGATCAGGCATATATTGATTCACTGTATTAGTGTTAGATATTAGTAGATATCATAGATAGATGATGTTAGCGAGATTGTAAGAAGATCAATAGAGTACTGTAACGGTCTATCGAGAACTGAAAGAACTGAAAAAGCAAGATGCCCAGTGCCTAGTAGAGTAAGAAAAAGTAAACATGGTGAGATAAAAGTGTACAGATAAACTGAAATGAATTGGGGAAACGGTTATGATTATGAGCGCCTAAGCGTGAGACTGAAATGGTTATGCGAATATTGTGCTTAGAGTTTGGAGACTAGTATCAAAGGATGGTAAGGGAAAAAGACAGACTGACAATTTTCTACTGAATGTGTATCGGGAAATTCTAGATTTGGTTGAAAAGATGTATATAGACACAGAAATGGTAACTGGATGGGTAAATAGATAGAGATACAATGGAGTTGTATCAACGATTTTGTCGTGTTTTGGGGACTGTGAATGCCCTATTATAGATTGTTTGAGGATATTAAAGAAATACGAAGCAATAAGAAGATGACATTGTATAATCCAAGTGGACATGACCTTAAAAGGTCAAGTTGACACATGAATGCTATGGGAATGAAATTAGGGAAATGAAAAGAAACAAAAATGAAACAATGATAGTGATATGAAAAGAGTTGTCACATTTAAGTCGATTTACCGTTGGGAGTACCTATTGGACAGTAAAGTTGATCATGATTAATGCCATGTAAGTGAAAGATACATGGAAATAACAGAGGAGATGATCGGTGAATGGCTATAAGTGTAAAGTTCATAATGGGTTAAAGTAAGACATAGGAGGACTGAATGCACCTGTATGAGAGGAAATAAAGAATGATTATGGCATAAGTCCTTTATTCGAGGATTAGCAAAAACGAAAAGGATTTTACGGAATTCTGAATAGTATAAGTTGCTAATTGGTCTCCGGATGAGATGAAATGATTTCTGGTGTTGTTTTTTTTTTAAGTATCACTACTGCCAATGATTGAAAAGCAATTAGGGATAATAATTGGTTGATGAGACTTTCGTGAACAGTATAAAGATGGTAACAAGACTAATGGTCAAACGGAAAGAAGTATGGACAAAATTAAAAGTGAAATTGAGTCATATCTCATACTACTCAAGTTATACATGTTGTGTGTACAGAAATGTAAAGTATCCAATAACATGAGTGGAATTTTAATTTGAGATGATCCTATTGCAATGTGAAGTGAAATACTCAAATGACATGGAAATTGATGGAAGTCCAAGTACAAATGATTAGGTACTAGTACATATATATCAATGTGGATGACAGAAAATCAATTGGAAAGAGAAAATGAATAGAGATAAGAAGTCCTAAAAGAAAACTGACAATGACGTGATGTAATGTTATCTTCATAAAGGGATTGTAACTTCATTAATTGTGGACTTAATGAGAAGGTAGAATGTTGTTTAGTAATGTTTGGAAAAGTCATCAAGACCCTAATTGGGAAGTATGCGAGGTAAGCAAATGATAGTGATTATGATGATAGACGGAATGTGTTTGAAAGTGTTGAACAGTGATAAATTGAATTGACTTTGATAAATGGTATTGGTGTTATAATCGCAATTGTTTAAAGTCTTGGAGACTGTAGATTCCTATAAGGATACACTGTGTTAATTTGAGGAAGGAGACAGGCATAAATACCGAAAATGCTGAAATGAACGAACAATTCTGCCTACTAAACTCAACTAGTGAACAGATCATGTTGCAATGAACAGATCAATTACAGATATTGGAAGTTTCAAAGAATGTCAAGTAGATTGTGAAGTGTTTCTGGAAAATTGAAGTTGTAGATCTAATGATAAGAAAGGTTAAAAGTGCAGGAATTAAAGTGGTAAGTCTAGTCTTATGAGTCATAAGTTGGATACGCAGTGAAGTGAAAAACAACAACAACAAAAATAACAACAATATTGAATGCTTCAAAGAATAAGTTGTGTACCCGATAAAAAGTGATAGAACAAGAAAGTGAACAGTCGAAGCTAGACATTCTGGTAAGTATATCCAAAAAGTGAAATTGATGACTATGAGTATAGAATGAAGTGATGAGTGATTCAAGTGTTTAGAGGTTTGAATGGTCAACAGGCACAATGCGTAAGTGGTTTTGATTTCATAGGATTATGACCGTGTTATAGAGTTCTGATTTACTATAGGGATACACTGCACAGTGCCTAACGGGAGGCAAAGACCAATATTGAGTCAAAATGCTTGTGACGAGTGAAATAAAGGAAAGTGACTCAGGAAAACTGCATAGGTTAGTTAAAGTGGATCAGGATCGTACAAATGAAACAGAGAAAAAATGCATATCCGAATAGAGGGCGTGAACACTATAGAATAATGAATTCTCTATTGAATTTGAACAGAGAGTCAATGGGATATAAAGCATGACTGCATTAGGTAAATTATCACTGGTTATAGTGAAATGGAGCTAAATGTCATTGTATTGGTACCAAGGGAATGTAAATCGTCCCTGACGAGATAAAGGAGGCTATTGTAAGTATCACCTTGAAAAGATGTACTCCATGGAATATGACTTAGTCTGTATGTTATTAGGAGAAAAAGATAGAAAAAGATGTTGGATGGATAAACGTGATGATTAGTGAACAGGTTCGGAAATAATGAACTGAGTCATAGCATTGGAACTAAAGGTAATGACTACTCTGAAAATGGCTAGTGAGATAGCTAAAAAAATGAGATCGCTAACTGATAGCCTTGTTGAGTCCGTCTACTGTACTGAGTGATAATGAGTTAGCCAAATTAGTAACTGAACAACTGACTGAATATGGTTACTGTGACCTTTCGAAAAATGAATTATTGAGTGGAAAAGTGTATGAGACATATAGGAACATATGATTACGATCCTACTGAACTGTTGATTAAGAATTTCGAGGATAAAATTTTTATTAGGAGGGGGGAATTGTAACATCTCACCCTCAATTGGGAAGGGTAAAATAGTAAATTTGACATAGGATGGAATAGATTTGGAGTGCATAGGATTGTTCATGCATAATAGGATTGGTCCACAGTCACATTTGTACACATGAAATTACTGTGCATGCATACATGATATTCCCGGTTTGCGTGCCTAAGATAATTTTATTGGGATTAACATGGTTAATAGGTTTGAAAAATTATTCTGAGTGTGCCATAAAGTGTTTTATATTTTAAGGGATTTTTAGGAATTTTTTTGGAATTTTTCGGAGAAAATTCCCGGACTGGAAAAAAATCGTCAATTGACGAACCGGTTGAATTTCTACTGATTTTTGGATCTATCCTATTATTTACCTTGGAGGGATCCATAATTGGACCCTTAAATCTAGTGGAACCGAAAATGGGATTGCATTATTTGGTCTTGGTTTAACTTTTGTCAAAAAACTTGATTGGTTATGACTTTTCCACATTTGACTATTTTACCTAAGCATTTAATGCTTAAGGATGACTTGGCCCTGGTTCTCGATTCTTCTCCATATGCTTTGCCTTTGTTGAGATTTATATATGGTGAGAGATATACACGGCTCCTTAAGGGAAAGCAAATGAAAGGATAAGTTGATTTTTTTTATTCCTCATCAACACCAACCGATAACCTTCCTCTCCCTCCTCTTCATTGATTTGTTTTATCCTTACTTCAAGAGTTGATGCTTTGGTTGATGAGTATCATGTGTGCTAAAGGTGTAAATGAAAGTGGTTATGGTGTCTTATTCAATAAAAGAAATTGAAGAATTGGAAACTTGGATTAGTGCAGGATAAATGTCCACACTCAGGCGTTCTCAGAAATTGGAAACCAATGCAAATCCGGAGCGTACTGTGAGTAGACCTAGATGGTCTTATTTATTGGTTATTTGCTTTTGTTATATGTTGAATGTGTATTGATTTATTTTATTGATTGTGATTAAAGATGGGTTCCGGACAGGAGGTCCGGTGATTGATTATGTGTTGGGAATTGCGTTATTGAAGTGCTCCTTGAATGTGAATGGAATGACCTAAGTGTGTATATTAAGATTTTTAAAATGCCTTGCATGCATAATTGCACATAAATGAAATGTGATTTCTTAATTAAATGTCGAATGCCGGACTACAGTCCGATGATAGTAATTATGATTGACTGAATGCATGCAAATATGCATAAGACATTCCACTGCATGAATACATGAAAGATAATGGGAGTTGTGACCAGAGTAGTCAACAATGAGTGAAACGAGCTTCGTGCTCAGATACTGATTCAGAGCCTCAGGCTTAACGACAATGAGCCCTTTATGGGACAGTTTACAATGAGCCATTTATGGGACAGTTTACAATGAGCCCTTTTTGGGACAGTTTCAATGAGCCCGATATCCATGGATACGGGACAGTTTAGACACTCGGTCACAATAAAGTAATTAAATGGAAAGTGGGTCTCATGCACATATGCATAACATGATTGATTTGATTGTACGAAATGGGAATGGTTAAATTAATTGTATTGAATGGGACTACAACACTGTGTTGAATGGAAATGATAAATCTGATTGAATGATCGATTTGATTATATTGAATATGACATTGTATCGATATAATGAATGAAAGTATGTGTTATATGTTATGTGATTGGGTGAACCATCGATGATGGTCACTCACTGAGTTCGCAAAACTCACCCAAAATTTGCATCTATTTTCGGTCTTGAAGAATACCCGTTTGACACGGAGTATGTCTCTTGTAAGCGAGTGAAGGATTGAGGTCGGGATCGGTTAGGTATCGCATTAGTGTCCTATCGAATAGTATTCCGCAATCATTGTGCAATAATGCTTTGTATTTATAATGAGCCATTGTGGTTCTATTGTTTTACATTAACGATTGTAAAATTATTATTGGATGACCGTAATAACGAAAATGATTAATTGTGAACATGGGCTCAAGTTCCTTCTTCGCTTATGTCGCGTTAATGAATGTTTTATACTGAGTGATGTAGCACGTCACCCTCGCGGGGCACGAACCTGGATATCACCGTCGATGTCGGGTTCGGGTCGTGCGGGAGTGGGGTGTTACAATTTACCCTCTTGGATGTGTATGGATGAGTCATTCTTTATGCTATCGTTGGTTATTCCAGGTTTGAAAGCGGTCGGTCGAGACATTGATGTCTATATGAGACCACTAATAGATGAGTTAAAGAAGTTATGGGAGGATGGTTTTGATGTATTTGATGTTTCAAAAGGAGAGAATTTTCGATTGCATACAGCTTTAATGTGGACTATTAATGACGTTCCAGCCTATGGTACTGTTTCTGGGTGGAGCACAAATGGCTACATGGCATGTCCTGCTTGTAACAAGGACACTCCTTCTTATAAGTTAAGAAGTAAAATTGGATACTTAGGTCATCGTCGTTATCTTCCTTATAATCATCCATGGAGAAAAAGCAAGAAGTTTAATGGCAAGAGTGATCATCGGCCTATACCTAACTTCATTGGTGGAGATGATATGGTGGAACAATTAAGTCATATATAGAATATATGTTATGGAAAGCACCCCAGCAATAAAAGGAGAAGGAGATTGGAAGGAGAGTTTAATTGGAATAAAAAAAGTATTCTTTTTGAACTACCATATTGGCATAAGTTAAGATTAAGGCATAACCTTGATGTCATGCATATCGAAAAGAATATTTGTGACAATATCCTTGCAACTTTGATGAATGTTGAAGGTAAAACCAAAGATACAATCAAGGCTCGACTTGATTTGGAAGATATGAATATTCGAAAAGAATTACACTTGATAAGAGCAGCTGATGGAACTATTGTTGGAAAACCTCCTGCATGTTATACAATGACTACCGATGAGAAGAAGAAGTTTTGTGAGTTTGTAAAGCAGGTGAAGTTTCCTGATGGTCACGCATCGAATATATCTAGATGCATTAATGTTGATGAAAGGAAGATTATTGGACTTAAGTCTCATGATTCTCATGTATTGTTACAAAGCATTCTACCATTAGGAATGCGTTCTATCTTGAATAAAGATGTGACAGGTGTTTTAATGGAGTTGGGGGACTTCTTTCGCCGAATTTGTAGACGAAGTCTGAATAAGGATCAGGTACAGAATATGTGTCATGAGATTACTTTAATCTTATGCAAGCTTGAGATGATATACCCACCGGCGTTCTTTGATGTGATGGTACATTTGGCTATTCATTTGCCAAATGAAGCCTTACTTGGTGGACCGGTTGTGTATAGATGGATGTATCCAATTGAGAGGTATTATTTACATTGATCTTATTACATCAAAGATTTAAGTAAATACTGGCCTATCGATTTATGGTTAATCATTTGTTCATATTCTTAGGTACACTCAAGGGATTTGTTAGGAATAAAGCACGTCCAGAAGGGTCAATTGCAGAAACGTATGTTGTTAAAGAGTGCATGATATTCTGTTCAATGTATTTAAAAGGAATTGAAACCAACTTCAACGTGCCAGAGCGCATCAATGATATGGTTGATGGTAGTGACATATCGGTATTCTTTCAACAATGTAAGTTGATTGGTGCTGCCAAAACAATTGCTCTTCCTACAAATGAGCTAAAGATTGCACATTGGTATGTGCTTATGAATTGTCATGAGATTAGCCCCCTTATTGAGTAAGTTTTTCTAACCTTTTGTCAAATTAAGATATGTCATAAGTTAAGATATCTCATATAATATTGATTGACTTTATGATGACCCATAGTGAGCACATGGATGAGCTGAGGCAACAAAGTCCATTGCACGTTGATAGGAGACATAAAGAACAATTTTCTTCATGGTTAAAGCATCGGGTGAGAAGAAAGTTTGTGCGTAGTGGTAACTAATAATTATATATTATTAACTAATTTTCATTTCTTGAAATACATGACGACATTAACTAGCTCCCGTGAAGGAAATATGCTTGAGTCTTTGTATGCATTGGCATGTGGACCTCATAGCTTGGTACAAAAGTATAATGTATGCAATACAAATGGTATGCGATTTCGCACTGAAGCTTGTGATGGGCGAAGGATTACACAAAACAGTGGTGTTGCAGTGTTAGGAAATTATGGGAAAGATAATATAACATTTTATGGGATGTTGACAGATATTATAAGGCTTAAATATGTAAGAGGTAAAAGTGTTGTGCTTTTCAAATGAAAATGGTACGATCTTGGGCATTCGAATATGAGGGTCAACGGCATTGTAAAAAGCATCAACGTTACTAAGTTTTGGTTCAAGGATGACCCATTTGTTTTGGCAAATCAAGCAAAGCAATTTTTTCTTGTTGAAGATTTGTTACTTAGTTCAAATTGGCGGATTGTTCAAGAATGTGAAGTTAGACGCGCGTTTGATATCCCATTGCATGGTAATGAAGAAGATGCAGATGACGTTGAGGAGTCTTCTGATGTTCGAGTGGAACTCGAGGAATGTTCCTTAGAGTTTTTAGATCGGATTGATATTGCTTTTGATGTAATAAATAATGTTGTGGTGAATTCCGAGCAACGTTTGAATGACGATATGGACGACTTAGAGACGAGCAATAGTGAGAATGAATGTGATATTGTATACGAAGAGTCCACTGACGACGACGATGAATAAATTCTTATTATGCACTTCTACCTTTGTTGATCTATCTTCATTACTTTATCACATGTGTTTGGTTATGCATGTAATATTTGTGTTTGTTTAAGGTACGTAATATCACAAGTAGAGGACTTCATAACTAATCAAATAGACCAATAAAGATACTCATCAATAACATCAACCATGTAGAGGACTTCATAACCCTTCTTCTTCAACTTCTCAATGATTTTCTGATCTGTACTGTTTCATGCAACTAAAAAAGATGTATCTCTATTCACTTCATATAGTAGCATTAAATGTTTATGATTTGCGTTCCCATAGCCTTTTATCCCTCTAAATTGATAACTTTAACATTGCAAATCGCTTTCATAATTTAGGTTGCTATTCTTATGGCTGCAAAAGATCACTAACCTGTGGTTTCCTTTGAAGTGGAGCAATATCTAGAGGTAAGTATCCTTTGCTGCATTTGTTTTATTTTGGAGTAGATGTTTGTTGTTGGCATATTGTTGGTTGTTGGCATATCTTCATAATGAGTTTACAATGTTTGTTGCATTTGTTTTACTTTCTAGAGGTAATTATCCTTTGCTGCATTTGTTTTATTTTGGAGCAATATCTAGATGTTTGTTGTTGGCATTATCTTCAAACTGAGTTTACAATGTTGCAAGTTCTTTGAATTAGATTTTACAATAACCTCACAAAATCAGGCTTCTTTGCCCTAATCTAATTTCATATTCATACATTTACTTTGAGTTATTCAAGTTGTGGCTTCATATTCTGCTTATAAGTTCTTGTTCTTCGAATATGAACTTTAACAATTTACTAATGGAAAAGGAATTTGAATATGAGCTGATACATATTATAATAGGTAATGAGCAAGTTAGGTATGCCTAAACATCAATTGCATCAACCATATAGAGGATTTCATAACCCTTCTTCTTCAACTTATCAATGAACTTATATGCAGTGTTTGATGCCACTAATAACCTCTTGCTTATGCAGTGTTTGATGCAGTGTTTGATGACCTATAGTTTAGTGTGTTTGATGCAGAGTGGAGATGACTTAACTGGTTACTTACCTGTACTAATTCATGCATGATTTCATAAATTAAGGTTGAGAAACCTAATTTTTGATTAGACTTAGTATAATTGAAGGTAGATTCTTGTAATTTGTGTTCTTAAATATTAGGTGTATTAAACTTTAGTTTAATTTTATTTCTTTAATTAAATCATCACCTAATGTTTCGGCTACATAATAAGAAAGAGGTAACTACTAGTAATTATAATGCCTGTGTAATCAACACTCGACACTCACTAATATTATACTATGGTTCAATAAGTGCACTTGACTTTGTAGATCTATGGGGTAGGATTTTGTGTATCAAGTTTTTTGGGCTATTGTTGGAGACTATAATATTAGGAGTTATATTGTTGACTCAAGTTTTTTGTTATTTTGTAAGGCTTTAAGTTAGTTTATGACCTAATAAAGTTCATCTAATTTGGTTAAAGAAGATTAAGAAATTGAGAGGATAATTATTAGAAATCTTTGAAGGACCTAATTTAAAGAGGTAGAGGTAGAGCAATAGATAGAGGAATTAGAATGCCAAATTAAGGTTGAAAATTTGGAAATCATGGCAGACCAATTGAGGGAAATGTTTGATTATATTAAGCAAAATTGAATCGGACAAAGTCTAGCGTTAAGAGGCCAACTATTACTACCAACAACTTTGATGTTAAACTAAACATTTTTATACAACAGTTTGATAAGTTGTATTATGAGGATCCTACTGCACATATAGCCAACTTTTTAGAGATATATGAGACCTTTAATATCAATGGTGCCATTAATGTTGCAATTAGATTGAGACTATTTCCATTCTAGTTAAGGAACGAGGCTAAACAATGATTGAATTCTCTACTTATAAGATCTATTACCTCACGGAACTAGATGAGAGAAATCCCTTCTAAAGTAATTTCCGCTGGCCAATACTACTAAGATGATGAATGACATCTTTTCTTATGCTCAAATTGGGTAAGAGACTCTATATAATACACAGTATAGATTTAAACAGTTTTAATATTCATCTTTCTTTAAGAAACCTCTTTTCTTGTTTCTGTCATTTATGTAATGTTACAACCACTTGCAAATAAAAATCAGAAATGGAATTTATGATGCACAACGGAATCAACAAAACAAAACAGCCCTATGTTTTCATCTTTTGTCTGGACTTGTGGACCACTAGGATTGATAGATTATTATGTTCAACATATTGATTTCTTTATACGAGCTTATTGGTGCTGGGATGGGGTGGTTATATTATGTTTGCACTAAAATGTATTGATTTGTGCTGGCTCAGTAAGTTGTGATCTGTTAGGTAGCTCCTCTATTTGAGGTTGAAAGGGTAGTTGGAAAAATTGGTCAAAGGTGTGTAGTTCAGAAGGGTGGGGGAGTGAGCAGATTGGTTATTGATTGCCACAGTATGATTCTGAATGAGATGCACCTAGCCACCTAATTTTGTTCATTATCAATCTAATTGCTTTTTATAACTTATATTGCCTAATACTGAAATGATAATTTGTGGGCATTCAAATTCATAACAATGTTAGCAAATTCAGAATGCAAATCAGTTTTATATTTATGATTTAATTAGTGTATGATGTTACTTTAGTTGTTATTTATGCATTTAGCACAATGCATTCGATTTAGTAGTCTAATCATTTTTATGATTTTTGGAGAGGAAATGCTCCTCTTAGTTTAAATAATTGAGCATTCAACAATGTAGACAAGAAGCTCCAGATTTCGCATATTTTGTTTAATAAGTTGATTGTTGATACAGAGCAAGTGACTTATATTGTTGGAACCCCTCCCTGGTGAGTCGCGGGCCCAACGTCCTACGTGACGTCTGGACACGCATCTCAAGAGGGAGGGATTCCTCACCACAAAGAAACCTCAAATCGAACTTATTTTAACGTCATCCGAACAAAACTTGATAAGTTCACCCTAATTATCACCCAATAAAATTTATCTGCTTAGGGCCCATAACTAAATTCTAAACCTAAGCTAAAATGAAATTTCATATCTCTCGATCAATTAGAATCAGAAATCGCCTCAATCGGATCCCTATAGTTCACAAAATCACCCGAAAATGGAATTACATTCAAAACCGTCACGTAATTGACTCTCTTTAATATAATCCGTGAATTCCGACCCAAAACCCGACACTCTCATTTTGCTAAAAAGGGGTATAAATTTTTTGGGAAAAAACCAATGCTTCGAAAACCGAGTGAATCCGAGGCCAAACGAAAAAGTTACAAGCAAAAGAGTGAGAGGAGGACATTCAGAGATTAGGCGAGGGCACGTCTAAGAGGTTTAGAGACTAGAAGTGGCCACGTCTAAGGATGAGGTCTGGATTTGAAGGAAATTTTCAGATTTTACAAACATCATAACTTTTGCTCCCGAAGTCTAAAATTCGTAAATTTGGTATCAATAAAAAGGTGAAGGGGAGCCCTACAACTTCCTAGAAGGATTTAAAAACTACTTTAGCCATTAAGAGGGTCAAATTTTGCTTTAAGGTTTCAGCCCAGATTCAAATCCTCCTACACCATGCCAAAAGTTTGAGGATTCATATCTTTTACCTCACAAGTCAAAAAATGACACATTTTACCTCATTGGAAAGATAAAGAAAGGATCTACAAGTTTCATGAAGGGTGCAAAAATCGAAACAATCATTTAGAGGGATAAAAACACAGCCAAAAGTTCAGCCTAAAACTAGCCAATGAAACAAGAATTTGACAGAATGAACGATGGCTGTCAACTTCCAAACCTCATAACTTTTTCTTCCTAACTCCAATGATTGCAAATCATACCTCATTTTAAAGATAGAAAGATAATCTACATGTTCTATGAAGGATGGAAAAACCAAAACAATCTCTAAAGGGGTGAAAAACCCTCCCAAAGTTTCTATCCAAAATTACCAAATGAACAGTAACTGAACTAGGTCTAATCCCCATAACTTAACTAAGCTTTTAGCATCAAAACCCATCCATAAAACCATAAATTTCGAAATTTTTCTTACCTTAGGAGAAGACCCACGAATTTTCTTCTTGCCTTTAATGAAAGCTTAAGCTCTTTCTCTTCCTTTCTTCTTAAGGAAACTCTTAAAATCTTATTTCTAAAGCATAAAAACCTAAGCCTTTACCTCTCTTCTTCTTCTTCTTCTTCTTCTTCTTCTTCTTCTTCTTCTTCTTCTTCTTCTTCCACCGAAAATCACTCTTCTATTTCTCCTTTGGTGATTGTCGTAAGTTTCTATTCTAATGACTTAAAGGAGTTTGTTTCTTACTTATAAACCTAAGCTAATACTACGTAGTTTTGATCCAAGCCTTCCTCTCCTTGAAATTTTCGTAAGTCTATTAAAAGACTTAGGTAATTTTGGTTCATCTTCCTTTCATACGGCCACTCCACTTGCTTTCCTTTTATTCTCCTTATAATTCAATTCTTCTTCTTATTTAATGACGCTTTAAATGGGCCAAAGGCCCATCTTTAAAGACCTTAAGCCTTAATAACATATACAAACTTTCTAATTACCCTAACTCCAACTTATTCTTTTTAGTTTCTAAAAACTTCTCAAACTCCAATTTTAACTAAATACCTCCAATTAAAATTCTATGAATCCGCAATTACATAACACATGCTAAATGCGAATCGGGGCCCAACATATATAAGGTTAGAGTCTCAAGTTTTCCTCTGTTATCCTTTTCTCATACCAAGTGAGTAGTTAAATCCAATGACCTGATACAGAGCAATAGGTAAAGAGGTAAGTTAGGTATGCCTAAACATCAATTGCATCAACCATGTATAGGACTTCATAACCCTTCTTCTTGAACTTATCAATGAACTTATATGCAGTGTTTGATGCCACTAATAATTAGTTAACTCTCTTCACTTCTGCCCTCTGATTGTCCATGGAATCCAAATCTGCAATGAGTGTGCTTACCTTAGCATTCATCTCATCTTTAGCTGCCATCAGCATAACATAATTGAACTTTAGATTGTCCACTAGCATTCATCCCTCATTTCGATTTCTTTACGTGCTGATTTTAGCTAAGCTTGCAAAGTCTCAACAAGCTCCTTAAGATATGCACTTTTCTGAAGCTCGCTCTTCAACCTTGTAACTTCGTTTTCTGAAAGCTGGAGCTTTTGCATCAAAACTCTCACTTGTTCCTCATTGTTGACAATTTTCCCAAGCAATAAATGACCAGTTCCTTCTTGCTTAGTGCTCAACATGCAGCATCCATTGTTTTACAACAAAACCTCTTTGAATAAAAGACATAGACTACAGATCTTGTATCTTTGCTTGAGTAGATGTTATGTTAGCATCAATTGCATCTTGGATTGCCTTGGATTAGGTACATGGTCTGGAAGATATTGCAGAATTGCTACACCTTTCTTTCTCGTTTTTTGGATCCTGATGTTGCTGTATACTGTTTTCTACATTTTTTTTGCAGCTGCTCATCTTTGATTTTTTTTTGTTGTTGTTTTCTTCTTTTGTCCTCTTGATTTCTACACTTTGGCTGACTCTTTGTTCAACAATGGCTGACTCCATTAGAAATCAAAAGAATGGAACTTAGTACTGCAGGAAAAAAATGAACAATTTGTTTAAGAGATGCATAGAAATTTTCTTGTACATGGAGACTCAAAAAATTCTTTATATGAACATCAGTGTCCCTACTCAAATTACTCGAGGAAAAAGCTAAACCAAAAGACCCCACTTCACCTACTGAACTTTCCTTCTCTTCTTGGCAATCCCCATGAAAGAAAGTTCAGTTATTTCCTGCCACAGCAATTATGTCTGCCCAAGATACTAATTGTGAAACATCCTAAATATATTAACAAGGCAGTATGCCATGTAGTTCATTCAAACTTTTCAAATTTGCATTTCCTACAATAATAATCAGTTATTGCGTTTCCTACAGTAATAACCTGTCTAAGATACTAGATTTCAACACCAAAATCAAATTAACATAAATGAACTCAAATAATTTACAATAATAAGAAACATGAATAATAGGCTTGATATTATTCAGCAGCATTTCTTCTATCAACTGAAGAATTAATGAATGGTAACTTAATCCAAAAACAAAACTAATTCCATCCTAGTGAAAAGAAAGGCATTACTTATTAGCTTGCTTTAAAAAGAAAAACAATGATATTTTGGATTGTTTTACATTATATATTAATAGTTAAAGTTTCATTTCTGGGTTGCTTGTAAACTACAATCAAATCATTTCCTTACAACCATGTTAAAAGTGAATGCATCAATGTTAAAAGCGAATGCAACAATGCCATGGTAACAGAACAATAGATATTGTAACATCCCACCCCCTACGGGAAGGGGAGAATAGTAATTTGGCATAGGATGAGAGTGATTGGGCTTAATTAGGATTATTCATGCATACTGGTATTGGTAAACAGTGAAATTTGTGCACATGGAAATACCTGTACATGCATTCAGGACATTTCCAGTATTTATGCCTAAATGGAATTTGGTTGTGAATAACATGGTACTTGTGCTTAAAAAATTATTTGGAGTGATTCATTGTGTGTTTTACATTTTAAGGGATTTTTAAAAAAATTTCTGGACTTTTTCGGAGAAAATTCCTGGACCGGAAAAAAAATTGTCGAGTGGCGAACCGGATGATTTTCGGTATTGAAAATTTTTGTCCAATGGCACTATAATATTGGGTACATTATTTTGGTATTGAAATTAGGGCCATTGGAATTGAATGGGTCAAAGATTCATTTCATTAGGGTTTAATACAAAGTTTTTGTCTTATCTTTATTTTGTCTTTTCTTCAAGATGACACTTGTCCTAAATGAGTTAATGTTATTGTCTTATGCTTACTTATTTCCTCTCTCAGTTTTGCTTTGTTTAAATCATGAAAAGAGTAAGTTTGAGGGTTTAATTCATTCCCATCCGAAAACCCTCTTCATGTTTACCTCTCCATCGATTTTTTCTCTCCTTCTTTAAGTGTTATTTCTTCCACCCTTAAGAGCCTCGCATGCATCCAAGCTATCTTCTTTTCATGATGATGATACACATGTATGGTGTTAGATGAGAGTGGAGAAGTTGTTGAGTTAGAGTATTAATTAAAGAATTGAAGAGATTGAAGTTGAAAGCTTGAAAGTAGGTAAGCATTGAATTATGTTCTTTTCTTAGTGGTTTGATGCATTAATTGGGAAACACGATTCATTAAATATGATTTATGATGCATTAATGTCATGAAAATTATAGTTTAAATTGTTGGGTATAAGGTTATGTTTGAGTATGACTTGAGGAAGTTAGCATGAATGATGTGTTAATTTGGTTTTACCTTGATTTTGGATTGATTTTGATGATTATTCTTGCATGGAAATGAAGAGTTAAGTGCTGCCAAATTTTGTCTCTTGGCCTAAGTGAAAGTAGTGATGATCTAGTGACTGATTTCTTGTCCGTTTGGATGTTTATTGATGTGTTATTGGCATTGGAAGTGATAGGATCTAAGTTTAGTAACAAAGCTGGAAAATTGATTTTTGTACCTATTGCACTGTTTTGATCATAACTAATTGTTTGGTTATGCAAATGAGGTGAGGTTTAGACCAAATGAAACTTTAGTTGATTGGCTAAGATTTCTTGTGAAATAGGTGTTGTCTAACTGTAGCCTTAAGAGGTTGAATTTTGACTTGGAAAGTTACTGTTGTGAACTGTGTGAACAGTAACCGAATGAGATGACCTAAACTTTTGATGCTTTTTCTAGATTAATTTAGAAGGAATTGGTGAAAATGGTCTTCATGAAAGTTGAAGCCTATCATGTTAGCTTTCCATTGCCACTGATTTTGCAATTTTTCAATATGTATATTGGGAGATGTGAATTGTTGACTATTGACTGGTTATGTGCATTTGGGTGAAACCTAGCCATAAGTGTAGGCTTTGTGAGCATTGTGCTTGGAAGCAAATTTAGAGATTTCTGTGATTTGAATTGGCTCAAGTGATCTTCCGGAAGTCGTATAGGAAACAATTAGCTTGAAAATGGCATATAGCATGCTATTTTTGGATATCAGATTTGGGAGTAATGAATTTTCAAAAACTGAACCTAAGTTAGGTTATTGACTGCTGATTAGGGCAGTCACTTGCATGGCAGTTTTGAGCTTGTTAGAGATGGAATTGGCTTTTAAGCTCTTCATGAAAATGGAAGTATGATGTTTTATCTTTCCAGTGATATAAAGTAGTGATTTGTTTTGACATTTGTGCAAGGAGTTATGCTTGTTAGAAAATTACTGTCCAGATTGGGTAATTACAGTGGGCAGATTCTTTGTTGAATTGTTTGACCTAGTTAGCAATTGAATTTGATTTCAGGTTATTCATGAAAGTTGTAGAAAACATTTGGATCTTTCTTTGGGCATTTATTTTGTAATTTTTGACTGAGGAACTGGGAAGTTATGGATTTTGCAAAATCCTACACTGTTTTGAGAGGCATTGACTAGGCAGTAGCTTCGATTGGATTTTTGACACCTTTAGGGGTGAAATTGATTTTTATGGTCTTCATGAAACTTGTAGAGGTTTTCATTATCTTTACAAAGAGATATGGTTTGTAATTTTCTGAATTGTGTGCAAAGAGTTATTGGTGTTTGAATTTTGGTTCGAAAATAGGAAAAAGAGAAGGAAATAGGGGCAGCATATATATATATATTAATTGTTTTATTTGATTTTTGTGTTCTTTTGGGAAATTGACGTGTGTCTGGGTAATGGTTCTTTGGTCACTGTTTTATTTATTTTTGGACCTATAAAGATCCGAATTGAGTAATTTCAGTGCCGTAAGATTTCTAATTTTTAGACGGATTTTTGTGATTGAAAATTGTGGTTTTAGGGCTGGGAATATCATGAACATGCATTGTACACTTCTTAATTGCTACCTGTGCATCATTAAATCATTCCGATTGAACAATTAGTAATGGGTTTGTTCTCTGATCATTATAGAGACACATTTGGAGCGTCGATCCACGGACGTTGCAGAGACTTCCCGACATTAGCTTGGAAGTGATAGGTGAGTGACTAAGATGGTTTTCGTTCAATTATTATATGTTTAATGTGGGGAATAATGGTGGGATTAGCGGTTGCGTTTGTTTCTGACTGGATTCCGGACAGATGGTCCGATGAATTGGAAGATCTGACATAGAAGTGTTTTGATGTGCAAATTGTGAATTGTTTGCTATTACTGTGATATACTGTGATTAATTGCCTTGCCTCGGATGTGACCTGATTGTGTTACATTGACTGATTGTGATACATTGATTGTTAAATTAGGCATATGCATTTCATACACAAAGGCATAAATGGATAATAACAGTTGTGACCAGAGTCGCCACTGATACTGAAAAAAGAGCCTCGAGCTCGAAGGGAGGACTCTCCTACTCCTGAACATCGTCTCATCGCATCTTCGTTTATCGTTAAGCGCTCGGTCACAACACTGTAATAAACTGGAAAAGTGTCATATATGCATTGCATACATATTTAACTGACTGAATACTTGAACTGGAATAAGGCAAAAGTGCCTGAGACAATTGTGATGTGTTTTTTTTCTGCCTGTGTTATTGAATTGACTCTGTAGTTTGTTTATGTGATGCATGAATTGGGCGAACCATCGATGATAGTTCCTCACTGAGTTCGCAAACTCACCCAAAATTGCAACCTATTTTTCAAGATTGAGAGTAGACTGATAGCTCCCGAGAGACTGTAGAGTCGCATAGATCAGATTGGCGAGAGAGGCTATGGCTCAAAGGTCGGTCAGCTGGGATTTCTTTTGAGATGACCTAGTTATGAATGCTATTTTTGTCTTGTTGTATATAATATTTTTGGGTTAAGTGTTCAGAGTGATGTACAGACTGAGAACACTAACAGTTGTATAAATTACTGAGTTTGATGAAATGAAATGGAACACAGTTTGGTTTTAAAAAGTTTCAATTTCATATTACTGTTTTATTATTGTGATGCCATGTGGAGTTTAGAGCTGTTTGTCTGTAGTTCTCTCTTATCGTAGGATATGTACCGGGATGACCTACGGGTGTTCCGGTGGGTACTCTACGGTAAGGGGGCGCTACAGATATTAAGCTGATACATATTATTGTCTCTTAAATGTGTGTAATGCCAATGAATAGTTAATTCTTAAATCCTCAAGCATGTGCTTCTTTTATAGATGGCAAGGGTGTAGGCATCACATTGTATACATTCCCAATCATCTAGCTCTTCATTAAAAATCAGTTTCTTGTTTTCTTGTTTTCAACTATTGTTTTTGCAGATTGAATTCAAATACAAAGTAAGACACAATCATCTATCTCTTCATTAATCCATATAGAAGGTAATATACTGTCATTATGCCCGTGACCCGCGAGGGTGGCATGCTAGAGCAGTCAATCACAATTTAAAACTCGTTATGAAATTTTTCTTCCAAAAACGTTTTAACGCGCGGAAATTAAAACACACTTTGGGCCCGACATATCACAAAAACATTTTCAGATACAAAACACTTTCAATTATTAATTAGCACTCAATAGTGCTCAATCAGTACATAAGCAGAAAGGCATGACCCAACTGGGCTCGATGCCATTTCTGAACACAATTTAGTAATCAAAATCTCAACACACTATTACATTTATTAAGCTAGGGCCCACCAAACAAAACACTGTACTCATGCAGATGTGACGACACTGATCCCAACCCGTTACTCTGCCTTGTTAGCAACGATCATACTCCCGTTAGTCTAACGAGGTACTCTTCAGTTCCTGAAAAAAAAAAGATGCAATGTTGGGTGAGTTTGCGAACTTAATGAGAAACCATCATCGATGGTTCACCCAACTCATGCATTCCCAATCAATTCACATTGTATCACATAATATCACATTCCAAATTAATTCATGCATTACCAAATTCACACATATAAGGCATATCGCCTTTCACACAATTCGCATATAAATATTCATATATGTAATGTACATGTGACTCTTTCATTTTCTTTCGTTGTTGTGACCGTGCGCCTGAGCTCATATACGTTGAGCCATAGGCTCTGAAACATTGGGCTCAAAAGCCCTAATACGTTGAGCATATAGCTCTGACAATCGTTGGGCACGAAGCCCTGTGCGTTGAGCTTAAAGCTCTCATATACAGTGGCTGCACCGGTCACAACTACCTTTTTATCTGATCATACTGTTATGCATGTATGCACATGTCTATTTTACAATACATGCATTATATTAGGATTCCATATACCTAATTCTCACCATTTGAAATCAATTATGAACAATTTATGCACAACCAACACTTCTATATCACAGTCCAAATATCCCGAACACCCATGGTCCGGAATCAATCAAATCAAACACATATAATCCGTCCTTAACTCCACATGGCATATTTGCATAAAATTAAACACATAAAGGTTGAGAAACTAACTAGGTTACTCACCTGCACTTCCGAGCTACAGCCTGGAAGTCTCAGCACTGCCCGTAGAATTGCTCCATCGGTGCCTTTAAAACAATCAGAAAAATCGAATATCACTCATTGCACAATTTCCAATATTCAAAATGCAAATATAGCAAATACATTTGAGTCTTCGTATATGTTATGACATTCCCTAAATTTTCCCAATTCGATCACTTTCACTCTAATTCATAGCAAAATCCAATTACCATAAGTCAATAGACTAATATCCAATTCTCTGCAGTCACCTTCCAATTAAAATCACAATCACTATTTATTGTCACTAGATTCCCATAATCATCGAATTAAAATCCGAAATCCCATCTTATCAATTCAAATTCTTAATCTCTAAATTCCAATTAATCACTTAGAAAACAATTCAATTGAAATCAAATCTCAAATTCATTACTTGTAACAATCATCTTTAAAAAATCACTTCATTTCATTCTCCCAGATTGAAATTCCTAGTCTCAGAAATTCAATTGATCCATAGCCAATCCATTAGAAACTAATCCTCCAAATTCATAATCTCCATATTGAATTTAATCCATAACTAATAAAATCATCAATTTCCTAAATCCCAATTTCGAAAACCTAAAATTCCAATTTTTCCCCAAAAAGCATTCCTCGCCGCGGCGCCTCCTCCCTCGCCGCGGCGAGCTCCTCATTTCACTGCTTCGCCACGGCGCGCGTCTGCTTCGCCGCGGCGAAACACGCCATCATCGCCACAAGGCGACGATCGCGCGACGTCGCGATCAAGCGGCCGTTCATGCTTCGCTGGCAACACACGCCGTCACAAGACATCGCAGCGTGCGGATGAAATTTCGCTCGCCGCGGCGTGTTCTTCGTCTTACAAGGCATAATCGCAAAACGCATCCAAAACCAAGAAATTTCCAGATTTCTCAGATTCAACTCCATCCAAATCCATTCTAAACACTCTCAATCAGTTTTAAACCTTAAACCCAACTTATTTCTAACCTCAAATCATCATTTAACTCACTTTTCTTCAGAAACCCAAATCAAAATCAACGAAACCCTATCATCGACATTTTCCAATTTCTAAACAATTTCTTACTCAAATCTATGATCAAATAGCATAAACAAGTATAAACTTACTTTATTCAAGCTAGAAACCTTCGAAAATCCTCCAAGAATTTCAACTCCACGTTCAAGCACACCCACGACCATCGATGATGACAATGAACATTTAAGCTTATCTTAAGCTTATATATATATATATGATCGTCTACCACATGTCCAATTCTTAGGGTCTAACAAATCCGATTCTTATTATATTTTTCTCCCAATTTCGCAACAATCATAAATAAAAATTCCCAAAATCATAATTCAAATTGTTTCATATCAATTATCAATCAATCTTGGACGCGGAATCAAATAAATCAGTCACTAGCCAATTTTTCGGTCCGGATCCATCACTCTAAAAATTTCAGAAAAATTCTTATAAATTCACAAAATTAGGAAATATCCAATCCTATATTCCAATTTCAATTTCCAAATCCTCTCAATTCAATTTCACTCCAATTCTTTATTCAAAAACCTAATTTATACACTTATCACTCAGTTTCCAATTTTCACAAATCAATCGGGAAATTGTCATACATGTACGTACACACATATGCTTATGCAATAATAAATCATTTACCAATAACTATAAAAGCTATAATGCATGTGCAATCAAACATTAGCCTGTACTCAATTTTAACCAGATCCAAATTACTGATATACCCGTCACACCGGTAACGGGATGTTACAATTATGCTAATTTAGATTTCTATTTACTTTATATTGGCAATAATTTGATTTACTATAATTAGATTTCTATTTTGCTTCACATTTATCCCCATTTATCCTGTTTTGCTTCACATGAATGTAAAGACTAATTAACTTCTTAAATAATTATGCTTCTTATCTACTTAGTTATATGTGTGTAAATGGTTATGGAAGTTATGCACATGAGAATGACATTTATGTATTTAATGAAACGACTGAAAAACGTGATCGCTCCTATTAAGCTTTCATTGATGATATTGATATTTGCAAGGTTGAGAATGTGAAAGCTGTTGAAATTTAGGTAAATGACATAGGTTAATCAAATGTTTAATTTGCTTATTGATGGATATTGCATTATAGACATCATACATAAGGCTTTGCAGTGATGGATGTAATGAGAAAAAGGGATTTATGCACTAATGTCGATGTGAATGCGGGTGAATCCCATAGGACCTGGTTTACCCAAGAAGAAGAACAAGGCTGCACCAAGTTCCTTAGTACCTACACAACTGCAGTCGCGGTATCGTCAGCTAATTGGAAGTGCAGCTAATGAGTCATGTACTCGTCCACAACCACAAGATAAGACACCTGCACCTGTACCTACACCTACACCTACATAGGCACAAGCTCACACACGTGCACCTTCTGACCATACTGCAACACCAAGAGAAGTCAATTCTATGCCTAGTATTCGTCTTAGAGATAAGTATGAACAAATTTTGAATATGCGACGCAATATTAGCACTCCATCAACTTCTGAACAGACGCCTCTAGCTTCAAATTATCAAACACCAGTAAATCCTGCAGTTTCTAATTATCAGACACCAGTTAATCACACTATTCCTTCCGGTGTGGGCTCCTCTTCTGCAACCACTACAGGTATGATCTTAACATTAATTAGATTTATCAACATTGTTATATGTTAATTATAAATTATTCTTTTGCTATTTTAGGATCCACAAATAATGCAAAAAAAACAAGGGGTTTCACAAAAGGACACGGATTAGCAAAGATTAATAAGGCGATAGGTAAAAGATTGGAGATAGAGATCTCCCCTGCTGAAGGACGACCAACCAACTCCGTACAGTCTGCCAAATTATCGAGTGAGATTGGTCTGATATCTCGAACTTCTTTGCCTGGAAGAAAAAAAATTCTCAAAAATTGCTAATGAGAAATTGGACATTGCATTTGATAAGTTAGACGTAAGTATTCTAAACCAATCCAATTTGTACGTGTTTTCCATTTGCTTAAAGCGTTGACTGATAACTTATAAATTTTTGCAGCAAAAGTTGGAAGTCAAGGGAATGAGGACTGATAACGAAATACATGCTGCTGTGAAGAGGTTTCTTTCTTTAAGGTCTAAAGATCAAAAGTATAATTTAAAAAGGCATTTTACCAAGCACGGAAAAGATGTTCAGCCGCCTAATGTCACACTGGCGGAGTGGACGGATTTATGTGAGTATTAGGAGCAATCAGTTACAAAGGTTAGTTTTTATTTTATACAAAAGCTTTATTTCACAACTTCTTTCATAACCAATTAAATTTTAGTATTTATGATTTGTGATTTATAAATGTTATAATAAATTTTGCTACGTGTATGATTAGGAAAAAAGTCGGAAAGCCAAACTGGCTCGGAGTCAGGTCAAATGTCGACCAAACACTGGCTCCAAGGCCTTTGTAGCGATACGACATGAGATTGTGAGTTACTATCTTTTTAATTATATTTTACTTTGATTGACATTTAAAGATTTATGAAAATTATTACTTTTCATTTTTTTTCAACAGAGTGACAGGGATGGAGAAGAGTGTGACCGGATGAAGCTATGGTATCACACTCATTATGATGAAAGCAAAGATCAATGGACAACTGCCGAAAGCAAGGCAAAATGGGTGGGTACATAGTTCATTTACAAATATTTGTTAAATGAGAATGTGTATGTAATTAATTCTTACTTTTACAGGAATTAATGTGTCATGAAATGACACATTCAATAGAACAAGATCATCCGATGACAGTGGATGAAGTGTGCGATAAAGTCCTGGGCACTAGATCAGATTATATTGTTGGCATGGGAATTAGGCCTCGGCCACAAAGGAATACTTCGGTAAGAAAGAGATTTCGAGACGAATTAGAAGAGTCAAAGAGGGCTAATCAGGAATTGCAGTCTCAAGTCGATGAATTGACTAAACAATTTAAAGAAATGCAGGATCGATTGGAACTTTTATGTTCTACACATAATGTTCGTTCAGACTAAACATGTACTCATATTGATATATTAAATACTTATGACGTTTAGTTTATTTTAATTATCATTTTATGACATATTTGGGAGTTGCAATTATATTATAAATTGTTTGCATTTATTCAATTCTTGTTATACATGAAAAATAATTAAAATTTATTATATATTCAAAAATGAAGAATTATTAAACAAATTTATTTCATAAATATTATAATTTTAAATTAGCAAATATTTAATTAAAATTAATTTAGTTAATTTGAAACAAATTTAAATAAAAAGCTAATTACAAATCTAATTTATTCAATAATTTTTAAAATTGAAAATTTTAAATTTAATAATTAAATTTGATTAAATTTAAAATTATTCCAATATTAAGATCAATAAATAAAATCAAGAAATTCTAATTTATATTAAAACATTATTAACATAATTATTATAAATAAATTAATTTTCAGGAAATTTATATTTTATAAAAAAATTACAATCCGCGACGTCTCTTAATTCAGACGTCGCAGATTATTCCTTCTTTTTCGACGTCTTTTAAACGTCGTTAAAACCACAACGATCACTGACGTTCTCTCCAAACGTCGCAAAAAATACCGCTCTTTCCTGACGTCTCTATGAACGTCGCAGAATATGTAACCATTCTACGACGTCTTGTATCAGACGTCGCAGAAACCTATTACCTACCCCACAATCTACGACGTCTATTGTGACGTTTTAATAGACGTCGTAGAAGGTTTTATGCGACGTCTGATTGGCTTCTACGACATCTACTAGACGACGCCAAATGTACCTTTTTGTTGTAGTGACTGTGGTAAATTATGTGTAGATTGTGAGTTGTAGGGGGATCTTCCTCACGTTCTCGGAGTTTGACTTTTTTTGTTTTACGTCCATCTAACTCAATTGAGGTGAGGTCACCCCCTAGTGGTTCCTGGCAATTTGGGTCCATATATAAACAATATTTGTTGATTTTCAGAGCGTTTCAATCTGCGACGTTGTTAGAGAATCCTAATTGATAGAAGATTCAATCATTTTTGGTCCACAGAACACTAAAGAGAAGCCAAGGCACAAATTGAGAAGTCATCTTTGAGTTGATGGATAGGTGGAGACAGTATTTATTACTTTGAATATCAGATAGAAAAAGATGTCTTAGTGCCAATTTAGATGGGCTTATATCAATAGAGCTTTTGTCAGTAGAGATTTTATTGCTAAATCTTTTTGAAAAAAAGCTTTTCTAAGAAGTCAGTTGACTGTTTAGTTGTCATTTAAAAAAGAGCTTTTCTGAAAAAGCTTTATACAGTAGACTGTTTGGCAACATAAAAATAAAAAGTACTTTTAATTTTAACTATATTTTATTTTGTAATAAAAATTATTTATGTATATAAGTATTATTTAAAATATATTAAACAATATGTAAAGTACAATATATTAATTATTATATAATTTTAAACTATATAAACCATAAATAAAAATATATTTAACCAAATCTTTTATATGGATCATAATATACGTAAAACTAATATTAAAATAATATTTTAGCTTCTAAAAAAACCATTTCTATGAAAAAAGTTCTTTGAGATTTTATAGTCAAACACTCAGTTTTCTTAAAAATAACTTTTGCAGTGAAAAAAAGTACTTTTGGAGCTTTCAAAAACTGAACCAAACAAGCTCTTAATTACGTGAATTCACAACAGACATTGAAAAGACAATAGTACATATGGCGGTGGACTAGGATTACCAAACCCTAGGATTATTTAATCTTCACGTTTTAACAATACATTAATATAACACATAACTGGACGTGAGAATTCCATCTCAAGACAGGATTTTCTTCACAATGGGTCGAGCTTTGCACAGAACTTCCAAAGGGACGACCATTGGCATTGTCACTCCACTGGCTCCTGTCATGTCAATGTCCTTACCGGAGATCATTTGCCAATCAAAGCATTGGATGATTGAACCCAAAGTCAAACCCATAATACGATGACCTAAGTGCATTCCAGGGCAAGACCTTCTACCCATCCCAAAACCAATGAAATTCTTGATGGCTCCATCACTAATTCCTTCAAACCTTTCAGGAACAAAAGTGTCTGGATCTTTCCAAAGGGTAGGATCACGGTGTAATGCCCATGCATTAGCTAGTATAATGCTGCCTCGCGGTATATGGTATCCAGCTATAGTACAGTCTTCAGATGCCATGTGTGGATCGATCATAGGAGTTGCTGGAAACATTCGTAGAGCTTCTAAAATGACCATACGAAGGTAAGGTAATTTGGGAAGATCATCTTCTTCTAGTCTGCGATGTTGACCAATCACATTATCCATTTCATCTTTGAGTTTCTTCAATATTCTTGGATCTTGGACTATTGAAGCCATTGCCCATTCAATTGTTACATATGTGGCTTCATTCCCAGCGAATATTATACCCTACATATGAAAAACTATTAAACCATGAAGATATTTTTATCTTAAGTTGACAATATTTAGGAGTAATAAATTTGAAACCCTGATTCTATATAATCCGTTAAACACAAAATAACATTTGACACACTAATAATTTAATTTGTTTACCAACTCTGTTTATTAGCTATTTTAGCATATTAAAGTTGAATGGATCATCACTAAACCTATCCAGTATCCAGTCGTGAAAAAGGAAACAATAATTATAGACTATGCTACCAATCCTACTCACTCATGAAAAAAATCATCACTTCACATTAAATTATCCCTAAAGATGTTAATGTGCCTGGCATTAATGCAAATGTTAAGGTTGACTTTGTAGCAATATAATTAAGAAGTGTGAACTTACCGATACAAAACCTTTGATAGTGTCATCCGTAATATTTTTGGGATCTGACTTTTGCAACAAAAGCAAATTGTTAACCAGAGTTTCCAAGCTTCCAGGATGCAACTTATTTCTGCACTCTTCAACTAATTGTTGCATCCAAGTGTCCATCCTTTTGAAAATATTGCTCAACTTCTTCTCATAACGACCACCATCAAACCAACCCCAGAAAGAAATAAAATCGCCTGGATTCGCAGAATCATAATAAGTAGTTAGCTCCATCATTCCATTCACAAACTCTTTTATTCCGCCATCATCAACATCGTCGTCAAACGCTCTCTTACCAGTCGTCATTCTCGTCATAATATTGAAAGCCAGATCTCGAAATGGCGTCTTCAACTCTACCTTAGCAAAATTTTGCATAGATTCATGAGATAACTTGGTAATCATTTGTTTGACTTCGTCATTTCTAATGCTTACAAGCGAGTTCATTCGACTGATTGACAGCATCTCCGAAGCAGCAAGACGGCGCATGTTGCGCCAATGGTCACCATACGGTGCATGATCTATGGCAGTGTAGTTATAACCTAAGTATTTCCCCACGAGTAAAAATGAACGATTGGCAAGAATAGGATCGTTTTTGGTGGTGAAGCATTCTTCAATGGTTGACGCTGATGAGACAACGACGACTCTGCGGGAACCATATTCGAGAGTATAAATTGGACCGTACTTTTCAGCAAGCTTATTGTAAGTAACATACATGGGTAATTTTTGGAGATGAAGGTGACCTATAATTGGAAGACGAGGTGGGCTTGGAGGTAGGTTTTTCTTTGTAGCGCTAGTTCGGTAGAATATTTGAACAACAAAGATAAAGAGAAGAGAAAGTGCAAGTGCCAGGTAAAGGATCATGTCCGCCATATTCGCTTCCCTTGGCTGCCTTTGTTGCTAGGAAGCTCATGCAGTGCAGTTGTGGAGTTCATAGGGCATGTATATATGGACAAGTCCCCTCCTTATTCCAACCAGTGTCGGTAGTATTGGGCAGCGGCAAGGTCCCTGCCGAGCCCATCTTTATTAATGCCTCACCTTTAATGCATTTCAGTAACACTTTTTTTGGCATTTTTTCAGTAAAAAAGATACCAAATTCTTAGTTTTCAGTAGGAGAAAAAGAGAAAATTAATACTAATTAATAAATAACTTATCGAGAAAGTTAAAGTTATTTAATCTTGAAAACTAAATAGTATCCTTTAGTAGCTATATAATGTTAACTTGTTAAATTTATAAATATCTTTGAAGAATTTGAGTATATTTCTTACCTTCTAATTTTTCATTTATAAGATACTTCAACTTAAAAATTGACAGTAAAATTTTTCACAATTTTGTCTTCTGAGTTCTAAGTGATAATTTAAAGGTAAAATTTTTATTTTAAATATATTTTAACTTATCAAATATTTGAATATATTATAATTAATTTGTAATTTGTCATTAACGTGACATTATATTAGAATTTTAAATCAAAACATTAATATTAAATGACATTATGCTTTATTTGTGTTTCTGTTTTTAATTTTCAGATTACTTATTATTTATAAAATATAATTAAACATTAATAAATAATATAATTTTTGTAATTATAATTTTCATTATACTTTGGCACAAATAATGTAATAGTTGTTAGATTTGTGCTCTTATAGAGGTTCACATAAATTTAGTGATAATGTGACTAAATCAAATAATTTAAGTTACTCAATTCGAATATTACATAAATGGTTTCATTTATTATAAAATTGTATGATTATATTAAACTTGTATGATAATTAAATAATAATATAAATTATTTGATAATTAAATATGACCATAAATAATATTGTAATAGGCTGAATGATTTAGTTATTTTATTTATGGAGAAGGATATGTTAAACAATATTGATTTTGAAAATATTATTAATAAATTTTGCATCTAGAAATACATGAAAAATTGTTTTCATTGATCATGATCATCTATGTGCTTGTTAGTGTTATTTTTTAGTGTTTTGTTGTTCGATTTCGCTATTGTTATTTTGTTGTTACTGTTATTATTTTTAGTGATTTTATTGTTACTAAAATTTACAAGATATTATTAGTTGATGTTAAATCACTAAATATTTTGTTGAGTGTGTGGACCTATAAATTGAGTTATTTATGTATATATATTAAATTTTAATAGTAAAATATGCTTTTAAAATTTACACGTTTGTCTATCGTCCAACTATTGGAACCTTTTTTTAGTTCGCTCAAAGTCTATAAAATGTTAAGAACGACCCTAATTCTGACAACAATGTTAGGTGTAAACTTTTGACTCATATTTTTTTAAATTGCTGTACAATCTTATAAAGTTGGGAACATTTTATCAAGTACAAATTTTATCATTTCCCTTAAAGGCTGTTCAGGTTGGACCAACGAAAAATCTTTGATCAAGTCCCAGCAAATTAAATGTCAATTATACGTTCAATATACCAATATTAAAGTACTGAAAAGCTTACACAAGCAGATGGAACTTAAGATGGAATGTCAGACCTAATAAGCATACATAGGCTCAGTAAGTCTTCAAATCCATTGTCATGTTTAAAAAATCTTCTAGTCTGATAAATATTTCAGCACATTAAATATCTCGCATCGTAAGTGTATATCTCTAATAGATATCTCCAATAATTAAAAATATAAATAAATTAAAATTTTGAACCGTCTAATTTTTAATTCAATTTTAAATTTTAACTTTGATTAACTTTATAATAATTGTTTTGTTAAAATTGATCAGTTTATTAATTAATCGGTCATTTTTATAAATTAATAAGTTATTATAAGCTAAATTAAATCAATTCATTTCATTTAGTAATTTCTTTTTCAATTAAACTTTAAATTTTCAATGAATAAAGACAATTTCTTTCTATTAGATTTTAAATTATTTAATTTTATTCAATTTTAATCAATTTTATTATAATTAATTAGTTTAACTTTGGATTCCATTCATCTACATAAAAAGTTCTGATCAATTTTTATAAGAAAGTGTAACAATTTTCAAGCATATGTTTATTGGCATAAATAATTTTAAAAGTTTTTTAAAAGTTTAAAATATTTTATACATAATTAACCTTGAAATGAAAATATAAAAATAATTACATTAAATTATGGCAATTAAATCAAAATTAGCCTTCAATGGTAATTTCTAAAATATTGAAGTTTTTTTGTTGTTGCGCAAATAAAGGTAGCTACGTTTGATTGACACCGATATTATAAACATATGTAAAATACGTGTTAATCTCCCTGCTGCCGTTGCTATTCCTCTTAAGCTCCAATTAGACGGATCATCCATATTAATCCCTTGGGTCGGTTAGACCTCAAAATTTCCTATAAAAATTTGACTAATTAAAATAAAATTAGTTAAGTTTTAATCTAAACTTAATTAAAATTAAATTATTTGTAAATAATTTAATATTAACTTATTATATTAAAATCGAACTAAATTGAATTTAAATCCAAAATTTAATCAAACTAAATACTAATGGATTGCTCCAACCTAAATCAAGAGGACTGATCCTATTAAATATCAATTGTTTGATTATAACATTTTTATTTATTGCAATCATTCTTGTTTTCACTTTGATAGTTGTATGCATTTTCTTTTGAAGTAAGAAGATTCACGTCACATGGAGATTGACTCCCTCCCACAGGTATACTTTAAATAAATTAAATTGAAGTGGGTTAATTAAATACCTAACTCAAACACCTCGTCTGATTTGACAAAAAGAGCAATTATGGATGCACTTAAAGATTTCCATAAACCACTAAAGGGCCGACCGCTACACATTATCCCCTAATTAAGTTAAGCCAGCGGAGTAAGTTCAGCTGTATAAGTCTTTCATCAACTGTCATTCTGATGCATTGTGTGTACTTAATTTTATGAAGGATAAATTGATAGAGTGTAGTGGTTTGCTATGTTTATTCGAGAGATAAATATGATTTTATAATTATCGTATTTTATTAAGTCAATAGGTTATGATTTTTTCAAAAGATTAGTATTATGAAATCATATCAATGTTTAAAAATTATATATAAGCTATGACTTTACATTTAGTTTATTTTGTAATATATGATTCAGATTAAATTACTTTTTAATGATATATTATGAAATCCAAGGCTCTAACTTAAGTTTATTATTATTGCTAAGATTTAATTAATTTTCACTTCTCTAGTAAATGAGTTTAAAATAATCAAAATTAAATTTAATTCAATCTATTTCTAGCAAACTTAGGACTTGATTCTATTTACTCATCAGTCTAATTAATGCAATTTATGTTTACTGATCAACTATTTATAAGGCAAGATAGATATGTTCAAGTGGTGGAAAAGCAAGCTTCTTCAATTATAAGATTGAATAATTCATATCAAGCTGTCGTTCATTTTTCTCACACAATGTAAATCTAACCTCTCATAAATACTTGAACGTGTTTGTAGAGAATCAGATTTAAGATTTCTAACATACGGATGAACTTGAAAGATTTCCATAAACTACTAAAGGGCTGACGGCTACACGTTATCCCCTAAGTTAAGCCAGCGGAGTATACAACTTTCTTTCAAATGTAAGTTCAACTGTAAGTCTTTCATCAACTGTCATTCTGATGCAGGAACAGCTGCAAGTCTCCCTGCATCCGTTTCTGTCACATTCCATTTGGACATTCAGATATACTTATTCTTAAAGGTTCTTATTACCGTTCGTATAACTATTTTAAGATATATCTAATTGAAATTCTTTTTATCTTTAAAGTTTTGTCAACCAAAATTTATAGGAGACATGATTGCATATGTAATGATGAGTAAAACGTAAAAATAGATAACAGCTCTTGAAGAGCATTAAGTACATTCATTTTTTATTAATAAGTTAGCAAGATTTAAACGAAATTATCACCAAAAACTTAGAGAGATTACTCTTTTGTAACCTTTTCAACTATTTTTTACCATGATAGGAAACATAACAGATTGATTTCAACATAATGCTAAGCAAACCAAGTTTAAGTTTTTGGGAAGGTCTACATTTTTTAAATTGTTAGAACATTAAATGCCAATTTGATGTGTATCTAACTCTCAATTTCACAAATTTCATGAGGTCCCAGTGTAAAGTGCACATGGAAAAATTAATTGGCAATGTATTGTCTTCCAAATAGCAAACAGTATGCTATGAATTTCCGAAGAATATGACCCTTTTAAGCCTTACCAATCAGCTGTGGCTTGAGGATTTGGCACAAAAGCAAATATAGTTAATAGTTTCATTTCACTCACCATAAAAAGAACTGTCCATTTCACAAAATTTATAAATGAAACATGTTTTCTTTTCGGTTAATTATTAAAAAAAAATCGAACTTTACTCAATTTTGTAATACTAATCCAAATTTTAAAAAGTGACGCTAAAATATTTAAACTTTTAACTTGTTGTGAAAATAATCTGACATTAAATTATCTGTTAACATCTCTGGCGTGACATATCTTGTCAAATTAATGATTTCGCTACTTGTTCAATTTTTTTTCCATGTAATCATTTTTTTAATTTAATAAATTTAGAAAATAGAAAATTTCTAGTGGACTCTTCCACTGTTAGCGCCTGGGTCTCGTTATCTATTTCGAGGCTCTGATTTCTTAAAAAAATTCATACTTCTGACATTTTCAGCGTCAACGTTGACGGGTTCGCCACGACAGAAGTCTTCTCTCTTTTAGTTCGCCGCAACGAATTTTTACAGTTCACCGCGACAAAGTCCCAAACTCCAGTGCTAGTACCCTTCGGGAAAGGTTTGCTGTAACACCCCACTCCCGAGTGACCCGAATTCGATATCGTTGATGATATCCGAGTCCGTGTCCCGCGAGAGTGACGTACTACATCAGTCGGTCGGTTAAAACTCAGTATATATATATATATATATATTTTGAACCATTCATTCCACGTTAAAAGGAAATAGTTTCAATCAACGCAATCACGCTGAATAAAGAAACAAGAGAAAACATTTGCGAGAGATACAATCATTTAATAATATTTTACAGAACCATAAAGTACAATTACAAATCGATTTACAACAATTGCGGATTACAAAATTAGAAAACACTAATGCGATACCTAACCGATCCCGACCTCTATCTTAACTTGCACCCAGACCTACTCCCGTGTCAAACGGGGTACTCTTCTAGTCCTGAAAAATAGATTGCAATTTTGGATGAGTTTGCGAACTCAATAAGAAACCATCATCGATGGTTCTCTCCCAATTCATGCATCATATAACAAATTACAGTAATAAGACAGTCTTAATAATAATAATACAGTTAATATTCACAGTCAACGATTACACAGTTAATATGCACAGTCAATGATTACACAGTCAATATTCACAGTCAATTTTACACAGTCAAATTTCACAGCCAATATTCAGCCAGAGAAAAAAAATAAGACAGTCACACAGTCATTTCAGGCATTCAGTATAGTATGCAATGCACATGTGACTCTTTTTTTTTTTTAGTTTTATTTCAGTGTTGTGACCGAGCGCATAAACAGTAAACAGTGGACGCTTAGCGTCTGGGAGGTAGAACTCCCTTCGAGCTCGAAGCTCTTTTTCAATATCAGTCAGTAGACGCTTGGCGTCTAGGGAGTAGGACTCCCTTCGAGCTCAAAGCTCGCGATGATCGATGTCGATGGCGACTCGGTTCACAATTTTTCCTTTATCAGTTTATGCATCGGTGTATGAATGCATATGCCCAATTGAAGTCAATAACCAGTCCTATTTCACAATCCATAATTCCTAATTCACAGTCCATAATCCCTAATTCACAGTCTATAATTCCTAATTCACAGTCCATAATTTACAAGTCACAGTCTATAATTCACAAGCACAGTAACCCCCGTAGGGCAATCAAGTCACATTAACCACATAGATTGAGATAACCACCTAGGTTACTCACCTATTACTTCTGAGCTATTTTCGGGAAGTCTCTGCTACGTCGGTCGAATGACGATCCTATTGGGCCTCTATAAGAATCAGAGAAGAAAACGATCACTAATTATCCAATCCGAATTCGTTAATGATTCACATGTAGGTGTATAATGCATGTTCATGAATCCCCAGCCCTGATCCCATTTCTTTCCATTCTATAATCCGTTTAAAAATTAAAAAGCTAATGACGCTGACGGAACTCAATTCGGACCTCTATAGGTCCCCAATTAAATAGAACAGTGGTTAAAGACTCCGTTACTTGGATCCACGTCAATTCCTCGTCCGAAAATCTCCAATCTCTCAGAAAATGAAATTAAATATTCAATGAATCCGATGCCTCAAGAATCAGGTCAATCGGACGTCTTACGGACGAGTTATTCACGAAAGAAACCAAAATTCACTTTAAGCAATTAATATCTATATATATATATAACCCTTATTTCCCTTTTTTCTGATTTCCAACCAAACTTCCAACACCCATAACTCTTTGCACACAATTCAGGAAATTATAAACCATATCTCATTGGAAAAATAATGAAACCCTCTACAAGTTTCATTTAGACCATTCAAAGTAATTCCACCCCTAAGGGTGTCAAAACCCCATGAAAGCTACTGCTCACTCAAAGTCACTCAACACAGTATAGTATCTTGTAAATTCAGTAACTTTCATTCTCTTCAGTAAAAAATTACACAATACATATTCTCATCAAGATCACAATGTTATCTAAAACTTTCATGAATAACCAAAATCCCAATTCATTTACTAACTAAGTCAAATAATTCACCGAAGCATCTGTCTACTAAACTGTCCCAATATGAGCAGTAAATTTCCAACCAGTATATCTCCTAGCACAAATGTAAAACAAATCACTACTTTATATCCCTGAAAAGATAAGATCTCAAACTTCAATCTTCATGAAGAACCTAAATTCCAATTCAACCTCTAACAATTTCAAATCTGCCAAACAATGTACTGATCAGGGCAGCAGTGAGAAACCTAATGTAGGTTCAGTTTTTACAAATTCATTGCTCCCAAATCTGACATACAAAAATTACATGCCATGTATAATTTTCAAGATAATTTCTTCCTCTACAACTTTTCAGAAGGTCACTCATGCCAATTCAATTCACATAAATTGCTAAAATTGCTTCCAATCCGAATGCTCACAAAATTTACACTTAGGCTAGGTTTCATCAAAATGCTCAAAACCAGTCAATAGTAAGCAGGTCATATCTCCCAATATACAGATCTAAAAATAGCAAAATCAGTGGGAATGGAAAGCTAAAAATATAGGATTCAACTTTCATTTAAACCATTTTCCATAATTCCATCTCTATTAATTTAGAAAAATTAGCAAAACACTTAGGTCATAGTTTTGGTTACTGTTTACAGTAACCTTAACAGTGATTTTCCATGCCAAATTGCAACCTCTTAATGTTAAAATTAGACAACACCTATTTCACACAAAATTGTAGCCAACAAGCCAAGGTTTCATTTGGCACAAACCTCACCTCATTTGCATAACCACACAATTAGTTATGCTCAAATCAGTACAGTAGGTCAAAATCTATTTTCCAGCTTTCATCTTCAACTTACACTTCCTATCATGCCAATTCAAACAATACTTGTCATCAAGTTAATGCATCAATAAGCTTAATAATTACACCAAAATTCCCATTAAATGCATCTTACAACCATGATTCAATAACTACATAATCAAAGTATAATTAAAACCTTACCTAATAAAAGCTTCCAACTCCAACTCTTACTTCTTCACCTAGCATCAACCTCTCCTCTTCACTCCACATATACATTCACCAACATAATAAAGAAGAAGGAGGTTTAAGCTTGTAAAGAAAACACTTAAGGTGGAGGATTGTCGAAAACTTTATGAATAGGAAGAAGAGGAAGGGTTTCGGTGGAGGAGAAACATAAGCAAGCTATCAACTTTCAACTTTTTATTCCTTCCTTAAGAAGTTGCCGTATTCAATGGGTTAAAAGGGTGAGAATAAAACAAAATTATTAAAGGGTAGGACACTTGGCATGTTGAAGAAAAGACAAATTAGGAAAAAGACAAAATAACATTTCATAAGATTAAACCCTAATGAAATTCGACTCAATCAAGTCCAATGGCCCTCATTTCAATCCCAAAATAATGTACCCAATATTGTAGTGCCATTGGATAGCAATTTTCGCTACCGAAAATCAACCGGTTCGTCACTTGGCGATTTGTCCGGTCCAAAAATTTTCTCCGAAAAAGTCCAAAAAAATTTCCAAAAATCCCTTAAAATGTAAAACACACAATGGATCACTCCAATAAATTTTTCAAGCACAATTTCCACATTATTCACTATAAAAGTCCATTTAGACCCAATACCGGGAAATAATCATGAATGCATGTACAATTATTTCATGTGCACTATTTTCACTGAGCACCAGTACCAGTATGCATAAAAATGTCAAAGCAGTCCTAATCACTCTTACCACTAGCCAATTTACTATTTTACCCTTTTAGTACGGGGTGGGATGTTACATTTGCTGCGGTGTACTCTGGGCCTAGCCGCAACGAAACCCTTGAACAGGACCTAGAAAACTAACCTCGAAAACTAATATTCAACTCATATCATTCTTTTAACACAACCATTTTAACAAAGAAATTAACTATGAGCATATACAAACAAAACTTTTTCAATTCATCATTTCATTACTAAAGCAAAAGAGTTTGAAAAACTTTATTTACATAAAAAAAGCCACACTATTGGCTTATTACAGAATACAAAATGCAAATAATACAATTAAATGCTTATGCTTTATATGATTCTAAATACCTAAAAGTTTCTAAACTAACTTAATTATAAAAGTCTCTATTCTTAGTGTTTGCCAAACTTTGCAAGAATCAATGCTGATCTGCTTATTTTGCACCTACAGAGTGGAAGGGAATGGGGTGAGTTGCGAAGTTCGGTGGCTTATACGTTTATAGCTATTGGCAACGAGCCACACAATCAAATATGCATATACCTCATATATTTATATACGTCTATATCTCATTGGGCTAACAATTCAATCATTCACAATTCAAATTCACAACTCATATTTCAACATATCATCACATAGAACATGTCAAGTGTAATTAATCATCAAAACATAACACTCAATCTTGCATCATAACTTGACAAATCAAAATGCAAATGCACAAACAAATGGTTCGAGAGTTTTGTGGAATGAAACGAATAAACTGAAGTTTATAATGTGAACAAAATGAGTCCGATTTTTCAGGATCTCGTGGCCTCAAGGGGGCAGCTGGAAAAAGGCTATATATCAATATGCATGTGTCTAACGAAACGTTCATCTCTTGCCCAAACACAATCAAATTTATGCCCAATTCATTTCCATACATTTTTCAAATTATCATACTTATTATGCTTTCTCATCTTTTCGTTCATACAAAAAGTCATTCTTCTTTCATGGCATGACATGATAATGAATCATCATATATTTTTCAACAATTGCATTCATTCAATTTAAGCAATTTAGCACATATTTACATATAAGACAATTAACTCATTTTACACAACAACTATAAACATATTACTCACCTATTTACTTGCAAAAATCTAAGTTAAGCTTGCCTTTCCTCTTACTCTTGGATTGTCATTCCTTGGTCTCCTTCAAACAATTCTCGTTCAACACAACATTCCCATAGAAATTCATAAAGCTTCAAAAATTACAAAAATGAAATAAATGCTAAGTTGGGCTTAGGTTTAACCTACCCATAGTCTATCTAGGTTGGAAAAACCAAAACCTAGTTTAGAAATCCATAAAAATCCATCTAGGGTTTCTCCTCTTTCTTCCTACTCAAACTCATTCTCTTCTCTAATCCCTTTTTGTTTTTCTACTAAGCAAGAAGAAAGATGATACTTACCTTAGGTTTAGCCCAAATCTTCTTTTTTCTCCTTTTTCCCTAGCTTCCACACACTCTTCTTTCTTTTCTCGTCTCTTCTCACGACTTTCTCTTCTCTTTTCTAACTCCCACAATTTTCCTCTTCTTCTTTTAAATAATACCACATTGTGCTTGCTCTTCCCTTTTTACCCTTCATTTAATTGGTTCTCCCAATTTTGCCCCTTTTTGTCCATCAACTACTAACATCTTAACTCCTTATTCTGATTAGGTAAATGAAGAGATTTGATAACACTTCCTTCTAGAAAAATGTTCTTCATTTTCTTAAGTTTCTAATGACATTAAAATCATTCAATTTGGCTCAGAAATCTGAAAGTTATACCCTAAACATTTTTGAACTGTTCTTATGTTGATCCAACACTCTATGCTCAACTTCCATCCAAAAATTGAAACTCTTATAGATTGAATTAAAACTCTATTTCTTCATACATTTTGTATGAAGAAATATGTTCAGCGCAGAGAAAAGTTTGTCGTGGCAAAGTCAGAAGTTTGCCACGGTGAACTCCTCTAGAGAGGAAATCTCATGAAAAAATCACAAGTTCACCGTGGCAAAACCTATAGTTAGCCGCGACGAACTTTACCTGAGAGGAATTTTAGCCAAATCCTTCAAGTTCGTCGCGACAAATTTTCACAGAAGCAACCTAGTTTTTCAACTTCAGGTCAGATTTTGAGACTCAAAAAGACATAATTTGAATTCAACGTATTCATGAAAAATGTAACCATACCTCTCTGGTTTAATCCAAATCAAGAATCATCGCGTTTGGATAACTAAAAAAATTATAGTAAAAGACTGAAGCATACTCAGTAAACATGTTGTTGCTACATTTTCCAGATCATCTTCCAAATTTTGATTCCATATTTTGTCCTAACCCATCTTATACTAAGATCACCTCTTCTACTTCTTTTCAACTCAATATCATCCATAGACAAATTATAGTCCCTGATTGATCATGAACATTAATAATAGAACATACACACATATACCTACTCATCATCAACTTACAACATTCACTACCTTAATCTTGTCTATCTTTTCAAATTCAAGAATTCACTTTTTTCTTTACTCATGACTAATCACTAAAAATTTCTCATTTAATAGTTCTAACTTCCAAGAAAAGTATGTGGTACAACAATTCTTCCTCCTTAAAAAATTTTATCCTCGAAATTCTTACCTGAGTGATCAAATAAATGGAGGTAATGTTGTCTTATGTTTTTCTCAGTCTCCTGATTAACTTCTTCATTTGAATAATTTCTTCCAAATGGCCATAGTCAATAGACCCACTTGGTCTTTCAGTTACTTATTTAATCATTCACTTTCTTAACTAATTCCTCAATATATATATATATATCTCAACACTTCTTGTGTCGATAACACCAATATCATATCATATCAATATTTCTTAACATACTCACATATATCACATTACGAATCTAAGACATCTTAGTTGGCAATACTAACTCATAATTCAATGGTTCGGTTTTTAATAACTTTATATGGACTAATACAATTCAAGCTTAGTTGATTCTTTATCCTAATCTGAACACATTTTGCACTCAATCTAAACACACATTGGGAAAGTGATATTCTCATAAACATTTCATCCTTTGCTTCATAGTTCACATCTCTATAGTGTCAGTACGTTTAACTCTTATGTCTATAGTGTCAGTACGCTTAACTCTTATGTCTATCTCACTGTATTCCATACCTTTAGTGTTGATCTACCAAACTCCTTTATCTTTCTGGAATCACTTAGTTTCTAATACTGATCAATTTCACTTATCAACTACCTCTCCAATCAATTCTAGCCTTCAACCCTTTTTAGGCCTTAATCATCACAATACAAAAGCGAACGACTCTTTTTTTCATCTAACTCCTCATACAGTATTCTAATGAAATCACTATGACAATGATTGTTATGCTTGAAGTCAATCAAAATTTTACATTAATCTTATATTCCTATGAACCCCAAAAATATAAGCTTTAAGCATTCTCTAATAGCCAAGACTTAGCAACTCACAAGTGTGGTCATTTGCTTCTACCTTCTTAGCCATCAAACACTATCTCAGAGTATTCCTATTAGGATATATATCATAGGTTGTTGTTTATGCTCCTCTAACATATCTATGCTCAATCATCTTTATCGGTACACATACTATGGTTTAATGGTTATCTTTTAATGATAGCATGCAACCTATTAGCATTCATTAGATTAAAGAAGAAAGATGTACATTGGATAGACCATCTTCCTTCTTTCATCATCAAAAATGAAATTGATAGGTCTCATTTAGGTTAATAAACTTTTTATATAGGCATCTTAAAGACAAATGAGAAGAGTCTCATTTAATGGCTTCTTTATGATTGATTAAATCAAGAAATGATGCATTGGTTGGAAAATTCTTCTTTCTTTTGTTGTTAACCGAAAGTGTGAGTGTGTAAGAAAGGTTTCTTACATTTTTATCACTCTCTCTCCTATCTTGCATGAAAAAAAAACAAAAATTGCTTGAGATTTTCTCATTCTTGGTCTTCTTTCTTCTAAAAAATTCTCCTCCAAAGTTTTCTTCTCCCTTCTCACCAAAGAATCTTGATAACCAAGTTGTCCAAGAGGAACAAGTGGTATATCGATTGGTCAAGGATACAATATTGAGAAGAGGAAACAATAACAAGAAGAAGAGGATTCATCACTTAGGAGAAGATATATTGTCGAGGATAGGATAGCGTAGCGAGGAGTCAAAACTGTAGTGAATGAGTCAATAATATACAATAATATAATCTTCATCTTGTTCTTATGTTTATTATCCTTATACCATATCATGTATATATTGGCATGATGATTTAAAAATATTGCTTCCTTTGTAATTTAGATTTCTAAAAGTTTTGAAATTTACCATTTCTCCAAATATGACATGCTTTCTTTTTCCGATCTAACACTCTTATATACAAACACATTTATATTACAATTCTTGAGAAAAAATTGTCAAAGTGTTTACATTCCCAAATTAACCTGATATAATACTTTTAAACTTATGTAGATTGTAGCATATGCTTATTGTTGTGTTTCAACACAGTTAAGTTAAATACAACAACATTGCGAAGCTATCCTCCAGGGATTAGATGGAGCTTTTGGAAAATTAACAAATCATATTTGAATATATTAGGGAAAGGTCTGTTAAAGAGAGTTAAATAATATTTGAAAAAAACATATCTCTATAGAAAAAGCATAATGTAGGCTTCCTTTTAAGATCCACTTTGGAGTTTTAGCAAGTAGATTATAAGACCAACTATCTCCTCCCTTGCAACTTAAATTGTTAACTTGCTAACTTTTAACAATAAGTTAACTATTTAACTTATTAATGGTAAGTTTGTAAAGCATCATGTTAGCAATTATATGAGATCATTTAGTTAGACCATAGAAGGATTTGACATACATTCTCTAGCAGTTTGCACAACCATATATGGATGGCATAATGAAAATATTACTAAATATCCTTATGATTAAGGTAAACCTTCTATAAAATCTATGTTGATGTTAGAGCTTACTTAGTTTGAATGGGTAGTAGTGAAGTAAAGTAGGAGAATCCATTTTCTCACTCTTATCCTTTGAATAGATTTTGTTGTCCTTACGTATTAATAAAAATCCCTTTGTAACTTATGCAAAAAAAAAAAAATCTTAGCTTCTTACACATACTTAACCAACTTGAATGACCTCCCTGAGCTATTGCATGAAACAATTATATGATCTTAGTACGTAACGCCACTATGCATAAAACAAAGATATGAGCTTAATACATAATGCCACTAATTTACCTATTACTAATCATCTTTTCAAATTTAAGGTTTCTTTACTATATGTATAGGATGCTCCCTTATACACCTCTTGATTAATCTAAGTTAGCCTTACATTGAATAGAGCCATCTCCTCTCTAGTTTTCCTTTATCTATTAAAGCATTTTAGTTGCACTTGTGATACTAAAAAAGATAAATAACTCTGAACTTATCGTATGAGATGATGAATTGATTGAAGAATTATGACTTCTCTTCTTATAAAAATAGGAAAATGGAAAGCAATCAAATTAGGAAGCCAAGTTAGCTGAAAAGGAGTGGTGATTTTCTAATCCATTAACTAATTTAAACTATGCTATTTAGTTTTAATCAGAAAGTGCCTTCTTGTTAGATAATATAACTATTATTTGATGGCCACCACTAATGCTAAGAAATGCTTGCATCGATCTAAAAGCATTTTGCTAACATATTCTATTAGGTGGCACTTTTGTGCAATCATTATACATATTCCTTCACCATACACATCCACTTTTATGATATATAGTTCAGTATACTGTTCATATCTCCTATGATGATTGTAGCTCTATTTAATGTTCCATATATACCTCTTAAACTATATGTTTGGAAAGAATTAGTTGCAAAATGGAATTATTATGAATATGTTGAGCATCATGTGTTATACTTTAATTTCTCACTTTAACTCCAGGTTTCTTTTTCACCATTATGCCTATCTCTTTGCTTTTCCTAGGTTGATCATTACAGTTTGAAATAATGACATTTGATGAGGTAATTTTGAGCTTTCACATGAAAGATGTTTCATTAATGTGGCTGATGATCATAGTTATAGGGATGGTTTTGTGGATGAAATTGAATTTGATCCCAGCTTACTCAACTACTTTGGACTAATTAATGTCTGTAAGAAAAACAGGTATAGCAATGTGAAAAAGATTTGTTATCTTATGCATAGTTTTGAACTATATAGTGGTTTAAGGGTTGTACAAGATGATGCTAGCGTGTTATATATAGTTAGTGAGATGATGGTTACAGCTGGTATTGATATTTATATTGAACATGGTCCCTGTTGAAATGATTAAGGATGAATTTAATGAGCTTAATTAGGATAACATAGTTGGAGATAATGGTGAGGATGTGAATAATGTAGGGTTTGGAGGTAATGTTGATAATAATGATGAAAATGTTAAAAACGTATAAAATTTAGATGATGTCTTAAATGTTGATGATAGATATACTAGTGATGTTGTAAATATGGAGGAAGAATATGGTGAAGAGGATTTAGAGGAAAGGGATGAACACAATGAACATGATGGAGAGCATGAAGATGATGCAAGAGATAAAAATGATGGAGACAATGAAGAAGAGGTAGTTTTTTTTAATATTATGACAGTGATGAATATGGGGAATTTATTAGTGGCAAGATTATATGGTAGATAGTGACACAGATGATATGGTAAATGATGCAACAAAGAGCAAAAGAAAATACCCTGTTTATGATGAAAATGCATCTGAGTCTTACATTGAATTAGGGACACTTTTTCTTAATCATTTGCAATTTAAGCATGCAGTTAGTTTGTTGTCCATCAAAACAAAGAGAGCTATGATGCTTACCAAAAAAAACCCCAAATTTTTCCAAGGTAACTCTAGGACAGATAACTACCCTTGGTATATATATAAAGCATTTGATAGGAAGCTGTAGTCATTTCAATTTAGGAAATTCACAGACACTCATGACTATAATAGGGTTTATACAAATCCTAGGATGAATACCAACATCTTATCTGAGTTATTGATGGATAAGCTTAAAAGGGAGCCATTTATGAAGAATGAGGATATTAGATTTTATGTTAAGGATTGTTTTGGTGTTGAAGTATGTATAAGTCTAGTCAAAAAAGCAAAGAAAAAAATATTAGACAATGTTTTAACCAACATTGAAAAGGAGTTTGGGAAGCTTCGTTCTTATACTAAAGTCATTAGGTAGACCAACCTAGGTAGCACGATTCAAGTGATTGTGTCTCTGTTAATCCCAACATCTTCACCTATTTTTCAAAGAATGTACATACGTTTAGAAGCTATTAAACACGGGTTTAGGCATAGGTTGTAACACCTCACTACCATAAAGTATATACCCGAACATCTAGAAGACAGTCAAGTACATATCCTATGACAATGGTATGTTAGGGCAAACATAATTTCTTAAATGGCATCATAAAGAATATACAATACTTAAAACCTCAACATTTCATTTCACTTAAAACCTCAACATTTCATTTCATTCATTGACAAAAGTTTACATTGAAGTCAATAAAATAAATATTTATATTACCAAACACAAGAAAGCTTACAATCCTTTATACAAAAGCTCTATATGTCAAAGAAACTACATAATACAATTTATAACTCCTCTGGTATCATTTGACAGACTTATAAACCATATCTTAATCCAAAATGTTCTCCTAGAAAATTTTAGGAATTAGGTCTCCTGTTTTGTATCTGAAAAGCCACATTGTAATTTTTTTGAGTTTTGCGAACTCAAAGAGTGAACCATCATTGATGATCTCACTCAAGTCAAATACCCAAATATCACACAACCAACCAATTTCACAAACATTTTCCATCTTAATAAGAAATAATGAATGACACACATTTCACATTCATTCTTTCAAAACATGTTAACCCAATCAATCACATTATCATGGCATATCACTTTATCATCTCAATTTTAGAAAAGATTTCATAATCATATATTTTATAATCATAAATATACAAATGCAAATGCATATAAGACTCTAGATTCATTATTATTTATTGTGATCGAGCGCCTTTCAGATACAGATATAGACACTGGCCCATTGGGCTCAGTTAGATACAGAAATCACAAAGCAAAGCTCTATGTGCAGAATTCTGAGCTTAAAGCTCTTTCAGATTGGCTGCTCTAATCACAACACCTTTATCTGAACAAACATTTTATGAAATGGATCAAATAATAGAAAATACCATGAATAGAATTCACTATGATGCATAAACATAATCTTATATTCATTGAACCTCAGTCCGGCATTCAACTTTTGTTGAGTATTCTAAAATCATTCAGAATTCAGTTACAAACAAATATCAATCAAATTTCAGATGCAAACACAACACTTCTAATACATTCTCAAATATCAAACTCTTCAGACCATTAAAGTCTGAAATTCACATACAAATCACAAACAGTTCAATAATTGGAAATTAAACATAATAAATCAATCCTAGGAAGATCATCTAGGTTGGCCCACAATACACTCCAATTTATGCTATTGCTAGGATGGTCCAACAATGTCTGAATCGCGCCTGACTTGAGCATCTAAAATCATACAATTCATAAATAATTCACATTACAAAGTTGATCAATCAAATACATATTCATTTGTGCACATATATACATATGTCATGGTTAATGCATGCTTAATTGACCTTTCCCAGGTATGAACCCTTTTTCAACTTTCTTAACCATTCAGCATCATACTTTATATACTACCATTTTGCAATTAGGGTTGTCCCTTTAAAATAGCTTGATTTACTCCAAATTGATCAATCATAGTTTACACTTACACACAATTGGTACCTTAGATCTGAAATTTTAACAAGCTAAATCTATACATTCACCAAAATTTTTCCAGCAACATATACTCATACATTCACACATTTCTCATTCATAAATACCCTAGTTTCTTCAATACTCATTCATCCATACCTTATACACATTATTCATGTCCTAACGATCATATTTTCATTAAAAGAACTCACTTATTCCTTTAACAAATCAGAATTTTCAGATTTGAACTCAACACATCCAAAACAGTCCCTTCTTTAAGTTATGACTCATAAACTTATCAAGATATCTTCTGGACAATCTATTTCACATAAGCATTAATAAGACATCAATAATCATTTTTCATGTTTATACTTTGAGTAATTTGGGCTCTAAAGTCTCCAAAATTAGAAAATATTATAAGGTTCCTGCACAGGGGTCTGTCATAGGCAGTATTAGGAAAACAAGCATAACTCAAGATCTAGTCAGTATTTAATTAAACCACTTTAATAGAGGTCAAGCTAAGACCTAGATCTACAACTTTCATTCTTGAGTTTCTTCAAATTCATGCCCTAAAGATATGTAAAATAGGTTGAAATAGGAAGATGAAATTAAAACTAGAATTTCGACCTACAGCTCCAATTTTCCAGATTTTGTTTTACATTTTATCCCAAAGTTAAAAATAACCTCTTTATAGTTCATCAATTATACCTCTATTAGGCCTTAATTATACTCCAATTCCTCATCAATATCCTCTCTAAATCCATTTCAAAATTATTCAATTAACAGCTCACAATCCTAGTCTTTCATGCATAAAAAATCAAACCAAAAATCTATCCTTCATTATCATTCATATAGGTCTAATTCTTTCTCAATTCAAGAACACACTTCTAACAAATTTCTTAGTTATAAATCCACCTTATTTATACATTAAATTCCAGTCCAATACATCCACATAATGCCCTATACTCTATGTTTTCCATATATCAAAAACAAAATAGAAAAACTTCCAAGATTTGTCTACATGCCATTTTCCCCTGCTAAATCAATCCACATGTCTTTTCAAGATTTGTCCACATGTCATATAATAATTGGTTCAATTGTCATTTAATTACTAGTCTATTTGTCACACATTTAACTATGTCAAATGTCACTCAATTTCAGTTTTAATCAACCTAATTTCTATATATCAATTTTTCTTACCACTTGTCATTTTTTTCTAGACCAAATGTACATTTAATTCATTAATCTCACAATCAATAACATTTAATTCCAATTTACTAACTGAAATCTAATCATACAAATATCAATTTGTGTATAAATGCTAATGTTATGTATGTATATGCAATACTTAATCTAGGGTTAAACCCTAAGCATATATCGAAAAATAGGACATTACAATTCTCCTCTTAAGAAATTTCGTCCTCGAAATTACCTGAATGGTCAAATAGGTAAGGGTATTGATTTCTCATGTGATTCTCTATTTCCCATATGGCTTCCTCACTCAAATGATTCTTCCAATGGACTTTCACTAATGGAATCACTCGGTTCCTCAACTATTTATTCTGATAGCCAATTATCTTTATCGATTCTTCAACATATAACTCATATTACTTGCAATTTCAACTTCTTGAATTGGTAAAACATAAGTAGAATCAAATCGATATCTCCTAAACATACTAACATGGAACACATTGTGAATCTAAGACATCTCATCCGATAAGGCTAACTTATAAGCCAATGGTCCAACTCTCTCAATGATCTCATAAAGATCAATACATCTAGGACTTAACTTGCCCTTTTTACTGAACCTCAACACTCCTCGTCAAGATGATACACTCAAAAATACTTCATCTCCGACTTCATATTCCATATCCCTCCTGTGATGATCCGTATAACTTTTCTGTCTATCTTGTGCTGCTTTAATTCTACTTCAGATCAATTTAACTTTATTCGCAATATCCTGAATCAATTTTGGGCCTTCAATAATTCTTAGACCCTCTTCATCCCAAATCTGATACTGTGGATATGAGAACTCCATATAACCTTACTACCTCATTCACAAATCTCCGAACTAACTAGTTTAGTGAGCTATTCTCCCTCTAGTCTTTGCTTTAACCATAATGTATCATCTCTCAATTCAGTTTAAGAATCTAGATTCACTTTCAACTTCTCAATTAACTTCACCAATTCTAGATCCCTATTCTAATCCTTTCTTATTCTTTCATACAATACAGGTCTCAAATTCAATGTAGATATCAATGCTTCATTCTGCCCTAAATTGAATTCTAACATTTAGTGCTCTCAAATGAACTAGGCTTGGTAACCTCGATAAATGTACTTGAGCCATATTACTATTGGACTTCCTTCTTAATGCATCAGCTACCATATTAGCTTTACCAGGATGATACTCAATTATATAATCATAATCTTTTAACAATTCTATCCATCTCCTCTATCTCATATTCAACTCCTTCTGACTCAATAAATATTTAAAACTTTTATGATCAGTAAATACCTGAAAAGTTTACCATATAGGTAGTGTCTCCAAATCTTCAAAGCAAATACTACAGCAGTAAGTTCTAAATCATATACTAGGTAATTAAACTCGTGAGATCTTAACTGTCCTAATGCATATGCTATTACCCTCCTATACTGCATCAGCACACATCCTAAATCATGGTGTGAAGCATCACTATACACAATATATCCTCCAAATCCATTCCATTCCAAATCCTCTGATAATCACCATTCCATCTAAAAGGCACATTCTTCCTTAGAATTGTTGTCAAAGGAGATGAGATCAGTGAAAACCCCTTGACAATACTTCTGTAATAACCAACTAATCCAAGGAAATTCTGAATATCAGTCACATTTTTTGAAACTTCCCACTTCAACACTACTTCTATTTTCTTCAAGTCTACCTGTATGCCTTGTCCAGACACAATATGACCCAAGAATACTACCTGATTAAGCCAAATTTTACACTTACTAAATTTGACATACAACTGTTTCTCCCTTATTATTTGTAGAACCAATCTCAGATGTTTATAATAATGTTCTTTACAATTCGAATACACCAAAATTTGGTCAATAAACACAATCATAAAATGATCTAAATAAGGTTGAAATACCTTATTCATCAAGGCCATAAAAGCTACTGGGGCAATTCAAATGGCATCACCAAAAACTCGAAGTGCCCATATCTTGTTCTAAATGCACTCTTTAGTATATCAGCCTCTGTTATCTTCAACTGATAATACCCTGATCTCAAGTGTAACTTTGTAAACACCTAAGCTCCCTGTAATTGATTAAACAAGTCATCTATCCTCGATAGAGGATACTTATTCTTCGCTGTCACCCGATTCAACTGCCTGTAATCAATACATAGCCTCAATCCTTCTTCTTCACAAATAACACTAGAACTCCCAAAGGTGATACACTTGGTCTGATGAAACCCTTATCTAACAACTCTTGCAACTAAGCCTTGAACTCCTTCAGTTCTGCAAGTGCCATCCTATAAAGGGATCGATATAGGAGCAGCACCTGGAACAAGATCAATCGTGAACTCCGTTTCTTATTTTGGGGGTAACCCTGGTAACTTGTTGGGAAACATGTTTGAAAAATTCCTAACAACCAGAATATCCTGAACTGTCTACCCATTACAGGTGTCAGTCAAGTAGGCTAAATAAGCCTCACATCCACTTCGGATCAACTTCAAAGCATTCATCGACGAAATCAACCTTGCTGGCACTGCTTGACTAATACCTTGAAACACTACTCTCGGCTAACTAGGGGATTCAATGATCAGCTCCTTCGTATAGCAGTTCATTATGACCCTATGAGCAATGAGCTAATCTATGCCTAGAATGATATCTATCTCCTTTAACTGTAGAATTATCAGGTCAACTTCTAACTCTGCCTGATCAATTCATATAATACACTCCTTGTTGAGTCAAAATGACTTTACATATATATGATTTTGATGAATAACAAAGAAGTAGTAAAAGCAGACGTAAAATAGAAAACAGACAGACGAAGAATAAAACATGGATGCAGACGCAGACGAAGTTAAAACGCAGACGAAGAAAAGCAGACACAGATGCAGATTAAAAAGCAGATGCAGACGCAGATGCAAAATGAAACACAGACGAAGAAAAGCAGACGCAGACGCATATTAAAAAGCAGACGCAAACGCAGATGCAAAATGAAACACAGACAGAGAAAAATAGACGTAACAATACAAACGCAGAAACAAAGACGTAGAAACACAGACGCAGAAACACAGACGTAAAAATACAGACGCAGAAAAGCAAACGCAGAAATCCAGACGGAGAAAAGCAGACGCAGAATTCAAAAGAAGACGCAAGAGTCAGTTTGAGTTAGTTACAGAACTCAACTGAATAACCGTTTCTTTCAAGATTCAAGAAACAAGATTCAAGAAGCAAGAATCAAGAAGCAGTTGCAGACGAAGGCTATAAATATAAGTCGAAGTTGAAGATTGCAAAGTTAGCAAAAAGTTGAGTTAATTGATTTACGTACGTGAACAAAAAAACTTGTCTGTGAGACAATTGTGCAAATTAGCTGAGAGCTAGTATTACTGTAACAAAGTTCAATTACTTTTGTAAGAAAGTAGTGCAGATAGCCTGTAGAGGCTAAGAATGAAAGAATACTGAGTGTAGAGACCTGAAGAGGCTAGGAAAGAATACTTGTAAACGTTGAAGAGATAGTGAAATCTCAGAAAGACTTCTGAGGATTGGACGTAGCCCATGATTTGGGGTGAACCAGTATAAAATCGTTGTGTCAACTTCTACTCTACTCTATCTCTCTTTAAGTTCAAAGTTTTGTTATTTCTTAAATTCCGAAACAAGTTTTCAAAGTTTTGATTTATTCGAGTTTACTGAAGTTTCTGTAAAAGGATTTTTTTAACAAAACAGTTTTGAAAGAGTTTTTCAAAAACGGGAATACACAATTCAACCCCCCTTCTCATGTACTCGTTATCGTATTATAAGCATTATACTAACGTGTGATTCACTTCAATTGGTATCAGAGCTCGGTATCCAAGAATCACTGTAGCAAAGTGTGGATTAAAGATAATGGCAGAATCACATATATACATTGCAGAAGGTGCCTCAGTCACTAGACCTCTAGCTTTCAACAGAGAAGACTATCATTACTGGAAAGATAGAATGCGGTTGTTCATAGAATCTACTCATGTCGACCTTTGGGATGTGATAGAGAATGGACCATATACACCAGTAGACGAAGATGGAAATCTTATTCCACGGACCAGATGGACTGCTGACCAAAAGGCGAGAATTCAGTTGAAATCTAAGGCGAAATTCTTCTTGACGTGTGCCCTAAGCAGGAGTGAGTATGACAAAGTTCATGGATGCGACACTGCAAAGGAAATGTGGGACACATTGTCCATCGCTTATGAAGGAACAAACCAGGTCAAAGAATCCAAGATAAGCATTTTTGTGCACCAGTACGAGCTTTTCAAGATGAAAGAAGAAGAATCTATTGATCAAATGTTTGGAAGAATTCAAACAAATGTCAATGGATTGAAAGCCCTTGGAAGAATGTACAATAACCAAGATCACGTAAGAAAGATCTCAAGAAGTCTTCCGAAGAGGTGGAGACCAAAAGTTACAGCAGTGCAGGAAGCTAAGGACTTGAGCGTGCTAAAGCTTGACGAGTTGCTTGGATCACTGAAGATTCATGAAGTAGAGCTCGATGCTGAAGACAAGCCCAAAAGGGACAAGTCAATAGCACTGAAGGCAGGACAAAAGAATCACAAGACTCAAAGAAGGAGAAAGTCATCGAAAGCACTAAAAATTGAAGAATCAAAGAATGATGACTCAAGCGAATCAGAACAAGAGTCAAGTGATGAAGATGACGAATTATCGTTCATTTCTCGGAAGATAAGATGGATGTGGAAGAAGAAGTCCAAAGGAAGTCAATTCTTCAAGAAGAATAGCAAAGATGATGGTAAAGCAGAAAAGACATCTATCATATGCTACGAGTGTAATCAACCTGGACATTACAAGTCCGAATGTCCCACTCTAAAGAAGAAACCAAAGAAGAGTAGAGAAGACAAAAAAAGCATGATGGCAACTTGGGAAGATCTAGATTCATCAGAGTCAGATACAAATTCTGAGACATCTGAACATGCTAATATATGCCTAGTAACCAAGGAAGAAAGTGATGAGGAGGTAACTTATGTATACGATAACTTGCATGAAGCTTATTCAGAACTATTAGAGGATTCTCATGCTATTCTGAAACAGTACAAACTGTTAAAGAAGAAGTATGTAGAAAACCTTAAATATACAGAAGAAATAGAGAGAGAAAATATCTGCTTAAAGAAACAATTAGAAGAGAAAAAAAAAAGTCGTAGATAAATCTGATGAGATCAATCAGTTGAAGCTTAGAATTAAAAGTATCTCATCTGATTTAGCTACCTTCACTGAGAGTACAAAGAAAATGAATGAGATGCTAGGAAAATGTAGACATCCGAGTGATAAAACCGGATTAGGGTTTACGGGTAATAAGTCTCATTATGATAAAAAGTCTTTTTCTTAAAATAAAGGGTATTACCAAACACGTTTTCATCAACAGTTTAGTAAAAGGCATCAAAGAACTCATTATTATATGCATATTACTAACCAGAAAGGACCCAAAAAAATATGGGTACCAAAGAGTAAAATAGTTTCTCCTGTAGATATCCTTCCTTGGAAGATACGACAAGCACCGTTGGTATTTAGACAGTGGCTGCTCGCGACATATGACGGGAAGAAGGTCTATGTTCCTAGATCTTCATTATAAGAAGGGAGGATCAGTGACTTTCGGAGACAATAAGCAGGGTAAGATAATTGGAATCGGTAAGATAGGTAAAGATTCCTTTGCATGCATAGATAATGTACTGTTTGTTGATGGTCTGAAGCACAATTTGATTAGTGTAAGTCGATTGTGTGATTCTGGTTTCTTAGTAACGTTCAATCAAAATCTTTGTGAAGTCAGAAACAAAGATGGGTCTATATTCTTTTCTGCCAAGAGAAGAAATAATCTTTATAAAATTGACTTAGAAGATTTTCAAGACCAAAATGTTTCATGTTTTCTATCTTACAAGAAGAAAGACTAATCTGGCATAAAAAGCTAGGTCATGTCTCTTTTAAACACATTTCAAAGTTGGCAAAATTTGATTTGGTAAGAGGTTTACCAAAAATGAGTTTTGACAAAGAATTTTTCTGTGAAAGTTGTTTGAAAGGAAAACAAGTTAAAACATCGTTTTCTTCTAAAAATGTTGTAACATCTTCTAGACTTTTAGAGTTTTTACATATGGATTTATTTGGTCCAACAAGGACAATAAGTCTTGGCGGAAAGAAATATGGACTTGTTATTGTTGATGACTTTACTAGATTTTGTTGGATATTATTTTTGTCACACAAAGATGAATCCTTTAAGTGTTTTAGGACCCTTTCCAGAAAGTTACAAATTGAAAAAGGAGTATCTATAGCCAGTATCAGGAGTGATCATGGTGGAGAATTTGAGAATGAAAAGTTTAGATTATTCTGTGAGGAGAATGGAATTTCCCATAATTTCTCTGCTCCTAGGACTCCTCAATAGAATGGAGTTGTTGAAAGGAAGAACAGGACGATTCAAGAGATGGCAAGGACTATGCTGTGTGAGATGAATCTTCCTTATTACTTCAGCGTAAGTCGTGAATACAACATGTTATATTCGAGCAATGTATCATTGTGACCATTTGTTGAAAAAGACTCTCTATGAGTTATGGAATGGAAGGAGACCAAACATATCTTACTTTCATCCATTCGGTTGCAAGTGCTCTATTATGAATACAAAGGAATTCTTGGATAAGTTCGATTCAAAGACTTATTCAGGAATTTTTCTAGGCTACTCATCATCATCTAAGGCCTTTCGGGTATATAACCCTATCTAAAAGACAGTTGAGGAAACCATCCATGTCAAATTTGATGATCGTTCCCAACCCCATAAGGAAGATGACATGGAGAGTGAAGGTCCTTCAAAGAACTTAGATGAAACAATAGAAACTCCATCATCAGGAATTCAAGTAGATAAGGTTGAGGATATTCCAAAAACTATAAGATTAAGAAGAGATTGGAAATATAGGAGTTCTCATCCAGAAGAGCTAATTATCGGAGAGACCTCAGAAGGAGTTAAGACAAGGTCCAAATTCAGAAGAGAAGCTAATGTGACTTTCATCTCTGAAATAGAGCCTAAGAAGATTGAGGAAGCTCTTCGGGACGAAGCTTGGGTTTTAGCCATGCAAGAGGAGCTAAATCAGTTTACTAGGAATAATGTTTGGTCTTTAGTTCCAAAACCTTCGAAGAAATCCATTATAGGAACCAGATGGGTTTTTAAGAATAAGTTAGACGAATCAGGTAGAGTAAGTCGGAATAAAGCTAGATTAGTAGCTCAAGGCTATAATCAGCAAGAAGGGATATACTACAATGAGACATATGCTCCAGTAGCAAGACTTGAAGCTATTAGGATATTGCTGGCATATGTTGTTTGTCATGATATAAAGCTTTTTCGGATGGATGTGAAGAGCGTTTTTCTGAATGGTTTTATAGACGAAGAGGTGTATGTGAAGCAACCTCCTTGCTTTGAGGATGTTAATAATCCAGATCATGTCTGTAGACTTCATAAAGCTTTATACGGTTTGAAGCAAGCTCCTAGAGCTTGGTATGATCGTCTAAGTAATTTTCTCTTGGAGAGTGGGTTTACTAGAGGTCAAGTTGATAAGACGCTTTTCAGAAAGAATTATGAGAATGAGTTTATCTTAGTACAAATTTATGTTGATGATATTATATTTGGTGTTACTTCAAAGAATTTATGTATGAGTTTTGAGAGTCTGATGAAAAATGAGTTTGAAATGAGTATGATGGGTGAGTTAAAGTTCTTTCTTGGGTTGCAAGTTAGGGTTGCAAGTTAAGCAAAGCGAAGAGAAAATCTTTATCCATCAACAAAAGTATGAGAAAGAATTGCTGTATAAATTTGATATGAATAAGGTAAAGCCTATGGCAACTCCGATGCATCCTTCGAACCTTTTGTCAAAAGATGAATTTGGTAAGAAGGTGGATCAAACCCTGTATAGAGTGATGATCGGTTCTTTCTCAGATTCATGAAGAAGCGACTTGATATTCTTTTCAGTGTATGCTTGTGTGCAAGGTTTCAGGCCGATCCTAAAGAGTCTCATTTTATTGCTGTTAAAAGGATTATGAGATATCTTGCAGGTACTACTGATCTTTGCTTAATGTTTGAGAAAGGTAAAAATTTCAGGTTAATCGGATATTGCAATTCGGACTATACCGGAGATAGAATTGAAAGGAAGAGCACTAGTGGACGATGTCGCTTTCTTGGCGCAAACCTAGTTTCCTGGTCAAGCAAGAGACAAAGCTCAATCGTTTTATCAACTGCTGAAGTCGAGTGCATGGCTGCTGTTGTGGACGATGTCGCTTTCTTGGCGCAAACCTAGTTTCCTGGTCAAGCAAGAGATAAAGCTCAATCGTTCTATCAACTGCTGAAGTCGAGTACATGGCTGCTGTTGTTCACAAACTTTGTGGATTAAATATCAACTGGAAGATTATTCAGTTCAAGAAGAGGAGATCCCAATTCACTGTGACAACACCAGTGCCATTAATCTATCAAAGAACCCAATACAGCATTCGAGAGTAAAACATATCGAAGTCAGACATCATTTCCTGAGAGACTACGTTCAGAGAAAGATGGTGCGACTACAGTTCATTGAAACAGAGTATCAATGGGCAGACATCTTCACTAAACCATTGAGTGAAGAATGGTTAAAGGAAATCAAACGGAACCTTAACATGGTTATGCTAAATGACCAGTCAAGCTAAGAGATCCTCAAAGTTAACGGCGTCAGAAACAGTGGTTTACAGCTGGTAACTTGTCTCACAAGGAAGTTGTGGAGGGAAAATCTCATAGTCTTGAGGATCCCAATGATTCTAGAACACACCGGATAAAGACCCCTACGAGTAGTCTGAAATTAAAATCATTACGGTTACTCTCAAACACAGACGATTCATCTCTCTCCAAAACTCTTGCAATCAACTTTACCTTCGAAGAACAGAGCCAGTTCTAATCAGAATCAATAGAGCCAGCTATGATGTATGGAAGACATGTGGACTTCGAATCTCTAAGGAAAGATGCTATGGATGTTGAACCAGAGATTGTAGAAGCTGGGTGGAGAAAATTTTTCAAGGTGCGAGAACCGGTGTATACTGATGAGGTATATGACTTTTGGAAGAATGTGCAACTGGTAGATAACACCATTGTCTCCACAGTAGATGAAATAACTATTATTGTGACAAAGGAATTAGTGGAGAAGGTGACTGAATGTTCATCGGTTGGAGAAACCCTATCAACCAAAGCCAGATGGATGTCCAAGGTTAGTATGAAGGAAGAAGATGTCTGTAACCAGCTATATGGAGTCAATGACCCCTCGGAGAGGAAGACTTTGAGTCTAGTCCCGAAAGCCAGGGTTCTTTATGTGATTCTGTTCAATTGTATCTTACCTAGAACAGGGTCAAGGCATCTAGTGACTACCTTGGATGAGCAATGTTTGTTATATTTGCTAAATCGCCAACCAATAGACCTACCATTTTTAATTTTTCATTATATGGTTAAGGGGATGAAGGATAACAACAGTTATCCTTACGACATACTACTCATGAGGATTTTTAGGAAATCCGGAGTCCTTCTTCACAGAGGAATCAGAAGGATGGTATCTGTCAAGAGTACTATTAACTCAGATACAATAAGAAGAATGGGCTTGAAGGTGATGATAAAACAAGAAGCAGAGTCTACAATGAAAGCTAGAACTGAGGAGGAGCGTTCATTGAAGAAGTGTCCTGCTACAAGTTCTAAATCTTAAGTAAGTATGAGATTGCAGATAGATGAAAGACGAAAATTATTCGGAAGATTGTTGATAAAACAGGCGAGTCCTCAAAGAGAAGTGAGCCTAATTCGGAGGATAGATGAAGGTGGGCTGAAAAGAAAAGGAGAGAATCTTTTGGGTGAAATTTCCAAAAAGGTGAGGAGATCACCTAGGATTCGTACTCTGTGACAACAGGAAGAAAAAGAACCGAGAGCGAGTCGGTGCGAAGTTTCGGATCTCGCACTAAAGGCAACAAGATCTCTAGTCTCAATTTTACAAGAAGACTCACCAAACAAAGCTAAGGAGACGAGAAGAAGAGAAAGTCGAGTCGAGAAGCAAAAATCTCAAGTTCAGAAAACTCCGAGACTGACTGAAGCAGAAGGAAAGACTAAAGCAATTAGTCGAAAGAAGAGTGTACCCACTGCTGAGGAAGTTAGTCAAAAGAAAGATACTTTCAATGCTGCTCAAAAGGAAAAGGAAATTGAGCATAGCAGAGTTCAGGAAACTCCCATTGTTATCCAACAGGAGGAACTAGCGGAGCTTAGCTTGGTTCAATCTATTCCCTTCACTGATCAACAAGAGGCAACAGCAGAATTAAGCTTAGTATAGGTACCACAAGAAAAATATGATGAACCTGATCTGATTATATACAACTACTCTGAATTTTTGAGAAAAGATAAGTTGGAAATCAGACTGGTTGAAGTTGTGACCAAGAGGAGGACTGCAATTGCCATTTGTGACCAACCAAGGAGGAAGGTAAAGGCTGTTCTACAACCTATTTTGATAAATAGTGAGACATGGCATTTACTGAATGAAGATGAAAAGAATTTCTATGATGTCTTGAGGGATACTGCTACAAAACGATACCCTATAAAAATGTCTAGCAAACCATGTACTATTTATCCAATCACAGAGAAGACGGTGATAAAGGTTGTATTGGATATTCAGCCTAGATATCCTTTGGATTTGAATAAGGGGAAAATGAAGCTATATCTTGAAGGAATTAGTGATGATCTGTCTGTAGATCAAATTGAAGAAGAAGTGCGTTGAATTGATGCAACATGCGCTTCAAAAGAGAATACAGACGGAGCTGGTTGCAGTTTTACGGATAAGAATGAATCTTCGTCCGATGGGGAAGATCGATAACAGGACGTTTATTGAATCCCTTGTGCAGAAAGTCATGCGTATTAGGCCTCTATCTAATACACTGTCTATTGAAGCTGAAGTCATACCCCTGCAAGGAAGATAGTTGCTCATGCTACCTGCTCCTTATGATTTAGACCTTCCGGAGCCTAATCTATCTGTTCATCCACCAAATTTTGAGATTGTTGATGACTACATTCCATCCTCGGACGCATATGCTACAACAATTGCATTTACTGCACCCTCAGCAGATAATGATCAACCCTCCTCACCGTTTCACTCTTAAGCTGAAATCAGTCACTTACGCGGAGAAGTCAACGAGATAAAGGAGATGATGAATGAAATGAAGAAGATGATGACAAAACTGATGAAAAGTCATCGTCATTGATCATTTTTTATTATAAAAAATAGGGGGAGAAGAGAATGGAAGGCAGCAGAAGAAAATGGAAGATAGCAATCAAAGAATCTCAAAGGGTGTGATTGAAGGAGTCAAAGAAAAAGAAAGAAGGAAGAGAAAGATTTTTGAAGATAAGATTTTTTTCTTTTTAAACTTTGTTTTTTGTTTTCTTTTCATGTATATAATTTGTTATCATCAAAAAGGGGGAGATTGTTAAGTCAAAATGACTTTACATATATATGATTTTGATGAATAACAAAGAAGTAGTAAAAGCAGACGTCAAATAGAAAACAAACAGACGGAGAATAAAACACAGACACAGACGAAGTTAAAACGCAGATGTAGAAGCAGACGCAAAATGAAACACAGACGAAGAAAAGCAGACGCAGACGCAGACGCAGACGCAAAATGAAACACAGACGGAGAAAAACAGACGTAAAAACACAGACGCAGAAACACAGACGTAGAAACACAGACGCAGAAACACAGATGCAGAAACACAGACGTAAAAATACAGACGCAGAAAAGCAGACGCAGAAATCCAGACGGAGAAAAGTAGAGGTAGAATTCAAAAGAAGACTCAAGAGTCAGCTCGAGTTAATTATAGAACTCAACTGATTAACCGTTTCTTTCAAGATTCAAGAAACAAGATTCAAGAAGCAAGAATGAAGAAGCAGTTGCAGATGAAGGCTATAAATATAAGTCGAAGTCAAAAATTGCAAAGTTAGCAAAAAGTTGAGTTAATTGATTTACGTACGCGAACAAAAAAGCTTGTTTGTGAGACAATTGTGCAAATTAGCTGAGAGCTATTATTACTGTAACAAAGTTCAATTACTTTTTTAAGAAAGTAGTGCAGATAGCCTGCAGAGGCTAAGAGTGAAAGAATACTGAGTGTAGAGACCTGAAAAGGTTCGGAAAGAATACTTGTAAACGTTGAAGAGATAGTGAAATCTCAAAAAGACTTCTGAGGACTGGACGTAGCCCATGGTTTGGGGTGAACCAGTATAAAATCGCTTTCTCAACTTCTACTCTACTCTATCTCTCTTTAAGTTCAAAGTTTTGTTATTACTTAAATTCCGAAACAAGTTTTCAAAGTTTTGATTAATTTGAGTTTACTGAAGTTTCTGTAAAAGGATTTGTTTTAACAAAACAGTTTTGAAAGAGTTTTTCAAAAAGGGGAATACACAATTCAACCCTCCTTCTCGTGTACTCGTTATCGTATTATAAGCATTGTACTAACGTGTGATTCACTTCACTCCTTACATATTTCCCCAATTCCTGTAGTACTACGTACTAGAGTACTCACTACTAAACCACATTTTAGTATCTCTATCTCACAATTCAATCTAGATGCCAAATGCGGTGTGATGAATGAATGTGTAGATCCTAGATCTACCAATACGAATGCTTCAAAATTAAAAAACATTTAACACACCTACTACCATATTTGGGGAGTTCTATGCCTCCTGTTTGGTGATGGCTTAGATTTTAGCCTGAGACTGCGGTTGATTACTCCACACCTCAGTCTTATCACTAGGCTCTGCTGATTATGTCCTACCTCTACCTTTGCCTCTCTGTACTAATCCAATAGCTCTACTCTGCTGGATCATCCTCTCAATCATTGTTCCTTTTCTCATTATAGATTGTTGTCTCAAAGTCTCGGGACAATCTCTGATCTGATGCTTAACAGAACCACATCAAAAACAAGCTCCCAATAACCTCCAACACTCACCACCATACTTCTCACCACAAAGCTCACAATTAGGCATTTGTTGTGATTGCCAAGAGGGCACTTGTCCTCTACTTCTACCAATCTGAACAAATTCACCTCTTGATCAAAAACAAGATTGTCTCGATTTAGCCTGGAATTGAGACGATCTGTTTTGACATTTACTGAAGCTTTTACCAAAATCAACTTGAGATTCACTCTGTCTTTTCACTCTAGACTCTTATCTATACTCTCCTTGACCATCCTTTAACAACTATTCAATTCTGATAGAGGCCACTCGGAGCTTTGTAAAACTACCCAAATTAGAAATGGCTAGCCTCCTTCTAATCTCCATATTTATCCCATCTTCAAACCGCCTACATTTGTCCTCCTTAGTTGGGATTAATGCAGTTACATACCCTATTAATTCTTTAAATTTTATCTCATACTCTACTACTGAGAGACTTCTTTATTTCAAATTCAGAAATTCTTTCATCTTTCTATCCAGATAAATCTTCGACATGTAATTCTCTTTAAACACCTCTACTCTTCCCAAGTCAAACTACAATGTCTGGTGGCACTACTTGGTACAGTCTTCCACTATTGATATGTTGGATCTTACAGAAGTGAGACTGTATAATCAAATCTCTCATCTGACTCACAATCCATCTTATCAAACACTCTTTCAGTTCTATCTAGCCAACTTTCTGCCTCAACAGGGTCTGTACTTCGGTATAAGTCTACAACCTCCTGTTTCCGAAGCTTATCATATCTCCTTTCCCTCCTCTCCTAGATTCTCAGAGGTATTTGTGAAAACTTAGGTACAAGAGACTCTCTATTAGCTCCTACGGACTCCATGTCAGCTGACTCTCCAATTTGATCTTCTATGGTAGATGACATATAACAAAAATAGTTGTGATTACTAGTTGAGTCTCTCACTATTTATCATGTCTCAATACTCTTATATGTCCCTAGGGATGTCAAACCATACCTTGATACCAAAATTGTAACACCCCACTACTATAGAGTATATACCCGAACATCCAGAGGACATTCAAGTACATATCCTATGACAATGGTATATTAGAACAAACAAAATCTCTTCAATGGCATCATAATGAATAAACAATACTTAAAACCTCAACACTTCATTGCATTCATTAACAAAAGTTTACATTAGTCATTGAAACAAATATTTACATGTCAAAGAAACTACAAAATACAATTTATAACTCCTCTGATGTCAGCTGACAAAACTATAAGCCATATCTTAATCCAAAATGTTCCTCTAGAAAATCTTAGTAACTAGGTCTCCTGTATCATACCTGAAAAGTCACGTTGCAATTTTTGATGAATTTTGCAAACTCAATGAGTGAACCATCATTAATGATCTCACTTAAGTCAAATACACAAATATCACACAATAATCAATTTCATAAACATTTTCCATCTCAATAAGAAATAATGAATGACACACATTTCACATACATCTTTTTAGAACATGTATGACCCAATCAATCACATTATCATAGCATATCATTTTATTATCACAATTCCAGAAAAAATTCATAATCATATATTTCATAATCACAAATATACAAATGCATATGCATATGAGACTCCAGATTTATTATTATTTGTTGTGATCGAGCGTCTTTCATATACAGATATAGATACTGGCCTATTGGGCTCAATCAGATAGAGAAATCATGGAACAAAGCTCTACGTGCAAAATTTTGAGCTTAAAAAAAATCCAGCATTCAACTTTCTTTAAATATTCTAAAATCATTTAAAATTCAGTTGCAAACAGATATCATTTAAATTTTAGATGCAAACAGAACACTTCCAATACATTCCTGAATATCAAACTCCTCGAACCATTAAAGTCCAGAATTCACATACAAATCTCAAACAGTTCAATAATTGGAAGTTAAACATAATAAATCAATCCTAGGAAGAACATCTAGGTTGATTCATAGCACACTCCAATTTATGCTATTGCTTTGATGGTCCGACAATGTTAAAATGACGTCGGACTTGAACATCTAAAATCATACAATTCACACATAATTCACATTACAAAGTCGATCAATCAAATACATATTTATTTGTGCGCATATGTACATATGTCATGTTCAATGCATGCTCAATTGACTTTTCCTAGGTATGAAACCTTATTCAACTTTGTTAACCATTCAACATCATATTTTGTATACTACCATTTTGCAATCAGGTTTGTCCCTTTAAAATGACTTGATTTACTCCAAATTCATCAATCATACTTTGCACTTATCCTTAAACATTTCCATGATCAAACAGCTTCTTATAATACACATACAATTGGTACCTTACATCTGAAATTTTAACAAGCTAAATTTATACATTTACCAAAAATTTTCCAGCAACATATACTCATACATGCACCCAATTCTCATTTATAAATACCCAACTTTCTTCAATACTCAATCGTCCATAACATATACACATTATTCATGTCCTAAAGATAATATTTTCATTAAAAGAACTCTCTTATTCCTTTAACAAATCAGAATTTCCAGAATTGAAATCAACATATCCAAAACAATCCCTTCGTTAAGTTATGACTTCAATTAACTACATAAACTTATCAAGATATCTTCTGGACAAATTGTTTCTTAGAAGCATTAATAAGACATCATTAATCATTTTTCATATTTTATACTTTGACTAATTCGAGCTCTAAAGTTTCCAAAATTAGTAAATAATATAAGATTCCTGCACAGGGGACTGTCACAGGCAATATTAGGAAAATAGACAAAACTCAAGATCTAGTGACTATTTAATTAAGCCACTTTTACAGAGGTTAGGCTAAGACCTAGATCTACAACTTTCATTCTTTGAGTTTCTTCAAATTCATGCCCTAAAGATTATGTAAAATAGGTTGAATTATACCCCTATTAGGCATGAATCATACTTCAATTCCTCATTAATAACCTCCCCAATTCCAGTTCAAAATTATTCAATTAATAGCTCACAATTCCTAGTCTTTCATGCACCAAAAATCAAACTAGAAATCTATCCTTCATTATCATGCATATAGGTCTAATTCTTTCTCAATTCAAGAACACTCTTTTAACAAATTTTTTAGGCATAAATCCACCTTTTTTATACATTAAATTCTAGTCCAATACATCCACATAATTCCCTATACTCCACAATTTTCATATATCAAAAACAAAATAGAAAAAATTCCAAGTTCATGCAACATTTTCCAACACATATCTTCACCAATATCTTATACATTTTATTCCAATTCAAGCATCATTCTTATATCATTTGACATGTCACAAAACTCATATTGTTACTTACTTATTATGCTTCCCATTTAACACAAAATTCCAGATTAAACAATCCTCCCAAACAAGAAAAAATCTACACAATTCTAAGGTGAAATTGAGCTATTTTTCTCTTTTTGTTTGGACAACAAGGTGAAGACAACTTTGAATAGATTTCTTGGCTATTTGGTGTAGGAATTAAGTGTGGTTTTCAGGCAGAACTTTAGCTAGGGTTAAGACCAAAATATAGAAAAAAAATTGAAACAATTTTGATAGAGAAAGGTAAGGTAATCAGTATAAACATTGTTACTGGAATTTGCTCCACCTTTATGTTAGGTGTCAACTTCTAAACTCACCATATGTCTTAAGCCATGCAATAAATTTGACTAATTAATCAGCTACCACTAATCCACATATTAGGTTGCCATTTGTCCCCAACTAAATTAGTCCACAGGTCATTCCAAGATTTGTCTACATGTCACATAATAATTGGTCTAATTGTCATTTAATTACTTGTCCATTTATCACACATTTAACTATGTCAATTGTCACTTAATTTTAGGCTTATTCATCCTAATTTCCATTTATCAATTTTTCTTACCACTTGGCATTTTTTTGACCAAATGAGCATTTAATTCATTTATCTCTCAATCAATAACATTTAATTCATTTCTCTCAATCAATAACAATAATATTGAAGAGTACACTTCAAGTTGATTATGGAAGAGTCAATATGTCAAAGCATATGGGAAGGCTATTCAACCATTGCCTAGTATGAAGGATTGACCCGTTAGAAATGAAGAAATTGTTAGGCCACCAAAATTCAAAAAAGAACCTGGTACCAAAACAACTTGAAAAAGGGTGTTGATGAGCCTCAAAAGACTACAAAAGGTAATAAAAAGAAAATTGTTGACCATATGTCTAGGAGGGCATGATCATCATATGTAGCCACTGCCATAAAGAAGGACATAACAAAAGACATTGCCCTTGGAAAGGTAGAGAGGTAATTTATATGTTGCTCTATCTTCCTTTTGATACAGTTAAGATTCTTTTTGATAATGGTGGAAATTTAATAATATTTTTTCTTTTTACTATTATCAATTTCAAGTTTCAGCCTAGTTTGAATCCTTACCAAAAGCAGCCAACTCATTTCCATATGGAGGAAAATGCAACCGATTCACAGTTAGCCCAAAAAGACAACTCAATAGTTCAAACTAACACAGAAATCTCAATAAATGCCTTTCCATCTACATCTAACAAAGTTGAACAAGGAAAGAAGGTAAAAGAGGAGCATATGTATCTCCCTCTGCCTCCACAACTGTGTCTGTGTCCGCTGGTTCTCGACTTTGTTAATTGTAGAACATATCTCACAAGTTGATAAATGGATTAGCAGCAGAAAAGGTTGATTTCACCTCTAAACATTTGATTGTAGCTAGGTGAGGAAAATTTGCTAAATTACAATAATAAGGTTTGATGAGTTTGTAGCCGATCTTGTTGCTTGACTTTATCATGATGGAGCATGGCGATTGGAGTTGGGCTCAAAAGAATGTTGACGGAGAGGAGATAAGAATAGATGAAGGAAGAGTCCACTAGAAATTTTATTTTTTTTAAATTTATTAAATTGAAAAAATGATTACATGGAAAAAAATTTTGAACAAGTAGCAAAATCATTAATTTGATATGGTATGTCACGCCAGCAACGTTAACAGATAATTTAACGTCAGATTATTTTCACAACAAGTTAAAAGTTTAAATATTTTAACGTCACTTTTTAAATTTGGACTAGTATTATAAAATTGAGTAAAGTTTGAGTTTTTTTACAATTAACCCAAAAGAAAACATGTTTCATTTATAAATTTTATGAAGTGGACAGTTCTTTTTATGGTAAGTGAAATGAAACTATTAACTATATCTACTTTTGTGCCAATCCTCGAGCCACAGCTGACTAGTAAGGCTTAAAAGGGTCATATTCTCCATATGTCCATAGCATACCATTTCCTATCTGGAAGACAGTACATTGCCAACTAATTTGTCCATGTGCACTATACACCGGGAACCTGTGAAATGTGTGAAATTGAGAGTTAGATACACTTTAAATTGGCACTTAATGTTCTAACAATTTAAAAAATGTGGACCTTCCTAAAACCTTGAACTGTATTTGCTTCGCATTCTTTTGAACTCAATTCGTTATGTTTCCAATCACAATAAAAATAGTTGAAAAGGTTACGAAAGAGTAATCTCTAAGTTTTGGTGATAATTTTATTTAAATCTTGCTAACTTATTAATCAAAATGAAGTACCTATGAATTTAGGCTGATGAAACCTTAAAGATAAAAAGAATTTAAATTGGATATATCTTAAAATAGTTATATGAATGGTAATAAGAACTTTTACGAATAAGTGTCTCTTTTATTTAAGATTAAAATTAAAATGAACAAAACTGTTTAAAATTTTAAAGATACAACGAAATAAAATAATATTATAATTAGGATTTTTTGTATTACTTTAGAGTAATCTCTCTAAGAAGAAAATGAAGAAGAAAAAAACACATTTCTAATTATATCTGATATGGTTGAAATTAAAAACTCTTGGAGATCTATTATGCTTTAATGGTGGTCCATTAATGGAGGGTCCATTGATGCGCGATAGGCTATTAAAAGTTGATCTAACTCGATCAAGAAGCCATGTTCAGTGTGCCCAGCTCCTTCAATTCAATGATCCGAATGTCCAAATGGAATGTAACAGAAACGGATGCAGGGAGACTTGCAGCTGTTCCTGCATCAGAATGACAGTTGATGATGAAAGACTTACAGTTGAACTTACATTTGAAAGAAAGTTGTATACTCCGCTGGCTTAACTTAGGGGATAACGTGTAGCCGTCAGCCCTTTAGTAGTTTATGGAAATCTTTCAAGTTCATCCGTATGTTAGAAATCTTAAATCTGATTCTCTACAAACACGTTCAAGTATTTATGAGAGGTTAGATTTACATTGTGTGAGAAAAATGAACGACAGCTTGATATGAATTATTCAATCTTATAATTGAAGAAGCTTGCTTTTTCCACCACTTGAACATATCTATCTTGCCTTATAAATAGTTGATCAGTAAACAGAAATTGCATTAATTAGACTGATGAGTAAATAGAATCAAGTCCTAAGTTTGCTAGAAATAGATTGAATTAAATTTAATTTTGATTATTTTAAACTCATTTACTAGAGAAGTGAAAATTAATTAAATCTTAGCAATAATAATAAACTTAAGTTAGAGCCTTGGATTTCATAATATATCATTAAAAAGTAATTTAATCTGAATCATATATTACAAAATAAACTAAATGTAAAGTCATAGCTTATATATAATTTTTAAACATTGATATGATTTCATAATACTAATCTTTTGAAAAAATCATAACCTATTGACTTAATAAAATACGATAATTATAAAATCATATTTATCTCTCGAATAAACATAGCAAACCGCTACACTCTATCAATTTAGCCTTCATAAAATTAAGTACACACAATCCATTAACTTGAGCCATAAAAATAGTGACGTATTTTATGAAAAATGAACTATTTGTAATTTTAACTTGAATATAATTTTATATAATTAATTAATTATTGTAAATGCTAAATTTAAAATAAAATATTTCTATTATTATTTATACTTATTTAAAAATTCAGTTAAGATGCGGAAAGATTTTGCTTATCTTTCTCATTAGTTGAGTTTTTATAAATTAATAGACAATTTAACTTGCCGCTTGCCGTTGATTGGTAGGGATTAAAAAGGGTTGCGAAGTCTTCAATATGAGCTGTCCATTGGTGAATTCTCAATTTTGTTAATATAAAGTTTGGACAAATTGTTAGCTTAAATGTGAAATAATAACAAATTGTTAGATAACAGCGTGGGCTTTGACTGGCAGAAGTGAACTGAAATGTTGTCTTTTTTGTTTCACACCCACCCTCTCTTTCTATTAAATTATGCTGGTGTTCTAAAAAACACGTTGTTATCGTCTGCACCAATGTTATGAATACTGCACAGCACTTGCATGCAGATTGAACTCCTGAACTAAACTGCACTGTATCGGTCGGTATCGGGATATTTTTAAATTTATAAAATAGTCTCTAAACTTTTTAAAAATTGCAAAATAGTTCATATTGATATATTATACAATGGTATCAGATACTTTACTAGTTTATCGCTTACATCAACCATACTTTCAAAATCTTAATAATAAATAATAATGACAATTAATTTGAAATTACAATAATTTTAAATATTTTACATATAAATAATAACCACAATTAATATAAAAAAGACAATCATAATCATACAATTATAAAACTAAGAATAATACAAAGCATTTAAAATATTATAATCATACAATTTCATCATTATAATAAATAATATTACATATTTACATCAAAAGATTCAAAACATCCGATAAAAGAACAATAAATATTACAAAAGAGTTGATGACGAATAAGCAATCAAGTAGAAGTTGAACTCAAACAAAAATATTACATTTACATTACATACATATAATTTAACATAAACATCAATGATCAAATACAAGTAAAATTAAAAGAGAGAAAAATAAAACACAAGTTCAATCACAACGGGCGGATCCCAAATAATCAAGACTAACCCCAATCGATCATTTGGTACAAAATCCTCATCATTGAGAGGAGCTTCATCATCATCATCATTCAAATTTAATGCACCAAATGACATGTCAATACTTTCCCATCCAAGATTATCTTTCACATTCAAATCATTCACATCAACCAAATTGGGTTCTTCAGAAACTCAATCCGCCAAAATATCAATATTATCAATCACAATTGGATCATTTGAACAACTTGTGCTACTAAGAGTCCTAGTAAACAATTACATTTAATTATTAGAAAATTATAAGAAATTATATCAAAATTAATAATGAAAATAACATACCTTTCCCGAAGCTTTAAATTGTAACGAACATAAACTAAGTCATTCAACCTCTTATGCTCCAATCTATTCCTTTTCTTGGAATGGATAAATTCAAACATGCTCCAGTTTCGTTCACACCCAATTGCACTCACACATTGACTTAAAATTCGAATCGCAAACTTTCTGAATTCTGGAGCACTACATCCAAAAAGATCTCACCAAGCAACTGCAAGTTATAAGAAAACAAAAGTAGTGTTATAAACAAAATAAAGTGATAAATAAATTTCAACAAATAAGAAATAGGAAATAAGTAATACCTGGAGAAAGAAGTCCTGTTTGTTGAATAGCGACCGACATTTCAAAATCTCCATAAGAGTACTTATAAGTCTCCATTTGTGTGGTTAAAGCAATTTGCATTGAGTCATGAGGAACAATTGTTGTAATTGTCATAAGCATTCCTCTACTAACTTCAACTTGCTTTTCAACATCCAATCTAAAATACACACTAGGATTCAAAAATGCCCCAGCTACAAACAATGGAGAAGAAAGTTGTTTTTTTCCTTCTCTCATTAATGATTGAGATATATGGTTGGTATAAAGAAGGCCTATATTTCAAATTAGCCTTGATTGCTTCTGTTGCTCTCTCCATAGTATCAAAAATATAACCCATTGTTGACTTTTCTTCACTATCAGCCAACCGAAGCACCCTCACCAAAGGCTCACAAACTCGAATAACGAATTGACATTGCGACCAAAATTCTCTATCTTCCAGTATGATACTACAAACCTCCATTCCAGCATTAGACCTAGCATGCTGAGATGTAACCCACTTATCACTTGTAAACATTCGCCTTAACTCCTTTTTCAACGAAAGAAAAGACTAAAGTGATAAGAAATTTGTTGCAAATCTTGTCACAGCAGGGCGACACAAATTCCTACCATTGGTAAATTCCCTTCTCATCAAATTTAAAACCCATGCACGATTATAAATAAATTTTGTCACCTTTTTTGCCTTCTGCATGGTCTCATCAAAAACAGGAAAATACTTAGGATTTCCTATATCCTCTAGTATTAAGTCAATGTAATGTGCAACACAAGGAGTCCAAAAAAATGAATTATAGGTTCTCTGCAACCTCATCCCTACCGCTTTATAAGTGGAATCATTTTCAGTAATAAACTGAACAATGTTTTCCACCCCTACTTCATTCACAACTTGATCAAATATCCCAAACAAATTATCAGCAGTTCTAACCAGGCCAGATGCATCAATCGATTTTAAAACATAGAGCCATTAAAACAATAAACCAAAAAAATTATGATAGGCTCTTGTCTCCTATTCGTCCAACCATCACACATAATTGAGCATCCATTAATACCCCAATTCATTCTTCTTTCAGCCAAATAAGTTCTCATTTCAGACACAGCACAACTCAAAAGTTTACCTCTTAAGTCACCAACCAATGGCCCTTTGTATCCTGGACCATAAAAGGCTATGACATCTATTATAGGTTGATAATAATATGATTGAGAAGCATTAAATGATGAACCTGTATCATACCACCATCTAGCTACTGCCATATCCACATTGTGAGCCGCATCTCTTGTCTGCATTGCACTACGAATTGAAAGTTGGGTTCCAGGAGTTGTTCGTGGTGCAAAGAAACCATATGGCTGCCTTCTTCTCTTCCTCACTTCAGATTCTGGAAGATCCTGAGATTGAGATGGAACACTACCAGTACCACTACCACTACCACTACCACTTTCACCTTCAAAATCTCCATAATCACCACGAAAACCGGGAAATGAACTTCCACTACCAATTTCAAGATTCAATCTTCCCCTTCTATCTTTCTCAATTTGATGTTCATCAAGCAATGTTTTTATCTGCCACTTCATATCATGAGTGACTTTCTTACACGCTTCTACATCTCCTTTAACCCCAGCTAAATACCTTTTCAATCTGGTGATTCCTCCACCTTTCAAATGCTTGTTACAAAACAAGCAAATTGTATGATTCTTTTGACCGGGAACCGCACCAGCGTGAGCCCAAGCTGGATCATTGTATCTTCTTGAACTAGATTGATCATGAGTATTTGAACTTCCTTTCATTTATCTGTACACAAAAATAAATAACATATAATTTCAGTACATAATGACAATATGCACAAAGCTAACAATTCAAAACATTCAATTTAATCCAATCCAATCCAATCCAATTCAATTCAATTCAATCCAATCCAATCTAATCCAATCCAATTCAATTTAATCAAATTCAATCCAATTCAATTCAATCCAATCCAATTCAATCAAATTCAATTCAATTCAATTCAATTCAATTCAACCAATTCCAATTCCAATTCCAATTCAATTACATTCCATTCAATTCAATTCCAATCCAATGCAATTCAATTCAATTCAATCCAATCAAATCCAATCCAATCAAATTCAATCAAATTCAATTCAATCCAATCCAATCCAATCCAATCCAATCCAATCCAATCCAACCCAATCCAATCCAATCAAATTCAATTCAATTCAATTCAATCCAATCTAATTCAATCCAATCCAATCCAATCCAATCCAATCCAATCCAATTCAATTCAACTCAATTCAATTCAATTTCATTACATTCAATTCAAATTCAATTTAATTCAATCCAATCCAATCCAATTCAATCAAATTCAATTCAATTCAATTCAATCTAATCCAATTCAATTCAATCAAATTCAATTCAATTCAATTCAATCTAATCCAATTCAATTCAATCCAATCCAATCCAATCTAATCCAATTCAATCAAATTCAATTCAATTCAATCCAATCCAATCCAATCCAATTAAATCAAATTCAATTCAATCCAATCCAATTCAATTCAACTTAATTCAATTCAATTCCAATTCCAATTCCAATTCCAATTCAATTCCAATTCAATTCCATTCCATTCAATTCAATTCAATCCAATCCAATCCCATCCAATCCAATCCAATCCAATTCAATTCAATTCAATCCAATCCAATCCAATCCAATCCAATCCAATTCAATCAAATTCAATTCAATTCAATACAATCCAATCCAATCCAATCCAATCCAATTCAATTCAATTCAATCTAATCCAATCCAATTCAATTCAATCCAATCCAATGCAATCCAATCCAATCCAATCCATTCCAATTCAATTCCAATTCCAATTCCAATTCAATTCCAATTCAATTCCATTCCATTCCATTCAATTCCAATCCTATTCAATTCAATTCAATCCAATCCAATCCAATTCAATTCAATCAAATTCAATTCAATTCAATCCAATCCAATCCAATCCAATCCAATCCAATTCAATTCAATCTAATCCAATTCAATTCAATTCAATTTAATTCAATTCAATCCAATCCAATCCAATTCAATTCAATTCCATTCCATTCAATTCAATTCCATTCCATTCAATTCAATTCCAACAATTCTCAATCTTAACAATTTCAAAACATTCATAATTTCATTTCCAAACAATCCATTCCCAACAATTTTCAACCCTAACAATTACAAAACATTCATAATTTCATTTCCATTCAATCAATTTTCAATCCAAATTCCAATTCCAATTCCATTCAATTTCATTCTAATTCAATTCAATTCCAATTTAATTTACATTCCAATTCAATTCAATTTCATTCCAATTCAATTCAAATCCATTCTAATTCAATTCAATTCCAATTCTCAAATACCCAAATTTATACTTAACTAATTATTTATCAAAATTCAATACCCAAATATAAAAATGAATTACCATATAACAAATATTAACAATATGTCAATTAATGATTTAAGTTTTTTCAATTTTACTGATTTTAATTATTAATTGTACAATTTTACATTTAATTATTTATTTCTCATTTGATTATCAATTTTACAATTAAAATTAGGTTTAAATGTTAATTTGATTTGTTGGACCAATGGTGGTTGAAAAATTAAATCTGTTATGTTTTGATAATAATAAAATATCTAGAATTAGTTAAGAAATTATTTCAGGTATTTTGGGATTATTATTCAATGAAAGAATTGTGCAAATCAAGATGGGCAAGTGATAAATCATTGAAGAATCAAGTTGGGAGTTTCCTTATAAGTGAAAAAGACATTAATAATGGGGATTATTGAAGATTTGGTTGAATGTTACCATTGAAACCAACATAAGTCGACTTGCACAGCATAAGTCGACTTATACATCAAGATCCGAAAAGCATAAGTCGACTAGAACAGCATAAGTCGACTAATATATGAAGATATGTCAATACAAGTCGACTAATCATACATAAGTCGACTTATCGAGGACCACAAGTTGACTTACATAGCACAAGTCGACTTATAGAAGAGCAGAGATGCAATTTTACGTAAAATGTTGTCACAAGTCGACTTATACATAACGACAAGTCGACTTATAGGTACAACAAATTAATTCCAACAGTCCAATTAGCTACAAATAGAAAGGAGGATGTTAAGGAACGGTCATAACAATCATACAACGACTAGAAAGGCTTCCAACATCTATTTTTCTTCAAGTATAAAGAGTGGAAGATTTATGAAGAGACTACCATTGTTCTACAAGTGAAAATACTCTCCTATTGCTTCAAAATTGCTCATTATTGTTCTTATTTTGTTACACAATTGTATTGAGCATTCGTTCCTCAATTTTCATCTTATTTCTCTTACAATTTGAGTGACTAGTAAAAGGCCACGTGTGAGGTAGGATTTGTGCCGAAAAACAAATCGGTTGTAAAGGTTGCTTGAGCCGGAAATCAAGCGGTATTGTAAGAAGTTCACACTCAACTAAAAAGTGTGCAATAAAGTGATTTGCAAAATCCTAAGTGGGAGCTTAGGTAGAAGACGTAGGTCTTAGCATCGAACCTCTATAAAAACAGTGTTTGCTCTTCTTCCCTACTCTCTACATTTAATTTTGATTAAATTATTTTTGTGTGAATTAACTTCTGATTTTGTTGTAGAAAATTACAAAAAGCTCAAAGATCTATTCAACCCCCCTTCTAGATCGTTTACAATTGGTATCAGAGCGGAAGTATCCAGGGATGGCACACAATAACCTAGCGGAAGAAGGTAACACAAACAATCGCCCTCCTTTATTTAATGGTACTAACTATTCCTCTTGGAAAAATCCTATGAAGTATCACATTATAAGCGAGGGAGTGGAATACTAAAAGATTATCATTTTTGGTCCACAAGCTCCTTTGAAAGAAAATGGTGAGTTAAAAACGGAGCTGGAATACGACGACAATGATTGGAGGCAAGCCTACATCAACGCGAAAGCGATGAAGCTAATTTATTGTGCTCTCACGGTTGAGGAAAGAAATCGAGTCAATTCTTGCACCAGCGCTAAAGAAATGTGGGAAAGACTTCGCATCACCCATGAAGGAACCAACCAAGTCCAGGAAACAAAGATCAACATGCTTCTCCATGACTATGAAATGTTTGTCATGAAGGAAGGTGAGTCTATTTCCACTATGCTTGATCGTTTTGCAGAAATCATTAATGGATTAGGCAACCTTGGAAACCATATGACGGATAGCGAGAAGGTGAAGAAAATTCTTCGCTCACTACCGAAGGAATGGGACTCACAAGTCACCGCCATTATGGAATCCAAGGATCTAAATCATTTGGAATTCAACGCCTTGGTGGGATCACTTATCAACTATGAGATCATTCTCAAATCCAGAGAAGGTAGAGGTAAGTCACAAAAGTCAATTGCTTTAAAGGCTAATGTTACTTCTCTTGATGAAAGTGATGAAGAAATAGATGAAGAAGAGGATGATGAAGAAATGGCAATGTACGCCAAAAATTTGAGAAAATTCAAGGGACTTCTCAAAAATCAGAGGAAAGAATTAAATGGTGGAAGACATGGACAAAGAAAGAGGTTTGTCGTGGAAAGAAAATCAAAGGGGTATGATGAAAAGAAAAGCAATGAAGAATGTTGGAAATGTGGAAAGAGAGGACATCATGCAAGAGAATGCAAGAGCACATCTTCCACATCAAATTTTTAGAAAAGTGACAAATACGACAAAGAGAAAAAGAAAACTAGCCTAGTAGCTACTTGGAGTGATGATGAGGAAGCATACCAAAGAAATGATGAAAACAACTTGGCGCTTATGGCAAATAGCTCATCAAGTGATGATGAAAATGAGGTAACTTTCAATAACCAAGATCTAAGAGATTCTTTTGATGCTTTACAAGCTGATTTTGAAGAAGCTATCGAGATTAACAAAAAATTGAGAAAGAAAATAAGAGAATTGGTTGCTGAAAATTGTGCCTTACATGAGACTATTGATGATTTAGATAATCCTAAGGAAGATCATTCTGCATGCCTTGTTGAAAAGGAAAATCTTATTTGTGAGCTTGATAGACTTAGAAAAGAATTTTCGTATGTAGTTGGAAAATTTGCAAATGGAAACGAAAAGTTTGAAAAATTATTATCGTTGCAAAGATATTCAATTTCTAGACATGGACTAGGATATGATCCTTTTGATAGAGATTGTTCTTTAATCTCCAAATTTACTAAGGATGGAAAAATCGCTCAATGTGCTAGATGCTTGAAAGATGGTCATATAGAACTTGTATGCAAAAGTACTAGGAGATGCATTAAAGTTAAGAAATTTTGGGTGTTAAAAGGCACAACACCACCTAATGTGGTTTATATGGCTAACCAAAATGGACCTAAAATGGCTTGGGTACCTATAAGAAGAAAGAACGTTGATATTGTAGGTACAAGCACGGGATGAAAAACCATCAAGCACTTGATACATAGATAGTGGATGTTCAAGGCACATGAGTGGAGACAAGAATCTGTTTGCAGAAATCAAACCAAAGAATCAAGGTTATGTCACTTTTGGAGACAACAACAAAGGTAAAGTCATTGGGATTGGTAAAGTGGGTAAGGAACCTTTACCTACCATTGACAATGTTCTGCTTGTGGATGGGTTGACACATAACTTGTTAAGTGTTTCTCAACTATGTGATATGAATTTTAATGTTGTGTTTGAATCATCACATTGCATGGTTAAGAAGGATGGTCATGTTGCTTTCATTGGTTTGAGACATGGTAATACATACATTTTTGAATTACATGATGATAGTTCTTTTAATGAAAAGTGTTTGGTGACATTAGAAGAAAATGCATTTTTATGACATAGAAAATTAGGACATGCTCCTTTGCCTTTAATTTCTGAACTTTCAAAAAATGACATTGTGAGAGGATTGCCTAAAATAAAATTTGTTAAAGATCACTTGTGTGAATCTTGTTTAAAAGGCAAACATGTTAGAGAATCTTTCAAACCAAAGAAAGAAATTTGCACATCTAGAATTCTCGAACTTGTTCATATGGATTTGATTGGACCATCTAGACATGCTAGTTTTAGTGGTAAATTATATGTCCTTGTGATTGTGGATGATTTTTCTAGATTTACTTGGGTGAGATTTTTTGCGAATAAAAGTGATGCTTTTAACGAATTTACCAAGTGGTGTAGGTTGTAGATTTGTTCAAAATGAGAAAAATTTGTCAATTGTTACAATTAGAACCGATCATGGAGGTGAATTTGAATGTGAACCATTCGAAAGTCTTTGCGATAAATACGGAATGGAACACAATTTCTCAACACCAAGGACTCCGCAACAAAATGGTGTAGTAGAAAGGAAGAATCATTCTCTTGAAGAAATGAGCAGAATTATGTTAAATGAGTACAATCTTCCTAAAATATTTTGGGCGGAAGCAATCAATACAGCGTGCTATGTCATCAATAGGGTGCATTTACGAAGAGACAAAAAATAAGACACCATACGAGATTTGGAAAGGTAAGAAACCCAATATTTCTTATTTTCATCCTTTTGGTTGTAAAGTCTTTATTCATAATAATGGAAAGAACAATTTAGGGAAATTTGATTCAAAATCTGATGTTGATGTGTTTATTGGCTATTCTCAAACTAGTAAGGCTTTTAGAGTTTATAATAATAGGACTAAATGTGTTGAAGAAAGTATTCATGTTAAATTTGATGATATGATTTCACCCCCGAGAAAGGTTTGTTTTGATGATGATGCAGGAAGTTCAGGTAATAAAGTTGAAGAAATTGAATCCAAGATTGAGGAATTGAAGTTAGATGAAGAAAATCATGTACCCAATATTAAAACGTGGGCAAAAACAAAGAACCATCCTATGGAGCAAGTAATTGGTGATTTAAATGATGGTTTGAGATCTAGGAGAAATATCTATGAGAATATGAGCAATTCAGCCTTCATCTCATTAGTAGAACCCAAGAATATAGAAGAAGCTCTTGAAGATGAAAACTGGCTATTAGCTATGCAAGAAGAGCTTAATCTGTTGGGACCCGATTCAAAAATCGGATCCCAATCGGAAAACGAAGGAAACCGAAGGAAACAAAGCGGATTCAAATCGAATAAATCGAATCACAACATGCGGAAGCAAACGTGAAACAAATACGAAGGTATTGAATCAAAATGAATCGAATACAAATCGAATCGAAACCAGACAACCAAACAAACGATCCAATCGAATTGAAACACAATTTTTGACATCCGCACAAATATCTTAGAAAAGCATCAAAATGGTCGCGTTGGAAACCTTAGACTTAAACTGTCCAAAATCCGGTATAAATTTTTCTTTTTCTTTTCTCTCTTTTCTCATTCCTCAATCCAAATAACATTCACATACAATCGCACTATCCAATGTCCAATACCCGTTCATTCACATTTCTCCATATACAAATCATGCTTATATCTCAGTTGAACATACACAAGTTATATAACATATCCATGTGCAATACCATAACTCAATAGCCTCATCCAAACCTCATAAATAAAATTACGATTTATACACCATTTCATAAATCAAAGCTTTATACAAATCATAGTGGCATTTTCAAGCCTTATACATTACCCATAACCCTAAACCAAAGTACACAATACACAACGATTCTAGACTTCTCAGCAACCATCTAACTTGACAATAATACAATATAAACACATGCAAATAGAAATCTTCATTTTCTTTCACCCGATCTTCTTCTCATCACTTGTGGATGGGAATGAAGGGGGGTAAGCTTTACAGCCCGTGGGTAACATTTTATAACAAATATATAAGCAAAATCCTTGAAATTATTTTTCTTTTTTGGTCTTAGAAAACATTTCTTTGAAATCCGTAAAGCACGTTTTTAAAAGTTCTTTTCTTGCTGTAGTCAAACTCGCAGTTTGTAAAACGTATGATTCTTAGGCTTTCAGCCATAAATCCATAGATTACAAAACATGAATACATCAACTTGACAATTTATAGATGCAATGGCATATCACATATGCAATGCACACAAATGGCTCGAGAGTTCCATAAACACGACGGAAACCGAAGTTTACCGTAAACACGACGAGTCCATTTTTGGATCTCGTGGGCCACAAACGGGCAGTCGGGAGAAGATTAGGGGGCTCAACATGCACGTGACTTAACGAAATAGGTTCTCTCTTGCCCACACAAAAGCACATATCATGCTCAAATCAATTAATCGAATACTTTTTTACGAATATACACAATGCCATGAAATCCTTCGAGGCATAACACAATGTATGTTGCAATTCATCCAAAGTCCATGTATTGAATCAAAAATGATTTTTCAAATCATTCATACAATTATGCAACATTTATGATGCAATTGAAATCAGAAAATCTCTTTATTTAAAGAAAGTAGTAGTGACTTATAAATTCAAATTATAAACACATTACCCACCTCGAAACGATGCTAGAAACTTGTTTATCGCTCCAATTTGTCCATTGATTCCTTCTTTCTTCCAATTTAACTTTACCTAAAGCAATTCCACCCAAATTTAATATCATAATTAACTTAATCCTCAAATTGAACTTAGAAACACTAACCCCTCATATATTCAAGCTTTCTAAATCACAAATTTTCAAAATCTCCAAATTCCAAATTTGGGCATAAAATCTAATTAATTTCCATCCGAAATTAAACCTATCATACTAAGCAATCACTAAAATTGACTCCATAATACACAAACTCATATCATTTTCCATGATTCTAAACCAAAAACTCTCTAAAATTCACAAATCAAAATTTCGGGTCTTACCTCATCTTTCACCATTTTCGGATATATCTTGGTTTGGAAGGAAGCTTTCATCATCTTCCATCCTTTTTCTCTTGAATCGACTCAAAACTCCCTTGAAATCTCCCAAAAATCGAAAACCCTATGCTTTCTCTCTCTTTTCTCCATCACCGAAGCTTCTCTCATTCTCCTCTCTCTCTTCTTTCTTTTCTTCTTTTCTCTTAAGTGTCGTGGGTTGCCTCTTAAAATGACAGCCCACTTGCTTTTATAGTGTCATGTCATTAAATGACTTAAAATTGACCCATTTGCCCCTCCATTTAAGCCTATAAACTTAATCCTTTGAGTAACCTTCCAAAATTGTCCCTTCATTGGTCTTTATAACTGACATCTTGTCTGATTATTTCTACAAGGTAAATGAAGTACTTTAACAAGATTTTCTTTTAGGGAAATTTCCCTCTATGTCTTACGAATCCATCGCTTCAAGAATCGGATCGATCGGAGCTCTATAACTCAAAATATCTCCAAAATACTGAAGTCCGTTCTTCAGACCTGCGGCTGAACACTACACCTAACTTCCGACACATATTTGGAAGTCTTAGAGGCTAAATTATAGCTCTACTCCTTCATAAAATTTGTAACCCCATCTCTCTATTTTCATTACCAATAAGAACCAACTCAATCGGAGCTCTATCGATCGAGATATCTCCAAAATACTGAACACTGTTCAGCCATTACAGAACTGAGACTGAACATTACATCTAATTTTCGATCCGTATTTGAAAGTCTTAGAGGCTCAATTGTCGATCGGCTCCTTGATAACATTTGTATCCACATCTCTCTAGTTTAATTATCAAAAAGAATAAGCTCAATCTAAGCTCTAGCGATCGATATATCTCCAAAATACTAAACACTATTCAGTCCTTACAACACCAAGACTGAACACTACACTAAATTTCCTACCCACATTTGGAAGTCTTAGAGGCTAAATCATAGCTCGGATCCTTCATAACATTTGTAGCCTCATGTCTCTAGTTTAATTATCAAAAAGAATCAGATCGATCGGAGCTCTACCAATCGAGATATATCCAAAATTCTGAACACTGTTCAGTCCTTACAACACCAAGACTGAACACTACACTAAACTTCCGACCCGTATTGGGAAGTCTTAGAGGCTAAATCATTGCTTGGCTCCTTCATAACATTTTTAGATTTGTATCTCTAGTTTAATTTCCAAAAAGAATCAGATCGATCGGATGTTGGACGAAGAAGTTATGCTCAAAAGAGTGAAGGGAGGTTAGAGCTCGGCCAGAAAAATCAAAGCTCGGCCAGAACGAAGATCGGTTAGCCAACAGAGGTCGGCTCGGCCAACAGAGGTCGGTCGGCCATCAAAGGTCGGTCGGCCAACAGAGGTCGGCTCGGCCAACAGAGGTCGGTCGGCACCCAATCCAACCTTCAAACTTCAAACCCTCATAACTTTTGATCGGGAACCCCAAATTTGACAAACTCGGTGTCTATAGAAAGGTAAAAGAACCCTCTACAACTTTCATTAAGGCCTTAAAAATCATATCGACCTCTAAATTGGTCAAAAACTCCATACAAACGGACTGGTCGATCAGCTTAACACTAAACAGCATCAGAACTTCTAACAATCATAACTTTCTAGTCCCTTATCCAATATTTTCGTGCTTTATATCAATGGAAATATAAGAACAATCTCTACAACTCTCAAGAAGGCTACTTGATCCCATTCCATACACATCAGTACAGAAATCGCCTCAAAACACAACATATACAATCCTACACTTAAAGCATTTTCCAAAACCAAAGCAAAATACACTTAACTTCCAAAGATCATAACTTTTTATTCCGATATCGAAAACTATCAAACTTTATGGCTACAAAAAGCTCTCAACATACTCTACCAACTTCATGAAGATCATTTTCTCAAAATCTGTGTAAATCAAAAGTCAACTCTTTACTCCAAAAAGTCAAACTTTCTAATTTCTTCAAAATTTTACACTTTCACTTTCTATTTCTTGATTTCAACTTCCATTTCAATCAACTAATTCATTTTAACTTTCATAACTCATACAACTCTACTCAAATTTCAAAGTCATTAAAATCAATCACTTCATTTCTCATCAATCTCCTTTAAGTACAATAACATCTATAACACAATACCTATACAAACACACTCATTTAATTCCATTTAATATTTCTAATTTCTACCGAAAGTTCGGGGTCCAACATAATCAATTCAAGCGGAATGATGTATGGGATTTGGTAGCTCCACCAAAGGACAAGACCATTATTGGAGTCAAGTGGGTAAATCGGATAAAATATGATGAGAATGGTGAAGCGATTAAAAATAAATCAAGGTTAGTGGCTCAAGGATTTTATCAAGAAGAAGGCCTTGATTACAATGAGACATATGCTCCTGTGGCTCGGTTGGAGGCAATTAGACTATTATGTGCTTTTGCGTCTCATAAAAGGATTAAATTAAATCAAATGGATGTCAAGAGCGCATTTCTCAATGGATACATTCAAGAGGAAGTTTATGTCAAACAACCACCGAGATTTGAAGATCATGAGCATCCGAATTATGTCTACAAACTCAAGAAGGCACTCTATGGATTAAAGCAAGCACCTAAAGCATGGTATGAAAGGTTAAGTACTTTTCTAACTCAACATGGGTATGTTCGTGGTAAGATTGATAATACTTTATTCATTAAACATGTTGATAAGGATATGCTTATTTGTCAAATTTATGTTGATGATATTGTGTTTGGTGCTACTAATGAATTTTTGTGCAAAGAATTTAGTGATTTAATGCAAGGCGAATTTCAAATGAGCATGATGGGGGAACTCAAGTTCTTTCTTGGATTGCAAATCAAGCAACACAAAAATGGCATTTTCATCCACCAATCTAAGTATACCAAGGAACTTCTTAAGAAGTTTAAAATGGAAGGATGCAAAGTGGCAGCAACACCAATGGCAACAAATGTGGTCTTGGAGAAACATGAACATGAAGAAGATGTTGATCAAAAACTCTATAGAGGTATGATCGGCTCTCTCTTGTATTTAACTGCTTCTAGACCTGATATTATGTTTGCCACGTGTCTTTGTGCTAGATTTCAATCTTGCCCTATGATTTCTCATTTGAGTTCTTGCAAAAGAATATTTAGATATTTGAGTAGAACTGTTAATCATGGTTTATGGTATTCTAGTTGTGAATCATTTGATTTGTATGCTTATAGTGATGCTGATCATGGTGGTTGTAGGATAGATAGAAAAAGCACTAGTGGCTTGTGTCATTTCTTAGGATCATCTTTGATATCTTAGGCTAGTAAAAAGCAAGTTAGTGTAGCCATTTCCACTGCTGAATCTGAATATGTAGCAGCTAGGAGTGCATGTGCCCAAGTTCTTTGGATTAAACATCAATTGCTTGATTATGGTATTGTGGTTAAAAATATTCCTATTTATTGTGATAATACCAGTGCAATTTGTTTGAGTAAAAATCCAATTCTGCATAGTAGAACAAAGCATATAGAAATTACACATCATTTCATCCGTGATCATTGTTTAAAAGGTGACATTTGCTTGAAGCATGTATCATCTAGTGACCAATTAGCTGACATTTTTACTAAACCTCTTAAGGAAGATGTGTTTGTGAATATTAAATTGAGACTAGGCATGTGTGATTTAAATTCCTTTGGTTGAATTTGTTTTTGACCACATTCAAATATCAAATGGTCAAATTATGAGGCAAATGTGCAATTACATCTGAAGATTCCATCATCATGACTTACACTTAGGCTGAAATGTGATTGATTAGGAGTTCTGATATATTCTAGTCGACTAATGGGTGTCTAAGTCGACTAATTGGTGACTTGTCTAGTAACAAGTTGACTTATATGGATCAATAAGTCGACCTATGCTATACGCAGCTCTTTGGACTTGGGTTATATGAGGATAAGTCGACTTATAAGGTTAGACAAGTCGACTTATGAAGGTCGATAAGTCGACTTATGGAGGTAAACAAGTCGACTTATGTTTACTCGGACTCTTTATAACATCTTCTCCCTTTCATTCTCCGAAACCCTACTCTCTCTAAAATCTCTGAAATTTCTTCTCCAAGTCGACTTATCTCTTGAAATCTCTTCAGATCTTCTCTACCCATAAACTTTCGACCTCCATTATCACATTACCCACTCATTATCTCTTCAAATCACCCTCCTTTTTTTTTAAACCCCTCTCTCATATTTCTCAAACCCTAACCTGCGATTTTTCCCCTTCTCTCTAAAAATCCATGGCTCCTCGAAAATCTTCAAGGAAAGGGAAAGAAACCGCTCCTCCACAAGGTCCCCGTTTTCACTATGGGCCACGTACTCGTGGGTCTTCTTCAAGGGTAGATGCTGCTAGGGAAGATGATGTGATTGAGCCTATGTTTGTTTCCAAGGATGCTCAAACTCTGTATTACAAGGTACTCCAAAATGAGGTATTGATTCCTTCAATGAGATTTGACTGGGGTGAGCTAGACCATAGTGAGTTTACTGATGTGTTTGCTGAAATTACAAATTTTAGACTGCGAGATTTTTTAGGATTTCAGAATGATATTTATAAAGATGTAGTAAGGGAGTTCTATGCGAATCTCATTGTGACTGGTAGTAATGTTGAGGATGGAGCTAATCTGACATCCAAAATTAACGGGAAAGAAATTTATCTGTGTGAATCAAATTTGTGTACTCTGTTTCATTTGCCTAGAGGAGGAGTAAGACCTAGAGCATCTTTTACTGACTTTGATATTTTGCGGAATGAGGCTGGTGATACTGATGAGGAAGCCGGCGAGAATTTCGGCTATACTGAAGAAAAAGGGGCTGATCTGCTCAGTCGATTATGTTCAGATCATTCCCCTCCCTTTGAGGCTATGGATCTGCCTTTAAATTATCGGTTATTACATTATGCAATCAACAGGGTTGTTTACCCGAAGAAGGCTAGTAATAATCAGATTACTTCCTTAGATAAGGAGATTCTTTGGCACATGGAAGAAGGGAGGAAAATAAATTATCCGAGCTTGATTATTCAAATGATGAGGAAGAAGGCTAGTTTATTACGAGGACAGCTGAAAGGGAAACCAGTCCGGCATAAAGGAATGCCTTATGCTGCTTTGATAACCTCTCTCTCTCAGTTCCAACGATGTGATCTGAATTCCTATGCTCATCTTCCTTATCCTCAGAGTTGGAGATTCACGCCTTATAACTTGAGAAGCATGAAGCTGGTAAAAACAGTTGAAAAAGGTTGGGTATACTCTTATCATGTCGAGAAGCTTGGTCTGACTTTAGAAGGTGAGCAGGTACCTCTGAGGCAACGATCTAAGAGGGCAGCGGATCGCCCAAGTAGCTCTCGGCCTAGCAATGTGTGTAGAAGTGAGGTATCTCACGAGGAGATAAATGAAATCAGCGATCAATTGGATGACCTCAATGATCGTGTTGATAACATTCAGAGTGTGCTTCTTGGGTTTGCAAAGAAAATGGATGCACAACATCGCATGCTTAAGAAGATTTTTAAGAAATTAGGTTGTAGGCATGATGATTCTTCGTCATGATGTGTATTGACTTTTGCCTTGACCGACATTTAATCTTTTGTTTCTATTTTGTGTCTTTGGTGCTTTTTGCGTTAATTGTTGGATTGATATACTTCGTAATGATACATTTTTGCGTTAATTGTTGGATTGATATATTTTTCCTATTGATTTTTGATTATGACAAAAAGGGAGAGTAAAATTGGAAATTGTTTTTTAATTGATATTTGGTCACAGTCATTTAATTGAAGGGGAGTGAAAATTGTTTGAATTGCGACTATCTTGATTTCTATTAAATTCATTGGTTTATTAATTAAGGGGGAGACAAACTAACCATCAAGACAAGGGATTAAAAACCTTGATCAAGTTTTATGTTTTTCAAATTTCTTTTCAATTTCTAAATATTTTGTCATTATCAAAAAGGGGGAGATTGTTGGATCAATGGTGGTAGACAAAATTAAATTCCTTTATGTTTTGATAATAATAAAATATCTAGAATTAGTTAAGAAATTATTTCAGGTATTTTGGGATTATTATTTAATGAAAGAATTGTGCAAATCAAGATGGGCAAGTGATAAATCATTGAAGAATCAAGTTGGGAGTTTCCTTATAAGTGAAAAAGACATTAATAATGAGGATTATTGAAGATTTGGTTGAATGTTACCTTGAAGCCAACATAAGTCGACTTGCACAGTATAAGTCAACTTATACATCAAGATCCGAACAACATAAGTCGACTAGAACAGCATAAGTCGACTAACATATAAAGATATGTCAACACAAGTCGACTAATTATACATAAGTCGACTTATCGAGGACCACAAGTCGACTTACATAGCACAAGTTGACTTATAGAAGAGCGGAGATGCAATTTTACGTAAAATGTTGTCACAAGTCGACTTATACATGACGACAAGTCGACTTATGGGTACAACAAATTAATTCCAACGGTCCAATTAGCTACAAATGGAAAGGAGGATGTTAAGGAACGGTCATAACAATCATACAACGGCTAGAAAGGCTTCCAACAACTATTTTTCTTCAAGTATAAAGAGTGGAAGATTTATGAAGAGACTACCATTGTTCTACAAGTGAAAATACTCTCCTATTGCTCCAAAATTGCTCATTATTGTTCTTATTTTGTTACACAATTGTATTGAGCATTTGTTCCTCAATTTTCATCTTATTTCTCTTACAATTTGAGTGACTAGTGAAAGGTCACGTGTGAGGTAGGATTTGTGCCGGAAAATAAATCGGTTGTAAAGGTTGCTTGAGCCGGAAATCAATCGGTATTGTAAGAAGTTCACACTCAACTAAAAAGTGTGCAATAAAGTGGTTTGCAAAATTCTAAATGGGAGCTTAGGTAGAGGACGTAGGTCTTAGCACCGAACCTCTATAAAAACAGTGTTTGCTCTTCTTCCCTACTCTCTACATTTAATTTTGATTAAATTATTTTTGTGTGAATTAACTTCTGATTTTGTTGTAGAAAATTACAAAAAGCTCAAAGATCTATTCAACCCCCCCTTCTAGATCGTTTACATGATTTTGATTATCAAAGTATCAAACTCAATCTCAAATTCAATTGCACAAATTAAAATTAAATCTCATTCATCCACAATTCAACAATTCAATCACAATTACCGTTCTAAATTTATTTTCCAATGGGACATTCGGATCAATTCAAAGCCAAAATCCAAAATCAACTTCCATAATCCAAAATGCCAAAAACCAAAATGCAAAATGCCAAGTTCACTTCAAGAATGCCATTCAACATTTCAACCGAAATCACCTTCACCAACATTTTACACAACTTCACTTCAACGGTTCAACACTTCAACCCAAACCCATCATCAATTCATCATCGATATCCAACGCAAAAACATAAGCAATTTCCATCAACCACAAAGCCATCGTCATCCAATTTTTAACCACAAATCTACCATCATCCAACAACCAACACAATGACAGAAGCAATTAATGTCAAAAATCCATGAAAAATAAAACAATACATTCGGTCTTCACCGATCTGGGTCGATGTCGGGTCGGTTGGGGTTGATGTCGGAGGACGATGGACAAGGCCACGAAGGCTGCTTCTCACGGTGAAGGACCGACGACGCGAGGGAGAACCGACTGAAGATGGCGTGGAGGACCGACGAGGCGACGACGCGAGGGAGAAGAGCGAAGAGCCGAAGACTCGACAAAAGGACGGACGAGAAGACCACCGGAGTCCAGATCCAGACCAGGGAGGGCAGCAATGCGGCGGGAGAGAGACGAACGGCACGGATCGGGCGGACGAGGGCGGCGGAGACGGACGGAGCGTAGGTGAGAAGAGAGAAGAAGAGAGGAGTAGGTCGAGCCGTCGAGGGGGGGTGGGTAGATTTTTAGGTTAAAAGTTTTTTTTTTTGCAAATAGGTCCCTAGGAAAATCGAAAATTACCAGAATCACCGGTATTTTTCGATTTTAATGGTACCGGCCGTCTCAATCGAAAATGGCGATGCATCGGTCGAATTTAAACCCGATAACCGTGCATCATGATCGGTGCGGTTTACTGCATCGATCGATGCAGTGCAAAACTCGGGACACTGGTTACAACATAAAATTATGCATCATGTAATCTCTCATTAAAAAAATTGTATTTAAAAAATGGAAATAGGCATAATAATTTTAATGACTCGTTTAAGTAATACTATTTCAATGACATAATTATGTATAATGATTTTTAAAATTTTATATACGCTTTTGTAAATAAAAATTATGTTACACATACAAATGCATTAAAATTTATATAACTAACTACTGAACTTTTAAAATATTTTTAATTAATTTTTTCAAAAATGTATTTAATGTTAATAAGAGACTTGGAAGTTAATGATTTCAACCTTGATTAAATCAAGAATTTTTATGATATACCTACAACTTCAATTTAATTTATTTAGGGAGTCAATATCCATGTGACACGAATCTTGCCACTTCATAAAAAAATACATACAAACATCAAAGTGAAAACTAAAATGATTATAATAAATAAAAATTTTATAATCGAACAATTCATATTTAATATGTCAATCCTCTCAGTTGTGTGATAGCAAACTGGACACCTTACTTGATCGTTAGCCATGAAGCACAAATATGAAGAACTCTTGCAGGTCCATGTCTGATGTGGTCTCCTGTGGAGAATACCCGGGTTAAGTGATTTTCTTTGTTTTAACTGTTTCTTTCTCTCATTAAGAATTGATTATGTTATCTTGTGTTGATTAAATTGGGTATTGCAAAAAGATGATTTTAATGAGTTCATTGAATCGTTTATTTGCAAACCCATTGCTAGAATTTCAATGTAATCCGTAATTGTTATGTTAAAATTCATGTGTAGTTGACTAATGATTTGTAATCATTAGGGATAACATAACCCAGGTTAAATGACACATCGTGTGTGGTTATTGCCTTGATTAATCAGTTTTCCTAATTTGTAATGCTATTGCCTAATTAAATCTGGATATCATACTCTAGGTTATTCGGTAGTTAGGTTTAATTAACGATCGTATCTTGATTAAACAAAACCTAAGAGAAAACTCGGGTTAATTATTAACCCACGATTAATAGCTACTAGAGAGGTTTGAGAACAATAAATCAATGAAATATGATTAATTAGGGTGTAGGCTAATATTGAATCAAAGAACTCGATCCCTACTGAATTTCTCATTTTTATCATTTTTTGCATGTTTTTCTTTAATTTGTTTTCATTAGGTTAATTTTATTTTATTTTCTTATCTTAAAATCCAAACCCCCCTTTTTCCTAAACATTGATTAATTTCATTTCAACAACTTTATACACTCTCTTTATGGGATCAAGATAGACTCACCACTGCTATAATAGTAGTCTAGTTATTTTATTTCAACTAGCGTTATAACGCGATGTCAATTTTACGTGTCGTTGCTAGGAGTGCGGTGTTTTATGTTTTGTTTTTAATTTAATTGATGTTTTTGTATATATTGGTTCATAATGGATTTCTTTTCAGTTATTTCATGATCTTTTCTTTTTTTTGTTTCATGTTTGTTATAAAAAAATTCGTTGTGGATGGAAGTAATTTCTTGTATAACTCATATTCTCAATCATATAACAATGTTTAAAATGATCAACTTAGCTTTTGTTATGGATGGGATAATCATCATAATTACTTTTATGATAGTTTGCAGGATGCATAACAATTCTCATATAAACTAGAAACTTCCTATCATGTCTCCGGTCCATCTCTAAAAGAGTTGATTAATATTGTGAATGCTAATACTTTATAATTGCAACATAATACTCTACAATTCCAACATGATAGAGGGCAATTTTCACAAAATACATGGTCTAGTGCCCAAGATTCGGAGAGCCAACATGGCTTAGGTACATCTTTAGAAGAATTGCTTAATATTATAACTACTAACAATCTTTAAATTCAACAAGATATGCAGCAGTTCCAACAGAATATGCAATAGCTATTTCAGCAAGGTGTATGGTAAATCTGACATGATGCTCTACAATTCCAGTGAGATGCATTGCCTCGATGGGGAGATATCAATCATTTGGAATTATAAAGCAAAAAGTAGATGTTTGGAATCATGTTGGAATTATAAAGCCATATCAATTCGAGGTGTACCCAATAGATGTTTGTGTAGAAGCTTTACAAAGTGATGAGGAGTTTGAGAATTTTGAGGTCAATCCTCAACGAATTACATGTGTTGAAGAAGTTGAGGAGGAGTCAAAAATAAGCTCATTGACCTAAAACATTAACTCAATTTCTATATTTTCCAAGACCATATAATCATAACCAAAGATGAGTGACTTTCAAAAATCATAGCAAGAAATCAACATTCCAAGCTTCTAGTCATGATCAATCAACATTCAATATCTTCAAAAACTGAACAATCTAATGGTAGATTAAAAAAATGTGTTTAACTAAAATATATCAACGGGATACACTCAACACCATTCATGATCATGACAATCTATAACTTTGCATATTATTTCATTTCTCCACCACTAATGTTCACAAGCAAAATCACGAGTCAAAAGACTTTTTAGGGTTGTAATGTTGACAAAGGTGAGGTGTTTAACTCCTTTCCATCATACTACCGTTTTGCTTCTCATATATGCAGTGTTTTGGCATGGAATACCTTGCTTCTTCTTGCTTCAATTATGCTGCTAATAATTCGCATAATTACATGCAAATTTTATGCATGTGAGTGATGATTTTTAGCAACCCTCTTCCATGAGTTTTATGTTTTATCTTGTCTTCTCTTGCTCCAATATTTATCATTTTTTTCAACTCACTTTAATTTCTTTACTCTAAAATTGTATCTAAAATTATATATGAATTAAAGTGAGTATCTTAATCATTTTCATATCACTAATCGCTAAGTGTAAATGATTAAATATATTAACAATTAAGCACATATCTAGGAGCTTGAGGCAGAAAAAGCTATATCTTTTAGCTTGGAGGTGAGTACTAAGTTCATGGTTATTTTTAAGACTAACTCTTCACCTTTACATAGCAGATTGGAGGAATTAAATGAGGAAGGAAAAGGCGAAGAGACATTTGAGATCTTTCCAGAGTCATGGACTCAGTCAAGATTGAAAATCAGAGGATCAGGAAGATGCTGAATATGATGGATGACCAACTAAGGCCTTATCGGGAATAACCTTGCGTGGAAGTGTCGTTCACTGTAATACCTAAAGATCACAATTTTGTCATATAAGGAGAAAAAGGAGTCGAGCCAGTGACCCTAAACAAAGGCTCTTCTTGGGAGGCAACCCAAAGGAAGTAAATTTCTTTTTTTACATTTTTGTATTTCTTTTTATATACATATGTGTTCTTTGTTGGTTTGTTTCCTGCTTGTTTTGAGTTTTCAATCAAAATGAGAAAAAGAATAAAACAAACAAAACAAACATTTTCTCTTTTTTGTTGCTTCTAAGATTATATAGTCATGAGTAGATAATGAATTGACTAGAGAATTTCATAGCAACTTTAGCATGTATTTTTACTCTTATGATTGGTTGATATGCATTATTTTTAGAAGAGTAGTGACTAGTGGTTGACAAAGCCGATGAGATTTTGAGCCTTATTTGACTGACAACTTCATTTCAGTCTCATTGTCTTTTGATAATGTGTGATTTTCATGACATATACATCTTGATTTTGCTTTGAATTTCTATTTGATACCATATTTTTATCACATGCATTAACATGGAAATGACTAGGTATTCTTTGTTTTTCCGAACTACATTAGTCAAATAACCTACCCTATTGACATGATTTTTCCTTGTTAACCTACCTTTGAGCTATATATCTTTTTTTGTATAAACCATATTTTATGCTTTTAAACTTAACCAAATGTCTCACCCACGTTATAAAACTAGTGGAGCATTTGTGATTGGTGAGTTTATGGATGTACAAAAATGTAAGTGTAGGGGTGTACATATGTGTGGGTTGGTTAATGTTGGGATGTTTTATTCTGTCTTATCATTGAAATTCCCATGTTAATGTAGTTTCTTTTAATGTTAAAAAAAGAAAAGAAAGAAAGAAAGAAAGAAAAACACAAGAAAAGAAAAGAAAAGAAAAAGAAAAAGAAAGGAAGAAAGAAAAAGAAAAAAATTATTAAAAATTTTGTTTAAATAAATTTATTAAGGAGGAAGTGCATATGAGTTTGTAAAGTTATTCATAATTAATACATTTTCCTAGAGTTGTAATGAATTTGTTATTTGAGTATGTTAAATATAAGGTAGATGATGACTTGGATGGTTCACTCTTATCGTTTCAATGTATTGTTGGCAAAAATTGTATGAGTGATTCCTTCGGATTAGCATATACTTTATGTGGTTTGTGTAAGAGAGCTGAAATGAGTTTTGAAATATAAATGTTGCACTCATTATAGCTGACAGTACCCAGTTTTTTATGAGTGTTAACTTGTGCACTTAATGTCACATTGATTATTACTTTTGTTTCACTAGCTTTGATGACTTTCATGCTACTTGACTCAAATACATCTCACCTCACCTTTGCCCATATTACAACCCTAAAAAATCATTTAATTCATGATTTTGTTTATAATCTTTAGTGGTGGAAAAATGAAATGATATGCAAAGTTGTAGAATGACATGATCATGAATGGTGTTGAATATACCTATAGATATATTTAATTAAATACATTTTTCGAGTCTACCATTAGATTGCTCAGTTTTTGAAGATGATGAATGTTTATTAATCATGAGTCAAAGCTTGGAATGTTAAATTTTTTGTACGATTTTTGAAAGTCATTCATCTTTGGTTATGATAATGTATTCTTGGAACATATAGGAATTGAGTAAATACTTTTGGGTCTTTGAGCTTAGTTTTGAATTTTTGCCTGAAGATGACCAAAAGCTAAATATGGGGGAAATTAATATGTGCTTAATTGATTGTATAATTATTCCATCACTGGTACTGTCGTCGTCTACAACCAAATTAATACCAACTCTAGCAATGGCAAAATTTAGTTAGTGAAGAGTTGAGATCGTTCCCATGAGAAATTTTAACGGTAAAGATTATACGAGTTCAAAACTAAAACAAATTGGGAGGTATTAATTCACGAAAATTGAGAATTTAAAAATGAAAAAATTAATAAAATAATCAAATATGAAAATTCAATAAACAAACCTTGGTTTTGGGTCACCGACGTTATGACACTAATATGGATCCTCGATATAAAATTCAGTTCACTAACAAACATTCATTGGGTGATGTTTTCTTTTAAGATTAAATGAATAGAAACATGTATTCTAAACATTCTTTTTAGTCAACAACTTAGATACAATCTTAATTTTAATTGATTAATAGCTTTAACAACTAAGAAACTAATGAACAAGGCAACACATGTATGACATGCATTTAATCAAGTTAAGTACCTTCTTAGAATTTCCAAACTCTAATGTAAAGATGGTAATCCTAATTGCTATTTTGGATTAGCAAAATTGCGTGTCAAATCCTACTAATCTGGCTATTAAACAAATTAATTCTTAGTTGTGCACCCTAGAAATCAACCAATTTAATTATAAAAAACAATTTGGAAGACACTCAATATTCATCAATGAAACAAACTTTATTTAGAAATCTCACACATACTAGATGATAACGCGGTTCCCTTTAATTAAGAAGAAAGATTTAGCTACTTATAACGAAAATGAAAACCAACAAAGAAATAGCAAAATTTAAAGTCTCCATCCCTGGAATTTTCCTAGAAAATCTGAAAACAACTAGAGAAACTACTGCAAAAAAATGTAAAACTTCCTATCTTCCATAACGTGAAGAGTAAAAATATTTTTTTTTAATGCTTTTCAATATCCTCTATCTTCCCTCCTTTCATAATCTTCTGCAGATACACTCTCCACATATTCAGGCTACATATTCCCATCAGCAAGGCAACAACTTGATTTCCAAAATCATGAAGATCTTAGGTGGATCGAATCTAATTTCAAATCAGATTCTACAAATAATCCTTTTCCTTGCACGTGCCCACACGTAGTCAACAACATGTCTACCAGCTTGTATCTCTTTTCTTAGATTATTCGGTAGTTAGGTTTAATTAACGATTGTAACTTGATTAAAGAAAATCTAAGAAAAAACTCAGGTTAATTATTAACACATGATTAATAGTTGTTAGGAGATGTTTGAAAACAACAAATCAATAAAATATACTTAATTAGGGTGTATGTTAAGATTGAACTAAAGAACCAGATCCCTACCGAATTCTCCATTTTTATTATTATTTGCATGTTTTTTTAATTTGTTTTCATTAAATTAGTTTTATTTTATTTTCTTATTTCAAAATCCAAAACTTCCATTTTTTCTTAAACACCGATTAATTTCATTTCAACAACTTTACATACAGTCTATATGGGATCGATCTAGACTCATCACTACTATAGTAGTAGTATAATTATTTTATTTTAACTAGCGTTACGAGGCACGTCAACATATTAAAGAAATAGTGCAAGGAGGAAAGTAGAAAGATGAGTTTCGATGATAAGAGAAGACAAATAAAAGATCTACTAATTATTGTTATTTGTACGATGTAAGGATTTAAGTTCAACTTATTTATCTGTATGTAAAATGAACAACTTTGAATTGTATTTTATTCACATTAAAACACAAATGATAACTCAATGTATTTTCTGGGATCTAATATAATAGGTATTCATTTTTATCACATCAAATTCATGGCAATATGTATGATTTATTACCTACAATCGATCAAATATATGAGGTATGATTAAGATCTTAAATGCCGTAAATTTATTTTCAAATCAGATGAGGAGTTTGGATTAGGTATTTAATTAATAAGACCCACTTCAATTTAATTTATTTAAATTATACTTGTGGGAGGAGTTGATCTCTGTGTGACATGAATCTTCTTACTTCATGAGAAAATACATAAAAACATTAAAGTGAAAACAAGAATGATTATAATAAATAAAATTTTATAATCAAACAATTGATATTTAATAGGATCAGACGTCTTGATTTAGGTTGGAGCAATCCATTAGTATTTAGTTTGATTAAATTTTGGATTTAAATTCAATTTAGTTCCATTTAATATAATAAGTTAATATTAAATTATTTACAAATAATTTAAAATTAAAAACCTAAACTTTAATTAAGTTTATATTAAAATTTAACTAATTTTATTTTAATCAGTCCAATTTTTATAGGAAATTTTGAGTTCTAATCGACCCTAGGGATTAATATGGATAACCATGTAATTGAAGCTTAAGAGGAATAGCAACGGCAGCAGGGAGACTAACACGTATTTTACATTTGTTTATAACTTCGGCGTCAATCGAATGTTTTCTTTATGAATTTACCCAACTGCCTTTATTTGCGCAACAACTTCAATATTTTAAAAATTACCATTGAAGGCTAATTTTGATTTAATTGTCATATTTTAATGTAATTATTTTATATTTTCATTTCAAGGTTAATTATGTATAAAATATTTTAAACTTTAACAAAAACTTTTAAAGTTATTTATGCCAATAAACGTATGCTTGAAAATTGTTACACTTTCTTATAAAAATTCATTTGGATATTTCATAACTTTTATGTAGATGAAAGGTATTGAAAGTTAAATTAATTAATCGTCATAAAATTGACTAAAATTGAATAAAATTAAATAATTTAAAATCTAATAGAAAGAGATTGTCTTTATCTATTGAAAATTTAAAGTTTAATTAAAAGGAAATTGTTAAATGAAATTAATTGATTTATTTTAATTTATAATAACTTATTAATTTATAAAATTGCCCGATTAATTAATAAACGGATCTGTTTTAACAACAAGAATTATTATAAAGTAATCGAACTGAAAATTTAAAACTGAAATGAAAAATTAGACAGTTTAAAATTTTAATTTATTTGTATTTTTAATTATTGGAGATATCTATTAGAGATATATACTTATGATGTGAGAGTGAGATACTTAATGTGCTGAAATATTTATCAGTCTAGGAGATTTTTAAACATGACAATGGATTTGAAGACTTATCGAGCCTATGTATGCTTATTAGGTCAGACATTCTATCTTTAAGTTTCATCTTCTTATTTGAGCTTTTCAATACTTTAATATTGGTATATTGAACGTGTAATTGGCATTTAATTTGCTGGGACTTGATCAAAGATTTTGCGTTGGTCCAACTTGAACAGCCTTTAAGGGAAATGATAAACTTTGGATTTGATAAAATATTCCCAACTTTATAAGATCATACAGCAATTTAAAAAAAAAAATGAGTCAAAAGTTTACACCTAATAATGTTGTTGGAATCAGGGTCGTTTCTAACATTTTATATGCTTTGGGCGAACTAAAAAGGTTTCAATTAATAGGTAATAGACAAACATGTAAATTTTAAAACATAATTTTATTATTAAAATTTAATATTCATATATAAGTGACTTAATTTATAAGTCTACACACTTAACAAAATATTAAGTGATTCTTAACAAAATATTAAGTGATTATAATATCAGTTAATAATATCTTGCAAATTTTAGTAGCAACAAAATCACTCAAAATAGTAACAATAACAAAAAAAAAACAATAGCAAAATTGAACAACAAAACACTAAAAGAATAACACTAACAAGCACATAGATAATCATGATTTATGAAAACAATTCCTTCGTGCATTTCTAGATTTAAAATTATTAATAATATTATCAAAATCACTATTAAAGATATCTTTCTTGATAAATAAAATAGCTAAATCATTCAATTTATTACAATATTATTTAATTATCAAATAATTTTATTTAACCATCAAATATATCCAACTATTTATGGTCATATTTAATTATCAATAATTTCTATTATTATTTAATTATCACGACATATTTAGTAGAATCATACAATTTTTATAATAAATGAAACCATTTATGTAATCTTTGAATTGAGTAACTTAAATTTTTGATTTTGTCATATTATCACTAAATTTATGTGAATTTCTACAAGAGCATAAATTCAACAATTATTACATTATTTGTGACAAAGTATAATGAAAATTATAATTACAAAATTATATTATTTATTAATGTTTAATTATATTTTATAAATAATAAGTAATCTGAAAATAAAATAAAAAGAAACGCAAATAAACGCAATATCATTTAATATTAATGTTTTGATTTAAAATGCTAATATAATGTCACGTTAATGACAAATTACAAATTAATTATAACATATTCAAATATTTAATAGGTTAAAATACATTAGAAATAAAAACTTTATCTTTAAATTATTACTTAAAACTCATAAGACAAAATTGTGAAAATTTTTACCTCAATTTTGAATTGAAATATCTTATATTCATATTTTAATAAAAAATTAGAGAGTAAGAAATATTCTCAAATACTTCAAAAATATTTATAAATTTAACAAATTAACATTATATAGCTAATAAAAGAAACTATTTAACTTACAAGATTAAATAAGGTTAACTTTATCGTAAGTTATTTATTAGTTATTCTACCGAACTAGTGCTACCTCCAAGCCCACTTCGTCTTCCAATTATAGGTCAGCTCCGTCTCCAAAAATTACCCATGTATGTTACTTACAATAAGCTTGTTGAAAAGTACGGTCCAATTTATACTCTCGAATATGGTTCCCGCAGAGTAGTCGTTGTCTCATCAGCGTCAACCATTGAAGAATGCTTCACCACCAAAAACGATCCTATTCTTACCAATCGTTCATTTTTACTCGTGGGGAAATACTTAGGTTATAACTACACCGCCATAGATCATGCACCGTATGGTGACCATTGGCGCAACATGCGCCGTCTTGCTGCTTCGGAGATGCTGTCAATCAGTCGAATGAACTCGCTTGTAAGCATTAGAAATGACGAAGTCAAACAAATGATTACCAAGTTATCTCATGAATCTATGCAAAATTTTGCTAAGGTAGAGTTGAAGACGCCATTTCGAGATCTGGCTTTCAATATTATGACGAGAATGACGACTGGTAAGAGAGCGTTTGACGACGATGTTGATGATGGCGGAATAAAAGAGTTTGTGAATGGAATGATGGAGCTAACTACTTATTATGATTCTGCGAATCCAGGCGATTTTATTTCTTTCTGGGGTTGGTTTGATGGTGGTCGTTATGAGAAGAAGTTGAGCAATATTTTCAAAGGATGGACACTTGGATGCAACAATTAGTTGAAGAGTGCAGAAATAAGTTGCATCCTGGAAGCTTGGAAACTCTGGTTAACAATTTGCTTTTGTTGCAAAAGTCAGATCCCAAAAATATTACGGATGACACTATCAAAGGTTTTGTATCGGTAAGTTCACACTTCTTAATTATATTGCTACAAAGTCAACCTTAACATTTGCATTAATGCCAGGCACATTAACATCTTTAGGGATAATTTAATGTGAAGTGATGATTTTTTTCATGAGTGAGTAGGATTGGTAGCATAGTCTATAATTATTGTTTCCTTTTTCACGACTGGATACTGGATAGGTTTAGTGATGATCCATTCAACTTTAATATGCTAAAATAGCTAATAAACAGAGTTGGTAAACAAATTAAATTATTAGTGTGTCAAATGTTATTTTTGTGTTTAACGGATTATATAGAATCAGGGGTTTCAAATTTATTACTCCTAAATATTGTCAACTTAAGATAAAAAATATCTTCATGGTTTAATAGTTTTTCATATGTAGGGTATAATATTCGCTGGGAATGAAGCCACATATGTAACAATTGAATGGGCAATGGCTTCAATAGTCCAAGATCCAAGAATATTGAAGAAACTCAAAGATGAAATGGATAATGTGATTGGTCAAGATCGCATACTAGAAGAAGGTGATCTTCCCAAATTACCTTACCTTCGTATGGTCATTTTAGAAGCTCTACGAATGTTTCCAGCAACTCCTATGATCGATCCACACATTGCATCTGAAGACTGTAGTATAGCTGGATACCATATACCACGAGGCAGCATTATACTAGCTAATGCATGGGCATTACACCGTGATCCTACCCTTTGGAAAGATCCAGACACTTTTGTTCCTGAAAGGTTTGAAGGAATTAGTGATGGAGCCATCAAGAATTTCATTGGTTTTGGGATGGGTAGAAGTTCTTGCCGTGGAATGCACTTAGGTCATCGTATTATGGGTTTGACTTTGGGTTCAATCGTCCAATGCCTTGATTGGCAAATGATCTCAGGTAAGGACATTGACATGACAGGAGCCAATGGAGTGACAATGCCAATCGTCGTCCCTTTGGAAGTTATGTACAAAGCTCGACCGATTGTGAAGAAAATCCTGTCTTGAGATGAAATTCTCACGTCTAATTATGAAATTCAGATCTCCTGTCCAATTTTATGGTATTTTATTGTGTTTCATAAATCTCAACTATTTATTTTTGTGGGTCCTGCATAAATGAACACATGTCTCACATAAATAAATGACTGAGATTTATGGGACAAAATAAGATACCATAAAATTAAATAGAAGATCTTATCTCCCAATTATGTATTATATTAATGTATTGTTAAAACGTGAACATTAAATAATCCTATGGTTTGGTAAAAATATGTAACAGTTATGTACTGTTACATATGTACTATTGTCTTTTCAATGTCAATTAGATGATTGAGTGAGGTGAACGTGGGAGTTAATTAGATTTGAAAACAAGAAGAGATTGACATAACACATAATTTTATTTATTTATAGCAATACTATTATTAAATAGAAAACAATTATTGTAAAATCTGAGTTTGATACGGACTTAACAAATAAATTGGGGTGGGTATGGCCTTACATGCATGCATGCATATCGCATCAATTTTATATAACTTGATTTTTCATGCGTGAAAAGAAAAAGGCGTTTCCTTTTCTTGAAGACAAGTTGTGAGATACAAAGATTGTAATGTTCTAATAATCATACATTCAAATTTGGTCGCAGAAAATGAAAAAAAAAATGTTGAAGACAAGTTGTGAGATACGAATATCTCGTAAAATCGCTCTTTGTTCAACTCCACTCGTAAATGTAGCAATATTAAATACTTAATGGTAACATTGAGCAGCTCTTTGAAATCCTACTAAGTACAAATAGGATTAATCTGAGCGTAATAATGATACTTCGGACCAACCCATCTGATATTCAAAGTAATAAATACTGTCTCCACCCACCCATCAACTCAAAGATGATTTCTTGATTTGTGCCTTGGCTTCTCTTTAGTGTTCTGTGGACCAAAAACGATTGAATCTTCTATCAATTAGGGTTCTCTAACAATGTCGCAGATTGAAACGCTCTGAAAATCAACAAACAGTATTGTTTACCTATGGACCTAATTTACCAGGAACTACCAGGGGGTGACCTCACCTCCACCGACTCAGATGGACATACAGCAAAAAAGTCATAGTTCGAGAACGTGAGGAAGATCACCCAACATCTCACAATCCACACAAAATTTACCACAGTTACAACGCGACAGTAGCAAGCCGCACAACCCTGGCAACCGAAGAAAGGGACCTGGCTTGGCCAGAGGAGGACCCCATTAAGATTGCCGAAGGCGACATTACTGTAATACCTGGAGAATATGGAATGGGAATTGAATTATCAAACAAATTCTGAGGCAGACTTGATAAGCAGTGGGAACAAGCCGTAGTAGTTAAGCTACTCGGCTGAAAAATAGGCTTTAATATGTTGAAAAATCGACTGAATGCAATGTGGGCATTAAAAGGGTCGAAGAAGATCATAGGTCTGGACAACGATTTTTACCTGATAAACTTTGTGAAAGAAGAGGATTACCTGTATACGCTCACCAAGGGACCTTGGGTTATCTTCGGTCACGTCCTTTTGGTTCAATCCTGGAGTCATGCGTTTAGGCCATCTTTAGGGACAATCTCTCACATTATTGCGTGGGTCAGATTCCCAAAACTTTCAGTGGTACGATACCATCCCTCAATTTTGAAAGCTCTGGGAAACCTTGTAGGATGCCCTGTCAAAATCAACGACCAAACCCAACATTCGTAAAGAGGAAAATTTGTGCATGTTGTTGTGAAAATCGACATCAGCATCCCCTTGCGATCTATGGTCGAGTTAGACGGAGAAATAATAAAGATTGCGTACGAGGGATTACCTTAGATCTACCTCTCCTGTAGTATGGTAGGGCACGGTGCAACTAACTGTAAATCCCAACTGACACCCACCCCGTAAAATCCACGAGCTACTACTGATGGACAAAGCTCTGACCACCCACTAGCAACAAGACACAAGGACGACACTTACAGATCTTGGATCTAAGTCCAACGTCATCCTCGTTGCCCGAGCCACAATGGTACCAACCTAGGAAGTGATAGGTGGAGTAACATCCATCATGAGTCGTTGAGGGGCTCGAGGTACACCATTCTGACAACCAATGCTCGATCCACCTCCCACAACGAATCTTTTCGAGTTATGGAGGAACCTCAACGCAACCCCTCCACTCCGTCCTTGGCGCCAAGCCACGCAAAACTGAGCACCAGATACCTAAAGACAGGTAAAACCATTAGAAAAGACTGGCCCCTTATCAGTGCAACCCCCAACCAACCTATCCCGCCCGAACCCAGTCATCAATTGCTTCCTCAATCTAAGCCATCTTTAGCCCAACCCAACAAAACCATGGTCCAAGCGGGCCCAACGTCAATGCCTACGAAGCCCACACTGACCAACCTACACCACGCTGCTATCACGATCCCCTCTCATCAAAAAGTGGTGATTCACGACCAATCCTTCACCATGCCGACCCATGCAAATAGGGGGGCAGGGGACATGGACAAGGACGTGCATGGGCCATGCCTAAAGGCGATCTCATCTACATCCCTCTCCAATTATCTGTTGCCCTTAGACCAACCTCCAAACCTTGTCCAGGACTCGATTTCAGACAAGGAAACACCACCTATTTATGACTCTTCGATGTTAAAACAACTACAGCAAACCATGCACAACAACGTGCATTTTGAAGAAATGGAAATCACCCCCGCGTAATTGGGTTATCCTTTTAATCTCTTTATCCATGTCTTTACTCATTTGGAATGTTCAGGGGCTGGGAGGCAAGTCCTTTAAACCCATCCTCAAAAATTATATTCGTATACTCAACCCCCCATCCTAATTGTATTGATTGAATTGTGAATTAGTGGCACACTGGCTATGAAGGTTATTTGAAGCTTAGGTTTCTCCAAATCTTTGCAAATGGAAGCAGAAAGATTCTCGGGAGGGATATGGATGCTTTGGAACACTGACATTGAGGTGCGAATTTTGTTAGCCCATCGACAATTTATTCATACCACCATTGTGTGGAATCACCAGTCCTTTGACTTCATAACCATTTACGCCAACCCACATTACTCTTTATAACCCTTTTTATGGAACGATTTACGTACCATTGCTTAAGCCACCACTAAGCCTTGGATCTTGGGAGGAGACTTTAACACCAAATTGGACCAATAGGACAAATGAGGAGGCTCCAAGCTCCATTCGGTTATTAATATGCCTTTCCAACAATATGTCTAAGACTATAGTATGCACAACCTTGGATATAACGGACCATGGTTCACGTGGCGAAGAGGACAAGTCCTGGCCTGACTAGACCGTGTTTTTTGCTTCAATTCCTGGCAATCGATTTTCCAACCTACTACTGTGACCCACTAACCCTTACTCAAATCCGACCACAAACCACTCCTGGTTACCCTACCTCTCAAAACTCCGTAAACACCAAGCCCTCGACCTTTTAAATTTCTATCGGCTTGGTTGATGGACACTAACTTTACCCGCAAAGTAGAAGACAACTGGAATCCTGACATTACCAATATCACTCGGACACTTAGGGAGATCTTAGCAAAACTCCAACAGTGGAACCAGAATTGCTTTGGGAATATTTTTCATAAAAAAAAGGCTCATGGCCCGGATGCAAGGCATACAAAAATCAGTGGAAGATACTCCTTTGGATTCCCTACGAGATTTAGAAGATTTCTTACGTATAGAACTAGAACAAGTTCTTTTCCAAAAAGAGTTTTATTGGCATCAACGCTCGAGAAGTCAATGGTTAGGCTAAGGAGACAAAAATACCAAATACTACCACACAATTACCAAGGCCAGATGACAGAGGATGACCATTACCACGTTGAAGGATGAAAATGGTTGCATTATTTCAGACCCAACTTGCATCTAAAGGATAGCAAAAAACTTCTTACAGAACCTCTACACGTCCGAACAAACCACTACTCAGGCATTTCCTATCAAAGGCCAATTTCCACCTCTCTGTTGAACTAAATTGTCTTGTGCAACCTGAACTGTTAAGGATGGTAGAAGAGTTGGCCATGTTGGTGAAAATCAAGAAGAAGAAGAAGCTGAGAGGGAAGCATAAGGAATTCAGATGCAAATGGAAGCTAAAAATGATGATGCTTGACATAATTCAAAAGTGAATAAATCAAAAAAATGAAGATCAAACTCAGATGAAGGGAATTCAATGCATGAAGGAAGATAATGAGAATGGAAATAAAACAAAAAGTTCAAAAAGATTAATCAGCAAATCAAGCTTAGTTAAAGTTAATTAAGAAGAATGAAGTTGGAGCATTTTGAACCTACTGCTGACTTACGGATTTGGAGTATCATTTCTGGTCCTTGAAGAATCAAGCAACAACAGAAAAGTGATCAAACTCCACATCAAAAGACAAGTGTTACTTTTGTGTTTTGCCAAAAGAAGAAGTTTCTGTCCTAAGCTTTTGTTTATCCCCTAGTTTTTCTATAGCAAGTATTGAGTGTTTGTCTTTGTCAGTTTTAGTTATGAAAAGAACAAAAGAAAGTTTCAGAAAGTTGCTTTTATGTTTGTGCTAAATCAGGAAAGATTGTACTAACCTAGTCTTTACTCATTAGACTATGGCTTTGTTTGCTAGTTCTTAGCTTCTACAGCAAGTGGGAGAGCTAATATAAAGCTCATCCTTCTCATTTTCGGTTGTAAGAGTGGTAAGAGAAAAAATACCTATCAATACAAAGTTTCAAACCATTTTTCCAGACTTCTTTTTTTTAGTTTCATCAAAGAGTAGTAGTAGTGTTAGTTTCGTTTTTCTGTTGTGAGGGAAAGTCTCACACATACACAGCATACATACACAAACCAAACACTTACAAAAACCAGAACATACAAAACTAGAGAGAGGATTTTTCGAACCCAAAACCAACATATCATTTCCATACATAAACCCAATCGTTTACACCATGCTCAGTAGCTCACAAAGACAAGTAGAGAAGAGGAATAGAAGAAATCAGTGGCAGTGAAGTTACCTTAGGGCTCGATTGGTGAACAAAGGAGGTTAGATCTTGAATCTTCAGGGAGCGCTTTCTAGCCAGCAGAGAGGAGAAAGGAAGAAACTGAGTCAGCAAAGAAGAGAAAGGAAGAAACTTAGCCAGCAGAGAGGAGAAAGGAAGAAGCTTACCTCAGATCTCCTCCCATCGTGTCTCAATCTCACCCTCAGTCTCCAGCATCGAAACACCAGTCGTCCAACTCACAGAGTCAAGAAGCAGATTAAGGGTTAATTACTGTTTAGTTTAAGTTGAACCGGACCGGGTTTTTCCAATTAAAAGCCCAAAGCCCACACTCTCTCCCATCAAGCTATAATAGACATGACAAATCCTATCACTTCAGAAGAGGTTAAGATGGCTTTCTTCGATATGGCTCCCAATAAAGCTCTGGGTTTTGACGACTTTCCAGCCCTCTTTTATCAGTCTCAATGGGATGTCATAGGGCCTTCTCTATCTCTCTTTATTCAGAAAATTTTCAGCCATGATTTATGGTAAGACGAGCTGAATCGTATGATTATGGTCCTGATTCCTAAAACCCCCTCACCAATGTCAATCACTCACTTCCGACCTATAGCTTTATGCTCAGTGTATACAAGGCAATTACGAAGATTATTGTGAACCACCTTAAACCTCACCTCAACAAACTCTTAGCTTCTACTCAATGTAGCTTTGTGCCTGGGAGATCCGACAATATCATTATTGCCCAAGAGATAATTCAGGAAATTCAGGAAAGCTTATGATAGGCTTTCCTGGGAGTTCATTAATGAGACTCTTATAGACATTGGAATTCCAACTTCTTTGATTCATCTAATTATGAAGCGTGTCTCCTCAGTTTCAATACAAGTGAATTGGAACGGAGAGCTAAGCGAAGCTTTTCAGCCTTCCCGCAATATCCGATAGGGAGACCTATTATCACCCTACCTTTTTGTGCTATGTTTGGAAAGATTGGGTCACTTAATAGCGCACTATGTCTCTCAAGGTAGGTGGAAGCCCATCAAATTAGGTCAGCAGGGACTGAATCTATTCCATTTATTCTTTGCAGATGATCTCATTTTATTCTACGAGGCCTTGTTTAATCAAGTTCACATAATTCGAGACATTTTGAGCACTTTTTGCACAGCCTCAGGACAACGGGTAAGCCCAGGAAAATCTCGATGCTTTTTCTCCAAGAACATTCAACGCTCGATGGCGAGACAATTAAGTAGAGAACTGGACTTTCAGTTGACTAATGACCTCAGATGATACCTTGGTGTGCCTCTAATTCATGAACAAGTCAACAAAAGAATTTATCAATATGTCATCGACAAGGTCCAACAACGTCTTTCAGAGTGGTCCGTCAACCTTTTGTCTTTTGTAGGAAGAATCACCCTGACTCAAGCCATCATCTCTGCCCTTCCCACGTATACCATGCAGATGGTTCATCTCCCTCGTGGGCTGTGTGATGTTTTAGAAAAATTAGTGAGACAGTTTATATGGGGCTCTTCCAACAGATCGAGGAAACTGCACCTGGTTAACTAGGATAACGTCAGTAGGCCTAAAGAGCTAGGGGGACTGGGCATCCGAAAAATACGAGAAACCAATAACGCACTCTTAGCTAAATTAGGATGGGCCTTGATCTCCAAGCCCAATTTATTATGGGTCCAAGTCCTTTATGCAAAGTACAAATTTGACGCCACCAATATCCCTAACATTTTGGAGGCCGTGGGAACCTCGATGGTATGGAGGAGTATCAAAAAAAAAAAACTTGGCCCTATGTTCTTAAAGGATTGAAATGGGTAATCTATGATGGAGTCAAGATGCATTTCTGGCTAGACCCTTGCGTGGCGAATTTGGGACCATTTATCTCTCATACGACTTACTTAATTCCCCACTCGAATCTAGATCTCACAGTCCAACACTTTGTTGATGCTTCAGGAGCTTGGAAGTGTGAAGCCTTTCAAACACTCTGTAACATTCCATCAATGATGGGAAAGGTAAAATAGTAATTTGGAACGGGTTATGAGTGTTTAGACTTGTCTCGGCATGTTCATGCATAATATGGCCTCCATATATATATAAATAGAAATTTTTGCACATGCACATGATTGTACATGCATTCATGACATTTCCCGGCATATGTGTTTATAAATGTGATTATATGATTTTGTGCTTGAAAATTGAATAGGAGTGGATTTTTGTGTGTTTTACATTTTTGGGAGAATTTTAGAAATTTTTCTGAAATTTTTCGGAAAAAATTTTCGGACCGAAAAAATTGTCCAAGTGGCGGATTGATTAGATTTTCGGTACTGAAAATGACTGTCCAATGACACTGAAAAATTTGATACATGATTTTAAGATTTAGTACTTTGAGCCATTGGAATTTTGGGACAAAATTAGAGTGGAAATTGAATTTTTTATTGGAAAGGGATTAAGAGGTTGACATGTGGCAAGTGACATGTGTCACTTGCCTAACATGCCACCTTGTGATATAGGTTAATAAAAGTCCCACCTTCTTTAGTCTTCCACGACACTTCTTTTTCTTAAGGTTTTGGTGCTTTAAATGTGTTTGTTTTCTCCTCACCCGTAACTTCCATTTCCTCTTTTTCTTCCTTGGTTTTCTCCTTCTTATTAATTGCTTTTCACCTCCACCTACACAAGCCCTCATATCCTACGTAATTCCTCTTCCTTATTTACAAAAAACTACAAACTTAAGCCTTGTGAAGATGATGATCGTGGGTGTGGTGAAGGAAACTTGAGAGTTTGTGGTTTTGGAAGATTTGAAGGTTTTAATAGGTAATAATTGTGCTTTGTATATAAATTAGTAGTTAAAGGCATTTACTGTGATGACTTGTATATTAATTGCTTGAACTTATGTTTGGTGTAAATGGGTAGGTTATTTTCTTGATTGATTTATGATTGATTGAGGATGAATGATGTTGAATATAGTATTGGTAAATTAAGTGTTTTGGATTGGTTTTTATGATGTTAGATGAGTGGTAATTAAGGTAAGAAAATTGTGTGTGTGTGCTGCCATTTTGTGGCTACTTGTTCAAGTGAATGGCTTGATGAAATTGAGGCTGATTTCTTGACTAAATTGGATGCTTATTGGCGTAAAAATGGTGTTGGAATGATAGAAGTAGAGTTAGGTGTAAAATCTGGAAAATTTACTTTGTATATGTGCCAATGATTTGGTCATAACTTTTGATATGGTTATGCTATTGATATGAGGTTTAGCTTAAATTAAACTTGAGAAGTTTTTCTAGAATTCTTATGAAGGAAGTTCTATCCAATTGTGGCTTGAAGGGTTCTGATTTTTGCCTTGAACGTAGACCATATGTGCAGGGTGAATAGTGTTGTTTCTAACATTGAATGATTTGTGACCTGAAACTTTGGAGAATTTTTCTAGGCTTAATTAGGCAGATTTTGGGAAATTGGTCTTCATAAAAGTTGGAGAGTTTCGTGTTAGCTTTCTATCGCAACTAAGTATGAAATTTTTTGATTTTGAAATTGAAAGTTATGACTTGTGAACTTTCAGCTGGTTTTTCAATGCATGAAGGTGTTTTGTGTATGAAATGGCTGTAAGTATAGGTTTTGCGATTACTGTGTTTTGAAGCCAATTTTGAACTGTTATGGTTTAAATTAGCTCAAGTGATCTTATGGAAAGTTATAGAGGAATGTCTTAGCTTTGTAATGAGATATAATATGCTAATTTTGGATGTAGGGATTGTAAGTTATGAATTTTTCAAGTATGGTTATGATTTAGGTGATATGTTGATTTAATACTCTTTACCAGGGCAGCCACAATTATGTGTGAATTTGATTTAGTTAGATGTAGAATTTGCTTTTAAGTCCTTCATAAGAATTGTAGCATGTTTTCTTATCTTTTCAATGAGATAAGGTATGGAATTTTTGAACAAGGGGATAGGAAGTTATGATTTTTGGAAGATTGTGTTGCTGTTGAGGATGACACTTATATGGGCAGAAGCTTTGGTTGAGAAATTGATCTGTTTAGGGGTTGAATTTGCTTCCAAGTTATTCATGAAAGTTGTAGCATGTGTTTTTATCTTTATTTTTATATAAAGCTTGAATTTTTTTTGCAAAGGGAATGGGAAGATATGATTTTTGGAAAAATGTTACACTGTTTTGGATGATAATGATTAGGCAGTAATTTTGATTGCATTTTTGACACCTTTAGAGGTAAAATTGGTTTTCAAGCCCGTAATGAAACTTGTAGGGTTTTCTATGCTCTTTCCAATGAGACTTAATTTGTGATTTTTGGATACTTGTGTGAAAAGATAGGATTTGTGAAAGGAGAGAAGGAAAATTATGTTTTTTTTAAAAATTATTTTGAAAATTCGGAACCTCGCATCTCGCGAGGGCGACGGATCGCCCTCTCGAGATCGAGGGCGAGACAGGGTGAGTGCGAAAACGCACTCAGGCCATTTCTTTTAATTTTTATTTATTTATTTATTTATTATTATTATTATTATTAATTATCAATTCTATAAATTCTTTCGTGCATAACTTTTTCGTCCGATCTCCGATTGACCTGATTCTCGAGGCATCAGATTCGTGAATTATTTAATTTCATTTTTATGTAAAATTGGGAATTTTTAGAGATAAAATTGATGTGGATTGGTTAGGTCAAAGTGAGGGGATCGGGTAATTATTTTTCTGATCCGTGTTTTTATTTATAATTGGACCTACAGAGGTCCGAATTGAGTGATTTTGGTGTCTTTAGATTTTTAATATTTAGAGAAAATTTTGTGATAAATATTTATGGAAAAATGTCAAGAATTTCACGAACATGCGTTGTATACATTTTAATTGCTACATGTGCATTTTTAAATATTTCTGATTGTACATTTGGTAATGTTTGTATATTTTGACTGTTATAGAGGCGCTTCTGGAACGTCAACCCACCGATGTTGCCAAGACTTCCAGGAAGTAGCTCGAAAGCTATTTGTGAGTAACCTAGATGGTTTCTCAATTATTATTTGCTTATAATTCTGTGTATGTAATTTTATGGAGAATAATAGTGGGATTGTGCTTCTAATTGTGGATTCCGGACAGAAGGTCTGATGTATTGGGGAGTTATGACATAGAAGTGCTATTTGTTTGTGAATTTGTGAACTACATGCTTGAGATGTAATAATTTGTGACACATGTGTTGATTGTGATCATATGATATTTTGAGCAATGTGAAATTATGAAATTCGGGTGATGTGATTGATACGTGTCGATCTACGGTCTGATAATATGTGAAAGTGAGTGGAAGTGACTGTTGCATCATATGGCATAAGTGTATGAAATATAATGGCTGCTGTGACCAGAGTCGCCACCGATCAGAGCTTTAAGCTCAACGAGTGAAAATGAGCTTCGAGCTCATAAGGGATTTAGAGCCTTAGACTCAACGTTTAATGAGCCCTGTATCCACCAATAGATAAGGGACAGTTATTAATGAGCCCTAAAAGGGACAGTTTGGGCACTCGGTCACAGCAAAATAAGAACTAAAAAGTGAGTCTTATGTGCATGTATCGATTATGAATAATGTGAACGTGGAATTCTGTGAATGTGTGAATGTGAAATATTGTGAATATGTGCACTATGAAATAATGTGAGATGTGTGAAAATTGTGTTATGTGATTACGGTGAACCATCGATGATGGTCACTCACTGAGTTCGCAAAAATTACCCAAAATTTGCAATTATTTTTCAGGACCTAGAAAAATACCACGTTAGGCAACGGGCGTATAACAACCGCATGAGAGTGAGAGAAGAGGGCAGGGATCAGTTCGCGTCTGCATTAGTGTTTGATAAATTATGTATAAAATTGTATTTTCTGAATTTTTTTGCAAATGATTCGGTCAATTTGTAAAGTCACCGGACTGAATTAATTTGTTTTTATAAAAGGGGTCGGTCATTGTACTTACTGGTAATTGTGTATGTTATTTGATTTCTGCATAGTGTATGTTGTGTTTTAAAACAAAAATATATACTGAATTTTGACTGAGTGATATAGCACGCCACTCTTGCAGGGCACGAACTCGGATATCACCATCGATGTTGGGTTCGGGTCATACGGGAGTGGGGTGTTACAGCTCCTACCTCAATCAATTTGCCTATACATAGTAGGGATTTTGCCCCCTCATCCCTACTTCGGACAAGATAAATTAATATAGGGACCTTCTGAATCTGGCCAATTTACCACTGCTTCAACTTATGCCATGATCATGGACCTTATGGAAACATATTCAGATAGCCTTTGGAGAGAAATCTGGCAATGGCGTGGACCCCCGCGAATCTGCACATTCCTTTGGCTTCTGGCTCAAGATAAACATCTTTCAAACCAATAGCGTGTGCGTCAGCATCTCACTATTGAAACTGCTTGTCATCATTGCTAAGCTGAAGAATCCGCTTTACATGTCGTCTGCACCCTTGCTAACACAATGTGGAGCACCTTTCCCTCGCCCCTTGTCCCCAATGATTTTTATAATGTGAACTCCTAGGAATGGCTGGCTAAGAACATATATCACCACCGATTGATAGCTGGCTTCAATTAGTCTATCATATTTGGGGTTACTAGTTGGTTCCTATGGACCTAGAGAAACAAGTTCATTTTTGAAGCCCCATTTTCTTGGTCGGAGTCCCCTACTCAATCTGTACTGGAGTTTGTCCACTAGATTTACAAGGCGTTGATTTGGCAAGACAGAGCTATTATAGGTCCTCAACCTAGAAAGGAACGCCTCTTAGGCTAGTTTAAACCTCCTCTAGGCTGGGTTAACTTGAATACAGATGGAGCATGCAAAAGCACGTCTTCCTCAACAACTACAATAGGTCTTATCCATGACAGTACAGGCACTTAGCTTGGCAAGTTTGTTTAGAATCTCAGCACGTGCTCTCCTCATTTTACGAAACTCTGGGGCATACTATTTGGCTTACAACTTGCTTGGGATCTTGGATACCGTCGGATTGAACTCGAGATGGACTCCCTCATGAAAGCCAATGTCCTATCCTCTTATACTAAATGGATGATGTCACACAACCCCCTTGTCATGGGGATTAACTAGTTGCTAGCGTGAAATTGGGTTGTTAAGAACCGTCATATATACAGGGAGGGCAATTGATGAGCAAATTGGCTTGCCAACTCAGTCGTCAATTTTGGGCTTGGAACTTCCATTCTCACCACTACACCTATAGGGTGCCTCCCTTTCCTCTTAGTGGATATGGCCGAGATTTGTTTCCCGTGACTTATCATGTAATTTTTTAGTGTTTTCTCTCCTTTGTATTAAAAAAAAGACGACTTCTAGCGGTAACGAGCTCTTGTTCCAAGTTATTCCATATAAAGAAAAGAAATATGAAGAATATCAATAAATCATCCTCATTATTTTTTTTGGTAAATCAGTAACTTTTATAAAAATAAAAAGTTATATACCTCACAAGAGATTATCTGTAGGTAATCTCTTATCACTCAAAAGACATAAGGTAGTGCGCAATAAGAACAACCTCGATTAAGAAAGACAACACTACCACTAATACTCCTCCTCTATTTTCTATGTTGACACTTAAAAATATAACCCCTCTCCTCATTTATATACAATCAATCACAAGCAATCCAGTAAACGCAACATGTCAACACACATTTATACATCCAAAAACCAAACCACAATCAATTTTAGTAAAAGGAGTGATAGATCAATACAAAACTGTCGAGTTTGCCTCTATAGTCTCTGCCATTCTGGAAGGAGCTTCCATAGGAAATGGTTCTTTAAGTATGACACCTAAACCATTGCCTGTCAAAGCTCCCTGCTTCATAGATGCATTATCATCCTCATTATTGTTATCCATCAACATCTCTGAAAGTTCACGTATTGAAGAAATAGTCCAATGAGATAAGTCGAAAGTGATGGATTACATACGCAACAGAAAAAATAACAATTCCAAATTTATATATTTCGTTTAATAATCATACTTATAACAAGAACTGACAAATAATAAATACCTATAATTTATGAAGATTAATCGACAGTAAATTTCAAAAATGCAAAGTCTTTATGTACTTCATATCGAGAAACACGTCATGCTTTCAACACTTGATATGGCAATGGAAGATTGTGAGGAACTCTTTCTTCAATAATGAAACAAAACAATTTTGTCTATTTCTCTCTTATATTATTTTAAATGTTAATAAAACAATAGAAGAATACAACTCCTTTTTATTTATTTTTTCTTTCCTCCTCCTTATCTTAACATAACAAAGTGAAAAGAGAATATCTATTTACTCTCTTCTCTTTATTATATATTATACACCCTTATCTTTAAATGTTACAAAGATGAATGATAGAGTCAACTAAACCGGTAGTAATTAATCCAATTAATTACTAATCAAAGTTAGCGTCTAACAATACCCCTCAATGACCGAATAGTATGAAGTAATAACATTACAAAGATGAAACCTGGTTAAGGATAATGTATTATTACCTTCCATCATTACAACTCTAGATTATCCTAAGGTATGGTTTAACTGTTAAACCTATTAGATAACTAACTATGTTATATGTCGATCATAAATGATTAGTGAAAGACTTAAGAAACTCATTTCCTCACTCATTCAATCGCCCTAGCCAAGATCTTGAAACAACCATTAAGATCAATGACAATATAGAGCTCAAACTCATTACCTAGAATCGATGGATCCCATCTTGACTCACTATTAATCAGATAGGTACTTAATTATATCTAATGATTATTCAACGAGCATTTTTGCACACTAGGTGTCCGACATCAAAATATAATAATTGACCTATTGATTATTATGATGATCTCAGGTTAAAGGAAAAATATAAATTTAAATCCTTATGAGAATATCCTACTTGATAGTTCATAGGTAATATTAACCATTGGAAATTCTCAGTTTGGTCAGTTCAGTGATCATATTTCCATATGCATCATCTATATATGTAATTTAGTAAATGAGATCTACTAATATCTATCCAATAGATAGTATTACAGATATATTGATCTAACCGGATCATTAAAGTCCTTATTTGATGATCCTATGATCAAGAACACTTTTATATTAAACCCTAAGGACTTGACTCTCATTATCATAATCTCCATTATGATGGCAAGTGTATAAATTTAATCAAGGACTTATCATATTAGAATAAAAATAATAAACATAATATGATAATATAATCATTTTCTATGTTATTAAACAAAGTTAATAATCACAGAACAAAAAAGTTCAATCTATTACATAACGATTGGGTCATGGGCATAATTTCAATAATCTCCTACTTGACCTAGACTCAATCAGTCATGAACTTCAATCATATTTTCCACTTATGCTTATCAAACTCCTTTAATCCAAGCGCCTTAGTGAAGGGATTTACATCATTCTCCTTTCTTTCAACCATTTGAATTTGAACATCCTTACGCTCAATAATTTCTCTAATCAGATGAAACTTCCACAAAACATGTTTAGATATTTGGTGTGACCTTGGTCTTTTAGCTTATGCAATAGCATCGGTATTGTCACATAATAAATAAACAACTTCCTTTATCGAAGGAACCACACCAAGTTTAGTTAAGAACTTTTTCATCTAAGTAGCTTCCTTAGTTGCATCGCATACAGCTATGTATTTTACTTCAGTAACTGAATAAGCTATAGTAGCTTACTTGGAACTTTTTCAACTCACTGCTTCTCAATTCAAGGTGAAAATATAAACAGAGGTAGATTTACTATCATCCTTATCTGATGTAAAGCTAGCATCAGTATAACCTATTAGCTTTAATTCATAATCTCCGTATATGAGAAATTGATCCTTATTTCTTCTTAAGTACTCAACGATGGTTTTAGCCACTTTCCAATGTTCCTCACTTGGGTTACCTTAATACCTGCGCTATTCTTAGAGCTTAGGTTACATCAAGTTTTGTATATGTTATGGTATACATGATAGCTCCCACTGCGCTGGCAGATAGGACCCTACTCATATGCTCTCTTTCTTCTAGGGTTTTAGGATAATCCTCACTACTAAGAGAAATTTCAGTGCCTATCGGTAGATAACCTTTTTTGGAATTTTCCATGTGATACCTTTTTAAGATAATATCAATGTACATAGATTAGGAGAGCCTGGACAGATTGACCTATAGATTTTGATTCTAAGAATGTAAGCAGCTTCTCCCAAATCCTTCATGGAGAATTGTTCAGATAGCCAAATCTTTGTCTTTTGCATGGCTGGTACATCACTTCCTATTAACCATATGTCATCTACATACAATACTAGGAAAATAACTATACTCCCACTAACCTTATTGTACACACACGGCTCTTCTTCACATCTAACAAAACCGAACTTTGCTATTGCTGTATTGAAGCAAATGTTCTAACTTCATGAAGCTTGCTTCAATCCATAAGTGGATTTTTATAGCTTAAATACTTTGTTAGGAGCAGATGGAAATGTGAAACATTCAGGTTGAGTCATATAGACATCTTCCTTGAGCTCTCCATTAAGAAACATTGTTTTCACATCCATTTGTCATATCACATAATCATAATATGTAGCTATAGCAAGTAGAATCAGAATAGATTTGAGCATTGTCAGAGGGGAAAGAGTTTCATCATAATCAATACCTTCCTTTTGATTATATCCTTGGTAACAAGATGGGCTTTATAGGTTTTAACCTTCCTTTCTGCTCTAATTTTTTTTCTTAAATACCCATTTACATCTTATGTGCTTTATATCCTTTGAGGGATCAACCAAAGTCCATACTTTGTTGATTCTCATGGATTCTAACTTGAATTCTATGGACTTAAACCACTTCTCACGATCTGGACTTACCATCGCCTCTTCGTAAGTTTTAAGGTCACCACCAATATGTGGGATATCATCATTATGATTATTCTTGTCACCTTGCACTAATAAGTTTAATCTATCTAGTGCACGACGATCCCTAGTAGACCTTTTAAAAGGCTCATGTTCAATAGGTTCTTCCTCTACTTGATTTTGTTGTTGTACTAGTCCTTGGACATGTTAATTAACCAGTCCATTCTCCTCAACGATTGAGGCTAGTACCCTATGTGTTAACTTTAAGACATCAAGTAAAGGCTACGCAACATGCATTTGATGCTCACGAGCTTATGTTTATTCGTCAGAATCTTGAATTTCATCAAGATTTATTTCAACACCATGAATTCCTCCATTAAAGAACTCCCTTTCTAAAAAGGTTGCATTTTTGGCCACAAACACTTTATGTTTAGAAGGGTGATAGAAATAGTATCTCATAGTTTTCTTAGGATAGCCAACAAATGTACACTTTTCAGATCTTACTTCAAGCTTATTTGGAAGCAATCTCTTGGCATAAGCTAGATAACCCCAAACTTTCAAATGTTTTAGGATAGGCTTACGTCCTTTCCACATATCATATAAAGTTTTAGTGACTTCTTTAGTGGAAACTTTTTTTAATAAGTAGGTAGCGACTTCTAAAGCATATCCCTATAAGAAGATAAGAAGATCAATGAACCCCATCATTGATCTAACCATATCCAATAAAATTTGATTTCTCCTTTTTGAAACACCATTGTGTTGTGGTGTTCCTAGAGAAGTCCACTTAGACAAGATTCCATCTTGCCTTAGATAATCAACAAAATCATCACTAAGATACTCACCACCATGGTAAGATCTTAGTGCCTTAATCCTCTTACCAGTTTATTTTTCAACTTCACTATGAAATCTTTTGAACATTTCAAATGATTCAGACTTATGTTTCATAAGATACACAAATCCATATCTTGACATATCATAAGTGAAGGTCATAAAATAAGAATATCCACCTTTAGCTTAAACTTTTATAGGCCCACATACATCAATATGTATGAATCCTAAAAGTTAACTAGCTCTATCTCCAATTCCAGTAAAAGGAGATTTGGTCATTTTGCCTTTGAGACAAGATTCACAAGTTTCATATGATTCATAATCATATTGACCAATGCATCCTTCCATATGCAACTTGTTTACTCTTTTCTCACCAATATGACCAAGTCCACAATGCTAAAGGTAAGTTTGATTTACTTGATTATCTCTCTTCTTTTTTTGATTAGAAACATTCATAATTGGATAAACAACTATTTCATGTAAGACACACAAACCATATTGTAAATAACCACTTAAATATAATTCATCACCATGAAATATATTACATTGGTTATTCTTAAAGATTGTATGAAATCCACACTTGTCTAATGATGACGAAATGGAAACAATATTCGAAACAAATTTAGGAACATAATAATAGTCTTTTAATAATAAAGTCTTTCCCGTAGGCATAACAAGAGAAATAGTTCCTACAACTAGGGCAGCAACACTTGCTCCATTCCTAACTTATAGCTTAACTTCTCCCTTCTTCAATCTACTACTGATCCTTAGACCCTACAACATATTGTAGATGTTAAAGCTACTACCAGCGTCTAATACCCATTTAGTATAATCAATAGTAGTTAAAGAAATCATGAAAATATTTTTCATACATGTCCCACCTTGTTTCTTGCATTTCAAAGTAGTCAAATACTCTGGGTAGTTCCTCTTCTAGTGTCCTTTCTTTGTACAAAAGAAACATTTAGCATCCTTTTCGTCAACTTTTTTCTCCTTACCCTTAGATTTGTTCCAAACATCTTTAGGTGTAAGATGATTTTTCTTGTGCTTCTTCTTGCCCTTCCACTTATGCTTAAAAGAGTTACCAACCAGGTTCACAGACCATGACATTTTCACCTTCTCATATGATGCCACTTGATTTTTATAATCAATCAACAAGTTGAGCATTTTATGAAGATCACAGTCCATCTTGTTCATGTTAAAGTTAACAATGAACGATGAAAAATTATCAGTAGAGATTATAAGATCAAATTTTGTGGCAGCTCTTTCCCTAGTGAACACCCTAACATTTCAAGTTGTTTTACAAGATCAATCATCTTAAGAACATAGGGTCCCACACGAGATTTGGGCTTCAGGTCAGACTTAAATAGTGAGTTACATAACTGGTATCTAGTAGTCTTACTTTGTGACCCATACATCTTTTTAATATGCTCAATGATCTGTGGAGAATTCATACCTTCATGCTACTTTTAGAGTTCAAAATTCATTAATGCCAGAATAATCACTTGGCATTAGTACTTTGTTCCTTATACTTAAAATATGCATCCAATGCATTAGCATCATCAATTCCCTCAGGAGGCGCTTTGGACCAAATACAAGAAAGCATTCAACGATAATCTCAGTAGTCTGAAGATGTTGATAAGACTCAAACCTATCTTCATACATTGGGTGGTAGGAAACGTCATCGAAGCATATTCGGCTTAGGTTCTTTTGTAAACACATATTACTCGCAATCATTTACATCCAGTACAGCAACATCTAGTAGGCAGTTTGCACTCAATGAAGTCCGTGAGTTTCGGAGTATGATACAGACATTGGCAACTCAGTTTCAATAGTCGATGGAGTACATAGCTTAATTGCATCAACCATAACATCATCAAATAAAATTTAATGTAGGAAAATTTAAAAAAATCATTTTTAGTAAATTTACCAACGAAAAAAAAAGTTTGTCGGTAAAATCTATTCGATTTATCGACGGATAACTAGTAACTATTGGTAATGAAATATTAACTTATCGACAAAATAACAAATTCTGTCAGTAAGTTTGCCGATGGATATATCTTATCCGTCAGTAACTTTATCAACTAAAGATAGCACAAAATAATCGTTAGTATATTCACCAATAGTTACACAAAATTTTTGTTGGTAAATTTGCGACGAACAATCTGTGATTCATCACAAATTATTACCTACGGTTGTTTCTCCATTTTTGTCCATCGACAAATTCCGTCGCTAACTTAGCTTTCTGACAAATGTGTAAAAGTTTCATCGATAATTTTCATCGTTAAATTTCATTTTTCTTATAATGATTCTTATGTGTTGAAAGCAATTTGATCTAAGTGTCATAAATTTATTTTCAAATCAGATGAGGTGTTTGGATTAGGTATTTAATGAATAAGCCCGACTTCAAATTAATTTATTTAAATTATACCAGTAGGAGGCATTTGACACGAATCTTCATACTTCATAAGAAAATACGTACAAACATCAAAGTAAAAACAACTATGATTATAATAAATAAAAATTTTATAATCAAACAATTGATATTTAATAGGGTCAGTTGTCTCATTGTGTAATAATTTACAAGAAATTATCGGTTGTAGTAATTTTATTAATTTATAAAATAAACCAATTATTAATAAATTGATCATGTTTTAATAAAAGAGTTAAAAAGTAAATCAAACCATATATTTAAAACTGAATTGAAAATTTAGACGGTTCAAATTTTGTAAGGTTAAACCCACCGGTAGAACTTTTTAATGATCAGAAATATTTATTAAAGATATTGACTTGGGATGTAAGACACTAAATGCGCTGAAATATTTCTCTGTAGATATTTTGGGCACGAAAATGGATTTGAAGACTTAGTGAACCTATGTATGCTTATTATATACATGTCACGTTTTGGTCCGACATTCCATCTTTAAGGCAAATGATAAACTTTGGACTTGATAAAATATTCCCAAGTTAGGTGAAAAAATAATTATTTTGGTGGTCTAGTGAATGCAATGTATTCCCATCGATCCATTTTAATATTTTTTAGATTTACTAGAAGGAAGCTGATATCTATGACTTTAACTGTGATTTTGGCCCCTTAGCAGTATCATTTTAATAGAAAATTTTATTTTACTATATAAGAAATCGTAATCAAAATTTGAAAATAAATATTTAATAATTTATATTTTAAAAATTGTTATGTGTTATTTTATTATATCAAATTTTAACTTATCACGAGTATAATAATTAGTTAAATAATTAAATGAATATTTAGAAAAATTTTAATTATACAAATTGATTTTTTTAAATATATAGAATACTTTATAAAAAATAATCGGAAAGATATCACACGTCTTTTACTCTTATGTTCATTTCTTATTACAATAACGACAACAATAATGAGGCTTTAGCCCACGTCTGGAGAGAAAATAATAAACAACGCTGGAACAAGGACGGGACTTGTCCACACGTACATGCGCTATGAACTCCACAACTTCACTGCATGAGCTTCCTAGCAACTAAGGCAACCAAGGGAAGCGAATGTGGCGGACACAATCCTTTACCCTGCGTTTGGTTCTGCGCCTTCACGTGTAAAGAGCAGACGAGAGACGGAATAGGGCGAGACAAGACATTATAAAACGAAATTGAAGGCAGGGAGATGTTTGGTAGCGATGGGCGAGCAGAGATAATTGTCGCTCGCCATGGGGCGAAATATGTTTGGTTGCCGTCTTGTAATAAAAATAGTGCTAATGATGAAATGCCCTCGTAGTGTAATAAAATTGTGGATGTTAATAAATGTAATTTTAGTATTATTTTGATTATTAATATTGTTAATAATATTATTATTCTTTATTATTATGATTATATTATTAATATTATTATGATAATATTAATTATAATTATAATTATAATTATAATTATTATATTATTATTATGATATTAAATTTTATACTATTATTATTTTGTTAATATTATGAATATTATTTTGATTATTGCTATTATTATAATTATTATAATAACGTATTAATATTATTAATATTAATGAGAATTATTATTATTATTACTATTATGACAATTATTATTATTATTATTATGTTTAATATTATTATTATTATTATAAATTTTAATATTAATAATAATATTAAAATTATTATTACTAAATTAATTTTGTTAATATTATTAATATTATTGAATTTGTTGGCGGTGAAATGACGAACTTGTGACTAACAAACAAGATTTAAGATTTAAATTTACTCATAATTTCAAAATTGTGTCGATATTTACCCATCTTCCGATTAGTTTCAAGTTAGTGGAACACGTGGCTTGGAAAAATAGCATCGCCAATGTTCCGGTTTCCAATTTAAGTCCGATCTTAAAAACCAAATTTAATATTAATAAGACCATCCACTACCAAGGTTCAAGAATGATAACCACCGATATTAACGAGATATGCACAAGTTAAAATGTTCAAGATCAAAATCATGAGGAAAAAATGCAAACAATGTGGGAGTATTTATTAATCCTCATTTCGGATCAAGTATTTCCATAACCATAATAAGCGGTCCCATTCAAATGAAATACGATCTCATATCATTGAAAATAATAATGAATGATTCTTATACAAAATAATAATGATCGGCTATTTCATGGTTAAAGTACAACATCAACTCGTCGAGATTCTCCAAGATGCCTTATTATCCTTCACAACTTTTTATCGACAAGGCGGGACAAGCTTAGACAAGGAAATATGAAAGCAATGGAAAAGTACAATCAAACAGATCACCATGGCGATCGAGACAAGTTAAGATCAAGAACATCCTGAAGCATGGATATCGATTGTGTAGATGTTGTATTGCATAAGGAGGATCGAGGATCACTACTTACGGGTGTTTTTACTGTAATCCTTCAAGATGAAAGATAGAACAAGAACTATGGATTATCATTTTGTCTCTGCAGTTAAATCATCAACCAAAGAAGTTATGGGGAACATCCCATTAGTGACTAAAGACTATTGCAGTTGATCAATATAGCGATCGTCAAGACACATGTTACTTCAGAAAATATGGATGGCCTAACTTTACCAAAAACAGGCCATATACCAAGTAGTCAGAAGTTGATTCAATATGTGACCCACCAAGAATTATAAATACAATAAACACATACATAAAGTAACACCGACCTTATGCAAGATAATGTCAAAGGGCCTTGATGTGTCTGCGATAGTTCTGTGGAATAGGATGTTTTCACAATATCCTTCTAAGAATGCATAATACAAGATCAAGTATCTAGTTACGAACCTTCAAGGATATAAGGACCATTACACCAACCACTTTTGTGTTACCAACAAAATAGTGCAATTACGCAGATTTGCATCCAAAAGAAACCGCAATGAAATTGATTCCATTTCATATCGTTCCTCAAAACCGAAATTGATCAACAATCAAGAATAAGTTTGGGATCCTGTGTCAAAGTTTTCAATTTTCAGGAAGGATCATGGCAAGATGAGTTACCTAAAACTCAATAAAACATCCAAGAAGAAAGATGATCTACTTAAATAACTTGCTTGTGTAATTAATGGAAGAGAGATTAGCTACTTCAACAGTCTGCTTGTGTAAATCTAGAGAAAGTACCCTATTCAAAGAAGTCTATGCTCGAAGAAGGAAAAGGTCAGAGTAATGTTTAAAGAATTCAAGCTAACAGTGACTCTACAATTTCTTAATGTTTATCAACAAAATGCAAAAGGATTAGATAGAATTTCGGCATCCATTACATTATTAAACTATTGAACAAAGCTCCAAACTTTTGACTTTATGATCCTCATTGCATGTCGTATGCACAGAAGAATATTCCTACTAAAAGATTACAAATGAGAATGAGATTCCAGATACCCAGAAAAGCATGGCTAATAAATCCAAAGAAAACCAAGTAGCTAAAATCTAATCAAGTTGCCCCATGGTGCGAATAATCTAACATTATCGAAGGCACCAGATCCCATGACAAATCGAGAGTCTCGTCCGAAAGGACTAGATACAATCAAGAAAATCAACATTTAAAAAGCAATAACCAACAAAAGAACAATTAAAACGAGCCATTTAAGGAAGCGAATAGGAAAACCCAATGAAATAGCCTCTCATCCATCACCACTAGCGACAGATACTTATAAAATGATACATAAGCAGGGAAAATATACAATGAGTACAATTCAAAATTTGAGATACACCTCATCATCGTCTTCGATTGGGAAGATGCCGCGCCAGGAGGAGATAGAAGCGTTAGAGCCCAAGCTTGACCGAGGTGTCTCGAGCGGAGGCGGAGAAGAAAATCAGCGGAAGAGAGCGGTCTTCAAAGAGAGTGGAAGAGTCTCGTCGGTGCTCCTCGGCCATGAGTGAGAGAGAGAGAGAGATTTTAGGTTTCATTTAGTGAGGAAAGGGGAGTGGAATACTGAGAACGTGGAAATCGGAAATTTAACAAAAGAAAAGAAAGTGAAGAAGGAGATGCGAGAGGAGGGTAGTTTCAGAGGTAACCATAACAAGCTATTCGGTGGTGAAGCTGCGTTTTAGAGACAACGACGAAGGAGAAAACAGTTCTGCGACGACGGAGAAGGAAGAACAGGAGGTGCGACAGAGACAAGGAGGTGCAACAGATGACAAAGACTTGGGAGAAGCCGAAGGAAGAAGATGATGTGCGACCTAGACGTGAATAGGTTTCGTCTAAAACAGGGTTATTTTAGAATTTTCTGCTTTTAGTCCGATGGAAATGCGTCTCCGTTCCGCACTTTTGGAATGGACTGAATTTTCTGTCCGTGTCCACTGCAGATGGGACAGAAATTCTTGAAGACACCAACCAAACAATATTTTGGACAGTACTTTTTTGTCTTTGTCCACTGTCCTCACTCTTGAGGACAGTAACCAAACACTGGGTTACCTTGCACTTGCACTTTCTCTTCTCTTTATCTTTGTTATTCAAATATTCTACCGAAGTAGTGCTACAATGAAAAACCTTCCACCAAGCCCACCTCGTCTTCCAGTTATAGGTCACCTCCATCTCCAAAAATTACCCATGTATGTTACTTACAATAAGCTTGCAGAAAAGTGCGGTCCAATTTATACTCTCGAGTATGATTCCCCCAAGAGTAGTCATTGTCTCATCAGCGTCAACCATTGAAGAATGCTTCACCACCAAAAACGATCCTATTCTTGCCAATCGTTCATTTTTACTCGTGGGTAATACTTAGGTTATAACTACCCTGCGGTCATGATCTATGGCAGGGTAGTTATAACCTAAGTATTTTGCTATTTCAGAGTGTTGGTTTATATCTTATAGTCAATAGCTGCAATTGTAATTTAATGACAAACTATTTAAAAGGTATTTTTATTTTGTACATAGTTAAATATATATGATAAAGTTTATAGGATAATTATACATTGCAAATAAAATTATAATGAGATTATAATCATGAGATTCATATTGTATTTATGCATTATTCCTAAATATTCTTAGTTATTGTTTTATTAAGATTGGACATTAACAGAACGGAAAAAAAACTAACACACGTTTTATTTTTTCTTATGAAAAAAGTAGTCGATCTCATAGGTTAAAGTATAAAGATACTTAAACAAATGTGTTGGTGCTTGTTAGAAAACAAGTTCACTGAACAGACCCGATATGAGAAATCTATTTGAAACATTACTTGTATGTCTATAGAATTCTCATTATGATGATTGTCTAAGTGATCATTTGATTTGAGATCATCAAAGTTATCTTGTATAGGGATTGTTATGTTTTGATACTACTCGCGATCTATTTTATCAAATGTCGTTTAAACGGTAGTCATTGGATGTAGCATAAACTATATGAAGATAGTTGAATGATCAAGATAGGATTCATTACTCTAAAGTAATTAAGGAGAATATTCCGTTGTTCTCAATTAATATTGATTCAGGAAATCATTGACCAATGTGAAATGATGTTTTGTAAACAATTTATAAATATCATTAATTGAATCAATAGCTAGTGACAAAGAATTAATATAATTGGATTCAAAATAGAATATACATTAATTTCATGTTCTATGTCTAATTGAAATATTGATTGATGAAAGGATTGAATTATACGAAAAAATCATATACGAAAAGGTTAGTCAAAACCATTTTGACATTCCTAAATATTTGGGTGATCATGATGCATTACTAGACGTCAATCTTGATCTATGATTATAAATTGTTTAATCGAGAATTAAAGATAAATTAAAAGGAGTTTTAATTTATTTAATTTTAATTATGAATTAGAATTAGAATTTATAATCATTGTCAACATATTTAAGAACCTAATGGGTCTCACATATAGAATGGATTAGAGAGAGTAAAGTTGATATAATCAAGTTGGACTTGATTATAAAGTTTGAAAAACTTTATGATTAAATATGAGATATTTAATAAATAAGGATCAATATAAGATATTGAATCTTATTTGAGCATAATTAGTATTTAATTAGAATTATTAGTAATTTTAATTAAATTTTAATTAAAATTATAATTTAATTTTAATTAACGTACTAAAACGTTCAAAATTTATTATAAATAAACTTGAGTTCCATGGAGCTTGTATTTTATGTTTAACCCTCTCTGTAAAAGTTACAGAGTTCTCTCAATCTATTTTGTAGATACCATTAGAGGTCGGACACTTGTGAGGCTACGGTGGTTGAGACGGATCAGTTTCGGAAACGGTTCGAGGATGCATCAAGATAAAGATCAAACTTCAGAATAAGGTATAAATTAAATTTTCACTTTATTTTAATTCGTGTTAATCATTTATAGAATTAAATAGATCGTAATTTTCGAAAAATCAAAAGTTAAGAAAAAATTTTGTGATTATTTCAATGCGGTTCAGATAAGATCTCAACTCGATTTCTCAATAGTAGTATCAAAACAGATTTTAATTCTGTATTTTGATTAAATTATTTGCTTACAATTGATCTCATAACTTTTTGGAATTGAAAAATTACGGAGAGTTCGTATTATAAACCCAGATATATGAAAAGTTCATATTAAAATCGTAAAAGTCCCGAAGAACAAAGTTGTTCTGGGAAAATTAATTATACGCTAATTTGGTTGTATTTCACGCTTGTTGAGTATCTTTCGTAGCTGGAAAATCAATTGTCTGTGTTTTGATTCTTGCGTCTGGAGAGATGTGAGCAGCCCTAAATCTGGAAATTAGTTTTGGAAATACCCTGAAAAAAATTCCAATTAGATTCGATTGGGTATCAAGAAACTGAGAAAGGTTTAATCTTCTTGAAAACCCAGAATTATTTTGGTAATACGCAAAAGGACCTCGATCTTGTTTTACTGAGACTAGAGAAAAGCGAATCAGCGGCTGTCTTACAACTAGTGGCGATCTGCCACTGACGAGCAACCCGGTGACTGGCGAGGCCAAGGACGATAAACGCCCTTGGATGGGGTAGCAGGCGACGCCATCAGTTGGCATCCCTGGGGCGATTAACGCCCATAGATCTGGAAAACAAGTAGACAACAACGTGGATGTCCTCTGCATTATTGAATGTAGAATGTGGAAGTTGGGTTTGAGAAACTCATCCCATTTTTGTTGTTTTTGCGTTTAAAGTTCTGGAATTGTCTATCCTTCTGCGCATCTGCTGCCTGCATTTATGCTTGTGTGTTTGATGGCGATTGTGCAATGACGCAGAACGTGGGAAGCAAGGCTTGAGTAGTGGTGTTGCACCACTACTTTAATTGTCACGTCATGTACACTAAATTAATCATCAAATCAATTCTAAAAGTAATTATTTTTTAATTTGATTAAGATTAATAATTAAATTGATTCATAATTAATTTTAGAAAATTAGTCTCTAAAGTTAGAATTAATTAGTTTCAATTAGATTGAAATTAATTAATTAGAAAAGTTGTTTCTAAAATTAGAATTAATTATTTTTAATTAGATTGAAATTAATTAATTAGACTTCTTGAAATTAAAAATGTTTTCTTAAATTATTAAGAAAATTGTTTCTTAATTAAATTTATTTATTTCAATTTGATTGAGATAAATTAAAATTAAAATTTTATTTGTTTAGATATTTTTATTTATGAATAATAAGTTTCTTGATTTTAGATAAAATATTATCTTGATTAAATTTTGAAAGTGTTTTCATTTGTTTATCAAGAAAAGAATTTTTAATATTTTAAAATAATTTTCTAACTTATTAAAAAAGTTTTCTAATTAGTCAAGAAATAAATATCTAAATAAATAATTTATAATAACTTTCTTAATTAAATTTAAAAGTGTTTTATTTAATTTTGAAAGTAGTTTTTAATTTTAGAAAATAGTTTTCTAATTAAGGAAAAATAATTTATAATGAGATTAGAAATAGTCTTCTAATTGGATTATAATGTGTTACTTATATAATTTTGAAAAAATTATTTTTAAAATTATAATAAGTAAGAAGAATGATTTATTGAAAATTGTTTTCAATTAAATTATTATTAAAGAAGTCAAGAAAATTGGAAATAGTTTCCAATTGGATTTGAAAATTTGTTTTCAAATCAAATTAAATTTCTATTTGAATAGGAATTTAATTTATTTAAGAATCAATAGTGTTAATCTAATTTAATTTTTTCAAGGAGTTGGAAATGTTATTTTAGATTATGAAGATCAATAACTAGAATCAAACGAAACTTGATGTTTTATACATATAATTTGATTATGAGTGCATAAGTTGCATACTTTATTTATATGATTGATATATGTATTAGATGCATGATAAATTGTATGTTTTATATGTGTGATATTTTACATGCAATTTGTGTTTGATGAGACATATGAAATTAAAATTCCTCATTAAAATATTAAGTACACGTTAAAAACATGATTGTTGCCTTCCATTGTTATAAGAATAAACCAGAGTTCTATTTATTGTAAGGCTTATTGAGTAAACTCAAGGTCTCTTTAACTCGAATATATTTAATCTTATAATAGTGGGTTTTATTTAACTATTGTGTGATTTGGATGAACAAACTCATGATCACTTGAATTTAGAAGCAGGCTTAGGAATGATATATAAGATATGTTTTGACAAGAGTTGTCATCTAACGGATCTAAGAGTCATATGAGATGTGATTGATAAAGTTGTTATCTACCTAATTTAAGTCTAGTTGGTTTGTTGAATAAACTCAAGGTCAACTATATTTAAATGGGATCCTAGCCCACTAGAGAAATTAGAGTAATCTTTCCGAATAGTAGTGAGAGCAATTATTTCGAATAAAATATTGGGAGTAACCACATGTATGATTAAAGTCCTAATCTTATTTGGTAGTCATGGCATATAATTGATTACTTGTTTTTCCTTACACTTATATTTTGTTTTTAGTGGAATTTACCTTATTTAGTATAGTTGATACTAAGTTAGTGAACCCAACTTCCTGGACATAGGATATATTTGAGAAAAGTTCTCAAAAGTTAGATAGAAAATTGTAAGTTCATTATGTAATTTTACTATAATCTCCATTGAGCCTATGATGACAAAGTTGTAGAGATATGTCAAAATCATATAGATGACAAAATGTATTGACATTTTGAGTTGACTAATGTCTCGTAAACTTTGAAGACAAACATGTAAGATGTATGTCAACACCATGATAACAAAACGCAAGGGGTTGTATGGAGTAGGGCTAAAAGGTATAGTACCTTATTGAAATTGTTCAACTTAATTTAGCCTCCTCAAACCATAATTGTGGACTACAATTATACGCTTTTTTATAGAATGATAATAGTTATCATTAGAAGAAAATGATTGCATTATTTTCTTTCCTTTATGTGATATGATAGAGATCATATATATTTCTAATTCATGGTTATAAGTATTTAATACTGAATTTAGATTCAACATTATTGTAATGTGCAATGATGGTTAGAAATAGATTATTAAGTAAAAGTAATTGATCCAATTTTATACAAAGAGTTTGTATATGTTAGATTAAAAGAGACTTATGCTTAGCATAAATGGCAAGAATAAAAGGTTAGATAATCGAGACGATCCTTTTATTCCATGTTGGTTAAATCAATAAAACGAGAATCATAAAGTTACATACAGGGATATATGTATCCTTTTTGATTATGAATTGTATGGACCTTGTGAAACTTGTAAAGTTGAAGAATAACCAAATCAACCTTTAGTGAAAGGATGATGATGGTATTAAATTGTTAAATTTTATACATGCGATGTATCGGATGGAATAACAATTTATAAAAGGAGAATATTATATTTTATTATATTACTAATGACTTTATGTGATATGGTCATATGTATTAAATAAAATGATGATTTAAAATTTTGAAAAGTTCAAACTGTTTAAATCTAAGTAAAAATAAGCATTGAGAATGCTAAAGCACATCGATCAGATCATTGTGGTAAGTTTTAAATTTTCGGTTATCTATAGGGAATGAGATTCTTTAGTGAATTCCTTCACAACTAAATTCATAAGTATATGGATTTATGTAAGGAGTAAAATACAATATGAGATATTGTATGATGTAATAGTATTTCTTTTATAGCGATGCCTAGTATAATAACTTACCTTCTATAGTTCCAGTTGAATCAATTAGCAAGATTTCATATTAGATATGAGATGTTAGGTCTTTGAAAGGCTCAAAGTTAATGATTCAAGGATGTGATGCTTAGTTGAAGCATATATATATATACATATATATATATGTATATATACATATATATATGTATATATATATGAGATATCCAAAAGGTTGGATATAATCTTACATACCTATTGAACAAATTGTTTGATTTAATGTATACTAATAGGAGTAAGAAGGAATTTGAAAGGTTTAAATCTCATGATCTAATTGGAACTAATGCCTTTAATGATACATTTGATGTATAATTGAAAGGCTACGAGACAGTGAAAGATTCACTTTCATGATGAATTCAAAGAGTTTGTTTTGAAGATGATTGTGAATTTGTCACTTCTACAAGAAGTTAGTGGGAGTATAGTTGTCCTGTTCTGTGGGAGTATGTGGAGACATATTGCTCACAGAGAACAACAGTTCTAACTTTCAATTGTTGAAAATATAATTGTCCATGAATAACTCTTGTTGGATATGAAAAGGTAACAACTTAATTCTAGGAATTGGATCTATGGAGATAGATTGGACGTTGTTGATTTATTCTAAGACCAAGTGTATAGATAATGTACTAAAAAAGTTTAGTATTTAAGATATCAGATACTTGTGAAGTATTAAAGATATCCATTACTCTGTGTATGAGTTGATATTTGAGTTCAAGATGATAAGGATATAACTTTATAAGTAAATCCTAATTAAGGTTTACCTACTTAGAACATTATCATTTAGGATTGGAAAAGTTTCAATGTAGCAATTGGTTGCTAATTAAGCCATAATACATTTTTCATTTAATGGAAATGATTAATTGGATCAACAAGTTCTTTAGTGAGCTTGATATAGTTTCTTTGCATTGTTCAAGACAGTAATGTACTGTAGAACATTAGAGCCATTGTGCATATAAAAGGAGCTAATGTCTCATCAAAGATTCAAGAATGTGTTTAGGCAAAATTTCTTAATTATGATGATAATTAAGATAGAAGTTGTAAGACTTAAGCAAGCGCTCACTCTAAAGAATCAAGTAGAATTCTCTCATTGAGCCGGTAGTAGAACAACTGTCATATAATGATATGGTATAAAATACTTAAACGATTGGCTTAGTGTAAGTGGGAGATTGTTGGTTTATGTTTTGCAGCCAATCGCTTTGGTTGTAGTTTAGTGATAAATTATTTAAAAGGCATTCTTTATCTTGTACATATTTAAATGTATATGATAAAGTCCATGGGATAATTATACATTGCAAATGAAATTATAATCAGATTATAATTATGAGATTCATATTGCATTTATGTATTATTCCTAAATGTTCCTAGTTATTGTTCTATTAAGATTGGACATTAATAGAACGGAAAAAGACTAGCACACGTTTTATTTTTTCTTATGAAGGAAGTAGTCGATCTCATAGGTTAAAATATAAAGATACTTAAACAAACGTGTGGGCGCTTGTTAGAAAACAAGTTCATTGAACAGAACCGATATGAGAAATCCATTTGGAACATTACTTGTATGTCTATAGAATTCTCATTGTGATGATTGTATAAGTGATCCTTTGACTTGAGATCATTAAAGTTATCTTGTATATGGATTGCTATGTTTTGATACTACTCGTGATCTATTTTATCAAAGGTCATTTAAACAGTAGTCATTGGATGTAGCATGAACTATATGGAGATAGTTGAATGATCAAGATAGGATTCATCACCCTAAAGTAATTAGGGATGTTCCGTTGTTCATGATTAATATTGATTTAGGAAATCCTTGGCCAAGGTGGAATGATATTTTGTAAACAGTTTACAAATATCATTAATTGAATCAATAGCTAATGGAAGAGAACTAATATAATTGGAATCAAAATAGAATAGACATTAATTCCATGCTTTATGTCTAATTGGAATATTGGTTGATGAAAGGATTGAATTATACGAAAAAAAATCATGCACGGAAAGGTTAGTCAAAACCACTTTGACATTCCTAAATATTTAGGTGGTCATGATGCGTTGTTAGACGCCAATCTTGATCTATGATTATAAATTGTTTAATTGGAGAATTAAAGATTAATTAAAAGGAGTTTTAATTTATCTAATTATAATTATGAATTATAATTATAATTTATAATTATTGCCAACATATTTAGGAACCTAAAGGGTTTCACATATATAATGGGTTGGAGAGAGCAAAGTTGATATAATCAAGTTGGACTTGATTATAAAGTTTGAGAAACTTTATGACTAAATATGAGATATTTAATAAATAAGGATCAATATAAGATATTGAATCTTATTTGGGCATAATTAGTATTTAATTAGAATTATTAGTAATTCTAATTAAATTTTAATTGAAATTAGAATTTAATTTCAATTAAATGACTAAAACGTCCAAAGCTTATTATAAATAGGCTTGAGCTCTGTAGAGCTAGCACTTCATGCTTAACCTTCTCTGTAAAAGTTACAGAGTTCTCTCAACCTGTTATGTGGATATCGTTAGAGTCTGGACATTTGTGTGGCTACGGTAGTTGAGACAGATCGATTTTGGAAACGATTTGAGGGATGAATCAAGATAAAGATCAAGTTTTGGAATAAGGTACGAATTAAATTTTCATTTTATTTTGATTCATGTTAATCATTTTATAGAATTAAATAGATTTTAGTTTTCAAAAAATAAAAAATCATCAAAAAAATTTTGTGATTATTTTGCTGCAGTTCGGATCAAATCTCGACCCGATTTCTCAACACAGAGATGTTGTCAATCAGTCGAATGAACTCGCTTGTAAGCATTAGAAATGATGAAGTCAATCAAATGCTTACTAAGTTATCTCGTGAATCTATGCAAAATTTTGTTAAGGTAGAGTTGAAGACACCATTTCGATATGGTTTTCAATATTATGAAGAGAATGACGATTGGTAAGAGAGCGTTTGGTGAGGATGTTGATGATGGCGGAATCAAAGAGGTTGTGAATGCAATGATGGAGTTAACTCATTATGATTCTAGAAATCCAGCAGATTTTATTTCTTTCTGGGGTTGATTTGATGGTGGTCATTATGACAAGAAGTTGAGGAATATTTTCAAAAGGATGGACACTTGGATGCTGCAATTAGTTGAGGAGTGCATAAATAAGTTGCATCTTGGAAGCTTGGAAACTCTGGTTAACAAGTTGTTTTTGTTGCAAAATTCAGATCCCAAAACTATTACGGATGACATTATTAAAGGTTTTGTACCGGTAAGTTCACTTTTCTTAGGTATGTTGCTACAAAGTCAAGCTTAACAGTTGTTTTAATGTTAGGCATATTAACATCTTCAGGGATAATTTAATATGAAGTGATGATTCTTTTCATGAGTGAGTAGGATTGGTAGCATAGAATTCTATAATTATTGTTTCCTTTTTCACGACTGGACAGGTTTAGTGATAACCCATTCAACATTAAAGAGAAGGATAGATATATTGTCTTTAAGAAAGACTTGATTCACATACTATGCACTCATGGAGCAGCTTTAAAGTGAGAAGAAGAGATCTTATAGCTCTTCACCAAAAGAAGCTACCTAACAATTGGACTACTATTGAGTTAGACAATTTGTCCACAATTGACAATATGATGAATGACCTAGCCATATTATTATTAAAGAAAGATTTCTACAGAAGAGTAGGTGAGGTTTGGAAAAAGGGTTATCTATTGTATGATCCTCTTAGAACTGAAATCAAGTTTAATCGTAAGAAGCTAAGGCCAATTACTTGAAATATTATATAACTTAACTTGGAAGTGTTTGGTCGGATAATGATTTAAGGGATATGTAACTAGATATAGGAAATAATTTTCTAATAGTTATTGAGGATATTAATTTCAATCAAGAAGCACGTAATCAATACGAGGATAATGGTAATGATAAAAATGGGAAATATTAATTCAAAAGATGAGATATGAATTTTAGGTTGAAATATGCCATCAAAAAGAAGACAGGATATAATGCGACTAAAGTTTAGACCACGATTTGAAGTTAGTTACTGTCCAAGTGAAGCATCACATTCTGTAGCTGCAATCGAATCAGATGTTGTACCTCCAACTACTACTACACTTGCATATGAAGCATCACCTTCCGTACCTACCACTACACCATCCACTACCCCTATATCGACAGATATATTAGGAGTAAATGATGCGGCTGAAGGAGGCGGCCTCCAACCTGTAATTGAGGGAGTTGATAGAAGAACTTACATCACAATTGTCAACAATCTAGAAGTGAAAATACATGAAACACCATATGTTTATAATTAAGTTATAGGTTTAAATTTAAAAACTTACATAAAATTAATTGTTTTAATATTAGATTGATTATGTCTGAACCATGCTCAAGAAACATGGCATCCAAATTAAAGGAGAAGATTGATGTTGAGGGTCATATATGGAAGAATATCTCTCAAGCAACAAAGGAATTTTACTATCAAGAGTTTGAGGTACAAAAAATTACTTTTTATTTTTAATTGATATACATTTATTAGATAAATATTATTATATTATTCACAATCATCCACATCTAATACAACAACATTTAGTAGGCAGTTTGCATCCAATGAAGTCTATGAGCTTCAGAGCACAGTACAGACATTGACACAGTTGCAAAAATCGATAGAGTACATAGCTTAACTCCATAATGAGGTAGATGAGTTGAAGCGGAGGCATAGCACCTCATCGCAGTAATTAGAGCATCTGTAGTCACCAAATGAATAGCGTACTTATAGTCATTTTGTATGAATTACAAATAATTATTATGTACAAAATAATTTTTATTATCAATTAAGATAATTTTACTTTATATCATCAATCAACTTTTTTAAGAAATTAAATGTTGAAATAAATCAAAATATTATTAACGGATAACGATAATTGTTTAAATTATGCATCAACTATAACATCATCAAATAAAATTTGATTCAAGGAAATTAAAAATAATTTTTAGTAAATTTACCAACAGAAAAATAAAGTTTGTTGGTAAAATCTATTCGGTTTATTGATGGATAACTAATAACAGTCGGTAATGACAATATTAACTTACTGATGTTATAATCAATTCCGTCAGTAAGTTTGCCGATAGATATATCTTATCTGTCGGTAACTTTACCAACCAAAGATAACACAGAATAACCGTCGATATATTCATCAACAGTTACACAAAATTTCTATCCATAAATTTGCTACAAACATCTTGTTATTCATCGCAAATTATTACCTACAGTTGTTTCTCTAATGCCTTGGTCCATTGGTAAATTCCGGTTCGAACTTAGCTTTCCAACGTAATGTGTATGTTCTGTCAATAATTTCCATCACTAAACTTCATTTTTCTTGTAGTGTAGGTTAACCTAGATATGACTGTAAATCACTTCTAATCTTTTCATGGAGTAATCTCTAACACATTATTGTTTAAGATGATGACTGAGTTTAGTTATTCACTTTACAAATTGTTGTACACCTAGAAGAGTCAATATCTTGCTAGCACTCTATTATATGATATTAATAGGTTTTATAATATCATGTTGTAATATGCAATTGACTCCATGGTACTCTATCATGTTAATTAATGAATAGATGGAGTCCACAATTTGTATATTTTATCCTGCTAATTATTTGCACCGTTTTGAATCATTGCTTACCTTTAATTTGTTAGTTGTATCTACATCTTAAGTAACATGGAAATTGTTTCGTAGACTATCACTTTTTTCAAAGGCTTAAATAGTTCTTCTGGAATTTATTAATAGGTGGGAACTTGTGCATTTTCTCATAATTTGACAGTAGCACGTCGTATCGTTACAAAAAATAAACTAGACTTACTATTGTAGTAGTGGTGAGTCTAGGTCAATTCCACAAAGAGTGTTCAATTAGCTTTGTTATGAAAATAGCTGGTGTTTAGGTTATGGAGGGTTTTGTTTGATTTGAAATAAGAAAATAAAAATGAAACAAAACTAACAAAAACAAATTAAAGAAAACATGCAATAATGATGAAAGTGATGAATTTGTTAAGAATTTGGTTCTTTGGTTCAATCTCAGCCTACATCCAATTAGACATATTTTGTTGAATTGTTGTTCTTATACCTCTCCTGGCAACTATTAATCATAGACTAATAACAAGCTCTGTTAACTCCAGTTTTCCCTTAGGTCATGTTTAATTAAAAGATGCTTATTAATTAAACATAACCATCTAATAACCTAGGATATGATTTCAAGATTTAATTTGGGAGTCTCAATATAATTTAACGTTTTTAAAATGTTAGGGTTAGAATTATTCACCTTAGAATGTTTGAATCGAACTTGTCGATTGGTGCAAAACTAAAGGTCAAAAGTGACACTTTTGCGTTAAATTTACTATAAAGTTTAGATTTTTCCACCCTAAATTTTAAAAAAGAAAATGCATCTAAATTCTAAAATTCTTCCTCCTTGGTGTAGCAATTCACCACAACCCAATTAGCGATAAGCTAATCCATGCCAAGAATTATATCAATTTCCTTTAATTGCAATACAATTGGATCAACTTCTAACTTTTCCTGATCAATTTGAACTATACACCTTTTATATACCTCACCGATCACTGTTGTGCTACCCACTGGAGTACTCACCTCTAACCCACATTTCAATATCTCTCTCGCGCAATGCAATTTAGATGCCAGATGCAGTGTGATGAATGAATGTGTAGATACCGGATCTACCAATGCATATGCTTCAAATTGAAAAACATTCAACACAACTGTTATCACATTTGGGGAGTTCTGCACCTCCTGTCTGGCGATGACATAAACTCTGGCCTGAGATTGAGGCTGGTTACTCTGCAGCTCAGTCCTGACACTGGGCCCTACTAATTAAGTTTTGTCTCTACCTTTGCCTCTTTGTACAAACCTGCCAACTCTACTCTGTTGAATTGTTATCTTAGTCATTGTTCCTCTCTAGCTCTAGACTGTGATCCTAACATCTTAGGAAAATCTCTGATCAGATTTTCAATCGAGCCACAACAAAAACAAGCTCTAGTTACCCTCCAACGTTCACTAACATGTTTGTTACCACATAGTTCACAATTAGGTAGTTGTTGAGTCTGGCTGGAAGGCATTTATCCTCTACTTCTTCTAGCCTGAACAAATCCACCTCTTGATTAGGATCCAGACTGTCTCGATCAAGCCTGGAATCGAGACAATATGTTCTAACGCTTTCTGATGCTTCTACCAGAATCAACCTGAGATTCATCTTGCCTCTTTCCTCTAACCTCCTGTCTATACTCTCCTTGACCATCCTTCAATAACTGTTCAATTCTAATTGAGGCTAGTCGGAGTTCTATGAAACTGTCGAAATTAGAAATGTTTAATCTCGTTCTGATTTCCATATTCAAATCATCCTCAAACCGTCTACATTTGTCTTCCTCTGTTGGGACCAATGCAGTTGCATACCCCATTAACTTGTTGAATTTTATCTCATGCTCTGCCGCTGTGAGCCTGCCTCGCTTCAAGTCTAAAAATTCTTTCATCTTCTGATCCGTATAAATCTTCGGCATATAGTTCTCTCGAAACACTCTCAGAAAATCTTCTCAAGTCAAATTACAAGGTCTGGTGGAATTAACTGGAATAGTCTTTGACCACTGGTATGCGGGACCTTGTAGTAGTGAGACTGCATAATCAAATCTTTCATCTGTCTCATATTCCATCTAGTCGAACACTCTTCCAGTTCTTTCTAAGCACCCTTCTGCCTCAGCTAGGTCTGTACTTCCGTAGAAGTCTACGGCCCCCTGCTTTCTCAACTTATCATATCTTCTTTCTCACCTTTCCGAAATTCTCGGAGGCATTTGAACAAACTCAGGTACAGGAGACTCTACATTGGCTCCTACAGACTCCATGTCAGCTGACTCTCTAATATGATCTCTTATGGAAGGTGACCTATATTAGACAAAAGTGTGATCACTTTTTGAATTTCTCACTATTTATCATATCTCAAATCATATTTATCCTTAATGATGTCGAACCATGCTCTAATACCAAAAATGCAACATCCCACAACCATAGAGTATATGCTCGAAGATTCAAGTACATATCCTATGATAATATTATGTTACAACAAAACATAAACTCAACTTACAAATCGCATCATCTAACATAATTTAAAAATCATCAAATGAAAAACCATCCACTGCATTCATTGACAAAAGCTTTCACTGTATTTTGTAATCCTTATACAAGTTCTAGACAAGAAACTACAAAATACAAAATTACAACTCTTCTGGTGACAGCTTACAGATCTCTGAGCCATAATTAAGTCCAAAATGTTCCTCTAATCTAGTTAAAAAAACTAGGTCTCCTATCTCGTACCTAAAATGCCATGTTACAATTTTCATGAGTTTTGTGAACTCAATAAGTGAACCATCATTGATGACTTCACCTAGGTCAAATACATAAAATCACAAATATCACATATATTCATTCAGTACATGAATATTCCAAATACTCACACTAACATGGCACATCATATAATCATTGCGAATTAGAAAAATATTCAAATACAGATGCATATGAGACTCCATATTCATTATTATTGTTGTGACCGAGTGCCTTTCATATACATATACAAATATTTGCCCATTGGGCTCAGTCAAAATCATAAATCACGGAGCAAAGCTCTATGTGCAGAAAAAAAATCACGGGGCAAAGTTCCTTGTGTAAGCGCTTTCATATTGGCTACTCCGATTACAACGCCTTTATCTAAGCATGCCTTTTATGAAATGCATCAAATTCAGAATATGCCATGACATAGTCAGAATCTCATAGTCATCTGACCTAAGTCCGGCATTTAAGTTTCATTGAAAATACAAATATCATTTAGAATTTCACAACAATTCAGAGCACTTCCAATACATACCTAAATATTAAACATCTTGGACTTTAAGTCAGGAATTCATAAACAAATCATAAACGTATCACAATCAGTTCAATATTTAGAAATCAAACAAATTCAATCAATCCAAGGAAAAATCATCTAGGTTGACTCACACAGTACGCTCCAATATGATATTATATGGATAGTCCGATAATGTTTGACTGGCATCCAATGAGCTCCTCTATATCATACAAAACAAATATACAAATATTACACTTTGCACAAATATATAAGTATTCCCTTATGCACATCCATGTATAGAAAATATGCACAATACATGCTTAATGACAATCCCGGGTATGATATTATGATCCTTATCACCATATCATTCATATATCAAAAATCTCATAATTATCATTTGTACTTAGGGTTTGGATCATAATAAAACAATGTGAACTAATTGTACAACCAAATTGATCATTTCAGAATTTTCTAACGACATACTTTAGATCAACTTTGCATAATCATTCTAATAGGGTAAATGACAAAATTAGGTATCACTTCCTTCTAAAAAATTGTTCTCCAATGTCTTAAGTTTAGTTCAAATCACAAATCATCTCATTTGGATGACTACAGATCAATATATAAAGAAATACCCAAGCATGTTCAATGAATCATACCTGTTCATACTATTCCAACAGATTCCCTCACTTTCATTCAATCAATCTGTTTTCAAATCAATTCAGAATGCTACCAATTTTTATAGAGAGGTAACAAACTTTAAGAAAAATGTTGAAGGTTGTGATCGTGCAAATTTGAACCTGCAAAGAGCACGACCATGACTTTGTTGTTTCATTAGCGATGTCGAGATCGTGCTTCCTTCACCGTATGTTTCTTCTTCTCTTTCCATTTTCCAGATCTCTCATTCTTATACTTTCTAACTAAAATATCTATACATGAATTATCTTTTCTAGATTTCTAAATCCCATACAATCTCTAAACAAGTCAGATTCAAACTTATTCCTCAAATATAAAAAATCTGAAACTTTATATATGCAAATTTCAGTTTCTGTATTTAATTTCTCTCTTTACTTTCATCTGATACATTACTTTTCACTTTTCTACTCTTTCATTTCATCAAAAGCTTAACATTTTAATGCTTTTCCCATATCACTACATCACCTTAAACTTTTCCCTTAGTTCTAATTCATTTTTATTAATACATCACATGTTCATGCATGCATAGTACGTCAACTTATAACCATATTCATATTTTTCAGAACTAGAACATAGTACATATACTTCTCGTTGGGCCCCAAATATTTTTTATTTTTTATTTATTTATTCTTTATTTTTTTGCTTTAATTTTTTTTTAGTTTAGTCTTTCAATTTAGCAAGGATGAATGGGGTATTGGATTGAAATTATAATTTAGAATGAAGTGTTAGAATTATATTATTAAGTGGGTTGAAAGAGTAGAGACATATAAGACAAATTAAGGGTAAACTTGGAAAGCCCAAGTGAAGGAGGGGTAAAATTGGAAGAAAAGGAGTAAAAACAAGAGATTAAAATGTGGTTTGAATTATAAAAGAAAGGAGGTTTAGTAGGAACCAAAGGGAGAAGAGAAAAACGCGAAAAAGAAGAGAAATCCACTTGTGAGGTAAGCCTTCATTTTCTTATGCTAGATTAAAAAGGGGATTAAATGGAGGTTAGGGTTTGTGTTGGAAATGAAGGAAGAAAGAAGAGAAAGATGGATCCAATTTGATTTTGGAAGTTCTAAGCTAGGGTTTTAGTTTTTCTAGCCTAGATGGGCTATGGGTAGGTTAGGTTTAAATTCAATTTTAGCATTTCTTTAATTCTTGAATTTTATGCATTTTCTTTGAATGTATGGATTGAATGGAGATTGGTTTAATTGAAGGGAATCAAGGAAATTATACTCAAGAGAGAGAGGAAGGGCAATCTTGAGATTGGACTTCCAACAATCTAGGTGGGTAATATGTTTATGGTTATTGTGTGATGGGCAATGCCCTATTTGTGTGTGTGATTGCTTTAAATGGCATAAATGTTGAATTGTGGTAAATATCTAAAAATGTATGATGAAATAGGATATTTTTTCTTTGAAATAAATGAAAAATATGAAAAAAAAATGAGAATTTGATGGAAATGAAAGAAGCGTGAGAATGCAAAATAGCGATTGATTATTTGAGCATAGATTTGTTTGTGACTGGGCAAGAGAGAAACCCGTTTCGTTAGTCACGTGCACGTTGACCTATAGCCTTTTTCCGGCTGTCCGCTTGAGGCCACGAGATCCTGAGAAATCGGACTCGTTTTGTTCACGGTGTAAACCGTTTTGTTCCACGAAAACTCTCTAACCATTTGTTGTGCATTTCATTATGACTTTGTTGAGTATGATGCATAATAAAGTGTTATGATTGATAGAAGATGTCACGATATGCTTTATGTGATACATTTCAGTTGCTTATGAATTATGTGATGAATTTGCGAATGAATTGGATTGCTTGATATATGTGCATTGTGCTTGTTGTGTCGCTCATTACCGATGGTTATAAACGTATTAGCCACTTAGTCGTGTTGTTCACCCCATTTTCCCTCCTCAGGTGCAAAACAAGACGAGCGTGAACCTTGCAAGGCATCGGAAACTCCAAGGCTTTAGATACTTTGGTACTAAGTTAGTAACTAGCCATTTGAATAGCTTTTCAAGCATATCAAACATTGAGAATCTCATGTATTATGTATCTTGTGCTTATTTCATGATGGACATGTTGATATGTATGTAAAGCTATGCATGAACATTTATTTTGGTTGGAAATGAGTATGAGTATAATTGTGTTGCTTTAGGGATAATGTATGGATAATGTATGAAATTGTGTATGATTTTTGTGAAAGAAGAATGTGTAGGTGCATCTTCTTCATTATTGAGTTTGGAATTGGTCATTTGTTGTGGGATAGTATATTGGAGGGTTGAAGGGTATACGAGCTAATTTGGTTAAGTTGGAGCTCAAAAGTATAGAAGGGTACTTGGTAGTGGGTAAAAATTTCAGGAAATTGTGTTTTGACAACTTCCGGGTATAATTGATATTAAATGTGATTTTATTGAAAATATGGAGTAGAAAGAGTAGAAAGAGTGATCTTGGTATGAGTTGTGATAAGGAAAGATTTAGAAACAAGATTGGTAGTGATATGGAAAATGTTCACTGAATATATTTCATTCCTTTAGCCGTAACGTTTTGTCTAGTTGTCCAAACCATATGATTCTTAATTTGGATTAATCTAGAGATGTATGGCTATATTTTGTATGAAGACATCAAATTTCAGTTATGCCTCTAAAAATCTCAAAAACATCATGAAGTTAAGAATTTGGTGCAGTACGTTGGTGTAGGAATGGAAATTTAGTATTCTGACTTTATGGGCAAATTTGGAATTAATATAAATAGATTTTGGCAAAGTTTCCTTCTAGAAAGTTGTAGATCTTTCTTTTATCTTTCCAACGGTATATAGTATGAAAATTTTGGATATCGGAGTCAAAATTTATGATCATTATAAGTGAAGACATTCTGAGGAAGAAAAGCAGACGATAGAAATGAGACGATGGAAAAGCAGACGATAGAAATGAGATGATAGAAAAGCAGGCGATAGAAATAAGATGATAGAAAAGCAGACGATAGAAATGAGACGATAGAAAAGCAGACGATAGAAATGAGATGATAGAAAAGCAGACGATAGAAATGAGATGATAGAAAAACAGACGATAGAAATGAGACGGAAGAAAAGCAGACGATAGAAATGAAACGATAGAAAAAAAGACGATAGAAATGAGATGGAAGAAAAGAAGACGATAGAAAAGCAGACGATAGAAATGAGATGGAAGAAAAGCAGACACTAGAAATGAGACGATGGAAAAAGAGATGATAGAACTAAGATGAAAGGAAAATGAGACGATGCAAAAGTGTGATGATACAGAATTTAGTTGATAGAATTGGCCTTCAAGGTCTTCATGAAAGTTTTTGATCTAGAAGTCTTCTTTCCAATGGTCTAAAAACGAAGTCAATCAAACCTCTGTAGCAAAAGTTATGGCATTCATTCTGAGACATGTACATTTCAGGTGAGGGCATAAACGTGTTGGAGTTTTTTGGCCATAACTTCTTCTTTAGACCTCTAAATAACCTGATTCTTGAACCATGGGATTCGTTAGACTTTTCTAAAATTTATGGTGAGAGATTGAGTGAAAAGAGTGAGACGGGTACAGTGAGTGTGTTCTTCAATCATATGAACTGGCGTTATCTCACTGAACATGCCTTAGTATTTTGGTGATATCTTGGTCTGTGGAGATCCAATCGGGTTGATTCTTGTTGCAAACTAAACTAGAGACATGGAAATACAACTTATATGAAAGAATTAAATTTCTATTTGGTCCTTAAGATTTCCAATTTTTTGACCGAATTCGGGTGTAATATTCAGTCTTGGTTAAATGTGAGCCCACCATGTGGCTACTATTTTCGAATGTTGGACTTCGAAAGCGGGGTCCAACATAATTTGGTATCAAAGCCTAGGTTCTCTCCCAGGCTTAGAATGCATAGTAGGTTGACTTGTTTTGCTGTGTGATAAATTGTTGCATTGTGAATTGATTATTTGCATTAAGTGACATGCATATTGTTGGACCCCGAACCTTTCTATGAACAAGGACTTTTAGCCGAGGAATTATTGGCAAGTAGTTATGTGTAAATAAGAGAGGAAATTATGAGATTGAAATGAAATGAAAAGAGATTAATTGAATCAAAGTGAGACAGGAAAGTTTGTGAACATAGTTCAGTACTTTGCAAATTTCGGGATTTGTAGAGATCCAATTGAAGTGAGGTTTGAGGTGAAATAAAGTTAAGATATGGGGATACAAATCATATGAAGGGATTGAGTTTTAATTTAGTCCCTAAGGTTGTAAATTTTTGAGTCAAGTTGGGTTAATGTTCAGTCTCGGATTTTGTACAAGTCCGATAGTAATTCGACCATAACTCTTTCGTTTCTGACCCAATTTGAGCGTTTTTGGTGTCGTTGGAAACGTAAGATATTGAGGAACATTTTTCTAGAAGGAAGTATTGGCAAATTCCTTCAATTGATCTAAGATAATTAATTAGGAAGTTAGAAGTTTAAGTTGTGAGGTTAAAGAGCAAAGGAGGGCAAAATAGGCAAGACAAGGTTAATGAGGGGCATTTTTGGAAGAACAAGAGTAATAAAAAGACAAAATAGAAGAAGAAGAGGGAGGAGGTCGTGGCTGCCAAAGGAGAAGGAGAAGAACGAAAATGAAGAAGAGGAAGGAGAGAAGAAGATAAGAAAATCCAAGGAAAAGGAGGAGATTTTCGTGGATCCAAGGAAGAAATCAAGATTCTAAGGTAAGTTCCATCATTTTTCTTCTTGATTGTTGAAGAAATGGATTAGGGTTGTGATGGAGAAAAACTCTAGTGAGAGAAAGTAGTAGGAAGAAGATGATGAATAGTGAAAATCATGGGATTTTTGAGTTCTTAGGTTAGGGTTAGGGTTTCCTAGCCCATTTGATTTATAGATAGAGTTAAATTGAAACTTGATTCAATTTAGGGTTTTTGGAAAAAGGGGATTTCGAAATTTATGAAGAATGATGAGGTTATTGTTGTGTTTTAAGGAATCAAGAGCCTATTCAAGGAGAAGGAAGCCATTGATTTGGAATTCTCAAGGTTATAAGGTGGGTAAACCCTTTATGGTTTTTGGTGCAAATGGGCAAAAATGTGTGTATGGGTGTTATGTGTTAAATGATTGACTTAGAATGGGTGCTATGTTGATATGATGTTGTCTAATTGATGAAACAAATGAAATTGTGAATATGTCATGTTATGAAATTTCAAATGCTTGACCTTTGGATATGATTATCATGCCATTAAATTGAATTATGGCATTTTGTATATGAATGGATGATTGAATCATGAAATTGGGATTATGTCATGTCATGCATCGTGTAATGCTTGACATTTCGATATGCTTGTTAGGCCATTGGGCTAAATCATGGCATTTTGTATAAGAAGGAAATGAGAGCATGAACAATTGAATTATGCTTATGTCATGTGAAACATGGCATTTTGTCTATGAGTGATTAAATTAAGCATTGAATTGAATTATGTTCTTTGTGTGGGCGAGAGTGGAACCGTTTCGAGTCACATGCACGTTGACGACCTAAAGCCTTCTCCTGGCTGCCCGCTTGTGGCCCACGAGATCTGAAATGGACTCGTTTCGTTCATGACGCAAACTTCGGTTTCGTCATTTTTTTCACGGAACCCTCAAGCCATTTGATTGTGCATTTGCCTTTGATGTGCATTGCATTCATGAATTGTGTGTTACACTTGAATGATACAATGACCTAAATTGTGGTTAATAAGTGATGATAATTTGAATTATGAAATGTCACTTGCTTTGCAATAGATGAACTATTATTGATGTATGGATGTTTATATACATGCGTGTATGTATATGTATTGGTTGTTTGTGTGGCTCAAAAGCCAATGGCTATAAATGGTTTAGCCATTGAGCTGTCAAGCTCAACCCATGTTTTTCCCCCCTCAGGTGCAGTCTTCGAAGGCCGGTAATCCTTGCAAGACATTTGGACGCGTCAAGATAGTTAGTTTGTATTAAGCTAGATGAACCCCTTTGTATAGCTTCTTAAGAATGATAAATTTTGAGTATTCATTGTAATGGTTTAAGTTGTGATGTGTACTTCAATTTGTAAGGAAGGTTGTTCAAATGTTTATTTTGTTTATTTATGAGAGTGCAAAATTGGGGATGTCCCTATGTATTTGAATATGTCTTTTAAAGGTTGAAATATATGATTCTGTAAATGGATATTGTGTATAGTATAATTTTTTGTATGAGTGCCATTTGTTGTTTGTGCTAGAATAGCATGTTGGATATTGAAAGGTGTGTAATGACTATTAGAAGAAATAATGTTGTATGAGAAGTATGAACTTGATGCCTATAATGAATGATAGGAATTTGTGTGTTTTATGAGTTAGTTGATTGAAGTTTGGGAGTTGATGTATGTAGATTGGTATTTGAATGGTTAGGGAATTGGAATGTGAATTAGGTATGGATGATGAGTTAAGACTTGAGAAGTTTATGTTGTATGATTATGTTTATTTAAAGTTTGAATATGATGTATGTGGTTATCTTTGGTTGAGATTGCCAATGGTTGTTAATGTTAGAAGAACATGGTGATATTGGGTTGAATATATGTGACGAATGAATTGGAATTGAATTCCAATGTTGTTTGATGTTGTTGAATAAATTTGGGGTGATTATGAATGTATATAGGGTTAGGATGGAGTTTGGAAGCTTTGGAAAGGCTTTAGAAGGAGTTTTGGAGTGTTAGGGCAGTATGTGTCCGTTAAACGGACATGGATGTCCGTTTAACGGACAATCTCGGTTGAAATTGGAGTGTTTTGTCAGTCTGTGTCCGTTAAACGGACATGCATGTCCGTTTAACGGACAGCCTCGGGTCCACTTATGCAAATCGTGTTTTTAACCAGTTTTGAGGCCGAATCTCGTTTTGAGGCCTCTAATACGAGTTGTAGATCTTGATGTTATCTTTCCAATGGCATAAGAACGAAGGCATTTTATGGCGTTTGCGCCAAAAGAGTTTCAAATCAATTTAGGGCTTGAACATGTTGTATTGTTTTGATCATAACTCACTCATCCGACCTCGGATTGAGGCGATTCTTGAAGCATTGAATTCCTAAGACATGTAGGTACCTCTCCATGAAAAATTGTATCATTTAGAGTTTATTTGAGAAATTTTGAATAAAAGCAAGTGAGAGGTCGGATAGGAGGGCTTGTTTCGAATATGAACTCATTATGATAATTTGTTGATATCTTGAGTTGTATAACTCCGTTCGAGGTGATTCTTGCTTCGACTTAAACAAGAGATTTAGAGCTATGATTTATATGAAGAAGTAAAATTGAAATCCCAATTTGAAGGTTTTCAAATTCTGTTTGCAAATAGGCGAATTGAGTATAAGCTTAGTGACTGATTTGTACGAACATCCTTGAGCAAAATGTGAGCAATTTTTGGGGATGTTATGAAGAAAAAAAATAGTAATGAGTTTAAATTGATAATGTCTTTTAAGGGTTCAATGAAAGAACCTTTTCGAGGTCATATCCACGCTCAAGGTTTCATGTTTTCGCAAGAGGGTTGGGTTTCGAAAATGAGGCCCAACACATATCATGCATATATATAGGAACTAAGATTAAAATGAATTGTAAACTAATCATTAGTATTTTCATTGAAGGAGTAAGATGTCACCTCGTAAAAGGACAAGAGGAGTTCTGCAATGTTCAATTGCACCTGACTCTGCACTAAGGATGGAGAGCACCGATGAGTTGGTAGCCCCAGGAGTTGCTGAGGCTTCCTTAGGGCAAAGTAGTGAGACCATCCAATCTCAGACACAAGAGTTGCCTAGTCAGTCAGAGTTAGTGCCTACACTGGATCCAAGATTGTTTCAGGCATTTACTAAGGCCTTTGTCCAGGCTATGGATCAGATGCCGCAGGCTTCTGCATCGGCCCCAGTAAAAAGGGAGAAACAGTTTGACAAGCTGAGGAAGTTTGGGGCAGTGGACTTTTATGAGACCACTGATCCTGAAGAAGCCGAGACCTAGTTGAGGAAGACAGAGAGGGTATTGGAGCAGATGGACTGTGAAGATGATGAGATGGTTGTTTATGCTGTCAGTCTGCTTCAGGGGAATGCTTTGCATTCGTGGGAGTGTGTACCGGGGAGCCAATTGAAACCGATAGGGTTGGCATGATAGGATTTTCTCGCTGATTATAAGAAGAAATATATGTTTGAGGTGTACATTCAGTAGAAGCAGAGGGAATTCCTGAGTCTCGCCCAGAGGGAGTTGACAGTTAGCGAGTATGAGCGTCAGTTCACACAGTTGTCAAGATATGCTACTGAGATGACGCTGAGTGAGGCTGCTAAGTGCCGTCGGTTTGAGTCACGACTGCACCTAGCCATCAGAGAAAAAGTGGTAGTGCAGAACTTCTATGACTTCCAACAGCTATTTGAAGCAGCGTTGAGGGTTGAAAACATCGAGAACATCAAGAGTCTTGTCGTGAATAAAAGAAAGGAAGAAGCGGTCAAGAGGGAGGTGGTACTTCATGCACGAGAGGAGTGCGAAACCTTCCTATGCGATCTAAGGAGAGGAGCAGTGGTGCGAGCAGACCTCGACCTATGAGGACTTCTACTGTTTCTCATCAAGCTTCAACGATGGGAGGCAGTAGAAGAGGAGATGGGAATAGGCCACCTATTCCCAAATATGAGTACTATGGGAGATTCCATAAAGGGGATTGCTACCGATTAACAGGAGCGTGCTTCAATTGTGGAGAGAAAGGACACATGGCCAGAGAGAAAGGACACATGCAGAGGCTACTCCAGAAGTGGTGACGGGTGTGGTTAAATTATTTGATGATGATGCTATTGTTTTGATTGATCCGGGTTCTACCCATTCATTTGTGTCATCGAGTAAAACTGTGCATAGGAGAAATTTAAGCCCTTTGGATACTCCTATGATGGTGAGTACCCCAATCGGCCAGTATATTATTATTAGTCAAGTTTATAAAGATTGTGATGCCCTTAAAGATGGAGGGATTGGATGTGATCTTGGGTATGGATATATTAGAAAAGTATCATACCAACTTAGACTGCAAGATGAAGACAGTGGAATTTGAGTTAGAGAATGGCAGAAAAGTGGTGTTTATGGGGGATAGAAAAGTCAGTCCACCTCGAGTTATTTCGGCTATGACAGCAAAAAGAATGATAGGGAAGGGGTGTGAAACATTTTTGGCTTATGTGTTAGACACAAAGGCAGATAAAGGGAGGTTAGAAGATATTCTTGTAGTTAGGAAATTCTCGGATGTCTTTCCCGAGGAATTGCCAGGACTACCTCCACCTAAGGAAATTGTGTTGGGACTCGATCCGGGAATCGGATCCCAACCGAAAAGCAGAAACGGATACGAATAACGAGGCGAAACAGATATGATGCGAAATCGAAAATACAAAAGTACCGAAGTAAAACGAAGCGAAGCGAATCGATATAACAAGCGGGCCGATCTTACAATCAAAGTGGCGAGCTAAATCATATCCGACATCCGAGAATAATTATCGAAAAAAAACGACGATCGCGCTGGAAACCCTAAGATATTTCTTAATCCGGTATAAAATTTTTTTTTCATACATTTTTGTTTTCTTTATTCAAACTCATTCAAAACATAACCAATCCATACAATTTCCTTTTTGGAAACTCATTCTCGCACAAATTTCAATTCACTTAATTCTCAAACAACATTTCGATTCATATTATTTTTCTTAACCAATCACACAAATCCCAAAAATTTCATCTTCTTCACTAAAAACTCATTTTTAACAAACTAACTTCTTATTCTTAGTCTTATCTTAACCCGATTTTTACCGAAAATCGGGCAGCATAACGGCTGTATTTTGACAGCCCAAAAATTTCTGCAAAGGCAAATTACACTTCTAAAACACATATCCAACGATACAACCATCATTGGACCTCTCGTCCGGAATTCTCAGCAGAAACAAACGCAACCCTACAACTAAGCACTTCAGTAATTCTCACAATCATACTCATAAATCAAGTCCCATTCATATCCAAAATCCATGATCATACATAAATCCAATGCCATAACTTAACTCAAATACATATGCTCAGAATTTTCAATACATTCTCAAAATGAAATACACAGCACACTTTAATGGAATAGCAAGCCATTTACACTATCAAAATCTCAATTTGCACAAAAATACGAACAATGTAAAAATCAAACTTGGCATTCTTTCATCCGATCTCTCGCTCGAATACCTGGAGATTGGGGATGAAAGGGGGGGTGAGCACAAAGCTCATGGATAATATATTTTAAACTGAACGATAAGCGGAAACATTTTTGCAAAACTTTTTGCCATTTATTTCTAAAAATTTCACAGTCGAAAATATGACAAATTTCTTATTTCTCAAAACATTGTTAAAATCGATTCAATCAATTCTCGGCTGAAAATCCATAATAATAGATTTCTCAAACTTTTCACATCTTTCAAGATTTCATGAAGAACTTCCAAATTTTTTAAACTTTATCAAAACATGCAATGCATAACACAGTACAAAATAAAAACACAAACACATCACATAGTTTGGTTCGGTCCAAGCAGGGGCGTCTTGCGCATCCGCATAAGCGGTCTGTGCGGCGTGTGAACGAGACGTACTACACTTTTCCACTTAGCGATCCAGTGTAGCCGTGAAGGGAGTCCGTAATCGGAGCTCCATTGCCTCTTGCGGGCAGTCGAGAGAAGGCTTTAAACAAGTAGAGGCAGTCTGTTTGACTCACGAAAGGACTGACCAAACCCACATAACACATAAGAAAGCGAAAATTCAGGTTGCCCGTAGGCACTTTTCAAAATCTTGATTTTCTTTAAATTTTTCATATTTCCATACAATGTCAAACTTAACACACTCACATACACAAATCACATCAAATCATGTTGGAATGCACATTCGATTTACATTCACCAATTTAATCACATATCAATGCACAACAATAAATGCAATTTCTTTCTTTCAAACATATATCAGAACACATTGCTCAAACTTTTCATATAATTCAAAAACATGATTTTCATAAATCTTGCATTTTCTTATAAACCTTCCAAAAGCATTAACTTCAATCATTCGAAAATTTTATTTTTCAAAACATTTATCTAAACATTAACTTTTCAACAATTGCTTCTTGAATTTTGATGGGTGTCGAATCCACCAAAAATAAATCCCAAACACCAAACGAAAATAAATTGCGCACAGTGGTAAATGGAATTGATCCACGAGAATGGAATAATTGATTCTATTTAAATGCCAAAGAAAGAATGAAAATAATTAAAATGGGGGGTTTGGAGTTTTCTACTGGAACTGCTAATTAAAATAACAACTGATAAATGATAAACTCAATTAATAAAATAACGACTACGACTCAACTAATAAAGAATGCAAATAAAATTGATTAACTCAAATAACAACAACTAGCTAGGAAATTCCTAATTATTATGCAGAGACCACGATCATCGACTCAAATATTTTCTTTGGTTTAATAATAGGTTAGCTATGGTTACCAACTTCCTCTGGCTCCCTCGTTTCTTTTAATCTTAGAACAATCAAAGAGACTCCTTTAAAGCTGTTCCCAATTAATTAATAACCCTTGAGACTCTCTCCGAGATTCAATTAATTAACAGCATTAAACTCTAAAGAAACACTAACCCTAACTGACTACGCACTGACTCATGCTTCACCTAATTAGATCACAAGTTCCTCCACACGAAATCAGATAAGTACTATGTCCTAGTGCCAATTGCCACAAACACCGATCACCTAGTTAGACTCCACCAAGTAAATCAATTGGTGATATGTAAATTAACTAACTCTACAATCAGGCCTCAATCGCAGAATCAATTAATAAACAATGACAGTAAATCAGAAACAGTACGAATATTATAAACCAAATAATCAGAACAATAGTCTCACGAGTCAAAACATAACAATTGGAATTCCCCGACTAAAAATAACTTAGCTACTCATAACGAAATTAAACCTAACAAAGTTCTTAATTAACATAATCTAAAAATCAAGAAAAGAAAGAAAAACTAGGAAAATCTCCAAGTCACGCTGATTGCTTCCCTCCTCTGCGTGACTGCGCTGTCCTTGTATCGTCACTGTTCAATCTAAGCATCAAAGAAAACTTCAGCCTTTTCTTTTTCTCCTAATTCTCGCCGCCAGTGTGCGTGATTTTCTGTTAATTCCTCCCTTGCGTGCGTGACTCTCCCCAGATCAGTCCACCTGATTCCTTGCCTTGGCTGCCGTCACTTGCTATCTTTTTCCTAGGTTTTTGTCCTCTTTTTAATTACCGTGGGCCCCCTTCCTTGATGGCTTGTTCTCCTCTCTTTTTCTTGTTCCACGTCAACCCTCTCTTCATCCATTGTTACGTTAATTTCTTTTTGGGCCCATTAATTGCTACCAAATCTACTGTGTAGATACTTCTCATTCCTTTTATTCTCTGGTGCGTTAAAACCCTCAATCCTCTAGTCTCCAAGTCTTTGATTTAATTGCTGATTTCCTCTTAATTTCTCACATTATGCAAAGATTGTAATTTCCTACAAGGAAATATTAAATCAAATTAAGTCCCTATAATTGCATCAACAAGAGGAATAAAAAGGGATAATTAAAACATAAATATTGGACAAATATGCACTTATCAAATCTCCCCACACTTAGACGATGCTTGTCCTCAAGCATAAAAGAAGACCAAGACACAATGAAAAATCGCTCCACTCAATGAAACACGCACAAAAGTAACGTAAACTAGGAATGAGAGCGCAATCTTGTCCCAAAGTCAATGAAATGTCAAATAAATGCAACAAATTTCCTACACGAGAAGACACAAGCCTGAATTCAAATTGAAACGCATGCATGAATTATCGAATTTTAATTAAAAACCAATCAAGCCTAGAAAACACACTTCACTTATCAGGTGGTTAGTATACATGAGGAATTCCGAATTCATGTGGTAGTCATGGGAAGATCGGATTAATCTTAATTACTTAATTAGGTGTTTTTAGCTACAAATTACTCGAAATTGTCATTGGCCTTTTTACGCGAATGCAAACATTTGTGATGAATGTCATCCGATTACTCGGTCAATCACAACGCCAAGTGGCTTTAGCCTTACTCGTAATTACTCATATGCTTGTACCACTTTTTTTCCGAGTAATCAGAGGAGTTGTTGATTGCCTCACACGTCGTAGTTGTTCGAGACCTTTTTACGCGAGCGCAAACATTTGTGATGAATGTCGCCCGGTTACTCAGTCTTGTCCAACCTTTTGACGGATTTTTGGCTTCGCTCACAATCACCTTTGGCGATTGGCGGAACGAATCTAACATCTTTTTATTTTTATTTTTCATTTCCTTTCTCCACCATAATTTCCCACATCAATCCAAAGTTCAACACATATACCAACTCAACTTCTAAGCTTTAACATGACTCTAGACAAGAAAGGCACCGATTAATCACACAATTTTTTTTTTAAATTCTAACCAATTAACTCAGGCCTGCAACTTCAACATATAGGACAAAATCATTAACATTTAATTAACATTAAACAACAAGGGACTCAACCATACTCTCGACTTCTTTAAAACAATCCACCATTACCTAAGGCACAACAATTCATCGAGCAAAATAGAGCAAAAGAGGATTTTTTTAAGTCCGCCACGACATCAACAGTTAAAAGTCCAAAAATACCAAAAGGCAACGGAGGGCACAGCCCAAAGTAATGCATCAAACAAAAACAGCATGCGTCTCAAAAGCATAAATCACCCTCCCCACACTTAAAGCACGCGTTGTCCTCAACGTAAAAGTAAATGAAAGGGTAAACTGAGGACTTCCCTGACGATGACGCTGGGCTGGTGGTGAAGATGAGGGCTTATATGTGAGCTCGTTTAGGCATCCCGCTAGTAGGGTATAGCTAGTACAGTGAGGGACGAGAGCCAACATATGATCATATAGAGGACTCCCGCCAGCTGTAATCCAAGAACTCTGAATTGATCCAATGCCGAACCTCCTGAAAGACACAGGGAAGGAAAGGAAAATATCAAAACAAAGAAAGAAGGAAACAAACGAGACAAAAAGAACACAAAAGAAAGCAAAAGAAAGGAAAGAAAAATAAAATAAATAAAATAAAAATAAAAATATGGGCTGCCTCCCATTAGCGCCCTTGATTAACGTCTTAGGCTCGACGATCCTCGTTTAGATGTTAACCCTCGTCTCGATGTTGGAAATCAGCAATGGTCCCACCAATTACCTCCCTGTACTGTCGAAGCATTCTAATTAGTTTCTCCTCTTCCGGTCGTCGAGCATCTTGGATACGATCCTTGGTAGGTCTCACCGTCACCTAAATATCGTATTTCAAATGCTCGGGAAGCGTTTTGAGCTCCACTTTGGGGCCTCATCAAGTATATCATCGAAACTTCGACCGATCGGTAAATCTCTTAACTCCATCAATGGACATCCTATGACACGAAGCATAATTCAACTCATCATCATAATTTAAAGCGAAGCCTCATGAGTCAAATCTTCAATGATATCAACATTATAAACACAAGACACATCTTCACCCGTTTCATGGCATCATAAACATTGAATTTCACCACTTCACCATCAAACTCTAAAGTCAATGAGCCACAATGCACATCTATCTTTTCCTTAGCCGTACTGAGGAAAGGCCTTCCCAACAAGATATCAGAAGAATTAGATGAACTATCATTTTTCATATCAATAACAAAGAAATCAGCAGGAAAAATTAATCCATTAACTTGAACTAGCACATCCTCTAAAACACCTTGGGATAGACAATCGATCGATCCGCCAATTGAATTATAACTCCAAAGACTAGTTAATGGACCAAGACCGAGGAAGTATAAGCAGATAAAGGCATCACATTAATAGAGGCTCCTAAGTCACATATAGCCTTACTTATACCAATATTCCCAATTTTGCAAGGAATGGAAAACATACCTTGGTTGCGACACTTAGGAGGTAATTTCCTCTGTAAGACAGCTGAAACATTTTCACCCACACTCACCCATTCATTACCTGTTAACTTACGCTTGTTTGTGCATAATTTCTTAAGGAATTTGGCGTAGCGCGGAACCTGTTTAATGGCCTCTAGGAGTGGGATGTTTACTTCAACTTTTCGGAATAACTCCATGATGCTTTTATCTTCCTTTTCTTTCTTGTTCGAGCCAGGTCTACGGGGAATGGGGTGGAACCACTAGAGGTTCGGGCTTCGAGGTTTTCAGCCGAATCAATCTCAGACGTGGTCACGTGTAAGCTACCTTCGACTTCTTGTTACATTTACGCACGGAACCACAGGGCGTGGTCACGTTTAGGGTTCTTGTCATTGGGGCTGCAATCCTTACCATTTCTTAAGAAAATCGCGCTCACATTATGCCTCGGGTCGAGTGTCCGAGACGGCGGCTTGCCTTGAGTCTCCATTCGCTAACGGAGGATGCTTCTCGACCCATTTAGTCTCTAGGGTCTTCATGCTCTCTTCTATCTTTTGAAATCTGGTTGCGGTGTCTGTTGAAATTTTGCGATATTAGTAGCTAACATATGGACAATTTCTTGAAGAGGCTTACCGAGAGCAGAAGGTCATTGCGGTGGTGGTGGTCCGTGATAGTAATTCTGTTGGGTCGGTTGGCTGTTAGCATAACTGAAGTTTGGGTGGCTTCTCCAACCGGGATTGTAGGTGTTTGAATAGGGATCAAACTTCCTCTGTTGAAATCCGATAGAATTCACATTCTTCGGTGTTTCATCGTGGAGTGTTGGGCATGCATCGGTTGGGTGGGCTAGGCTAGTGCAGATGCCACACGCCCTCGCAGGTGGAGGAGTACCTACATTCAATTTCTCGACCAAAGTTGTTAGCAAAGATTTGACCTCATTGAGAGAAGTAACATTTACCTCGTTCACTCTTCGTGGTATATCTGGTTGAGCACCGAATTGCTGGGAGTTTTCTGCCATGGTCGATATTAACTCCCGGGCTTCAGCTGGGGTTTTGCTGACGATGGCCCCGCCACTTGCGGCGTCCATCATCCTGCGCTCCATTGGAATTAGACCCTCGTAGAAATACTGAATGATCAATTGTTCAGATATGCCATGTTGTGGGCAGCTTGCTAAAATTCTCTTGTACCTCTCCCAGTACTCGTAGAGGTTTTCTGAATCCTTCTGCTTAATGCCACAGATCTCTCGCCTGATGTTGGCGGCTCGGGATGCTGGGAAATATTGCTCTAGAAACTGTCGAGACATCCCTTCCCAAGTGTTGATTGTCCTTGGAGGTAGGTAGTAGAGCCAATCTTTGGTTGCATCCTACAGCGAGAATGGAAAAGCTCTCAGTTTGATTTGGTCCTCTGTGACATTGCGGGGTTTCATGGAAGTACAGACGAGGTGAAATTCTTTCAGATGCTTATTCGGATCCTCGTTCTCCAATCCACGGAAGGTGGGTAGCAAGTGGATGAGTCCGGATTTCAATTCGAACCCTTTTTGAAGTTCTGGAAAACCTATGCACGCCGGATCTTTGTGCTTGATCGTCTACCCAAGTCTGGAGGTTACATTAAGAGTCATATCCTGCCGCGTGGTCACGGTTAAACTTCCTGTCAGGCTGCTGTTCAACTTCAATATCCTCTTCGTACTCCGTTTCAGTATCCGACTCAATCGGGGTCTGTAATCCACTAGCTTTTCCTTGCTTCTTCCTTAGTTTGCTCAACTTCCTTAGCCTCTTAGCAATCTTTTCGATCTCGGGGTCGTATAAGATGGAATCTCCGTCTGAATGTTCCTAGGCATAAAACAAAACAAAATCAATTAGTTACCGGTCCCGATTGTAACACCCCACTCCATGAAGACACGAACCCGACATCGACGGTGATATCGGTCCGTGCCCGAGGTGGCGTCTACATCACTCGATGAAAACTCAGTATAACCCTTTTTTAACACATACTCACACATATTATCGTGAATGCGGAAAACAATTTATATAAACAATTGATGGCCTTTGGGCCCTTTTATATTACAATTTATTTCAGTCAATTGACTTTACAACTTGTCTAACTTAGTCCAAGAATAGAAATACTAAGGCAGCCTTGAACATCCCCACCACTTCTCCGCTTCCTCGATCAGCGGATGTCATACGCCTGTTGCCTAACGGGGTATTCTTCTAAGTCTGAAAATAGATGCAAATTTTGGGTGAGTTTTGCGAACTTCGGTGAAAACCATCATCGATGGTTCACTCAATTCATGCATGTTCAATCAACTTACCAAATATCACATACGATCACGATTCACAAATGTAATCTCAAATAATACATACCATTACATTTCACAAATGTAAGGCATATCACCTTTCATACAATCCAAATTCAATCATACCATATATGCAATGCACATGAGACCCTTTCCATTTTCATTACGTTGTTGTGACCGTGCGCTGGCTGTCGATAGAACGGCACATTGCGTTGAGCGATGGCTCTGAAACATTGGGCTTGAAGCCTAATACATTGAGCTGAGGCTCAAATACGTTGGACCCGAGGTCTGTGCATTGGTGAAAGCTCTCATATCGTTAGGCGTGATATGCCCGATACGATCGGTGGTTGCTCGGTCTGGCGCTTTATCTCGATCATGTCCTTATGCATGAATGCATATGTTCCAATTTTCATTTACGATTATTTCTATCACTTACATTCAATGCCATTTCTATTTCTTGGACCTTGATCCGATTTCAATCATATATTTTTTCCAATTTATTGCATCATACCATATCGCATTTAAAGTCACATCAATGTATTGAAATGCACAATTAACACTTCAATATCAATTTCCCATTTCCTCGGACCTTTGGTCTGAGATCTCCAATATAAACATTCACACGATTACACACAAGTAGCACCGTTATCTCATTCCAAATATTTGGACACCTATGGTCCAAATCGATCAAAATCAAACACACATAAACCCTCCATTATCTCCACATGGCATAATTGCAAAATCTTAAACACATAAGGTTGAGGAACCAACTAGGTTACTCACCTGTACTTCGAAACTAACATCTGGAAGTTTCAATAATGTCGGTGATCGGCGCTCCAAATGTGCCTCTATAACAAAACAGAGAGAAATCCGATCACTAATTATCCAATCGAACTAATATAATGCACATGTAAGTGTATAATGCATGTTCATGAGATTTTCGGCCCTAAATCCAAATTTTTCCCATCATAAAAATTCCATCAACAATTAGAAAACTATAGCCACTGACAGCACTAAATTCGGATCTCGATCGGTCCAAAAATAAATAAAATAGTGACCATAGAACAATTACCCGGGGCCACGTCAATTTCCCGTCCAAAAATTCCCAATTTCTCAAAAAATAAAATTCAATATTTCACTAATCCGATGCCTCAAGAATCAGGCCAATCGGACGTCGGATGGAAAAGAAATTGACAAAAGAAACACCAAATACCAAATAATCAAATAATAATAAATAATAATAATCATAAAAAAATCAGATGGCCTCGTCACTAGGGCGAGGCGTCGCCCTAGTGATGCCGTCTGATCCGGCGTCGTCGCTAGGGCGACGCGTCGCCCTAGTGACGCCATTCAAACGAGCCTCGTCACTAGGGCGAGTCGTCGCCCTAGTGACCGGGCAATATACCATTCTCATTCTTCTCCTTTTTTTTTCAGATTTCTAAACCAACTTTCAATACCCATAACTCTTAGCACACAAATCAGAAAAATACAAATTATACCTTGTTGGAAAGATAAAGAAACCCTCTACAATTCTCAAGAAGACCATAAAAATCAATCTCACCCCTAAGGATGTTAAAAATCCCTTCAAAGCTACTGCCTACTCAAATCCCATTAAAACAGAACAGTACATTGCAAATTCCATAACTCTCTGATTCTTCAGCCAAAAATTACCACATCAATATGCTCAATAAGTTCACAATGTCATCTACAACTTTCATGAACAACCCAAAATCAAATTCCATAACCAACTAGGTCAAACAATTCGACAAAGAATCTGTATACAGAAATTAACCAATCTGGTCAGTAATTTCCCAATCAGCATAACTCTTAGCACAAATGTCACAAAATTCACTACCTTATATCCCTGAAAAGATAAGTTCTCAAACTTCAATTTTCATGAAGAACTCAATTTTCAATTCAATTTCTAACAATGTCAAAACCGTTGTGGAAGTTACTGCCATGATCAGCAATTCATAACCTAATGTAGGATCAATGTTTGCAAAATCATAACTCCCAAATCTGACCTCTAAAAATTACACACCATATATCATTTTCAAGATAATTCCTTCCTCTGGAACTTTACAGAAGATCACTCACACCAATTCAGTTCACATAATTAGCTAAAATTGCTTCCAATCCGCAAGCTCACAAACTCAACACTTAGGCTAGGTTTAATCAAAATGCTCAAAACCAGTCAATAGTAATCAGTTCATATCTCCCAATATACATCTCGAAAATTAGCAAGATCAGTGGAAATGGAAAGCTAACTCAATATGCTACAACTTCCATGAAGACCATTTTCCCAAATTCCATCTCAATTAATTTAGAAAAATCAGCAAAATAATCAGGTCATATATGCGGGTACTGTTCACAGACCCTACAACCAGAAACTTTCCATGCAAAAATTCACCTTCCTAACATTACAATTTAACAACACCTATTTCACACAAATTTGAAGCCAACATCCCAAAGTTTCATTAGGCATAAACCTCACCTCATTTGCACACCTACACAATTAGTTATGATCAAAACATTACAATAGGTCAAATTGCATTTTCCAGCTTTTTCAACTACAACCTAACTCCTATCACTTCTAACATCAATTCCACATGCATAAGCATCCTAATAACACAAGAATTTTGCCAATAGGTCATCAAGACCTTCATGTCAATATATATCCATAAATTTCAGTACCTATTTTCAATCATTATCTTATGAATTTATGCATTAAAACCATAAGTAAAACATAAACATAAACCTCATCTTACCTAAAGCTTCCAACTCCACCTCTTTAAGTCTTTAATTTCTCCAACCACTCTACTTCCTCACTTCCCAACCCCACACATGGTTATCATCATAGCAAGGAGGAGAAGGTTTAAGCTTATAAGCATGCAAGAAAGATCACTTAAGGTTGGAGGAAGAGACACTTGAAGATGGAGAGAAAAATCGATGGAGAGACCAAGTGGAGGATAGTTTGGGATGTTTCCAACCCAAAAGCCATAAAATCATCTTTTCATTCCTTCCTCATAGAAGAACCGAGAATGCATAGGATAATCATGCATTAATTGAATGGAACACTTGGCAATTGGAGGAGAATGAGGAAAAGTCAAAGAACCAATCAAATGTTTGTAAAAAGAAAATAAATACCAAACAAATTTCAATCCAATTTCGGTTCCCACAACTTTTAAGGGTCCACTTTAGGGTCCCACCAAAATATGCAAGAGTCTTAAGATCAAATAACAGTAGAAATTCAACGGTTAAGCCAATTGGCGATTTTTTTTCGATGCAGGAATTTCCGAGAATTTCGCCGAATCAATTTTTTGAAAATTACCTAAATTGCCCAAAATTGTAAAACATATGACAATCCACTCCAAATAATTGTTCAAACTCGAAAACCACATTTTCCACAACAAAAACACATTTAGGCCATTTACCGGCGATTTTGCCGGTCCGGGAACTTTCTCCGGATAATTCCAGAAAAATTCTCATAAATCCCTAAAAATGTAAAACACTCAATGGCGCACTCCATATAATTTTCCAAGTACAATTATCCTATAAATTTCACAAAAGGACTTAATTTGAAACCTAAGCCGGAAAATATCATGAATGCATGTTTACCATGTACAAGTGCAACAACCCATCATTTATAGAGGCTAAATGCTGTATGCGCATGTCGAGCTATAAATCAATACTCCTAGCCCGTCCCAATTTACCAAAATATCCTTCCCATCAGAGATGGGATGTTACACCGGCAACGGCGCCAAAATTTGATGGATGTCGAATCTACCAAAAATAAATCCCAAACACCAAACGAAAATAAATTGCGCACAGTGGTAAATGGGGTTGATCCACAGAGAATGAAATAATTGATTCTATTTAAATGCCAAAGAAAGAATGAAAATAATTAAAATGGGGGGTTTGGAGTTTTCTACTGGAACTGCTAATTAAAATAACAACTGATAAATGATAAACTCAATTAATAAAATAACGACTACGACTCAACTAACAAAGAACACAAATAAAATTGATTAACTCAAATAACGACAACTAGCCAGGAAATTCCTAATTATTATGCAGAGACCACGATCATCGACTCAAATATTTTCTTTGGTTTAATAATAGGTTAGCTATGGTTACCAACTTCCTCTGGCTCCCTCATTCCTTCTTAATCTTAGAACAATCAAAGAGACTCCTTTAAACTGTTCCCTAATTAATTAATAACCCCTTCGAGACTCTCTCCGAGATTCAATTAATTAACAGCATTAAACTCTAAAGAAACACTAACCTAATCGACCACGACCGACTCATGCTTCATCTAGTTAGATCGCAAGTTCCTCCACACGAAATCGATAAGTACTATGTCCTAGTGCCAATTGCCACAAACACCGATCACTAGTTAGACTCCACCAAGTAAATCGGTTGGCGATATGTAAATTAACTAACTTCTACAATCGTGCCTCAATCGAGAATCAATTAATAAACAATGACAGTAAATCAGAAATAGTACGAATATTATAAACCAAATAATCAGAACAATAGTCTCACGAGTCAAAGCATAACAATTGGAATTCCCCGACTAAAAATAACTTAGCTACTCATAACGAAATTAAACCTAACAAAGTTCTTAATTAACATAATCTAAAAATCAAGAAAAGAAAGAAAAACTAGGAAAATCTCCAAGTCACGCTAATTGCTTCCCTCCTCTGCGTGGATCATTGTCTCTTCAAATCGTCATTTATTCAATCTAAGCATCAAAGAAAACTTCAGCCTTTTCTTTTTCTCCTAATTCTCGCTGCCAGTGTGCGTGATTTTCAGTTAATTCCTCCCTTGCGTGCGTGACTCTCCCAGATCATCCACGATTCCTTGCCTTGTTGTCATCACTTGCTATCTTTTCCTAGGTTTTGTCCTCTTTTAATTACCGTGGGCCCCTTCCTTGATGGCTTGTTCTCCTCTTTTTTTCCTTGTTCCACGTCAACCCTCTCTTCATCCATTGTTACGTTAATTTCTTTTTGGGCCCATTAATTGCTACCAAATCTACTGTGTAGATGCTTCTCATTCCTTTTATTCTCTGGTGCGTTAAAACCCTCAATCCTCTAGTCTCCAAGTCTTTGATTTAATTGTTGATTTCCTCTTAATTTCTCACATTATGCAAAGATTGTAATTTCCTACAAGGAAATATTAAATCAAATTAAGTCCCTATAATTGCATCAACAAGAGGAATAAAAAGGGATAATTAAAACATAAATATTGGACAAATATGCACTTATCAAATTTTTCGAAATTTGCTTATTGAAATTTTCAAATAAACATGCTTAGCTTAAAATTCAATAAATAAATATACTACCCACCTCGAAATGAAGCTAAGAACTCGTCCCGATCATTAATTTGACCAAAGTGTCAGTTGTTCTTCTTCGCTAAAATTACCTAAACATATCCATCAAAAATTTAATATCATAAACAACATGATTCCTCAAATTGGGCTTAGAAAACATCAATACCCCACATCTTCAAGATATCTAAATTACAAATTCCTAAAAACCCTAAATTCCACAATTTGCCAAAACCAATTTATCACAATTCAATATCATAAATCACAATTTCTTCAAAATTGATTTCATATTTCATCAATCCATCATATTTGCCATGATTTTAAGCTATTAATTTCCAAAAACCTCTAACCACCAAATTAGGCATAAACCTTAGTTAATCAATTTTCCAAAAAATCATCATCTAAACATAATCTCTAAAATTAACTTCATAAAACTCAAATCCATAACAATCTAAAGCTAAATCAACTAACATCTCTCTAGAAAATTCAAAACTCAAAGCTTTCTCTCTCTTACCATTTTCTCCACCATTAATGACATTATTGAGCTCCAAGACAAGCTTTCATCTTTTTCTATCCTTTCCCCCTTGAAGCAACTCGAAAATGTCTCTAAGAAACCCCGAAAAGAAGACCCAACCTTTGCCTTTCTTCTTCTTCTCCTCATCTCCACCGTCGCACCTCTCCTTCTTCTCTCTTCTTCATCTTTTCTTTCTTTTAATTTCTCTCATTTTTCGTGAGTTTCAGACAACCCCATTTGTTTTCTGCCATGTCATTTTAAATGAGGGGTAAAAGACCAAAATGCCCCTTCTTTTAAGCCTATTTCCAAGTTTGTCCCTGCACTTCATTTGAAAAATCTGATACCTTGCGTCCAGAATTTGAGCAGCAAAACGAAATAATTTGGAAAAACTTTCTTCTTAAAAATTGTTCCTCCCAATCATATGAATCCAACACCATTGACTGCGCTCAATTCGGATCAGAAACGAAAACGTTATAGCTGAAATACTATCGGACCTGCGAAAAAATCCGAGACTGAACATTACGCTAATTTAATTCCAGAAATTAACAATATTAGGGATGAAATTAAATTTTGATCCCTTCACAAGAGTTGTAGCCCTATATCTTAATTTTATTTGGCCTCAAGAATCAACTCAATCGGAGTTGTACAACTCCCGAATTTCTCAAAATACTGAACCATGTTCAGAAAATTATCCAACTTATAACCTATAACGAAATCTCTTACTTTGGTTCAATCAATCTCTTTCCATTTAATCTCCTAAAAATCATAATTCTTCATAAAAATGAAATTAATTGTCTTAGGAATCCAACGCTTCGAGAATCAAATCAATCGGATTTCGGACGAAGGAATTATAAGCAAAAGATTACAAAAGGGATCGGATTAAAAACAAAGTAACGGAACTTCAAAACCAAACTTTTAAAAAATCATATCTCTCTATCCCGAACTCGGAATTTGACAAATTTAGTATCAATAAAAAGATCAAAGGAAGCTCCACAACTTCCCTGAAGTACTCAAAATCAAAATAGGTCTCGAAAGAGGTCAAAAACTCAATCAAAGATTCTGTCCAAAACAGTTTTTCCTAAACGACTTCCAATTTTTAATCGCTCATAACTCCTAGCCCCGATATCAAAAAATTGCAAACTGTATATCAATGAAAAGATAAAAACATCATCTAAAACTTTCATGAAGACTACTTACTCCAATTCAGACTAAATCCATACGACGAGTGGCCTCGAAGCATAGAACACACGAATCTATACTTAATAGCATTTTCAAAACAAAGTATATCTTCAGAAAATCATATCTCTCAATCCCGACATCAAAAAATAGAAAAGTTTATGGCCACAGAAAACTCTTAACATAATCTACAAGTTTCATGTAGATCATTTTCTCAAATTTTGCCTAAATCAAAAGTCAACCCTCAAAGGCCAAAAAGTCAAACTTTTCACAAATTTTCATTTCATTTTTTTTTACACTTTCTCTCTTTACTTCTTAATTTTCAACTCAATTTCAACCAACTGATCCACTTTTGAATATTTCTTATTTTTACTCAAAAGTCGGAGTCCAACAAATTGAGTTTCCCATTGAACTTCTTTTAGGTATTAAACCGATCTCAATTCCATCTTACCGAATGGCTTCGACGGAATTGAAGGAGCTTAAAGAGCAACTGGAAGATTTGTTGGAGAAGGGTTACATTAGGCCGAGCTTGTCACCTTGGGGAGCTCCGGTCCTCTTTGTGAAGAAGAAAAACGGATCATTGCGAATGTGTGTGGATTATAGGAAGCTCAATCATGCCACCGTTAAGAATAGATATCCGCTCCCACGCATAAATGATTTGTTTGACCAATTGCAAGGGGCAAGAGTCTTTTCCAAGATAGATTTGAGATCGGGTTACCACCAGTTGAGGATAAGGGAGACTGATGTGTCAAATACTGCTTTTAGAACACGGTATGGCCACTTTGAGTTCTTGATTATGCCTTTTGGGTTAACGAATGCACCTGCAGTTTTTATGGATATGATGAATAGAGTCTTCACGTCCTTCTTAGACCAACTTGTCATAGTCTTTATTGATAACATAATGGTTTATTCCAAGAGTGATAAGCAGCATGAAGAACACTTGAGGCTTGCTTTGGGGACATTGAGGAAGGAAGAGTTGTAAGCCAAATTCGACAAATGTGAATTTTGGCTAAGAGAAGTGGCGTTCCTTGGATATGTAATTTTAGAAAAAGGAGTGCACGTAGATCCAAGGAAGATAGAAGCGGTGGTAAAATGGGAAGTACCGAAGAATGTAACTGAAGTGAGAAGTTTCTTGGGTTTAGCCGGGTATTACAGGAGGTTTGTGGAGGGCTTTTCTATGATAGCTGATCCACTCTCCAAATTCACAAGGAAGAATTAGAAATTTGTGTGGACTGAGGAGTGCCATAACAGTTTTGAGGAATTGAAGAATAGGCTCACAACTACACCTATTTTGAAATTGCCTTCGGGTAATGATGGATATATTGTGTTCAGTAATGCCTCAAGAAAGGGTTTAGGGTGTGTATTGATGCAAGGAGAGAAAGTGATTGCCTATGCTTCTAGGCAATTAAAACCCTATGGAATGAATTATCCGACACATGACTTGGAATTGGCTGCTATAATTTTTGCATTGAAGATTTGGAGACATTACTTGTGTGGAGTTACTACTAAGGTGTTTACAGACCACAAGAGTCTTAACTACCTGTTGAGCCAGAAAGAGTTGAATTTAAGACAGAGACGATGGTTAGAATTGTTAAAGGATTATGACTTGATGATAGACTACCAACTGGGGAAAGCTAATGTGGTAGCAGATGCATTGAGTCAAAAGTCCACAATAGCACATGTCGAAACGGTGTACCTTTCTTTGCTGAAGGAATTAGCCAGACTTAATGTGACATTGAGACAAGTTGAGCCTGAGTGTGTGTTGGCAAATTTTAGAGTGAGGCCAGTATTAAATGACAAGATTAAGGAATTGCAGGAACAAGATGAATATTTGAGCAAACTTTAAGGAGCACTTAAAAGTGGTAAACATTCCGAGATTGAGATAAGAGAAGATGGACTGATGGTTATGGGCAATAGATTATGTGTTCCAGGCATGTTAGAGCTGAAGGATGAGATTCTTGATGAGGCGCACAATGCTCCTTATGCAATGCACCCAGGGAGTTCGAGGATGTACCGGGATTTGAAAGAGCATTTTTGGTGGAAGGGAATGAAAAAGGATGTTGCAGAGTATGCTAAAAGATATTTAGTGTGTCAACAAGTTAAGGCTGAACATCAAGCACCTTCAGGAAAGCTTATTCCTTTTCCGATTCCGGAATGGAAATGGGAAAAGATTACAATAGATTTCTTGATGGGATTACCGAGGACTAGCAGAAAGCATAATGTAGTATGGGTGATCGTTGATAGATTGGCTAAGTTAGCACATTTCTTGCCAATTCTATAGACAAAATCTTTAAATGCCTTGGCTAAGAAATATGTGGATGAAATAATCAGACTTCATGGGATTTCAAGTTCGATAGTCTCGGATAGGGATCCTAGGTTCACCTCTAGGTTTTGGGCAAGCTTGTAAGAGGCTTTGGGGACCAAATTGTTGGGCCCTGAAATTTTTTTTCGTTTATTTAATTGATTATTTACTGATTTATTTGCTATTCTTGCTTTAATTGTTTTAATTATGTGTTTATAGATATATATTATATTAAGTCTTGGAATTAACAAGTATGGTTGGGATTAGAAGTTAGAAATTAAATGAAGGCTTAGATTTAATGTTGGAAAGAATGGGCTTTAGAATTTAAGTGGTTAAGTGTAGTGGGCTTGAGAGGAGGAGGAGAGCCCAAAGCCTTGTAAGTTATAAGGAGTATCAAAACTATGTAGTTTTGAGGTAGGTTTTAAGTTGAGAAATAAAAAGAGTTAAAATGAATTAAAGGAAGAAGGAGAAGAAGAGAGAGTGTCGTAGACTTAAAGGAAAGGAAAGAAGAGAAGCAAAACGTGAGTTAAGGAAAAGAAGAGCTTTCGGCCAAGAAGAAGAGGGAGAGCCGTAGGAAGCTTGAAGGAAAGAAGAAAGAAGTGGAAAAGAGGAGAAAACTACTTGTGAGTGGTAAGTTCCACCTTTGCTTAAGCTAGGTTTAAGAATGGTGTAGGATGGAAGTTAGGGTTTGTGTAGAGATTGAAGAAAGATAGAGAGAAAGGTGAGATCTATGGATTTTAGGGACTTTTAAGCTAAGGTTATGGTTATTCTAGCTTAAATGTCCTATGGGTAGCTTAGGTTTAAAGTTTATTTTCATCTTTGCTTGATTTATGGATATTACGACTTTCTTTTAAAATATATTTAATGAATGAAGTATGATTTAATTGAAGGAAACCAAGAGAACCCCACTCAAGACGAGGAAGGAGGGCAATCTTGATTTCGGTTTTCGACGATAGGTGGGTAACATTTTTATAGTTGTTGTGTAATGGGCAAATGCCCTATCTGTGCTATCTTTGTTAAATTGTGTGTATATTAAAAGTATTTTCATGTGGTTTGCAAGAAAAGAAAGAAACTATGATGGTTTGATAGAATGAAAGAAGCATAAAATGTTATGCTTGTGCCTTAATGTGTGAGCATAAATTGGTTGTGATTGGGCAAGAGAGAACCTATTTTGATAGTCACGTGCACGTTGACCCCCCTTAGCCTTCTCTCGGCTGCCTGCTTGAGGCTTACGAGATCCGAAAAATGGACTCATCGTGTTTACGGTAAACTTCAGTTTCCGTCGTGTTTATGGAACTCTCGAGCCAATTGTGTGCATTTTAGCATTAAATTGTGTTTATGATGCATAGTATATGTTTGATTGATATAAATTCTCATGCTATGCCTTATGTGATGATTTTGGGTTATTGGTGTTTTATATGATAAATTGCCATTATTTTGGATTCGAAATTGTGTGTTTTGTGTGTGGCTCGTTACTCGATGGCTATAAATATGTTAGCTACTGAGCTGTGTTAACTCACCCCCCATTCTCCCTCCTCAGGTGCGAATTCTAGTTGATCACGGAACCTTGCAAGGTATCGGGCATAACTCCAAGAATACTAGAAACTTTTGTATTAAGTTAGTAACTAGCTTTTGAAATGGCTTTATAAGCACATTGATCATTGAGCATCTCATATTTTGTATTTTGTACTTGACTCTTGATGAATATGATGATATGTAAATAAAGTCGTGTTTGAACTCTTTATGTTTTGAGAAGAGAATGAGAGCTCTAGTACTCTCTTTATCATGTGTTAGTGTTGATTTGTGAGCTGCATGTGGCTTTAAAATAGTATGTGTACGGGTATTTTAATTATTGAATAGACTTGTTGAAAGTACTAGACGAGCTGTAGAGCTTGTTCATGGGGTGTAATGAGCTTATTTTGAGGTATTGATTGCAAAGTATGAGTCGTTAGAGTCAAATGCAGGTGCTGTCTAAATGATAGATTGTCAGGCAGAGTTTTGAGTCCACTTTTGACTCTCATAGAGTTGGATTGTCAAGCAGAGTTTTGAGTCCACTTTTGACTCTCATAGAGTTGGAATATAGGTCGGTTATCTTCATGAAAATTGTAGATAATTCTTTTACCTTTCCATAGACACTAAGTTTGCTAAATTCGGAGTTCTGGGTCAAAAGTTATGGTGTTTGTAAGTTCTGGTACTGTTTAGGAGGAGCTAGTCGATCGGCCTTTGAGTAAATTTTTGCTTCCCTTAGTGGCCGAGCTTGTCTTTGAGTCCTTCTTGAAAAATGTAGATTTTTCTTCTAGCTTTCCAACGCTTCTGACCGTGTCTGATTTGGAGCTCGGAGTCAAAACTTATGAGGGTTTGAAGTTTCAGAGCTTGGAGTCCAAAATAGAGCTCGGACAGTGGGCGCTCGACAGGGGCATTGGGCGCTCGCCCATGCCGAGCGCTGGGTGATAGCTCGCGCGTTTGGGTGTCGGTTTTGGCCGACTGACCCCTCTCCCTTCTTTTGGCCATAACTATTTGTGTAGACCTCCGATTGACCCCATTTTCAAAGCGATGGATTCCTAAGAACATTTTCTATCTTTATACACCTATTTTATCAGTTTTTATTTTAAATCAAAAAAGGTGGTTTGAAACAAAGTGTGGAGGTCGGCTAATCAAGTCTGAACATACTTTACTAATTTTGAGATATCTTGAGCTATAGAGCTCCGATCGAAGCGATTCTTGTTTTAAATTAAACTAGAGACATAAACCTACAAGTTTTATGAGGGAACCGATTGGCAATTCAGCTTCTAAAGTTTTCAAATTCTGACATGAAGTCGGTAGAGGGTCAATTTTCACTGTTTTCTTTAGATAGTATTTTAAGCATAACTTTTTCATTTTTTATCCGAATTAAGCGATTTCAGTGGCGTTAATCGTGAGATCTTGAGGAATAATTTTCTTAAAAAGCCAATCCCAAAATTTTTCTATTAAAAGTTTCCCTATTTGTGGTCGGTTTGTGTTCGATTTTGGGTCCGCTATGCTTATATGGGTCCGAATGTTGGACCTCGAAGACGGGGTCCAACACAAATTGCATTTTAGTACAGCTTTCCATCCATGACTGATGGACAATTGGAGAGGGCGATATGAACTTTGGAGGCAATGTTGAGGGCTTGCGCTATAGATTTTAAGGGTTCGTGGGATGATCACCTACCTTTAATTGAGTTTGCTTACAATAATTCCTATCACTCGGAAATTCAGATGGCACCTTATGAGGCTTTGTATGGTAGGAGATGCAAAACTCCTATCTATTGGGATGAGGAAGGCGAAAGGAAGCTTGTAGGATCTGAGTTGGTACAGGTTACAGTGGATAAGATTAAACTGGTGAAACAGAGGCTTAACGCAACTCAAGATAGGATGAAAAGCTACACAGATGCCCATAAAAGAGAGATGAAATTTGAAGTGGGAGACAAGGTGTTTCTTAGAGCTTCTCCATGGAAAGGTGTTTTGAGATTTGATAAGAAGGGCAAGTTTCGTCCGAGGTACATAGGCCCATATGAGATCATTGAGAGAGTTGGGCCTTTAGCTTATAAGTTAGTTTTGCCACTGGAGTTATCTAAGATCCACAATGTATTCCATGTATCGATGATGAGGAAGTACCGATCAGATCCTTCACATATAGTTCAACCCTCAGAGATTCAATTAAGGGAGGATTTGACATATGAGGAGCACCCGGTGGAGATATTAGATTCCAAGGAAAAGGCATTAAGAAATAAGATTGTAAGGTTGGTTAAAGTCTTGTGGAGAAACCATTCGACGGAGGAGACAACATGGGAGCCTTTGGAAGCCATGAAGGAGAAGTATCCGTACCTCTTCATGGACTCAGGTGAGAATTTCGAGGACGAAATTCTTTTAGGAAGGGAGAGTTGTTGGGCCCCAAATATTTTTTATTTTTTATTTATTTATTCTTTTTTTTGCTTTAATTGTTTTTTATTATTTTTAGTTGAGTCTTTAAATTTAGCAAGGATGAATGGGGTATTGAATTGAAATTATAAATTAGAATGAAGTGTTAGAATTATATTATTAAGTGGATTGAAAGAGTAGAGACATATAAGACAAATTAAGGGTAAACTTGGAAAGCTCAAGTGAAGGAGGGGCAAAATTAGAAGAAAAAGAGTAAAAACAAGAGATTAAAATGTGGTTTGAATTAGAAAAGAAAGGAGGTTTAGTAGGAACCAAAGGGAGAAGAGAAAAACGCGAAAAAGGAGAAAGAAGAAGAAAAAGAAGAGAAATCCACTTGTGACGTAAGCCTTCATTTTCTTATGCTAGATTAAAAAGGGGATTAAATAGAGGTTAGGGTTTGTGTTGGAAATGAAGGAAGAAAGAAGAGAAAGATGGACCCAATTTGATTTTGGAAGTTCTAAGCTAGGGTTTAGGTTTTTCTAGCCTAGATGGGTTATAGGTAGGTTAGGTGTTAGGACCCGATCCGAGATCAGATCCCAACTGGAAATGCGGAAACGGAAGAAGCGGAGAACAAAACAAAACGCAAAATGAAAACGGAAGCAAATCAAAATCGAATACGAAAACGAACGAATATGAATCGAATCAAAGCAAAGAAATTAAACATAAGGCGAAATCAAATCGGATACGAATCGAATCACAAATCGGAAGCGAATGACTCGAAAGCGGAAACATAAATCGGAAGACAAAGCGAACGAAAGCGAAACGAATCAAAGATGGAACACAACTGATCCCGACATCTGAATACAATTATCGAACAAAAATGTTTGCATTGGAAACCTAAAACATAACCTAATTCGAAACGGTATAAAAATCGGTGTAATTTTTTTTTCTCGTTTTCTTTCTTTCTTTTTCATTTCTTTCATCTATAGACGATCTCATTCAAATCACCACAAATAATTTCCACTTTTGGAAAAATCAACCTTATACAAATCTCAAATCTTATTAAGCTTCTTAACATGCAATTTCTCAATCTCATCTTATTAGCAAAATCATAAATCTCATTCTTATCTTTCTTTTGTCATAAAAATTTCGGCAGCATAACGGCTGCATTTTAACTAACCCAAACCTACAAAGGGTTTAAAAATCACTTCTATAATACCAGCTCATTCAACACACAACTCCTCGGACCTCACATCCGGAATCCAAACTCATACACAAACAAACGCAATCCTATTTCTAAAACAAATTCAATAAGTCTCAATCAATCGAATTTATCCATATCCAAATCGTACTCATCACATTCATAAGCATATACAATTCCCATTCCTATCCAATTACATACATATTTCATAACCATACACAATTTCATAATTCATCTCATCTATAGCCAAATCAACAATCATATCTCAATTCCATAAACAATTTCATAAATCAATCCAAAACCTAAACCAATTATAATCATCTACAATTTCATAACTCAATTCAATACTCAAATCCCGAATTCATATACTTCATACTCAAATTATATACAAAAATTCATAACCATATACATCCCGGAATAAATGCTTGAGATATATAAATGGCAATTCAAGCCAAATACATTATTAATACCAAAATCCCAATTTACACAAAATACAAACGATGCAAAATCGAACAACACGTCTTGACATTCTTTCATCCGATTTCCTGCTTGAAACCTGGAGATGGGGATGAAAGGGGGGTGAGCTAGATAGCTCGTGGATAATATGCTTATACCATGAACAATAAGGAAAAACCTTGCAAAAACTCTTTTCCCTTTAATAAAACATTTCTCAACTTGAAATTCATCAATTGCTTATTTTTTTCAAACTTTTCACATCGTTGAAAAAACTTCATAAACAGATTCCAAAATTTTCACGGTTGAAAACTCAATTTCACATTTCATAATTTCTCAAAAATTTTCTCAAATCATAAACAAAATTCAAATTATGAATGCATCACATAACGAACAAAAACAAATTCACATAACACTTCAAACGGTTTGGGTCGGTCCAAAACGGAACGTACTGCACATTTCCGCATAGTGGTCCTGTGCAACCGTGATTGGAACGTGCTACACTTTCCTGCATTGCGGTCCAGTGTAGTCGTGACTTATGGGAGTCCAAAATCGGAGCTCCAATGCCACTAGCGGGCAGACGAGTGAAGCCTTTAAAAATGAGACCAGTGCACTGACTCGACTTAAGAGACCTAACCAAACCCATATAACACATATTCATGCTTGAAAATCAAATTGCCCGAAGGCACATTTCGGAAACCCATATAATGTCATATCATATGCAAACATAAAGTCGATCATAAATTTTCAGCTAGGATTCACATAATATCAAAAACAAAGAATGCAACTTTATAGCAAAATTTTAAATAATTTAACCACAATGCCTCACAAATATACATATTAAAAATTCTTAATCAATAAACAGAAAGAATTCAAACGATTATTTCAACTTTATCAAATCATTCAAAAATCCATTGAATAAGAAATTATCCGAAACAATTTTAGGAATTTCTCAAATCATTCAGAAATCATGAATTTAACGATTTATAACTTATTCCGAAATCAAATCAATTCAATCATTTGAAAAAAAATAATCTATAAACATTTATACTTTCTTGATTTTTTTCCAAAACTTATATAAAGCTTACAATTCAAAGTATAATCATATTACCCACCTCGAAACGATGCTAGAAGCTTGTCCCATTCATCAATTTGTCCATTGCTTCTTTTCTTCTTCCAATTAAAAATTACCTAAACCAATTCACCCAATTTCAACATCATAAATAACATAATTACTCAAATTTAGCTTAGAAAACACTAATTCCTCATATATTCAAGCTATCTAAATCAAAACTTCCAAAATCCCCAAATCACAAATATTGGGCATAAACCCTAATTCACAATTATTCAAAATTAATCCAATTACAACATGTAATCTCCAAAATTGAGCATAGAATTAACAAACCCATACCATTATTAAGGTTTCTAAACCAAAACTTCATCAAAAATCTAAAGCTCAAAAGTTTTCTCTTACCTCATTTCTTCTCCAATTTCAGATTTTCAAAGCCCCTTGGAAAGCTTTCATCCTCTTCCCTATTTTTCCTCTTGAAATCAACGAAAAATCACCCTAGACTCCCATGAAAATTCGAAACCCTAAACCCTCTCTTCTTCTTTCCTTGATCTCCTCTCCACCGAAGGCTTCATTCTCCCTCTCTTCTTATTTCTTTCTTCTATTTGCTCAAAGTGTCGTGGCTCCCTTAGCATAAAGCGACAACCACTATTTTTTATAGATCCATGTCATTTAATGAATGGCTAAAGACCAAATTGCCCTTCCCTTTAAGCCTAACTTCTTAATTCCTTATATGATCTTCCAATTTTACCCTTAAATCATACTTAACGTTAGTACATTTTTCAAATCCTCAAATTGAAGGAATTTGATAAAACTTCCTTCTAAAGAATTGTTCCTCATTGTCTTAGTTTCATAACGCCACCAAAATCACTTAATTTGGAGCACTACATCAAAAGTTATGCTCAAAACATTTCAGATCAGTCTTATACTAACATATTTTCCAGTACTTTATTTCCATCCGAAAATTGACAACCTTAAAGACTAAATTGAAACTCAAGTCCTTCATAACAATTGCTCTATTTCTCTAGTTTAAGCCAAATCAAGAATCACCTCATTTGGATTACTAGAGCAAAAGTTATGTCCAAAATACCTTCAGATCTTACTAATCCAAGACTGAACACTAATCTGAATTTCAAGTCAGAAATTGACAATCTTAGGGGCTAAATTGAAATTTAATTTCTTCATATGATTTGTATCCCCATAATTCAATTTTATTTTGCCTCAAGAATCACTTCAATCGGATCTCCACAGATCTCGAATTTCGCAAAAGACTGAACCATATTTAGAAAATTATCTAACTCATTTTGATTAAATTACTCATCCTTAATTTAATCTCATAAAAATACAAATATCCCCTGAGAATGTAGATAATTGTCTTAAGAATCCAATGCTTCAAAAACCATATCAATCGGATGTCGGACGGAGAAATTATAAGCAAAAGATTGAAAAAGGGTCGGATTGGGAATGAAATATAAAAAACAGGAGTCAAAATGGCATACAAATAACTGAAATTTTCAAAATTCATAACTCTTGATCCCAAACTCCAAATTTGACAAATTTGCTATCAAAAGATAGCTCAAAGGAAGCTCTACAACTTCCATGAAGATAGAAAAATCAATTTGTCCTCTAAGAGAGTCAAAAATCCACTCAAAGTTTTTGTCCTAATCATCTCTTCCTAAACAACTTCCAAATTTTAGTCGATCATAACTCCTAGCCCTGATATCGAAAAATTCCATACTTTATGGTGATAAAAAGCTGGAAATATAAGCTACAACTTTCATGTAGACCATTTACTCCAATTCAAACCACATCAATCCGGCGATTTGCCTCAAAGTATAGCATACACAATCCTACACTGAAAAGCATTTTCAAAGACAAATTAAAAATAACGTTAACTTTGAAAGCTCATACCTTTCACTCCCGATATAAAAATATATTAAACTTTATGGCGACAAAAAGTTCTCAACAGAATCTACAAGTTTCCTGAAGATCATTTTATCAAATTTTGCCTAAATAAAAAAGTCAACTCTCCACTCCAAAAAGTCAAACTTTTCTTCATTCTCCAAAATCTCATACTTTCATTATTTATTTCATGCTTTTCAACTCCATTTCAATCAACTCATTTCATAACCCATACAAATCTACACAATTTTCAAAATCATCAAAACTAATCAATTCTTTTCTCATTAATTTTCTTAATGTATAAATACATCCATAGCATAATACATATACCAAAACACTCATTTAATCTCATTTATTATTATTTCTAAAGTCCACTTAAAATCGGGGTCCAACATTTCTCCCCCTCTTAAAAGAATTTCGTCCTCGAAATTCCTACTAAGACATCATCAAGTAACGCAATCTCTTAACTAATTCCTTTCCCAAAAGATCATAATCAATCACTTTTCTTATCTAATTTCCTCATCATACATATTTCTCAAACTCTTCACAATTTCTCAATTCTTGTATCTAATACCACCCATATCATAACCAACTCAATCCAAAACACATTATACATATCCAAACACTATATCCACAAATCAAGTATTTCTTAACACATTGCCACAAGTCAATGGTCCCATTTCTTAAGGAACCCTAATATGGACCACAATCATTCAAAATCAACCTTTTATCCATATATTTCTATCATTAAGCTCATCTTTCAACTATTCACTCTTTCATCTTACAAAAGCATCTTTAAATCAAATCATCTCAATTCATCAAGAACATGTTAATCTCATTTCATTCACATTCCTAAAATCGACCATAATATCCATTCACTAACTATTAACAAACATACTCAGCATATTCGCCCAAATGATCCTAATACTGGGCTCTGATACCATAACTGTTGGAACCCGATCCGAGACTGGATCCCAACCAGAAATGCAGAAATGGAAGAAGCGGAGATCAAAGCGAAACGCAAAATGAAAGCGGAAGCAAATCAAAATCGAATACAAAAATGAATGAATATGAATCAAATCAAAGTAAAGAAACGAAACATAAGGCGAAATCAAATCGGATATGAATCGAATCACAAATCAAAAGTGAATGACTCGAAAGCGGAAACATAAATCGAAAGACAAAGCGAAACAAATCAAAGATGGAACACAACTAATCCCGACATCCAAATATAATTATCGAAGAAAAACATTTGCGTTGGAAACCTAAAACATAACCTAATTCGAAACGGTATAAAAATCAGTGTAAATTTTTTTTCTCATTTTCTTTCTTTCTTTTTCATTTCTTTCATCTATAGACGATCTCATTCAAATCACCACAAATAATTTCCACTTTTGGAAAAATCAACCTTATATAAATCTCAAATCTTATTAAGCTTCTTAACATGCAATTTCTCAATCTCATCTTATTAACAAAATCATAATTCTCATTCTTATCTTTCTTTTGTCATAAAAATTTCGGCATCGTAACAGCTACATTTTAACTAACCCAAACCTGCAAAGGGTTCAAAAATCACTTCTATAATACCAGCTCAATCAACACACAACTCCTCGTACCTCACGTCCAGAATCCAAACTCATACATAAACAAACGCAATCCTATTTCTAAAACAACTTCAATAAGTCTCAATCAATCGAATTTATCCATATCCAACTCGCATTCATCACATTCACAAGCATATACAATCCTCATTCCTATCCAATTACATACACAATTTCATAATTCATCTCATCCATAGCCAAATCAACAATCATATCTCAATTCCATAAAAAATTTCATAAATCAATCTAAAACCTAAACCAATTATAATCATATACAATTTCATAACTCAATTCAATACTCAAATCCCGAATTCCTATACTTCATACTCAAATTATATACAAAAATTCATAATCATATACATCCAAAATAAATGCTTGAGATACATAAATGGCAATTCAAGCCATATACATTATTTGTAGCGCCCCCTTACCGTAGAGTATACACCGATACGCCCGTAGGTCTTACCGATACATACCCTACGATGAGGGTGCACTACGATACGATCAATTCTATAACTCTCATGGCATCACAATAATAAAGCAATAATAACAATTTCACTAAATTTTGGAACCAAAAGATATCCTTCATTTCATTCCTGAAAAACCATAAGTACATACTTCTGTCACAATTACAACTGTACAGATCTAAAATAGACAGTACTAACTCCTATCTAGGTCATCCCCAAAATATCCCAAAGGATCCCCAATGACCGACACATGGGCCATGCTCCTCTCTGTCAAGCACACACACAGCAGAAAAGTCTCAAAATCTGGAGCTAGAGTCACACTACCACCGTCTCGAAAAATAAATGCAATTTTGGGTGAGTTTGCGAACTCAATGAGTAACCATCATTGATGGTTTACTCAATTCATGCATTACGAAAAATTGCATACAAAGCAACACAAGATCATATTCAGAATCACGATTCATAAATTCATTAAACCATGATCACACATTTGCATTTAATCCTGTATCAAATTCACAGCACAAACACAGACTAAATGCATAATGCTTTCCATTTCATTTTAACGTTGTGACTGGGCATCAGAATTATCCCATTTCTGGGCACATCACATATCACACAGAAATCGCGTTTTTGGGGGTAGGAGAGCCCTCTGGGTATGCACTACAGCCCATGCGCACCAGGGATAGGAGAGCCCTCTGGGTATGCACTAATCCCTTTTCACTTATCACAATAAACGAGCTTATAGCTCTAATCAGATCAAAATGAGCTCCAGTCACAACTGTCAGTTACTGATTTCTATTCATGCCTAGCATGCGTTCACGATTCTCAATAACATATCACATGCGAATCACTCAATCAGAATCACAGATAGTTCCCACACAAAGCATATAGCACATCAGAGATTGAGAAACCAACTAGGTTACTCACCTCTAAATTTCCGAGCTACTGCCGGGAAGTCTCAGCTGCGTCAGAAGATCGACGCTCCACTTGGGCCTCTATAAAAATCAGAATAATCGAACATCACTAATGTTACCAATTTCAATAATCAATGATGCAAGTATATCGAATAATTTAAGTACTATGCATGTTATGACATTTCCGACCTCAAACTCGAAGTGTGTCAATTCCACATATTCACACTAATCCATAGCAATTTCTAACACCATGATTCAATTGGCTAAGTTCTAGATCCTTCGAAGTCAAATTATAAGACATAGGAATTATCGTTAAGAATCAAATTTGCTATTCAATTGTCATTCGATTTTGAGAACCACCGAATCAATTTTTCAAAACTCCAATCTCTTAAATCGAAATTCGTACTCCCGAATTCATAATCTCTAAATTGAAATCAATCCCTATCTAATTGAATCATCAAATTCCTAATTCCCAAATATTAAAAATCTCCAATTTATTTTTTTGGAAAGCATCATCCCTCGTCGCGGCGCCTAATCCTTCGCCGCGGCGAGCTCCCTTTCTCCACGTCTTCGCCGCGACGTCCGCACGCCTCGCCGCGGCGAACAATTCTTTCTTCGCGGGCTGAATTTTCTCGCCACGGCGCACTCCCGCGCTCGTCGCGACGTGCCTGCGTTTCCTCGCTCGCGGCGGCGTGTACTTCGCGCGCCACGGCGTGCGATCGCAGATTCACCAGAAACCCAAATTTCCTGATTTTCAGGTCCCAAACCATTTCTTTCTCTTCCAAACACTCCAAAACAACTTCCTACACTTAACACAACTCATTCCTAACTTCAAACCCACCAAATAAACATTATTCATAAAACACCCAAATCAAAATCCACATTTTCATTTAAACCTAAATCATTCGAAAACTTCAAATTAGCTAAACCATTAATACCTTAATTCATTACTCAAGCCTAACTCAAATCTAACTATTTAAAGCATAAATAAGTAGGCACTTACTTGATTAAAGCTTAAACCTTTGAAAAACCACTTCAATCTCTAACTCCCAACTCAAACACCATCCACGGCAACACCCAAAACCAAGCATATCTTTACCATCTTCAACACCCAATTAGATGATATATGTAAGGAAAGAAGAGGAAGAACTAACAAGGAGGAAATCAAGAGGCAAGTCAAAGAGGAAATCACGATGGAGGAGGGAGGAGACTTCAAGTTTTTCTTCAAGGGAGAAGCAAGTATCGTGGAAGCAAGTTTTCAAAGGCATAGGTTTAAATATTAAAGGATTACTAAGGCTTGTTTGGCAAATTCATTTGCCACAAGTCCAAATCTGAACAACCCCTAATTTCTCTCGAATTCCAATGGTTCATACCCTAATTCCTCAAATCATAATTCAAATTACCTCATATCAATTATCAATCACATTCTAACCGTAATCATAATTAATCACTACTAAGCCATTTTTCCCGGTTCTCCTATTAGGACCGATACTCTAAAAATTTCAGAAAAATTCATATAAATCCTCAAAATTAGAAAACATCTAATCACATACTCCAATTTCCTAAATTCAATTCCTAAATTCAATTTAATACTCCAATTTACAAATCAAAGCACAATTAACCTTAATCACAAAGTCTCCAATTCCACAATCAAGTCGGAAATCTGTCATACATGCATGTACATAAATATGCTTGTGCAATTATGAACATTTATCAAGAATGCAGAGGCTATGAATACATATGCAAAATACGTATTCAGAATACGTATGAGGTGAACTGTACCCATCCCATCGGTGACGGGACGTTACATTATTAATACGAAAATTCCAATTTACACAAAATACAAACGATGCAAAATCGAACAACACGTCTTGACATTCTTTCATCCGATCTCCTGATTGAAACCTGGAGATGGGGATGAAAGGCGAGGGTGAGCTAGATAGCTCGTGGATAATATGCTTATACTATGAACAATAAGCAAAAACATTGTAAAAACTCTTTTTCCTTTAATAAAACATTTCTCAACTTGAAATTCATCAATTGCTTATTTTTCAAACTTTTCACATCATTGAAAAACCTTCATAAACAGATTCCAAAATTTTCACGGTTAAAAACTCAATTTCACATTTCATAATTTCTCAAAAATTTTCTCAAATTATAAACAAAATTCAAATCATTAATGCATCACATAACAAACAAAAACAAATTAGCATAACACTTCAAACAATTTGGGTCGGTCCAAAACGGAACGTACTGCACATTTCCGCATAGCGGTCCTGTGCAACCGTGATTGGAACGTACTACACTTTCCCGCATTGCGGTCCAGTGTAGCCGTGACTTATGGGACTCCGAAATCGGAGCTCCAATGCCACTAGCGGGCAGGCGAGTGAAGCCTTAAAAAATGAGACCAGTGCACTGACTCGACTTAAGGGACCTAACCAAACCCATATAACACATATTCATGCTTGAAAATCAGATTGGCCGAAGGCACATTTCAAAAACTCATATAATGTCATATCATATGCAAACATAAAGTCGATCACAAATTTTCAGCTAAGATTTGCATAATATCAAAAACAAAGAATGCAACTTTATAGCAAAATTTTAAATAATTTAACCACAATGCCTCACAAATATACATATTAAAAATTCTTAATCAATAAACACAAAGAATTCAAACGATTATTTCAACTTTATCAAATCATTCAAAAATCCATTGAATAAGAAATTATTTGAAACAATTTTAGGAATTTCTCAAATCATTCGGAAATAATGAATTTAAAGATTTATAACTTATTCCGAAATCAAATCAATTCAATCATTTGAAAAACAATAATCTATAAACATTTATACTTTCTTGATTTTTTTTCCAAAACTTATATAAAGCTTACAATTCAAAGTATAATCATATTACCCACCTCGAAACGATGCTAGAAGCTTATCCCGTTCATCAATTTGTCCATTGCTTCTTTTCCTCTTCCAATTAAAAATTACCTAAACCAATTCACCCAATTTCAACATCATAAATAACATAATTATTCAAATGTAGCTTAGAAAACACTAATCCCTCATATATTCAAGCTATCTAAATCAAAACTTCCAAAATCTCCAAATCACAAAAATTGGGCATAAACCCTAATTCACAATTATTCAAAATTAATCCAATTACAACATGTAATCTCCAAAATTGAGCATAGAACTAACAAACTCATACCATTATTAAGGTTTCTAAACTAAAACTTCATCAAAAATCCGAAACTCAAAAGTTTTCTCTTACCTCATTTCTTCTCCAATTTCGAATTTTCAAAGCCCCTTGGAAAGCTTTCATCCTCTTCCTTATTTTTCCTCTTGAAATCAACGAAAAATCACCCTAGACACCCATGAAAATTCGAAACCCTAAACGCTCTCTTCTCCTTTCCTTGATATCCTCTCTTCTTATTTCTTTCTTCTATTTGCTCAAAGTTTCGTGACTCCCTCAGCATAAAATGACAGCCACTATTTTTTATAGAGCCATGTCATTTAATGAATGGCTAAAGACCAAATTGCCCTTCCCTTTGAGCCTAACTTCTTAATTCCTTATATGATCTTCCAATTTTACCCTTAAATCATACTTAACCTTAGGATATTTTTCAAATCATCAAATTGAAGGAATTTGATACAACTTACTTCTAGAGAATTGTTCCTCATTGTCTTAATTTCATAACGCCACCAAAATCACTTAATTTTGAGCACTACATCAAAAGTTATGCTCAAAACATTTCAGATCAGTCTTATACTAACATATTTTCCAGTACTTTATTTCCATCAAAAAATTGATAGCCTTAAAGACTAAATTGAAACTCGAGTCCTTCATAACAATTGTATCTATATTTCTATAGTTTAAGCCAAATCAAGAATCACCTCATTTGGATTACTAGAGAAAAAGGTATGTCCAAAATACCTTCAGATCTTACTAATCCAAGACTGAACACTAATCTGAATTTTAAGTCAGAAATTGACAATTTTAGGGGCTAAATTGAAATTTCATTTCTTCATATGATTTGTAGTCCCATGACTCAATTTTATTTTGCCTCAAGAATTACTTCAATCGGATCTCCACAGACCCTGAATTTTGCAAAAGACTGAACCATGTTCAGAAAATTATCTAACTCACTTTGATTAAATTACTCGTCCTTAATTTAATCTCATAAAAATACAAATATCCCCTGAGAATGTATATAATTACCTTAGGAATCCAACGCTTTGAAAACCATGTCAATCGGATATCGAACGGAGAAATTATAAGCAAAATATTGAAAAATGGTCGGATTGGGAATGAAATATCAAAAACAGAAGGAGTCAAAATGGCATAGAGGAAATTGCATTTTGACAACTTCCAGGTATAATTGATATTAAATGTGATTTTATTGAAAATAAGGAGTAGAAAGAGTAGAAAGAGTGATCTTGGTATGAATTGTGATAAGGAAAGATTTAGAAACAAGATTGGTAGTGATATGAAAAATGTTCACTGAATATGCTTCAGTCCTTTAGCCATAACGTTTTCTCTAGTTGTCCAAACGAGATGATTCTTAATTTGGATTAATCTAGATATATATGGCTATATTTTGTATGAAGACATCAAATTTCAGTTCTATCTCTAAAAGTCTCAAAATATCATGAAGTTAAGAATTTGGTGCAATACGTTGGTGTAGGAATGGAAATTTCATGTTCTGACTTTAGGGGAAACTTTGGAATTAATATAAACATATTTTGACAAAGTTGCCTCTGGAAAGTTGTAGATCTTTCTTTTATCTTTCCAACGGTATATAGTATGAAAATTTTGGATATCGGAGTCGAAAGTTATGATCCTTATAAGTGGAGACATTCTGAGGAAGAAAAGCAAACGATAGAAATGAGATGATAGAAAAATAGACGATAGAAATGAGACGATAGAAAAGCAAATGATAGAAATGAGATTATAGAAAAGCAGACGATAGAAATGAGACAATAGAAAAACATACGATAGAAATGAGATGATAGAAAAGCAGACGAACGATAGAAAAGCAGACAATAGAAATGAGACAATAGAAAAGCAGACGATAGAAATGAGACGATAGAAATGAGACGGAAGAAAAGCAGACGATAGAAATGAGACGATAGAAAAGAAGAAGATAAAAATGAGACGGAAGAAAATCAGACGCTAGAAATGAGACGATGGAAATGAGATGATGGAAAATGAGACGATAGAACTAAGACAAAAGGAAAATGAGACGATGCAAAAGTGAGACGATACAGAATTCAGACGATAGAATTGGCCATCAAGGTCCTCATGAAAGTGTTATATCTAGAAGTCTTCTTTCCAATGGTCTAAAAACTAAGTCAATCGAACCTCTGTAGAAAAAGTTATGGCATTCGTGCTGAGACATGTACATTTCAGGTGATGGCATAAACGTGTTGGAGTCTTTTGGCCATAACTTCTTCTCTAGACCTCCAAATGACCTGATTCTTGAACCATGGGATTCGTAATACTTTTCTCTACATCTCCAAAAATAATTGAAGCTATCTGAATTTATGGTGAGAGATTGAGTGAAAAGAGTGAGACGGGTACAATAAGTGTGTTTTCAATCATATGAACTGGCGTTATCTCACTGAACATGCCTCAGTATTTTGGTGATATCTTGGTCTATGGAGATCCAATCGAGTTGATTCTTGTTGCAAACTAAACTATAGACATGGAGCTACAACTTATCTAAAAGAATTAAATTTCTATTTGGGCCTTAAGATTTCCAATTTTTGGATCGAATTCGGGTGTAATATTGAGTCTTAGATAAATGTGAGCCCTCCATGCGGCTATTGTTTTCAAATGTTGGACTTCGGAAGCAGGGTCCAGCACTTCTACTTCAACTTATGTAACTTTCACATATCTCAAACAAAAATCTATTTCATATAGTTTTTGGACAATTCTCAATTCTCAAATCCATTATCTAGTTCATTCATCACCAAACTACACTTCTCAAACCCATGTATGCATGTATATATTTATACTGTAAAACATCAACAACAAACACTTACTTGATTCAGCTATACTTCCAAACAGTAAAAGTAACTCAATTACACACAAAGTTTCAATATTTGGTGATGGACAAGGAACAAAGAAAGAGTTCTCTGCTGAATGCTTTAGATGGGTATCAAAAGCTACAGTAATCACTTCCTAAATAGAACATAAGCTATGTGTAATGTTTCCTTACTCAAAACTAGACCAAGTGGCTATATTACATGTATCACATATGTCACTCAAACAAATCAACCACTTATCACCACACATCCAAGCCATTTGTCATATACATATGTTGCCACGTGTCACACTATAATTAGTCCGTATTTCAATATTTTTCTAAAATTTAACCAAAATTTAAAAATACCATAAATATACCAAAATTAGTAAATCACATGTAAATCACATTAGACCCGAAAATGTCAATGAATGCATGTATAATTATATGAATGTGCAAAAATGTGCATGTCAAATTTAGCTTAAGCATGATATGCATTTCCTATTTTCTCAGTAATTTCTCATAATTCACAATTCTAGCCTTAACAAAAGTAATGAAATGTTACAATTCTCACCTTCTAATAAAAATTTCATCCTAAATTCTTACCTGAATGGTCAAATAGTTAGGGCTACTGATTTCTCTTATTCTCCTCGTTTTTCCATGTAGCTTCCTCACTCGAATGGTTCTTCCAAAGGACTTTCACCATTGGGACCACTCAGTTCCTCAGTTGTTTATTATAATAGCAAATTATCTTTTTTGGTTCTTTAACATAACTCAGATTACTAAAGACCTCAATCTCTTGAATCAGTATCACATGAGTTGGACCTGTCGATATCACCTAAGCATACTACTTCATATTTCGTCTATGCTGATCCACATTGCTCTTCTGTCTATCTTGTGCTACTTTAATTCTGCTACGGATCAATTTCACTTTGTCATTAGTATCCCGAATCAACTCTGGGCCTTCGACAATTCTTAGATCCTCTTCATCATGATATAAAGGCGAGCGACACTTCCTTTCGTACAACGTCTCGTATGGAGCCATATCGATACTACTATGATACCGATTATTATAAGCAAACTCAATTAAAGCCACAACTGATCCCATGCTCCTTAGAAGTCCAGAACACAAGTTCTGAGCATATCCTCAACAGTCTTAATCGTTCTCTCACTTTGTCAATTTGTCTGAGGATGAAATGCAGTACTGAAATTCAGCTTTATACCCAAAAGTTGTCTGTAAGCTAGCCCAAAATCTCGAGGTAAATCTAGGATCCCTGTCTGATATGATGGACATTGGAACCCCATGTAATCTCAAAACTTCATTCACATATCTCTGAGCTAACTGATCGAGTGAATACTTCTCTCTCATTAGCAAGAAATGAGCCATTTTGGTCAGTCTATTAACAATGAACCAAATGGCATCATATTGACGAGGATAAAATCCATAATGATTCGTTCCCATTTCCACTCTAAAATAGGTAACAAATGTAATTTTCCAACTGGAGCTTTATGCTCAGCCTTAATCTGTTGGCAAGTTGTACACTTAGAAACGAACTCTACTACTTGTTTCTTCATACTAGGCCACCAGTAATGTTGTTTTAGTGTCTTATACATCTTGGTGGTACCAAGATGCATAGCATAAACTACTACATGTGCTTCCTCCAAAATCTCTTTCCACAAATTATCAACATCAGGCATACAAAATCTTTGCTTTAATCACAATGTATCGTCTCTCACTTCAAATTCATAATTCATATTCACTTTTAACTTCTCAATTAACTTTACAAATTTTGGATCTCTGCTCTAAGCCTCTTTGATTCTTTCAAGCAATATAAGTCTCTCAACTTCAAAGTAGCTATCAATGTCTCATTCAGCCTCAAATTCAATTCAACATTCAGGGCTTTCAACTGAACTAGGCTAGGTAACCTCGATAACTGTACTTAAGCTACACTGCTTTTAGACTTCTGACTTAATGCATCAGCCACCACATTAGCTTTGCTAGGATGATACTCAATTGTACAATCATAATCTTTCAACCATTCTATCCATCTCCTTTGTCTCATGTTTAACTCCTTCTAGTTCAACAAATACTTCAAACTCTTATGATTAGTGAACACCTGAAAAGTTTCTCCATACAGATAATGTCTCAAAATTTTTAAGGCAAACACTACTGCAGCAAGCTCCAAGTCATCGACTGGATAATTAAATTCATGAGATCTTAACTATCTCGATGCATATGCTATTACTTTACCATGCTGCATTAGTACACATCCTAAACCCTGGTGTGAAGCATCGTTGTACACAACATAACCTCCAGAGCTAGATGGAATAGCCAACACCGATGATGTAGTCTACCGATGCTTAAACTCCTCAAAACTCCTCTGACAATCATCATTCCATCTAAAAAGAACATTCTTTCTAAAAAGTTTTGTCAAAGGGGCTAAGATCAATGAAAACCCTTCGATGAACCTTCTATAATAACCAACTAATCCAAGAAAAATTTGGATCTCAGACGCATTCTTTGGAGTCTCCCACTTCATCACTACTTTGACTTTCCTTGGGTCAAACTGAATGCCCCATCCAGACATTATGTGACCCAGAAATACTACTTGATCAACCTAAAATTCACACTTACTGAACTTGATATATAACTGTTTCTTCCTCATTTTCTAGAGAACCAATCTCAAATGAGCATTATGATCTTCTTTACACTTTGAGTACACCAAAATGTCATCAATAAAGACAATTACAAAGAAAGAGTTCTTTGTTAAATGCTTTCGGTGGGTATCAAAAGCTACAGTAATCACTTCCTAAGCAGAACATAAGCTACGTGTAATCTTTCTTTACTCAAAACCAGACCACGTGGCTATATTGCATGTATCACATATGTCACTCAAACAAGTCGACCACTTACCACCACATATACAAGTCATTTGTCATATATATATGTTGCCACATGTCACACTATAATTAGTCCATATTTCAATATTTTTATAAAATTCACCAAAATTCTAAAATACCCTCAATATACCAAAATTGTCAAATCACATGTTAATTGCATTTATTAACTCAATTATACCCGAAAATGTCAATGAATGCATGAATGTGCAAAAATGTGCATGTCATATTTAGCTTAAGCAGATATGCATTTCCTACTATCTCAATAATTTCTCATAATTCACAATTATAGTCTTAACATAGGTAACAGGATGTTACAAATATGGTTGAGAAATTTGAAAAAAAAAAGAAATCAAAATAGAATAAGACAAAATACCGAAGGAAAGTATAACATTCATTGGAAGGGAAATCCAATGATGGTATCTATGGTACTATTATCATTGATCAAAATGATATCTACTAAGTACCTTATAAATGACATTATAGATGTTATCTCCATCTTCCCTTTATCTTAACATTGAAAGTTAATACACAAATGAGCAAAATAATGAGTAGATGAAATGTATTTGGCAATTATAGGAGAGAAATAGGAAGGCAGATCAGACAGATGATGCGTGAATGACATAACACAACCCCTTGAACGAAGACTAAAGGGCGGATCAGTCGATTGTGATGATGCGTGAAGCAGGCAACACAACCCCTTAAACAGAGACTAGAAGGTGGATTAGTCAAAGGTGATGGTGAAGGAGGCAAAATGGGGATGGTGAATATTTGGGGATTAAAATGTAATTAGGGATTATGTAAATTTTGATTTTCTATTATGTAAAGAAAACTTATTACCATCTGACGTGTATTTTTAACGTGGCATTTAAATTCCACTTGGCTCTCCACAAACACTTTTATATATATTAACAACACATGTTTTACATGCCCACATTTTTGTACAAAATTGTCTAGAATCAAGTTGTAAGGAATGTCCACATTTTTTAAAAACATTAGTTGTTAGAATATTAAATGTCAATTTAATATGTATCTAACTTTTAATTTCACACCTCTCATGGGATGGTGGTGTATAATGCACATGGACAAATTAATTGGCCATTTATTGTCTTTCAAATAGCAAACGGTATCTGGAGAGTATGCCCCTTTTAAGCCTTACCAATCAATTATGGCTTAAGATTTTGTGCAAAGCAAATATAGTTAACGGTTTCATTTCACTGACTATAAAAGAACTATCCACTTCATAAAATTTATAAAGGAAACATATTTTCTTTTGGATTAATTAAAAAATTCTCAAAATTTACTTAATTTTACAATACTAACCTTAATTTTAGAAAGTGACATTAAAATATTTGAACTTTTAATTTGTTGATAAATAATCTGACGTTAAATTTTTTGTTAACATTGTTGACATAACATACCGTATCATGATAATGATTTCACCGTATGTTCAAAATTATTTTCCATGTAATTATTTTTATAATTTAATAAATGCATAAAAAGAAAATTCCTAATAGACTCTTCCTCTATTTATTCTTCTCTCCTCTCTGTTAATAATCTCTTTGAGCCCAACTCCAATCGACATGCTCCTTCATTGTGATAAAATAAAGCTACAAGATCTACTGCAAACTCATCAAACCCAATTGTTGTATTTTAACAAATCTTCCTTGCCTAGTTGCGATCAAGAATTTAGGGGCGAAGTCAACTTTGTCTATTGAGAACCCATTTATCAACCTGTAAGCTATGTTCTACAATTAAAAAAATCTGAGTATTAAACAACCATATTGAAACTTAAGAAAAAGGCAATCAAATCTTGTCCAACTCAATAAAAACCCCTTAATCAGTTTCCATCTCAAATATTAATTACTCATTTTCCTTTTTCTTGTTACAGAACAAGAATGTTGAAAACTTGCATAGTTTTCCACTTTAAACTTTGAATGTAAGGACCTCTATGTCAAAGACATTTGGTACTGTAAAATCAACTCAAACATGAAATTCATTACCAAATCTCTTGGAGAGGAATGACATATTTCACACAAAATTACATTGTGGTTCTAATACAAGTAAAGAACAACATTGACAAAAATCAATATTTTGTGTCGCAAAGTTAACATAATCTCTATCCAGATGGTGAAGACAATAAGAAAGGAGTAGACAATAACAAGAGGAAACACATCCCTGCAATGAGATAAATCCAAGACAGAGCAAGCAAGTTGGAAGAATCCGAAAAGTCGTAGGGAAAAGTAAAAACAAACACAAGATTAGTAAGGAGGAGAAGGATAATAGATGGATGAAATGTCATTAAGGTTTTTTTTTAATTTATTAAAATTATAAAAATTATTTGGAGAATAATTGAACATATGGGAAAATAATTGAACATTGTCAAAAAATTTAATATTAGACTATTTTCACAACAAATTAAAATTTTGAGCATTTTTAAGTACCAGGAGGCACTAAAGATGAACGAATCAATAACACAACAAAAATCCCGACAAACATGGCTCAAGGAGGGTGATTGCAACACAAAGTTTTTTCGTTCTGCCATATTAGGCCGTCGTAATATCAATGCCATTATTGAGTTATTAGATGAAGAAGGACACGTGATGAGAGGGCATGAAGCAATGTTGACACAAGTTAGAGAGTTTTGTGTCCAACTTATGGGCACCAGTGTTGATTCGGGGATTGGTTTTAGGGTTCGAGATGTGCTAAAATTTACTCCCAGCCAGGAAAGAACGGAAATGCTACGCGCTCCTTTTTTTGCTCAACAAGTGAAGGAGGTCTTATTTTGGCTTCATAGTTCCAAAGCACCCAGACCGGATGGATATTCAGCTGGGTTTTTCCAACAAACCTGGAATATCACGGGTTAGCTATTCACGAAAGCGATACTTGAGTTCTTTTCTTCTAGGAAATTGCTGCAAGAGATCAATCATACTTATATTTGTCTAATTCCCAAGAAGGAGAGACCAGAGAGGGTTACGGATTATCATCTGATCTCGTGTTGCAATACAGTGTATAAGGTGATCACATCACTTTTGACGGAGTGTTTGAAGGGAGTTTTGACCGAAATAGTTAGCAACACTCAAGGGGATTTTCTTCCTTCGAGAAGCATTGGGGATAATATTTTGTTGTTGCAAGAATTACTGGCTGATTATAACTCTTGAAAGAAGGTAAACAGCTATGCTTTAAAGATAGACCTTTATAAAGCATATGATACGATTGGATGGACATACTTGAAGGATTGTATGCAAGGGATTGGATTACCGCCACGGTTTTGCCAATGGATATACCAATGTATACAAACTCCCTCTTTAAATGTCTTGATTAATGGAATTCCTACGAAACCTTTTAGGATTCATAGAGGGATCCGACAAGGGGACTCACTTTTCCCTTACCTGTTCACTATAGCAATGGAGGGTCTTTCTAGGTTATTGAATAACATGGTCCAATGCAATGGGTTATTTCAATACCATTATCATTGTCGAGAAATGAATCTATCTCATCTATTATATGCAGATGACGTGATACTACTGTGTAAGGCTAACCTGCAGGTGATTATTAGGATGCTAAACTTGATGGAAACCTTTTCTCGATGGTCAGGCATGAAAATGAATGTCCAGAAGAGTGGCATCTATGTCTCTTCCGATGTCAATAATAGGGAGCACCTTAATAGTATGGCGGGGTTGCGTCTCCAAACAACTTCGTTCTGATATCTGAGAGTACCGATCACATCAGGTAAGCCAAAGTATTCTGATTTCTTCCCTTTGCTGAAAAAATTGAAAAACCGTATAAATGCATGACAAAACCGTTTTCTTTGTTTTACTGTGAGAGTTATCTTAATTGTATCATTGTTGAATAGTATGCATATACACTAGACTGCCTATGTAACTATCCCAAAAAGAGTTATTAAAGAATTGGAGAGGATATTGAAAGCTTTCTTATGGACGAGTAAGCATGGAAACCGTAAAGGGGCTAAAGTCAAGTGAAGTGAGATTGTGGTGCCCAAGAAGCAAGGGAGTTTGGGTATTATTTCAATCACTCAGATGCAACGAGTACTATTATAAAGCGTATTTGGCAGCTATTTGTGGATAAAGAAGACATGTAGGTCAAATGGGTGCAAATTTATTGACTCAACGAACAAAGTTTTTGGCAAATCCAAATGAGGTATGACCATTCTTGGATTTTCAAAAGTTTGTTGCAATTAAGAGAGTTGGTTTACCCTAACATTAAATGGCAAACTGGGAATGGAGAGGATGTAAATTTCTAATATGATAATTGGAATGACTTCATCCCTCTTTGGCACAGAAATGAATTGTCTGGATTTAGAAATTGTTTTCTTAAGGAGGCAACAATGGCTTGGGTTGTTCGGTGGAGGGCTCAAATGCACAATTGCAGGTTTGGTCATATCCTTGATCGGTACCTCAATGGTGTGTTGCTATGTTCAGAACCGGACCAACTGATTTGTAGTGGCAATCATGCTGGGTCTTCACAACCAAATCAACTCATGGAATTGGTAGAGAGAGGCAGGAGGAGATAAGTTGGGCTGAGTTGGTGTGGCAACTGGTTGTAAGTCCTAGAGCTGCGTTTTTATTGTGGTTGGCGATCAAGAACAAGTTGAGAACAAAAGATAGATGGTTTGGTAGATTTGATCTCATTTGTGTGTTGTGTAAACAAGCTGATGAGAGTCGAAACCACTTATTTTTTGAATGTGAGCTTTCCAAAGTGGTATGGAGTCGTATTTTGTATTTGCTTGGCAGATTACATTCCTCTTATGAGTGGAGTGAGGTATTAGCAGATATTATATGGGAAACTCGATCAGGGAGGCCAAATAGTCTCATAAAATTGTATAATTTTTTTTTAATTAACCCTTTTCTTTTCCCTATAAAACATGAATTATTGTACATATCAATTCTTCAATGATTTGATTGCTTTTTATAGAATAACTTACGGCATTCTTTTGTGGTTTCTTGTTATAATAGTTGTAGAGATGACGATAAATATTCAGCCATTTGGGTACCGGGCGAACTTAGCTCAACTTACGGTATCCTAGCTTTTGGTTTGGTGCGGTACGTAGTAGCTGCAACTGACAGTGTTGTAAGATTAAGGTTGTCTTGAACGACCATTGAATGGTGGCTGCAGTGACGGGCTAATTTAATCATTAATCGACAGCCTAATTTAATCATTAATCGAAAAGACTCTAGAGTCCAGTTTCACGAACAATTCTATAAAATCCAAGGGAAAAGCACAATGTAGGTTGGACCAAGAAGAGCTTTAATTGACAAGACATGAGTTATTTAAGTATATTGGCACACATACGAAACATATAATCTATTTGTATTTAAAAAATGTTGTCAAGTAACTTGCTCTGTGGCCCTTTATTAAAATATTTGCATTTCTTTTATCTTCTTAAATTTTGGCTTTCCTAAGATCTTTCTTTTTTTCTCATGTAGATAACTCATACTTCTACTTTTCTTTTTTATATAAACTTAGTCTCTATAAATTCACAATTTACTCTTTAAAAAAAAAAATCTTATCTCACATTAAAGATAAGATAAACTTAATTGGGATTGATTCAGCTGTCCTGAAACAAGAGAGAAAGTTGGGGATCCTCCCTCTGTCGCCAAGGTACAAACTCAGTCAATAAGGATTAATGAGACAGTAACCATTGGGGTAGTTTCTATGATCCAGAAGCAGTCTGTATTAACTAAGAATAATACTCAACTGGTCACTATTAGTGGAAAATTAAATTTTGAAAAATCAAAGAAAATTGAGGGTTCATTAAACTTTACAGGGCACAATACCCCAACTGAAGGCAATGTGAAGAATTTAGATAATGAAGTAAATGACTTCACCTCCTAATATTTGAAACATTGTCAAATGAATTAGATCAACATGTTGACTTTATTAACAATTGTTAAAAAAAATCTGAGAATGTTGTTGCCAAGTCTTCTAAGACTAGGATAGAGTATGCACAACAAACCCTAATGATAAAAGCGTATATAGTAAATTTAAAATAATTAAAACAATAAAGTTTATTATGATTGAGAGGCCGTGAACACCGATCTGGAATACATACCTAGTAATGTAGTGTCCATTTCACTGTCTCTCTCTTCGTTGATTGGACTATAGAGTTGGTAAACCGAACCGCAAAAGACTACTAAATCGTTTTACCCCCAGCTACACTCGAGTTAACGCGTGGATCTTAATGTAGCAGAATCCCATAGCACCGTTGGTAAAGATAGCAAGTTGAATTAGGATTCAATATTCTATCCTTTCCTGTGTTACTGACTATGGTCCTTTGAATGCCTTCTAATATTAGAATTTATTGTACAAAAAATTGCACTCGCAATAATACTACAAGGGCTATATGTATAATACTTCTTTATTTGATAAAACATACAAGCCTCTTTTGATTTTACTCATTGAGAAAATATTTATTATTCAAAATTATCTTTGAAAACACCTTGTCATATTATAAGTATTAACAAGGAGAGATTTTATAAAATTTATGTTAAATTAATTCTTTATTAAAGTTATGTCACAGTTATCATATACAAATAGCACCATATAATAAACAATTAGTCACATAATAATATATATTAAAATGACTAGATTGAAAATTATTTTTGAAAAATATTTCTTGAAAATTCCGAAAGATATAGTTTCTCAAAAATCTGGTTCAGCCGCAGTTACTTTGAATTGTATCTGTCAGTTGTTTGATATAAAACAATTGTGTCTATAACTGTTAGTTTTTCAACATAAACGAACATAATTAAACACAAAATAAACAAATCAACATTTGAGATTTGATAATGCAGTTCAGCACACTTTGCCTACATCTGCAGGGCTCTCACTCAGTTTAATTACTTTCACTAAAAAATAATAGTTTTAATATAAGGCTTTACTGAGTTGACACTACTCAATCCTTGACACTATCCACTCGTTCTCACACCCCGTGAAAGAATTTTACTCCCAATATCATGACCAACTCATGTTAACCTAAACAGGGGATTTTCACAATACTATTTAATAATAAAGATAATAGTTGAACAACTTAAGTTATTGAAACAATAAAGACATAAATCACGACAACACTTAATATAAAAAACAACTCCCCTAAATATGCAGCTTCATCAACGAAAGGACGGAAAGTCATCCACCAAGAAATCTGTTGTGAACCTTCAATATTGTCACTGAAGCATTCCATGCACAATAGCCACAAAAACTTAATAAACGAAAAACATTTCATTACCGAAATGTCATAAACAAAAGAGTTGTAACCACATAAAAATTGTTGGATGTTTTCACTCAAAAAGCACTAACCATCATATAATTAATCACATCAAATCCATCCGCATACGACTGATTACACTACAAGAAATACATACAATTCGTGATGTTTTATTGATAAAACGTTATAAATTGTTTAGACTTTTAGCGACGTTTAAAAAACGTCACGAAAGGTTTCAATTTTTTACGACATTTTATAAAAATGTCGTAAATTTGTAACATTTTTTTAGACGTTTTATTGATAAAACGTCACAAAATAAAAACCGCGACGTTTTGCTGAAGAAAACGTCGTGAAAGGGTTAAAAAATTGTGGTTTTTTATTTTCTAAAAATATACCGCACCCGCCCAAACTCTCTTTGGTTATACGATTTTCACGACCAAAACTCATCATTCAAAAAATTTTTTCGTCTCAATACCAAGATACCCATTTTCTTTAATCAACCATTGCTCCCTTGTCACCGAAAACAAGTCAACCTTTTACAGGTGTTATTGAGGTTTCCATAAATTATCAACTTTAAGTTACGTTTTCTCTTTAGTTCTTTTAGGGTTTTTGTTTTCATGTAGGTTGAGTATTATGTTGGAGAGGAAGCAGAATCGCTTGCAAGTGATGTGAAAAATCAAGAAGGTATTTCGTGGGCATCTGTGATATTACCGTGGGTTCCTCGTCTTCTTCTTTTGATTCCAGAAATTCTAAGAAACTTTTTGGAGCTTAATCTTCCAAAAGTCAAGGAAGGTAAGAAGCCAAAGTTCAGTCTAGGAGTGGCTGAGCCTAAACTAGGGTCTCACATCATTGAAGAGACTAAAATCCCTTGCTAAAGTAATGAATTTGTTCTTGAGCTTCTTCATGGTGTACGGTTGCATTTTCCGCACTTCATAAAGGACCTAAAGGTTTGTAATTCTTGATTTTTATTCTAGTGTAGTACAATCTCCTTCATTTTGTGCTCTCCTTGGAGGGATTTATTTCCTACTTGACAGATTTCTTAACCATTTGTTTCCTTCTCTGTTTTACCCTGTGGTTTGACACTATAGCCTGGTGACCTGGAGAAAGCACAACCTGGTTTGCCCCCTTCCTTCTGCTTTTGAAATCGCTGTCATTGTCGTTCCTCTCGCTCAAATTGTTGTCGTCCCTGTCACACGCCTTCGTTCTTCTACAAACAGTCGCCGACAACATAAAGGTCCTTCATTTTTTTAGAAGATCTTGGTCTTATGTTTGCTATTGATCCTTAGGGAAGCATCGCCCCTTCATTTAAGGTAAGAAAAATAGGTAAAGTTGTTCATTTTTGAACTATGGGTACTCGTAATTTTCTTTTGTTTCTTGTGTTGTATTAAGTACCCAAGAATCTTTTGTTTTTGGTGAATTTGGATTTCATCTTGGTTATGGACTGAATGTATTTCAATAAAAAGCTTGTTTATTTAGATGGAAATGGAAAATTGTATTTTAGGGATTTGTTACTTCAGCTACCTCAAATTATTTCTCTTCCGACGTTCTTATTTAATATTTCAGAAGAAGATGGTGATAATCAAGGTAGAAAGTGCTTTCCATTGTTTCCGTAATATCAATTTGATAAACATATGTTCCTTTTGTTAAACATATGTCACTTCTTCTGCTATTGTTTTTGTGAATTGGTTCACTTTATGGGTTATAGGTTTCTCTTTCCAGCTCTGGGAGGATTGATGTTTGGCTATGACATTGTTGTCACTTCTGGTGTTGCCATTGTAAGTGTAAGTCGACTTGTGTGCTTATGCAAGGCGACTTACACATGTCCAGTACCGATAAGTCGACTTGTACATTGGGTAAGTCGACTTATTCAAGGACGGTACTGTTAATTTGTGCCCTAAAGGCAATCCCCTTTAGCGCGTTTTATTCAAAGTCGTGTGTAGACTTTATGAATAAATAAAGAAAGGCATATTTCATTAATTTGATGTTCATGAACATTGTTTATGAATTGATATTGATCTTTAAATCGAATTAATGAAGTCCATGATATATGACATAGCATGAAGGAAATTATGATGTGATCATACTACCGAGATTCCTATCATGTGCAATTATGTCAAGATCAAATTATCCTAGTCATAGGATTAACGAGAATGGACATCGTTAATCCGGATAGACTAGTTTCATGTCATACTCCTTGATTGGATCAAGCAGTGGATCTCAGAAACTGTAAATATTGAGATATTTAGATTTGACATGTGGATGCTTACTAACAGTAGTAAGTACATTAGATGACCTGCCATGAGATCATCACATGGATGTCCTATTTAAATGTCGGTGATAATCTCATCATAGAATGGTGCAAGTATCCTTAGACTTGAGGTACTCAAGGATATCTTGAATCTTGATTACGTCTTTGACTCCATTCCTTGTTGCCTTCCAAAGGTCGCTCATAGGGTGGTGATTGGGTGCACTTTGAGGTATTGAAGGTAATTGAGTAGCCAATAAAGGATTCACCACTTCATTATAGCGAAGAGATATCCATGGCCTCTTATCGGGATCATTACTTGGAAATCTCGGGAGTAATATGTCATGAAGAGTGTCTTCATTGACATATAAAGTAATGAGTCCCAAGACGAGAACGATATCACTGGGCTTGACTCGGTCTAGTGAGAGTTGACACTTAGACCATACTCATAACCAAGTAGGGTATAGGATGGGGAAAGGACGAATTGCACGGTAATTGTCTATGGAAAGGTTCGTGATATGGTTCCTGATGAGCATAGGGTTCATTAGTCAAACCAATTACTTTCCGGTCAATTGGGGGTCATGATATGTTGCTAGACGCCGCTCATGACTTGCTCAGATTAAGTGTTAATCTAAGTGGACAACATAACCGAGAACCTAATGGGTCACACGCATAAGAGTGACTCGGAGGATCTATAAAATAGTTTTGGATAGTGATCCAATAAATGGAGAGCAATAGGATTAAATGGATCCCGATGAGATTGGGATATGTCCCGATGAGATCGCGACATCAGCATTGCTGAAAAGGGTCTCCGGCGATTTTTTAGATAGGGGCGAGCCTAGGAGATCGATCGTAAAGATGATCGAACCGCTTCAGCATTAATATATACATATTTATTGATTAATTAATTAAAGAATTAATTAATTGATTAATATATATATATAGATGGACGTTGATAAGCTTTGGAGAATAAGACTTTGACTTAGTCAAAGTAATGACTCACCATTCATTTAATGCCATTAGTGATTAACGTGTATGGCTCTCATTTCTTGCCCATTTAATGTCTTCAAAAGTTGAAGATATAAAAAGAAGGCAAGTAGTGGCCGTGCGTGAGTTGAAGAGAAAAGGCAAAGCTTAAGAGTTAAGTTTTATATAAAAAGTGTTTTTAAGCCTCTCTCATCTCACACACGTTGGTGAAGCTCACGAACTCACCTTCATGGTCTCCTCAATGTCTTCAACTAGTTTATGAGATAAATAACTTGAAGACTTGAGTGGTAGATGGTTGTGGGAGGCTATAGAGAGTGAAAAAGCTTAAGGGTTAAGTTGCTTGAAAAATTGTTTTTCAAGTTCTCTCACAATCGTGATGCATGGTCTCTTCTCTTCCAAGGCTTCAGAATCATCTCCTATAGCTCTCCAAGGACAAAGGTAAGGTCTAGCAGCCTTTAATTTGTTCTAGCTATTTCCGGGTCAAAAGAGTTTGTCTGGTTAGGTTTTCCGACCTCTGCGTGGATCTTATTAGAGCGGTCTCCTTTGGTCGTTATGGTTTATTGTTTATATATATACACATGGATCCTGGCTTTGGGAACTTCCGGAACAAAAAGTTTTTTTCCAAGACTGTGTTCATGTGATGGACACCCGGGATTTTCCTACAGTGGTATCAGAGCCACTTGTGTTGTATATCTGATTGAAATGATAACTAGGTCGGAGTTCCTTAGTGAATGAGCTGCTGATGCATGTTATTTGTGTGAAGTTCGAATCAGTATAGAGATGCATGTTTTCGAAATTTCTTGCTCAGAATTGTTCATAACATGTTATAGAATATGTTTGTGAAAGATGAGAATTTATCAATTTGATTTGATATAGTTTTGCTATTTTATTCCCTATGGTTCTAGTTGCTGTTTTTGTGAACGTTTCTGGAATAGTCATGCTTGTAAATTCGAGAATAAATTGTAGAAAAATTGTTTTTCGGATTGGCTTTCACCGACATGTCCCTAAGATATTTATGAATGTCTATGTGGATGAAAAAATGTTTTCAAGGTGATTTACTATTTATTTCTGAATTTCTTGTGTGCTGCTGGGAATATCTGTGTTGAAAAACACAGATTCTGGATCGGCTAGATTGCTGAGGTTGGATGAGTTTTTGTTGGACATAAATCCTAAAACAATTCATGAAGCATGTTGGGAACATGTACTAACCTCTGTAATTTTCTCAGAATTTATTGAAAGTGTTTCAATGATTATTTCCAGCAAAAGGCAGAGCTTGGCAGTTTTTAGAAAGTTACCGGGGCTGTTTTGTTTGGAATGATTGATTGTGTTATTTTCGGTTCCAATACCTTGAATCATTTTTATTGTGATTAAAAATGTGTTATATAGATGTGGTATGCATGCCAAAATGAGATTCTTGAAATTGGGTTTCCAATAATTTTTTGGATTTCGAATAGGTCACTTTAGCGTCTCGTTAGATTATTCCGTTATCTTGGTTATTTTGACCGTCGCAATTTTTGTGACAAGTGCCGGAGTAATCTTGATAACGTGTAGCCTACCTAGAGATACTTAGTATGATAATTTGATGTTCTTAAAATTATATGAAAATCTAGTGATTAATAGTGGATTAATCGGTTTCAAGTTTTTCTTATATAGTTTGACTATATGGCATGCATAATTTAATGAAAATGTTTCATTAGCACATTCATATAAAGGACTATATACTTGGTATATTGGTATTGTGAATTGGGAATGCTTGGATTGAGAATTAATGACTAGATAGCAATTTTCCTTGTGTAAGGCGACTTGTTCAGTTAGATAAGTCGACTTACATGTGCAAGAGTCGCATAAGTCGACTTGTATATTGATACAAGGCGACTTGTACGTGTGCAGCAGCAGAAGTTGACTTATATAATGATGGATGATTTTCGGTATTAATTCAATGTGATTGATGCCATGCCCTAAATTATTCCATATAGTCATGGTGACTATAATCCCAGAGCTTGGATGAGACCTGAATTTCAAATCCCTCCTCGGAATATGAAAACTAACGCCTTTCGTTAATATGGTAAGAACCAGAGTTCTTCTAGGGTTGGGTTGTTGAGCTAACCTCAAGCTCACTCTATACGAATATGTTCGAACCATGAAAATAAGATTTTCTGATTAATGGGTCGGTTTTTCTGGAAGCGTTGATTTGTTGAGCAAACTCAAGGTCAACGTGGACAGAGACGAAGTTGGGTAGTGTACATTAGATGTACGCGCATCAAGTGTTGATAACCTAATGTTTGTGCATACATCAACAAGTTGATAGCACTGGGCGATAGTTGTGTCTAAGATGTAATTGGTATGTCTGATACCTCCCGAGACATAAGGTGGCTTGTTGGGCAAACCCAAGGTCATTCTTAATGTCGGTTATCGATGATGCAATTGGTATGACTGATACCTACCGATTGACCTAAGAAGTGGCTTGTTGGGTAAACCCAAGGTCATTCTTAGCAATGTCGATATCGACTCACTAGACATTTTGTCATAATTTTCTTTGGATTCAGTAAAGAGGTTATGGATTCTTAGAAACTAGTGGGAGCCATATGCATGTCATTCAAGTCCTTATGATCATACAGCATTTCTATTCTAGCATTCGCTCTCTATCGCGTTTAGGTTAGTTGAAGATGTCTTTCAGTGTGAATTAACGCTCACTCTTCTGGACTTAATTTTCTCGATTGGCTGAAAAATCTGAGAATTGTTCTCAGATCTATGGAATTGGACTATGTCCTGGATGTTCCACTTCCTGATCCACTTGCTGTTGATGTTTCTGATGAAGATCAGAAAGTAGGAAGTGCAGCCAAAAGGAAAACCAAAATATCTACCCCAAAAGGAATTTGCTTCCCTTGTGGCAAGACTGGCCACTGGAGGCGAAACTGTAAAGTCTATCTCGAGTCCTCAAGCGTAAGAAGGCATCAGATGCCTCGACTCCTTCAGATATGTTTGTCATTGAGGTTAATACTGTTTTGATCAAAACATATGGGTATTTGATACCGGTTGTGGCTCACATATATGCAATGATATGCGAGGCCTCGAGTGAACGATGAGATGACTCATAAAGGAGAACTAGACCTTCGTGTAGGCAATGGAGTAAGAGTTGCTACATTGGTAGTAGGCACTTATGTTTTGTCACTCCCAGGTGGGCTTGTACTTAATTTGGATGATTGTTATTTTGTACCTGTTTTAACAAAGAACATATTGTCTGTTTCTTGTTTAAATAGAGCTGGTTTCCATTTGACTTTTAGTAGCAATGGTTGTTCTATTAGTTCGAATGGAATGCTCTATGGTACTGGTACATTATGCAATGGAATTTACATATTAGATATGTTACATCCAGTTATGAATGTCAATGACGCGAAAAGACATAAATGAGATAATTTAAAATCAACTTACTTATGGCATTGTCGCCTTGGCCATATAAATGAGAGACGCATCGCTAAGCTCCATAAGAGTGGATGTTTAGGGTCATTCGATTATGAATCTTATGACACATGTGAATCTTGTTTATTAGGTAAGATGACTAAGTTACCCTTTAAGGGAAAGGGTGAACGAGAGACTGGAGTATTAGACCTAATACATTCAGTTGTATATGGTCCGATGTCCATCCATGCCAGAAGTGGTTGTTTTTACTTCATTACCTTTATCGATGATTATTCTCGATATCGGTACCTGTATCTAATGAGCTACAAATCTGAAGCGTTTGAAAAGTTCAAACAATTCAGAAATGAAGTAGAAAACCAACTTGCTAAAAGTATTAAGCCATTACGATCCGATCATGGTGGAGAATACTTAAACCAACGGTTTTTGGATTATCTCAGAGATAATGAGATTTTATCTCAATGGACTCCACCTCCACGCTGCAGCATAATGGTGTGGCTGAAAAGATAAATCGAACCTTGTTAGACATGGTGCGATAGATGATAGATTTTGCAAAGTTTGGGGGTATGTGCTCGAGACAGCTGTTTACTTGCTAAACAGAGTTCCATCAAAGTCAGTTGATGTTACTCCATATGAGATGTGGACTAACAGAAAGTCCTATCTTTCTTATTTGAAAGTTTGGGGTTGTCACCTTGTGTGAAGCGGACACGATCGATACATTTGATGTAAAATCGACAAGTGTTTGTTAAAGGATATCATGGGATATCAATTCTACCTTCTTTGAGGAACAAAAGTTGTTTGTTTCAAAGCATGCTGTTTTCTTAGAGAAAGAGTTTCTTTTAAAAGAAGACAGTGGGAGCAAAATTGAACATGGAGAAGTTCAAGATGCTCGAACAAACAAAGATCAACTGCCTGAACCTGAAACTGTGACTCATACAGATGAGGTAACAGTTCAACCTTCTAATACATAAGAAGTTTGTAGGTCAAGTAGGATACGCTTTGTTCCCGAGAGATATGGATTTCTCGTGAGTGAACAGAATGACGTATTGCTCATAGAAGATGATGAGCCTACTACCTATGAGGTTCTGAAGAGTTCAGAGTCTCAAGAATGGCTCCATACCATGAAATCTGAAATGGATTCCATGTATGAAAACCAAGTATGGACTTTGGTTGATGCACCCGTAGGTGCAAATGGGTTTTCAAGAAGAAAACCGACATGGATGGTAATGTGATTACCTATAAAGCAAGGCTTGTGACTAAAGGCTTTCGTCTAAGACAAGGAGTTGACTATGACGAGACCTTCAGTCCAGTAGCAAGGCTTAAATCCATTAGGATACTCCTAGCCATTGCTACTCATTATGATGATATGGCAAATGGATGTGAAGACAACTTTCCGAGAGAAATTCACCCGAGGATGTGTACATGACACAACCAGAGGGCTTCACCTCTATGGTGGTGAAAAGGTATGTAAGCTTCAGAAATCCATCCATGGATTGAAGCAAGCATCCAGGAGTTGGAATATCCGTTTTGATGAGACAATCAAAGAGTTTGGTTTCTCACAAAACTTCGGATGAACACCGTGTGTACAAGGTTAATGGACCGCAATCGCACTCCTTGAGTTATATGTAGATGACATATTGTCACCGGAAACGATGTCTCTATCTTTGCAATCTGTTAAGATTTGGTTGTCGAACAATTTGCCATGAAAGACCTTGGTGAAGCAACTTATATCCTCGGGATAAAGATTTATAGAGATAAATCATCAGTTGCTTGGTATTTCACAATCAACGTAACATAGACAAGATGCTAAAGAAGTTTAGCATGGAGCAATCCCTCAGAGGATGCGCATGAGAATGATCCCGAATGCATCCGCAGTAGGATCTATCATGTACGTAATGCTATGTACGAGGCCCGATGTATCGTATGCTCTAAATGTTACGAGCAGATACCAATCGGATCCTGGTGAGGGTCATTTGGGTGGTCACAAGAATATCCTCAAGTACTTGCAAAGCACTAAGGATGTTTTCTTGATATATGGAGATGGAAATCTCCATGTGGCGAGCATTCGATTGCTAATTTTAATCTGATAAGGATGATTCTGAATCACAATCAGGTTATGCATTCACACTGAACGACGAGGCGGTCAGTTGGAAAGAGTTCCAAACAAGAGACGACTGCCGATTCAACAATCGAGGTAGAGTACATTGCCGCATCGATCAAAGAAGGAAGCGGCTTGGATGAACTTGGTGTGGTTCCTAGGCGTGATGGGCCCATAAGGTTGTATGGTGATACAATGGGGCTAGTCTTGCAGACAAAGGAACCTAGGTCTCATCAACCATCTAAACACGTATTCTCCGATTTCAAATGATTCGGGAGATCATTGGTCGAGATGATATCCTGATAGAGAGAATTCCCACAAAGCAAGTGTTGCTAATCCGTTGACAAAGCCATTGTCACAGAAGAATTGTGATTCTCATAGACTCGCTTTTGGTATTAGATACTAAGGCGATTGGCTTTAGGTCAAGTGGGAGATTTGTAAGTGTAAGTCGACTTGTGTGCTTATGCAAGGCGACTTACATATCGATCTTCGATAAGTCGACTTGTACATTGGGTAAGTCGACTTATTCAAGGATCAATCTTGTTAATTTGTGCCCTAAAGGCAATCCCTTTAGCGCGTTTTATTCAAAGTCGTGTGTAGACTTTACGAATAAATAAAGAAAGGCATATTTCATTAATTTGATGTTCATGAACATTGTTTATGAATTGATATTGATCTTTAAATCGAATTAATGAAGTCCATGATATATGACATAGCATGAAGGAAATTATGATGTGATCATACTACCGAGATTCCTATCATGCAATTATGTCAAGATCTAAATTATCCTAGTCATAGGATTAACGAGAATGGACATCGTTAATCCGGATAGACTAACTTCATGTCATACTCCTCGATTGGATCAAGCGGTGGATCTCGAAACCGTAAATTTTGAGATATTTAGATTTGACATGTGGTGCTTACTAACAATAGTAAGTACATTGGATGACTGCCATGAGATCATCACATGGATGTCCTATTTAAATGTCGGTGATAATCTCATCATAAGAATGATAGTGCAGTATCCTTAGACTTGAGGTACTCGAGGATATCTTGAATCTTGATTACATCTGACTCCATTCCTTGTTGCCTTCCAAAGGTCGCTCATAGGGTGGTGATTGGGTACAGCTTGAGGTATTCGAAGGTAATTGAGTAGCCAATAAAGGATTCACCACTTCTGTTATAGCAGAAGAGATATCCATGGCCTCTTGTCAGGATCATTACTTGGAAATCTCTGGCCGGAGTAATATGTCATGAAGAGTGTCTTCATTGACATATAAAGTAATGAGTCCCAAGACGAGCCGATATCACTTGGCTAGACTCGATCTAGTGAGAGTTGACACTTAGACCATACTCATAACCAAGTGGGGTATAGGATGGGAAAGGACGAATTACGGTAATTATACATGGAAAGGTTCGTGATATGGGTCCCGATGAGCATAGGGTTCATTAGTCAAACCAATTACTTTCCGGTCAATTGGGGTCATGATGTGTTCTAGACGCGCTCGTGACTTGCTTTCGATTAAGTGTTAATCTAAGTGGCCAACATAACCGGAACCTAATGGGTCACACGATAAGAGTGGCTCGGAGGATCTCAAAATAGTTTTGGATAGTGATCCAATAAATGGAAGCAATAGGATTAAATGGATCCCGATGAGATTGGGATATGTCCCGATGAGATCGCGACATCGGCATTCTTGAAAAGGGTCTCCGGCGATTTTTGATGCAAGGGGCGGCGGTTTAGAGACCAAATCTCAGATATGATTGGACCACTTCAGCATTAATATATACATATTTATTGATTAATTAATTAAAGAATTAATTAATTGATTAATATATATATATAGATGGACGTTGATAAGCTTTGGAGAATAAGACTTTGACTTAGTCAAAGTAATGACTCATCATTCATTTAATGCCATTAGTGATTAACGTGTATGGCTCTCATTTCTTGCCCATTTAATGTCTTCAAAAGTTGAAGATATAAAAGAAGGCAAGTAGTGGCCGTCGTGAGTTGAAGAGAAAAGGCAAAGCTTAAGAGTTAAGTTTTATATAAAAAGTGTTTTTAAGCCTCTCTCATCTCACACACGTTGGTGAAGCTCACGAACTCACCTTCATGGTCTCCTCAATGTCTTCAACTAGTTTATGAGATAAATAACTTGAAGACTTGAGTGGTAGATGGTTGTGGGAGGCTATAGAGAGAAAAAGCTTAAGGGTTAAGTTGCTTGAAAAATTGTTTTTCAAGTTCTCTCACAATCGTGATGCATGGTCTCTTCTCTTCCAAGGCTTCAGAATCATCTCCTATAGCTCTCCAAGGACAAAGGTAAGGTCTAGCAGCCTTTAATTTGTTCTAGCTATTTCGGTCAAAGAGTTTGTCCTGTTAGGTTTTCCGACCTCTGCGTGGATACCGTTAGAGACGGTCTCCTTTGGTCGTTATGGTTTATTGTTTATATATATACATGGATCCTGCTTTGGGAACTTCCGGAACAAAAAAAGTTTTGTTTTCCGCACTGTGTTCATGTGATGGACACCCCAGGATTTTCCTACAGCCATATCATTGCAGGTGCTTCAAAAATCTAGTAGCCTATTCTCTAATTTTACTAGTTATCCTTCTTGTAACTTATCTTACAACCAATATTTCTTGAATTTGATAATTGCTTTGTCAATTTATCAATCACCTGAACTTAGTGGGACAACATGGTTCAACCTTTTAGCTGTTCAGCTTGGCCTTGTGGTATGGGTTATGGGTTATGCTACTTGCTCTTTCTCTATTGAATATATAAGCGTTTTTGTCCTGTTTTCTTTTTTTCTGTCAAAGAATCAGTCTTTCTGAAGACTTATGGACTTGAATGTCTGTTAGTGGTTCACTTTATGGAGCTCTCCTTACTTTATGGACTTCTCAACTAATGTCTGCTATACATTTACTGAGTATATCATTGTCATCTTTACTAAGTATCCTGCTATACATTTACTAAGTATATCATCATCTTTACTTGATTATCCACCTATTCTGTAGTTTGTGTTTCACTCTACTTTTATGAAATTTGGCTCATATTTGAATTCTGATTACACTTTTGGCTACTGAATTTTTAAGGGGGGCCAAGTCTTAAAAAAACTTTTAGGTCAACAATGATTTTTCTTACCAAAACTCGTCAATCAAACTAAAGAAATTACTTAACGTAGACTATCTACACTTCAGTTGCTTGATGTCTTTGGATTTGGCACCAACAAATAAATTTACTGTAGGAATGAAATGCATCATTTGTATTAACCTCTTACTTTCCAAGCACTTAGTTTTTATCATTTTGTCAGGTCTATCACAACCAAGAACTTTTTGACAACATTTAGCAACTACTTGAAGAAACATGATGAAACGTTGCCTATTGTTAATGGAATGGTCATGGGTATGAGACATGATACTATGAAAAAGTTGATCTTGAAGCTGGACTCCAAAAGAATTCATTGGGTATATGTTGTAGAAAATGCTGGAAACCTGGAAGGGGGTGGTCACTCTAAGGGATATCATCTCAAAGTTGGTACATGAGCCTCTTAGTCACTTTGGTGATTTCTTTGATGGGTTTCTACCCTGGCCCTCCAATAGCAGAGTTTAAGAGGTGTCAACAACAGTATCTTGTCATTGCTTATGAACTAATGATTTCTTGGTTTTGGCAAATAATCCAGACGTTGTCTGGCACTCGATAGATAGACTTGATTGTAACATAGGTGAGCCTCCTTTGTAATTAATTTACGTTTTCTCTCTGTCTTTTGTAATATATTGCTCTTGATGTTTTTGGGCTTGATAATCGATATGAAAATTATAATACAAAAGTTCTGATGTTTGATGTGTACATATAATTGTATTTTGAAGCACTTCATGTCTTTGTCTTGCCTCGTATTACCTACTTTAATGACAGTTTATGTATACAAGAAGGCAAGATGATGTGGAAGCTTTTTTACTGAAGTTGTATCCTAGAAGACTTCAATGAGTAAAAAATTTGTATTAAAATTATTAAAATTGAAGAATTATTAAATAAATAAAATTCATTTATTAAACAAATAAGATTAAAAATTGTATTTTAAAAAATAATTATTAAAATTAAAAAATTAATTTGATTTTCGAAAAATTAAAAATAATAATAATAAAAACGTCGCAGAAGACATTTCGCGACGTTTTTAAAAACGTCACTGAAGACCTTCCGCGACGTTTCCAAAAAACGTCGCAAAATGTTAGGGATTCTGTGACGTTTTTTAAAAACGTCGCGGATTGTCCAACCTTTTAGTGACGTTTTTAGAAATGTCGTGAAATATTAGCATTTTTTGCGACGTTTTTTATAAAACGTCGCGGAAACCTTTTGTCTACACTACATTTCACGACATTTTTTGTGACGTTTTTTAAAACGTCGCAGAATACATTCTGCGACGTTTTTTGACATTCTGTGACGTTTTAAAAACGTCGCAGAATGTCTTGTTTCTTGTAGTGTTAAATTTATAAACTTCAAAAATGCATTCAACTAAGAATAATCAAATTTAATCAATCTCTCATTTACATAAACCATATGAAAGCATAAAGTTGTATCATCCAACAGTCGCTTATCCAATTTAAAATAAAATTCTCACACCAAATTAGCGTCAAATTGTTGTGGCAATAAAGAAGTATGTAACAAATTCCTCTCATTCAACAACATATCTAAATTAAATTGTTTATACTAAGCTAAATTTATAGGAAGATCAAGAATAAAGTCGATTGAAGCGAGACTCCAAACTAGAAAGATATCTCAGAATCTTTGTTCTCAATTTTGACCATTGAAGCATCAGAAAATTGTTTGGTAGTCTACATTAAACTATCAGCCTTGGAAGATTCTCTTTCATCTAATTAAACCATGCTATTTTCTTTAGCATCAATTACCATTAGAATCGAAATAAAGTAGGATGGCACATCACTAGAATTGCAAGAAGCATCGATATTAGATGCAAGAATATTTAAAATCTCAATCAACATATCCACTTTAGGTCCACGTAGTAAAGAAACATAACGCACGAGTTCATCCAGTCCATTAGATAAGAGTACTCCTGATATCTCACCAAAAAGAGCATGCAAATATATTTAAGAAGTAAATATTTTCACAAAACATCTTAGAGCATTGCCCAGAGACCATTGTTGTTTAACCACAAAACATTGAAACATTGAGGAATGCGCATTACTGCTTCTATAGATCGAGCAAAAGATGTCATCTATTATGGCATTCAAGAAAGCAAACGAAGGACCAGCTGCATCTAAAACTAGAAAACAGGTAGGATATTTGTGAATAAGATCACCCATTACAATAGCTGCAAGTGAAAATGCACCTATACCAAAATCTTTTGCTCATCTAAAGATGATACATAAGAATTGTAGCAGTACATTCTCCTAAGATCCATATACGCAGAAAGTGTTCCCAGAAAGTTTTCCAATTATTATATGATTGGATGTTGTTTGGAACATGTAAGCACAGAAAAACGGAACAGAATATTTGAAGCCGTTAATCAATTGTAAATGCATGGATTCTGGAAAATGCTTAACTAGTTGCTATTCATGACCAAAACCCGAGTACATGTACACCATAACTTAAGGTGTTAATAACTTATGATTATAGCATGAGATAACAATTCACGTAACAACTCATTTTAAGTGTATATTAGTAAATTCTTAGGTATACATAATAATTTATTTATTTATTATATATTTTGAATAAGTTATTTGATAAATATTATACTATTAATATGAAGTTCTTAACGAATCAAAATAATATTTGATAAATATTATACTATTAAAATTAAACTGTTAAGTGCAATAGTTTAAATTCAAACAATAAATAAATTTTAATATTTCAAATATTATAATAAATTTAATCATTTATAAAAATTTGATGTCATAATTAAAATTCTATACCCATAACATAACAATTAAATTTCTTTTAAAAATTAACTAGGTAAATAAAACACAACTATGAACTCTCATCTTAGATTTAAATATCAGAAAACCTAAGATATAATGATATACACCAAAATTTATAGGTTCAAAATTTATAATGATGTGCTGACTATTTGTTTTAATAAAGCTCAAAATTGTCCACACGAAAACAGAAAATAAAATAATTGTTCATAAATTGATGAGTTATGAAAATATAAAATACCAAAGTTCCGTCACCTCTACTTCGACTGCTATTATAGCAAGTATATATGAAAAAAAAAAATCAAGATTAGATCAATATATGCTGCAATTCTTATGAATTTCAGGTCGTACTCACTTGGCTAACCGAAGAAAGGTCCCTATAAGAAATATAAGGGACATGATTTCTATAGTTCTTAGCTCGTGCATCTATAAGATCAGAACAAAAGGAAATTATAAGTGCTTTAGTTGGCAACATTTATAGATCGATTAAATTTTGCGTATCTGTATTTATGATTATTTTTGTTTTTGTAAGATGTTGATTTTCTCTCTATTTCTTCTTTTTAGTGTGTTTTTTAAATAATTTAAAATCTGTATTCAAAATTTTTTTAAACTTATACAGTACCACCAACCAACATGTCGTTTAGTAATTAAAAAAGAGGGAAAAAAAAGTCTTTGACTCATTAGATCTATTATTTAATACTCAATAATTATTATCTCGGATATTTTTTTTATGAAAATCAAATCTATAAATCACATGGGACATTAAATAATCTAACACTACACCCCAACAATCATATAACATGCAAGTATCCTAATCGCATGAATCGCCCAAATCATCATTAATTTGTAATCTCATTTTAGGGTATCGTTGCGATTCTTTCCCAATCGGTTATCTACTAGTATACAATTGTTTTACAGACTCTCCCGTCTATTAAATATACAATTGTTTTACAGACTCACTTGAGCTGTAAAGTAGTACGTTGTGGTTTCATCTTCAAATGCTAGTCAGATGGTCAAGTGATAGGAATCTCCAGTCTCCACTGCTTTATGTATAAAATCCTTTTGTAAATATTTTAAAGGTTTTTAAATACATTCTTGAACTTTTATATTTTGAAACATTTAAATTAAACTAACGTTTTCAAAACATTTAAAAAGACTAAATAAACAAAAAATTGACCAAATTAATAAATCTCACTTGACGGTCAAATCTATTTTATTTAAAATAAATAATAGTGTCACATCAATATTTAACCAACGAAAAGTTAATTTGCTAAAAATTTTATTAATTTAGGGTTTGTTTTAAAATAATAAGGTTTAATTTGAACACTTAAAAACATTAATAAGATGATTTCACTCCCTGTCCCTTAAGTTACGTCAAGTTCCTGCTCCAATAATTGGATCGATGAACCCAGTAACATAATTTTAAAGCTAACTAGTTCGTATTTTATTTTTACGTGCTTTGCCTTAACCACTCAATCTCTGGCCCACTTATCAACACCATCGCGTCCGTGTCGCTGTCATCTTGCGTGCAATTACTTATTTCATTCTTCCAGGACTGACCATATTTCTCATGTACTTTGACACAGAAAAAAAAAAAAAAGTTATTGAAAATTGAAACATACTAACAAAATTAAACTATGACGAGTAATATTTAATTATTAATTTTTAGTATTTTTAACAAACTTAAATCACGATGAAGTAATATATTTACTAATTTAATTAATATCACAACTATCCATTGCTCATTTTTAGTATAAAAAGTAGATCGACGGTGTATTTTGTTTTGCTTTAAATTATTTACCGTGAATCTTCACCAATTATTTGTCCTCCAATAATGAACACGATAATCTTAGCAATACATACAGTTATATGCTCACTCAAGAGTCATATTATTGGTGTATAGTACTGATTAGAACGTGGGACAGCAACTCATGGAAGGGAAAGCCAATGAATCAAGAGTGATTAATCTTCTTCAAGAGTGGGCGTGCTTTACACATAGCCTCCAAGGGAACAGCCTTAGGCATGACGATCCCACTGCCTTCAGTCATATCAAGCTCCTCCTCCGAGACCCTTTTCCAGTCAAAACATTGGATCAACGATCCCAGTGTCAAACCAAGGACACGATTTGCCAAATTGATTCCAGGACATGACCTTCTTCCCATTCCGAAAGGCATGAATTTGCTGGCCACTCCTTCAGTCTCAAATCTTTCAGCCTTGAAAGTGTCAGGATCTTCCCAAAGTGTTGGATCTCTATGTAAAGACCAAGCATTTGCTAGCAACATTGTGCCTCGTGGTATGTGGTAGCCTCCGACAACACAATCCTGCGATGACATGTGCGGATCTATAATTGGAGATGCTGGATACATACGTAATGCTTCTGAAATGACGTTTTGAAGGTAGCGTAGTTTGGGAATATCAGGCTCCTCTAGTAAGACCTCTTGGCCAATTTGTTGGTGTATTTCCTCTCTAACCTTCGTTAATGTGTTGGGATGATTTAGTAAACAAGCCATTGACCATTCTAATGTTGCTGATGTCGTGTCAGTCCCTGCAGCTATAAGAATCTGCAGTATTTATAAATATATAATATATTTGAACAAGGTTAAGAATCTTTAAGACTATTATAAATACTTTTATTAATTTAGCTTAAGCCAAGAGTACTGACCAGTATGTTCCCTTTAATGAGCTTATCGGTAAAATACTCGGGCTGTGACTTTTGCACTGAAAGAAAATTGTTTAGTGCAGTTTTTGTGCTGTCAGGACGCAAATTATTCCTACACTCGTCAACTAAACCCTGCAAAAAAGCATCGATTCTTTCCGCAGATTGTATCAACTTCTTCTCATATCGACTTACGTCAATCCAATTCCAGATGGGAAAGAAGTCAGCTGGAGTCGATGCGTCATAATAAAAAGATATCTCCTTTAGGAGTTCCTTGAATTCGGTGGCCTCCTCCACATTAGTAACATCATCACCATAGTACCTTTTACCAGTGATCATTCTCATCAGGACATTGAGCGTTAGATTCTGGAACAACGATTTTAGCTCCACCTTAGCAAAGTCCTGAAGTGATTGACTAGATAGTTTGGTGACTAGTCGCATGACTTCGTCCTTTCTAACGTTTACGAGCATGTTAAGGCAATTGTTACAAAAGAACTGGGTGGTAGCAATGCGACGTAGGTTTCTCCAGTGTTCGCCATATGGTGCTCGGTCTATGGAGCTGTTATTGTAACCCAAATACTTGCCGGCAAGTAGGTCTGGGCGGTCAGCGAAAGCGACGTCGTTCTTCATGAAGCATTCTTGAATGGTGGATTCCGAAGAGACGACAACTACGAGCTTGGATCCGTATTTGAGGGAGAAAACTGGACCATATTTTTGAGCAAGGTTATGGTAAGTTTTGAACATGGGTGGCTTTTGAAGATGGAGGTGACCGATAATTGGAATTGCCGGTGGGCTAGGAGGGAGGTTCTTAGGTAACGCTCTTGCTCGATAGCATTTTAGAACAATAAGGAAGAACAGGAGAGTAACTATGGTAAGACCAAAGGTCGTGTCCGCCATTTTCGCAGGGAGATTCTCTCTTCCTGGCTTGATGTGTTAATGCTACTGCTACTGCTGTATATAGCCAGCATATACACACAAGGGATAATAGATTCATAGTTCTAAACTTTTTAGTAATTTGAGTATCAAACTTTTTATATTTTTTAATTAAATGATTAATTTTCAAAATAAGTTTAATTTAAGGTAATTCTACTAAATTTTTGCTAAAATAATTTACAGAACAATATTGAGATTATATTAATTCAATAAATAGATGCTATAAGGCAATAATAATTAAATAAGAACATCTTACTAAAAACTCAACTTATCACCTATATGGCCCATAACTCACTTTCCCAAAATCTAAAACTTTAATTTGTAATCTTTCAGTTAATGCGTGTCTAGATCTCATCCTTTCAGTGCACGCCTTTCTTTGTCCCATATGACAAAACAAAGTAAGAGAAAGCTTGCTATTAGATGCAAAGGCCCACCAGGATATAGACTAAGATTTTAGCATATAGTAAGAAGCCAGGAGTTTGCCACGCGATAAGATGAAAGTCCATAAATGGTCTCTCTTTGATTGGCCTTTTGCTGACGACGATAGTGTCGTCGGAAAAAAAGAGATTGGATTCCAACTAATTTTATTGGAATAATTATCAAAAAAAAATTATTTTAATTGTCTAAAAAATAAGATCATTTTAATTAAACAAAATAACTAATACAAAATTTTAATAAAAATTTTAATTAGTTCCTTATTTTGAAATTTGATTTTTAATTATATTTCACGAATTATTTTCAAAATTAGTCCACTTCGACCACTATAGTCGTACGAATATCCAATCTTTAATAGTATTCACATAATAGGTTGAGAGAGCTATATAATAATTACAGAGAGGGTTAAACAATAAGTGCTAGCTAGATTAAAACTTAAGCCTATTTATAATAAATATTGAAATTTTAGTAATTTAAGATATTTATTTATTAAATATCTCATATTTAATCATAAAATTTCTCAAACTTTACAATCAAATATAACTTTACAAAATATCTTAGCTCTCTTTAACCCATTCTTTATGTGAAACCTATTAAGTTCATAAATATGTTGACAATAATTATAAATTCTAATTCTATTCATATTTAAAATTAGATAAATTTAAACTTCTTTTTAGTTTATCTTTAAATCTCCAATTAAAAAAGATTAGCGTCTAGCAACACATCATAACTATCCAAATATTTAAGAATGTTAAAGTGGTTTTCATTAATCTTTTCATGCATGATTTTTCTATATAATTCAATCTTTTTATCATGTAATGTTTTGATTAGACATAGAGCATGAAATTAATGTTTACTCTATTTTGAGTTCAACTATATTAGTTCTCCTTCATTAGTTATTGATTCAACTAATGACATTTCTGAACTATTTACCAAACATCATTTTACCTTGGCTAAGGATTTCCTAAATCAATACTAATCGAGAACAACAAATCATTCTTTTTAATTATTTTAAGGTGACGAATATTTTCTGGATAACTTAACTACCTCCATAGAGTTTATGTTATATCCAATGACTACTTGCTAAACTGCCCATTATTAGAATAGGTCATATGTAGTATCAAAAACATAACAATCCATATACAAGATAAGTTTTAAGACCTCAAGTCAAATGATCACTTATGCAATCATCACAATAAGAATTTTCATAAACATACAAGTAATATTTTAAATGGATTTCTTATGTTAAGTTAGTTTGATGATCTTGTTCTCTGACAAATACCCATATGTTTGTTTAAATATCTTCATACTTTAGCCTATAAGATCGACTACTTCTTTCATAAGGAAAAACATAATGTGTACTAACTTTTTACATTCTATTAATTTTAGTCTTAATAGAACAATGGCTAGGAATAATTTAGGGATAATACATAATACAATATGAGTCTTATAATTATAATCTCATTGTAATTTCATTTGTAATGTATGATTATCCTATGAACTTTATCATATACATCTAAACATGTACAAGATAAAGAAGGCTTTGAAATATTTTGTTACTAAACTATAACCAAATTGATTAACTATAGAGCATTAACCAACAATTTTCCATTTGCACTAAGCCAATCATTTAAGTATCGTATATCATATCACCATATGAGAATCATGCTACTGTTGGGACAATAGCTTAATAAGAGAATTCTATAAAATTCTCTATAGTGAGCACTTACTTAAATCTTATAACTTTCATCTTAATTATCATCATAATTAAGAAAATTGCCTAAATACAACATTGGATCTTTGACCAGATCTTAGCTTCTTTTACATGCCCAATGGCTATAATATTTCACGATACATTACTGTCTTGAGCAATACAAAGAACTATATCAAGTTCACTAAAGAACTTATTTATCCAATCATTTCTACTAAATGAAAGATATATTATGGCTTAATTAGCAACCATTGCTACATTGGAATCTTTCCAATCTTGGATGATATTGCTTTATGTAAAATAGACCTTAGTTAGCATTTACTTTTAAAGCTAATATTTATATAACCCTGAACTCAAATATCAATTCATATATACAATAATGAATATCTTTTTTTGGCAAATCAGTAATTTTATAAAGAAATAAGAATTATGTACAAAACAAGAGATGTCGTAGGTAATCTCTTAACACTCAAAATACATAATGGAGTGCAACCTACTGCCCTACCATTAGTCTCCTCTCCTAAGTCATACATTACACTAGAAACTAGTTGCCTTCTAGAATTTGTGCATAATCAGGCATAAGCATAACATAACAACAAGAAGTCAGCATATGCATATACATACACAAACCAAACCCGCAGTCCGTTCAAGTAAAAGATCAAGAAATCATCTAAACCTACCAATTTGTCTTCGTAATCTCAGTCATTCTAGTAGGAGCTTCCATAGGCAATGACTTTCTGTGTAAAACCATTGCCTATCAAAGCTCCACGTTACCTAAGTTGCAATTAGATAGCCTGTTGTGCCCTTGATTATGTGTCCATCCACGAGGAATCATTCGTGAGGAAAAGGTGTTGTAATGAATTGAACTTGGGCCCCCATCTGAACAGCAATCTGCATCACAATGTTAGTGCATAATAGATCTAATTACCATTTAATGTATTTAGGCTCAGATGCTTCAAAACTTGGAAGATTATCTTGGCTTGTACGCTCCCCACCTCCATAGCTACATCCTTGAATGTTCTTGAATTCCTTTTGGACCAAATGTTGTAAACAGTCGTGGATAATATAATAGGGAAGAGGAAATTCTGTGGAGGTGTTTGGAGAAACCAAGTTGGTATATAAGGAAGGCTTGATGAGTTAGGAATGGGGATTTGGAAGTGGTTGAGGCAATGTTTCCATTCAGAATTTGAGAAAGGGCAATTAAAAAACAGATGTTCATTGGATTCCATGTCTGAAACGCAAAAGGAACAATGGTTGGGAGTATAAAGAAAGTGAAGTTTATCCCTTATAATAATGAATATCTTTAATATTTCACAATTATCAAATATCTCAAATACTAAACATTTTTAGTATATTATTTATGGACTTGGACTTAGAATAGGTAAATAAATTTTAATTTATCTTTATAAATCTAATTCTCATAATTATGCTATTACCTTTCCATATCTAACAAAAGTTGTTCTCAGACAATTATATTTTCAACAATTGAAAATTTCAAATTTTGTTCTCTATGAGTAATATGTCTCCACATACTCCCACTAAAGAGGACAACTATACTCCCACTAACCTTCTCGTAGACATACTCTTATCAAATATTTTTATGAAGGTATTAATTGGAGAATCTTGTTCCTATAGATAACAAAAAATTTAAAACTCATCAAATAGATCTCATCAAAGTGATTTAGTATCCTCAATGCTTAATTTTACTTAAATTTAAACTATTTGAATTTTCAAAATTTTAAATAAATATTTCATTTAATGCATATGACTATACCACATAAAGTCATCTAATGGATCAACTACTTTTATTCAACAATATATTTCTTATCATGCTTTGAACATTATCATAATGTTCAATCTAAATTCAGTATCAAATATTCACAAGCATGAACTTGAAATATATATTATCTTTATCATATTTTGTAGAAGTATGAAAAATCAGGCAATAATTCCTTCTAATGATAACTATTATCATTCTACAACAAATGCCTTTAACTGATGTCTATGCACTATGGCAAAAAGTGCTTTAGAAAACATATTAAAGTATAGTTATAAGCACAATTGTCATTGCCATTTCATTAAGGCAACAGAATTCATATCGATATAAGAAGTGTCGCTGCAATAAGTATAAGGAAACAGAATTTTTGATTAGGCAACAAAATAAAAAATGTAACTTTAAGTTTTGACTCAGGCAAACATTAATTTCAAACTATAGCAACAATGCTAAATAGATATTGCAACACTTTTAAATCTTTATAAGGCAGCAAAGTGAAATTTTTTATGCAACAATTTGTAATAATGAAAGTAACAATTTATTTTTTCGTTACCAATGTTATTTAACATAAAATCAAACTCTTGTCATTATATAAGCAACATCTATATATAAATTAAAAGAAATATATAGATATTAATGTACATCTTAATTACGTATATAATATCAAATATAAATAACAAAAATTGCATTTATATATAATATATAGTTTATAAGGACTTGTAAATGTTGAATCATTGTACCATTATCATACACAAGTTATAACACTTACAATTTCTTATAATCAATTTTCCACCATTCCAGCTCATATCATTGCCTTCCCCTGCGAACAAAGAAGATAGTAGAAAAGAATAATCTCTTATAGCCTTTCTTCTTTATGCTTCTAATAAGCTCAATTCCAAAAACCTTAATATCTTAAAAAAAAAACAGGTTGAAGTAAGAACATATTAGACCTTGGGCCACTATGTAGCCAAAAAACGAAACCAAACATAATTTAGAATGTGAGCCTAACTCATAACTCACAAATAGGGCATAAATAGTTTACATTATATGCGCAAAACAAAAACCAAAGGAGCAATGAGGTTTTGAAAATAATTTTCCTACAAATTAATAAGAACAAGAGACGATAAGTTAGGAATTTGGTGCTATGTTGAATTCACCCTACATCCACATGAATAAGGAATAAAAGTCCACAAACCTACACAAAAAATTAGTTCATAGAAGTTCCAACGAGCTAGAAAACTCTGTAGTAAAATTCAATTCGAGACTACAACAATCATTTATTGAAAATGATAAGTCATATCCATTTGGTTAAAGAACCATTATCTCACACTATTTATATTCCCTAATAGAAAGCTTGAAATTTTCACCTAGCTATAACTTCTAACCACAATTTAATTTTCCAAATACTACCCATTGTAAGCTACGCCCTTATACCCATTATAGAACCCACAATCCATTGTTTTGATCCACGCGAGCAAACTCTTATCTAAAGTTCCTTTGTCCACAACAAGTTTAAACTGGCTTTCTAGCTTTCTTTTAAGAACGCTATCAACATGTATGCAAAACAAAAGGTGGCAACTCCATATTATCCAATAATTAGAATTACAAGATATAACAAGGTTGAAGTAGAAACTTTTCTCAAATTTTCTACAATCAAGGCTACAACAGACACTTTTTGTCACTATATGTTATGAATTGCAATAAACATATACTTAAACAAAGCATAAAAAATGTCCACACATATCTCAATATGGTATAAATTCAGAAAAAAGAAAAAATTCACAAAATTAAATAAAGTTTCTATACATAATGGAATCAAATCACAATTTAGCTTTACAAATTTAAAGTGACAGTGTAAAGAGCAATATACATGTGACATAACAATGCTCAGTTTCACCAGGAAACTCGATACTATGAATACTACCCCATTACATGATGAAATTAAAAAAAAGAGTCATTTCATAATCAGAGAGCTTAATACTTGAATAGGACAATGCCCAATTTTACCAAAAAAATCATGGTTTAACAGACAATAGGCTTTGCAAATGAAAATATCAAGATACAGTAAACAATATTTGTTGGGAAATAATCAAGAACAAAAGAAGAAAAGAAGCTAATGATTAGCTGACTTCCCTAATTCACCTATATGATGTGGGTGATTTCCTATAATGCATGAATTGAAGTAGGAGCAAAACTATGCTAAAAACATACACAAAATAACGATGAAGGAGCAAAATTGGCTCAAGGAGGGAAGAAGAAAAGCAACTATCAGGTAATAACTTTACCTGATGCTCCTATACACTCTGGCCATTGACAACAAAGCATGATCTACAATATGATCAAGAACATAATAAAACATGAGTTGCCATTCATATGAATTACAAACCTAGACTATTAACATTATCTAAAGAGGTTATAACTATTATTTTCCCTATCATAAATTCTTGAGCCACAATTCAATTTCCCTACTCTGATTTAACCTAAATTAAATCCCTAATTCAATAATTAAAGAACCCTAAGAAAAGAAATCCAACCTAACTTGCTAATTTATCCTTCAAGCTTGAATTTTTCACCTAGTTCTAACTTTTAACCACAATTTAATTTTCCAAACACTACCCATTACAATCTACACTATAATCCCTGTTATAAAACCCATATTCTCGTTGTTTTAATCCACATCTCTATAAACTAGCTAACGAAGAGAAGCACATATTAGATCCGCTTGACCTTTTATTATGCATGAAGAAGTTATCGCTTAAGATTCTTCTATTCGTCTTTGATGTCCTCTTCTTGGATGCGATGAGCACAAATTGCCAATGGATAGACTTAAGGTGGCTACAAAGGTCCTCCTCATTGGTGGTGGACAAGTCGGTAAGATCAGATTTTGTTGTCACAATTAACGATGGTGGGAGAGTGGAGACTAACTGGGAGAGGACGTGATGAGTGAAGAATAGAAGAAGAACTGATGTGTGGAAATTAAATGAAAGGAAAACTTGTTTTGCTTACTCTGTAATTATGTTTTCATTAACGTAAAACGATGTCGTTTTCATTAAGTTAAATAACATTGCACTATCCAATTCTTAGTTAAGTAAAACGACGTCAATTTTATTAAGTAAAATGACATTACTTTATCCAATTGTCAACTAAGTAAAACAATGTCATTTGGTTGTTTGACATTGTCAAGCCTCGAGCCCTAAGAACCAATCCTACCTAGCTGGGCCAATTATGGGCTCTATTGTTTATAACTTTTTGTTCCATTTGAAAACGCATATGAGCAATGTGATGTTAATTAGTTTTCGGTTACATGATATAATATATATAGAACTATAGCAACAATTTCAAATGTTGTATGTATAAGATTTTATTGCAATTTTTTTAATTAGCAACAAATTGTTATTTTAATTGCTTTTTAATATTGTTAAAGGCAACACTTTTACAATAGTTGCGTTATATTAATTTTTAATAACACATTTTTAAACTGCTGCAAACTTGTCATTGCCTAAAATACTTTTTATCATAGTGATGCTTAAGCTTTTAGTAGGCTATATTAAGTGGAACAATTCTATCAAGGAACTATACCTTTTAGCGCTACTCAATGCAACTTCTTGCATCTTACTATCATGGTGTTAAAATACATCTTAAATATTATCATCAAAGTTTATGAGACATTAGTCAACTCAGATGTCAACATTTTGTTATCTACATAATTTTTACATATCTCTAAAACTTTGCCACCTAGTTCTTAATAGGGATTATAGCAAAATAACATAACGGGTATACAATTTTCTAACTTTGAGAACTCTTCTCAAACATAACCTATATCTAAGAAATTAGGTTCACTAACTTAGTATCAATATATTAAACAAGGTAAATTCTACTCGTAATAGAATATAAAAGTAAGAAAAAAAGTAATTAATTATATGTCATGACTACCAAATGAGAGTAGGACTTTAATCATGTATTTGGATACTCCCATAATTTTATTCAAAATAATAGCCCTCATAACTATTCAGAAAGATTAATTTAATCTTTCTAGTGGGCTAGGATCTCATTTAAATATAGTTGATCTTGAGTTTGCTCAATAAACCAACTAAACTTCAACTAGGTAGATAACAACTTTATCAATCACATTTTATGCTTCTCGTAGATCCGTTAAGTGATAGCTCTTGTCAAAACATATTTTATATGTTATTCTTAACCTTGAATCTAAATTCATAAGATCATGAGTTTGTTCATCAAAATCACATAAATTTAGTTAAGTAGGACCTACTATCATAAGACGAAACATATTCAAGTTAAAGCAGCCTTGAGTTTGTTTAAGAAGCCTAACAATAAACAGAACTCTAGTTTATTCTTATAATAATGGGAGGCAATAAGCACGTTCGCAACATGTACTTGATATTTTAACGAGAAATTTAATTTCATTAATCTCATGAAACACAAAACTGCTTGTAAAATATCACACATATAAAACATACAATTTAACATACATCCAATATATAAATTAAACATATAAATAAAGTATGCAACTTATGCAAGCATAATCAAATTATATGCATAAAATATCAAGCTTTGCTTGATTCTAGTTATTGATCTTCATAATCTAAAATAATATTTCCAACTTTATAGAAAAATTAAATTAGATTAAATGCATTGATTCTAAATTAATTAAATTCCTATTCCAAATAGAAATTTATTTTGATTTGAAAACAATTTCAAATCCAAATGGAAACTATTTCCAATTATCTTTGACTCCTTTAATAAATTTTAATTAAATTTTTTCAATATGTTATTCTTCTTAATCATTATAATTTAGAAAACTCCTTTTCCAAAATTATATGAGTAAGATATTCTAATTCAATAAAAATATTTCTAATCTAATTAGAAATTACTATTTCTAATCTCATTAGAAATTACTTTTACTTAATTAGAAAACTATTGCTAATTTTAAAAGGAAACTACTTTCAAAATTAAATAAAACTTTTAAATTTAATTAATTAAATCATTTATGTTATTTATTTAGAGATTAATTTCTTAATTAATTAGAAAATCCTTCTTTAATAGATCATAAAATTATTTTTCAAAATATTAAAGAAAGCACATTTTCCCTAATTAATAAATGAAAACACTTTCAAATTTTAAGCAAGAAAATACATTTTCTAATAAGTCAAGAAACCTATTATTCATAAATAAATTGTTTTAAATAAATTGAATAATAATTCTCTAAATAAATAAAACCGTAAATTTGAGTTATCTCAATCATATTGAATAAAGAAATTTAATTAAGAAACATCTTTCTTAATTATCTAAGAAAACATTTTCTTAATTTTAAGGAGTCTAATTAATTAATTGCAATTTAATTGAAACTAATTAATTTTATTTTTGAAAATAATTTTCCAAAATTAATTAGGAATCAATATAATTATTAATCTTAATCATATTGAAAAAATAATTATTTTAATTTTGTAATTAAAATTTACTTAAAACTCTTTCAAATTTTAATTAGAATAAAAGCGTTTAAAAAAGGTGTTTTAATTATGGTTTTATTTAGATGGATTACACTAATCCTTATTCTCAAACAAACCATAATCAGTTCTAGAATATATTTATTTCAAAAACCAAACAAGTTTTATTCTAATTATGGGATAGTCTTATCCATGATGCCGAATAACTTATTATAGGTTAAGGAATCCTTTATTCCTAACCTAGAATAACCCTAAACCTAAGGCCAAACACACCCATCATCACTTTTTAGAAAACCTAGAACCAAAATAAGAAACCATGGCCACCATACGAGAAGTTGTCATCATCGCAAGCTATTAGATCCCAAGTCCATACTGCGGGATTGTGCGAGTGTTGGCGAGCCTTGGCCAATGTTTGACATGCAGGTCCGTACGAGAAAGGTGTGTTGGCAAGGGAACAAGTGAAGTCTTACGAGGAACTTGCTAAGTAGTCAAGGGATGTGGGAAGTATCGGCTAAGATCTTGAGAGTAGGTGAGATTTGATAGTTTGTAAGACTTTTAAGTTTTGGAGCACTTCTCAGCTACCTTTACAAAGGCCCTTAGAGGGAAGGTTAGCTGGATTCACACATGAGGGAGGCATGCGAAAACATTAAGGTAAACGTAGGCGAGTGAGATCAGACTTGGTATAAATTTTGGTAAAGCCTCGGACCTTGTGGAGATTGACTCAACTTAGGCTAAGGACTTGATGGACTAAGGACTTAGACCATGTTCGGATAGAGGGACCACAACTAAAGCACTTATTGTGGGAAGCATTAGATTAGGCCAGTGTGCTAGTGGGCTTCGACGAAATCACATTACATCATCAATGGATAGAGATCGTGGGGAGATCTTGGATGATGTGGCAACGATTGGGAGTTAGAGTTGCAGTGGAACTAAACATTTGAAAATAGTGGAGATCTTCATGGATAAGGATGTTAGTGTTTTAGTCAAATGTAAACTCTATCTTTATGTTATCTTATCTTATCAGTTAAGAGTCCTATTTAGACGAGAGTGTCGTTTAATTAGTCCACTTGATGTTATCTAATAGAGATAGATGTGATCTTAGCACAATCTTAGGCAATTCAGTTTTAGTGAGATTCTAAATATTACTTGGAAGGCAAGTTAGAATGCCTATATATAGTTCATTCGAGCTTTGCTCTTTTCATTCAATTAAAGAGAGCATTCTTCGTATTTTTTTTAGGGAAAGTATATAAAATTGGTTTTTAACCGTATCTCTATGTTTCCTTGTTGCCTTTCTTTCTTATTGCTTTCATAATATTGTTTCTTTGAGTATGTGAGGTAAACACTTCAAGGTTAGTTGAAGATTGAGTCTTGCTTAAGCAGACCTAAGTAAGACTATCGTGCAAAGGATGTTGGTGATCAGCTTTGGTGAAAGTTCAAGTCCTAAAAGTGACCTTTGTATTAACTGGTATCAGAGCCAACGTTTGAAATGGTAGTAGGCAACTTGACAGAACGGATGTCTAGGGTGGAGGTACTCATTGGACTGATTCCTTAAGGGGAGAAAGAAGTCACATCTCACAATACTTGTTTCAAGATGTTGATGGCGCGGATCCAACAGTTGCAACAACAAATGGCAGAGATGTCGAAGGCATAAGAGGATGCCCAGTTTGAGATCACTATACTGAGGCGTGTCGTTGTAATAATAGATGTCGAGCGAGGAGAAAGTTCAACACCATAACTTTCTTCCGTGAAGGTACATAAACTTAGGGTGTTCGAAGGCGTGCAGTACGCTAAGGTGTTGGAGAACTTCTTGAGAGATATGGTAGTACTTTATGGCTGCTAGGGTATCCTATATTGAAAAGGTCAATGTGACGGCCATGTACTTGGATGGAGATACCAAGTTCTGGTAGAGGATGAGGACCTTTGCAGAGATTAGCGGGGGTAGAACTCCTGTGAAAACATGGGTGCAGATGAAGAAGGAGCTCGAGGATCAGCTCCTTCCTATGAATACTTCTTGGCTTATAAGGGATGCCTTGAAGAAGTTCAAGTAGGATTGATAGGTAAAAGATTATGCTAAATCTTTTAGTTCTCTAATGTTGGATATTAAGAACATGTAGACGAGGATAAGCTCTTCAACTTTTTGTCTGGGTTATAATTGTGGGTGTAAATGGAGTTGCGGAGGTAAAATGTGAAGGACATGGTTAGTGGAATCGAGGCCATTGGTACGTTGGTGGACTTTCGAGCAATGAAGGAAACTAAGGTAAGCTCCTCTAATTCTTCGAAGGGTAAAGGCTATGTTCAACAGGAGAATATTGAGGGGAAAAAGAAGAAGGATTCCAAGAAGGGAGACTTCAAGAGGAAAACAAGCAAAATGGTGGCTCTAGGAGTGGGGAGATGTCCTCCAAAAAGGGTAAGATTGCTTGTTATCTATGTGATGGATCACATTATGCAAGAGAATGTTCGAGGAAAGAGAAGCTAAACATTCTGATAGTCAAAGAAAAGGGAGAATCTTCGGATCTCACGGCGCTAAATCTAATTATGTTGTTGAATGCAGTTAGTAAAGAACCTAATCCCTATGATGATCTGATGTATGTGAGAATACAGGTTAATGAGATAGAGGTGACCAGATGGTAGATACGATGCGTCACATTCCTTGGTGGCGGAAATGATGGTGTGCAAGTTGGGGCTCAGAATGTCCAAGGCCCCAACAAAGTTAAAAACCCTTCCAGGTAAGGCAAAGCAGTGATGGGAGCTGCTTACAACGTCCCAGTAAGCATAGGGAGCTGGCGTGCCAAGATGAATTGCATGGTCATACCACTTGAGGATTTTGAGATGATATTGGGATCGACTTCCTTAAGGAAGCAAAGATGGTGTTGTACCCAAGTTTGGGAGGTATGATGGTTATGAATAATGAAATTTTTTTCTTTTTTAATTGTTGTAGATTTGTTGGTGGCACAAAAGAGACTACAATACCGGTAGCACAAGTGTCGGCTATGATCATTGAAAAAGAGCCGAATTATTCTCGAGAAAATTCGAAATAGAAGGCGAGTAAGGAGCATATCAGCGCCAATATCACGGAAGATCAAGGTGACAGGGAAAGCTCAGCAGATGGAGCTTGTCTCAACATGTCTTTGGCAGGTGCGGTGAGCCTTGAGAAGACGAGTCCAAGTGGAAACAAAGACAATCCCGATTAATTGGGAAAATGGTACGTGGGTGAAGTACCAATCGATATGAAGACTTGCTACCGTCTTTAATAGCTGACTAGGGAGTCTTTAAAGAAATCGCTCATGGAGAAATGCCCATAGATTATTTTGACGAGGGTGTCGAATTCTTTTAGTAGGGGTGGCTTATTAAACTCCTAAGTCCAGATTGCAGGATCGTGGGAGTGTTGGCGAGCTTTGGCCAATGTTTAGCACGTAGGTTGGCACAAGGAAGGTGTGTTAGCGAAGTCTTGTGAGTTGGCAGGCAAAATTCGAGGAACTTGCTAAGTAGGCAAGGGATGCGAGAAGTATCGGCTAAGATCTTGAGAGTAGGTTAGATTCGATAGTTTGTAAGACTTTTAAGTTTCGAAGCACTTCTTAGCTATCTTTACAGAGGGCTTTAGGGGAAAGGTTAGCTTGATTCACGCATGAGGGAGGCATGCAAAAATAATAAGGCAAACGTAGACTAGTGGGATTGGGCTTGGTATGAATTTTCATAGAGCCTCGGACCTTGTGAGGATTAACTCGACCTAAGCTAAGGACTTAGATCATACACGAATAGATGGACCATGACTAAAGGACTTGTTGTGGGTGTAAACGATCTAGAAGAGGGGGGGGTTGAATAGATCTTTAAACTTTTTACTATTTTCTACAATAAAATCAGAAGTTAATTCACACAAAAACAATTCAATCAAATATAAGTATAAAAGAGTAGGGAAGAAGAGCAAACATTGTTTTTATAGAGGTTCGGTGCTAAGACCTACGTCCTCTACCTAAGCTCCCACTTAGGATTTTGCAAACCACTTTATTACACACTTTGTAGTTCAGTGTGAACTCTTACAATACCGCTTGATTTCCGGCTCAAGCTACCTTTACAAATGATTTGTCTTCCGGCACAAATCCTACCAACACCACTTGATTTTCGGCTCAAGCTACCTCACACGTGACCTTTCACTAGTCACTCAAATTGTAAGAGAAATAAGATAAAGATTGAAGAACAAAGCTCAATACAATGATGTAACAAGATAAGAACAATAATGAGCAATTTTGGAGCAATAGAAGAGTACTTTCACTTATAGAACTTCCGTATACTCTTCATCAATCATCCACTCTTTATACTTGAAGAAAATAGCTGTTGGAAGCCATTCTAGCCGTTGTATAATTGATATGACCGTTCCTTAATATCCTCCTTTCCATTTGTAGCTAATTGAACCGTTGGAGTCTGTTCGCTGTACTCATAAGTCGACTTGTCGAATGTATAAGTCGACTTGTGTGAACGACTTACGTAAAATTTCATCTCCGCTCTTCAATAAGTCGACTTATGCTGTGTAAGTCGACTTGTGTCCTTCGATAAGTCGACTTATGGACTATTAGTCGACTTGTGTTGACAGATCTTCATATATTAGTCGACTTATGATGTTCTGGTCGACTTATGTTGTTCTCACTTGATATATAAGTCGACTTATGATGTACTAGTCGACTTATGTTGGCTTCAACGATTATATTGCATGAAATCTTGATCTTTAATTGATGGGATACATATCTTTGAAGTTCCTTATCCATAATCTTCATCCTTGAATATCTCTTGCACATTTAAGGTAATTTCCATCTTGATTCCACAATGATTAATCTCTTTCCCATCAAAGATTAATGCTATCTTGATTTGCACAATTCTTTTATTGAATATCAATCCCAAAATACCTGAAACAATTTCTTAACCAATTTTATACATTTTATTATTATCAAAACATAAGTGGGATTTAATTTGTCAACCACCATTGGTCCAACAATCTCCCCCTTTTTGATAATGACAAAACACTTAGAAATTGTTTAAGAAATGAAAACAAAGAAACATTGATCAAGGTTTTCATACCTTGTCATTTTAGTTAGAAGTCTCCCCCTCAATCATATAAATCATTGAATTTAATAACCTTGTAAGATCAAATTCATAAAAGTAATTTGAAATCATGATAGACTTAAATTAAAGACAATTATCACATACTCCCCCTTAATCAAGTAACAAAAGAATATCCAATTTCTCATTTTTCTCCCCCTTTTTGTTATAATCAAAACAACTAATACAAACCAACAATAGATGAAATATCGCAATCACATTAAATAGAGAAACAAGTCATCAAACACAAATAGTCTTAAGTAACAGTCACAAACAATATGAAATGTTGGTCTTGGCTATATAGAAAAAACCATCATGGTGGAGAAACATCATCATGAATAAATCTCAAAAGTAGAAGAGAATATGTTTTCGGAGATTTTGGGAAAAAGAGAATTTTTAAAGAAGACCCAGATAACTTATATTCGACTGGCAGTTCATAAGCAAACACAAAGAAAATGTAAAGTCATTACATAACATAACAATCCAACAATGGAACCTGTGTAAACATAAGTCGACTTGTTTTACCTCCATAAGTCGACTTATCTACCCTCATAAGTCGACTTGTCGATTTTTTTTATAAGTCGACTTAACCTGAAATTTCTTCATTTCTATAGTGTTGTGTACATCATAGGTCGATTTATTGACCCACACAAGTTAACTTGTTAGCAGACTTGTCACCAATTAGTCGACATCCACTATCAATGTACCATGTGCTTGGTGGATTTTCATTCCTTGCTTGTACCTACAACTGAAACATTCTTTCTACTCATTGGTACCCAGGCCATTTTGGGTCCATTTTGGTTAGTCATATAAACCACATTAGGAGGAGTTGTACCTTTTACTACCCAGATTTTCTTCACATTAATACATCTTCTAATACTTTTGCATGCAATTTCTATATGACCATCTTTTAAGCATCTAGCACATTTAGCAACTTTGCCATCTTTAGTAAATTTAGAAATCAAAGAACAATCTCTATCAAATGGATCATATCCTAAACCATGTTTAGAAATTGAATATCTTTGTAAAGATAACATCTTTTCAAACTTTTCATTCCCACCAGCAAATTTTTCAACCACATAAGAAAATTCCTTTCTAAGTCTATCAAGCTCACAAGTAAGATTTTCTTTTTCAGCAAGGCATGTAGAGTGATCTTCCTTAGTGCAATCTAAATCATCAATAGTCTCATGCAAGACACTATTTTCAGCAACTAGCTCTCTTATTTTCTTTCTCAATTTCTTGTTGATTTCAATAGCTTCTTCAAAATTGATTTGTAAAGCATTAAAAGAATCTATAAGATCTTGATCAATGAAAGTTACCTCATCTTCGTCATCACTTGTTGAGGAGCTATTAGCCATGAGAGCTAAGTAGTTTTCATCATTGCTTTGGTATGCTTCCTCATCATCATTCCAAGTGGCTATTAGGCTAGCTTTCTTTTCCCCTTTGTCATATGTGGAAGATGTGCTTTTGGTCCTTCTTTCCATGGTGTATTTCTTTCTTTCTTCATTTCTTCCACCACTTAATTCTTTCCTCCTATTTTTTAGTAGTCCTTTGAACTTTCCCAAGTTTCTGGCGTACATTGCTATTTTTTCATCTTCATCTTCTTCATCTCTTTCTTCATCGCTTTCATCAAAAGAAGAAGCATTAGCTTTTAAAGCAATTGACTTTTGTGACTTACCTCTTCCTCCTCTTGACTTGAGAATGATCTTATAGTTTATGAGAGATCCCACCAAGGCGTTGAATTCCAAATGAATAAGATCCTTAGACTCCATGATCGCGGTGACTTGAGAGTCCCATACTTTCGGTAGTGAGCGAAGAATCTTTTTCACCTTCTCGCTATCCGTCATATGCTTTCCAAGGTTGCCTAATTCATTTATGATTTCTGCAAAACGATCAAGCATAGTGGAAATAGACTCACCTTCCTTCATGACAAACATTTCATAGTCATGGAGAAGCAAGTTGATCTTTGTCTCTCGAACTTAATTGGTTCCTTCATGAGTGATACGTAGTCTTTCCCACATTTCTTTAGCACTTGTACACGAGTTCACTTGATTTCTCTCTTCAACGGTGATGGCACAATATATCAATTTCATTGCTTTTGCGTTGATGTAAGCTTGCTTCCAATCATTGTCGTCGTATTTCAGCTCTGTTTTTAACTCACCATTTTCTTTCAAAGGTGCTTATGGACCAAAGATGAAGATCTTCCAATACTCCACTCCTTCGCTTATAATATGATACTTCATAGGATTTTTCCAAGAAGATTAGTTAGTACCATTAAACAAAGGAGGGCGATAATTTGTGTTACCTTCTTCCGCTAGTTTGTTGTGTGCCATCCCTGGATACTTCTGCTCTGATACCAATTATAAACGATCTAGAAGGGGGATTGAATAGATCTTTAAGCTTTTTACTATTTTCTACAATAAAATCAGAAGTTAATTCACACAAAAACAATTCAATCAAATCTAAGTATAAAAGAGTAGGGAAGAAGAGCAAACACTGTTTTTATAGAGGTTCGGTGCTAAGACCTACGTCCTCTACCTAAGCTCCCACTTAGGATTTTGCAAACCACTTTAGTACACACTTTGTAGTTCAGTGTGAACTCTTACAATACCGCTTGATTTCCGGCTCAAGCTACCTTTACAAATGATTTGTCTTCTGGCACAAATCCTACCAACACCACTTGATTTTCGACTCAAGCTACCTCACACGTGACCTTTCACTAGTCACTCAAATTGTAAGAGAAATAAGATAAAGATTGAAGAACAAAGCTCAATACAATGATGCAACAAGATAAGAACAATAATGAGCAATTTTGGAGCAATAGAAGAGTATTTTCACTTATAGAACTTCCGTATACTCTTCATCAATCATCCACTCTTTATACTTGAAGAAAATAGCTGTTGGATGCCATTCTAGCCGTTGTATAATTGATATGACCGTTCCTTAATATCCTCCTTTCCATTTGTAGCTAATTGAACCGTTGGAGTCTGTTCGCTGTACTCATAAGTCGATTTGTCGAATGTATAAGTCGACTTGTGTGAACGACTTACGTAAAATTTCATCTCCGCTCTTCAATAAGTCGACTTATGCTTTGTGTAAGTCGACTTGTGTCCTTCGATAAGTCGACTTATGGACTATTAGTCGACTTGTGTTGACAGATCTTCATATATTAGTTGACTTATGATGTTCTAGTCGACTTATGTTGTTCTCACTTGATATATAAGTCGACTTATGATGTGCTAGTCGACTTATGTTGGCTTCAACGATTATATTGCATGAAATTTTTATCTTTAATTGATGGGATACATATCTTTGAAGTTCCTTATCCATAATCTTCATCCTTAAATATCTCTTGCACATTTAAGGTAATTTCCATCTTGATTCCACAATGATTAATCTCTTTCCCATCAAAGATTAATGCTATCTTGATTTGCACAATTCTTTTATTGAATATCAATCCCAAAATACTTGAAACAATTTCTTAACCAATTCTATACATTTTATTATTATCAAAACATAAGTGGGATTTAATTTGTCAACCACCATTGATCCAACAGTGGGAAGCATTAGATTAGGCCAGTATGCTAGTGATGAGATCACATTGCATCATCGACGGATAGAGATCGTGAGGAGATCTTGGATGATGTGGCGACGACTGGGAGTTAGAGTTGTGGTGGAACTAAACATATGAAGATAGTGGAGATCTTCGTGGATAAGGATGCTAGTGTTCTAGTCAAATGTAAACTCTATCTTTATGTTATCTTATCTTATCAGTTACGATCCTATTTAGACAGGGGTGCCATCTAATTAGTCTACATGATGTTATTTGATAGAGATAGACGTGATCTTAACACGATCTTAGGCAATTCAGTTTTAGTAAGATTCTGAATGTAACTTGGAAAGCAAGTTAGAATGCCTATATATTACTCATTCGAGCTTTGCTATTCTCATTCAATCAGAGAGAGCATTCTTTGTATTCTTTTGAGGGAAAGTATATAAAGTTGGTTTTTAACCACATCTATATGTTTCCTTGTTGCCTTTCTTTCTTGTTGCTTTCATAGCATTGTTTTTTCGAGTATGCGAGGTAAACACTTCGAGGGTTGTTGAAGACTAAGTCTTGCTTAAGCGGACCTAAGTGAGACTGCCATGCAAAAGGTGTTGGTGATCAGCTTCCTTGTGAGAACAGAAGAGAGGGTGTAAGTAGTATAAAATGAAGAACAGAAGAGAGAAGGAGAAAGAGAAGAGTCCAGAAAATAGAGAAAAGAACAGAGAACTTTAGAGAGAGACACACACACACATTAGCTAATTCATATCCTTCCTTGTGAGACGAATGATTACAGTTTGCACTACTTACAACTGTGTAACATCTATAATATTTTATACATAACATGTCCTTTTTTGCAAAATTGAAACCTAGTGTTAATACACTCGTATAAATACAACTACTAGAGTCTTAGACGTTACAGAACCTAAAAACGATTAAAGCTCCAATCTTATTCATATATTATTTAAGAGTTGAACGGTTTCAATTTAATTCCAAATTCAATTATAGGGTTTTAAGATTTCTAATATAAACTTCTCATATTTATGGGCTTGTAATATGAATTTTTTCATTTTCTAATTCCAAAATTATAATATCAACAACAATTAAACAATTTAGAATTAAAATCTTATCTGATACCACTGTTGAGAAATCAAGATAGGATTTGATCCTGATCGTAGTAGAATAATTATAAAACTTTTGTATTTTAATTTTCTAAAAAAATATCGGTTTAATTATATAAAATGGTTAACACGTAAATCATAATAAAACATGAATCTTAATTCGTACCTTATTCTAAAGCCTGATCTTTTTCTTATTGTATCTCGTGAACTATTTCCAAAACTGGTCCATCACAATCACTATAGCCACACAAGTGTCTGACCACTTCTAATTGTATTACAGAATATGTTGAGATAACTCTGTAACTCTTACAAAGAGGGTTATAAAATAAGTACTAACTTCATTAAAACTTAAATATATTTATAATAAGTTTTGAAAATTTTAATAATTTAATTAAAATTAAATTCTAATCATAATTAAACTTTAATTAACAAATAATTCTAATCAAATACCAATTATGGCCAAATAAGATCCAACATTTTCATAATGGTCCTTATTTTTAAATATATCATATTTAATCATAAATTTTCACAAACTTTACAATAAGTCCAATTTGATTAAAATATTTTCTCTTCAACTTGTTCTTTATGTGAGACCTATTATGTTCTCAAATATAATAACAATGATTATAAATTATAATTACAATTCATAATTAGAATTAGATAATTAATTAAAACTCTTTTAATTTATCTTTAATTCTCCTATTGTACAATTTATAAACATAGATTAAGTGCATGATTTTTTTTATAATTTAATTTTTCATCTTATAATAATCCGATTAAACATAGAGTATGGAATTAATGTCTACTATGTTTTGAGTCTATTCATTTTAGTTCTCTGTCATTAGTTATTGGTTCAATTAATGCCATTTGTAAATTATTTACAAAACATCATTTTAGCTTTGCCAAGAATATTCCGAATCGATATTAATCAAGAACAGCAGAACATTCTCCCAAATTACTTTATAAGGGAATGAATCATATCTTGATCACTTAACTATTTATATACAGTTTATATTATATCCAATGATTATCGACTGAACTACTCATTATTAGAATATGTCATATGTAGTATCAGAATATAGCAATCTTTCTACAAGATAATTTTAGAGACTTTAAGTCAAATGATCACTTATATAATCATCATAATGAGAATTTTATAGATATATAAGTAATGCTTTAAATGAATTTCTCATATCGAGTCGATTTAGTGAATTTGTTCTATAACAAACACCTATATATTTATTAAAGTATTTTCATACTTTATCCTATAAGATTGATTACTTTTTCATAAGGAAAATATAACGTCTGTTAGCTATTTTACATTCTATTAACATCTAGTCTTAAGAAAACAATAACTATGGATAATTTAGAAATAATACGTAAATATAATATAAATCTCATAATTATAATTTCATTATAAGTTTATTTGAAATGTATAATTATCTTATTAATTTTGTCATATATATATTTAAATATATGTAATATAAAGAATGAATTTAAATATTATTCGATAAATTACAATCAAAGTAAGTGGCTTCTGGACATAAACAAACAAATGTTTTCGCGGAAGAAGAGAGAAGGAAAGTGAAAGGGAAAGCGAAAAGACTACACGTTTTCTGGATGCCTTCCGTGTCATAGAATACAACGATCTCTTCAAATGTCGAGCTCCTACACCTGGTAGTTGTTACTTTGTTATCTGATGGAGATGTTACATTGTCCATTGTAGGACTCGGTGGTGTAGTTAACTTGTTCAACTGTAATTGGTTAAGAAATTCCATGACGTATTCAAGGGGATTGAGGTGCGGAGGAACAGCGAAATCACGAAAAGCCAGAGAAGTTTTCCTTGTCACTCACTGCAAGCTTTGTTTTTTTGTCCCAAAAATCCAAAATAAGAGTGACAACGACGAGGAATGCACAGGAACTGAAACTTTTGAAAGACAAATTATTTCACGAAGATAAATTAGGATTTACATTTAAGAAAGTGGACTATGAGTTATAGATTATAAGTTATCGATTAAGATGAATTATAAGTCCATCTATATAATGCCCATTTGTTTAATTAATATTGTTACATAAATATTCGCATGTCAGTCTAAAAATTAATTTATTAATCTCATAATCAAAATGATAATAAAATTAATATTTTAATTTGAATAAAATAATTTTGAAAAATTAATCACTTGATTAAAATTTTAATACTGAAATAAAAACTTGAGAAAATTTGAGATTAATAAATTTGTTATTTCTATATACAAATTATGATCAATTTTTTCAAATTTTGATATTTGTTGAAACTTTTAATTTATTAAAAAATTTTAATTTGGTTGATAGGCTTCTAATATGAGATTTTTCATTTGATTGCAATTATTGCAGCCGTTTATTGGTGGATTATATAGTGATACCTTTTACTCGCATGTTTTTAAGTTGATAACTAGTTGGATCGGTCGTGCTAGGCCCAAACTCACTCAAAACGATTCATGGACCAATCGGTCCACCCCTCAAGGATATACCTAATTCCTATCGACTATGCTAGGCCCAGGCTCCAATCCACGCATCCACGATCCATTCGCAAGTGGAAGTCTCCTATGCATACGTAAAGACCTAAACCCAAAGATCCATTCCATATATAAGGTATTATTTTTTCACGATACAGCACGCGTGATCATAACCCTAAACTCTCTCGTTCATAGCTATCGACCTCACCTAAAAGACTAACTTGGCGTCGGAGGGCTGCATTGATTATTAACCCCGGCGTGCCTTGTTTTGTTTTGCAGGTGCTCTCTCACTCAAGACGATAATTTCATGGATCCAAATTATAACGTTTAGCCTCATCAAAATCAGGCAGAACTAGTTGGCGCCCACCGTGGGGCCCGACATCAGGGCACCACATCCAGAAACACGCTTGGTCACCGAGGCAAAGACCAACATCGATATAGCCGCCGTTGTGGCACTAAGACTACAATGGGATGGGTTTGCGATTCGCCACTCTTCCACAACACACCATGATTCCCGCACACAATCTTCACACCCGAATGATCAACCACACTAACTACAACCTCAAAACTCAGATCAAGAAGAACAGAGCATAGCCCTAGAGGACAATCTTTGAGATCAACACATCAATCTCAAATCTCCAAGGTGCAAATCCTCCTACACCACAAAGATACCTCCTCACCCAAAACAGATCGAGGAAGCGGATCCGCTGATTCACAAATTTTATACCTCAAAGAGAATAACAAAGAATTACCGCAAGGCAGATTGGAATGATGACCGATCGCCATTCTGCTGAAGCCCTAGAAAAAATCGTGGACGATTGGATCAATGCGGCCATGAATTTCCGCTCGGATCGCCCATCAGTGTAATATAGCTCTCCCTTCATCTCGGCGATTTTAGATAGCCTCCCTGCGGTCGGCACCAAAATACCGACACCTGAAAAATACACTGGAAAGACCGATCTCCTAGACTATTTGCAGCACTTCCAGTCAATGATGAACCTACACTGCGTCCCCAATGCCATTCAATGTAAGGCATTTTGTACCGCCTTTCAAGAAGGGGCTTGGCGATGGTTCAATAGTTTACCTCCGAGCTGCATCACTTGTTTTGAAGACTTTAAATCACTTTTTCTCAACCAGTTCGCCACAAAGTAAACGGCCGCAGAAGACTGCTTTGAAAGTGATGCAATTGACCCAAGGAAGGAACGAAAGTTTGCAGGAGTTCCTCACTCGGTTTAATAATGAAGCTGTCGAAGTCCCCGACCTCACTTGCTTGTCTATGTTGGCGGCACTGATGAGCAACACCCGGGATGAAAAGTTTAAGAAGTCATTGGCCCTCGGCCAGCCCAAGTCTATTCAAGAGATAAGAAATCGGGCGGACAAGTATATCCAGCTCGAGGAAGTGTTAAAAAACACAAAACGTAGAGCTAACGACCGCGGGCCGAGCGGTCGATCGGATGATTCCCACAAGCGACAGAAGGATCAGTCGAGCTGGAGAAAGCAAACCGATCGACAGGGAAATTGACAAGAATTCTTCACCCCGCTCAATAAGCGGTATGCAGAAGTGTTAGCAGCCATGAGAGCAGATGGGGAACCCCTTCGAGAACCCAATAAGTTGAAGACTTCATTCAAAAGAAGGGATCCTGACTTATATTACCGTTTCCATAGAGACATCGGTCACGACACGGAGGATTACTGGGACTTGAAAAAACAAATCGAATTCCTTATCCAAAGGGAAAGGCTGGGTCGATTTTTGAAGCACGGAAAGAATGTCGATCGAGACAATGAGAATAAGAGCGATCGGCCCGATAACTGGCAACAGCCTTGGAGGCGAAATGATAGGAATGATGGAGGGAGGCAGAATGGGAATATTGGTGATCGACGCGAAGCGAGAGGACAGCCCAGGACAAGAGGCGACAGAAACACCGGACAGCAAGACGACCGATCGGTTAGGGTCATTAACATGATCTTTGGTGGTAGCGCAGCAGGCGGGTCCACCGCTAAAGGAAGAAAGAGGTATGCCAGACAGGTCGGTGAAGACGTGTCGGCCAAAAGAAAGAAACAGCATGATGAGGTCATCCCATTCGACGAATCTGATCTAGATGGTGTTAATTGTCCTCATGGTGACGCGCTCGTAGTAAATCTGAACATGGAAAATAACGAAGTGAAACGAGTAATGATCGATACGGCCAGCTCAGTCGACCTATTGTATTATGATGCCTTCAAGCAGATGAAGATATCAGAGGATCGACTACTGCCCATAGAAGGACCCATTAAAGGGTAATCGCGGAGCATCACCACCCATTTGCCTGAGTCTTTTTGAAAGTAAAATTCGGACAAAAGTCGTGTCAGATAGAGAAGGACGTTGAGTTCCTGGTTGTGAAGTTTGGCGAGGCGTACAATGCGATAATCGGTCGAGCCACTCAAAACGTGTTGGGACCCGATCCGGAGACTGGATCCCAACCGAAACAAAAACGAAAAACGGGAGCGAAACAAAGTGGCGGAACGACACAATCGAACCAAAAGAATGGATTTCGAAGTGAAACGAAATACAAAAGTACCGAAGCAAAACGAAGCGAAGCGGGATCGATACTTAACAAACGGAAACAGAATAAAGTGAAAACGGAAGCAAATCGAATAATCGAAACGGAAAGGAATCGCATCAAAACAAATCGAATAAACGAAAGTGGAACAAAAAATTAACAAAGCGGATCCGACATCCGAGAACAAAGAACAGAGAAACACATTCGCGTTAGAAACCTAAAACTAATCCAATACAAAAATCCGGTATATTTTTTTTCTTCTTTTTTCTTATAACCGTTTCTACTCAAACTCATGCAAGTCATATAATTTCCCTTTTCTTGGAAATTATTCTTAATCAAGTTCTCGAATCACAGCAAACTTCTTAACACTCGTGTAAATTCCAAAATCTATCTTTTAAGCATCTAAATCTTATTTTTTCTTTCTTTTCAGTTTGTTTTCTAAAGAAAATTCGGCAGCATAACGGTTGCCTTTGACCTAACCCAAAACCTGCAAGGGTTCAAAATACACTTCTAAAATTTTCAATCAAATATACAAACATCAAAATCTACCTGACCCTCCGTCCGGGATCTCAACACACACAAACGCAAACCTAATTCTAAAACACTTTCATAATTGTAATTCAATCTACTAGTCTCATAATTGAATCTCATTCCCAAACTCATACACAATTGTATAATTCATAATCCTCATACATTATGAAATACATGCTCGAAGTACATCATAATCACTTACTTAACGGCAATTTAAGCCATAAACAATATTAATATCCAAATCTCATTTCACATAAAAATACAGACGATATAGAATCGGACCAAACGTCTTCACATTCTTTCATTCGATCTCACCTTCGAAAACACGGAGATGGGGATGAAAGGGGGGTGAATCGGAAGCTTAGGATAACACATTTATAAATTGACAAATAAGCAGAAATCATTTTTTATAAGCTTTTTGCCAAAAGGGCTAATTTTTTTCAAACTTTGTAACTTTTCAAACAGTTTTTTCAAACCTTTCATTTTTTTTAAACTTTTTATATAAATCCCACTTTTTCATTTCTTAATTTTAAACATGAATGCAGCACACAAAAACAAATCAAAAGCATGTAACATAACAAATGGTGCAGTCGGTCCGTAGTAAGCGTATTACACTTTTCCGCATAGCGGTCCATTGTAGCCGTGAAGGGAGTCCGAAATCGGAGCTCCATGTCACTAGCGGGCAGCCAGGAGAAGGTTATAAACTAATAGAGACAGTACACTGACTCACAGAGGGACCTAACCGGACCCACATAACATATAAGAGAAAACGGAGATTCGAATTGCCCGAAGGCACTTTTCAAAATCTTGATTTTTTTCAAATTTTTTTTTCATATTTCTATATCATGTCACACTTGACACACTCACATACACAAATCACATCAAATCATATGACAATTCACATTCAATTGAAATTTAACAATTTAATCACGTACCAATCCAATGCATAAAAATGAATGCATTTTATTTCTTTCAAACATATATCAAAACGTATACAATTTCATAAAGCATATTGTTCCAATTTTTCAGATAATTCAAAAATCATTCGGAACTCATAATTTCAAATATTAATCAACATTTTTTTTAAACATTTACAAAAACAATAATTTATCAACATCCCATTTTTGCTTTCTTTAATTTTCGAAAATTCGTATATTGCTTACAAATCAAAATATAAATATGCTACTCACCTCGAATTGATGCCAGAAACTTATTCCTAGCTCCAATTTGATCAATTCTTCTTTTCTTCCTTCCAATTTAACATTCCCTAAAGCAATTTCATCAAAATTCAACCTCATAAATAACTTAATCCTTAAAATTGATGTCATAATTCATCAATTCATACTAATTCCAAGATATTTAAATCACCAATTTCTAAAATCCCCAAATTCCAAATTTGACCTAAACCGATTCACTCAAATTCAATATCATATTTAACTTAATTTCTCAAATTGAGCTTAGAAAACATTAATTCCTCACATATTCAAGCTATCTAAATCTCTGATTTTCAAAAACTCCAATTTCCAAAATTGGCCTAAACCAATTTACACAAATTCAATATCATAAATCACAATTTCTTCAAAATTGATTTCATATTTCACAAACTCATACTATTATCTATAATTCTACACCAATAATTCACAAAATCCCCAAAATCACAAATTTGGCATAATCCCTAACTCACATAAATCCAAAATTAAACATAACTTAAAGCATATACATCAAAATTGACTTCATATATCACATACCCAAGTCCTTTTCCATGTTTCTCAATCAAAAATTCATCAAAATCTCAAAGCTCAAATTTTTCTCTTACCTCTTTTCTTCTCCAAATTCGAATTACTTGGTTCCCAAAGTAAGCTTTCTTCATTTTGAAATCTCCAAGCTTTTCTTCTTCTTTCTTCTCCACGGCCATACTCCTTCCTTTTCTCTCTTATTTCTTCTTCTTTCCTCTCATCATCGTGTTTCACCCTTAAAAAAAACGACAATGCCTTGTGTTTTTAAAGCCATGTCATTAAAGAAAGTCAAATGACCATATTGCCCCTCTATTCAAAGCTTAAAGTCATGCCTACTTGCGGGTTTGATTCGCACTATCAATTTGAAGGAATTTGTCAAAACTTCCTTCTAGAGAAATGTTCCTCTATGTCTTAATTTCATAATGCCACAAGAATCATCCAATTCAGAGCACTACATCAAAAGTTATGCTTAAAACATTCCAGACATATTCATTTTCTAACACATTTTTCAGCACGTTATTTCCATCCAGAAATTTACATTCTAAATCCCAAAATTGACATTCAATGTCTTCATAACAATTGTAGCCCTATGCCTCTAGTTTAATTCAAAACAAAAATCACCTCATTTCGATTTCCAGAGCAAATGTTATGCTAAAAATACTTTCAGATATTCCTAATCCAAAAACTGCACTCTAATCCGGACTTCCATTCATAAATTAAAAATCTTAAGGGCAAAATTGAAATTTTCTTTCTTCATATGACTTGTAGCCCCTTGTCTTAACTTTATTTCGCCTTAAGAATCACTTCAATCGGATCTTTACAGATCCCGAATTTCTCAAAATACTGAACTATGTTCGGAAAATTTCCCGACTCACTTTAATTAATTTAATCACCCTTAATTTAATCTCAAAAATTCACAAATTTCCCGTAAAAATGAAATTCATTGTCTTAGGAATCTAACGCTTCAAAAATCGAGTCAATCGGATGTCAGACGGAAAAAATATGAGCGAAAGATTAAAGAGGGGTCATATTTCCTATAATCTGAAAATAATAATTAAATAAAAATAAAAATAAAAATAAAAAAATAAAAACATAAAAATTTCTAATAATTTTGTACCCTCCTCACTAGGGTGACGTATCGCCCTAGCGAGAGAGCTTCTTCTTTTTTTTTTCAAAAAATATATATATGTATATAATTATTCACATAATTACATATATATATATATTCGAATTTTTCAAAAATCTTAACTCTTGATTTCGAATTCTAAATTTGAAAAATTTGGTCTCTATGGAAAGCTTGAAGGAAGCTCTACAACTTCCATGTAGAACTCAAAAATCAATTTTGTCTCTAAAGAGGTCAAAAATTCAGTCAAAGATACTGCCCCAATTTAATATATCCTTAAACAATATTTAACTTTGAAATTTTATATCTTTCAACTCCAAATTCCGAACACCTCATACTTTATATCACTGCGAAGATCAGAAAGTCACCTTCAACTTCCATGAAGGACATAAAAATCAATTTGACCTCTAAGGAGGTTAATTTTCCAATCAAAAGTTCTATCATCTAATAATCAAGCTAAAACCATAACATATACTTGTAAAAATCATAACTTATTATTCATTGATCGAAAAATTGCATACTTTATGTCAAAATAAAGATCAAATCAAATCCTTCAATTTTTATGAAGAACTTCAAAGCTTAATTAACCTCTAACTAGGTAAATTTTTCAGTCAAAGCTTCAGCCATAATAAAAGCCAACCTATAACACACCTAAACTTTGACTGTTCATAACTTTCACTCCCGATATCGAAAATTACAAACTTTATGGCTACAAAAAGTTCTTAACATAATCTACAAGTTTTCAGAAAACCATTTTCTCAAAATTTGCCTAAATCAAAAGTCAACTCTCAAAGGCCAAAAAGTCAAACTTTTCATATTTTCATATTCTTACACTTTTTCTCTTTATTTCTTGATTTTCAACTTAATTTCAATCAACTCATCCACTTTTGAATATTTCTTATTTTCACTCAAAAAAATCGGGGTCCAACATTTCTCCCCCTCTTAAAAGAATTTCGTCCTCGAAATTCATACTTGATTAAACTCCAAATAATCATTCTTGCATATAATTTCTTTCCAAACAAAGATAATCAAGCACTTTCTTACTAATTTCTTTCCAAACCTCATAATCAATCACTTTTTCTTATCTAATTTCCTCATCATACATACTCTCAATCTCTTCACAATACTTCACTTCTTGTACCTCATACCACTCATATCATATCAACTTACTATATCTATAACTCATTATTTCTTCAGATATGGACACAAGTCAATGGTCCATTTCTTAAGGAACCTTAATATGGTTCAATCATCATTTAATCTTTATCATCATGTCATCTTTCAAATAGTCATACTTTCTTCTCACAGAAATATAGGCTATATCAATTTCTCCCAATTCATTATGCAATTCACATCTCAAGTTCCACAAACATATGTTTTTAATCAATCATATTCTTAACACCCAAAACAAACAATCACTTTAATTCTTCAACTAATTCATGACAAGTCAAGCACATCAATTTCACATTCCTAAAGTCAATCATACTTCTTGTCATCAAAATCAAACGATCACTTAGCACATCCTCACAAATTCAATTTTATCCTTACACACTCTTCTCAATCTTATATGCCCAGTTAAGATCCTATTACTGGGCTCTGATACCATCAATGTTGGGACCTGATCCGGAGACCGGATCCCAACCGAAACAAAAATGAAAAACGGGAGCGAAACAAAGTGGCGGAACGAAACAATCGAACCAAACGAACGGATTTTGAAGTGAAACGAAATACAAAAGTACCGAAGCAAAATGAAGCGAAGCAGAATCGATACTTAACAAACGGAAACAGAATAAAGTGAAAGCGGAAGCAAATCGAATAATCGAAACGGAAAGGAATCGCATCAAAACAAATCGAATAAACGAAAGTGGAACAAAAACTTAACAAAGCGGATCCGACATCCGAGAACAAAGAACAGAGAAACACATTCGCGTTAGAAACCTAAAACTAATCCAATACGAAAATCCGGTATAAATTTTTTTTCTTCTTTTTTCTTATAACCGTTTCTACTCAAACTCATACAAGTCATATAATTTCCCTTTTCTTGGAAATTATTCTTAATCAAGTTCTCGAATCACAGGCAAACTTCTTAACACTCGTGTAAATTCCAAAATCTATCTTTTAAGCATCTAAATCTTATTTTTTCTTTCTTTTCAGTTTGTTTTCTAAAGAAAATTCGGCAGCATAACGGTTGCTTTTGACCTAACCCAAAACTTGCAAGGGTTTAAAATACACTTCTAAAATTTTCAATCAAATATACAAACATCAAAATCCACCTGACCCTCCGTCCGGGATCTTAGCACACACAAACGCAAACCTAATTCTAAAACACTTTCATAATTGTAATTCAATCTACTAGTCTCATAATTGAATCTCATTCCCAAACTCATACACAATTGTATAATTCATAATCCTCATACATTATGAAATACATGCTCGAAGTACATCATAATCACTTACTTAACGGCAATTTAAGCCATAAACAATATTAATATCCAAATCTCATTTCACATAAAAATACAAACGATACAGAATCGGACCAAACGTCTTCACATTCTTTCATCCGATCTCCTGCTGGAAAACCTGGAGATGGGGATGAAAGGGGGGTGAGCTCGGAAGCTCGTGGATAACACATTTATAAATTGACAAATAAGCAGAAATCATTTTTTTATAAGTTTTTTGCCAAAAGGGCTAATTTTTTTCAAACTTTGTAACTTTTCAAACAGTTTTCTCAAACCTTTCATTTTTTTTAAACTTTTCATACAAATCTCACTTTTTCATTTCTCAATTTTAAACATGAATGCAGAACAAAAAAAAAATCAAAAGCATGTAACATAACAAAATGGTCTGGTCGGTCCGTAACAGAACGTACTACACTTTCCCGCATAGCGATCCGATGTAGCCGTGAAGGAGTCCGAAATCGAGTCCGTGCCCTTAGCGGGCCAATGGGAGAAGGCTATAAACGAATAGAGACAGTGCACTGACTCACAGAGGGACCTAACCGGACCCACATAACATATAAGCGAAAACGGAGATTCGAATTACCCTAAGACACTTTTCAAAATCTTGATTTTTTCAAATTTGTTTTTCATATTTCTATATCATGTCACACTTGACACACTCACATACACAAATCACATCAAATCATATGACAATTCACATTCAATTGAAATTCAACAATTTAATCACGTACCAATCCAATGCATAAAAATGAATGCAATTTATTTCTTTCAAACAGATATCAAAACGTATACAATTTCATAAAGCATATTGTTCCAATTTTTCAGATAATTCAAAAATCATTCGAAACTCATAATTTCAAATATTAATCAACATTTTTTAAAAACATTTACAAAACAATAATTTATCAACATCCCATTTTGCTTTCTTTAATTTTCAAAATTCGATATTGCTTACAAATCAAAATATAAATATGCTACCCACTCGAATCGATGCGTAAACTCGCTCCTAGCTCCATTTGATCAATTCTTCTTTTCTTCCTTCCAACTTAACATTCCCTAAAGCAATTTCATCAAAATTCAACCTCATAAATAACTTAATCCTTAAAATTGATGTCATAATTCATCAATTCATACTAATTCCAAGATATTTAAATCACCAATTTCTAAAATCTCCAAATTTCAAATTTCAAATTTGACCTAAACCGATTCACTCAAATTCAATATCATATTTAACTTAATTTCTCAAATTGAGTTTAGAAAATATTAATTCCTCACATATTCAAGCTATCTAAATCTCCAATTTTAAAAAACCCCAATTTTCAAAATTGGCCTAAACCATTTTACACAAATTCAATATCATAAATCACAATTTCTTCAAAATTGATTTCATATTTCACAAACTCATACTATTATCTATGATTCTACACCAATAATTTACAAAATCCCAAAATCACAAATTTGGCATAATCCCTAACTCACATAAATCCAAAATTAAACATAACTTAAAGTATATACATCAAAATTGACTTCATATATCACATACCCAAGTCCTTTTCCATGTTTCTCAACCAAAAATTCATCAAAATCTCAAAGCTCAAATTTTTCTCTTACCTCTTTTCTTCTCCAAATTCGAATTTCTTGGTTCCCAAAGTAAGCTTTCTTCATTTCCCACCTTTCTTTCTCTTGAATCAACATCAAAATCCTTCTTGAAACTCCAAAATTTTTGAAATCTCCAAGCTTTTCTTCTTCTTTCTTCTCCACGGCCATACTCCTTCCTTTTCTCTCTTATTTCTTCTTCTTTCCTCTCATCATCGTGTTTCACCCTTTAAAAAAACGACAACCCCTTGTGTTTTTAAAGCCATGTCATTAAAGAAAGTCAAATGACCATATTGCCCCTCCATTCAAAGCTTAAAGTCATGCCTACTTGCGGGTTTGATTCGCACTATCAATTTGAAGGAATTTGTCAAAACTTCCTTCTAGAGAAATGTTCTTCTATGTCTTAATTTCATAATGCCATAAAAATCATCTAATTCGGAGCACTACATCAAAAGTTATGCTCAAAATATTTCAGACATGTTCATGTTCTCACACATTTTCCAGCACGTTATTTCCATCCAGAAATTTACATTCTAAATCCCAAAATTGACATTCGACATCTTCATAAAAATTGTAGCCCTATGCCTCTAGTTTAACTCAAAACAAAAATCACCTCATTTCGATTTCCAGAGAAAAAGTTATGCTCAAAATACTTTCAGATATTCCTAATCCAAAAACTGAACTCTAATCCGGACTTCCATTCATAAATTAAAAATCTTAGGGGCAAAATTGAAGTTTCCTTTCTTCATATGACTTGTAGCCCCTTGTCTTAACTTTATTTCACCTCAAGAATCACTTCAATCGGATCTCTACAGATCCCGAATTTCTCAAAATACTGAATTATGTTCGAAAGACTTCCCGACTCACTTTGATTAATTTAATCACCCTTAATTTAATCTCAAAAATTCACAAATTTCCCGTAAAAATGAAATTCACTGTCTTAGGAATCCAACGCTTCAAAAACCGAGTCAATCAGATGTCGGACGGAAAAGATATGAGCGAAAGATTAAAAAGTGGTCATATTTCCTATAATCTGAAAATAAAAAAAAATAAAAAAATTCTAATAATTTTGGACCCTCCTCACTAGGGCGACGTATTGCCCTAGTGAGAGAGCTTCTTCTGTTTTTTTTAAATTATATATATATATATATGTAATTATTCACATAATTACATATATATATATATTCGAATTTTTCAAAAATCGTAGCTCTTGATTTCGAATTCCAAATTTGACAAATTTGGTCTCTATGGAAAGCTTGAAGGAAGCTCTACAACTTCCATGTAGAAGTCAAAAATCAATTTTGTCTCTAAAGAGGTCAAAAATTCAGTCAAAGATACTGCCCCAATTTAATATATCCTTAAACAATATTTAACTTTGAAAATTTATATCTTTCAACTTTAAATTCCGAACACCTCATACTTTATATCACTGCGAAGATCAGAAAGTCACCTTCAACTTCTATGAAGGACATAAAGATCAATTTGACCTCTAAGGAGGTTAATTTTCCAATCAGAAGTTCTATCCTCTAATAATCATGCAAAAACCATAACATAAACTTGTAAAAATCATAACTTATTATTCATTGATCGAAAAATTGCATACTTTATGTCAAAATAAAGATCAAATCAAATCCTTCAATTTTCATGAAGAACTTCAAAGCTCAATTAACCTCTAACTAGGTAAATGTTTCAGTCAAAGCTTCAGCCATAATAAAAGTCAACCTATAACACACCTAAACTTTGACTGTTCATAACTTTCACTCCCGAGATCGAAAAATTACAAACTTTATGGCTACAGAAAGCTCTTAACATAATCTACAGGTTTCCAGAATATCATTTTCTCAAATTTTGCCTAAATCAAAAGTCAACTCTTAAAGGCCAAAAAGTCAAACTTTTCATATTTTCACACTTTTTCTCTTTATTTCTTGATTTTCAACTTAATTTCAATCAACTCATCCACTTTTAAATATTTTTTATTTTTACTCAAAAAAATTGGGGTCCAACAAAATGCCCTCAGAGCAGTTGTCTCAACCTACTACCAAGCAATGAAGTTCCCAACGCCCCATGAAATCGGTGTTGTCAAAGGTCAGCAGAGAATCACTAGGGAATGCTACTTAGTGAAAACAAGGACACTAGACGGGGCGGTAGTCTTGACGAGCTCTCTCTATGTGAGAGCTGATGAAGAGACGGAGAGGATGAACCCCGTGGAAGAAACGCGACGAGTAATATTAGATGAAGCAAGCCGCTCCAAGTTCACAAATCTAGGTTCCGAGCTTCAGGAGGGCCTAGTAAAAGAAATCACGGATTGCTTGATAGTAAACAGATCGATCTTCGCCTGGGTACCAAGCGATATGCCTGGAATTTCTCGATCGGTCGCTTCGCATTCTCTTGGTATCCAAAAAGACTACAAGTCAGTTAAACAGAAGAAGTGATGGCAGAGTAAAGAAAGGCAGGAAGTGATTGAGAAGGAAGTAGAAAAACTGCTTAATGTTGGGTTCATTAGGGAAGTCAAATACCCTGAATGGCTGGCAAATGTTGTACTCGTGAAGAAGAAAAACAAAAAGTGGAGAATGTGCATCGACTTCACCGACTTAAATAAAGCGTGCCCAAAGGACAGTTTCCCTTTGCTCAAAATCGATCAGCTGGTAGACTCCACGTTAGGGCATGAACTCCTCAGCTTCTTGGATGTCTTCTCGGGCTACCATCAGATTCAAATGAGTCTCGAAAACGAAGAGAATACAACTTTTATAACTGACTAGGGCACGTATTGCTACCAAGTAATGCCGTTTGGTTTGAAGAATGCGGGGCCACCTATCAGCGGCTTGTCATAGAAGTTTTTAAGAAACAGATCGGTCGATAAGTTGAGGCCTATGTGGATGATATGATGGTCAAAAGTAAGACGACCGCTGAGCATGTGGAAGATCTTAAAGAAGTCTTACGGACCCTTAACAAATTTCAGATAAAGCTGAACCCGAAAAAATGCGTCTTTGGTGTGGCATCTGGAAAATTCTTGGGGTTTATGATTACTCAGCGGGGGATTGAAGCCAATCCAAAAAAGATCGAAGCTATTGTCTAAATGCCCTCGCCGCGGTGCTTGAAAGATATTCAGATACTGACTGGGCGGATAGTTTCTTTGAGCAAATTCGTCTCCAGGATGGGGGACAAGTGCCTCCCGTTTTTCAAAATTTTGAGGAAAGCAGATGTGACCCAATTCCACTGGCTGGATGAATGCGAAAGAGCATTCCAACACTCAAGCGATGTCGACTAGTTCGCTTTGCCTTACAGAGCCCAGTTGAGGGGAAATCGATTACAGATTTGACGATTAAAGAGGGGCGACTAGCGCAGTCCTTGTTCGATCGGAGGGAAATGAGCAATTCCCGATCTACTACGTCAGTAAGGTGTTGAGCGGATCAGAAACACGGTACACACCCATAAAAAAGCTGGTTCTCTCTTTGATAACTGCGGCGCGGAAGCTAAGACCCTACTTCCAGAGTCATACCATTGAGGTATCGACCGACCGACCCCTCAGGCAGTGTCTTCAAAAACCTGAGACCTCGAGACTATTAATAAAATGGGCGGTAGAGCTGGGAGAGTTCGATATACAATATAAGCCTCGGACTACGATCAAGGCTCAAGTATTGGCGAACTTCGTTGTAGAAATGAGTCAATCTGAGTCACAAGGCGAGCAACGCCCTGCCTAGAGCCTATTTGTCGACGGGTCGTCCAACGCTGAGGGGTGCAGAGCAGGACTGGTACTGATCAGCCCGCATGGGGAAGAAAAGGTAGAATATGCTCTTCGGTTAGAATTTAGAGCCTCTAATAACGAAGCAGAGTACGAGGCTCTAATAGCCGGCCTCCAATTGGCAAAGGAGATGGGGGTAAAGCATCTGAAGGTGTACAATGATAGCCAAGTAGTGGTTGGTCAAGTCACCGGACCGTACGAGGCCAAGGGGAGCAGTATGATCAAGTATCTAGAGTTGGTAAAACAGGAGTTGAGTAATTTCGAGCAATACTCGGTCAGCAGGATAGAGCGGACTCAAAATGCCAAAGCAGATGCACTCTCCAAAATGGCCTTTGATCGAAATGCGAGAAATAACATTTTGGTCGAGTGACTAGACCGGCCTAGCATTTAGAAAGCCAATGAAGTCCTTGACGCAAATGCCAAGCGATCGAGTTGGATGGAATCGATCAGACAGTACCTCCTTGGGGGAACGCAGCCTGAAGATACCTTGGAGGCCAAGAAACTAAGGATAGAGGCGGTCGAATATGCAATCGTTAATGGCACCTTGTACAAGCGATCTTATGGTCGCCACTCTCTGCGATGCTGAGTAAAGAAGAGATGTAAGCAATGCAATGGCGAAGTCCACGAAGGAATGTGCGTAAATCACGTAAGAGGCAGAATGTTGGCTCATAGGTTGATTAGACAGGGGTATTACTGACCGACAATGAAGAGAGACTGCCAAGAAAAAGTCAACCGTTGTGAGGCTTGCTAGAAAAACATTAGCCTGCCTCACCAGCCTATCGAGAGGATGAAAATCTTGAGCCATCCTATCCCCTTTGCTCAATGGGGAATGGATATACTAGGACCTTTTCTCCTCAGTCCTGGGCAAAAGAAGTTTTTGATAGTAGCAGTGGAATACTTCACCAAATGGGTAGAAGCTGAAGCGGTCGCTACAATTACTGAGCAGAAGATGAAAAATTTTGTAAGGAGAAATATACTAAGTCGCTTTGGGATGCCTATGGTGTTGGTTACAGACAACGGTCGGCAGTTTGACAACGACAAGTTCAGAGACTTCTGCGAGCGACTTAAGATAAGGCTCCAATTGACTTCAGTAGCTCACCCTCAAAGTAACGGTCTTGCAGAGAACACTAACAAAAAGATAATGAGCGCCCTCAAGAAGCGCTTAGATGGACGTAAGACTTGGGTAGACGAACTAGATAAAGTATTGTGGGCTTACAGGACTACCCCAAATGGAGCCACAGGGGAAACACCGTTCAGGATGACTTTTGGGGCAGAAGCCCTAGTTCCAGTGGAAGTGGTGTTGCACAACCAAAGAGTGTCGAGCTATAAAGAAGAGCTGAATAATGAAGCCCGCCGTGCAGAACTCGTGCTTCTCAGTGAAGACAGGGATAGGGCAGTCGCTTGTTCGGAAGCCGTCAGGCAAAAAGCAACGAAGTTATACAACAGAAGGGTAAAGCCGAGCGATATAAAGATCGGTAGATACGTCCTGCGAAAGGCCGAGGCTGTTGGAAAGCATCCTGGAAAGCTCGGACAGGCATGAGAAGGACCCTATCAAGTGATCAAGCAAGCCGGACATGGCTCTTACATCCTACACTATGCGAACGGGAAGATTCTACCGAGGCCTTGGAACTCTCAAAACCTGAAGGCATTCTACCAGTAGATAAGCTTTATTTTAGTTCTCAATCTTTGTTTATTATTCTTTATTGTACACAACTTGTGGGTACCTTTTTCCTGGCCCTACCAGTCAGGTCTTTTAACGGCCCACGCCCTATCATCGTCAATAAAGGGGTTCCAATTTTCTTGGTAAGCAAAATCTCACTAAACTGTTCAAAAGAGGAAGATTCCATCAACTGATCGCTCGGCCAGGTTGCCAAAACAAGATCCTTGGAACCATGGATCGGCCTCGACATCACCCGGCCAGGTTGTCAAGACAAGATCCTTGGAACCATGGCTCGGCCTCGACTACGCTCGGTCAGGTTGCCAAGACAAGATCCTTGGAACCATGGATCGACCTCTACATCACCCAGCCAGGTTGCCAAGACAAGATCCTTGGAACCATGACTCGGCCTCGACTACGCTCGGCCAGGTTGCCAAGACAAGATCCTTGGAACCATGGCTCGGCCTCTACATCACCCGGCCAGGTTGCTAAGACAAGATCCTTGGATCCATGGCTCGGCCTCGACATCGATCAACTACGCTCGGCCAGGTTGCCAAGATAAGATCCTTGGAACCATCGCTCGACCTCGACATTGATCGACTACGCTCAGCCAGGTTCCCAAGACAAGATCCTTGGAACCATCGCTCGACCTCGACATCGATCGACTACGCTCGGCCAGGTTTCCAAGACGAGATCCTTGGAACCAGCCGTTGCCGAGAAGATTAATCTCGGATCGCTCAGCTTCGCAATCGTTCGGCTAAGTTCTATTGCTTAGGCCGACTATGTCTCTCAGACACTACAACCGATTGACGCACATTGAGTGCGCTCGTTTACTACCCGCTATTGAAAAAGATCGTCCAATTTTAACACGACAGACGGTGATGAAAAATAAAAATTTTAGTTCCTTGAATATGTTTTGGCCACAAGCCCGACCAGATGAGTTTTAAAAATGGGGGGAATTATTTTGATCCTCCGGCGGGAGAGGAAGGGCCAGCAGCCAGATTAGCAGAGGAAGGACCAGCAGCCTGATCAGCAGAGGAAGGGCCAGCAGCCGGATCGTGAGGAGAAGACAGCGGAGAGACATCCTCTTCCTCTTCGGAGCTCAGGTCCAGCTTCTCGTCTGAAACCAGCACTCGTTCTCTCTCGATCATCTCTTTCATTTCCTCCAGAGAAAGGCCGAGAGCGGTGGGAAGCATCAGCTCGGCGTAATCCTCGAATGAAGGATCACCCGACCCGTCTGGCAGCTCCTCAAGATTGAAAGGGCCAAATCACAAGCGAACTCTAGACACTCCCCATGTAGGAACCGCCTTTTCCACCGTTTGATCACCTCAATCCTTTGCTTTTTGACGGAGCTCCGCAACTCTTTCAATGTATCCTCAGCCCTCAGTTTACCCTCCACCGCTTCATGACAATCCTGGAGGAATTTCTTACTAAGCTCCTGCTCCGTCTTCACCACCTTCTTCAAGCCCTCACACTCCTTAGCCAGCCCGTCCTTCGCCGCAATCACCCGACTCCTCTCCTCCTCCCCCGTAGCAAGTTGAGCTTTCAGAACGCTCCTCACCTCCTCCCAAGACTTCTTCTCCTCCTCCAAGGAAGATAGTTGAGCCCGGAAGACGTCTCTCTCTTCCTTAGCCTCTGAAAGCTCGCCCCTCAAAGTTTTCACCTTCTCAAGGAGATCGTGGACTTCCCGGTACAACGTTTGATTAATCCCGTCGAGCTGTTCCATACGTTGGTGCATCGCGAAGGATAGCGCTAGACCTCTCACACAGCTACGGACGAGACGGGGCCCAAGCTCCTAATTGCTCAACGAGTCCATTAGCTTCTCGTCTACAGGGGGAACGATCCTCTCAGCAATGTGAAGGGACACATCGAGGTTCCTAATCGATGCAATTTTAGCCAAACTGATCGCTGGCTCCCACCTTTCGGTGCTTGCCACTCGCTCTTTCCCCTTGCTTTCTCTCTCCTTCTCCTTCCTGCCTTAGCCCGATGGGCAGGGCGGTCGGTCGATAACCTGAGCAGTCTTCTTCCTCTTGAGAGGTGGCTCGACCTCCTCCTCCTCCTCTTCTATGACCACTAGGCCTTCACCAGCCGACCGGGTCATCGCTGTTGGCCTTTCGGTCTGACACCAAAGCGAGCGCTGCAGACGGCTCGGAGACCGTAGGCTGAGCGACATCCGCGCTGGCCTCTCCTTTCTTGTCCTGCCTCTTTGTCTTCGAGGAGAGCCTGACAGCTTTGCACTGGCCTTTGGTAGGCGCGGAGGACCTGGTGAAATCATTGAGCCTTGCCATGGCTGCACAGCAATAAAAACAGGTTAGAAATAGAAACCAATACTTACAAATACAGTAAATAGTTCAACCACGAGGAATCAACCAGAGGGGGCAGTTTCTTCTCCTAGCCCGCTAATTTGGGGAGGGGGTCAGTTAGAAACGAATCAGCCGAGGCGCTCCTGCGATATCCCAGAATGAGGTGACCGAAGTCATACCTACCGAGCCCCTTTATGCGATTGACTACCTCCCACTCCTCTCTAGTAAGAGATAGGCTTGACGTGTCATTCCATTGCTCGGCTAAAGGATATCTCCACCACTGGGGCTCGAGGGAAGATCCTGGAGGCCTCATGAAAAAGTACTTTGTCCGCTAAGCGGTAATTTTTGAAGCCGTTTCGGCCGGGCAAAATCGGGCATCTCTATATTGTAGTTGAGGGATCCCGGCCCCAGAGTTTGAACTCTGGTTCATTCTCAAAAAATAGCGGAGGATACCAATCGAAGGAGGACAGCCGAACTGATGGCACAGCAAGGCCAAACCATTGATGAATCTCCATCCATTAGGAGGAATTTGACCCGACCTCAGATGGTAGGCGACGCACACCTCGTCAATGATCGGGGCATGTGAGAGCTTCATGCCATCGACCGAGAAGAAGCTATCGGAAATAGCAAAATACCCTCCCCCACTGCTATGAATCCTTTCGTTCTGGCCAGCCAGCCTAAGACCCCAGGACATAGGGATACTATTCCTAATAATCGACCGTTTCAACTCCCCCACGGTCATCGTCGATTCGTCTCTCGGTGGCTCCTCCACCACCATCCCATCCTTCCGATCACTCATCGTCGCTACTTCCGCCGTTACTTCAAACGGCCTAGCTAGTTGGGAGGCCCTCTCAGCGGTTTCATTCCTAGGGCTAACCCCACTTCTAGAACTGGTTGACAACATGTTTACAAAGAGGAAACTTTAGAAAAAGCGAAGAAAAATGACGTACCTAGTTGGAAATTGAGATTGGGAATTTGAATGATGATCGAAAGAAAACTCCGAAGACTGTAGGCAAGAAAGTACAAATGAAAGCAAAATGAAAGCCGGAGAACAAAACAGGCGTAAAGAAAATCTGCAGTCTATCGACCTTGAGTATTTATAGAAGATTGATCGAACGAACGCTCCAACCAACGCTTGACGCGCGGAGAAAATCCGTGACAAACCCAGAAACATGGCAGGATCTGAGCTGAGGTGAATTAGGGTTGTCAGAAATCCAGAACGACGCAGCAGTTGAAAGGATGTACGTGACAGCTGCACAACGGTTACAAAGATGTTTCGTTTCAAATTCTGAAAATCTGTCAGAAGGCACGTGTTGTCAGTAATAATTAAACCAAGTGCCCTCACATGCTCAGCATCGATGTTCATCCGATCTATCTCGGCATGAGCTATCGAGCAATAAGCATCAACGCAAACCAATCGGGACACTCAACCGAATGATCCTAGCACGAGCTGTCATACACTATGCATTGATATCCGACCGATCGGGCCTATCACTAACTATCCTACAGACGAGCTATAAGGTCCTTATGTACTCCTCCGACCCTTCTCCTTGCTCAGACTCAAGGAGTAGGGGGTTTATGGTTAGGTCGGTCGTGCTAGGCCCAAACTCACTCAAAACGACTCATGGACCGATCGGTCCACCCCTCAAGGATTGACCTAATTCCTATCGATTATACTAGGCCCAGGCCCCAGTCCACGCATCCACGGCCCATTCGCAGGTGGAAGTCCATTCGCAGGTGGAAGTCTCCCATGCATACGTAAAGACCTAAACCTAGCATCCATTCCATATATAAGGTATTATTTTTCCATGATACAGGTACGTGATCAGAACCCTAGCTTCTCTGTTCATAGCTATCAGACCCTCACCTAAAAGACTAACTTGAGCGTCGGAGGGGCCTGCCGGTTATCAACCCCGGCGTGCCTTGTTCTGTTTTGCAGGTGCTCTCTCACTTAAGACGATAATTTCATGGATCTAAACTACAACGTTTAGCCTCATCAAAATCAGGCAGAACCAATAACTATTTAACAAAAAGCTTTTTCTTATTATTGTTGTTTTCAACTCGTTAGACTACCAAAATCACAATCAATTATGATAGATTGACTAACTCCTTGTCGAATAGCTACCTACGGTTCTTTCGTAGCCGTATATCTCTTTCAATTGTTTGTCTTATAGGTGCTCTGTAGACGTGCTGGATAAAAAGATCTAAACATGTGGAGGAGACCAGTTAAGTTGCCTTTTCCCGTCGGTCCTTTTGTGGGTTTTTGTGTAAAAAATCTTGTTGCCTTTACTTACAAGTTTAAGGCTATAATTTACAATAATTTTTTCCAAACATAAAAATTTCTGTGAAGTTCATCAACTTTTAAATTATAATCTTCGTAGTGCTGGGCCATAATTACTCCTAAACTTATTTAGAAATGATACTGTGCATTTATCTTTTAAGTTTTCCCTTTGTTTCATTGTAAGTCTTGCATTAAAGAGTTTCCCTTCTCTTTATTATACTCTCTTCTTCTAAACAAAATTGTAATTGTTTAACCAGTAACATAAAAATATTTCTTTAAAGCCCCGTTTGACTATGATAAAGTTTAGGGCTTGTTCAATTGATTCTTATATTAGAAAAAACAGACGCTCAAGTTAAATGCTTCATAACATGTTTGATTATTAACAATTACTTGTATCCAAGAAGAGATCCTTGGAACCATTGATCGACCTCGACTATCGCTCGGCCAGGTTGCCAAGACAAGATCCTTGGAACCATAGCTCGGCCTCGACTATCGATCGACCGGGTTGCCAAGACAAGATCCTTGGAACCATCGATCGACCTCGACTATCGCTCGGCCAGGTTGCCAAGATGAGATCCTTGGAACCATCGATCGACCTCGACTATCGCTCGGCCAAGTTGCCAAGACAAGATCCTTGGAACCATAGCTCGGCCTCGACCATTAATCAACCGGGTTGCCAAGATGAGATCCTTGGAACCATTTATCGACCTCGACTATCGCTCGGCCAAGTTGCCAAGACGAGATCCTTGGAACCATCGATCGACCTCAACTATCGCTCGGCCAGGTTGCCAAGACAAGATCCTCGAAACCATCGATCGACCTCGACTATCGCTCGGCCAGGTTGCCAAGACGAGATCCTTGGAACCATAGCTCGGCCCCGACGTCGATCGACTACGTTCAGCCAAGATCCCAAGACAAAATCTCAGATCGTTCGACCTCTTTGTTACTCGGCCTAATTCACCCGATCGACGCACATCGAGCGCACTCATTCGCGACCTGCTATTTGAGAGGATCGTCTAATCTCTAACATATAAAAGAGGTAATGAAAAACAAGTTTCTATTTCTTTGAATTAAAGCTCTGGTCACAAACCCGACCAGATGAGCCTTAAAAAGGGAAAAACAATCACTCTGATCCTTCCGGAGGAGAGGAAGGGCCAGCAACATGAGCAACCGGGTCGGCAGAGGAAGGACCAGCAGCCGGATGGGGAGGAGAAGACAGCGGAGAGACATCCTTTTCCTCTTCTGAGCTAAGATCCAGCTCCTCATCCGGAACAAAGGTCCGCTCTCCCTCGGCCCTCTCCCTCATATCCTCCAAAGAAAGGCCGAGAGCTGCAGGAAAAAGCGACTCGGCATAATCCTTAAACGAAGGACACTCCGACCCGTCAGGGACGTGAACCTCATGGCACCTCTTCAGGACCGAAAGGGTTAAATCACAGGCGAACTCTAAGCACTCCCCATGTAGAAACCGCTTTTTCCACCGCTTTATCACCTCGACCCTCTGCTTCTTGATGGAGCATCGCAACTCCCTCAATATATCCTCGGTTCTGTGTTTACCCTCCACTGCTTCATGACAATCCTGGAGGAATTTTTTACCAAACTCTTGCTCCGTCTTCACTTCCTTCTTCAAGCCCTCACACTCCTCAGCCAGCCCGTCCCTCTCCAAAATCACCCTATCTCTCTGCTCCTCACCCGTAGTGAGTTGAACCTTCAAAGCGCTCCTCTCCTCCTCCCAAGACTTCTTCTCCTCCTCAACTGAAGACAGTTGATCCCACAAAATGTCCTGCCCCTCCTTCGACTCCGCAAGTTCAACTCTCAGAGTGTTAACTTGCTCGAGAAGGTCATGAACCTCCCGATCCATTATCCCATTCACGTCATCGAGCTGATCCAGACGTTGATACATTTCGGAGGCGTATACCATATCTCTGACGCAGCTGCGGATGAGACGAGTCATCAGCTTTTTATTGTCTAGCGCGTCTAAAAAATCATCATCCGCAGGAGGAACGACCTTCTGAGCTATCTGTAGAGTCACACCAGCGTCTTTAAGCGACACAGCCTTGTCAAAGTTGACCGCGAACTCCCATCGATCGCCACTAGAGGCTCGCTCCTTCCCTTTGCCCTTATTCAACTGGGGTGTTCGCTTTTCCCCCACTCTTTTCTCCTGCTGACCAGACGACCGCCCGGCAATTCGAGCGGTCCTCTTCCTTTTGAGTGGAGGCTCCGTCTCCTCCTCTTCTGAACCCGCTCGGCCTGCACTCACTGGCACGATCGGTAATGACGCCGACACGATAGGACGGTTTTCAGTGAGCAGAGGGGCCAGCAACATTGTAGAATGGCCTGGCTCCACTGGCAGAGCGGCGCCTTCACCGGTCTCTGCCTCCTTCCTCTGTTTCTTCCCTGTGGCCTGTTTTTTGAATTTAGGGGGAGGGGAGGACCCGACAAAATCTTCTATCCTCGCCATGGCTGCACAGCAATAAAACAGGTCAGAAAGCGAAACCAACACTTACAAATACAACAAATAATTCAACTACGAGGAGTCAACCAGACGGGGCAGTTTCCTCTCCTAGCCTGCTAATTTGTGACGGAGGGTCGATTAGAAAGGAACTGGCCGAGGCCCCCCCGCGCGATATCCAAGAATGAGCTGAGTGAAGTCATATCGACCGAGCCCCTTTATGCGACCGACCACCTCCCACTCCTCTTTAGAAAGAGTCAGGCTCGGCATGTCGTTCCACCGCTCGGCTAAAGGATACCTCCACGGCTGGGACTCGAAGGAGGATCCTGGGGGCTTCACAAAAAAGTATTTCGTCCGCCAAGAAGTAATTTTTGAGGCCGTTCCGGCCAGACGGTATCGGGCATCCCTATACTGCAAGTGAGGGATCCCGGTCCCAGAGCTCGAACTCTGATTCATCCTCAAAAAATGGCGTAGGATCCCAACCGAAGGCAAACAACCAAACTGATGGCACAGCAAGGCCAGACCGTTAATGAACCTCTAGCCATTCGGAGAAATCTGGCTCGGCATCAATTGGAAGTTGACGCACACCTCGTGAATAATCGGGGCATACGGGAGCCTCACGCCACCGATCAAGAAGAAACTATCATAAATGGAAAAATACCCACTCAAATTGCTGTGGATTCGTTCATGCTCCAAAGCCAACCTAGGCCCTCAGGACATAGGGATATTATTCCTGATAATCGACCGTTTTAGCTCTGCCGCGGTCATCGTCGATTTATCTCTCGGCGGCTCCTCCATGACCAACCCATCCTTCCGCTCTCTCGTCGAGATTTCTTCAACACCTCTTACTGTACTTCTGGAACTGGCCGTCGACATGTTTACTAAGAAGAAACCTTTGAGAAAACTTTAGAGGAGGAGACGAGGGAAAAGGACGTACCTATTCGGTGATTTGAGGTTGGAAAATTGGGCGGCGGTTGAAAGAAAGCTCCGGAGACTGTTGGCAAGAAAATACAAATGAAAGTAGGATGAAAGCCGGAGAACAAAACAAGCGTAAAGAAAATCTGCAGCCTATCGACCCTGAGTACTTATAGAAGACCGGTCGAATGGACGCCCCAATCAAAGCTCAACGCATGGAGAAAATCTGAACCAAGCTCAGACACGTGACAGAATCTGAGCTGAGGTAAATTAGAGTTATTCAAAATCCGAAGCGACGCAACAGTTGAAAGAACGTACGTGATAGCTGCACAACGGTTACAAAGACGATTCGTTTCAGATTCTGAAAATTTGTCAGAGGGCACGTGCCGTCAGTGATGATTAAATAAAGTACATTCACGTGCCCAGCATAGATGTTCGCTTGAACTCTCTTGGTACGAGCTGCCATGCAATAAGTGTCGAGACCGATCGATCGGAACACCCAACTGATCGATCCTAGCACGAGCTGTCATGTACTATCCGTCGATATCCGACCGATCGGGCCTACCCCGAGCTGCTCTACAGACGAGCTACAAGATCCTTATATACTCCTTCGACCCTTCTCTTTGCTCAGACTCGAGGAGTAGGGGCTTATGGTTGGGCCGGTCGTGCTAGGCCCAAACCCACTCAAAATGACTCATGGACCGATCAGTCCACCCCGCAAGGGTTGACCTAGTTCCTATCGATTATGCTAGGCCCAGGCCCTAGTCCATGCATCCACGGCTCACTTGCAGGTGGAAGTCTCTCATGCATACGTAAAGACCTAAACCTAGCATCTATTCCATATATAAGGTACGAAGTTGCCATAATTCAGGTACGTGGTCAGAACCCTAGCTTCTCTATTCTTAGCTATCAAACCCTCACCAAAAAGACTAACTTGAGCGTCGGAGGGGCCTGCCGGATATCAACCCGGCGTGCTTTGTGTTGTTTTGCAGGAACTCTTGCTAGGAAACAGTCAAACTCATGGATCCAAACGGCAACGTGCAGCCTCGCCAGGATCAGGCTGAACCAGGAATCATCCTCTTCGCCGCTACCATCGCTTGGGTAGGGAGGATTTGCCACCATCATCACCACTACTTCCTCTGTTTGTACGCCACACAAGCCATGCTCACCAATTCTTCTTCTGGTTGTGCACGGTGAGAGATATTTTGGCTGGAAATAAGGAGCTTCTACTAATGTGCCATATTTGGGATAGTATAAATGGGAAAGCTCTAGTGTCTTAGGGTTGTAAAATAATAATTAAAAAAATATGTGTCACTTATTTTCTAAATTTTGTGTTATAACTTTGGATTTGTACAGACTTATTATTATTTTAATATATCTTTTAATTACATACTAGATAATATGATTAATTAAATGAATAATTTACTTAGGAACAAGTTTTAAATTTACATGTCTTATGAATTTGAATGAATGTAATAACACTTAGAAATAAGTTTCTAGGCGTATTAATAATTATAAATATTAAGATTGAATTTAATTAAGTTTATAAGTTTAATAATAATTGAATTTTTTAATTAAATTTAGATTATTATTGTAATTAGTTTAGTAAGAATTAGAGATAAGTTTCTAATTGAATCAAATTCATAATTTAATTCAATTAGTTCATTGATAATAAAATTGGGTTCTAACTAAATTAAAATAGTTATAATTCCTCGTTTAATTAGTTCAAATTATAATTAAAATGTGATTTTGAGTAAATTAAAGTAATTATAAGTTCATTATGAGCATGACTGCATTATTGTGTTAGCTAAATAATTTATTTTATGATTTCTGGATTTCTTGAGTGGCTTATAATTCCTTAAATTTTATTTTCATGAAAATGACCATTGTGTTAAGATCATCCAAATTTTTACGAATTGTGCATAAATGAGATGAGTCATCATCATATAATTACATATTTTAGATTCAATACCTATCTGGAGAAGATCCAACGCAGAATGTTATTACTGTTAATAACTTAACACAAGCTATATTCGAAGATTATTTTACCTTCACAGATGTTAGAGTGAAGCACACAACTTTACTCTCAGCATTATCACAACAAGAAAATTAACTGTTAAGCATACTCCAGAATTTACATTTGCCTAATCCAAATCCAAATTAAATAGCTGTTTAGTGATAATATTTATGAGAGAAATTCGTAAAGGGGAATTTGTTAGGATGTATCCTATCGGCTTCCTGATAAAAAAAGTTAGAAATATTGCACATCAAGCTTTGAGGGCATTCTCACGTGAATTAGTTGACTCTATTTCACATAGGGTTCACTACATTTAGATAATGTCCATGTTAAGTGATCATGATCATTATGTATTAGACTAAGTTGTATTGAACTATGTAAATTATGTTCATTTATATATGTCAAGCTTGATATTGTTCGTTTTATTAGTACATATTTTGTATGAACATTTTACCTAACAATTCTTTTTAAATATAGTAATTGGTATTTAGTTGTTATATGAACGATAATTGAAAACATACGTCATCTTTCGATTTTGTAAGCAATTAAAATCTGAATATTTATTTTATACATGTGATATGATATTGATGTGTATGTATGTAATTTATTTATTCCTATCGAAACTTGGTGTCTCAATTATGGCTATTACATTAAAGAATATTATTGTTCAAATTAATAAGGGAGATAAATTAAATAACAACAATGATAAAATTTGGAGTATGACTAGAAGAGTAAGAGACTCTAAAAGTATTAAACATAAGCGTAAATATTCTTGATGACAATAAGACCCAACACAAAAGGAATCCCAATGCCTATGAGTTGTAGAGGAAGAAAGACTCATTCGCCTGTATTACATCGTTAGGCAGCATGGACAACGACACATTGCATGAGTTCTAAAAGTCCAAAAATGCTAAAGACACGTGGTCTGCTTTAGTTGTATATTTTTTTAACTATCACGGTGACCAAAGTGAGGTCACCACCATCAAGTTTGACATATATAAGAAATGACCAACTCACACACTACAAAAGCCTTTAAAGCACATGCCAAACTTTATAAGTGAAATGTTGATATTGGTCATGAGTTATCCAATGAATAACAATTACAATTTGTGATTTGTTTTCTACCTCGACATTGGTAACATATAAAGATGCATCTAACTCAAAATGATAACATCAAAACTATTGAAGGTGCTACTAGACATCTGAGAGGCTAACACCTGCATATGGGTTAAGCATCCTTCATGTATTTTTCTTATCCAGTCATGCGGGAAAAAACCCCTAGCTACCTTGGGCAACAACTATATGGAGCAAAGTACTCTTAACTTAAAGTCTCCTTTTTCCTGTGATTGGTACTTCTGGGTAGAATCCCTACTCTAGATAGGCTTTAATTTCTTAACATTCCAAATAGATGCCCTCTTTTCTCACAAGCACCAGAAATTTTAAGCCGCTTTCTTTTCCCGTAGCCAGGGTTTTGAAACCCGGACCGGACCGGCCGGTCCGACCGGTGACCGGTCGGTGGTCCGGTCCGGTCCATGCTCCAAAACCGGTCTCCAATTGGACCGGTGTGAACCGGTCAAAACCGGTCCAATTGACCGGTTTTGACCGGTCGGACCGGTCCGGTTCGATAATTTTTTTTTTTTATTTTTATTTTTATTTTTTTTTTAATTTTTTTAAATATTTTTAATATTATATATAATTAAATATAATTATTGCATAATTATTACGTCACACCGGTTCGACCGATGGTTGAGCCGGTGAGCCGGCCGAGCCGTAAATCAATAAAGGCCACCGGTTCGATGACCGGTCCGGATTTCAGAACATTGCCCGTAGCTATAACAAACACGTGTGGCATGCAATAAACTCCTTTTGTCCACTTGGGACCGTAAGTGATGAATTTAGGATATCCTCGACGGATTCTATCCTATCCCCAGCTAGAGATATTCTTATTCGGGATATAAAGGGACCTGTTTTGCTAGACAGTGGCGCTGCTCCCTTCACCATGTTCTTCGCGAGGGCAATTATTGTGCGAATTTTCTTGCGAAGATTGGATCGTCACAGGTGCCCATGTGGTCTTATTGGTCGACTCCACCCCCTGTACTTCGTTTGCACCTTGCAGGCGACTGTTAATCTATTGTCTTTCTGCGGAACTAGCTTTCCCCAACCCTTCCCTTCCTCACCAAAAAGAAAAGTCTAATTACACTGGGAAGCACAATGTATACATTGTGGATCGAGAGAAACTTTAGAATGTTCAGAAGCACAACCATGAACAATGGCCAACTAGCTCATACGATTAAAGCTCTTCTAAGGGTACAAATACACCTAAATTTGTTAGCTCAAAATTTATGATTAACGATTTTGATGACAATGGTATAATATTTCAAATTTTAAATTGAATTTATTTTCTTGTATAATTAATGGTCTTATTTTCAAAAGGAAATAAAATCATAAGAAATATATTTTCTCTTGGAAGAATTTTGTATGACCTTATTTTATTAGAAATGATTTATCCAAAACGATATTATTAATTATGAAGGTCATATATTAGCTCTGTGATTACTGGAAGATTTTTGACAAAAATAACATTGAAATTATTCAGACTCAAATCAATCTAGTTGATTAAAGATGCAAGTAAAGCAACAATTAATTGAAGAAATGTCTATTTAAGGAAGAGTCAATATAACTGTGAAAAACAACTGAAAGATACAGAAATTTGTAAAGCTATATTGTCAAAATTCATCAAAAGTATATACATTCTTCAAAGTGATATCTTTGTAAAAATTCTCTTGTGCGTTAAGAGTGAAATTTTGTTGAGAGAGATTATTGAAGCTCGTATTAAGTAACTCCTTTTTTTTATTTTGAGAGCTTGTAGAGACTAGTGAAATACTACTAATATGAAAAGTTGAAGAACCTTGAAAAATATTAACTTATGAACTTGAAAAGACTCGTCAAATTGCTACTTAATTTTATAGTAAAACATTTAAGTTGGATGCTTGAGACTAGACATAAGCTTGGGTCGTAAACAACTAGTATAAATGCTCTCTCTCTCTCTCTCCTTATTTTTTATATTTCTGTATTATATTATGTGTGTGTTTATTTCAACAAGAGGCTCATTCACTTTTAAGTTCCTTCTGTTTTCAACTTATCGACGCTTTCTTTCATTTTAATAGACACCTTCTTCTTTTTTTGTTTTTCAAATGTACTTCTACTTTAGCAGGGTCCTGTCGACTAACAGGCTACCATCATCTAACAAGTTCTTATTGTTTTAATTTTTAACAAGCTCCTAACTTTATACGAGTTAAAAATAACTTATGAAAAAAAATTTAAGTTATACATAATTCACCTCCCTTTTGCATGTGTTTGCTTTATAAAAATTGACTCTAAAATAAAAAAGGTTCCACGCATGCAAAATTTAGAAGTAAAAACCAGAGCAAGGGCAGGAATGATAAAGGGAAGTAAGGCACCTTACAGAGACAGGATAAAGGCTATCTTCCAGTAGGTAGGACTCGCAGCCACCTATGGGACTCCATTAGAAGCTTTTCCGGAAGAAGATAGGAGAAGAGAGATCAACATGCCACGAAATGGTGTATAGGTACTAAAGCAAGCAAACTAGTCAAGGCATTAAGAGAACACATACAATGAGTATCTGAAGTTGTGATGCTTAGTAAGTAGATTTTGTACAATAACCTACGCCTTACCATTAGAAGATTTTGTACAATAACCCACGCCTTACCATTAGACCGTGAGTGGAAGGCTAAAACATTACCTGTCGTTCTTGTACACTTTCACAATTTAATGAAATTCGTTTTCTACAAAAAAAAAGAAAAGAAAACAAATTGAACGCTTTGTTTCTCTTTTTCTCTTCAGTTCTTGATGTGATTTTTTATAAAGAAACAAACGACTGATTAAAACATATTTTCTAGTTACTGTTATGATTTTATTTTTAATAATAAAAATAAAAAATTTCACAAAATCATAATTTTTTTTTCAGGTTTTCACAACTGATTTCTAAAACTATGGATCAATTCCTTTTATCTATCTATATTTTTATTTTCATTTCTCCTTATTTTTTATTCTGCGTCTATTCTTTGGCCCTCCTCCATCAACGACTTTGACTTCCTTCTTTTGTTTTTTATCCTCTAAATTCTTTTCATGTTCAGTCACTTCTTGTTTTTATATTTGGGTTCGTTTCTCCTCCTATCTGGATCTCTCTCATATGAAAGAAAGCCAAATAGTAGTAGCGAAAATGGACTCGATGCAAGAAATCTAAAAGCAGGTGATCTCTTTTGAGCTCCAAAAAAAATGGACGCAATCACAAATTCATTTGTCAAGTCTAAAAGGCTCGAGTTGAAGAAACTACTTGGAATCAAGGTCCTTCTCGTTTGGACTAGGCTTCTTTACACTTGATCTAGTCCTAGGCTAGAGCATCATTAGCTTCGAATTGTTCAATTTTGAAAATCCGTAGGGGTGTAGTAGTTTCGCAAAAATCTTCGATTTATCGCAGTCATGTTTAGCACAATCAAAAACTAGAAAAATTAAATGCACAAATATAAATCAATACAAAAAATTTGGTAACACAGTTCAGTACATCTTGTTTATGACTGTGGGGCCCTCACCTAGCTTAATTTTTTTACTAACGACAATAGTTTATGCAAAGTTTTACTGAGTCGACATCGCTCAATTCTTGACACTATCCCTCGTCCTCACAACCTGTGAAAGTATTTTCACACCCAATAGTACAACCGCCTCATACTAACTTCAACAGAGGATTTTCTCAAACAAATGTTTAATGAAAATAAAACAAACTAAACAACTCAAGTGATTAAACAAAATTCAACACAAATGACAATACTTGAAAAAGAAAAGAAGAACAACTTTCCAATAAATTCAGTTCTACCGAAACAGGTCTAAAAGTTGTCACCACAAACTATAGGTTGATCCATACAAATACCAGTATTATTTCACAGCTGCAGGATGAAAACGCCAAGTATGAGTCCAAGATGTTGCAGCCACAAAGAAATCAGTCAACAATTATCATTCACTTGCGACAAACCTAGACAAGATAAAGACCAAATCAAAACAAGACAAGAAAGAAATCACACAACAACCATCACAAAATCTACAGTTCACTAACACTTTTCTTCAGCCTATGACAGCACCTTCCAAAACAATGATTCATGCACACCATAACACACTCTTAACTATCTCCCAATTTTTTGCACACCCAATAACGTGATCTGCTCATTCACTATAGATCAACCCATACCAAGATAGAGACTAAGTCCTACGCAAGCCTCCCTCAAAATAATAAATAATCATATCAAAGACAACACCATTCACTCAACCATTCACTGTCAACACATCCCAAAAAAAATCACGTGTAGTGCAGAAAACAGTCACGCACGCAGTAAAACTAAGACTTGGAATGCTTTACGTAACAACCACTCTAGCTATCTTACAATATCCATACCACCACCAATCAACCAATGCCAAGGCTCCAATGATATCACCCCCACTACACCAAGGAATCTTCACACAATTAATTAACAAAAACTGTACCACCAAGATGGAATAAGCATCAACATGAAATTAGCTTAACAACCTTTCCATCCAATTGACAACCAACGACAAGCAGCTCATAGTTGGCAGTACATCCACAGCGCAACCAATAAGAAACCCACACCTAGTTGTGGACAACACACATAGATCTTTCACTCAAACAGTCTTCACACAATTAATTAACAAAAACTATACCACCAAGATGGAATAAGCATCAACATGAAATTAGCCTAACAACCTTTCCATCCAATTGACAACCAATGACAAGCAGCTCACGGTTGGCAGTACATCCACAGCGCAACCAATAAGAAACCCACACCTAGTTGTGGACAACACACATAGATCTCTCACTCAAACAATCAATCCACGGACATCAGACCAAAGAGAGACCACGACAATCAACTTCACTCACGTCATATGCGAGACATTTCAACTAGATAGAATTCTAAGTCCATATGTTTGTCCCATATTGTAGATATTTAAAATACACCTTTTAGATCATATAGAAATCCAATCTCACCTTGATTTGAATTTTAAACTCATCAACATTATCTTAGATGTCTAATTATCAAAAAATTTCAAAACCAAATAACAAGATATGTACCATGTATCTTAACAAATTTCTTGCTTTCAGATTTTAAGTTAATTTTGACTTTGAACTTTTTAATTTTTTGCAGTGGAGTTTTTGTTCATGAAACATAGATTGTAGAAAGTCGATGACGAATTTGTTAAAGCGCTGGCAGGCTAGTTTAGTTTGAGAGTGTATCTTTTGTACTTGTAAAGTTTTCGTTTTTCTTTATTTGTTTGTTTGAAGTTAAAATGAGGTTATTTTAATATAACTGTAGAGATAAATTAATAAACAATATAATGTATGTCTAATGATGTTCAAATGAATTCAACTTGTATTTTTTAGCAAAATCAGTTATTTAAACAATTTTTAACCCATTATTATATGTTTGATCTTTGAAATATGTTATTAAAAAGTAAAGACAAGTAATAAGGCTTAGCAGATGGAAATAAAAGATTCTATATCTACTAAAAGAACTATAATAGAAGAGCTTAAAAGAACTCTATAGGTTAACAGGACTAGGAAGGATGACTATGCAACAATCATGTCTTAGCAAGCTGTAAGAAATTTTGCTTACTTTGTCTATTTGATTTTTGTCTTCTCTTTTCATAAAATTGATAGGAGTGGAGCTTTTCAAATTAGTGTCAGGTTGTGTGCACAGATCTAGAAGGTAAGTTTGAGACCTCAAAAACTAATGGAAGTGGATTAGTGGAGTTGATTTTTGAAGTTTGTATTTAGATATGGCATCATAATGGGAACAAACATAAGATCATACTTCTCTTATTAGGTATTGATGATCATATCTAACATAATAATAAAAGTATAGTAATTATGTTTATAGGATATTTTTAATCTTTAATTTCAAGTTGGTATCAGGTGGAAGAAGAATTTCTCCATTATAAAGGTGCAAAAAGAATGTTATGGTTTTATAGGTCCTTAATAACTTGTTTAGGATTAAGAAGATGATAATACTTGTATATGATACTTTGGCCTTTCCATAAAGTTTCTTTTAAAGTGAAAAAGAATTTTAATTATTAGAACTGTATCAACACCACAATGAGTTCAAGGCATTAAGTCTACCATCATATTATAATATGACCAAAAACTCCCTAAATAAGATAGTATAACTGTCTGTAAGATAAACAACAAATAAGAAAAATTATAGGCACCACTTATGTTTAATTTCCATAAAAAGGCTCATTCGTAATTTCTTTTTTACGATAGTCGTTTAACCACCTAATGTTCCATACTAAGACTGCCTTATTCGGCAAAAGTCCCCTTAGTATTTGAGATTTTGCTTTCTCTTCCTTATTGATTTTCTTTTTGCAATTTTGGATTGCACATAAAATCTCCTGGGATATCAAGGACTTGGACTGCAGCTAATGGAGAATCACAATCCTCTTCTTGTTCTGCATTCTGAGAGATGATATACCCTGTTCTCTTATTAGCCACACAGTTAGCACTGGAGTTTACCATTGTTGTTAATTATACATACACCAGCCTAGCATTAGAGTTTCTGTCAACAACATTTTAGTTTTACCAATAGTTGATACTAGAGTCAACATGTTGACCTAATCAATCTAACAATGTTTTAGATTCTAGGAGGTGAAGTCATTTACTCCACTATCTAGACTCTCGCCATTGTCTACACTGGATTTGTCAATAGTTATCTGTTCTACATTTGCAAGCTAAGCTAGAGATACTTTAGCAGTAACAATTTCAGTTATCTTAACATGTTTTAAAGGAGTCTTTCTCTAAGCACAATCCATTTGACAATTTCCTTAGGGTAGAGAAATATTTGCAACAACATTTTCAGTCCTCAATCTAACTAATTACTTAACATTGTCCACAATCTGGGCCATTTTTTCAATAAGAAGCTGTAGGCTGACTACACCACCCTTAACAACGTGGACATCACCCTTAAGCATATCCACAGTTACATGACAAGTATTTTCAACCACTGGTAGTTGTTGCAACTATTATAGCTCTCATATAGTTGTTATAAACTACATAAAATTATCTCTTAAATATTGTTAATGTGATTTATGGATTGATATCAAATTATAAGAGCCTATGATATGTGCTCAATTGTTAATATATTTAATCATTTATACTTAGCGATTATTGACTTAAAAATGATTAAAATGCTCACTTTAATTCATATTTATTTTTAGGTATAATTTGAGAGCAAAGAAATTAACGTGAGTTAAAAGCATTATATATGGGTAATTTTCTGAATATTTATTTTGCTTGTCTTTATTGAAGAAGAAGAAATTTTAAACCAAGACAAAGATCAAATGGGAGCTACGGATAGCAATGAAGAGGAGAGCAGAAGGAATTACAAGAGGAAATTAAATCAGCGTACAAGAGGCAAGTCACGCAAGAAATGAATTAGAAGCTACAAAAGAAAGAAACAAATCAATAAGCCAAAGGCTGATGAAGTAAGACGCATAGGAAGTGTAACATCCCACCCCCTACTGGAAGGGTAAAATAGGAAATTTGTCATAGGATGGGATTGATAGAGATTAATTAGTACTGTTCATGCATAATAGGATTGATACACAGTATCAATTGTGCACATGGAATTACTGTATATGCATACATGACATTCCCGGTTTTCGTGCCTAATGTAATTTTATTGTGATTAACGTGGTTATTGGGTTTGAAAAATTATTCTGAGTGAGTCATTGAATGTTTTATATTTTAAGGAATTTTCAGGAATTTTTCTGAAATTTTCCGGAAAAAAAAATTCCAGGACCGGAAAAAAATCGCCAAGTGACGAACCGGTCGATTTTCGGTACTGAAATTGTTATCAATTGGCACTAACCTATTGGATATTTTATGGTGGGTCGAAATATGGACCCTTAACAATGGATTGAACATTTATTTGATTTATGGATTATTTGTTTTTATCAAATTTTTGATTGGTCCTTTGACTTTTCCTTATATTCTCCTCCAATTGCCATGTGTTCCTTCATTTAATGCATTGTTATCCATGCATTTTCGGTGACTTCTTTATAAAGGGATGAAAAGATGAGTTATTGCTTTTAAAAACAACCAAAGCATCCGAAATCAACCATTCCATTTTGCCTCTCCATCATTTTCTCTTCTTTCTTCCTTAAGAAAATCTTAAAACCTTAAGAGCTCTTCTTCTTCTTGCAACCAAGTTAGTTTCTTCTTATGAAGAACAAGTGTTAGAGGAAGTGGTGAGAAAAAAATAGCAAAGAAAGAATTGAAGGAATTGAAGCTTCCTAAGTAAGTAAGTGTAGTGTTAAGCTTTAACTTATGCTTTAATTATGTTTTCATAAATCATGGTTGTTAGATGCATTCAATGGAAATTTTGGTGTAATTATTATGCTTATTGATGCTTTAATTTGATGAAAATATAGGTAGAATTGATGGGTATAAATGTATGGTGTGTTAGGATAATGAATGATTATAAGTGAAGTGTTGAGCTTGATTTTGAAGTGATTAGATGACTAATCCTTAAAAGAATTTGATAAAAACATGATTGTGAATGGTGCTGCCAAATTGAGGTAGTTATTCCTAGTGAATGTATGCATGACTTAGGGACTGATTTCTTGTCCATTTGAATGCTTAGTGATGTGTTATTGGCATTGGAAGTGTTAGACTCTAAGTTTAGTACCAAAGCTGGAAAATTGAGTTTTGACCTACTGAACTGTTTTGAGCATAACTCTTTGTGTGGTTATGAAAATGAGGTGAGGTTTGTGCCCAATGAAACTTTGGTTTGTTGGCTACATTTTTGTGTGAAATAGGTGTTGTCTAATTTTAACCTTAAGAGGTTGAATTTTGGCTTGGAAAGTTACTGTTTTGACCTAGGTGAGCAGTATCCGGATTGATAACCTAAGAGTTTTGCTGATTTTTCTAAATTAAATGAGATGGAATTAGGGAAAATGGTCTAAAAGAAAGTTGAAGCTTATTAAGTTATCTTTCCATTCCCACTGATTTTGAAATTTTTCAATCTGTATATTGGGAGATATGCACTGTGGAATATTGACTGATTTTGAACAATTTGGTGAGACCTAGCTGAAATGTCGGTTTTGTGAGCATTCTGATTGGAAGCAATTTTAGAAATTTCTGTGAATTGAATTGGTTTAAATGGTCTTCTGAAGAGTTGTAGAGGAAACAATTATCTTGAAAATGGTATATGGCATGTAATTTTTTCTTGTCATATTTGAGAGAAATGAATTTGTAAATACTGAATCTGCATTAGGTTGTGAATTGCTGATCATGGCAGAAACTTACATAACAGTTTTAAAATTGTTAGAGATCGAATTGGATGTTGAGTTCTTCATGAAAATTGAATTTTGAGATCTTATCTTTTCAGGTATATAAGGTAGTGAATTTGGTGACATTTGTGCTAAGAGATATACTATTGTGAAATGTGCTATTCAGATTGGGAAAATTCTGAGGGCTGATGCTTTGGTGAATTGTTTGACATAGTTAGCAAGTGAATCTGATTTTGGGTTTTTCATGAAAGTTATAGATAACATTGTGATCTTGATAATCATATTTATTGTGTAAGTTTTGACTGAAGAGAATGAAAGTTAATGAATTTACAAGATACTGTACTGTGTTGAGTGACTTTGAGTGAGTAGTAGCTTTCATGGGGTTTTGACACCCTTAGGGGTGGAATTACTTTGAATGGTCTAAATGAAACTTGTAGAGGGTTTCATTATCTTTCCAATGAGATATGGTTTATAATTCCCTGAATTGTGTGCAAAGAGTTATGGATGTTGTAAGTTTGGTTGGAAATCAGAAAAAAAAAAGGAAGGAAGTGAGGTAGAACCTCGTCGGATCGCGAGGTAAGATGGCCCGATCGCGAGGGCGACGTCTCGCCCCCGCGAGGCAGGCGCATATATATATATATATATATATATATATATATAATTTTTTATTATTTGGCATTAAGTGACCTAATTGTTTCTTTTGTCAATTTCTTTTCCGTCCGATGTCCGATTGACCTGATTCTTGAGGCATCGGATTCATTGAATATTTAATTTCATTTTCTAAGAGATTGGGGATTTTCGAACGAGAAATTGACGTGGCCCCGGGTAACGGAGCCTTTAATCACTGTTTTGTTTAATTAGGGACCTATAGAGGTCCTAATTGCGCACCGTCAGCGCCAATAGGTTTCTAATTTTTAGTCGGATTTTTATGATGGAAAAAAATGAGATTAGGGCCGGGAATTCATGAACATGCATATTTCACCTACATGTGCACAAATTGCATATTTAGTGACTCGTTCTTTCTTTGATTCTTATAGAGGCTCAAGTGGAGCGTCATTCGACCGACAAGGCGGAAACTTCCCGGTATTAGCTCGGAAGTAATAGGTGAGTAACCTAGTTAGTTCCTCAATCTTTATGTGATGGAAATTATGTGGTTATGCCATGTAGAGACAATGGAGGGATTATGTGTGTTTGCTTTTGATTGATTTCGGACCATAGGTGTCCGAAGTATTGGGAACTTGTTATCGAAGTGCTATTTGTGTGTAACTGTTTGTGAATGATTACGTTTGAGATCTCGAATCAAAGGTCCGAGGGAATGGGAAATTGATATTGAAGTGTTAATTGTTTGTTTCGATAAATTGGTTTTGACTTTCAATGTGATATGGTAGAATTGTAATAAATGAATTCTGTACATGATTAATTGATAACAGTTGTGACTAGAGCTTCCACCGAGAGCTATATGCTCAACATTTAATGAGCCCGAAAGGGACAGTTCAGAGCTTTATGCTCAATGCTTAATGAGCCCGAAAGGGACAGTTCAGAGCCATAGGCTCACTGATTATCTTTCCGAATTGGGACAAGATCTGGTAGCTCGATCACAACACATAATCTAAATGGGAAGAAATAGAAAAATGTTATGCATGTATTTGATTGTACTATGAATTGGGAAAAGCATCAATCACCGAAATAAAATGGAAAATGTCATGTATTTGAGCTTTGAATTCTTCGATTATCTTTGTTGGAAAATCAGAAATTGCCATATGATATTCTGAATGTGCAATTGTGGTAATCTGTACGCTATTCGCGTAATGCATGAATTGGGTGAACCATCGATGATAGTTTCTCACTGAGTTCGCAAAACTCACCCAAAATTTGCATCTATTTGTCAGGTCTTGAAGAATACCCCGTTTGACACGGGAGTACTGTAAGCAAGTAAAAGGTAGAGGTCGGGATCAGTTTGTGTCTGCATTAGTGTATTTTTATTTTTTGATATTCTATATTATTGAATAAGTCAGTTTGTAAAGTCAACAGACTGGAATTAATTGTATTTATGAAAAGGGCCCCAAGGCCATTGAATTGGTTATAATTGTTTTTCGCATTTATTATCATGTGTATGTGTGGGTGTTTGCGTTAATAAATAAAAAATATTTATAATGAGTTTTTGGACTGAGTGATGTAGCACGCCTCCTTCGTGGGGCACGAACTCGGATATCACCATCGATGTCGAGTTCGGGTCTTGCGGGAGTGGGGTGTTACAGGAAGGGCTACGTGGCTTTTTGAAAGGGTTTTTAATTGTCTAAGGATTGAACAAGGGACATTAAAGAGGCTGAAACGCTGGACCTGTGGAATTAAAAGAAAGGGGCCCATAACCTAGGGAGCTCTAGAGAGGGGTCAGCGGCAGTGTATTGAATAAAAGGGGGAAAACCTAGGGATTAGGGACGAAAAACAAGAAGCAACGGGAGATTGAAGAGAGTGACGGCTACAACTTTTCGATTGGAGGCTGGAGAAATTTATTTTTATCACCATTAAAAGAGATTTGACATTGGCACTTGGAAAGAAGAGAAGAAGGGGAGACGTGTTTTACAAAAAAAAAATAAAGGAAGACTTAGACACAAAAAGGAGAGGAACGTGATTATTCACAATCAGCTGGAGCAGATTGACGTACGCAACACTCTAGGCAGCAGATTGACGCAAGCAGCTGTTGGTGGGAGACTTTGGAGCATGGGACAAAAGAAAATCACGCAGCCATCCAAGAAAGAAGCATGCAGACTCTACAAAAACAGCAGTCCACTCTTTAATGTAATAAGACAAAAAGAAAAAAAAAACAAGTGGCGCATGATATGTTTGAAGCCACTGGCAGCAATCAAAGAAGGAAAAACGCTTAAGTAGCTGCTGAGATACGTTAGCTGGTTGAGAGGAATAACGTGAGTTGGCTGGAACTTGAAGAGAGGAACAATATTTTAATTGATGTGTGACCTTTATTGGTCACATCATCAAATAGTGGAGAGGAGGTGATGACAATAGCTTGGAAAAAAGGAAAAGAAAGACATTAAAGGAGACTTTGAAAAAGAGGGAGAGTCGTGTCTTGCAATCAACTAAAGAGAGTTACAAGGGCCATTTGTTATTCACCTTCAGCTAGAGCATATTAACGTGAGCAACTGGGAAGGAGCATCGACAATCATATATTTTTTATCACCATTTAAAGGAGAGTGCGTGAGCTGTTGGTGAAGGGAAAAGGAGGAGGACAGGTGGAAGCCATTCACGTTAAACCTTCATTCACCTCTCCACCAAGTGACAGCTGGGAAGACGTTGAACTGGTGAAGGGAAAAAGAGGAGGAACGTTAGACTCTAGGAAGGCTTAAGCTGGTTCGTGAAGAAGGTTGAAACTCCATTTTTACTTGTCAATTTAAGCTATAATAGATAGAGACTATCATTATGTGTGGCTAAGTTTTTAATCTAGACAAGGTACTTTACGTTTGATTTATGTAGTTCGTGAGACTCTCGTGATTTAATTGTTTTCACTTATTTTTTATATTTATTTGATCCCTGCGCTTTAATTAATTTATTATTTCCGTGTTTGTTGATTAATGAGGCCTGTTAATTAATTGACTTGGTGATAAATTGTCGAATAGATTAGTTAATCCGTGATTGTTGTCTATCGAGTGGCGAATTAATTTTAATTAAGAAATTAATGAGATTAAATAATTTAATCTAAATAGATCACGACTTTTCCGATTCTGTTGGCTAAGACAAAGGTCCATTAGAGCCTAGTGCTGTCATAGATTATATTCTGCTGAGCTTTACTCGGGAATAGTCTAATTGGTTAGAGTAATAATCTGCGGAGCTTTACTCGAGGTTATCGAATAATTACGAATGAATTGATTGATATGTGTTGTTCACTGTCTGCTATAACTTTGTCCATAAGAATGAACAAAATTTATATTTTTGAGTCTATGATCGAATTACAGTATCAAACGGGAGAGTACCTTGGCTAGGCTTTTCTTCATATTGCTTTCAATCTTTATCTTTAAATTCCTTTGACGTGATTTCGTGCTCTAATTTCGTGTTCTAAAATCAATCATTCTCAAATCAAATTAATTTCATTCTTTTTATAGTTTTATTTTCATTTATTTATTTTTATTTTTATTATTTTTGATTTCACACAAATAAATAATTACTACATTGGTCTCTGTGGTTCGACTCTATTCACCACTTTACTCGCTTAAGTGTTCTAGAGTAAGAATTTATTTTTGCTGGTTTGACACGCCATCAGCCTAGCTTTGAATCTTTATTCTGTAGTTAGTACAAGACTTTACTGAACTTGTGTTAAATGGTGAGTTATATTTCAAACTTTTAAAATTAATCAAGTAGTTGGTAATTCCATAATTTTTTGGAAATATTTTCAAAAAGTTATGGAGTGAGTGATATCTTTAAAGTAATTAGGATGAATTTCATCCTAATTACTCTAAAGACATAATTGAGTGATATCCTATTAATATATTTTGCATTATTTTCAAAAATATTTTATAGTTTAATATTTTAGAAAAGGAATTTATATTTTGTAAAATTGATAAATGTTGTTAAATTTTAATAAAAGAGTTTTACGTGACTATTTAACAAAAATAGATAATATTTAAACTATTAAATTATAATAAATTTTAAAATTAATATTATAAGTTTTATTTTATTTAATGAAATAATTAATTTTCAATAAAATAAGTTTTCAACTAAATAAGTTATCGTTTTTATTTTTATTATAAATTATAAATAAACAAGCTTTTATTTTTATTTTTTATAAATCTCAATCAAGCAATTATTTATTTTAACAAAAAATAAAATGAAACATCATAACATTAAAAAATTGAAACCAAATCACTACAACAAAAACTCTTTTAGCAAAGAAACATTAGCGATAATTTACATTCGTCATGAAAATGTCGTGAATTCTCCATAGAAGAAAACTATAGGCAATGATTTTCAAAAATCGACTCTAATAGTTTTTGCAACTCTTTATTTAGTTTTTGCAACTCTTTATTTTAGTAGCAAAAACTATAGGCAATATTTTTAAATCATTGTCAATAACTTTTTGCTACGATTTATTTTCGTAGCTAAAAGTTATTACCTACGTTTTGTAAAATATAGTCAATTTTTAATGTACATTTTAACTAAATGTTATGTTATTATGTTAATTATAATTATTGGTGACATTTTAATCCATATTATTGTATGTAATATTTTTTTGCATAATTTATAAATGTAATAAAATAATTGAAAATTAGAAACATTGTATAAAAAATTATCATTAAATTTGACAAGATGTTAATTAGAATTTTAAAATACTTATATAAAAAATAAAAATACAATTATTAATGACTAATACTCATTTTTATCGTCACTGCTTACATAATTCGGGCCAACGGAGACGACAAATAATTTGAGATGACGGATAATTAAATATGACTGACAATCCTACAATGTTAAAAAGAAAAGCTTTTAACGCCTTGATCCATAACTCATCAGCAAACCTTTACTTCATGTTTCATCCCTCGTCCAATTTCTCTGCATATAACTGAGAAGCAAACCCAAAGGCATCGAGAACACAAGCAAAAGCAAAGCATCTTGAGAATAAAAGGAGCAAGGCTTGAAGATAATGGCAATGGTGTAGCTTTGAGTAAAGTAAAAAGGGAAGAAGGTCAAACTTATGCAAGATAGGAGAAGTCAGGCTTTTTCTCGATGGGGACACTATTCTTGCTTGCTTCCTCAACCTTTGACACAAACAAAAACCCAGAAACAAACTCAACATAGAACTAAAACACACACGCATTTAAGAAAATGGTGAAAAATGATTATGAAAATCAACATGACATAACACAACTAAGCACAAGTAGGTTTGAGTAGGAACAAATTAATAATCAACCCTGAATGGAAAATAAATGGTAACTAGCATGAAATTTTTAATTGAAAGCAAATTCATATATTAGAAATCACAACACAAAAATCATCTATAATAGAAATTTCATCGAACACTTAATAGGCAGTACTCAAACAACCTTCAGATTTGATTTTAAGGTTCAACCAACCCATTCTAAACTCACTACCCATCTCACCATCTTCATTATTATGACAACACACATTCACCATTAAGAAAACCACAACACACACGAATAGAACATGAAACCTAGCAGAAAACAACATCTAAATACAACAACATCACCATTAGAAGAAAAACTAGAACCAAATACCTCAACCGACAATGATGAAGATGGCAGGAGATGGAAGAAGATGACGATGATGGCAGACACAAGGAGAGAAAACAAAACGTAGAGGAAGACGACAATAGCACAAAAATAATAAAGATGGAGTTTTCTTTTAAAACAAAAGGTAGACGTCGCACGTTTTTGTTTAATTTTTAAAAAGTTCAAATATTGGCTAACAATTTAAGACTTCATCGTCAAATATAAAAGATTTGTGACGATTATGCTAATCATCACCAAATGTTCAACATTTGGCGACAAAATCCTCAAAGTGCTGTCAAATCTTCGAAATTTAGCAACGAAATGTCTTAGCCGTCACAAAAGATAAGCCTTTAGTGACGAATCGTTAAGACGTCACCAAAAGATGGACTTTTGGCAACTAATTCAGAAATCATCGCTAAAAGTTGACTCCAAAAAAATGTAGCTAAAAGTTACCTTCATTGTAGTGAATGTTTCATAACCTTTTGACTCGATTTCAAGTTGGTAAAAATACATAAAAGAAACTAACAATCTCTGTTAGATATAAATAGAGTTGTAATTTTTATTTTTACAAACTCATGGAACTATATTAAAAGTTCTAATAGTTATTTAAACCAAATTTGTTATTTAGAATTGTTGATACAACCAAAATCAAATGCACCCTCTTTTGTTTTAAGCTAACAAATTATTTGTTAGTCCTTTTTAGAGCTAGTGAATTATTTAGTACTAAATTGGAATTATATTAACTTTTTAAAAACAAAATTAGTTAAATAAATTTGAAACTAAACTACAAAGTCTTTGGAGTTTCCTTAAACCAATGATAAATAATTTGAATGTGCTTGAAAGGATAAGATATTGTATAAATTAATAGAGAATAAATTGTTCCATACATATATTGTGTGTATTACAATGAATGGGATAAATACACTAAAGTTTTAGAGTAGTTAAGAAGACACTTAAGTAAGCAAGAACCTAATTAGTATCTAAATATATTTACATAAATAATAAAATATATATTATCATTATTATCTTCCTTCAAACTTAAGGCGGTGGAGAAGAGGATACCTTGAATTTGGAAAAAAGATTGTAAAATTGAGGAGCAAAGTGAGTTTTGGTAAATATATCAATAATATGGTCCCAAGAGGAGATATAGATAAGATCAATCATATTGTGATGAAGATGATAATGCACAAAGTGACAATTGATTTTGTTATGATATGTGTTTTGGCAATATTTATTAATTGGACATATAAGATATTAATTGGATAATTACTTGGATTCAAAAGTCATATGAATGTTCTAGTTGAAAAAGAATCCTATATTGGATTGGAGTCTATTATCATGTTGATATTAGAATTGTTTTTATTGCTGGACAAGTTGGTAATTGGATAGAGTTACAGCTGAAGTGGTGTAGTAGGAATGGATTCAGTGTTGGCTTAATGAAGAGAGTAGTGGGCATTAATTATATATATATATAAGGAAGCTTACGTGATCTTTGGTGGAATCTCTACAGTGGGTGGTGTGCACATATCATAATCTTTGTAGAAGTTATTGTTTAGATCTCCCATTTACGGTGGATTCCTTGAAGTTTATCAATACACGTGGACTTTTCCTAGTTGGTGTTAAAGTCTATTGAAACATGATAGTGGAACAAACTAAGTTGTATGGTGCGGCAAACAAAGAAGATGCATATGTGAGAGATAGTTTGGAAAAGGTTTAGTGTTTTTTTAATCAACACAGTGAATAATGTGTCTATGAACAAAAATATTTGATGACTGCGCACATTAGGAAATCAGATGAATAATGCATCTTAGGTAAGCATGTGTTGATGTTGTAGTATCTTTTTGTCTAAAGATATGTCTCTTTTTATGCGTTGGTTCTTTGGCTGGAAGTTTTTTGTATGACCACGTGAAGATTAAATTACGTGAATAGCTGAAGTGTATGGTGTGTGTGATTTTATGTGGTGTTGCTTAAGCTACACATTCAGCTTTGTGAAGTAGTTCTTGGGTGGACTGCTTTTCTATTATTGTTGAAACGATTTCTAGATTCAATTCAGTGGAGCTTAATCTTTCGGGAAGTTGACTAATTTTTCTCCAGTGTATTATTATTTTGTTATTAGTTGATTGATCACTTGAGTTGTTTATTTCTTATCTTTATTATCAAATTTTGATGAGAAAATCTTCTGTTAAGGTTAGTACGAGGCAATCGTACTATTGGGTTGATTAAGAAAATCCTCTATTGAGGTTAACACGAGTCGGTCGTGTTATTGGGTGTGAAAATCTTTCACAAGAAGTGAGGTTGAGTGATAGTGTCAAGGGTTGAGTGGTGTTGGCTCAGTAAAGCCTTGAGTAAATCAATTATACTTCGGTGAAAGTTATTAAGCTGGGTGAGAGTCCCGCAGACGTAGGCAAGGTGTGCCGAACTACATTACGAAATTTTTTATGTTTTTATTTTTATTTTTGATTATTTTTATTTTATTGGTGCCAAATAAGTTTGTGGAAAGTTTGCGAAATAATTAACACCCTTCAGTTTTTCAATTAGCATCAGAGCAAGGTTACCAATTAAGAACTTGTTAGCAAGTTGGTGCAAATCCTACTTTTGCGAACATGGCTAGAAGAGAGATGCTACAGGTAGAAACTGGAAAAAGTGTGAATGATGCGGAAGATGAAAATGAAGATTTGGTACTACTCACACGAAATTTTTGTAAATGGCTGAAAAATGAAGAAGGACAGATTCGACTTTAGACAATTTGACGGAAATTCATCGAGTAACTGTTGGACCCTACACCTGGGCTAGCATTTTTCACCCAGCGTGTGTTTGCGGGTTATTGGCTCAATGGTAAGAGGCGTGCTTGTAAAAGCAACAAATCAATATTGTCCTCTTTGGTGGGAATGAGGACAACCTAAAGGTTTTGTTGCTTTTACAAGCAACTTCGCAAACACACGCTCGGGTAGGCGTGCTTAAAATGCTAGCCTGTGTGGGTCCAATAAGAATAATTCAAGACAACAAGTCAAAACACAAAAGGTTGAACGGAAGGCAAGGAGAATCCAATGTCATGAATGTCAAGGTTTCGGACACATTGAATCCGAATGTGTTAATACTTTGAAGAAGAGAAAAGGAAAGTCTTTCACAAGCACCTGGATTGAGAATGATTCCAAGAGTGAATATGGTAGTGAAGAAGAAATAACGAATAATGCTGCATTGGTTGCCTTACATAGCAAAAGTCCAGTTACTTGCTTAATAGTGACTGAGAAGGAAGTAACTGAAGTCAGAAAAGAGGGAAAATCGAAAATTTTCAAAAACAACTCATCTTAAGACCTATTATCAGATTATCATAGTGATGGAAGTGGCCTAGATGATAAGAAAGGGAATAGTTACGAGGATTACAAGGCTATATATGAAAAGTGGGTGAAAACGTGTAGAAAGAATGAAAGATTGAAGGAAGAGAATCTTTCTATGAAGAATATCATACAAATGTTAGAAAAGAAGTTGATGTTGACATCGGATGAGCTTGGTGAAGATAGAATGAAGTTGGTAAGTAATGAAAAGGGATTGAGAATGTTGAATGGAGGCACAAAAAAACTAGATAAGTTAATAGAAACTGGTAAGGTTAAAGGGGATCTTCAAGGCATTGGCTATAAGGGTGAGTGCTCTAAAGTGAATGAAGATAAAAATAATATGTCTAGATCTATCCAAGAAGAAGAAACATTGAGAAAGAATCGAAGATTTATACCTACATGTCATTTTTGTGGAGTTATTAGATATATAAGGCCAAGATGCTATCAATTACTACAAATGATATTTCAAAGGGGTCAAAAATGCTCTCCATTAAATTTCCAGCAGCATCCCATGGTATCGAAGCACACTTGGATTAGAAAGGGTCAATTACAAGTACAAAAACATAGTGAAGGAAAAACAAAAAAATGCTCAGATTTGCAGTTAGTTACTGCTGAGGAAGTAACTGCAGAAACTGATTTGAGATTAGTTACAGCTGAGGAAGTAACTGAACGAATTGAAGAACTTTCAGTTATTTTTTATAATGAACCAACCAAAACAATAGAAGCTAATTTGAACCGAGATTTTTCATCTCGAATTTGAAGAAATCATCCAGCAGAAAATGTTATTGGAGATGTGAGCAAAAGAAGAAAAATAAGAGAAAGAAAAACTGTTTAATTATCAAGAATTTGCAGACTACTTATGTTACACATCTTCATTCAAGCCAAAGAAAAAGACCAAGTTTGAATTTCTGTGAGGGGCACAAGGACAATGTGCTTTACATTTTTAAAGTTTTTTGTTGTTAAAAAACGAAAAAAGAGAAAAAACGAAACAAAAAAGAAAAGAAAAATATTTTTTTGTTCTATAGTTTTTTTTGTTGCTATTGTCGTCTTATTTTTTTAGTACTTTGCATTGTGACTTCTTTTTGGCTCTACTGAAGACTCTTCAACTCTCGCATCAGTATGGATCTCTCTCTCTTTCGGGCATATCTCTTGGTGTTTTGAACGGTGGTAAATTGTCATATTAGCATGCTTATGTTTCTTCCGCTGCATCTATGGTTGATTATTATGATTATGTATTTTGATACTGTTTTTTCTTAAGGGGGAGATATCAGATTGTTTAGGGTGAATGTTACATTCAGGGGGAGATATCAAGGTATATGTGTGATTCTTCGTCTTATTTTTTGGCTTCTTTTTGTCTCAAGGAGAAGAAATTTGGATAATTAGTGTTCTTTGAAACTTGATGTTTGATTAAGGGGGAGCATTGTGAATTTCATCTTTATATATACAATTATGATTATTTATGTGGAGTTTCATATTTGTGACAAACAATGCCAAAAAGGGAGAGATTGTTAGGATATGTGTTTTGGCATTATTTATTAATTGGACATATAAGATATTAATTGGATATTGACTTGGATTCAAAAGTCATATGAATAATCTTCTAGTTGAAAAAGAATCCTATGTTGGATTGGAGTCTATTATCATGTTGATATTATAATTGTTTTGCTGCTGGATAAGTTGGTAATTAGATAGAGTTATAGCTAAAGTGGTGTAGTAGGAATGGATTCGATGTTGGCTTTATGAAAAGAGTAGTGGGCATTATATATATATATATATATATATATATATATATATATATATATATATATATATATATATATATATATATATATATATATATATATATATATAAAGGAAGTTTACGTGATTTTGGTGGAATCTCTACAGTGGGCGTTGTGCACATATCATAATCTTTATAGAAGTTGCTGTTTAGATCTCCCATTTACGGTGGATTCCTTGAAGTTTATCAATACATGTGGACTTTTCCTAGTTGGTGTTAAAGTCTACTGAAACATGACAGTGGAATAAACTAAGTTGTATGGTGCGGCAAACAAAGAAGATGTATATGTGAGAGATAGTTTGGAAAAGGTTCAATGTTTTTTTAATCAACACAGTGAATAATGTGTTTACGAACGAAAATATTTGATGACTGCGCACATGAGGAAATCAGCTGAATAATGCATCTTGGGTGAGCACGTGTTGATGTTGCAGTATCGTTTTGTCTAAAGATATGTCTTTTTTATGAGTTGGTTCTTTGGTTGGAAGCTTTTCATGTGACCACGTGAAGATTAAATTACGTGAAAAGTTGAAGTGTATGGTGTGCGTGATTTTGTAGGGTATTGCTTAAGCTTCACATTCAGCTTTGTGAAGTAGTTCTTGAGTGGACTGCTTTTTTATTATTGTTACAATGATTTCCAGATTCAATTCAGTGGAGCTTAACCTTTTGGGAAGTTGTCTTCTTTTTCTCAAGTGTATTATTATTTTGTTCTTAGTTGATTGATCAGTTGAGTTGTTTATTTCTTCTCTTTATTATCAAATATTGTTGAGAAAGTCCTCTGTTGAGGTTAGTACGAGGCGGTCGTACTATTGGGTTGATTGAGAAAATCCTCTGTTGAGGTTAACACGAGTCGGTCGTATTATTGGGTGTAAACGTCTTTCACGAGAAGTGAGGTTGAGTGATAGTGTCAAGAGTTGAGAGATGTCGACTCAATAAAACCTTGGGTAAATCTATTATACTTCGGTGAAAGTTATTAAGCTAGGTGAGGGCCCCGCAGACGTAGGTAAGATGTGTTGAACTGTGTTACAAAATTTTTGGTATTTTTATTATTTCAGCTTTGATTGTTTTTATTTTGTTGGTGTCAAATAAGTTTGCGGAAAGTTTGCGAAATAATTAACCCCCCTTCGGTTTTTCAATTAGTATCAGAGCAAGGTCACGAATTAAGAACTTGTTAGCAAGTTGGTGCAGATCCTAATTTTGCGAATATGGCTATAAAAGAGGCACTACAGGTGGAAACTAGAAAAAGTGTGAATGATGTGGAAGATGAAAACGAAGAATTGATACTACTCACATGAAATTTTGGTAAATGGTTGAAAAGAATGAAGAAGGACAGATCCGACTTTAGACAATTTGGCGAAAATTCATCGAGTAAGAATTCAAGACAACACTTCAAAACACAAAAGGGTGAACGAAAGGCAAAGAGAATCCAATGTCATGAATGTCAAGGTTTCGGACACTTTGAATTCGAATGTGCTAATACTTTGAAGAAGAGAAAAGGAAAGTCTTTCACAAGCACCTGGATTGAGAATGATTCCAAGAGTGAATATAGTAGCGAAGAAGAAATAACAAATAGTGTTGCATTGGCTGCCTTACATAGCAAAAGTCCAATTACTTGCTTAACAGTAACTGAGAAGGAAGTAACTGAAGTCAAAAAAGAGGAAAAATCGAAAAAATTTCAAAAACAACTCATCTCAAGACCTATTATCAGATTACGACAGCGATGGAAGTAGCCTAGATGACAAAAAAGGGAATAGTTACGAGGATTACAAGGCTATATATGAAAAGTGGGTGAAAATATGTAAAAAGAATGAAAGATTGAAGGAAGAGCATGAAGAACATCATACAAGAGTTAGAAAAGAAGTTGATGTTGATGTCGGATGAGTTTGGTGAAGCTAGAACAAAGTTGGTAAGTAATGAAAAGGGATTGAGAATGTTGAATGGAGGCACGGAAAAACTAGACAAGTTGATAGAAACTAGTAAGGTTAAAGGGGATCTTTAAGGCATTGGCTATAAGGGTGAGTGCTCTAAAGTGAATGAAGACAAAAATAATATGTCTAGATCTGTCCAAGAAGAAGAAACATCGAGAAAGAATCGAAGATTTATACCTACATGTCATTTTTGTGGAGTCATTGGACATATAAGGTCAAGATGTTATCAATTACTACAAATGATATTTCAAAGAAGTCAAAACTGAAAATCTAGACGCTCTCCATTAAATTTCCAGTAGCATCCCATAGTATCGAAGCAAGCTTGGATTAGAAAGGGTCAAGTACAAGCACAAAAGCATAGTGAAGGACAAACAAGAAAATGCCCGCTTTTGCGGTTTATTCTTTGCTAAGGAAATAATCTAGAAGCGATTTGCGATTAATTCTTCTTGAGGAAGTAATCTGCATTTAACTAAAGAACTTTAAGTTACTTCGGATAATGAACTGACCAAAACAATGGAAGCTTATTTGAACCGAGGTTCTTTATCTCGAATCCGAAGAAATCATCCTGCAGAAAATGTTATTGGAGATGTGAGCGAAAGAAGAAAAATAAGAGAGAAAAAGAGTTGATTATCAAGAACTTGCAGGCTACTTGTGTTACACATCTTCATTCGAGCCAAAGAAAAAGACTAGGTTTGAATTTCTTTGAGGGGCACATGGACAGTGTGCTTTACATTTTTAAATTTTTTTTGTTGAAAAAACATAAAAAGGAAAAAAAAACAAAACGAAAAAGAAAAGAAAAGATTTTTTTGTTCTTTAGTTTTTTTGTTGTTATTATCGTCTCATTTTTTTAGTAGTTTGCATTGTGACTTCTTTTTGGCTCTACCAAAGACTATTTATCTCTCGCATCAATATGGATCTCTCTCGAGTATCTCTCTCTTTTTCGAGCATATCTCTCAGTGTTTTGAATGGTGGTAGATTGTCATATTGGTGTATTTACGTTTCTTCTGCTACATCAATAGTTGATTATTATGATTATGTATTTTGATACTGTTTTGTCTCAAGGGGGAGATATTAAATTGTTTAGGGTGAATGTTACATTCAGGGGGAGATTTCAAGGTATATGTGTGATTATTTGTCTTGTTTTTTGGTATCTTTTTATCCCAAGGGGGAGAAATTTGGATGATTGGTGTTCTTTGGAACTTGATGTTTGATTAAGGGGGAGCATCGTGAATTTCATCTTTATATATCCAATTATGATTATTTATATGGAGTTTCATATTTGTGACAAACAATGCCAAAAGGGGGAGATTGTTAGGATATGTGTTTTGGTATTATTTATTAATTGGACATATAAGATATTAATTGGATATGACTTGGATTCAAAAGTCGTATGAATAATCTTCTAGTTGAAAAAGAATCCTATCTTGGATTGAAGTCTATTATCATGTTGACATTAGAATTGTTTTATTGCTGGACAAGTTGGTAATTGGATAGAGTTATAACTAAAGTGGTGTAGTAGGAATGGATTCGGTGTTGACTTAATGAAGAGAGTAGTGGGCAGTAATTATATATATATAAGGAAGCTTACATGATCTTTGGTAGAATCTCTACAGTGGGCATTGTGCACATATCATAATCTTTGTAGAAGTTGCTATTTAGATCTCCCATTTACGGTGGATTCCTTGAAGTTTATCAATACACGTGGATTTTTCCTAGTTGGTGTTAAAGTCTATTGAAACATGATAGTGGAACAAACTAAGTTGTATGATGCGGCAAACAAAGAAGATGCATATGTGAGAAATAGTTTGGAAAATGTTCAGTGTTTTTTTAATCAACATAGTGAATAATGTGTCTATGAACGAAAATATTTGATGACTGCGCATATGATGAAATCAACTGAATAATGCATCTTGGGTGAGCACGTGTTGATGTTACAGTATCGTTTTGTCTAAAGATATGTCTCTTTTTATGCGTTAGTTCTTTGGCTGGAAGTTTTTTGTGTGACCACGTGAAGATTAAATTACATGAACAGCTGAAGTGTATAGTGTGCGTGATTTTGTGGGGTGTTGCTTAAACTGCACATTCAGCTTTGTGAAGTGGTTCTTGGGTGGATTGCTTTTCTATTATTGTTGCGACAATTTCCAAATTCAATTCAGTGGAGCTTGACCTTTCGGGAAGTTGTCTTCTTTTTCTCAAGTGTATTATTATTTTGTTCTTAGTTGATTGATCAGTTGAGTTGTTTATTTCTTATCTTTATTATCAAATATTGTTGAGAAAATTCTCTGTTGAGGTTAGTACGAGGCGGTCGTACTATTGGGTTGATTAAGAAAATCCTCTGTTGAGGTTAACACGAGTTGGTCGTATTATTAGGTGTGAAAGTCTTTCACGAGAAGTAAGGTTGAATGATAATGTCAAGGGTTGAGTGACGTCGGCTCAGTAAAGCCTTGGGTAAATTTATTGTACTTCGGTAAAAGTTATTAAGTTTGGTGAGAGCCCCGTAGACGTAGACAAGGTGTACTGAATTACGTTACCCAATTTTTGGTGTTTTTATTATTTCGATTTTGATTGTTTTAATTTTTTTGGTGCCAAATAAGTTTGCAAAAAGTTTGCAAAATAATTAACCCCCTTTAGTTTTTCAAATTTTAATGTGTTTTATGCATTTATGAAATACATCATTATGGGCAATCTATATAGCCCTTCAATTATCATAATAAAGAGGAGTAGTAGATGGAGATGGAATGCCCATACTTTGAAGTAATTAGTGAAGCCATAGAAGCTTAGAAGTAATAGTTACAAGAGCTTAAAATTCAGCTTTTGTACTGGATTAAGAGATAATAGTTTGCTTCTTATCATGCCAAAAGATAAGTGATTTACCAAGTAAGAAGTAGTAGGTTAATAATAAATGCAGTTAATAGCTTAATCAACATCTGAATAACCTCACAAATGAAGATAATATAAGCTGGAGTAATGCAGATCATAAAATAAGGTCACTACAACAATTATATACAATTTGTGACGTTTTACTTAAAAAACGTCACAAATTGTAAAGATTTTTTGTGATGTTTAAAAAACGTCACAAAAAGTTTAAGTTTTTTGCGACGTCGCAAATTTATAATATTTTTTACGACGTTTTATTAATAAAACGTTGCGAAATAAAATCCACGACGTTTTGACGAAGAAAACGTCGGAAAAGGTGTTTGGCTTTTGTTTAATTAACGCGAGTTCATTTCCTTCTCTCTGCCTTCTTCCCACCCAAATGTCCAACGCCGCTACTCTTCCTCCACTAAGAAACCCAAATGTTTCGAGATTAAGAAGTGGAGCGCTCCATATACCATACACCGTGTACCCTAAAGGCCTCTCTGTCGTGTCTATCCTTCTCACCTTCTCTCTATCCGTTCTTCATTTTGAAGGCTAGTGTTTTCCTTTTTCCGTATAACAATTCCATTCCCATCACTTGCATCTTCACTAGACTAATAACCCTCTATTTCTAGCTCTATTTGGGATGGAGAAGAAAAAACTAACGACGTGTTTTCTATCTGCTATACTGATCTTATGCAGTTTTGTAGCGATGGTTAGATCTGACGCATCAAATCATCATTACAAAGTAGCCGATGATGTTCCTCTTTATGCCAGAAAGGTCGAGCCGTTTCATAATCCCAGGTTTGTGTTCTTTAATCTCTGCTATTTGATTTATCAATTTTATCGATTTGAGTTTTGATTTAGTTTGTTGATTGAACTAAATTTGGGCGTGTGAGGATTCTCTAGGTTGGGGTTTGGAATTCGATAGTTCATGAAATTAGGATGGAAATGAGAGTATGGAGGTGGATCTGAGATCACTGGGCATTTGGATCTGTTGTATTGGTTGCATTAATTCACTTTTCGTAGTTTTTTAGATATTTTTTTGGGAATGCGATATATTTCTATTATGGTATTGAATTTGTATTTTTCATTTTGCAACTGCAGCTGTTAGCTGTAAATGGGGTTTCCGATTAGATACACCGATGTTTTCACCAGGCGTGTCTGGACCGTTGGATGGACCACGACAACAACACATGCCCTGTTTGTAGGACCTCGTTTGTCCCCGATGAGATGCTGGAAAAGTTCAATCAACGATTGTGGGCTGCTTCTGATGTTGGTGATTTTTACAGTGAGTACACTTCGTTGCCTATTTTTTAGAAACGAGGAGAGTTCATGAGTTAATGCTCTTTGATGTTGTATACTTGTCTATCTTATGAGATTCTAGCTTTTGTATAGAATACTTTATTTTGTTATTTAATTCTTTGTAGGTTGTATTCCCTTACAAAAAGCTATCTTTCCGGATGATAGATACGGTGTGGCATTAATGCCCGTTGGTTTCTTCTATTTGTAATGATGCCTGTGTTGTGGTTGTCTGAAGCTACTGCTTCCTTTGTATATCTAAAGAAGATGATGAATAAGGCTTTCGGTGAAGACTTTTGAAAAACAGACCAGTGGCATGTGCTTCTCACGTGGTCACTTATTCTTCAGCCTTTATCTGCGTATTGCATTGTGTTCAGCTGCGTTTTGGCGGTTTGCTTCAGATGGTGTTGTATACGACAACACCTTGACCAATGTACGTCTATCTTCTGCCTTTGTGGTTTTGACTGATGATAGCTTTGTTTTGTCTTTGACCTGTGTAGCAAGTTGATTACTATTGCATTTTTTGTTAACATCTTGTGCTTGTGTAATGAACGAAAAACGACAGTGCTTTAATTCCTTTTATGTCTCTGTCTTTAATGAATCACATGGAATTGTCTGATGCAAGTCAATATTTGCTTCTGAAACTCAAACCTTCGAGAGCCTTTCTTGTCTCCTTCTTCTACATTTTACACACAGATTTCTTAGTTTCTTCATGCTTTCATTGCTTCTGTATGTGGATTGATGGAGAATCAGTGATTTTTCTTACAGCCTGCAAATACAGATTTAGGATATATTTTTGTATACTTATTCCTTGTTGACTAATTTGTTTCAAGATTCTCAAGAGCATATTGAAATTGCAACTAGATGGTTTGATGGACTGATTAACAAAGATGTAGAAATCAACAATGAAGTTTATGTTGTTTGAAGTTTTGATTTTGATCGTCAGGTTAGTGGGATGTTAGCCTTTATGATTTTAGCTTCAATATCAGAATTTGGGCTATGACATTCCTCCAAATTCGATTGGAATGAAATCAACTTATTCAAGCATATGTATCATTTTGAAGTTGTAAGTAATTCAATTCTCTGCTTGTCATGTCCATGGTCAGAAGACCCCAAAAGTCATAGCATTGACTAAGTCGTTGAATCCTTTTCCAGTCTCGGATATTAGTAAATTGTATGCTTATCATGTTTCCGAGCATACATTCATCTGTCTCTGAAGCTACACATCCCATTTGTGATAACTAAGTTAATACATAGCCCTTTACTTGTTTTTTTTTTTTCGCTCATCAGCTTTTTATATTCACATCAGTTCATCTAAATTAATCTCGCTTTTTATGGCATCTTTTGAGCAGGAGTTACATGGTGATACGAGTGCATTCAGTTGAAGAATGTAGGGTTAATGCTGAGGATAACGAGCAAGAAATGAAAAAGGCTACAATGGTCTTGGCAGTGAGATGATAGATGAACCTTTAGTGAAGTTGTTAAAGAGGGGATCTTCTTCAATCATGTCACGACCCTGAAAGGACTCTTGGTAGTCGATAGATGAACTTTCAGATTAATTAGTGTATTAATTAATGTATTATAACATATTTATGAATTGCAATTAGTGTATTTTGATATTAATTATTGTATTATGATATGTTTACTGAATTGCAATTAATTAATACATGCAAGTATGAAATTTTGTGATATATTAATAATTATTAAAACTAATGATATATTAAAAAATTGAAGAATTATTAAATAAATACAATTCAAAATAATATTGAATAGTTATTAAACAAATAAGATTTAAAATTGTATTTTAAAAATAATTATTAAAATTAAAAATTATTAAATTAATATGATTATTAAAATTATTAAATTAATATGATTATTAAAAATTATTAAATTAATATGATTATTAAAAATTATTAAAATTAAAATTAAAAATTATTAAATAAAAAAATAATTAATAATAATAATAATAACGTCGCGGAAGACATTCTGCGACGTTTCTAAAAACGTCGCGGAATACATTACGCGACGTTTCTTTTGAAATGTCGCGGATTCATTAACATTCTGCGACGTTTTAAAAACGTCGCAAAATATTAGAGATTTCGTGACGTTTTTTAAAAACGTCGCGGATTGTCTAAACTTTCAGTGACGTTTATATAAACGTCGCGAAATGTCAATATTTTTTGTGACGTTTTACATAAAACGTCGCAGAAACCTTTTACCTACACCACATTCCGCGACATTTTTTGTGACGTTTTTTTAAACGTCGCAGAATACATTCTGCGACGTTTTTGGACATTTTGTGACGCAAAATGCCTTATTTTTTTGTAGTGGGTACCTTTAATATAAGGAAGAATATGAAGAACAACAATATAATAAATGGTGCGAGGAGCAGTCATAAATTGACTAACAATGTGAACAGCATAAACAATATCAGAATGAGTAATAATAAAATAATAATACTATTAATAAGTTGACAACACAAAGTGATGCCAAAAAAAGGAGAGCCATAAAAGACGAAGAAAAATAAGCATTAGCTTTACAGAAGAGATTATTTCGCTATCATACTTGGCTTGAGATAAATAAGACCTATAGAATTAAAACTATTGTCAAGACCAAAAATAAGATCTTTTATCTCGAATTGGCAGTTAAGAACATTCTTTGAGAATATGAATACCCTGTGTTTATCATTACCAATAATGATCACGTCTTCAATATATAATACTGGTCGGGTCGGCTATATTTGGGCCCGAGCCCAATCACGAAGGCCAATCGGTCAGTCCTATACTCATCGTTTAACCCGGGCTTGATTCACACATTCATGGCCCATTAGCAGAAGGAAATTCCCATGCAAACACGTATTTGCCTAAACCTAGCTGCAAAATCGTATATAAGGTATAATTCTCCCATAATTCAGGTATGAGATCATAACCTAATTTGTTTTTCTCTGTATCGATTCCCACCTTCACCAGAAAACTTACTTGAGCGTCGGAGGGGCTAATCGGGACATCACCCCCGACGAGCCTTCCTTGTTTTGCAGGTATATTTACGTCGAAGAACAACGCAGAAGGTTGCCAACTCATGGATCCAAACGACAACGCACCGTTCAGCCTGAATCCGGCAGAACCAATTGGCGCCCACCGTGGGGCCCGACTTCCGGGCACCATGTCTAGAACCACGCAGATAAGCCAGGCGGCGGCGATGAATCCCGACATAGCTGCTGTTGCGGCTCTGGCGATGTAACGATCGGTTTGCGATTACACTAATTCGCCGCTTTGCACCACACATCTCCCGTCTGAGTCTTCCAATCTAACGATCATTGCGGCCTCGAGCCTTGGAGCAAGAAGAAAGAGCGTGGCCGTGGAGGATAACGTTGCGCACCATGCAACCGAATCTCCAAGACCGATTGGTGCAGATCCTCCTCCACCACACGCCGTCTGGCGGGAAGCAGATGAAGAAGCGGTGAGTTGGTGATTCGCCGAATCTGCGATCATGAAACCGACAAGACCGCCGTCCATGCAACGGCCGCCCGACAATTGACAACAACCGATCATCGCCGTATGAAACCTAGAAAAATCGCGGATGATCGGACTCACGCTGACTCTGAGCTTCCGTCAGATCGCCTGACGGCGCAATCTGACTCTCCGCTTCATTCTCGACATTTTGGATAGCCTCCGGCACCGGCGCAAAGATACCAATTCCACGAGAAATACAGGGAAGACCGACCCTTTGGACTACATGCAGCACTTCCGATCTATGATGAGCCTACATGTGTCCGGATGCTATTGATGTAAGGCCTTCGACGGCTTTCGAGAGGGAGCTTCGGCGATGGTTCAACAACCTACCCCGGTCAGTATCACATGTTTCGAGGACTTGGTCGCTCTTCTGAATCAGTTCGCCACTAGTGGCGACCGCAGAAGACGGCTTTGGAGGTGATGCAACTCACCCAGGAATGAATGAGAGTTCTGAGAATTCATCACTCGGTTCAACAATGAGGCGGTCGAGTACCGATCTCACCGCTTCGTCTATCTAGCCGCACTTATGAGCAATCGAGGACGAGGAGTTCAAGAAGTCGTTAGCCCTCGATCAACCTCGCTCGGTTCAGGAAATAAGAAGCCGGGCGGATAGGTATATTCAGCTTGAAGAAGTGCTGAAAAACACGAGACGTCGGACGGAAGATCGCTCGCCGAACGACAGGGCGGGCAACCCGCACAAGCGGCAAAAAAGCCAGTCGAACTGGAAAAGGCCGACCGATCGACAAGGATATCGCCAAGAGTTCACCCCGCTAAATGTGTCGATATCTTTGAAGTACTAGCGGCCGTTAAATGAACGGGAAACTATCAAAGAGCCCGAAAGAATGAAGACCCGTCTGAGGACGGAACCCCAATTTATACTGCCGTTTCCACAGAGAGGTCGGTCATGATACGGAAAATTGCTGGCGGTTGAAAAAAGAGATTGAGCTCCTCATTCAAAAGGGAGGTTAAGCGATTAGTGAAACACGAACGAAACTCCGATCGCGGGACCAAGGCGGTCGGACTCTGACGCCACCCCGAGATGAGCGATAGGAATGATGGGGTAGCGAGAAAGACGAATCTGATAACCGCCGAGAAAACAGAGGGCGGTCAAGGAAAAAAACGATGGAAATGCCGAACAACAAAATGACCGACCGACCGGAGTTATTAACACGATATTTGGTGGAAATGCGTAGGGGGATCCACCGCTAAAGGCGAAAACGATATGCCAAACAATTGGCGACGACACTCCCATCAAAAACCGAAGGAGAACGATTTAATGATCTCTTTCAATGAGTCGGACCTAAATGGAGTACATTGCCCTCACGATGGCGCCTCGTCGTAAATCTCAACATGGACGGTTCGAGGTGAAGCGGGTGATGATTGACACGGGCGATTCGATCGACTTGCTATACTATGAAGCCTTGAAGCAAATGAGGGTACCAAGAGCGGCTATTACCTACTGACGGCCCCATCAAAGGAATAACAAGGCGTCGATACCGTTCGCCGGTCTATCGAAAGTGAAGTTTGGGGAAGCCATGCCGGATAGAAAGGGACGTGGAGTTCTGATCGTAAAGTTCGAGGGACATACAATGCAATAATTGGAGAGCTACTCAAACGCCTCGAATTGGTCGTCTCCACATACTACCGAGTTATGAAGTTCCCGACGCCCATGGAACTGGAGTCGTCAGGGTCAACAAAAATCGCCGAATGTTACTTGGCGAAACCAAGACCTAGAAGGCGGTAGTGCTAACGAGCTCTCTTGTGCGAGAGCCGACGAAGAGACGGATAGGATGAACCCGAAGGAAGAGACGAACGGTGCGTACTAGATGAAGCCGACCCCTCAAGTTCACAAATCTAGGTTCCAGAGCTGAAGAACCTAGCTAGAGAAATCACCGATTGTTTGGTGGAAAATGATCGGTTTTTCGCTTGGGTACCGAGCGACATGCCCGGCATTTCTCGGACAGTTGCATGTCACTCCCTCGGCATTCGGCATGACTGCAAGCCGATCAGACAGAAGAAGCGATGGCATAGTAAGGAGCGCCAGGGGGTGATCGAGAAGGAAGTACAGAAGTTGCTTAAAGCGAGGTTCATAAGAGAAGTCAAATACCCCGAATGGCTCGCTAACGTGGTCTTAGTAAAAAGAAGAACGGAAATGGAGGATGTGTATAGACTTCTCGATCTGAACAAAGCATGTCGAAAAGACTTCCATTCTTAAGATCGACCGGTTAGTAGATTCTACCTCGAGGCACGAATCGCTCACTTCTGGACGCCTTCTCGGGCTATCATCAGATCCCGATGAGTCTAGAAGACGAAGAAAAGACCGCCTTCATAACCGACCAAGGCACATACTGCTACTAGGTAATGCCCTTCGGCTTGAAGAACGCGGGAGCGACCTACCAACGGCTCGTCATGGAGGTCTTTAAAAAACAGATCGGTCGATCGATTGAAGCATCGTAGATGATATGGTGGTCAAAAGTAAGGCGGTCATGAGCACGTGGAAGATCTCGAGAAGTCTTCCAAACCCTGAATAAATTTCAGATGAAGCTAAACTCGGAAAAATGTGTGTTTGGGGTGGCATCCGGAAAATTCCTGGGGTTTATGATCACTCAGCGGGGAATCGAAGCTAATCCAGAAAAGATTGAGGCCATCATACAGATGCCTTAGCCACAATGTTTGAAGGATGTTCAGATATTGACCGGTCGGATAGTCTCACGGCGGGTTCATTTCAGTTGGGGATAAGTGCCTCCCATTTTCAAAGTCTTTGAGGAAGCGAATGTGACTCAATTCGATGGCGAACGAGTGCGAACAAGCTTTCCGGCCTTAAAGCATGATTTGTCTAGCCCGCCAATCCTACAAAGCCCGGTGAGCGGAGAGAACTCGGTGTTATACATGGCGATTCTGGGGATCGAATAAATAGCGGTGCTAATTGGTCGGAGGAATGAACAGCACCCTATCTACTACGTTAGCAAAGTGTTAACCGGACCGGAAACACGATACACGCCTATAGAGAAGATGGCCCTCTCCTTGATAATAGCAGCTCGGAAGCTGAGGCCTTATTTCCAAAGTCACACCATCGAGGTATGGACCGACCAGCCCCTCAGGCAGTGCCTTCAAAAGCCCGAAACCTCAGGTCGGCTGATCAAGTGGACAGTAGAACTGGGTGAATTTGACATACAATACAAGCCCCGCACAACTATTAAAACACGATACTAGCAGACTTCATCGCGAGATGAGCCAATCAAGCTCGGAGGACGGCGGTTCCCTTTGGAGCTTTGTTGTCGATGGCTCATCCAATGTCGAGGATGCGGAGGCGTTGTTATCTTGATCAGCCCGAACATGGAAGAAAAAGTAAATACGCCCGACTAGAATTCAAAGCCTCCAATAACGAGGCGAGAATATGAGGCCTTGATAGCCGCCTCCAACTCGCCAAGAGATGGAAGTGAAGCACTAAAGATATCTGATGATAGCGGTGGTAGTTGGTCAAGTTCTGGGCATTACGAGGCCAAGGAACCACATGATCAAATACAGAGTTAGTCAGCGAGGCCGAGCAATTTAGAACGATATTCGATCAATGTAATAGAACGAGCTCGAATGCCAAAGTCGATCGCTCTCAAAATGGCTTCCACCGTCATGTCAAAAACAATATTCGGTCGAACATTGGATCGGCCTAGCATTCAGAAGACCGAGGAAGTTCTCAAAGTAAATTATGATCAACCGGGCTGAACAGAACCGATCATGCGGTACCTTTTGGAAGGAAGACAACCGGAAGACGAATTAGCAGCCAAGAAGTTAAGGATAAAGGCAGTCGAATACACGGTTGTCAATGACTCTCTATATAGGCGGTCTTCATTGGCGCTCCTTCGATGTCTGAATGAAGAAGAAGCCGAACAGGCAATGGCCGAAGTCCACGAAGGGATGTGCGGAAATCACGTGGGAGGCGAGAATCTTTGGCTCACCGGTTGATCAGACAAGGCTACTACCGGCCGACGATGAGAAGAGACTATCGAGAGAGGGTCGATCGATCTGATCTCGCCAAAAATAGCAATCATCTCACCACCGAATCGAGAGGATGAAAATTGTAAGTCACCCTATCCCTTTCGTGAATGGGGAATGGATATCTTGGGGCCTTTCCTCTCGGTCCGGACAAAAGAAATTTTGATAGTAGCGATAGAATATTTTACTAAGTGGGTGGAAGCGAATCATTTGCTACAATCACCGAGGGAAGGTTGAAAACTTTGTGAAGAAAATATACTTTATCGCTTCGGGATGCCCATGGTATTGGTTACAGATAATGGTCGGCGGTTTGACAACGCCAAGTTCGAGACTTCATGACCGATCAAGATCAGCTACAATCGACCTCGATAGCCCATCCATGAAAGCAACGGTCTTCGGAGAACACCAATAAAAGATAATGAGCATACGAAGAAGCGCTGGATGGCCGAAAGACACAGGTGGAAGAAGTAGATGAAGTTTTGTGGGCATATAGAACCACACCGAACGGATCCACGGGAAACTCCATTCGAGAATGACCTTGGTGGAAGCCTGGTTCGATAAAGCGACATTGCACAATCGTAGGGTGTCGGCCTACGAAGAAGAGCGGAATGATGAAGCCCGCAGAGCAGAGCTCGTTCTCCTTAGCAAGGATAGAGAAAGGGCAGCCGCTCGTTCAGAAGCCATCAGGCAAAAGGCGACCAGGTTCTATAACAGAAGGGTCAAACCGAGCAATGTAAAGGTAGGTGGATACGTCCTACGAAAAGCCGAGGCGGCTGGAAAACATCTGAAAACTTCGGACAGATGTGGAAGGACCTATCTAGTGGTTAAACAAGTCGGGCACGGCTCCTACATCCTAAGCGATGAGAAAGGGAAGATTCTATCGAGGCCTTGGAACTCCCAGAATTTGAAGGCTTTCTACCAATAGATAAGTTATATTTTTGTCAATTCTTCCTTATTATTCCCTTTTGTATACATGTGGGTACCTTTTTCCGCCCCGCCAGTGTGTTTTTAATGGCCCACGCCCTCGTTATCATTAATAAAGGGGTTACAAATTTCTTGGCAATTAAGAGTTAGATTGCACGAGGCCAAGAGTAGAAAGTCCAATCAATCATCGCTCGGCATTCTCCATTGACCGACTATGGTCGGTCGGGTCGCCAGGACGAGATCCCTGGGTCCCTCGCCATCGCCATTGCTTGGTATGCCATCGCTCGGCATTCTCCATATACCGACTACGGTCGGTCGAATCGTCGAGGGCGAGATCCTGGTCCTCGCCATCGCCATTGCTCGGTATGCCATCGCTCGGCATTCTCCATATACCGACTACGGTCGGTCGGGTCGCCAGGACGAGATCCCTGGGTCCCTCGCCATCGCCATTGCTCGGTATGCCATCGCTCGGCATTCTCCATAGATCGACTACGGTCGGTCAGGTCGCCAAGACAAGATCCTCGGGACCCTCGCCATTGCTCGGTACGCCATCATGCGACATCTCCATAGATCGACTGCGGTCGACCAGTTCGAAGCCGGTCGACTACGAGCAACTTTAAAACTCAACATATATCTAAGGTAAAGAGCATAAATACGGGAAAAATCAACAAATGAAGCAAACGTAAAGTCCATTGATTTTAATTAGCCCTGGTCACAAGCCCGACCAAGTGAGCACTACAATTGGGGAGAAGGGGGGCTATGAACAGCCGAAGGAGAAGGAGAAGGAGAATTCCCGGGGGAAACCTCGGGAGCCGGCAGAAAAGACGAGGTAGAAGCGGGAACCAAGGGAGCAGCAGGAGAAACATCTTCATAAAGCCCTTCCTCCTCTGAAATCGTCCTGACAATGGGGTAGCAGGACCCGGAAGCGATCAAGGAACATCGTGAGGAGCTCTTCCTCTTGAGCCGAGATCTAGCCTCCCATCCGGAACATCGACCGGTTCCCCTCGACTTTCTTTGTGATCCCCTCGAAAGCCCGAAGCTGAGGAATAAGCGGTTGGCATAGTCTTCAAAAGAAGGGCATGCCACCCCTCGAGAGTATAGAGCTCGTGGCCCCTCTTCAAAATCGAAAGGGCCACTCGCAGCGAGCTCTAAACTCTCTTCGTCAGAACCGCCTCTTCCATCTCTTAATGGCCTCGATCCATTGCTCCCTTGCACGGAGCACCGCACCTCCATGCAAGGTTCTCTCCGCTCTGTCTCTCTCCAATCAGCGTGAATGGCGATCTGGCGGCACTTTTGTTGATCTCCTCTCCGCCTCACCGTTTTCCTCCACTCCTCGTTCTCTTTCTCCCTCTTCCCATCTGCCTCGGCCGGTCAGGCCAAAAGCTCCCACCTCCCTCTCTGGGCCGACTTCTCCTCCTCGAGATCGTTTTAGCTGAAGGAGGTCCTCCTCCTTCATCTCTGCCACTCACCCTCAAACCCTTCATCGATCATGGAGATCCTGAACCTCCTTGTCCGAGTTTCCAAGCCTGCCTGAAGACGGAAAAGACATTGTCGCAGCCCGCATACCAATACGCACGAGCTGGGAACCCAACTCCAGGTTCCCCTTCTTCTCCATAAACCCCTCGTCCGCCGGGGGAGTAACCCTCTCAGCAAGGTAGCGGGACACCTCGAGGTCGCCGAGCGTTACGTCCTTGCCCAATTTAATGGCAGGCTCCCACTGCCCAAGGCTCACGGCCTGTGCCTTCTCTTTCCCCTTTTTCATTTACTCACCCGGCTTCTTGGCTGGCGGGGTGGGCGGTCACCCAATCAGACCAACCTCTTCCTTTTAAGAGGAGGGCCCGTCCTCCTCCTCCTACCATCGGAACAATTGTTAATGGCTCAGACGCCACAGAAGATCCTCGCGGGGAGCACCCATGGTGCGACAAGGAGACCAACCCGTAGACAAAGCGAGGCCTCATGGGTCTCCGCCTCCTCCCTTTCTTCCAGAGGCTGCTTCCTTGACGCGAAGTTTGGGTGGGCATCCTCACCATGGCTGCACAAGGTTAAATTGAGTTAGAAAACAATTGATATAAGTTCAAAATTAATACAATCACGAAGTCAACCGGACGGGCGGTTTCCTCCTCGGCCGCTAATCGTGGAGGGGATCGACGAGGAACGGCGGCCGAGGCCCCCCTGGGATACCCCTGAATGAGCCTGGCAAAATCGTATCTGCCGAGCTCCTTGATACGACGGACCACCTCCCACTCCTCCTTGCTGAGGGACAAGGTCGACGAATCGTTCCACTGCTCGGCCAAAGGATACCTCCACGGTCGGCACTCGAGGAAGATCAGGGGACTTCACGAAGAAATACTTCGTCCGCCAGAAGAAATTTTGAGGTGTCTGGCAGGCGATACCGAGCATCTCGATCTTGAAGAAAGGGATTCCAGCCCGAGCTCGGACTGTGGCTCATCCTCAGGAAATGGCGCAGAATGCCGATGGTAGGCAGATGGCCGAACTGGTGGCATAGCAGCGCCAACCCATTTATGAACCTCCAACTGTTCGGAGGAATCTGACTCGGCAATAACCCGAGCAGGCGCACACTCGTCCATCCTGATCAGGCGTCACGGAGCCTCAGCTGCCCATCGAGAAAAAGCTCCGGAGACGGTGAAGTATCCACTAAAGTTCTTGTGGATCCGCCATGCTTCAAGCCAATCGGGGCCCCAAGCCGTTGGGATATTATACTTGATGCACAATCTGTTCAACTCCCCAACAGTCATCGACGATGCAGTCTTAGGCGGCAACTCCACAACTAAACCGTCTTTCCTCTCTCTCATCGACACTTCCTCCATACCTCCGACCATGCTCCCAGAACTACCCGTGGACATGATTATCAAGAAAAAGCACTAAAAGAATGGAGAGGGAATGACGAACAAAAGAACGTACCTATTTAGAAAGAAGTAGGTAAATTGGACGGCGAAATAAAAGAAGTTTCGAAGAACCGCGAATGATTTGAGAGCAAGTGAAAGCAAAATGCGAATTACAGTACGAGAGCAAAAGGTAAAAACCATCACACCGTCATCTATGAGTATTTATAGGGGAAGCGGTAGGAACCCTAAAAGTGATCAAATCGATCACTGACGCGCGTGGCGAAAATCCGAGCGATCTCGGACACGCGAGATCTCGAGGAGAATCGAGGATATTTAAGATCGAAACGACACGACCAGTCAAAAGGACGTACGGGACAGCTGGGTAACGGTTACAAAGACGATACGCTTGATTCGAAGCCGTCGACAAAGACGCGCCGTCTACAATAAATGCCTCACACGCCACCAATGATAACCAAGCGATCCGTCTTCGCACAAGTCGCCACGCAATAAGTGCTAAAGACCGATCGGTTAGAACCATCGATCGACCTATTCTCGAGCGAGCAGTTATACCCGGCAATTCGGTATCCGAGCAATTACACCCAACCGGTCAAGATCCGAAGCGATCATGCGCAATAATTGACATCCGATCGGTTGAATCATCCGACCGGTTGAAATCGCTGCCGAGCTGTCCCATGAATGAGCTACAAGGCCAATGACCGACCGATTAACCACATGACGAGCTATCACCTTACGAGCTATGAAGCCACGGTGAGCAACGTCCCACATACTCCTCGACCCTTCTCTTCGCTCGGACTCGAGGAGGGGGGCTTATGGTCGGTCGGCTATATTTGGGCCCGAGCTCAATCACGAAGGCCAATCGGTCGATCTATACTCATCGTTTAACCCGGCTTGATTCACATTCATGGCCCATTAGCGAAGGAAATTCCCATGCAAACACGTATTTGCCTAAACCTAGCCGCAAAATCGTATATAAGGTATAATTCTCCCATAATTCGGTATGAGATCATAACCTAATTTGTTTTCTCTCAGATCGATTCCCACCTTCACCGAAAACTTACTTGGCGTCGGAGGGCTAATCGGGACATCACCCCGACGAGCCTTCCTTGTTTTGCGGTATATTTACGTCAAGAACAACGCAGAAGGTTGCCAACTCATGGATCCAAACGACAACGCACCGTTCAGCCTGAATCCGGCAGAACCAAATACTAATAGAATAATGTCTTGCTTTGTGTTACGAAGGAATAATACATAATCATGAGGACTGAACTAGAATCCAAACTAACAAATAGTGGAACTACGTTTAGCAAACTAAACGCAATGAGCTTGTTTAAGTTTGTACAAAGCCTTTCTAAGAATACTAACCTTTATCTGGAAGATGACCAGAGTCAGGGGGAGATTGTATGTAGAGAGATCTCTATTTAACAAGGCATTCTTCATATCCGTATAAAATAACGTTTAATTCTTAATAGTAATAATGGCAAAGAGCATAATAATAATGACAATCACGAAGAGTGAAATTAGGTTGACTTATACAGGAAGAAAGAAAAGGTGAGGATCAAAAGATGGTTGAATAGTAGAAAAAGAAGGCTGAGGATCTATAGGTGGAAGATTATCAGGTGAGAGTAGAGGTGGAAAGGAAATGCTTGAGCAATCTGGACCTATAGAAAAGTCATTATCATATAACATAATAGTAGGATCAGCAAAGAAGGAAGATTAAAAGATGACACAAGGGGGGATTAAGTATTTTACAGAATGTGCTTGTATGTACATTTTACATTACCGTTCTATCAAGAGGTCCTAAGATAATAACATTGAACAATAGTTCCATAAGTGGTGAAAAAAGGACAAAAAGTAGTGTCTTAGTATTCTACACATTTATCTATGTGAAAAACTTAATATTACAAAAAAATTGAGTTTTGATCATATTAGTAATTTCATAGAAATTAAAAGCAACTCCGAACAATTTTTCATAAGGTAAATCTATGTATACCAAAAATAAGCATTAACAAATATAATAAAATATAGAGAACAACTATGATAATATTAAGAGTAGGACCTTAAATATCAAAATGAATAAGATCAAATGATACAGAAGAAACAAACACTAATATTAAAAAGGCAAAGCGTGATATTTTGAAAGTTATTATGAAAGACATTCAAATTGTTTGTGTTTAACAAATCCTAGACATCCATTGGAAATTAAAGATCATAATTTAGAAAAGGAAACATGACCAAGATAAAGTTCCAAATTTTGGAAGAACTGAAGAAGTGATAGTAGCAACAACTTTGGATGGTAACTATATGCTTAAATATATGATCAACCTCATATTATGTCCTAAGAACTTTACCCGTTTGTGTATCATACAAAGTACAACCATGACTCAAAAATGTTCCTTTAGCATCAAAATCCAATAATTGACTAATATAAATAAGACTGAGAGATAGTTTGGGCACATAAAAGGTATCAAATAGAGATAAGTGAAATTCAAAAATATTGTGTACATGTTGAATGGGTAAATTTAAATTATTAATAGCGTGAGTAATTGATATATAAGAGGGATTAGAAACAGACTACACCACTTAGACTCAAAGGACATATAATTACAAGAGGCGAAATCAAAAAGGGAATAAGTAATTTTACCTCAAGTGACTGACATGACAAAGGAAGTAGTAGTACCTGAATTAAGTTGTACCTATTGAAGAATACCTTGGATTTCTTTAGTAAAAAATGGGGAGAAGTATCCTCAGAAGTAAAACCTTTCAGTGGCAAAAGTAACAACAAAAGTACCCAAGGATCGAGACTTATTATGAGATTTAGTTAGATTAATTTGGCTAGATTCTTGTTGTTAACTTTAAGTTTAGGACAATTAGAAATATAGTGCCCAAATTTTTTTTTGCAATATTTGTAAAATCCCTAAGAAAAGGTAGAAGTGGCTTCTGCAGAAGAAAGATCACTCAGCACAAAGAGTATGAAGTCAAGTTTTCTCAGAGAGTACACATTGAATAGTTGTGTTAAGTTTAGGTAACAGAGTGTGAACAAGAAGAGTAGCAATAACTGATTCAAACTTAATATGAAGAGTTATAAGTAAATGCCAAGCACACTAGTGATATGGTGATTTTTTTATAGAGGCTATATCAGGCCAAACTGGATCACGAGATGATAGATGATCCCATCAAGTTTGCAACTCCAAAACATAATTGTGAATGGTCTGGTCAGGTTATTGACTCATATAATGAAGGTGACGATAAAGCTGAAATTAATGAACATCGTCTGAAACTGCATAACATGTTGATAAGAAATCTCAAACATCTTTATCACAGTCAAAACGACAAAATTCTTGTTAATATTAGGTTGATAAGTAAAATCTAATGATTTTACTATCTTATTGATTGAGCCTCTTAATGAACTTAGTTTATGTCTCGTCATCATATTTGATTTATTTGGCAACCTTACCAACAAATTGTCAAAGAAGTTGATAGGAAACAGAAGTAGAAATTGTATTATTTAGGAATCTAGTAGGTACAGCAGTAGCCTTTCCCTCCTGGAAGTGTGATTTCCAGGCCAATACAATATGTATTTTTAGAATATGAATGAAGATGATGCATTGTGGGTGAGCATCGACGGTTCTCCTTCGTCACCCATCTTCTGCTTCTGCGTATTTCTAGCCAACAGGGATTGAAAACCGTCCATCATCTCCGACTGTAGCTGGTGTTGCGATTTGGCCAACATCTCCACGCTGGCCATCAAAGAGCTCAACTACGATTGAAGCTCCTTCAAGGTGGTGTCATGCGACTTGATCATGCTCTCTTGTGCTGAGAGGGATGATTCTTGCCTCTTAAGAGATGCCTCCACTGTCGATACTCTAGCCTCCATTCTAGTGTGCATACAATTTCTACTCCTTGGTACAAACTCTCAATGAAAGAACCAATTGTTAGGAATCTCGATAGAGATTGTATAGCGGATAGTATATTGATAGTAAAGTAGGAAATAACAACTGAAGCAGGCTCCCCTCCCGGACTATCCAGCCAATTTTCCCTAACAAAGGATGATAGTAAAATCGTTATCGCTCCCTCTCACTAGACAACTATATATAGAGACCTTCTAACAAACTTGCCTACATATAAGTTTTAATGGGCTTAATTGGTATGGGCTGGGAAGAGGGTGGATTGTTAACAGAAGTCTTCCTTTCAGAAAATTACACATCTCTTAAAGCCCATAAATTATATTCAAACCATAAAAATCATAGTAATAGGATGGGCGGCAGAGTGATAATTATCCGAAACATTAATCAAAACTAAAAAATATATTGTGAAAAATAAGATATCCAAACTTGAAAATGAGAGATAAAAGTAAAATTTAAGAAATTAGGCCAAAAACCTTAGGAATTGGTTTGAATTGCAAGAAAACTGGGAACAAAAAAAGATTAAACTGGTTGGTTAAACCTACATGGACCGTCCTAGGAGAGGAATGATTTGACATGGCGCTTCATGATATGATGCAAGACATTAACATGGTGCATGTGGCATACGAGCAAGTGATCCAGAAGGTAGCAACTTCAAGCGTCATGTGTGAGTGTATAGAGGTTCCGATGAAGGCTCGACTACCAGTTTTGGAGTCGTCTTGGTGAGAGGAATCCATCGATATGTTCAGAAATAAACTGAGCAACAAATATTTTATACGTGAAGAAAACTGAAGCTCGGAAGAAAGATTAACTAGAATAAAATCAACCAAAGAGGAGAATGGCTAAAAAGAGACTTTATCCAACAACCTTATAAAGGTTTGTTCTGATACAAAGTAAAAATCAATAGAGGATTGTTCCTATACAAAACCGCAATTAAGATGAGTACTTTCGGGAAGTGGCCTTCAGCAATAGCATCCCTTATTAATTTTTTAGTATTTCGTCCTCCCAACTCCCAAGCAGGGAAATGAAATTCGCTCCCTTCCGGCCGATACCGGCTGGAACGTACCATACCGACCGAAGAATGGAATTTGGATCTCAATCTCGATACCGGCCATAAAAACCAATCGGTACCGAAGTTTTCCATTGGGTATCGGCCGATACCCAACATTCTGAAAAATTTCGGATGATTTCGGAATTTTTAAAAACTCCAAGGACTTATTTGCATTTTTTACATAATTTTACCCACCCCCCGACGCTCTTGTCTGCTACTCTTTCTTTCTTCTTCATTTCTTCTACTCTTCTTCTTCTCTCTAAGAGCCTCTCTCTCACTCTCTTGCTCTTAGCCTCTCACGGTCTCACCGTCTCTGTCGTCGGCGTCTGGAGATCCTCTCACCGTCGCGACGCTTGGATCTCCTCCTTGCCCAGTCGCTCCGGTTGATCTCCATTCTCCTCTCCGTGTAGATCTAGCCTCGACAAATCCTCCTCGACGTCACCTCTCCTCCTCACCGCGCCGCCGCACCACCATTGACCTTCCAACGGCTCACAGAGGCACGACCCAAAGCTCAACCCGAATACTCAAGTGAAGACCCGAGACAATCCGATGGTTAAATAATTTTTTTGGGTGTGTGTTAATGTTGATACTCCAAAAATTGATGGTAAATAGATTTTGTTTTTGTGTTGTGGATTGGAATTTAGAAATTGATTGAATTTGTGTTTGCCGTGTATTAGTGTTGATGAGTAGATGAAAATGTTATCGGTGGGTGGATTTGTTTGTGGAGGAATGGATTTGGTTTTTGGTTTTTGAATACCGAAGTTGAAGTTTGAAATTTTGAATGTTTGGAATTTTGGATTGGATGGAAATTGGAATTGTTTTGGAATGAAATTTTGAAGTTGATAATTTGAAATTGTTGGATTGAAGTTGAATTGAAGAATATCGTGGGTATTGGGTTTGGGACTTTGGGTAAATAATTTATGTTATTTTGTTATTAATTTGTTACATGAAAATTAGAATTGGAATTGAAAATGGAAATTTAAAATGGGATTAGTATGGAATTAATTAATTATGTATTATGCAAAGAATAAAGATTGTTAAAACTTAAAATTAAAAGTTGATAATTAAGTAATTAACATTTAAAACTAAATGTAAAATTAATAATCAAATGTGAAATTATCCATATGTCTATAGCTTATTGGAATGTTAGAACTTGGAAGTAATAAGTAATAACCATCCTAAAAAATAAATAATATTATAAAATTTGTTTTTATAATAAGTATGCGATAATTGAATTAATTGAGACTAAGCTTAGTATGGAAATTGGAGAACTTGAAATGATTAGAATTCTTAGAAAAATGATGGGCTTTTTGTTTAATCATATCTAAATCACTATAGGAAAATTATTATTACCTTTGATATGAGAATAGTCATTATTACTTTTAATCAACTCATCAATGTTATTTGTGTTCATCATAGAATTGTAGTTGTAAATTTTAATTATTTATACTTACATTTATTAATGTCAATTAAAATTGTTGAAGCAACATATATATTTAAGAATGAAATATGAAATGGTGTATATAATATTATGGTTTGTTAGAAATGAAAAGAAGATCAAAGGTTTAAAAGGGAAAAATTTTCAAAAAATTATATCATTCAACTTGATCTCATGCTATGAATAAATCTTTGAACTTGATGATTGTGTTATGAATATATGTGTATGAACAATTGTATAAGATATGTCATGCATTATTTTCCAATTATGGAAATTCAACTGATATTATGAATAGAAATGGAAGTGGAATTATGAATGTTTTGAGATTGTTAGAATTGAGAATTGTTGTAAATGAAAAGAAATGAAAATAAAATTATGAAAGTTTTTTGTGATTGTTGTAAATTGTTGTAAATGGAAATGAAATTATGATTGTTTTGTGATTGTTAAGATTGGAAATTGTTGGTTATTGTTGGAATGGAAATGGAAATATAATTATGGTTGTTTTATGATTGTTGGAATTGGGAATTGTTGTAAATGGATGGGAATGTAAATGAAAGGAAATGTAAATAAAATTATGATTATTTTGTGATTGTTGTAATTTAGAATTGTTGTACTATAAATGGAAAAGGAATTATGATTGTGATTGTTGGAATTAAAAATTGTTGAAAATGAAAAGAAATGTAAATGAAATTATGATTGCTTTGTGATTGTTATAATTGAGAATTGTTGTAAATAGAAGGAAACGATTGCTAGAAACTTAGAATTGGAAATTGTTGTAAATGGAAATGAAATTATGATTGTTTTGTGATTGGAAATTGTTAGTTATTGTTGGAATGGAAATGGAATTATGAATGGAAATGGAATTATGAATGGAAATGGAAATAGAATTATGGTTGTTTTTTGATTGTTTGAATTGGGAATTGTTGTAAATGAAAGGAAATGGAAATAGAATTATGATTGTTTTGTGATTGTTGTAATTTAGAATTGGTGTATTGTAAATGGAAATGAAATTATGATTGTGATTGTTGGAATTAAAAATTGTTGTAAATGGAATGATTATTACAAAATGAGTTATATTATATAAGATGGATATGCATATTGTCATTGTGTACTAAAATTATGTGTTATTTATTTTTGCATACATAACTACAGATAAATGGAAGGAAGTTCAAATACTCTCGATCAATCCAGTTCAGGAAGATACAGTGATCCAATTTGGGCTCACGCCGGTGTTGTTCCCAATCAAAAGAATCATACCATTTGCTTGTTTTGTAACAAGCATTTGAAAGGTGGAGGAATCACCCAATTGAAAAGGCATTTAGCTGGGGTTAAAGGAGATGTGAAAGCGTGTAGAAGAGCAAGTCATGATGTGAAGTGACAGATGAAAACTTTACTTGATGAACATCAATTTGAGAAAGATAAAAGGGGAAGATTAGATTTTGCAATTGGTAGTGAAAGTTCGTTTTCTGGTTTCCGTGGTGATTATGGAAATGTTGAAGGTGGAAGTGGTAATGGTAGTGGTACCGGTAATGTTCCATCTCAGCCTCAGGATCCTGAAGAATCTGATGTGAGGAAAAGAAGAAGGCAAGCTCATAATTTCTTTTCATCACGAACAACTCCTGAAACTCAACCTTCTATTCGTAGTGCAATGCAATCAAGAGATATGATTCACAATGTCGATATGGCAGTAGCCAGATGGTGGTATGATACAGGTTCGTTATTCAATGCCTCTCAGTCTTATTATTACCAATCTATGATAGATGCAATATCCTCTTATGGTCCAGGATACAAAGGATTGATGATTTAAGAGGTAAACTTTTGAGTTGTGCTGTTTCTGAAATTAGAACTTATTTGGCTGAAAGAAGAGTGAGTTGGGCTACTTATGATTGTTCAATTATGTGTGATGATTGGATAAATAGGAAACAAGAGTCTATTATAAATTTTTTAGTTTATTCTACAAGTGACTCTATATTTTTTAAATATATTGATGCATCTGGTCTTATTAGAAATGTTGAGACTTTGTTTGGGATATTTGATAAAGTTGTGAATGAAGGAGGGCCGAAAAATATTGTTCAGTTTATTACTGACAATGATTTCGCTTATAAAGCGGCAAGTAAAAGATTGCAGAATACCTATAATTCATTTTTTTTGGACTCCTTGTATTGCACATTGCATTGACTTAATTCTGGAGAATATAGGATATCCTAGATATTTTCCTGTTATTAATGAGATTATGCATAAGGCAAAAAAATGACAAATTTCATTTATAATCATGTATGAGTTTTGAATTTGATGAGAAGGGAATTTACCAATGGTAGGAATTTGTGTCGCCCTGCTGTGACAAGATTTACAACAAATTTCTTATCACTTCAGTCTTTTGTTTTGCTGAAGAAGGAGTTAAGGCAAATGTTTACAAGTGATAAGTAGGTTGCATCTCAACATGCTAGATCTAATGTTGGGCCCCAATCCGCATTAAGCTTGTGTAATTATTTCTGAGGCTTAGGTTGTTAATTTTCTTTTTATTAAAATTAATTTGAAGTTTTAATACTTAGTTATTGATTATTAAATGAAGAAATTGAGTTAAATTAGAGGTTTGATAAGTTTTGAGAAATTAAAAAGAGTAACTGGGTGTAAGGGCAATTTAGGAAGTTTACTTATATTTTTAAGGTTAAAAGCTAAGAAGGAGGGTTAAATTGGTCTTTTTAGTTTAAGAAAAACTATAAGAAATGAAGCAAAAGAGGAGAAGTCGTAGGTTTTAGGTGAAAGCACGAAATTGTAAGGAAATATAAGAGGGGTTATGAAACTATGTCGTTTTAGCTTAGGTTATTAAGATAGAAAGTTGTTTCCTAAGGCATTTCCACCGAAATTACAAAGGAATGAGAAAAGAAGGGTGATTTTCGGAAGAAGAAGAAGAAGAAGAAGAAGAAGAAGAAGAAGAAGAAGAAGAAGAGGAAAAAGGCTAGGGATTTCTTGTTTTCTTGCTTGAGAAAGGAGATTTAAAAAGTTCCTTAAGAAGGATAAGGTTAGAGGAAGATTAAATCCTCCATTAAAGACAAAATCAGATTTTCGTGGGTGGCTTATAGGTAAGAAGATTTCGAAATTTTTATGGTTTGTTTAGATGGGGTTTAATGCTAAAAGCTTAGAAACCTTATGGGTTAAGTTAGGTAGGTGTTAATTCACGTTTTCCTATCCTTAAAATTGTCCGATTTTGATATCCTATGTTCTTATGGGATAATTATGCTTAATGAAGGTGGATTAAGGCAATTGGAGGAAGAGTCAAGGCCATTTGACCATCCTACAAGCTAAAGGAATTTAAGGTGGGTAATTCCTTAATAATTGAGTTAATAGGTATATTACCGCTTTTATAATAAATGCACGAATTAAGGTGTTAAACGACTTGGAAATTTTGTAAGAACTACTCTTGATGATGTTTGAACTTGTATGCGATATTCTTGCTTATGAATTTATGTTGGAATGGTTGGTTCAATGATTTGTTAAGTGGAAGCGATAAGAAACGTGATTTCGAAAAAGATCGTCGTTTGGCAATTTATGTGAAAATGAATTTGTAAATGCCAGAGAGGCAATTGGTTTTGAATTGTGTAAACTATATGCTTTCTTTGGGTTTGTGGTGGTCCATCGAGTCAGTGCACTGCTTATCCATAGGCTTCTCCCTTTGCGCCGCTAGTGGCCGTGGAGTTCCTCTCAAGGACTCTATTTGTCACGGCTACACATGACGCTTCATGAAAATGTAGTACGTTCGTTCGGATCCACCGAACCACTCTGTTTGTGAATTTGTGATTTTCTAGGTTATCTTTGTGATATGTTAAGTTTGTGAATTGTTCGAAGTAGTAAATTAGGTGAAAAGAGTTGTAAAGTTAAATTGCTTTTATGAATGTGATATTGTTTGAATATGAAAGAATGTATAATGGTTTATGCTTATTCTCATTTATTAAGTTATTACCTACGGAGCCGTCGAGCTCACCCCCCATTTTCCCTCCACAGGTGTCCAGCGAGAAACCGAGTCACCGCATCGGGATTGAGGCAACTCCGATGCAATTTTGCTTTTGAAGTTGTGTTTTGAGAAAACAGACTTTAGGTCGCATTTTGGACCTTTATGTAATTTTTGCTACTTTCAATGTAATCGGGTCAAAATGCCCTCTAAAGTTTGTATTATTTCTACTTTCCTTGTAAATGAAACAAAAGTGTGGTTTTAGTGTATCTTTGGTATATGTTGGATGATTGATAATGACAAAAAGAAAAGAATAGGATTGTAAGATTTTATGGATTGAAAATGAGTAGATGCTTAGTAGTGGAAATGCTTGATGATTTGAGAAATATGTAGAAGCCTAGGAGTGTGTTGCTGCCTTTAGATATTGAGTTTTTATGCAGGTACATGAGTTGGAATGAACCTAATTGAAGATTTTGGGTTAGATGTAAAATAGGGGAGGTGTTGTCCAATTTTTGTAAAAATTGGGCAGCAACTTCACTTAGGGTTTAGGGTACTTTAGAACCTGAATTAGCTTGGGTGGTCTTCTTGAAGAATGTAAAAGATGATTAGATCTTTCCAACGGCATAAAGTTTATCACATTCGGACTTAAGATGAAGAAGTTATGAGAATGGAAGGGTTTTAGCTACTGTTGAAACCACTGAAATTTTGCAGTACCTTTAGAAGCCTTTTTCACCCTCTTGGAGACTGATCTGGTTTTTGTGTTCTTCACAAAAAATGTAGATTATCTTTCTACCTTTAAAATGAGGTATCACTTGCAATCATTGGAGTTAGGAATAAAAAGATATGAGGTTGGGAATGTTGATAGTTACTGTTCATTGTGCTAAAAATACTGTTACATTGGCTAGTTTTTAGGCTGAACCTAGGAGTGTGTTTTTACCCTCTTTAATGATTGAATTGATTTTTGTACTCTTCATGAAACTTGTAGGTAATCCTTTCTTCTTTCTAATGAGGTATTCTATGCTTTATTTCGAGTTAGGAGTAAAAAGTTATGAAAATTAGACTTAGTTCAGTTATTATTCATTTGGCAACTTTGGACAGCACCTTTGGGAGGGTTTTTCACCCCTTTAGAGCTTGTTTTGGTTTTTCCATCCTTCATAGAACATGTAGATTATCTTCTTCCCTTTCCAACGAGGTATCTTTTGCAATTATTGGAGTTAAGAATAAAAAGTTATAAAGTTAGAAAGTTTGCAGGTACTATTCATTTGGTCAATTTACTGTTCCATTGGTATTTTTATAGGCAGAACCTTTGAGGGTGTTTTTACCCCTTTAAATGACTAAAATGACTTTTGCACTCTTCACAAAACTTGTAGAGCATCTTTTTATCTTTCCAACGAGGTAAAATGTGTCATTTTTAGACTGGTGTGCTAAAAGATATGAATGCTCAAATTTTTGTCATTGTGTAGGAAAATTTAAATTTTAGTGGCAACAACTTTAAAGCAATTTGTGACCCTCTTAATGACTAAATTAGTTTTAAATCCTTCTAGGAAGTTGTAGAGCTCCTTTTATCTTTTATTGACACTAAATTTACGAAATTACAACTTTGGGGTAAAAAGTTATTAAAGTTTAAAGTTAGAGAAGTTTTCATTAGGTTTAAAAGTTGAATTTTCAATTTAGAGAAATTAAACCCTGTTTCCTATTTTATTCGTTTCTCCTCCGTTTGACCTCCGATTTTCATTTTTTTTAAGCGTTAGATTTATAAATTCGAGTTTCGGATTTTAGTCGGAAATGTCGGAGAAGATTTAAGCGAGTCAATTATGTGACAGATTTGGATATAAATTTGTTTTTGAGCGATTTTGTGATCTATAGAGATCCGATTGAGACGATTTCTGATTCTATGTAACCTAGAGATATGGAGTTCCATTTTAGCTTAGAAATCGGATTTAATTGTGGGCCCTAAGTAGATCTAATTTTATTGGAGGAAAATTTGGGTAAAATTACCAAGTTTTGTTCGGATGACATTAAATTAAGTTCAATTCGAGGTTTCCTTCGTAGTGAGGAATTCCTCCCTCGTGAGATGCGCGCCCAAATGTCACGAAGGACGTCGGGCACGTGACTCACCGGGGAGGGGTTCCAACATCTAATGCTGGAATGGAGGTTTGTAGTATTATACTGGAAGATAGAGAATTTTGGTAGCAATGTCAATTTGTTATCCGAGTTTGTTAGCCTTTGGTGAGGATACTTCGGTTGGCTGATAGTGAAGAAAAGTCAACAATGAGTTACATTTTTTATGCTTTAGAGAGAGCGACGGAAGCAATCAAGGCTAATATGAAAAATAGGCCTTCTTTATATACACCATTTTTCTCAATCATTAATAAGAGAAGGGAAAGATAACTTTCTTCTCCATTGTTTGCAGTTAGGGCTTTTTTGAATCCTAATGTGTATTTTAGACTGGATTTTGCAAAGCAAGTTGAAGTTAGTAGATGAATACTTTTCACAATTATAACAATTGTTCTACATGACGCAATGCAAGATATTTTAAGCTCACAAAACAGCTTCATAAGTCGTCTAATGGGGATTTTAGAATGCCAATTGCTATTCGACAAAGAGACAAACTTTGTCCAGGTATTATTTATTTCCTATTTCTTATTTGTTAAAATTAATTTGTTTATTTTGTTTATAACACTACTTTTGTTATCTTATAACTTGCAGTTGATTGGTGGGATCAATTCAAAAATCATGTTCCAGAATTGAGAAGGTTTGCGATGCACATTTTAAGTCAATGTGTGAGTGTAATTGGGTGTGAACGAAACTAGAGCACATTTGAATTTATCCACTTAAAGAAAAGGAATATATTGGAGCATACGAGGTTGAATGACTTAGTTTATGTTCGTTACAATTTAAAGTTTCGAGAAAGGTATGTTCCTTTCATTATTATCATTATTAATTTCGATATAATTTCTTATAATTTTTTAATAATTAAAGTTAATTGTTTACTAGGAGTCTGAATAACACAAATAGTTCAAATGATCCAATTGTCATTGATAATATTGATATTTTGACGGATTGAGTTTCTGAAGAACCCAATTTGGTTGATGTGAATGATTTAAATTTGGAAGATAATCTTGGATGGGAAAGCATTGACATGTCAGTTGGTGCATTAAGTTTGAATGATAATGATGATGAAGCTCTTCTTAATGATGATGATTTTGTACCAAATGATCACTAGGGTCAGTACAGTTCTAGTGGGTATCCTCCTATTGATGATTGAATTTCAAGTTTTTTTTCCTCTTCTTTTAATTTTACTTGTATTTGATGTTTATGTTAAATTGAATATATGTAATGAACCTGTAATATTTTTGTTTCAGATTTAACTTCTACTTGATTGTTTCTTCGTTATCAACTTTTTTGTAATATTTATTGTTATTTTTATCGGATGTTTTGAATCTTTTGATGTAATATTTTTATTAAAATGATGAAATTGTATTATTGTAATTTGTAATATTTTAAATACTTTGTATTATTCTTAATTTGATGTATGTATGATGATGATTGTCTTTGTTTATATTAATTGTGGTTATTATTTATATGTAAAATATTTAAAATTATTGTTATTGACTTATTACATATTAATTGTCATTTTATTTACTATTAAGATTTTTAAAAGTATAGTTGATGTAAATAGTAAATTAGTAAAATATACAATATAACTGCATAATATACTAATATGGACTATTTTGCAATTTTTAAAAATTTCAGGGACTATTTTATAAATTTAAAAAATTACTCGAAGCAATACTTGATATCGATCGATATCGAGCAGCTTTAGTTTCTAAAACTTAATTCTAGATGTCAGCGATGCAGATTCATAACTTTGCAGTCCCAAGGCTCCAAACAAGACAAAAATATAAAAGATACTTTTCTTCTGAAGCCAGAGAGTCCAATATTGATATTTTGTTTTTTTTAAATAAAAAAATATAATTCAAAACTATAGAAAGTAAATCTAACACAAGTTATTTATATAATTAAGTTAAAAGTGCCAACTATACTTCATGTTATCATCGAATAATGTGCAGATTTTTTTTTAATTAAGCAAGATAAACTCCAGTTTCGCGACTTACGATGCTTCCAAATGCCGTAGACGGTAGAACCAGGAATAGCGATAGCTTGTTACCTGGTTGTAGTTCTTTAAATTAGTCGGACTGACCCCATCTGGTTCGTGTTTTCAAAACTATTCTCCGTTATTAAGCTGCTGTCGAATTAATGGAGGGTAGTTTGTTTTATTCGGTATCTCTTTCTATTATCTTCCTGATCCTTGCCGTCAAAATTTTCTCTGCAACTGGAAGTCAACGCAAAAACGTTCCCCCTTCACCGCCGTGTCTTCCAATACTTGGTCATCTCCATCTCCTGAAACAACCAGTTCACCGAAGCCTTCAAAGAATCTCACAAAAATATGGTCCCGTCGCCTTTCTCCGATTTGGGTCCCGACTCGTGGTCCTGGTCTCATCGTCCTCCGCCGCTGAGGAGTGTTTCAAGACCAACGACATTTGTTTAGCTAACCGTCCAAGGTTGCTTATTGGCAAGTACTTGGGTTACGAATATAGCACCCTCGTCGGAGCTCAGTACGGTGACCACTGGCGGAATCTTCGTCGCATATGTACTCTTGACATATTCTCTCAGAGTCGCCTGAGTATGTTCATGAGCTCTCGTCAAGATGAAATCACGATTTTGCTAAACAAGCTTTTCCGTGTTTCAAGTTCAAGCCATGGTTTTGTTAAGGTGGAGTTGAGGCCAAATTTCATAGAGTTGACATACAATATACTCCTCAGAATGGTTGCAGGGAAGAGGTATTATGGTGCGGACATTGAAGTGGCTGAGGAGGCAAGAAATTTCAGGGATATTATCGAAGAAATTCTGAGACATGCCAGTGCGTCCAACCCAGTTGATTTCTTGCCGTTTTTGCGGTGGTTTGACTACAAAGGATATATGAAGAGATTGAAGAGACTTAGCAGAGACACGGACAAGCTTCTGCAAAGTTTGATTGATGAGCAAAGAAGCGACGGCAGGGACGATTTGGAGAATAGAAACAGCATGATTAATCATCTCATTACTTTGCAAGCTTCGCAACCAGAATATTACACCGACGAAATTATAAAAGGACTGATTCTGGTAACCAAATTACCTTGTTTTTTAATTTCCTACTTATTTATTACGTTGCTGATTGATTGACTTGTCTCATCCACCTTAATTACCTGGCTAACATGGAAAGAATGAAGGTTTCCTTACGATCCACTGTAAACATTTTCTTTCCTTGGTTTTGGAAAGGGAAATTATCTAAAGGAGTTGGGATAGATGTAGGTGTAGGTGTAGGTGTTCAAAGTAGCATTACAAATGAATGAAATTTTTTAGAATTATTGACTTCATGTATTCCAAGGAATTAATTATACAGTTATCAATTTAGTGACTTTCATAATCATTATAGATTAAATTATTTATATATATATGACTTTTATGTTATATAGGTGTATAATGATGTGATGATCATAAAGATTCATTTTTTTAATTAATATTTTATAGATGTGCTAGATAAGTACAAGATAGGTCAGCCACGAAAGGCATACTTTTGGTCTAAATACACGGCACAATGGAAGGTGGCGGAGTTCTCTAGCTTCACACGATAATGGCTTTGCTGGAAAGTATATTTTATAACGCTATAATAATTCGATTGTCAATGTATTCTATTTGTCCATATCTCCCTGTTCTATTGTCTCTTTGGCATTTGGAGTCGAAAACAAAGGGATCTCAATAATTCCATTCTAATATCTAATGTTGCTATAAATGACTTTCGATATGAAGTTGTGGTTTCTTGAAACATGAATGTTTCCACTTGTTCCATCTTTTTCCTGAGATCAAAAATGGCTATGAAGGTGATTGCAACTGCTGGAACCGACACAACAGCCACAACGTTAGAATGGGCAATGTCGAATTTACTAAACCATCCGGAGGTACTAAAGAAAGCCAGAGAAGAGGTAGACCGTGAAGTTGGTCAACACCGATTAGTAAATGAGTCAGATCTTCCGAAGCTACACTACCTTCAAAACATCATCTCGGAGACCCTCCGATTGTACCCACCGACACCTCTCCTACTCCCACACATGTCCTCCGACAAGTGCACAATCGGAGGTTACGTCGTCCCTCCTGACACAATGGTGTTGGTCAATGCATGGGCCATTCACAAAGATCCTGAGTTATGGGAAGACCCTACAAGTTTTAAACCTGAAAGATTTGAGAGTGGAGAGAACGAATCGTACAAGTTGTTGCCATTTGGGTTGGGTAGGAGGGCTTGTCCTGGTTCAGGCTTAGCCAACCGTGTGTTGGGATGTGTATTGGGGTCATTGATACAGTGTTTCGAATGGGAAAGAGTTGGTGAAGAGCTAATTGATATGACAGAAGGTGAAGGTCTCACTATGCCCAGGGCACAGCCGTTAGTTGCTCAGTGCAAAGCAACTGAATTGGCCACCCGGGTTTTGACCCCAAGCTAAGGTCAGGTGGGTCTCGTACCATAATCAGGATGTCCTATATTCAACTCTTATCTTTAGGACATGTCTATTTTTATTACGAATTTTTATTTTGATTTTCGTTTCTAAATTCAATTAAAGTTTTTGAGGATGTTGTCAGGTCCTACGATTATTGGAGAACAAGGGGAAAAAAAGGGTCTTCATAAAAACCGTAAGGAGGTCGAACTCTGCATCGCAAATCATCAGGAGTTTGCAACCTGTTAAACGTGTCTAAGCAATCCACCACGAAGCATCAATTTTTTAGAACAAATTTTCTGTGACAGCAACCATGTTCTCTAGGGAAAGTACAGCTTGTTGCTACTTATTCAACGACTGATTTCATAGAACTTCCATTCCTCCACCAAGCAAAGCACTAGAGAGATAATAGACTTCGAATTCATCGTCTTATCTCCGTGAAAAATGTTATCTATAATAATCAAGCCATAAAATGAATAATTAGAGATCAACATCCAAAAAAACCTTCGCAAGACCCTTAAACCATTCGCTGTGAATTTTCCCGAAGTAAAGGAAGCATTTAACAAATCACCGTTCGAAAAATTCTTAACTCTCGGTAGGATGGTAAAAGGGTTTGAGCTCAATTTGGTTTAATTTAAAGTCAATAGGTGCAATTTAATCTTGATTTAATTTTAGTTTGAGTTCAAATTCTTTAGATAGAAAATACAATGATAGAGAATGAAGAAACTGAGACCTTATCACATGCTCAGGTTTGCGTATTATATAGTGAAATGTATGATACAGTAGTATAAACAAATCATGACGATGTAATGGAAAATATACACATCTGACAGTACAAGGGAGAAAGAATCACTACAAGAAATAAGTGTTTTACCGACGAACATTTCCGTCGGTAAACATCAGATTTTCGTCGGTATAATTAATCACCGACGGAATATGGTGGAGCAAAAATCGGTCGGTGAACTGCCCGAAGCAAAACTTACCGACCGAATTTTTCCGTCGCAATTTTACGATGAAATTACCGATCGAAATATTATTGTCAGTATTTATTTTACGACGGAATGGCAATTACGATTCCGTCGGAGAAATATTGCTACGGTCATTAAGTCCGTCGGTGAGGCGATGTTATCTGCGACGACATTTACCGACGGTATATTATACCGTCGGTAAATTGGGGGAACATTTCTGACGAAAAATTGATCGTCGGTAATGAGTGATAAAATTTGTTTTTTTTTGGCTTTTTGTTGTTATAATAATAATTATATGATATATTCACTTTATTAATTTGTGTTGCATTAGAATAATGAATAATGAGAAAATTAGTAATTAATAAAATATAAAAAGAAATTAATATAATTATTAAAAGTAAGAAATAACAAATCTCGATTATTTTTAATTAAAACACATGACAATGTTATAGTAATTATTGTCGAATGATCATGGATGCTCAACTGCTTCCCCTCTTTAATATTTCCATCTCCTACCTAAGCTTAGCCATCTCCTCCGCATGTTTGCTTGTCCTCGCCATCCGCTCCATCTCCGCCTCATCTTAGTCACCGCCCATCTCCTCTCTCATCCTAGTGCTTGCTCCATCTGCTCCAAATGACTCTTTGATCTTTGAAACTTCTGCTGCAGCTCCGCTCTCGGTTGTTCTCATCATCTGCAGATTAATCTCCTCCCTCACCTTAGCTATGTCCTCCATATCTTTGGTGATGTTGAGTAATCATTGCTTTCGTTTTGATTAGCCACCGCTTCGCTTTGATTAGCTATCTGTTCCTTTAATGAGTCCACTATGGCCCGGAGCTCCGATACATCATGAGATTGAGATGGCCGAGCAGATGCTGCTGTACTAGAAAGGGAAGAGCGCGAATAACAAGCGTTTGCATATGAGCCCAAATTTCAATATTCTTCCACGACGGTCCCAACCACCCACGACATCAAGATATGTCTGAGTCTCGTCCACCGGTAGTTCCTCCTGAGATTGTCGCTGGATATTTTCTTGTATTTGATCCTATTAGGAAGCAATCTTTACGTTAGTAAATAAGCTATAATTGTTAAAATTATTAAAATATGTTAATTTCACTAACATTGACTTCTACATCGATCGTTGATGAAGGTGACACCATCATGTTTCTTCGTGTGGGTGTGCACAAATACCGTGCATAGGTGTAGGCTTCGTGCCCAATGCCTTTTCCTACACGTATAACTTAAATTGTCGATGTTAACTAGTATTTTAAAAATTTCGCGAGTTTCCTCTCAGATATATGATATTTGCCCTGCTCAACAATGAAAATAACTTCACACAAATTATGGCACCGTACATTTATATCATAATCACATTGTTTAATAAAGCAAAGTAAGATATATGTAAAATGTCAAGAGAAATTAGATACTTACTAGTCTATGTGCATGCTCGTTGTGGGTAATTGATCCTCCCAGCGCCTTCGCAAGACTCGGCCCCCGACCTCCACGTCTGCTTGGCGAATTACGCTCGAGATATGGACATTGCCGGTGATGTCCAATATTCATTCCAATGACTCCAAATTTCCTCCGAATATAACGCGATCGCACCAACCTTGCGTATTTGATTAATTAAGTCGCGATAACGTATGCGTGCTTTCTTTTCCCATTGTTTATACATGTTGGCGTCGACACAAGAATCCCAAAAAATTCTTTACGAATAAGATGAGTAAGAATAACAAAATGTTAAAATGTTGTATGAACATTATGAATATAAAGCAACGTAACAAGAAAATAACAATGATGTGTACCTCAAACTCTTGAAAGTATAATTGCTTTGTGGTGTCATTAAAATTTTCCAAACATAACCCTCTCGGTTCAATTTTTTGCTTGAACGAGGAAGTCATATTTCTTGAAATTGGTCCGACGGAACCAACCTAACATATAAAGTGATGTTACCCTATGTACATATTGGTAAAAGTAAAAGTTGATAATAAGCAAATTGTGAAGTGCTTTGATATCACTTATCGCCATTGACAATAAAACAAACTTTCGCCATCAGTCTCTCGGCAGCCAGTCGACGGACGCCTCCTGCATCCCATGCGCTAGTGTTGGACGATATATGCGTTGGGAAGGGATGATGTAGTTGAGAAGCGCCGGTGATACCGATCGCAACTCCTGGCACCAGACGTGGAGTTGGTGAGTCAGTAGGTGCGGCTGATTGTGACGAACCACCTTCATTGTAATGTCCCCCGAGCATGGTTCGAAACCTCGGTGGCATGAAGTCACGTTGTCTCTTCGGTCCCATTTTTTTCCAGAAATTTAATTTCCCACAATTCTCTACATGTACAATCTATAATTTGAATGCAATATTCTACACAACACATAGAGGAGAAACAATGGCAATATATGAAGGTTAACAAATTGTTATCAACCATAAATGAACCTTAATAATATAAATATGCAATGTTCACTTTTAATGTGTTACTTAATACAACAATAATTAAACGTGAAGGCAAAGGGTAAACATGTCCGGTAGTACATATGCACATCGATCTATTCATTTTTTAGGATTCCATATAACATGGGAGTTGGTAAACGTGAAAGAGTCCCCAATGTCTGGGTTCCCGAGAAGGGTTCGCGCACGTTCAAAAGCACCAATTGAAATAGTGATACTCCGTCCAGCGGCATTGCGTTGATGCTCACATTCTTGCAATAACATTGCAGCTATATCTAGATTTGTTGAGGAAACGGTGAATGAGTGCCCGCCTTAGAATGGTAGACTTCTTGGTGGATGAACTACTAACAGAACAAATGTACCTAAACGTGTCGGTGAAGAAATGTTCAAACCGTGATATTAACCAACCATATCGAACTAAAACGGTATATTATTGAATACGTGATTGTGCGTATTTAGGTTTGGGGAATAGTAGAGGAGTTGGCAATACCGATCTTCCTATTCTCATTATAAGTCGACGTGACATTGCAGTCACCTTTATCGGCATACATGTCCTCTTCGAGTTTACAGGAAGCTTAAACATGTAAGATTGACAATGAAATGAGAATATGTTTGATAATCTCCTCCTAATAAACCCTTTTACAGGTTCAAACCACGGAAATAGTCAACGTGCAGATCATACTAAACACCTTCAAGTAACAGATCGGCCATCGAAGGCAAACGTTTGGTACTATATGATGGAGCGAGACTTGAAGTAGTCTCGCTTCTATTGAATTGGACAATTTTCCACATTCCTCCCAACGGAAAGAATTGTCCGCGTCGTAACCAATCGCCATGTCGACATACGCTTTCTAAAGTAATGCAATGAAAAACCAAACATAATATAATTAAATAAAAATAACGTGACAATTTAACTTAAAATATGCAATTACAAACAGAAGTCATTCGGTATCATAACTTAATGGAAGATTATAATCATCATCTTCTTCAGATGAATAAAAATCAAATTCTGGCTCCTCGTCTGATCTCAGACCCTCGTCATCCTTTCCAGATGAAATATCGGCAAATTCGTTTGATGGATCGTTCAAAGGTTCAGTATCGTCATACGTAACAGATGCATTGATAAATTTCTGATCTTCTTGAAATGCCTCACTTTCAACACTATGCTCTCCTCTTCTAGGTGATTCGTAAACACCTCTAGGTTTAACTTTGCAAATCGCTAACCAATCTGCCTTATCTCGTCGTAAGCTCGGAAAAGGGATGTAACAAACCTGTTTAGCTTGCACAGCTAAGACGAAAGGTTCAAACTGACGCAATCGTCTTCGGTTATTGATTTCAACTAAATTGTATTGTCTATGCACCTTTACTCCAACATTTGGTGTCGGGTCATACCATTCACATTTAAAAATCACACATCGCTTGACTGGCAAACCAGGGTATTCAACTTCCAGTATTTCAATAATTTTACCATAGTAATCCATCATTTCTCCCTGTATTGAAACCCCACTTTTATTGTTGACATGTTATGTCCATGACCTTCAGATGATATTTGTATCCATTAATGAAATACATCGGATACGATTTAACATATCGTAGAGGTCCCTTGCAAGATCACATATCATCTTGTTCTCGATTGGATTGTCCAATGCCTAAAAAAATAAATTTAGCATCGCAACTAATTTAGCTTCATGAACAACGTAAAATACAACTTCAAAATATAATTTTGATGAATTGTAGAGTACAAACTTACATATCTCTCAAACCACCGAGGGAAGTGTTTCCCGACTTCTTTATTTAAATCATCTTCCGTCATACTGGCATTATCTCCGCAACAATGTCTCGTACAATCTAAAAATGTAATGACTATTTTTAGGCATGAAGATGACACAAAGGTAAGTACAGAAGCATTCATGTGTGACTTACTGCACGAAAGGCAACAGCTCTTCACAATTCAAAACAATATAACCATGTGCAGCCTCGATCTCTTCCTCAGTTAACATTCTTCTTGTCGCACGCCCAGATGTTCGTCCACAGTATGAAAATATGGACAAGTTTCCATCAGCATGAGTCGTTCGTACCCCATCGTCATTACGAGGAACTTTTCTTGCTCTTGTGTTAACATGCGGCTCAAAATAATACCCACAAAACGTACTCGCTTCCTCCACTAAATAAGCATTACATATGGAACCTTAAACTCTAGCTTTGTTTTAACATTTCTTTTCAAGTGATGCAAATACCTCTGAGAACCAAAATTGTTAGTAGAACACATTTGACAAAGCTTGTCAATGGTTACTGAAGTGATATTTGTCTACTTACCTCTCAAATGGATACATCCATCGATATTGAACTGGACCAGCTAGTTTTGCCTCGTGTGCTAAATGCACAGGTAGATGCTCCATACAGTCAAAGAAACTTGGAGGAAAAATGCATTCTAATTTACACAAGATTACGGGAATTTCATGTTCTAGTTTTTCCATCTCACCAATGTTGATCGCAACAGAGGTTAAGCTTTTAAAAAACAAACTTAACTCTGTTATAGCTTCTCATACCTTAGAAGGTAACAACTCTCGGAATGCAATTGGGATAAACCTTTGCATAATTACATGAGAATCATGACTTTTCATCCCAAATAATTTGTACTTTCGTAGATCCACACACCTCGCCAAGTTTGACACATATCCATAAGGAAACTTAACAGTTTTCAACCATTCACATATAAGCTCCTTTTGTCTCCTGTCCATAGTGTAACATGTTTTTGGGTATTTACCTGTGCGAAGATCTTTATGTAACTCATTTCTTTTGCAAAAAAGTTGCAAATGAGCTCGTGATTTTGCATTGTCTTTTGTCCTCCCTTCAATGTTCATTATCGTATTGAACAAGTTGTCAAAGATATTTTTCTCAATGTGCATCACATCTAGATTATGACGAATCAAGTTCGTTTTCCAATATGGCAAATCCCAAAAAATGCTTCGTTTCTGCCAACCAAAGTTTTGACTAATGATTGAATTAACATCATCAGCCTCTAATTCTGTCACTTTCAACAACCCTAATTCTTCTATTTCTTGCAAGACCTCTTCACCGGATACTATCGGAGGAGGATGGGTGTGAACCGTCTGATTTTTTCTAAACTTATATTTATTGCGCCTAAACGGATGATCTGCAGGTAGAAATTTCCTGTGATTGCCAAACCAACAAATTTTCCCTCCGTTAGGCAGATAAAACGCATCGGAATCATTGCGACAATAAGGACAAGCCAACGTCCTAGCGGTTGACCATCCAGATAACATGGCAAAGGCTGGGAAGTCACTAATAGTCCACATCAAAGCTGCTCGCATCACAAAATTCTGTTTCCTAGATATATCATAAGTTTGGACACCATAGTCCCAAAGCTGTTGCAATTCAGATATCAATGGTTGTAAGAACACATCAATTTTTTGCTTCAGATTTGTTGGCCCTGGGATAATCACCATCAAGAACATATATGCCTCTTTCATACACATCCAAAGGGGCAAATTATAAGGAGTTATGATAATTGGCCACGAAGAATATTGCTGCCCAGATTGATCAAATGGTTGAAATCCATCCGTTGATAAACCCAATCGAACATTTCGACTGTCAACCGCAAATTCAACATGCGTGTCATTAAAATGTTTCTATGCCAATGCATCTGATGGATGAGTCATTACTCCATCTTCTTGTTCGTGTTCAGCATGCCATCTCATGTGAGACGCAGTCACATCAGACGCATAAAGCCTTTGCAACCTAGGAGTGAGAGGGAAATAATACATCCGCTTCCATGGAACTAATTTATGTTTCGTATAACGTTTTCTGGGCTTAAACCTAAGTTGCCCACAAAATTTGCACTGTTCTAAGTTCATATCGTCTCCCCAATATAGCATACATCTGAGTCGACAACAGTCAATTTTTTCCACAGGTAAACCAAGACCACGAATAAGTTTCTTCATGTTGTAAAAACTATCAACCATTGTATGCTCAACTGGCAATGATTCGTTGTACCACTGAAGAATTTTGTCAAAACTGTGATCCAAAATATGACCTTCACTCTTGATGTTCAAGATGTGAGTAATTGATGACAACTGAGTCATTGTCTCACAATTTGGCCACAATTCTTGATCAGCTGACTGTAGCAAGTCGAAGAATTGTTTTGCCTGTTGGTTAGGTTCTTCGTCAACATGTTCCACATTTGGCTCAAATGTATGACCGAGTCCATCGTGCACCATTTGTCTGTAAGAGTTTTCCGGCCCATCACCAAAATGTCTTCCATATCCATCCTCAACGTCATTCTCATTTAAGTTTGGTTCACGGGATTACGGCCGAACTGGTTATTCTGCTTCGATCCATGTCTCGATGTCCGCTGAAGCGATCTTGGTGAAAAGTCTCCCAAAACAAATGGAAGGCACGCGTCGGGGTGAAATCGATTTGCCCTCCGACGCCAAGTAAGTCTTTGGTGGAGGTAAGGTTAATCTGATCGAGAAAGCAACTAGGTTATGATCTTCACCTTGGTTAAGAGAGAATAATACCTTATATCGTTTTCTGCTAGGTTTTGGGTCTTTCGTTTCTTACGTGCGTGCATGGGAGATTTTCCTATGCTAATGGGTCAGGATATATAGATTAGACCCAGATTAAGCCATGGTTGTGAGATTGATCGATCGGCTGTAATATTGGTCTTGGGCCCAATATTGCCGACCCAACCATAAGCCCCCTACTCTTGATCCGAGCGAAGAGAAGGGTCGAAGAGTACGTTGTTGTAGTTAAATCGGTTAAACCGTAACATGTGAAGCAGGACGGCTTGCGATGTGGCCGATCGGTCGAGCATTGGCTTTATAGCTCGGTATAGGACAGCTCAGGTAATTTCAGCTGGTCGGGTGCCGACCTGCTGGGTATAACTGCTCGTATTGGCCGACTCGTTGTACCGAACTGGTTGTTTTGGGATTGATTGGTTGAGGGTCCCTCTACTGATCGGTTTCACCGTTTATTGCGTGACAACCGGTGCTATAGCATGTCTGACAGTCATCATTGGCAGACGCTTGGACCTGCGTGAAATACTTATTCATCTGACGGTTCGTGATCTCGGCGGTGCTCGTAATCCAAAGCGTATCGTCCTTTAACCGCTAACCGCCGTCCCAGACGTCCCTTCAACTGTCGCGCCCCTCCAAATTTTGAATAACCCGAACTTCTGCGGCTTAGATCATGCCGCGTGTCCGAAACTGCTTCGGATTTTCTCCACGCGTCGTAGTCCGATTGGGTCACTTTGGAGCGCTCCTTCTCCCGTCCTTCTATAAATACCCATGCTCGACGAGTTGTGAGTTTCTGCCTTTTGCTTTCGTTTTCTTGCCTACATTTTGCCTTCGCCTGTTCCTTGTTCGCGATTGCCAGAAACTTCCTTATACTCCACCGTCCGATTTTCCTATATCCAATCTCCGATTAGGTACGTCCTTTTCTTCATCCCCTCTTCTTTTTCATGTCAACTGGTAGTTCTGGGAGTATGGTCGGAGTAGCGGAGGAGATGGCGATGAGAGAGAGGAAAACGGTTTGGTTGTGGAGGTACCGCCAAGACCGCTGCATCGTCAATGACCTATGGGGAGTTGAGCAGGTTGGCCATTAAATTTAACATCCTTCGCCGTGGAGGCCCCGATTGGCCTTGAAAAATGAGCGGATTCACAGCAACTTCGGTGGGTACGTCGCCGTCTCCGGCAGTTTTTTTACAGTTGGCGGCATGAGGCTTCCATACGCCCCGATCATTGACGAGGTGTGCTCTATGTTTGGGTTGTTGCCGAGTCAGATACCTCCAAATAGTTGGAGGTTTATAAATGGATTGGCATTCTTTGTGCCACCGGTTGACCATCCGGCCTCTGTCGGCGTCTGCGTCACTTCCTCGGGATGAGCCATAGTCCGAGCTCAAGGCGAAATCCCATTTTGCAATATAGAGACGCTTCGGTATCGTCTGCCTTGGACGCCTCAAAGATTTCTTCTTGGCGAACCAAATACTTTTTCAGAAGCCCCAGAGTGTTCCTCGAGTGTCGACCTTGGAGGTATCCTCTGGCCGAGAAGTGGAATGACGCGTCGACCACATCCCTCGATAGAGATGAGTTGGAGGTGATTGGTGCATCAAGGAGCTCGGCGGAATCGACTTCGCTCGTCTCATTCGAGGATACCCCTGGGGCTTGACTACTTCTTTCCTCGCCGATCCCCACCTCAGTTACAAGCTAAGGAGGAAACCGCCTCGGCGGTTGACTCCTGTGATGGACTTAATTGTTGGACTTTGGTGAGCTAGTTTTATTTTCTAACTCGATTTTTCGTTGTGCGGCTATGGTGAGGATGGGAGGTGCCCCACCCGAGCTTCTACGTCGAGGAAGGAGGCTTCCGGAAGGTGAGCGAGGTGCTGATTCGTCCATGGGTTGGTCTCCTTGGTAGTGTCGGCGGATGTTTCCCTGAGGACCTTCTGTTGCGTCCCGAGCCATTGCCGATTAGGACAATGGATCTGGGACGAGCAAATTTAGCGGAGGAAGAGGAGGACGGGTCCTCCTCTTAAGAGGAAGAAGTTAGTGCGGTTGGGTGACCTATCTTCCGCCCGGCAGTGAGGCCGGGCATGTAAGCGAAGAGAGAGGAAGGGAGAGCAAAATCTCAAGGCTGGGCGGTGGGAGCTTGCCACAGAAATTGTCCGAGGATGCCACGCTTGGGGATCTCGAGGTGGCCCGCTATCTTGCCGAGAGGTCACTCCCCGTGGAGGAGCAACTCATGGAAAAGAAGGGTAGCGTGGAGCTGGATCTCGACTTGTTCGTGTCGGCATCTTGGTCTGCGACGATGTCCTTTCTTGTCTTTGCGGGGTGGAGACTCTGGACCAGAAGTCCAGGATCTCCATGTTCAAATGAAGGATTTGAAGGACGAGTATGCTGTTGCAAAGGAGGAAGGATCTCCTCCGAGCAAAGAATATGTCCTTGGAAGAGGAAAAGAAGGTCTTGGTGACTTCGGTTGACCCTGGTAGAGGGGGAGAGAGACGAGAAGAAAGGGAGGGAGGTGGAGAGGATGGAGAGGGAGGTAGAGGTCGAAGGGTGGAGGAAGACGGTGAGAGTGGGCGGGAGCTTAATAGGCGGCTCACTTTGGATTGCCGCTCATGGCGGTAGTAGTAGGGACAAAGCCGAGAAAACCTTGGAGGAGGTGCGGCGATGCAATGCGAGCAACGGGTTGAAGCTATCAGCGGTGGAAAAGGAGGTTCTTATACGAGGAGAGTTTGGAGCTACGCTGCGATATAGCCCTCGCGGTCTTGAGGAAGGGTCCGAGCTCTATGCTCTGAGGGGTCGATGTGCCCTCGTTCAAGATTATGCCGAGCCCCTTATTCCTGCGGCTCTCGGACTCTCTTTGGAGGAGATGGAGAAAAGAGTTGAGGGGAGCCGAGACGTTCGGACGAGCAACTAGATCTCGGCTACGAGGGGAGGAGGTCCTTATGAAGATGTTCCTTGATTGCTCCCCAGTTCTGCTCCTATGATTTGCTCTCTGAAGATCTTTCTAATGAAGATACTCCTTGATTGCTCCCACGGGTCCTGCCTCCGGTTCGGCTTCTCCTCCCGTTTCTCAAGGTTCCCCGGGGTATTCTCCCCCACAATTGTAAAGCTCACCTGGTCGGGCTTGTGACCAGGGCCGATTTTCTTCAATGTGATCTTTGCTTCTTTTTAACTTGTCTTTTTTAGTATTCTTGCTTTTTATACTTGGAGAATTTCGATGAAGTTACTCGTAGCCGACCGGCTTCGAGCAAGTTAGGTCATGTCGACCGATCGACCGCAGTCGATCGTCGTCTCAGGAGTTGTCTTGGCGATCTAGCCAAGCGATAAGTGAGGGCGATTGATGGTTCCAGAAGTCTCGTTTTGGGCGACCCGACCGACAGTAGTCGGTCTATGGAGACTTCCGAGCGAGGTCCTGAAGTCTTGTCTGGCGACACTGTCGAATGAGGTCGATCTATGGATATCCGAGCCAAAGTGATGGCGTCGGGGATCTCGTCCTGGCGACCGATCAACTGAGGTCGACCTATGGAGTTACCGAGCCATAGTGATGGCGTCCCAGGGATCTCGTCCTGGCGACCGATCGACTGAGGTCGATCTAAGGAGTTACCGAGCCATAGTGATGGCGTCCCAGGGATCTCGTCCTGGCGACCGATCGACTGAGGTCGACCTATGGAGTTACCGAGCCATAGTGATGGCGTCCCAGGGATCTCGTCCTGGCGACCGATCGACTGAGGTCGACCTATGGAGATTTGCCGAGCGGTGGTTAATTGGATTTTCTACTCTTTGCCAAATGTAATGTAACTTTGTTATTGCCAAGAAATCTGAAAAACCCCTTTATTGATGATAACGAGGGTGTGGGCGTTAAAAACCTGCTCGGCAAGGGCGGAAAAAGGTACCCACATGTATACGTAAATGATAACAAAGAAAGATTAACTAGCATGAATACTTATCTATTGGTAGAAAGCTTTCAAGTTACAGAATTCCATGGCCTTGGTAGAATTTTCCCTTTCTCATCGCTAAGGATGTAAGAACCATGCCCGCTTGCTTAATCACTCGATAGGTCCTTCCCACGTCTGTCCGAGCTTTCGGGATGCTTTCCGGCCGCCTCGGATTTTCGTGGGGCGTATCCTCCGACCTTTACACTGCTCGGCTTGACCCTTCTGTTGTAGAACTTAGTCGCCTTTTGCCTGATGGCTTCCGAGCGAGCGGCTGCCCTTTCTCGTCCTCGCTAAGGAGAACGAGCTCGCTCTGCGGACCTCGTCATTTGCTCTTCCTCGTAACCGACACCTCCGATTAGGCAATGCCGCCAACCGACCAAAGCTTACGCTCAAGGTCATCTGAAATGGCGTTTACTTTGTGGCTCCGTTCGGTGTGGTTCTATACGCCCACAATACTTCATCTACTTCCTCTACCCAAGTCTTTCTCCCGTCTAGGCGCTTCTTGAGGGCGTTCATTATCTTTTTGTTGGTGTTTTCTGCGAGACCGTTACTTTGGGGATGGGCGACCGAAGTTAACCGTAGCTCGATCTTTAGCTGATTGCAGAAATCTCTAAATTTGTCATTGTCGAACTGCCGGCCATTATCTGTGATCAACACCATAGGCATTCCAAAACGGCACAGTATGTTCTTCTTTATGAAGCTTTCCATTTTCCCCGGTTATTGTGAAATACGATTCCGCTTCACCCACTTGGTGAAATATTCCACCGCCACTATCAAGAATTTCTTTTGTCCGGACCGAGGGGAAAGGCCCCATATATCCATTCCCCATCGAAAGGGATAGGATGACTTATGATCATCATTCGTTCGGTGGGTTGGTGAGACAGTTCTTTGTTTTCTGGCGGAGCTTCGCCCGGTCGACCTTTTTCGACAATCTCTTCTCATCGTTGGCGATGGTATCCCCGTCGATCAACCGTGAGCTAACCTCCCCCCCTATGTGATTTCCGACATCCCTTCATGGACTTGACCATTGCCCTTCGGCTTCTTCCTCATTCAGCATCAAGTAGCGGCGGTCGTAGGACCGCTTATCTGAGAACATCATTGACGGCCGTATATTCGGCCGCCTTCCTCCTTAACTTCACGGACTCGATGGGTCTTCGTTGCTTTCCTTCTAAAAGGTATTGCATGATCGGTTCCGTCCAGCCGGTCGATCGGTATTTATGTTAAGAACTTCATCGGCTTCGGATGCTAGGGCGGTCTAGTCGTTCAACGAAATATTGTTTACGGCATCACGATCGGAGTTATTTTTGAGAGCGTCCGCCTGGCGTTCGAGCTCGCTTTCTACTCTGCGATTGAATATTGTCCGGTTGCTCAATTCTTGCTTTACCACCGAGATACTTGATCATGTTATTTCCTCGGCCTCATACTCCCGGTGACTTGGCGACCACCACTGCTATCACTATATATCTTCAAATGCCGTACTTCCATCTCCCTGGCTAGTTGGAGGCCGGCTATCAAAGCCTCGTACTCTGCTTCATTATTGGAGGCCTTGAATTCCAGCCGAAGGGCGTACTCCACTTTCTCATCCGTATGCGGGCTAATTAGCACTACTCCTGCTCCGCATCCCTCGGCATTGGATGACCCGTCGACGAACAAATTCGAGCGAGGGAACTGCATTCCTCGAGCTCGGTTGGCTCATCTCTGCAATGAAATCTCCAACACTTGTGCTTTGATGGTCGTGTGGGGCTTGTATTGAATATCGAACTCTCCTAGTTCTACCGCCCACTTTATCCGTCGACCCGAGGTTTCAGGGCTTTTGGAGGCACTCCTGAGGGGTTGATCGGTCCATACCTCAACGGTATGACTTTGGAAGTAAGGTCTCAGCTTTCTGGCTGCCATTATCAAAGAGAGTGTTAGCTTCTCTATGGGCGCGTATCGCGTTTCTGGCCCGGTCAACACTTTGTCGGCGTAGTAGACGGGTGTTGCTCGCTTTTCGGATCGAATAAGTACCGCTACGATCGAACCTTCCGTGACGGCCAAATATAGAATCGGGTTTCCCACGGTAGGGCTTTGCAAAGCGGGCGATCTAGACAAATATTGTTTCAAGTGTTGGAAAGCTTTTCACACTCATCCGCCATTGAACCGGGTTACATTTGCTTTCCTCGGGACCTTGAAAATGGGAGGCACTTGTCTCCCAATCTAGAAATAAATCGCCAAATTCGGTGAAACTACCCGACCGGCCGAATCGCCGTCTTTCAAGCATTGTGGCGAGGACATCCAGTATGATGGCTTCAATCTTCTCGGGATTGGCTTCGATTCCCACCGAGTGATCATAAACCCGAAATTTTCGGATGCTACCGAAGACGCATTTTTCCGGTTTAGCTTCATCTGGAACTTATTTAAAGTCCGAAAGACTTCTTTGAGATCTCGCACATGCTCGCGCGCCGCCTTACTCTTTATCACCATATCATCCACATAAGCTTCCACCGTCCGCCTATCATTGTTTAAAGACTTACGTGACGAGCCGTTGATAGGTCGCCTGCGCGTTTTCGAACCGAAAGGCATTACTTGGTAGCAAAAAGTGCCTTGGTCGGTTATGAAGGCGGTCTTTTCTTCGCCTTCGTGCTCATTTGGATCGATGATAGCGAAGGCATCCAGAAGCCGAGCACTCGTGCCTCAAGTGGAGTCCACCAACCGATCGATCTTAGGCGTGAAAGCGTCCTTTGACACGCGCTTTGTTCAGTCGGTGAAGTCTATACACATTCTCCATTTCCGTTCTTCTTTTTACCAACACCACGTTGGCGAGCCACTCCGGTATTTGACTTCTGGATGAATCCGGCCTCTAGCAGTTTGCTTACTTCCTTCTTGATCACCCCCGTCGTTCTTTGTGGCATCGCTTCTTTTATCGATCGAAACATAGTCATGCGAATGCCGAGGGAGTGAGATGTGACCGATCGAGATTTAGGGCATGTCGCTTGGTACCCAAAGCGAAGACGATTTATTTTCCGCCAGACGGTCAGTGATTTCTTTAACCAGTCTCCTGCAGACCGGAGCCTGTGTTTGTAAATTTAGAGGTCGGCTTCATCCAAAGACGACTCTTTGCGTTTCTTCCACGGTTTATCCTTTCCACCTTTTAATCGGCTCTCACATCAAGAGAGCTCGTAAGTACTACCGTACCATCTAATGTCTTCGTCTCCGCTTAAATAGCATTCTCTAGCAATTTTACATTGGCCTCGACAACTCCGACTCTCCGTGGTGTCGGAAATTTCATGACCGTGGTAAGTGGAGACGACCGATCTAAGGGCATTTAGTGTAGCCCGCCGATTATCGCGTTATGCGCCCATGGAATTTAACGACTAAGAACTCAACGTTCCTTTCTACTTGACATGGCTTCACTCAACTTCACTTTCAAATTTACCCGGCGAGCGGGTGGTCGCGCCTGTCACTCCCTTGATGGGGCCGTCCGTAGGTAGTAGCGCTCTTGGGCACCTTCATCCGCTTGAAAGCCTCGTAATATAGCGGTCGACCGAGCGCCGTGTCTATCATCACCGTTTCACCTCGTAATCGTCCATATTAAGGTTTACGACGAGGCGTCATCATCGGGCAATTTACTCCATTTAGTCCGACTCGTCGAAAGAAATCATTCCGTCGTTCTCTTTTCGGCTTCTTGATGGGCACGTCTTCGCCGACTGTTTGGCGTATCTTTCTGCCTTTAGTGGTGGATCCCCACGCATTTCCACGAATATTGTGTTTATGACCCCACTGGTCGGTCATCCCGTTGTTCGCATTTCGTCGTTTCTTTCCCTTGACCGCCCTCTTCTTTCTTGTTGGTTATCGGCATTGGTGTTCTGCCTCCCCCCGTCATTCCTGTCATTTCGCCTCCAGGGTGGTCGCCTATTGTTTGGCCGACCTGTTCTACGCTGATTGTCCCTGTCGGCATTTTGCCCTTGTTTCACAAATCGGCTAATCTTCCCATACAGTATGAGCAATTCAATCTCTTTCTTGATTGCCAGCAATCTTAGTGTCATGTCCGACTTCTTTGTGGAAACGGCAATACACACTAGTGTTTCTGTCCCTGTAGGGGGTTTTCATTTTTTCAGGCTCTCGGATAGTTTCCCCCTCCGCTATCATAGCCGTCAAGACTTCCGCGTATCGTTTGTTAAGCGGGGTAAAGTCTTGTTGATTCCAATGCCTGCCGCTCGGCTTTCTCCAGGTCGACTGGTCTCTCTGTCTTTTGTGAGGCTCATCAGACCTACCACTCGACCGCGATCGTCTCGCTCGGCGTTTGTGTTTTTAACACCTCCTCGGTGAATGTACTTATCCGCTCGACATCGATCTCTGAATTGATCGGGGCTGATCGAGGGCTAGCGACTTTTGAACTCCTCGTCTCGTATTGCTCGTGAGGCGGCCAAAGATAGACGGCGGTGAGGTCGGGTACCTCGACCGCTTCATTATTAAACCGAGTGATGAACTCCATGACTCTCATTCCTTCCTTGGGTGAGTTGCATCACCTCAAAACCGTCTTCTGCGGGTAAACATCTTGGTGGCGAATTGGTTCGGAAGAGCGATCTGAAATCTTGAAGCATGTTATCTGACACAGGGGTAAGTTTGTTGAACCATCGCCAGCTCCCTCTTGGAAAGTCGCTGAAAGCTTTGCATTGGATAGCGTCCGGAACGCAATGTAGGCTCATCATGGACCGGAAGTGCCGCATGTAGTCGAGGGTCGGTTTTCCCATTATACTTCTCGGGTGTTGGTATTTTTGTGCGGTATTTGGAGACTATCCAAGATCTCCAAAGTAAAGGGAGAGTCAGATTACAAACGGGCGATCTGTTCGATAACTTCATGGCGCGCGAGACCGATCATCCGCGGTTTTCTAGGGCTTCAAATAGCGATGATCGTTTGTCACGCTAGTTTGTCGAGCGCGGTTGGTCGTCTTGACGCGGTCTCTCGGGTGGTTCTTTGTTGCGGCGAGGTCGCAATTTGTCGGATCAACAAATCCGGCCTCCTCTATCTCGCTTCGAGTCAAAGTGGTGTGCGACGAGGAGGGTCCGCTTCGATCGGTGTTGGGGATTTGTATGTGTCGAACGCGACATTATCCTCCGCAGCCGCGCTCTATTCCTCTTGCTCGAAAGTCCGAGGTTGCTGCGATCATTCGGATGTGAGGATTCCGCGTGAGACATGCGGTGCGGCGGTATAATGGTAGCATTTGCAAACCTAAGCGCTTGCATCGCCAGAGCCGTGACAATGGCTACGTCGAGATTCGTTGCCGCCGCATGGCTGATTTGAGTGGTTACGGGCGTGGTTCTCGGACGTCGGGCCCACGGTGGGCGCCAAATGGTTCTGCGGATTACGCTGAACTGGTTATTCCTGCTTCGATCCATGTCTCGATGTCCATTGAAGCGATCTTGGTGAAAAGTCTCCTGCAAAACAAATGGAAGCACGCGTCGGGTGAAATCGATTTGCCCTCCGACGCCAAGTAAGTCTTTGGTGGAGGTAAGGTTAATACGATCGGAAAAGCAACTAGGTTATGATCTTCACCTTGGTTAGAGAGAATAATACCTTATATCGCTTTTCTGCTAGGTTTTGGGTCTTTACGTTTCTTACGTGCGTGCGTGGGAGATTTTCCTATGCTAATGGGTCAGGATATATAGATTAGACCAGATTAAGCCATGGTTGTGAGATTGATCGATCGGCCCGTAATATTGGTCTTGGGCCCAATATTGCCGACCCAACCAAAGTTCATACACGTAGGCTCCTTAATTCTCCTTGAGGAGCTAGCAACCAACGGTTCCCCATGTCGGGTCCACTGAAAGTAGTTCGGAACAAACCCTTTTCTCAACAAATGCAACTGAATTTCATCAATAAACAAGAAACATTTGTGCTTGCACTTTGTACATGGACATCTGATCTCTGGCCCATCCATATATGCAAGTTGCGAACATGCATAATGCATGAACGCATCAACTCCCTCAACAAATTCAGGATTAATGAAACCATCGGCGGTTAAACGTCTATACATCCAAGATCGATCGTTGAAACTCATAACTGGGGAACTGTTATTCTACAACATCGGATGCAAAGTTAGGCATCTAAGTTAGCCACCTCTGTACAAACCAAATCATTACAGACATGTGTTATAACATAAGCCTTTAACGTTACATATCATACTATTGCCAAAGAACTATTCATACAAGATTGAATGTTATTGTAAAAACCTATTCTAATAAATTAATCCTTCCTATACAATTTAACATAAGCATATCAAATTAGATTATTACAAGGTTAAGAGATATTCATTGTACACAACATCCATCCAATTATGGCAGTAATTGATTCTAGTCAGTGCAACAAGCAATTGAATAAGGCAATACAATTGCTAACGAAAGCATAACCACTGACCTAAATTGAAATGCAAAGAAATGTTGCTGAATCACGTTCTTACGGGCAATGTCGAGCGTCCACGACGATGAAGATGATAGAGTCAAGACTTGAAACCCAACAATAAAATCACCAAACTTATATTGGAAATATTTTTAGAAGGTATGACATAGTATTCTAAATCCTAAACATTTATCATCCTCACATAATTAAACTACCGCGCTCATGTTCTAATTTACACACGAGCTACGACGAGGATCCTAGAAAAATTTTGGCAGCATTTCCCCTATAATTCGGACACCCCTTAAAAAATAAGGGTCCCCCTGCAACAGAAACACACATATATCTCAACCAGTAATCACCTCGCAATAACAGATCTTTGAACAACATGTGTTTAATATTTATGTGCTTAACAAAAGATAATCATTAATAACTAATTTGTCACCACCATTGAGTTGTTTCTTACTTCAAACAGTAGAAAGTTTAAAGTTTTAAGTCTCTTAATAGTTTTCATAATTTCAGATAAGTTTTAGGAATAATTACATATATGTATTAACTATTAATTAAATGTCTGACTCAAGTTGTGAATGTTAGTTACTCTTGCAGGAATACTTACAACATTATTAGAGGAACATTAATCATAGAAGAATACTTACAACATTATGGATCATTAATTATGGCATATTAGAGGGAAAATATCATACTGTAATCGTCAGCTCACATCGTGTAAGACATCAATTAAAATTACAGGAACATGTCATACTCAATACATGACATTTATCATCCTCACAAACTTAAACCATTAACTAATATCCTAAATCATTTTCATAATTGTAAGTCACTTCCAAAATAAGATCATAAGTTAAAACTAATGAGCTCATGTTCTCATTTAACCATCATGTACTACGACGATCCTATTGAAATTTCGGCAGCATTGCCCCTATAATTTGGACATCCCCCTTACGATATAAGAGTCCCCCTACAATTAACACACTATTCTATCTCTTCCAGTAATCACAACGCAAATCACCTCTCCATTTCAATTTCAGCGATCGAATAGTTTTCGGTCGCAAAATGTTTAACAATAACCCAATTTCTCCGATGGAGACGATTTTTCGGTCGGTATTTCCAACGGTTTAGATACCGTCGGTATATTTCCGTCGCTATTCCTCATTTTCCTTGTAGTCATGAAAAAATGGAAGTTATTTGTACACAACAATGTACTTTTAAGTTATTTGATTATATTGAAAATGATAGAAAATGTTTTGTCAAATAATATAAAATAAGAATAATTGTAACAAATTGAAATGAAACGAGTAAGCTAGGAAAAAGGATAATAAACAAATTTATACATAATTTTGGGACAATCTAAACTAGACAATTAGTCAAATGATGGATAATCTTCAAATAAAATGTGCATTATCGAATTACATCCCAATGTATATGGCTAAGTGGGAAACTTTTATAATGCTTATAAGATCTATAAAATGACATTATATAGGTAATTTCATACTTTAATAACTGCAATGAACATTTTGTAGGTTATTTCATACTCTTCTTAACAATTGATTCCAATTCCTAAGTCTTGTAATAAGCTGCAATGAACATTTTAAACATCTTTCGGTTTAACAATCAATAATGGAATGAGTCAACGGCTTTTGTCCATAAGTTCCTAATACCTTACTATTTGGTTCTTCAACTTATTTGCTTAAAAATTACGTGATCAAATATTTGAATCACCTCAAGAAGACCCTCAAATGCTAACTATCTTCCTCTCTTTAGAAAGTTAAAAAAAAAGATGGCTAGTTAGAGCTATAGATGCATGTGTTTCTCAAGTAGGGAGAGTTCAACTTATAAAATTTATCCTGAATAACTTCATATATATTGTTCCTTATACTCCCTATTAGCATATAATACAATTAAGAGGTCAATAAGAAGATTTCTTTGATTATAAAACCCTACTAAACATTCATTAGACAAATTCAAATAGAGTGATCCTTAGCTTCCTAAAGATGAAGTAGGATTAGGCATTATGTCTATTACAATTGAAATAAAGTTTATGATTAAGATAATTTAGAGGTTCATCAATGATAAATAAGAACTTTGAAATGTAACTACATGCATTTTATCTAAGGAATGTAAATTTCGGATCATCTCACCTAAGAGTAATGCATCTTGGACCATAGTTCAATTTTTCAAACAAAAGATCAAAATTAGAGGCAAATCGAACATAAGATTAGCAATGGTGAATTGCATTATCTTTGGTGTCATAACTACTTTACGTGTCTTTTGTTTCTCCTTATAACTTTAATATGTTAAAGTACAAATTTTACTTCCTTTTAAATTACTTTTAAATTTTTAATAACAACGGAATATACAAATTTTTGATAAGTTACATATGAGAACATATAATATCAAATGCATAATCCCACACCTTTCCTCATTCTTCATACTTATTAGTCAAATCAAATAATTATATATATTGTGAAGTAAATAAAATCCTATAGGGTAAAAATTAATAGAAGACTACAAATATTGATCAATATCATGGGTGAAATAATCCAAACGAAACTTAATGCTTAAAATTAATTTGTTACACCTAAAGGATAAAAAGAGGTATGATAAAATCATAGACAAAGGCTTAACAATGGTTAATCTAAGTGTCTTTATCATCTCAACGCCTTAATTTAAAACTTATAGTCTTGGCATGTATAACAAACGTAAGTTCTAAAATCATCTATTATTTATGATATTTACATAATAGTGATAATAATAAATGCTCATTGACTTAAAACCTCTCAATTTAAGCTCATTTATGAAGAAATTATAAACACTTTCAACCAAATCAATAATGAAAAATTCATTCATGCTTTAACCTATAACAATCCATCTAATCAGATTTTTTTCTTTTACATTCTAACTTAATTCCTTAGTCACAAGATAAGAATTAACAAATTTAATATACATATAAAAACTAATTAATAAGAGTTAAAATAAGCTTGAGTCAACATTAAATCCACCAAATTACTATATCGCTCCCCACCTAAACATGTACATTATTCCCGAATGTACATAACAAATAAAAAAATAAACAATGTATTGGGAAAAATACGATAAATTAATACTTCCTTACCTTATAATTATGAAGTTCAAATTAAAGGGTTAATTTCCATCCCATATCATGCATCCTCGTAAATATTAAATAAAACAAACAAAACATTAAAATATGCAAAGATAATAAAATGAGCATAAATCTACCGTATCTATAAATTGAAACTATATGCTTTATTATATGCAATGTAAAAATAAAATAAAAATAAAATAAATTGCATCATATGGGTTTAGGAGGCCAATCCTTTACTAATTATGAACATAAAATAACTTAGGAAAAATACATTACAATAAATATTAACATACCAAGTAAGGAGAGGGAGGAAGGAGAAAGAGGGTTAGTGGGAGAAGGGTTACTCGTTTGAGACTGGCCGTCGGCTTTGGAGCGAACCTTGGCGATGCGATGGAGGCCGACGGTGGGCGATCTGTCATCGCGCGGTGGAGAGGAAGAAATCGAAGGTCGCGCAATGGGAGAGGAAGAAAGAGAGACGCTGCGGGAGAGGAGAAAGGTTCGACCTTGACTTTTAATCATTTTTCAAAGCAGCGTCGTTTTGAAATAACCCAAAACGACGTCGTTTTACTTAAAGTGAGGGCTCTCCGCGGTTTTCCGATTACTTCACCGAACCGAACATTCGGTCGGTATATTCATTCCCAACATTCAGCGACGGAATATCTTACCGTCGCAAAACTTGTTCCCCAAAACCAGCTTCCCCGACGGGTGCCCATTTTCGGTCAAAAATTGTAACGGTTTCAAGACCGTCGGTGATTTTCCATCGCCAATTAACATCTTCCTTGTAGTGAATAATATTTGTATAGAAAGAAATGATGAATAGTGCAAATTGGATATGTTCTAACATTCTCCCTTAAACGAGAGGGTGTGATAGATAACCCGAGTTTGTTCCTTAAGTATAGGAACTGAGAGTGTGTCGATGCTTTAGTTAAGCAATCAGCTACTTGATGAGAGGACACTACAAGAATAACATACTATTTGTGACGTTTTTTAGATAAAACGTCACAAAATGTTTGGATTTTTTGTGACGTTTAGAGAACGTCACAAAAAATTTTAATTTTTTGCGACGTTTTTATAAAACGTCACAGAATTATAAAACTTTTTGCGACGTTTTATTGATAAAAGGTCACAAAATACCAATCGTGATGTTTTATTAAACAAAACGTCGCAAAAGGCTATTTAAATTTTAACATTTTGTTCTCGCGCCTTCGTTTCCCACCAGCTGGTTTATACTCTAACGTTTCTTTTAACTCTTTTCCAGTTTTCTAAGTCGTCCTCTTACTTTTCTTTCTTTCTTCTCTCTCTACCTTCCACTACGAAACTCCCTCGCTTTGCCTGAAACTGTTCATAGTTCCGACGACTGACCTCCTTATCTCGTCTGAAAACTCCTCATTTTCTTCGAATTGAGGCTCCGTCGATTTCTTCGGCTCCGTTTTCATAACCCGACTCACGGACGATTTCGGATCTCGCCTTTCGGTAGTTTTTTTCGTGTTTCGGGCATTTTTGGAGGATGTGGGCTGCTTGGTTCCTGTGTAATGCATTGTTTTGAAGTTTTACTGGAGAAGATCGTGACCTAGGGTTCGGATTTCAGGTTCTGGATCTTTTGGGTTCGGGTTTTGTTCCTAACATTTTGTGGAAAATCGTATACGTATAGAAAGCATTTACGGGATGAAATGGTGAGCAAACCGTCTGTGCCCATACATGTGCATGTGGGTTGAATGTTTGCTTTTGCAATTTATTTTCTTGTAGCTTTTAGGTATCCCTATTTTTCTCCTCTTAAAATTTTTTTAATTATGGTTATCGTCCAATTAACTAAGGCTTCACGTTTCTTCTTTTCACTTCACATTGATGCGTCCTGTTCTTCATCTCTCTATTTCTGTTGCCTCTCTTTATCAGTGTGTGTCTTTATCTCTATAGCTTCTAGCTTGTTTAAGGAATAGATTTACTTGTGTTGTTGGCAGTTTGAAACTTTATCTCTGGTAATATGTCTATTTCTGGGGTTTTGATTTATAGAGTTGTAATAATCCTAGAAGTCTTTAATGTAATCCTTAGTATATGCTTCACCGTGGTAATCCTTGGTATATGCTTTGAAGGCATCAATGCAACCTTTCAAGATGAAAGGAAAATGTCATCTAATCCTGTGGGTAACGAAGGTTCAGAAACTTATGATTATCCATTTGAATTTGATTTTTTTTTCTTAATTGAATGCTTACCGTTTCAACATCAATTTCCCGCTATTGATGCACCTGGAGGTTTTTTGTTTGAATGTCACCTGGGATATATTGATTGCTAGGACCAACGAGAAGCACTCAGAAGTTGCTACATCTTATATTGAGGTTGGTTTTTACTATGTTGATTGCAACTGTTTTACTTTTGTTTAGCTGAGTTTGTATCCATTCAGATTGAGAAAAGGACAAGATTGACATTCTGTTGAGGCAATAAATTCATATTTTTTAGGTTGACTTTTAGTTATCTTGGTTCTGCATCTACACTGATCAGGTTTAGCTTCGTATAAGAAGAGTATTATGGTGTTGAAAAGATCTGTGATGCTTATTGGAGATTAATTACTAGTTAACAGGCTGAATGGTAACACATGAATTATCTTAAACCAAAACTAGAAATTGGCTGGAAGTAGCTATTCATTGTTCTTTCTATAAGTCGATCCTTCCAGTATTTGGTATAAACTAATTGCAGGTCAATGTCAAACAAAATGTTTAAACATTTTAGACACGATCCACACAAACACATGCATGGAACATCAACTCATTCAGCCATATCTGTTTGGTCGGTCGGTTAAGCTCTTTATTACTTTTCCTATAAGTCGAGGATTCCTATATAGAATGAATATGCATTTGAGCAAGGCAGATCAGATTCTATTAGGACTTTCCATTCTTAGACTTCTCTGTTTTTCTTTGCTTCTGTTGTCCTCTTCTTTCCTTTGTAGAAGTCTTCCATGATCAATTAATGAGTTCGATTAAATCAGTTGACACCGGCATTCTTCACCCTTATCTCGTACCATTATTTTAAAAACGCCAGAATATTTTAGGACATTAAAGGGCCGGAGCAAACATGGGTAATTATTCTTTTCTCGTTGATTTAAGTTCTAATCTCCATTTTTTTACTAAAAATATTGCCTAGTTCTCTCCAATCTTTACGTTACAGAAGCGATTTTCAATATTTCTCATGATATCTTATTTTGATACGTACAAAGCTTTTCCGTTCTTGACTACCATCTGAAAGTTAAGAAATGTTAATTTTCTATCAATAGCCAAGCATATATGTTGGTACAGGAATGCACGAAAGTCAGTTTGCGCTCCTGAAGTAAGTTTAACAAATTTTGTACATGTGAGTTCTGTTTTGTTACGTGGTTTTAACATATTCTTATGATTTTAGGTACACTGTTTTCTGGAGAAGAGTATTATTGGAGATTCTGTTAAAAAGATCACAAAGATCAAAATCACAAGCAAGAACAATGTGTATACTTTTGGAGATAAAGTCTCGTGTTCAGTTTGCCTTCAGGTTTGATCCTATATCACAGTTTTTGTTTCCTTGGGTTGTGCCTTCTGAACAGATTATGCACCACTTTGGGAATGGTCTTTACTGATTGATTTTGCGACATTTTTCATTCTCATAGGACTTCCAGCTCGGAGAGACTGTTAGAAGCTTGCCTCATTGTCATCACTTGTTTCACCTACCTGGCATAGATAAATAGCTTCTAAGGCATGCTTCTTGTCCCCTTTGTAGAAGGGATCTGTGATGCTTTTGTAAATTACACGACATAGAAATATTCTTTTGTTCTTTAACTTGCCACTGCCTTTCATGGCCTCTGTAATTTTGTTCTGCTAGATGATTCGTCGCCCTGTTGCTTTGGTGTTTCGAGTCTGCAACATTATGGGATCGATCCTTGTACTAGATTAGTGATCTGTATAAAAAGTTTTCAGATTTGATAGTTTTAGTTACTCTTCCAATATTTCAAGGAACGTTGTGAGTGGAGGATCCTTTGTTCTATTCAATGAAAAATAACAATAACAATAAAAGATAAAAAAATTGAATTTTAAAAAATAATTATTAAATTAAATTAATTTTTGAAAAATGGAAAAAATAATAATGGAATGTTTAAAATTAATGATATACTAAAGAATTGAAGAATTATTAAATAAATAAAATTCATAAATAATATTGAATAGTTATTAAACAAATAAGATTAAAAATTGTATTTTAAAAAATAATTATTAAAATTGAAAAATTATTAAATTAATTTGATTTTCAAAAAAATAAAAAATAATATTAAAAACGTCGAGGAAGACATTTCGCGACGTTTTTTAAAACGTCACTGAAGACCTTTCGCGACGTTTCAAGAAAACGTCGCAGATTCCTTTACATTCTGTGACGTTTTTAAAACGTTGCAGAATGTTAGAGATTCTGTGACGTTTTTTAAAACGTCACGGATTGTCCAATCTTTTAGTGACGTTTTTTGAAACGTCGCAGAATGTTAGCATTTTTTGCGACGTTTTTTATAAAACGTCACGGAAACCTTTTGCCTACACCACATTCCGTGACGTTTTTTATGACATTTTTTAAAATGTCGCAGAATACATTCTGTGACATTTTTTAGACATTCTGTGACGTTTTAAAAATGTCACAAAATACCTTATTTTCTTGTAGTGGGAGGAAATGTATCCGACGTCAATGAGACTAGACAGAACTAGATCTTGGATAAAATGAACATGAATCTCTATATGTTTACTGCGACCATGTTGGATTGGATTTGCAACTAGTGTACAAGATCATATTGTTGGACCCTTTGCTTTAGTAGGTGTTTGCAGGTTATACTGCGGCGAGTGTTTGTGGGTTATACCACGGCATCCAACCTTAATCAGTATTGTCCTCTTTGGTCATGGGTGAGCCACGGCTCGAACCCATGACCTCAAGGTTTTATAGCTTCCACATGCTCGCCTCTTACCATTTGGCTAACTTAGCCAAATGGTAAGAGGCGAGCATGTGGAAGCTATAAAACCTTGAGGAGTTAGCCAAATGGTAAGAGGCGAGCATGTGGAAGCTATAAAACCTTGAGGTCATGGGTTCGAGCCATGGCTCACCCATGACCAAAGAGGACAATACTGATTAAGGTTGGATGCAGTGTTATAACCCGCAAACACTCGCCGCAGTATAACCTGCAAACACCTACGGGTGGGGGGTGGGGTCCAACATATATTATCACACCATAGTATAAAAGGTTGTTGGAGGAGAAAACCAAGTTCGGATAGCAGTGAACTTAATCATTTAACCTCAGCAGCGCCATCAGCTAATGCCCTATATTCAGATTCTGTACTTGACCGAGAGGCTATTCATTGTTTCCGAGAAGACCACGACACTAATGTGCCTCCAAGATACACACATAATCCTACCATTGATCTCCGATCATCTATATTTGTAGCCCAATCTGTATCGATGTAAGCCGTCAATTGAAGTGAAGAGAATGGCTTTAGATGAAGTCCATAATGATAAGTGCCTTTGAGATAATGTAAGATACGTTTAACTACATTGTTGGGTGAGATGAGAATTGACTGAGTTTATTCACTGAAAATGTTATATCTGGACGAGTAATCGTTAAATATTGAAGAGAACCAATAGTCTGTCGATACATGGTAGGATTTGACATGGGTTCCCCATCAGTTGAAGAGAATTGTCGACCAGCAACCATTGGAGTAGATACAGAGGCACAATCCAGCATGTTAAATTTCTTTAACAAGTCAAGAATGTGTTTACCTTGATTCACGTACATACCTGAACTATCTCTGTAGATCTCCAATCTAAGGAAATAATATAAAGGTCCTAAGTCCTTAAGAGAAAAGAGTGCATTCAATCTTTGTACAAAAGATTTTAGGTAGGCAGTGTTATTACCAGTGGTCAAAATATCGTCGATATAGACCAAGACAAACACAGTGAGGTTGTCTGTGTGAGGTAAGAACAGAGAAACATCACTCTTGGCATTTTTAAAACCCCATTCTAGTAAGGTTAATCGTAGGCGATCGAACCAGGCTCGAGGGGCCTGTCTTAAGCCGTAAATGGTTTTAACCAACTTGCATACATGGTTAGGTCGTTATTGATCGAGGAAGCGTTTGGGTTGTCGCATATAGATGTCTTCTTAAAGAAAGTCATTTAGGAATGCATTATTCACGTCAAGCTATCGTATTTCCCACTAAAAGATAACAACAATCGTCAGTACAACACGAATGGTAGTTGGTTTGATTACCGGACTGAATGTTTCACCATAATGAATTCTGGCAGCTTGTTGGAAATCTTTTGCAACTAACGGAGCTTTGTGTTTTAGGATAGAACCATCGGCTTTAAACTTGGTTTTGAATACCCATTTATAGTTAATAAGTTGTTGTGTACCGTTGTAAAGAACCAAGATCCATGTTTTGTTTCGTTGTAAGGCATCGAACTTATCCTCCATTGCTTGTCGCTAGTAAGAAGATGCAAGTGCATCTTGAGTTGAAGAGGGTTCAGCTATACGTGATAGGGAATCTGGGTCTTCTGCATGAAGAAGTCCAGTGAAAGGATATTTAGGCTTGAAAATCCCATCCTTGGCCCTTGTTGTCATTGGATGATGATTGAGTTGGTAGCATGGAGGTATTGGATTTTCTGAAGAAGGAAAACTATCAGATCTATTTGTGGAGGAGAGATCGTTTAAGTTGATGGTAGGTGAAATGTCTCGATTTCCAAATGAAGCCTGAGCAGGTGAGGTGTCAAGGACATTTGGTTCTTGTCTTTAAGGCAAGGTAGAGAACACCGACACGTTTAAATTGTGGAGTAGGAGAGCTATTCCACCATTTGCTTTAGACATGTTAACTTTCTAATGTAAGAATCCTGTGGTAAAATGAAACATAAATGGATCAAATACAACATGTCTTGAGATAAAATTTTTCCCAAAAGCACTTAAGCATTTATGGCCTTTCTGTTGAGATGCAAAACCAAGATACACACATTTTTTACTGTGAAATTGGAACTTGTGTTGATTGTATGGTTTTAAATATGGGTAGCAAGCACATCCAAAAGGTTGTATAGTCTGGTAGTCTGGTTGTGTTTTAAACAATTTGTACAGTGGTGAATCTCCTTGCAAGAACGAAGTGGGGAGCCCGTTGATTAGAAAAAAAGCGGCTTGAAAGACATAAACCCAATAATTAATGGCATTCTTGCTTGTGCTAATAGAGTCAAGCCCATTTTTACTATATGTCTGTGTTTTCTTTCAGCTCTTCCATTTTGAGAGGAAGTATATGGACAAGTAAATCGGAGATGAATTCCCGCAGCTTGTGTGTAGCCCCCCCTCACCGCAGGGTACACATTGGGAAGCCCGTGGGTCGTTCCGACGCATATCCCACGATAAGGAAGTGCTACTACGAAAACAATCTCTAAACACTTGCATGGCATCAATACACTAAATTCCACAATATGAAAATCACTGAAATTTAAAACCATAATAATCATTCATTTATAACATCAATCCCAAAATATAGACCGATCTATCGGTTCCCTACAAAGCTAAATACATCTCAAAAGGAAACCGATACAAACGTCTATACTAAGTCATCCCAAAACAATGTTCCCAAAAAGAAGTCACCCCAAATGACCGACCTATGATCCATCACGCCTTGATCACGAACACTCACTGCGAAACGTCTATCCCGGAGCTAGAGTCCCACGACGCCGTCTCTGAAAAATATATTGCAATGTTGGGTGAGTTTATGAACTCAATGAGAAACCATCATTGATGGTTCATCCAACACATGCATATACATATACTATATCTCAAATTACACTTTAACGCTTTATAAACACTATTCACAATTTACACATTATATTATATCACACGCAATATCACAATGCACTTTACATTTACACATAATTCTCACATTACACTTCACAATTTACACAATTACAATATCACATATCAATCCACATTTTTCAGATGTCACTCGCATTCTCCATCACACTATACACTCAGATGCATATGTATGCAAAGTCTCTTGTTATGACATTGTTGTGACTGAGCATTTATATTCACATTTTGGCAAGTAGGAGAGCCCTGTGGTATGCACTACGCCCACTCACTTTAGGGATAGGAGAGCCTCTGGTATGCACTATTCCTTTTCACAATGATCACAATTTAGGCAAGTAGGAGAGCCCTCGGGTATGCACTCTCGCCAATTTGGCTCTAGGCCCTCTCATCGATAATCGAGCTCAAAGCTCAATCATCGTGCTCTCTAGTCACAACGGTAAATTTTACCGCTCATATCATGCTAGGCATGCGCCACACTTACACAAATACTAGCACATTTATCTCACTTCACTCACTTGTCACAATCAGAGCTCTTATTCACAATTATATACACCGATCCTCATTCACATGAATTCACATTTATGTAGATCACACTTGGTACAATCACTAACACTTATCGCATTTAGCTCATTCACTTCACATGTATATCACTCACCTTTACACTTAATTTATACATATTCACAGACATATAATCACTTAAAAGTCGAGGAACCAACTAGGTTACTCACCTGTAACTTCCGAACTCTTGCCTGAAGTCCCAGCAATATCCGTGGTCCGACGATCCAACGACCTCTAAAACAATCAAACAATTTCTCATCACTAGGTGCTCAATTAAAGATATTCAATAATGCACATGTCTTTAATTCAAACTTGTATGATGCATGTTCATGATTCTACCTAAGACTAAACCCAATTCGCTATCGCTCACTTTACAACCAAAATTCACTATTCACTAGGTCAATAGCATTCCCTTTAATTCAATTTCACTCACTCAAACTCTAATCATACTCCGCTAGTTACAACGTAACTCTTTGGTCACATTAAAACTATAATGGACTCTCTTTCGATACTTGCAATCCCTTAAATCAAAATTCAAACTCTCAATCTTTATCACAATGATAGACCTCTTTCTAGTTCATAACGAATCAAGTATCACCTTAATTGGAATACCATAGACCAAGATATCATCACATCATCAAACATGTTCAATAAAACATCTAGTTCATGTTCCCTCCACCAATACCCTTACTTTGACTCACTTAATCATTTCCAATTTAATACTAAAACCCATAAATTGTTTGTGGAGAGATTAAGAAATGTGTTAGGAATCCAATGCTTCAAGAATCAGGTCATTTGGAGTTCTATAACTCAAGTTATCCTCAAAACACTGATCTATGCCTGCATCTGCTTTTCCTTCCGTCGATTTTTGCTTCAAATTGGTTTTCGCTTCAAATGATTTTTGCTTCAGCTGATTTTTGCTTCAGCTGATTTTCACTTCAGCTGATTTTTGCTTCAGCTGGTTTTTCCTTCAGCTGGTTTTCGCTTCAGCTGGTTTTCGCTTCAGCTGATTTTTCCTTCCTTCTGATTTTTGCTTCAGCTGATTTTCGTTCAGCTGATTTTCGCTTCAGCTGATTTTCCTTTCAGCTGGTTTTCGCTTCAGAACATGTCCACTTATATAGATCATATCTTTTGACTCCAATATCCAAATTGGACAAAATTAACATCTATCTCATAGAGAAAAGAAAGATCTACAACTTTTAAGAAGGAAATTTTGTCTAAATCTATCGATATCACGTCCATATCGTCTGCTTTTGCTTCAGCTGATTTTCCTTCAGCTGATTTTCGCTTCAGCTGATTTTCCTTTCAGCTGGTTTTCGCTTCAGAATATGTCCACTTATATAGATCATATCTTTTGACTCCAATATCCAAATTGGACAAACTTGACATCTATCTCATAGAAAAGAAAGATCTACAACTTTCAAGAAGGAAATTTTGTCTAAATCTATCGATATCACGTCCATATCGTCTGCTTTTGCTTCAGCTGATTTTCGCTTCAGCTGATTTTCCTTTCAGCTGGTTTTCGCTTCAGAACATGTCCACTTATATAGATCATATCTTTTGACTCAATATCCAAATTGGACAAACTTGACATCTATCTCATAGAGAAAAGAAAGATCTACAACTTTCAAGAAGGAAATTTTGTCTAAATCTATCGATATCACGTCCATATCGTCTGCTTTTGCTTCAGCTGATTTTCCTTCACTGATTTTCGCTTCAACTGATTTTCCTTTCAGACATATCACCAACACTAAAAGTTTTCTCAACCACTCATTTAACACTATAACAGAATTTATTCCTCCCCAACTACCCAGGATTTATGAACAAACACATGAAATACATCTTTCCATGAAAACGATGTAAATCTCTCAACTTTATTTCATAAATCTCTAACAAAGAAGGGGTTTCTCTAACACTTACTGTTGAGAACTCAAACAGATCTTCAAGCTCTAAACTCCACACGAAAAGATCAGCTTATGGATTCACCTTAGAGTCGACAACACCAAAGGTAGAAAGGTTGGTGAAAGAAAGAAAGAACACCAAAGTCCTTAGAAGGTAATTTGGGTAGGAAAGCTCTATGTCTCCGAGAGAAAAGTTTTGGAAGAAAATGAATAAAGAAGGCTTGGACAAGACTTAACCCATCAGCCCTCAAGGAATAGTGACCACCTACTCTAGCTAGGGTACAAAGTCCAAGTACACATGTCACTTTCTTAATGAATAAACTATAACTTAGTTACTTTTGAACTAACTCCATTTAGTTCTCCCTTTCTAATATAACCAAACTATCTCCAACACTTCATTTAATTAATTCTTGCTCCCAACTATAAATATATCTTCCAATACACCATAAATTTACCAGCATATACAAATACAATAATTTCACCAAAATTCATAATCGCAAGATTTCATTAACCCAATTATTTCAACATTTTAAATAATCACAATTCACAAAATCATCTCAATTTCACTTTTTCAAACACAATCACTATCAAATGCCTAACAATCATGAATACATGTCACTATGTATATGCATGTGCAAAATGATCTATCTCTAAAATCAGAGGCCACAAAACACTCGATCACAAATTAAGCACTAACAACTCTACACTCATAACACGATGCTCATCGACCGGTAACGGATGCTACAATTCTCCTCCTAAAAGAAAATTTCGTCCGAAATTTCATACCGACCGGTCGAATGATGAGGTACCGCCTCCTCGTATGCTCCTCGCCTCCCAAGTTGCTTCCTTCAAGAATGGTTCTTCCATAGGACTTTCACCAATGGAATCACCCTGCTCCTCAATTGCTTAACCCGTGATCCGATAATCTGTACTGCCCTCAATATAACTCATATCACTTGCTATCTCAATCTCTTGAGTCGGAATCACATGCGACGGTCCGAGCGGTATCTCCGAGCATACTCACATGAAAAACATCGTAACCGGGACATCTCACTAGGCAACGCCAATCTATAGGCTAATGGTCCAATCCTCTCAGAATCTCATACGGGCCGATATAACGGGACTCAACTTGCCACTTACGGCCAAACCTCGTAACTCCTCTCCAAGGAGACACTCGAAGGAACACTCTATCACCCACAAGATACTCTATCTCTCGTCGATGCCGATCCACATAACTCTTCGTTTCATCCCGAGTCACTTTAATGCGACTCCTAATCACTCTCACGTTATCCATCAGATCCCGGATCAGCCGGGGCCCTCAAGCATCCTCACACCCTCTTCATCCCAAAGAAGAGGTGATCTGCACGACCGCCATATGAGGCCTCATACGGGTGCCATCCCAATATCGCCTCGCATCGATTATTGTACGAAACTCAATCGAGCCAAGTATTGATCCCAAGCACCTTTGAACTCTAATACACAAGCTCTCAAAGATATCCTCAACAGTCTTGATAGTCCTCTCACTCGCCCATCCATTCGAGGATGAAACGTCAGACTAAAGTTCACCTCGAACCCAATACCGATCGCAGCTCCTCCGTAACCTCGAAGTAAACTGGGATCCCGATCGACACTATAGACACTGGGACCCCATGCGATCGCACAATCTCGCACATACTTCGAGCCAATTGATCGAGAGTATTGTTCTTCAAGATCGGCAAGAAATGAGCCGATGAATAATCGGTCCTCTATGACCCAGATCGATCATCGCCGCGGCGTCCTCGCAACCCCATAATAAAATCCATAGTGATTCGCCCCACTTCCACTCCGGAATGGGCAACGAATGCAACTTACCCATCGGGCCTCGTGCTCACTTTAACTCGCTTGGCACGCCAAACATCGAGAAACAAACTCGCCACTTGTCTCTTCATACCGCCACCAAAATGCAACTTGAGAGTATTATACATCTTGGTGACTCGTGGTGCATCGATAAGCGCTACATGCGCCTCTCTAAAATCTCTTGTCTCACCACCCACATTAGGCACACACAATCTCGACCCATCCAAAGAGTCCCATCTCTCAACTCAAATTCAGCAACAACCCCGCCCGACTCTATCCATCAATCTCACTAACACCGGGTCCCGATCCCGAATCGCCTGGATCCGATCCTGCAACATCGGTCTCAATCTCGAGTAGCCGCCAAGGCTCCATCCTCGAGCCAAATCCATCTGCACATTAAGTGCTCTCAATCAAACTAGGCATGGCAACCTCGACACTGAACTGAGCTACACTACCATGCGATCTCCTACTCGAGGCATCGCCACCACATTGGCCTTCCACGGTGGTACTCGAAGGCAACAGAATCCTTCAACAACTCACCATCTCCTCATCTCGATTCAACTCTCACGACTCAACAGATACCTCAAGCTTTTATGATCCGTGAAGATCCGAACATCTCCCATACAAGTAATGTCTCCAGATCTTCGTGGCAAACACAACTAGCAGCCAACTCTAAATCATGACTTTGGGTAATTCCTCTCATGAGACCTCAACTGTCTCGAGGCATACGCTATCACTCTACCATGCCGCATCAAGACACAACCCAAACCCCGCGCGACGCATCATCAATACCACATATCCTCCGGACTCGATGGCAACGCCAACACCGTGCCGAGTCAAACGCCGCTGAGCTCCTCAAAGCTCCTCGACACTCATCTCGCCCATCGGAAAACCACACTCTTCCTCGGTTTCAATCAAAGGGCCGAGATCACCGAGAACCCCTCGACAAACCTCCGTAATATCCTCGCTAGTCCGAGGAAACTCTCAACTCGACACGCCCTCGGAACCTCCCAACTCTGATTTGCCTCAATCTTGTGAGGATCCACTGGATACCCTCACCGACACTATGTGTCCTAGAACACCACCTCATCAAGCCGTAATTCACATTTCGCAAATTTGGCATACAACCGCTCTCTCTCATAATCTGCAATACGGTCCTCGGATGTTCCGATGCTCTCTCTCGACCTCGAATACACTAGATATCGCCAATAAACACAATCACAAACTGATCAAGGTAGGCTGAAAGACCTTATTCATCAAGGCCATGAAGGCTCGCCGGCATTAGTCAACCCAAACGGCATCACTAAGAACTCGAAATGCCCATACCTACTCCCCGAACGCACTCTTAGGCACATCGCCTCCGCTATCCTCAACCGATAATACCACGATTTCAAGTCTAACTTAGTAAACACTCGAGCTCCTCAGAATCGATCAAATAAATCATCGATCCTAGGCAAGGGTACTTATTCTGACAAGAATCTCGATTAAGGCGCCTATAATCGATACACAACCTCAATGTCCCATCTTTCTTCTTCACAAACAACACCGAGCTCCCAAGGCGTAAACACCGGTGTAATGAACCCCTTATCTAATAACTCCCTGAATCGAGCCTTAAGCTCCCTCGGTTCCACCGTGCCATCCTATATGGAGGAATAGATATAGAGCGGTACTGAACGAGGTCTATCCCAAACTCGTCTCCCGATCCGGTGGTAAACCCAGTAACTCATCTGGGAACACATCCTAAACTCCCCGATCACGTGGACATCCTCTAATCTCGCTCGACTCTAGAATCGATCACATGGGCCAAATAGGCCTCACATCCTCTCTCGCATCAATCTCGTGGCACTCATAAAAGAAATCATCCTAGCTGGCACCGCCTCGACTAATACCTCGAAAATGTTTATCTACTCGGTGACCAGAGATTCCAACACAACCTCCTCGTATAACAATCCATCACACCGACTCTATGGGCGAAGTCACCCATACCTAGGATCACATCAATCTCTCTCAAGGATAGCACTATGAGATCACGCACTCAACTCACCGATCAATCACTATCACACATCCCTTACAGCACCTCTCCCAACATCTGTCGTACTACCTGAGGTGTACTCACCTCTAGCCCACACTGCAATCTCTCTTTATCACAATGTAATCTACATGCCACATACGGTGCAATAAATGAATGAGTGGATCCAGATCCATCAATGCATATGCTTCAAAACCAAAATTAGAAGCATACCATGAACAACATCTGGAGACTCTCGAGCCTCCCGCCGAGTCATAGCATAGACTCGGCTGGGGACCGCCCACGCTTCTGTCCCTCGATCTCACCATCGATCCTCTGCTTCCTCGGCCTCTGCCTCGACCTCAACCTGATCCACCTCCACGGCTCTGCACCGCAGGTGGTGACTGCCAGATCTACCCACATAGCAGATCGGGCCTCCACAAAGAAAGGACACTTTGAGCTGGTGGTCCATTGAACCACACTCAGACAAGCTCCAGAGCCCTCCAAAGACTTCCACTATGCCTCCTCTCGCGAGAACTCACATACGGGATACTCGTCCCGAGCCTCTAGCACCACTACGGCCGCCATCAAACCAGATCGAGAAAATCGCCTCTACTTCCTTCATCGCTGCACCTCTGCAGACGACACGAAGTCCCGCTTGGCGCCACTAGATCCTCTACTTTCACCGCCTCGACTACTCGGTCTTTTGCCACACTGGGCCTGACCAGACTCGGCTCGTCTCGCTCTCGGTCGCTCAACTCTCACCGCAATGCCCTCAATCAATAAAGGAATCCATATCCGCTCAAGCTGGCCGGAGCGGATCTCAAAATCGAGTCCACCTTAAACTTCCTCATCATCCGCTGACTGCAAGCGACCACGGAAGAGGCATATCCCACTAACTCATTAAATCGAACCTCATAATCGCCAACGACATCCGCCTGTCTCACCAAGAAATTCTGCATCTTCATCTCTAGATAATCCTTGGGCATGAAATTATCTCTGAATGCCCGCAGAAATCATCCCAAGTCAATAAGCAGGCCTCGAAGAACCGCCTAATAGCCTTCCACCAACGTAAGTCGACCTCAAGCAATGACACCGCATAGTCAAAACGCCTCCTCTGCATCACAACTCATCTCGATCCAGACTCTCTCGGTCCTCTCTAACCATCCTCGGCCTCCGCAGGCTGCAGACCGCCATGGGTCAACCGCTCCGCCATGCAATTTATCGAACCTCCGCCCCGCCTCACGGAACTCGGGAGGTAACTCATCGAAATGAGGCATAGGAGACTCTCTACTAGCTCCCACGGATCCTAGGTCACCGGTTGATCCACTTGATCCCCAAGAACTGATGACCCACAAAGACATAAGAATTCGATCAATTACCGCTTTTTTTTTTTTTTCGCACGTAAATTCAGCCTAAAATACACTATGCCCAAAAGATGCCAAACCATGCTCGATACCACCTAATGTAGCCCCTCACCGCAGGTACACATTCGGACCCAGTGGGTCGTCCAACTAATATCCCACGATAAGGAAGTGCTACTACAAAACAATCTCTAAACACTCGCATGGCATCAATACACTAAATTCCACAATATGAAAATCACTAAAATTTAAAACCATAATAATCATTCATTTATAACATCAATCCCAAAATATAGACCGCCTATCAGGTTCCTACAAAGCAAATACATCTCAAAAGGAAACCGATACAAACGCTCATACTAAGTCATCCCAAAATAATGTTCCCGAAAGAAGTCACCCCAATGACCGACTCCATGATCCATCACGCCCTTGATCACTTAACACTCACCGCAGTAAACGCCTATCCCGGAGCTAGAGTCCCACCGACGTCAGTCTCGAAAAATATATTGCAATGTTGGGTGAGTTTATGAACTCAATGAGAAACCATCATTGATGGTTCATCCAACACATGCATATACATATACTATATCTCAAATTACACTTTAACGCTTTATAAACACTATTCACAATTTACACATTATATTATATCACACGCAATATCACAATGCGCACTTTACACCGCCACATAATTCTCACATTACACTTCACAATTTACACAATTACAATATCACATATCAATCCACATTTTTCAGATGTCACCGCGATTCTCCATCACACTATACACTCAGATGCATATGTATGCAAAGTCTCTTGTTATGACATTGTTGTGACTGAGCATTTATATTCACATTTTGGCAAGTAGGAGAGCCCTCGTGGTATGCACTACCGCCCACTCACTTTGTGGGATAGGAGAGCCCTCCGGGTATGCACTATTCCTTTTCACAATGATCACAATTTAGTAAGTAGAGAGCCCTCCGGGTATGCACTCATCGCCGATTTGGCTCTAGGCCCTCTCATCGATAATCGAGCTCAAAGCTCAATCACTGTGCTCTAGTCACAACGGTAAATTTTATCGCTCATATCATGCTAGGCATACGCTCACACTTACACAAATACTAGCACATTTATCTCACTTCACCACTTGTCACAATCAGAGCTCTTATTCACAATTATATACACCGATCCTCATTCACATGAATTCACATTTATGTAGATCACACTTGGTACAATCACTAACACTTATCGCATTTAGCTCATTCACTTCACATGTATATCACTCACCTTTACACTTAATTTATACATATTCACAAAGACATATAATCACTTAAAAGTCGAGGAACCAACTAGGTTACTCACCAGAATCTCCGAGCTACGCCTGAAGTCCCAGAATATCCGTGGTCCGACGATCCAACTGAGCCTCTAAAACAATCAAACAATTTCTCATCACTAGTGCTCAATTAAAGATATTCAATAATGCACATGTCTTTAATTCAAACTTGATGATGCATGTTCATGATTCTACCAAGACTAAACCCAATTCGCTATCGCTCACTTTACAACCAAAATTCACTATTCACTAGGTCAATAGCATTCCCTTTAATTCAATTTCACTCACTCAAACTCTAATCATACTCCGCTAGTTACAACGTAACTCTTTGGTCACATTAAACTATAATGGACTCTCTTCGATACTTGCAATCCCAGTAAATCAAAATTCAAACTCTCAATCTTTATCACAATGATAGACCTCTTTCTCTAGTTCATAACGAATCAAGTATCACCTTAATTGGAATACCATAGACCAAGATATCATCACATCATCAAACATGTTCAAGAAACATCTAGTCTATGTTCCTCCACCAATACCCTTACTTTGACTCACTTAATCATTTCCAATTTAATACTAAAACCCATAAATTGTTTGTGGAGAGATTAAGAAATGTGTTAGAATCCAATGCTTCAAGAATCAGGTCATTTGGAGTTCTATAACTCAAGTTATCCTCAAACACACGATCTATGCCTGATCGCTTTTCCTTCCGTCGATTTTTGCTTCAAATTTTTTCGCTTCAAATGATTTTTGCTTCACTGATTTTTGCTTCAGCTGATTTTCGCTTCAGCTGATTTTTGCTTCAGCTGGTTTTTCCTTCAGCTGGTTTTCGCTTCAGCTGGTTTTCGCTTCAGCTGATTTTTCCTTCCTTCTGATTTTTGCTTCAAATTGATTTTCCTTCACCGATTTTCGCTAAGCTGATTTTCCTTTCAGCTGGTTTTCGCTTTGTAACATGTCCACTTATATAGATCATATCTTTTGACTCCAATATCCAAATTGGACAAAATTGACATCTATCTCATAGAGAAAAGAAAGATCTACAACTTTTAAGAAGGAAATTTTGTCTAAATCTATCGATATCACGTCCATATCGTCTGCTTTTTTGCTTCAGCTAATTTTCCTTCACTGATTTTCGCTTCAAATGATTTTCCTTTCACTGGTTTTCGCTTCGAACATGTCCACTTATATAGATCATATCTTTTGACTCCAATATCCAAATTGGAAAAACTTGACATCTATCTCATAGAGAAAAGAAAGATCTACAACTTTCAAGAAGGAAATTTTGTCTAAATCTATCGATATCACGTCCATATCGCTCGCTTTTGCTTCACCTGATTTTCCTTCACTGATTTTCGCTTCACTGATTTTCCTTTCCAGACATATCACCGAACACTAAAAGTTTTCTCAACCACTCATTTAACACTATAACAGAATTTATTCCTCCCAACTACCCAGGATTTATGAACAAACACATGAAATACATCTTTCCATGAAAACGACAAATCTCTCAACTTTATTTCATAAATCTCTAACAAAGAGGGGTTTCTCTAACACTTACCTGTTGAGAACTCAAACAGATCTTCAAGCTCTAAACTCCACACGAAAAGATCAGCTTATGGATTCACCTTAGAGTAGACAACACCAAAGGTAGAGAAAGGTTGGTGAAAGAAAGAAAGAACACCAAAGTCCCTTAGAAGGTAATTTGGGTAGGAAAGCTCTATGTCTCCGAGAGAAAAGTTTTGGAAGAAAATGAATAAAGAAGGCTTGGACAAGACTTAACCCATCAGCCCTCAAGGAATAGTGACCACCTACTCTAGCTAGGTACAAAGTCCAAGTACACATGTCACTTTCTTAATGAATAAACTATAACTTAGTTACTTTTGAACTAACTCCATTTAGTTCTCCCTTCCAATATAACCAAACTATCTCCAACACTTCATTTAATTAATTCTTGCTCCCAACTATAAATATATCTTCCAATACACCATAAATTTACCAGCATATACAAATACAATAATTTCACCAAAATTCATAATCGCAAGATTTCATTAACCCAATTATTTCAACATTTTAAATAATCACAATTCACAAAATCATCTCAATTTCACTTTTCCAAACACAATCACTATCAAATGCCGGAACAATCATGAATACATGTCACTATGTATATGCATGTGCAAAATGATCTATCTCTCTAAAATCAGAGGCCACAAAACACTCGATCACAAATTAAGCACTAACAACTCTACACTCATAACACGATGCTCATCGCATCGGTAACGGGATGCTACATTGTGCAATGGGTATAAGAGGTTTATATTCTAAACCATTATCACACTGGATAGCGTTAATGCTTGTTTTGAATTGATTTTCAACCAGGGCTCGAAAAAGATTAAATGCACTAACAGTCTCACCTTTATATTTTAATGGGTAAAACCAAGTGTACTGACTAAAATCACCTAAGAAATGAATATAGTACCGATGACCATGGGAGGATTGATTAGGGGAAGGTCCCTATAAATCATTATGAATAAGTTCTAAAGGTGTAGAAGCATATGAAGTAGAATGAGGAAAAGGTAACTGTTTTGATTTTTCAAATTGACAAGCCTCACATACATATTTTTCATTCACTGAGAAATTCAAATTACTGTTTTTTAGAATTTGTTTCAGAATTCTATGACTTGGATGTCCTAGCTGGCGATGTCAGTTGATGAAATCATCTTCTGTGTTGGTGAGTTGTGCAACACGAACTTAAGGTTGAGGCTTAATCTCACTGCTCATGGGATACATGCCTTGCTTGGGTGTCCTTTGCATTAATAATCATCCTGTGACCTTGTCCTTTACAGTGCAACCAAGATTAGTGAACTGAATATCAACGCAGTTATCTTCAACAAATTTGTTCACACTTATAAGATTTTTAGTAGCAATAGGAACGAATAATACATCTTTAAGAAGAATTTTTGAGTGGTAATGAGGACAAGAGACGGAAGTAGATCCTATACCCATGATACGATTTTTTTCTCCTGTAGCTGTAAGAAGATGAGACTTACCCAGTGGAGTGACATGTTCAAGTTGTTTAGAGTGGGGAGTGTTGGATCGGAAAAAGAAAACATGTTTTGTTTGGAAAAACGGTAGATTTCAAAACTTTTAAGAAATCATTACTTGCAGCGGAAGCAACAAATCCAAATCAACATGCCAATCCATACATGATATGGTATAAGGATAATAAAATATAAACAAGATCGAGAGTATTACCGACTCCTTCGCCATGACTTTAAATCCTTCGCTTATCCTCTCCTTCTTCGTGTATCCAAATCCTTTGCCTTTGACTCTTTTCCTTTAGCAATCTACTTTCTCCTTGTTGTAGTATCCTTAACCAATTAGATTTACTACCTGTTCTTCAAGGACAATTAGGTTAACAAAATCCTTTGGTGGGAAAGGAGAAGAAATGTTTGGAGGAGATTTTCTTAGAAGAAGAAGAAGCAAAATTGAAACTCTTTCAATTGGTATTTTCGATTCTCTCTTTCATGAAAGGAGAGAAGGTGTAAAGAACATGCAAGAACTCTTTGTTGCCTACCAATTTCGTATATGCATGGATGGAAGGAGAGAGAGAGGCATCAAATGCCTCACTTCTTTCATTAATCACTCATAAAATAACCAATAAATGAGATTATCTTCATTTATCTTTATGATGGCTATTTGAAAAGACCATAACCTAAAATTCAATACCCAATTTCGGTTTTGCCAAGAAGAAAGAAGGAAGATGGTCCATCTAATGTACATCTTTCATCTTTAATCTAATGAATGCAAATAGGTTACAAGCCAACATTAAAAGACAATCATTAAACCATTTAATGGTAAGTTCATAACTCCATTTAATGATGATTAACCATAATAAAGACCATCTTTATTTGGCATTTTTAATGTCAAATGTGTGGTTACACATTTAACCTAGAAATAACCGAAATTGCTATCTTCTTCTTAAAAAAATTGTTTTAATATAATTAATTACATTAAACCAAAAACGAAGCCCATTACTAAATGTACATTTGGGCTTCTTTAATTAGACCAAGCCCAAGATTCAATTATGGACTTCTAATTAACCTCCATTTATATTTCTTACTTAGCTTGATAACCTTCTTTAAAGCCAAGTGGGAAATTTTATTGGACTTTGATAATTCAAGCTCTAATAAGCCAAGAATTAATTCAATCTCATTGGAATTAATTATAGCTTATTAACTAAATGTCATTCCACTAAAGACAATTAGTTGAACTCTTGAATTATTAAATATTATGAGAATATGTCCAATTTCAAACCCTATTTAGAACCTTATTATAGCCATCCGCACAACAAAGTGTAAAATTACCGTTTTGCCCTTATGTTGGTTTTTCCTTCTAGATCTCTCATTTTACTTTATATGGTGATTAACACATAAGATCTCATCTCAGTGTTAAGACTTGATGGGTAGCTAGTCCATCAAACTATCGCGCCATTTAATTACCAAATCTCCTTAAAACATCTGTAAGAGATGAAAACAATATAAACTCTTTATTCGAGTGAATGTTCTCGATACATGTTTCAATTAATAATTCCAACATGCAAACACCGGATTAATACTCTGTAAAATCCATTCCGATCATATCAAGAATTATAATGAAACATATATGAGTTCACCACTCATCAAGATTATGGTTCATAATAAGCAAATGCTTAAGTTGTATGTTTTAAGATTAAAGTAACTACCACTTTATTCTTGAAAACATACTTGATTCCAGATTCATTTAATAATGCCATTATCGATAGTCAACTACTATCATGATATGAAACTCATCATTCCTCAAGTAAACTCCTTTACTTATATGGAGATAAATCGCAACACTACGCCTAAACCATAATCAAACGACCAACTTGATTATTCAACTGTGAATCAATTAATTCATATTCTAATAATATACATGTTTCCCATACATCTCTATGTATATGTATATTACTTACAAAAGAATCTTGGTACCTTATGACTAGATATATAATGCTCATACAGATAAAACCAAACTCTTTTGTTTTATTAATAATAAATATTTTCATTACAAAATCAGAATCAAGAAGATAAAGTTACATGTAAATACACTTGCTTTCCAGGGCACTATATTTACATAACCTAACAGGGAGTCACATGGTAGTTGGCTCCACTGTCAATGTACCAAGTAGGATCGGATATTGAGTAGGGAGATGCATAAAGAGCTTGTGGAGAGTATCTTTCAAAGTTGCGATTATATCCAGATGGTGGTTGAAAACCAGATGGTGGTGGTGGTTGAAAAGAACTATCATACCTGTGATAGCAATTTGCTACTATATGACCTGGAAGATGGCAGAATGGACAGTTTCCATTTCTTCTTCCCCAGTGGCGTCCAAAGGAACGACCATCACGCAAGTTACGAGAGTTGCGCCAGCCACCTCTTCCAAATCCTAGTTCAAAAGAGCGAAGTTCGACATCAGATCTGACATCTTCGTGTTGTGCAATATGAGCAGCAGGTTGGATGGTCGGTGATGAAAATTGATTGAGTTGTTCTAGACGGCTTTCAAAGGCCATTAAAGAAGCTTGTGCTTCAACCTAACTGAGGTTAAGTTGGTCCACTAGTTTTACAACGATTGGGCTATATTCAGTATCGAGTCCGTTCAAGGTATGAAGAATGAGGTCTTCAGTGTTTACGGGTGCACCGACAAGAGCAAGTTGATCTGTAGTGTTCTTAATTTTGGTAAGGTATTCTTCCATTTTCATATCATTTTTACAAGTTTGAAGAAACTTTGTCTTGTAAATCATTATACAAGCTTTAGTTGAAGCACATGAGAGTGCATGAGCTATACTCCATAGTTCCTGAGCTGTCCGACAGTGGAGAAGCTGAGCATCGATGTCTTGAGTCATAGTGTTTCTCAGCCATCCTTCAAGCAAACGATCAGTAGAATACCAATCTTCAAAGTCAGGTTTTACTTTGGTCCCTGCACCATCAGGGATGAGACGAGGTGGAATACTCGTCGTGCTGTCAATGTGAGACTCCAGTTTGTTACCTTCAATGAGAGGTAGTACTACGGATTCCCAAACTAAATAGTTGTTATGATCCAACTTAATCTTAGTAGTTTGGCTGGAGGAGCTAAACAAGTTTTAATTTTTTGGAGTTGAAGACGAGGACCCAACAAAGTTGGAAGTTACAGAGAAAGACAACATGGTGAAGAGGATTCTCTGATACCAAAATAAAAATACAACGATAGAGAATGAAGAAACTGAGACCCTATCATATGCTCAGGTTTGCATATTATATATAGTGAAGTGTATGATACAGTAGTACAAACGAATCATGACGATGTAACAGAAAATATACACGTCTAACAGTACAGGGGAGAGAGAAGAATATTTGTATAGAAAGAAATGATGAATAGTGCAAATCGGTTATGTTCTAACAAATTTAAACTTTTAAATTTTAGAATAAATTCAATTTTAATTTTTAAGATTTGTATATGTAATTTTGTTTTGTTTATGTAACAGAATAACGTCATTTCTTTATTAAATATCTCATCACGTCATAATTCACCTTATATGATAAACGTTGTTCATATAATAAAACAATCTTATTTACCTTATATGAAATATTATTTTTCTATTTTTCTTCCGTATTGTTTCAAATTCAGAAGCCTGAAATAGGCAGACTCGTTTGCGACTCTAGCACTAACACTTTTGAACACAAGGAAGAAGGGTTTCAAATGCCAAGCTTTTTTCTCTAAAAAAGCCTCATGAAAGGTTTGATAAATCCTTAAAACCTTAGACCTCCTGATAATAATCTAATTTACTTAATAACACGAGACTTTAAAAGTTGAAAGATGTTCACAGAATATGTCAATAGTGATTACACCATGATTTTTATCAACTATTCACACCCACGAAAATTTAACCATCTGTTTATCCAAGAATTAATGTATTTTACAAATCTTTCCTTCATAAAACTATTGTTGTTGGCTTTAGAACAACCAATTAAGGAGGGAATGAAACATGTAACATGATCCTTAGTGTGTGTCTTAGATCGAACGTGAAAGGAAAATAAACGAAGAAACACAGAAAGTATTTGATTTCGATTTTCATAACTTCAAACAAACTTTCTAAGGCCGAAACGAGTGTGAATTTACTGATATTTTCACGATATCGATTTATCGGGATGTCATCATTGTCCTTCTATAATTTTCTCAAAATGTGAACCTCTGAATAGGTCAAAGTAACTTTACGTTCACAAATGATATGAGCAACTACATGAGATCTTAACCTCTTTATATAGTATCCATATCAGGCTTCTCCATTACAGGCTCGATATAGGCCTGGTTCACACTGATCGAGTCTATTTTTCTCCTAAACTTTGACCCATTAATCTCATTTATTAGGTCACTTTATTATCTTTATCTAGATCAAATTTATGTAACTTAACCGATAAGTTATTAAAATCGTTAAAATGCAATTAATTGTTGTCCACTAAATAGGAATTGGATAATAATCAATTATGTTATTACCTCAAGTTTGAAAACCAATTCAAATTACAATTAAGTCACATTACTGTATTAGTTGACTAGGTTTTAAAACAAAAATATTTGATCCAAAGATAACATACACTTACATATATATGTATGTTTCATAAAACGATTTACATAACAAAACTGCTAGGTACAATGACCACAAGGGTCCTCTTGTAAAATACACAATAATAAATATGCAAAGTCCTCACTCTAGTACAGACGCAACTGATCCCAACCTTTCATACCGCTCTGCGATCACTATAACCCGTTACCTAACGGGGTATTCTTCTGAGTCCTGCAAAACAATTTCAGATTGTGGATGAGTTTTTGCAAACTCAATGAGTGACCATCATCGATGGTCCGCTTACTCAAGTACATAATCAACTAATAACTTATGTTCTCATTCTTTCTCTCTGATCTCATTTACAATTCTCATAGATCTATCTCTATCTCGTACTACATTTTTTTCAAGGAAAAATTCCCATTTACACATTTACAGAAATCTATATTCATACGTCCCATTTTTCGATACATAAGTATTTCACTCGCTTACTATTCAATTATCATTTGGCTGTGACCTAGTGCCTAAACGGTCCCATTAAAGGGCTCATTAAAATCTATCCCTTATCCAGTGCTGGATACAGGGCTCATCCAACGTTGAGCCTGAGGCTCTAAATCACTCATGAGCTTGAAGCTCATTTACGTACGTTGAGTTAACAGCTCTGATCGGTGGCAAGTCTAGTCGACAGCCATAAAATCTCACACAACGCTAAACACGTAACAATATGTCATACATTTTTTAGTTAATTGTACCTCATGATCGTTATCAAAATCAGTATATGGCATTTTGCCTGTCATTCAATCAGTATATCAAATCAGAATAAATGCAGTCTGTAACTTATAACCCATTATCAATTTATATCAGTGTTGTGACCAAGCATCTATACTGTCCCTATAAGGGCACATTAATCGTTGAGCCATAGGCTCTGGAACTGTCCCATCAAGGGCTCGTTAATCGTTGATCGCTGGTCAAGGCCTCATTAATCGTTGATCGCGTCTTAGAGGTAGGAGAGCCCTCTGGGTATGCACTACTTCCCACGCATCTTAGAGATAGGAGAGCCCTCTGGGTATGCACTAACTCATCAATCGTTGAGGTTTTTGCTCTGAAACTGTCCCGTCAAGGGTTCATTAATCATTGAGAGCGTCTTGGAGGTAGGAGAGCCCTCTAGGTATGCACTACTTCCCACGAGTCTTAGGGATAGGAGAGCCCTCTGGGTATGCACTATTCCCTTTCGAGCTCGAGGCTCTTTTTCAGTAGTCGAGTTTGTAGCTTTGATCAGTATATCACAGTCATTTCTAATCTATTCCAGATTTCCACATCACAAACACAATAACACTTTCACATTCTCATAACATTTCTGTATACTATCACTTCAATACTCCGAACCTTCCATCCGGAGTTCACATTCAATATTATCTCATCATTTTACTTTAGAGAATTTAAATCACTGAATTATAACATTTAATACTTTGAGAACCGTCTAGGTCACTCACCTGACTTCTGCTCTATCATCTAGAAGTCTCTAAATTGTTTGAGGCTGACTTTCCAAAAATGCCTCTATCATAAATCGTAACACATATTTTTAGCACATAGTACATTTCAACAATAAAGCACATGTAGCAATCTAATGATAAATATTATGCACTTTCGTGACATTCCCGACACTGACCATAAAACAATTCCCGTTAAACCTTTCCTGAAAAGAAACAGAACTCAATTGACTCTCAAATTAATACAATTTGTTTCAGAAATATGAAAATCATTGCCCAACATAGACGGACTATCTTTATGCCGAAACCATACTTTTCACTAAACTTCCATCCAAATTTGAGGACTTTAACAGACTGCTTCAACACTCCCCCTTTCTATAAGCGTATAAACCCTTGTCTCTAGCTCATAACAAATCCAACATTATCTCATTTGAAAGACGGTGGAAAAGTTATCCCTTAAAAACCAAAATATGACTTTCTGGGAACAGTAGCTCTCCGCGATGTGAAGAAGCTCGCCGCGGCGAAATCCAAGCACTCACCCTTGTCGCGACGTGCGTTAAGCCCTCGACTGACGTGCTTCTAGCCACTTGTCATGACGTGCTTCTCGCCTCGTCATGACGTCAAGAATTCGTCGCGTCATGACGTCGCATGAACACGTCGCGACGTGTGAGCCCGATCGTGCCTCCTGAATCCGTCTTTCAGCCATTTCAATCCATTTTTGTCCAATTTATTCAACACAAAACTCATCTATATTCCAAATTAGCACTCATACATCATTTTCCAACTCAAATCCAACCCATATCATTTACAAATCATCATAAATATATCCCATGTTCGGAAGCCCTAAACCAACATATACATAACCCAATCTTTACCCAAATCACTCAAAACATAAATCAATCAACAAATCAAGAGGAAGGATACTTAAACTTACTTGATTTAGCTCATAAATTCCTTAAAAATCTTCATAACTCCATCGAAAATTCCTTTCTTCTTCTCCTCCTCTTCTTCTTCACGGCATCTTCATTTCTTTTCTCATTTTCAAAACCAAATTTCCTTTTTATACCATTTCTAATTATGAAATGTCCCTTTTGCCCTCTTCATTTAACCTTAACCCTTATTCTAATAAGTGTCATACCCAAATTACCCATATAACAATTTTTTTTATAACTTCGCAACTTCTATTTAGAAAAGTCCCACTCTTAGGGACTAAATTGAAATTCAATTCTTTCAAAAATCATTCACTTTCATGCTTGTCAAATTCCCAATTCAATCAATTCATTTACTAGACTTTCATAAATCTTTTTAAAATTCAATAACGAGAATTCCTAAATCACATCTTTAGTTGGAGTGTCAATGATACAGTCATTGTACCGGAAATCTCATCGGTACCCATTTTACAATTTTCTGGAGAATTCCCACAAAGCACTCCAATTCAATTTCTCAATTACACAATTTCACATTTTCACAAAAATACCAAAACCGGGAATTGTCACAAAGGCATGCACAATTTTGTGTACAGAAACACAACCCAATCCAAACTTACTATTTATCCTTCCCATCGGTGACGGGATGTTACAGTGTTGATTGTTTGTTCCTTTCTTAATGTGATTGTGGTTTCTTAATGTTGGTTTGTATTAATTATTTTGATTATGACAAAAAGGGGGAGTAATATATGTTAAATTGTTTTGGTTTTTGAAATTAAAATTGTGGATTTGATTTTGCAGGGTTATTGAATTCAATGATTTATATGATTGAGGGGGAGACAATCTAACTATAAAGACAAGGCATAAAAACCTTGATCAATGTTTCTTTTGTTTTCATTTCTTAAACAATTTTTAGATGTTTTGTCATTATCAAAAAGGGGGAGATTGTTGGACCAATGGTGGTTGACAAATTAAATCCTTCTATGTTTTGATAATAATAAAATGTATAGAATTGATTAAGAAATTATTTCATGTATTTTTGGATTGATATACTATTAAAGAGTTAATGCAAAACAAACTTGACACATTCAAGAGAAAAACAACGGTCAAGAGATTATGTGAGATCAAATATTACCATCAATAAATATTGAAGATCATGCAAAATCTGTCATGGGATCCGACACTAGTCAACTAACATATCACAAGTCGACCAAGAATTTCAGACATGTTAGTTGGGGCATGAAATAAGTTGACCAACTTGTTACAAGTCGACTATTAATGAAGTGGATAGAAGCACTAGTCGATTATCATCACATAAGTCGACTATTTGAAGAGCGAAGTTGAAACTCGCATGAAAAACGTAAGAGTTAGTCGACTGATGCTTTGGAGACGAGCTGACTATAAGGTACTAGTCGACTATCATGGCATTAGTCGACTGATCGAAGAGCGGAGATGAAATCTGCAGTGAAAAACATTAGTACTAGTCGACTATAACAGTTCAACTAGTCGACTATCAGATAGAGCTGAACAAAAGTTTATCCGGATCAATCACAAATAGAAAGGAGAAAGTTAAGCAACGTCTATGAGAAATCAAGCAACGGCTATAAGGAGGTCCACAATGGCTACAATCATCGTAGAGCTTGCTAATAAATAGAGGAAGATAATATGATCAGATATTGAAGTCCAAAAGCCAAAAGCATACTACTATTGTTCTCAATTTGCTCTCATTCCACTCTTAGCTTGATCTTAATTCCATTCATCTGTATTGAGAGTTATTATTTTCAATTTTCTATCATTGTTATTGTGAGTTGAGTGATTAGAGAAAATCACTTGTGAGGTAGGATTTGTGCGTAAGACAAATCAATTGTAAAGGTAGCTGCTTCTAAATCAAGAGGTGTTGTAAAAGTTCACACTGAACTAAAAAGTGTGCAGTAAAGTGATTTGCCAAATCCCAAGTGGGAGCTTAGGTAGAGGATGTAGGTCTTAGCACCGAACCTCTATAAAAACAGTGTTTGCTTTTCTTCCCTACTCCTTGCATTTAAATTTATTTAAATTGTTTTGTGTGAATTAACTTCTGATTTTTTGTAGAACGTTACGAAAAAGTTTAAAGATCTATTCAACCCCCCTTATAGATCGTTTACAAATTCTATCATCTGAGGGGTCAAAAATAGAATAGACAATATAACATCATTTTGAGATGAAGTGACGTCATCAGACGATATAAGGTTGGGAAAATAGCCATAACTTTCCCTACAGATATTAGATTAAGGTGTTCTTTATATGGTCGGAAAGAAGACTTCAAGAGCTACAACTCTCATGAAGATCTTGAAACAAATTCTATCATCTAAGGGGTCAAAAATAGAATAGAAGATATGATGTCATTTTGAGACGAAGTGACATCATCAGACGATACAAACTAAGACGATGCAAAAAGGGCAAACTAAGACGATCAAACTAAGACGCAAAAAGTCAAACTAAGACGGTCAAACTAAAACGCAAAAAGTCAAACTAAGACGGTCAAAGTAAGACGTAAAAGTTCAAATTAAGACGGTCAAACTAAGACACAAAAAGTCAAACTAAGACTGTCAAACTAAGACGTAAAAGTCAAACTAAGACGGTCAAACTAAGACGGTCAAACTAAGACACAAAAAGTCAAACTAAGACGAAGCAAACTGAGATGAAGCAAAAATCAAACTAAGGCGAAGCAACCTTTACAACTTGTAATGCTTGTATCTCTCAACTCCGATATCTAAAATTTACAAACTTTATATCATTTGAAAGCTACAAAGATCATCTACAACTTCCAAGAAGACAATTTTGTCAAAATCTATCTAGATCAATCCAAAATTCCCCTTGACTTTAGAACATGAATTTTACATACAACTCCCAATGTACTAGACTCAATTCTCACTTCATGACAAATTCTGAGACTCTTAGAGATAGAATTGAAATTCGATGTCTACATACAAAATGTAGCCATATATATCTAGGTTAATCTAAATTAAGAATTATCTCGTTTGGATAAATAGAGAAAACTTTGTGGCTAAAAGACTGAAGCATACTCAGTGAACATTTTCTAGATTTTCAAACTTCCAATATTTCACAACACCTAATCGCCAATTGTTAGACCCCAAAATTTTTTTTATGATGATATTAAGCATGAATTGTGATAATTGTGGTTTTATGCCTTAGTTTGAGTTAATTGGGAGTATTAGTGCATACATTCGGTTTATTTGAGCCTAATTTGTTATGATGTGGTTTTACATGGAGATTATAGGGTAAAAATGTGTGAGGGCATTTTAGGAAGTTTACTTGTGTTGGAATGGATTTAGGCTTATGAGGAGGGGTAAAATGGTCTTTGTCCACTCCTTAGGTTTTTAAAGGAAAGAAATAGAAAAGAAAAGAAAAGAGAAAGAAAGGAAAATAGAAGAAGAAGAAGAAGGAGTAGCCGAGCGGTGGAGGAAGAAGAGGAGAGAAAGAGAGGTTCGATTTCTAAGGTTTACGACGGTTTGGGCGTTTTCCTAGTAAGTTTAGCATCTTTCTATCTTGTTTTGGATGGATTAAACATTAAGATAGCTTGGATTGAGCATAATCGATGATTTAGGGTTTTGGGTGAAAATATAGATAAATCGTTGGGTTGATGATTTTAGGATGGATTGGAAGTTTAGAATGGGTTAGAACTGTAGTAGAAGCCTTGATCTATGCCTTGTATGTTGCATTGTGTTTGGAGAAGGATTGAATTGTGAAAATGCAGAAAAAGTCGTTTGAGTCGTTCTCCAGGGCCGTCGTCGCGACGTCGCGTATGAACACGCCATGACGTGCGAGTTCGTCATGACAGTGAAAATTAAATTCGCCATGACGTGTGGCGGACGGTTCGTCATGACGTGCGAACCTGTGTTCGACGTCTGAGTAGGGTGCGCTGCGGCGCATCACTTGTAATCGCCATGACGAAGAAGCGAGCCGTTCGCCTGCAACCGCCATGGCGAGCCCCCTGTAATCCGAAAGTGAGATTTTTACATTTTTTTGGGATATCTTTTGGTGTAGATGTCCGATTGAGGTAATTTTGGATTCGTTGTGATCTAGAATAAAGGACTACGAGTTGTATGAAGAAGAGAAGTTCAAAAATTGCTTTGAAGGGTTCAGGAATGTAGATGGGAGTCGGATGGAGACTTTTAACGCTTTACTTTTTGCTTTTCGAGCTTATTGGAATATTTGCTATGGATATTAATTGTATGGAAACTTGGTTTATTATAGGGAACCAAGCTAATTTGAACCAATCGCAAGAGGAAGGACAGCAGTGAGTCTGATACTCAAGCGATACTAGGTGGGTAATATGTTTATGGTTATTGTGTGTATGGGCAATTTGCCTGATGTGTACTTGCTTGCATTAGATGACATTACTGGTATTGAATTACATGAGAAATATTGAATATGCCTTTGATTATGATTATGCATGGCTTGATAGGCCATATGGAAATGGACAAGAATGAGAATATAGAAATCGTGAAAATGCTTTGGCGTGAATCGAATGGATTGTGTGATTTGTTTGGGTAAGAGAGTTACGGATGGAGTCACGTGCGTTGACATAAAAGCCTTCTCCGGCTGCCCGCTTGTAGGCAACGAGATCCTTGAAATCGGACTCGGATAGTTCACTTGATCTACCTTTGGTTTATCCGGATGGATTCTGAACTCTCGAGCCATTTGTTTGTGCATACGATTGATTTGATGAGCATAACATATTATGGAATTGATGGACTTGTTGCATAAGAATTGTTATGTTAAAAATAAAAATTGCATGACCTATGTTTATCTGAATGTGAATTATTTGATGAATGTGGAATTATGAATATATGTATATTGCTTGATTGTGTGGCTCGTTGCCAATGGCTATAAACGTATATGCCACCGAGCTTATGACTCACCCCATTACTCTCCCTCCTCCTCAGTGCGGATCGAGGCGATTATCGACTTTGCAAGGCATCGAAACTTCAAGCTAGTTAGGGCCTTGTATAAGTTAGTACTTTGGTTAGCCCACCATTTCATCATGGCGCATACTTTTATATTTGGGATTTCATTTTATTTTGTATTCTGTTGCATTTGAGAATACTTGTTGAACTTCGTTGAAATTGTAATGGCATGAAGCCCCTTAGTTTATGGGGTGTTTAATTCATGGATGGGATGCATGTGTAGAATGTATGTATGAGATTAGGTATGTGTGTATGTAATGTATTGTTATACGAATCGTATGGTTCTGTGTATGGATGTTGGGATCGGGTCCGAAGGTATATGGAGCGACCGTCGCAGGCGAGACCCGAGGGGCTGCCTCTAGAATTGGGGACTCGGGACCCGGGCCTAACATATTTGGTATCAGAGCACCTAGGTCTAGGTGTCCTCGGCTTAGAATGCATAGTAGGATGAATTGTTTGCTATCTGACTCTTTGTTTCATTGATTAAGTGACATGCATATCATGCGTACATGTAGATTGCCATATAGCTAATCCTTAGTGTTTACCTTTGAAGGAGTACGATGCCACCTCGTAGAAGGACACAAGGTGATGCAAGGATCTGCTTTTGACTCTCCAATGAGAGAGAGATGGTGATGAGTCGGTAGCCTGTGGAATCTTGAGGCTTCGTAGGGCTAGGTAGTGAGCCCGTTTTGTCGCCGACTTCGGCCGTCGCCCATTCCAGAGGGCAGTGCCTCCATTAGATCCGAGATTGTTCGTGCCTTTACTCGGGCATTCGTGCGGCTATGGGTCGATGCCACGACCTTCTGCGTCGGCCCGATTCGGAAAAGCGAGGCGATTTGATAGATTAAGGAAGTATGGGGCAGTTGATTTCTTTGGGACGTCGATCTGAAGAAGTTGAGACATGGTGAGAAAAGACAGAGAGTCTTTGGACGGATGGAGTGTGAGGATGACGAGAGTCATCTATCTTCTTAGCTTGCTTGAGGATGCACTTCACCGGTGGGAGACTGTATGCGAAGTCGAGATGAGGCTAGTAGGGTTAGCATGGCAGGATTTTGTGGTTGCTTTCAGGAAGAAGTACTTGTCCGAGGTATATGTTCAACAGAAGCAGAGGGAGTTCCTCAGTTTGACTCGAGAGGATATGATTGTCGTGAGTATGGCGCGGTTCACACAGCCTATCGGTATGCTTGGTTTGATCTTTGAGTGAGGCTGCGGATGTCACGGGTTTGAGTCAGTGCACTTTGGCCATCGAGAGAAGGTGATTGTGCAACATTTCTGTGATTTCAATGAATGGTTGAGGCGACTCGAGGTTGAAAATATAGAGAATATCGAAGTCTTTGTGAACAAGAAGAAAAGGGCGAGAGCGATCAGGAGAGGAGGTAGCATTAGTACTCCTATGCTGCATGTGAGTGCTAGGAGCTTCCAGTTCATTCAAAGGAGAGGAGCGAGGTGCGAGCCGACCTAGGCGATGAGGACTTCTCTGCTTCTCACCAAGCTTCAACGGTGGGTGGCGATAGAAGGGAGATGGAGATAGTCATTCGTCCCGAAGTCGCGAAACATCTGGGAGAGCTCATAGAGGAGAGTGCTTTAGAATGACAGTGCTTGTTTCAACTGTGGGGATAAGGGACACATTGCGAGAGTGTCCTCGGCCTCCTGACAGAGAGAGGTCAAATGCAAGCTCCGAGGAGGACAGAGACTATGGGACAGAGGACTGTGACAGAAGTGGGTAGTTCTGATGTGGCTAAGAGGGTGAATCTTTCGGGGAGACCGAGAGGGCAGGCACCAGCTAGGGTGTTTGCGATGACTAGGGAGGATCTTTGAGGCGCACGGATGTTATCACGGTACAATCTGATTATTTTACGATCTTTGTGATTGTGTTGATTGATCCGGGTTCTACTCACTCGTTTGTTTCGTCGAGTAGACCTGTGTGTGATTTGATTATGAGCCCTTTGGATACTCCGCTGATGGTGAGTACTCCAATCGGTCAGTATATTGTGATTAGTCAAGTGTTTAGAGGTTGTGAGATTCGCATTGGTGGAGAACTTCTAGTGGTCAATTTGATGCCACTGAAGATGAGTGGTTTAGATGTGATTTTGGGCATGGATACATTAGAAAGGTACAATGCCCGTTTGGATTAATAAGCGAAAACGATGGAGTTTGAATTGGATGACGATAGAAGAGTAGTGTTTACTGGGGACAGGAAAGCAAGTCCGCCCAGGATTGTCTCAGCTTTGACAGCATAAAAGATGATGAGTAAGGGTTGTGAGGCGTTTTTTAGCTTATGTGATAGACTCCAGAGCTGATAGAGGGAAGCTAGAGGATATTCCAGTAGTCAGGGAATACTCGGATGTCTTTCCCAAGAATTGCGGGACTACCGCCAGCTAGGAAGTTGAGTTTCCATTGAGCTTTTGTCGGTACAAGGCGATTTCGATTCCGCCTACCGGATGGCTCGTGAATTGAAAGAGCAAGGAGCAATTGGAGGAATTGTTGGAGAAAGGGTATATTCGATGAGCTCTTCTCCTTGGGGAGCTCGGTCTTTTTGTGAAGAAGAAAGATGGATCGTTAAGGATGTGTGTAGACTACGTGAAAGTTAAATCGAGTTCTTGTGAAGAACAGTATCCGCTTCCTCGCATTGATGATCTGTTTGATCAATTGCAAGGAGCGAGTCTTCTAAGATAGACTTGAGATCGGGTTTTCACCAGTTGAGGATTAAGAGTCGGATGTGCCGAAGTCTGCTTTCAGGACTCGGTATGGGCACTTTGAGTTTTGGTTATGCCTTTCGGATTGTCGAATGCGCCTGCAGCATTTATGGATTTGATGAATCGGGTATTTAAGCCATTCTTGGACCAATTTATCATTGTCTTCATTGATGATATCTTGGTGTATTCCAAGAGTGATGAGCAGCATGAGGAACATTTGAGGATGGCTTTGGAGACTTTGAGGAGCAATGAGTTGTATGCCAAATTCAATAAATGTGAATTTTGGCTGAGAGAAGTTTCATTTCTTGGACACGTGATCTCGAGCAAGGAGTTCATGTGGATCCAAAAAGATAGAAGCTGTGGTGAGTTGGGAAGCACCAAGAATGTGGCGGTGAGGAGTTTTACGGGTTTGGCGGCTATTACGGAGATTCGTGGAGGATTCTCCATGATAATCGCTCCGATGACGAAGTTACTGAGGAAGAACCAGAAGTTTTTTTGGAGTGATGAGTGTCAGAGGAGCTTCGAGGAGCTCAAGCTCAGATTGACGAGTGCTCCGATTTTGGTTTTGCCTTTGGGAGAGGAAGGTTATTCGGTGTATAGTGATGCTTGAGGATGGGTCTTGGATGTGTTTTGATGCGGGGAGATCGGGTGATTGCTTATGCTTCTGGCGGTTGAAGCCTTATGAGCTGAATTATCAAGCGCGTGATTTGGAGTTAGCATTATGATCTTTGCCTTGAAGATTTGGAGGCATTATTTGTATGGAGTTCGGACTTCGGATCTTCACCGATCATAAGAGTCTCAAGTATTTGTTGAGTCGAAGGAACTGAATTTGAGGCGAGAGAAGGTGGATTGAGCTCTTAAGGATTATGATCATTGATTGAGTACCATCCGGGCAAGGCCAATGTTGTGGCGGATGCCTTGAGCAGGAAGTCTTCGATTGCTCATGTTCGATCGATGTATCTTCCTTTATTGGAAGAGATGGCCAAGCTTAAGATAAGCTTGAAGAAGGAGGAGTCGGAGTGTCTTCTCGCTAATTTCAGAGTGAGGCTGATTCTCGAGGAAAAGGTTAGGGAATTGCGGGCTCGAAGATGCGGTTGAAGCGGACTCGAGGATGAAATTGAGAAGGGTAAGGTTTACGAGATAGATGTGCGGGATGATGGGCTTATGAGCGGTGGGGAACCGATTGTGTATTCGGATATGCAGGAGATTAAAGATGAGATTATGGATGAGGCACACATCGCCTTATGCCATGCATCCGGCAGCACCAAGATGTCTGAGATTTGAGAGAGCATTTTTGGTGGAGAGGCATGAAGAGGATATAGTGAGTTTGTCGATAAGTGTCTAGTGTGTCGTAAAGTCAAGGTGAACACGAGGCACCTTCGGGCAAGTTAAGGCCGTTGCCTATTCCGGAGTGGAAGTGGCAAAGGGTGACTATGGACTTTTTGATGGGTTTGCTTAGGACCAGCAGGAGGCATGATGCCATATGGGTTATAGTGGATCGGTTGACCAAGTTAGCCCACTTTTTGGCGATCAAGCAGACTGATTCTTTGCATGTGCTAGCAAAGAAGTATATCGATGAGATAGTGAGGCTGCATGGAGTTCCATATTCGATTGTGTCGGGAATCGAGATCCATGATTTACTTTAGATTTTAGGGTAGTTTGCAGGAAGCTCCGGGGAATGGTTGAATTTTAGTCTGACGTTTCACCCTCGAGACGGATGGTCAATCAGAGAGGACTATTCGGACACTTGAGGGGATGCTTCGGGCTTGTGTGATGGATTTCAGAGGAGCTTGGGATGAGCATTTGCCGTTGGTCGAATTTGCTTATAATAATTCGTACCATTCGAGCATTCATATGGCTCCATATGAGGCATTGTATGGGAGGAGATGTAAGACTCCGATCTGTTGGGATGAAGAAGGAGAGAGGCAATTGGAAGGACCGGAATTGATTCAGACAACCGTTGAGAAAATCAATTTGGTTAAGCAGCGGCTTAAGGCAGAATAGGATAGAATGAAGAGTTATGTTGATGCTCACCGAAAAGAGATGGAATATGAAGTCGGTGAGAAAGTGTTCCTTAAGACATCTCCTTGGAAAGGAGTATTAAGATTCGGCAAGAAGGGTAAGTTGAGTCCGAGATATGTGGGTCCTTATGAAATCCTTGAGAGGATTGGACCACTCGCCTACAGATTGGCAATACCTCCGGAGTTATCGCAGATTCACGACGTTTTTCATGTGTCCATGTTGACGAGGTATAGATCGGATCCTTCTCATATCATCCAGGCTAGTGAGGTCCAGCTGAGAGATGATTTGAGCTATGAGGAGCTTCCAGTGCAGATTTTGGATACCAAGGACAAGGTCCTTAGGAACAAGGCGGTTCAGCTAGTCAAAGTCCTGTGGAGGAACCATTCGGTAGAGGAGGCTACTTGGGAGCCATTGGAAGCCATGCGGGAGAAGTATCCGCATCTTTTCGAAGATTCAGGTAAATTTCGACGACGAAATTTCTTTTAAGAGGGGGAGAAATGTTAGACCCCAAATTTTTTTAATGATGATATTAAGCATGAATTGTGATAATTGTGGTTTTATGCCTTAGTTTGAGTTAATTGGGAGTATTAGTGCATACATTCGGTTTATTTGAGCCTAATTCGTTATGATGTGGTTTTACATGGAGATTATAGGGTAAAAATGTGTGAGGGCATTTTAGGAAGTTTACTTGTGTTGGAATGGATTTAGGCTTATGAGGAGGGGTAAAATGGTCTTTGTCCACTCCTTAGGTTTTTAAAGGAAAGAAATAGAATAGAAAAGAAAAGAAAAGAAAGGAAAATAGAAGAAGAAGAAGAAGGGAGTAGCCGACGGTGGAGGAAGAAGAGGAGAGAAAAGAGAGGTTCGATTTCTAAGGTTTCTGACAGTTTGGAAGCGTTTTCCGGTAAGTTTAGCATCTTTCTATCTTGTTTTGGATGGATTAAACATTAAGATAGCTTGGATTGAGCATAATCGATGATTTAGGGTTTTGGGTGAAAAATATAGATAAATCGTTGGGTTGATGATTTTAGGATGGATTGGAAGTTTAGAATGGGTTAGAACTGTAGTAGAAGCCTTGATCTATGCCTTGTGTGTTGCATTGTGTTTGGAGAAGGATTGAATTGTGAAAATGCAGAAAAGTCGGGTTCGGAGTCGTTCTCCAGGCCCGTACGTCGCGACGTGCGTATGAACACGCCGCGACGTGCGAGTTCATCGCGACGAGTGAAAATTAAATTCGCCGCGATGTGTAGGGGATGGTTCGTTGTGACGTGCGAACCTGTGTTCGACGTCTTGAGTAGGGTTGCCTGCCTGGCTCACACTTGTGGTCGCCATGACGAAGCGAGCCGTTCATGCCGCGGCCGCGTCGAGCCCCCTGTTATCCGAAAGTGAGATTTTTACATTTTTTTGGGATATCTTTTGGTGTAGATGTCCGATTGAGGTAATTTTGGATTCGTTGTAATCTAGAATAAAGGACTACGAGTTGTATGAAGAAGGGAAGTTCGAAAATTGCTTTGAAGGGTTCAGGAATGTAGATGGGAGTCGGATGGAGACTTTTAACGCTTTACTTTTTGCTTTTCGAGCTTATTGGAATATTTTCTATGGATATTAATTGTATAGAAACTTGGTTTATTATAGGAAACCAAGCTGATTTGACCCAATCGCAAGAGGAAGGACAACAGTGAGTCTGATACTCAAGCGATACTAGGTGGGTAATATGTTTATGGTTATTGTGTGTATGGGCAATTTGCCTGATGTGTGCTTGCTTGCATTAGATGACATTACTGGTATTGAATTACATGAGAAATATTGAATATGCCTTTGATTATGATTATGCATGGCTTGATAGGCCATATGGAAATGGACAAGAATGAGAATATAAAATCGTGAAAATGCTTTGAGCATGAATCAATGGATTGTGTGATTTGTTTGGGTAAGAGAGTTACGGATGGAGTCACATGCGTTGTGACAAGAAAGCCTTCTCCGGCTGCCGCTTGTAGCAACGAGATCCTTGAAATCGAACTCGGATAGTTTACGGATCTACCTTTGGTTTATCCGGATGGATTCTGGAACTCTCGAGCCATTTGTTTGTGCATACGATTGATTTGATAAGCATAACATATGATGGAATTGATGGACTTGTTGCATAAAATTGTTATGTTGAAAATAGAAATTGCATGACCTATGTTTATCTGAATGTGAATTATTTGATGAATGTGGAATTATGAATATATGTATATTGCTTGATTGTGTGGCCCGTTGCCAATGGCTATAAACGTATATGCCACTGAGCTTCGCAGCTCACCCCATTACTCTCCCCTCCTCAGGTGCAGATCGAGACGATTGTCGACTTTGCAAGGCATCGGAAACTTCAAGCTAGTTAGGAGCCTTGTATAAGTTAGTACTTTGGTTAGCCCACCAGCATTTCATCATGGAGCATACTTTTATATTTGGGATTTCATTTTATTTTGTATTACGCTGCATTTGAGAATACTTGTTGAACTTCGTTGAAATTGTAATGGCATGAAGCCCCTTAGTTTATGGGGTGTTTAATTCATGGATGGGATGCATGTGTAGAATGTATGTATGAGATTAGGTATATGTGTATATAATGTATTGTTATACGAATCGTATGGTTCTGTGTATGGATGTTGGGATCGGGTCCGAAGGTATATGGAACGCCCGTCGTAGGCGCGACCCGAGGGGCTACCTCGGGAATTGGGGACTCGGGACTCGGGCCCAGCACTAATAATCTTTCAAAACACTAAATTAACACTATAACCTAATTTTTCATCCCCAACAACACAGTATTATGAACAAATACGTAGATGTCATTTTTCATGCAGATGACAGTAATTTATTAAATTTATTTCATAAATCCCCAACTCTAAAGGATTTATTCACTACTTACCTGCTGAAAACTCCAAAATCTTCAAACCCTAAACTCCATGCAATTTACGTATTTCACTTTGTAAAATGACCAATTTTTGGTTTTTTTTCTTAGGGTAGAGGACACAAATAGCAAAGTGGGGTTGATGTAGGAAAGGAAAAACAGGAAAATCACTTAGAAGGTGTTAGAGGGAAAACTCTGTGGATGGAAATTTTTTTTGAGGAAGATCCCCCAGTGAAGAATGAACTTAGACATATTACTTACCTATCAACTCTCAGAGAATAGTAACCTACTTCTAGCAAAAGTACACAGCCTAAGAGATATTTGTCACTTCCTTCACATCAAGCTCTTGTAGGAAAATCCCGGGGTGTCCATCACATGGACACAATGCGGAAAACAAAACTTTTTTGTTCCGGGAAGTTCCCGAAAGCTAGGATCCAAGTGTATGTATAAATAGTCAAACCATAACGACCAAAGGAGACCGTCTCTAACGGTATCCACGCAGAGGTCGGAAACCTAACCGGGATAAACCCTTTAACCCGGGAATAGCTAGACTAAGGAAAAGACTGCTAGATCTTACCTTAGCCTTGGATAGCAAGTGATCAAACCTTGAGGAACAAGCTTGGAGATGAGAGAGAGATGAAGAGGAACCTTGAAAATCAAATTTTCCAAACCCTAAACCATGAAGTTTCGGTTCTTCCTCTCCAAAAGCCACGGCCTTCTCTTGCTTAGCCTTATTTTCCATGTCTTATAATTAATTAAAGACCATCAAAAGGCTTGGATGGGAGGAGTTCACGTGGATGGCTATTAACCCATTAATAAATGAAGTTAATCATCATCTTTGACTTAGTCAAAAGTGACTTAGTCAACACTTTATCTTCTCCCATAAGCAATCCAACGAATTCCTTCAATATTAAGGCTTCTCATATGTTCCTTTAACTCATTAAAGGGCATATAAAAGGCTTGAATGGGAGAGCCCCACGTAAGTGGGTGATAAAGCCATTAAAGAAATGGTTTAATGATGAAGTTTGACTTTTCAAACTTCATTTCCTCCCATTAGGTAATGACACATGTCCATATATATTAATTAATTAATCTAATTAATTAATTGTTATATATAGTTGCTGAAGCGGTCCAGTCACACTGGGGTCGGTCCTACCGGCCTGACGGGCCCCGGTACCGAAAAATCGACGGAGACCCTTTTCAGCAATGTCGATGTCACGATCACATCGGGATATATCCCAATCTCATCGGGATCCATTTAATCCTATTGCTCTCCGGATATTGGATCACTATCCAAAACTATTTCTGATTTTGAGTCACTCTTGTCGTGTGACCCATTAGGTTCCGGTTATGTTGGCCACTTAGATTAACACTTAATCTAAGCAAGTCATGAATGCGTCTAGCAACACATCATGACCTCCAATTGACCGGAAAGTAATTGGTTTGACTAATGAACCCGAGCTCATCAGAACCGGATCACGAACCTTTCCATGACAATTACTGTGCAATTAGTCCTTTCACCATCCTATACCCTACTTGGTTATGAGTATGGTCAAAGTGTCAACTCTCACTAGATCGAGTCTAGCCCAGTGATATCGGGTCTCGTCGGACTCATTACTTTATATGTCCATCAAGACCCTCTTCATGACACGGGTGTGCTCAAGCGCCAGAGACTTCCAAGTAATGATCCCGACGAAGCTATGGGTATCTATTCTGCTATTCCGTAAGTGGTGAATCCTTTATTGGCTACTCAATTACCTTCAATACCTCAAACTGTACCCAAGCACCACCCTATGGCGACCTCCGGAAGGCAACAAGGAATGGAGTCAAAGCACGTAATCAAGATTCAAGATATCCTCGAGTACCTCAAGTCTAAGGATACTTGCACCATTCTATGATGAGATTATCACTGACATTATAATAGAATACCCATGTGATGATCTCATGGCAGGTCATCCAATGTAATTACTACCTCTAGTAAGCATCCACATGTCAAATCTAAATATCTCAATATTTACAGTTTCTGAGATCCACTGCTTGATCCAATCAAGGAATATGACATGTGCTAGTCTATCCAGATTAACAATGTCTAGTCTCGTTAATCCTATGACTAGGGATAATTTAGATACTAGCATAATTGCACATGATAGGAATCTCAATAGTATGATCACATCATAATTTCCTTAATGCTATGTCATATATCATGGACTTCATTAATTTGATTAAAGATCAACATCAATTCATAACAAAATGAACATCAAATAAATGAAATATGCCTTGTTTTATTTATTCATAAAGTCTGTACATGACTATGAACAAAAAGTGCTAAAGGGGATTGCCTTTAGGGCACTACTCTAACAATCTTATGGTACTGGACATACATAAGTCGACTTACACTGATGAACAAGGCGACTTATTAGTACCGATCAAGCATAAGTCGACTTACACATGGTACAAGTCGACTTACCACTTACAGCTCTAACTTAGTTTTTTTTTAACTAACTCCCTTAAACATCATTTTTACAATACAACTATCCTTTTTACAATCCAATTATATCTGGAATATTAATGAATGCATGTACAAACATATTCATGTTCAAAATGTTACTATTCACTTATATGTATATGTATATTATGCATGAATATGAACATTCATTTCTTATATCTCTTTGAACACTCATATTTACTTTTTGAGCCTTAACATTGATAATGGGATGTTACAGTCTCATCCTAGTGGATCTGCACAACTATATTGGTTTTAGTGCCCTAGAAACCTCTAAATGTTCAAGTATGGATTTCTGTTCTTGTACAAGAATGGTACTAAGACCTAAATCTATTGGACTTGTTCGTATGAGTAACGGATACAAAATATTGTAGTGTTTGTCTTGCTATCATTTAAAGGGTAAGAGGGCTTACTCTCATCATAGACATCATATTCTAAAAGCTTAGCTATTGTGATTCCATAATTCTAGCCCCTTCTTTATAGTAGAATTTGTAGCATTTAGAGTGGTTAGGATATCCTATTAAGTAGCAATGAGTTGAACGAGCTTGTAATTTACTGTCATAAGGATTATATCAACGTACCTCAGAAGGGCAACCCCTTACATAAATATGTGAAAGGTTGGGTCTTTCTAGATAATAAGTTGCATCAACGTACCTCAACAGGGCATCCCCTTACATAAATATGTGAAAGGTTAGGTTTTTCTAGATAATCAATTGGGTTAGTCCTCTGTATTGACTTCATCATGTCCTTTAGGGTGCAGTTACACCTTTCGGCCACATCATTCTGTTGCAGACTACCTGGTATAGTGAACTAAGTTAGTATTCCAACTAATTCCATATATCTGTTAAATAGATCCTTTTTCTTGTCCTAAAACAAGATATTTGCTATAATACTCTCCGCCACGGTCAAATTTGACACTCTTGATGGATTTTTTTAATTGGTTTTCAACCAAAATCTTAAAGATCTTGAACTCATCAAGAACCTCAGACTTTTCCTTAAGCAAGAATACATATCCATAGTATAATATCGGTATATATTAGACCCAACAAGTCAGAAGCACTAGTTGAACCCTTTTTTTTCTTATTTTAATCAACTTACCCCTATAATAGTCAACAAATGTTTCCAGATCATTAAAATCCAAAGTTGTGAGAATGTTATCCTTAGTGAATCTCTCAACTCTAGCTCTAGAAATGTGTGGCTTAACCTTTATGCCACAACATTAATGACTTTCCCTTTATCAGGGTTTTATTTTTTATGACCTATTTGGTAGGATATGAAGAAGCATATATCTTTTCTAGGGTAAGACACATTCTATATAAACCATATGACAAGAAAGTTATACCAATATGTTTTGTATTAAAAGACAATTGTACAACAAAATAATTAATTACAAAACGTTAACTTTCTTTATCTAAAATTGATTCAAATATCAAAGATAAAATGTATCATGTAAAACTAAAATGAACCTTGTATAAAAGTTCGAATATACATTCCCTATATATATTTCATTCACTTTTTCACTGTTGAGAACCATCAACTTGTCTTCCTCTTATAGTTGGCATTCTCTTGGATATGAATCCTTGGATTGTGGAGGCAACGAAATTAGATATTCCACTATCTAACCACCAAAATTCCAATACAGCTTTAACATAATTGGATTCATTAATTGATAAGCCAATGAGTTACCTGATGGTTTCCATCTTTTCTACTAGGCCGTATAATTCTAGCAATTAGACTTTTATGTACTTTCCTCTTTAACATCCTGCAGACCTTTAGTAATACTAGACAAACCAGCATCAGCATGTGGAGAAGATTTAGATTTTCTACCTTTAAACTTAGTGGGTTTCACCTTTGCATTCCCTTTGATTGCTTTGAGGGTTATAGGAGCAACATTCTTGGGTTTCTCCTCCTTAACAACATATTGGGAAATTAAAGATTTGAAGTCTCATTCCTCATCCTGTAAGTAACGTCATCACCAGATTACTAAACTCTGGAGGGAGTGTATTCAGAGTTTGTTGAACTATACAGACATTAGGAAAAGGAATATTCAGTGCCTTCAATCTACTGTGGATACAAACCATTTTTGATATATACTCCCGTACTCCCCCTTCTCCAATATACCTTATGGAGAATAATGCTTTCATCAAGGGACCTATCTCAGCATTAGATGAGATTGTATACCTTTTTGAGACATTATTCAAAAATTTCCACACTATGGTTGTCTCTAGAAGTCCACTAAATAGATGGTACAAAATGAATCTCTTAATTTCCATGCAAGATAATTTATTTGACCGATCCTAGGCTACATATACTGCTTTATCAGCCTCCAAGTTGTTGGATGTAGGTAGAGGTGGCCTATCTATACGGATGGCCATATCAATATCTGTTATCTCCAAGGCAATCAATACATCCTCTATCCATTTCTTTAAATTGAAACAAGTTAAGTTTTCAATAGTGACATTGATATCATTGACATAGAAGGTGACTATAAAAAAACAATGTAAAGATCAGCACAAATGTAGGATACTTATGATACTCAAAGCTTGAAAATAATATCTTTACTGAGAATCTGATTACATATATTATCAAACACCTGTGGGTTGAATACATAATATGTGCGATCAGACCTCCATATAAAAGCGATTAGAGTATACACCATAAACTCTCATTATATTACCACCTGTGAGTGAATAGATCATTTAAGCAACGACTTTTTTTCTATCTAATGCCTTTATGCTCATCTCAAAATCTCATGTAAGGCCAATACCTGTGGGCAGAATAACCAAACATGAGACTAGAGATATCCCCTAACATGCAAGCGAACCAATCCAAATACTAACTTGAAAGGCCATTATGGTGACTATGATCTCATCAATACTCAAAAAGATCCTCAAACACAAGGGATACATCTTTATATTATCTTCACACTCTTTATGGGAATATATTGTACCATTAATAAATGATAATCCTAACTGCACAGTCTAATTATCACATACTAGTGTTGAAGACATTATGTTTGAACTTTATTTGAGACTTTTCTTAGAAAAAATCTCAATCCAAATGACTATCATACTATTCCGAACATTAAACATATGACCCGAGACATGAAAGTCTGAAGTATCTCCATCATTTAAAGTAAAAAGCATGAAAATTCACTCAAAAATTGGCTTCATAAGGCCTTATTTTCTTTTTTAGAGTTAAACTTTAACTTATTACTCATGTAATAAATCTAAAAGAATTAAAAAACTCATTTTATAAATTCTTCAACCCGAAAGCTGACCCAAGATAACTCGGGGTATCTTTACGCTGAAATTTTTGAATTTTTTTATTGTAGCGTGTTGACGTCAATATGACATAAGCACTATTTCAATAATTGACGTTAGCAGCTGACATCACTATGACATCAGCCTGTACGTGGTGCCTAAGGGCGCGTACGGTCTACGTGCCCACGTTTGACCTGTGAGGGACGCTGTTGGATCCCGATTTTTGAGTGAAATTTAAAAATATTAAGTGAAATTAAATGAGGGGTTTTTATATATGTATCGTGAAATAGATGTATTTATGCTTTGAGGAAAATCATGAGAAAAGAATTATTGGGTTTTGATAATTTTGATTATTGTGGAGATTTGTATAGTTTATAAAAGTTCAAGTGGATGAGTTGATTGAAATAAAGTTAAAAAGTGTTGGGACACGATCCGGAGACCGGATCCCAACCGAAGAAACGGAAAAACGAATATGAAGCGAAAGCAAAATCGAAAGAAAGGAACATAAGGCGGAAGCAAAATCATAAGCGAAAGCGAAGAATGGTATTTACAACATGAAGCAAATCCAATCTTAAAGCGAAAGAATCAGAAGCAAATCAAAACGAAGCAAACTTCATATCAAATCGAATCGAGACCAATTTTCGATATCCGTGAACAAATATTTTAGGAAAAGCATCGCGTTGGAAATCTTAAGACTATTAGTCTAAACTAATCCAAATCCGTGTACTTTTTTTTCTTTCATTCTTTAATCATTCTCATATGAAGCACTTCAATTTCTCGTTTGGACAAATTCATCCTCAACCAATATCTCAATCTACTTGATCCTATTTAAATCACGACCTTCAATTACACAAAATCTTACTAATCCTGTCTTTGTCAATAGACACTTAATCCACATATCTATATATCCGCAATTCATACACAATAAACGTTTCAATAATTCCCAATCCAAAATTCATACGTGAATCATAATTCATTTTATCATTCCGTATACAAATCCATAATGTATTTACGTCATGAGATACGTGCTTACAAAATATTCCATAATACAACATCAATATTAAAATCCGAATACATAAAGGATACAAAATCCCTTAAATTCTCAACAAAAGTCTAAGATCTTGTTCTTACCACCATTTAACAAAAACAATACAATATGTACACATACAAAAAAACAAAAACCTTCACTTTCTTTCACCCGATCTTCTTCTCATCACCTGTGGATGGGAATGATGGGGGGGGGGGGTGAGCTTATAGCTCGTGGGTAACAGTTTATAACAGATAAATAAGCAAAACCCTTGAAATTCTTTTTCTTTTCTAGTCTTAGAAAGCATTTCTTTGAAATCCGTAAAGCACATTTTCAAAAAGTTCTTTTCTTGCTGTATTCAAAATCGCAATTTGCAAAACGTATGATTTTTAGGCTTTTAGCCATAAACCCATAGGTTACAAAACATAAATGCATCAACTTGACAATTCATAGATGCAGCGGCAAATCACATATGTAATGCACAACAAATGGCTCGAGAGTTCCATAAACACGACGGATAACCGAAGTTTAACGTAAACACGACGAGTCTGATTTCTCAGGATCTCGTGGCCTCAAACGGGCAACCGGGAGAAGGCTATGGGTCATCGTGCACGAGACTAACGAAACAGGTTCTCTCTTACCCAATCACAACCACGTAATCATGCTTAAATCAATTTATCGAATGCTCTTTTCCGAATATACGAAATGCCATGGAATTTTCAAGGCATAACACAAATGTATTTTGCAATTCATCAAAAGTTCATGTATTGAATCAATAATGATTTTTCAAATCATTCGTACAATGATGCAACATTTATGATGCAATTGAAATTAAAAAATCTCTTTCTTTAAAGAAAGCAGTAGTGGCTTATAAATTCTATTATAAACAGGTACCCACCTCATTTCCATGCTTGAACTTTGCCCCAATCATCAATTTCTCCAATGCCTTTCTTAAAACCCTAATTCAAGACATAAACCCTAATTAATTCCACATCCAAAATTGATCCCATTAGAACATGTAATCTCGAAAATTGACCTTAGAATTCACGAACCCATACCAATTCCAAGCTATCTAAACCAAAAACTCTCTAAAAGATTAAAGATCAAAAATCGACTCTTACCTTCATCTTCTCCAATTTCGGATTTTCTTGGTTCATAATGGAGCTCTCTTCATTCTCCACCTTTTTCTCTCTTGAATCAACATAGAAAGCTTGCTTGAAGACCCCTAAAAATCAAACCCTAGCTCTCTCTCTTTTCTTTCTCCTTCACTCATCCGAAAGCTTGCTCTCCCTTCTCTCTTCTTTCTCTTGTTCTTTTTCTTTTTTTGTCTCTTAATCGTGCATCCTCTTTGGGAAACCACGACAACCACTTGATTTATACATGTCATTTCATTTAATGAATGATAAATGACCTAATTCTCCCTCCATGTAAGCCTATAAACTTAACCCTTTAAGTAAACTTTCAAAATTGCCCCTTCATTGGCCTTTAAAACTGACATCTTGTCTGATTATTTCTATCAGGAAAATGAAGTCATTTGATAAAACCTTCTTTTAGAGAAATTTCCCTCTATGTCTTAAGAATCCATCGCTTTAAGAATCAGATCGATCAGAGCTCTATAACTCAAGATATCTCCAAAATACTGAAGTCAATTCTTCAGACCTGAGGCTGAACACTACGCCGAACTTCACTCAAGAAATTGAAAGTCTTAGAGACTTAATTGTCATTTGGCTCCTTCAGAACATTTGTATCCCCATGTCACTAGTTGAATTTGAAAAAAGAATCCGATCTATTGGAGCTCTATAGCTCCAGATATCACAAAATTACTGAAGTCTATTCGGCCATTACAAAACCGAGACTGAACACTACACTTAACTTCAATCCAGAAATTGAAAGTCTTAGAGGCTAAATTGTCAATTGTCTCCTTTAGATAAATTATAGATCCATGTCTCTAGTTTCATTTTCAAAAAGAATCCGATCGATCAGAGCTCTACAGCTCAAGCTATCTCTAAAATACTGAAGTATGTTCGGCCATTACAAAACCAAGACGGAACACTACACTTAACTTCAATAAAAAAATTGAAAGTCTTAGAGGATAAATTATCGATCGGCTCCTTAAGATAAATTGTAGATCCATGTCTCTAGTTTAATTTTCAAAAACAATCTGATCGATCGTAGGTCTACAGCTCAAGTTATCTCCAAAATACTGAAGTCTGTTCGACCATTACAAAACCAAGACTGAATACTACACTTAACTTCAATCCAGAAATTGAAAGTCTTAGAGGCTAAATTGTTGATTGTCTCCTTCAGATAAATTGTAGATCCATGTCTCTAGTTTAATTTTCAAAAAGAATCCGATCGATTGAAGCTCTACCGATCTAGATATCTCCAAAATACTGAACACTATTCAAACTTTTACAACCAATCAGCTCACTTTGATCTAATCAACCTTTTTCAATTTAATGCCAAAACTGATCAATATAGTATGAAAAGATAGAAAAACGTCTTAGGAATCCAACGCTTCAAAAATTGGGTCGATCGGAGGTCGGACGAATAAGTTATGGCCAAAAGAAGAAAGAGAGGTCGGTTGGCCGAAAATCGACCTCGCGGGCCGATCGACAAGCGCGCAGGTCGAACGTTGCGTTGGCCCGAACGGACACGCGCGGGCGCTCAATCGCTAAAGGGCGCACGGTCGATCGCTCGCACGCGCACGGTCGATCGCTCACGCGGGCGCGGTCGATCACTCGCGCTATCCTGACCTCCTAACTTCTAACCTTCATATCTTTTGACTCCGAGCTCCAAATTTTACAAACGTGATATCGTTGGAAAGATAAAAGACAGATCTTCAATTTTCAAGAAGGACTAAAAAGCAAGATCAGTCTCTAAAGGGGTCAAAAATGCACTCTAATATGACCGATCGATAATCTCCTCAAAACTCTAAACAACACCTCAACTTGTAAACATCATAACTTTTGACCGAGAACTCAAAATTTAATAAACTTGGTGTCTACAGAAAGGTAAAAGAACCCTATACAACTTTTATGAAGGCCTTAAAAATCATATCGACCTCTAAATGGGTCAAAAACTCTACACAAAGTGACTGGTCGATCAGCTTCACACTAAACAGCATCAGAACTTCCAAAAATCATAACTTTCTACTCCCTTGTCTAATATTTTCGTGCTTTATATCAATGAAAAGATAAAACAAGCTCTACAATGTTCATGAAGAACTCCAAAGCAACTTCAACCTCTAGCTAAGTCAATTTTTCAATCAAAGTTTCTTCCCTGTTAGCAATCACCGAAGCAATATCCAAACTTCAAATTATCATAACTTCTTGCCCCGATATCGAAAAATTGCATACTTTATGGCGTTAGAAAGCTAGAAACATGAGCTACAATTCTATTAAGACCCTATAAATAAATTCTACATCAATGAAGGTTAAAATCTAAATCGAAGCTACTGCCCGAAAATTTCCATACTAAACAACATTCACATCTTTCAGCCTCCATATCCAAAAATTTCATATTATACATAATTTTATAGCTATTCTAATTCTCTATAACTTTCACGTAAACCATTTACTCCAAAAAGTCAACTTTCTTAATTCTTCAAATTCTCATACTTTCACTATTCATTTCATGCTTTTCAACTCCATTTCAATCAACCCATTCACTTTAACTTTCATAACTCATACAACTCTACTCAATTTTCAAAGTCATCAAAACCAATCACTTCATTTCTCATCAATTTCCTTTAAGTATAAATACATCTATACCATAACATATACATAAAAACACTCATTTCTTTTCAATTATTATTTCTAAATTCTACTTAAAAATCGGGGTCCAACATTTCTCTCCCCCTTAAAAGAATTTCGTCCTCGAAATTCCTACTAAGACATTAATAAGTATCACAATCTCTTAATTAATTTCTTTCCAATATATCATAATCAATCACTTTTCTTATCTAATTTTCTTATCATACATATTCTTAACTTCTTCACAAGGAACCATTAAAATCATATCAATTCACAATCACCACAAATCAGTGTTTCTCAATCTATTTACACAAATCAAAGGTCCAATTCTTAATGAACCCTAGTATGGATCAATCATCATTCAAAATCAACCTTTATCCATATATTCTTATCAATAACCTCATTTTTCAAGCAGTCCTTATTCCATCTCACAATTGTATATACAACATCAAATCAACAAAATAATCAAAGAAGCCTAATCGTCATGACATTCTTACCCCAGTATCATACACATTCTTCTGATCGATCATATAACTCATTACTTTAATTAAATAATCAATTTGGTTATTCAAATAATTTACGAAAACTTATTTACATCAATATCACATTTTCACTAATTCAATCATATCCATTCATTAACTCTTATCATCTTCTCATGCAAATCACTTATGCATATGCGCTCATGTAAGATCCTAAAACTGGCGCTCTGATACCATAACTGTTGGGACCCGATCCGGAGACCGGATCCCAACCAAAGAAACAGAAAACGAATATGAAACGAAAGCAAAATCGAAAGAAAGGAACATAAGGCAGAAGCAAAATCATAAGCGAAAGCAAAGAATGGTATTTACAACACGAAGCAAATCCAATCTTAAAGCGAAAGAATCGGAAGCAAGTCAAAACGAAGCAAACTTCAGATCAAATCGAATCGAGACCAATTTCCTATATCCGTGAACAAATATTTTAGGAAAAGCATCGTGTTGGAAATCTTAAGACTATTAGTCTAAACTAATCCAAATCTGTGTACATTTTTTTTCTTTCATTCTTTAATCATTCTCATACGAAGCACTTCAATTTCTGGTTTGGACAAATTCATCCTCAACCAATATCTCAATCTACTTGATCCTATTTAAATCACGACCATCAATTACACAAAATCTTACTAATCCTTTCTTTGCCAATAGATACTTAATACACATATCTATATATCCGCAATTCATACACAATAAACGCTTCAATAATTCCCAATCCAAAATTCATACGCGAATCATAATTCATTTTTCCATTCCATATACAAATCCATAATGTATTTACGTCATGAGATACGTGCTTACAAAATATTCCATAATACAACATCAATATTAAAATTCGAATACATAAAGGATACAAAATCCCCTAAATTCTCAACAAAAGTCTAAGATCTTGTTCTTACCACCATTTAACAAAAACAATACAATATGTACACATACAAACAAACAAAAACCTTCACTTTCTTTCACCCGATCTTCTTCTCATCACCTGTGGATGGGAATGATGGGGGGTGAGCTTATAGCTCGTGGGTAACAGTTTATAACAGATAAATAAGCAAAACCCTTGAAATTCTTTTTCTTTTCTAGTCTTAGAAAGCATTTCTTTGAAATCCGTAAAGCACATTTTCAAAAAGTTCTTTTCTTGCTGTATTCAAAATCGCAATTTGCAAAACGTATGATTTTTAGGCTTTCAACCATAAACCCATAGGTTACAAAACATGAATGCATCAACTTGACAATTCATAGATGCAGTGGCAAATCACATATGCAATGCACAACAAATGGCTCGAGAGTTCCATAAATACGACGGATAACCGAAGTTTACCGTAAACACGATGAGTCTGATTTTTCAGGATCTCGTGGCCTCAAGCGGGCAGTCGGGAGAAGGCTATGGATCATCTTGCACGAGACTAACGAAACAGGTTCCCTCTTGCCCAATCACAACCACATAATCATGCTTAAATCAATTTATCGAATGCTCTTTTCCGAATATACGAAATGCCATGAAATTTTCAAGGCATAACACAAATGTATTTTGCAATTCATCAAAAGTTCATGTATTGAATCAATAATGATTTTTTAAATCATTCATACAATGATGCAACATTTATGATGCAATTGAAATTAAAAAATCTCTTTCTTTAAAGAAAGCAGTAGTGGCTTATAAATTCTATTATAAACAGGTACCCACCTCATTTCCATGCTTGAACTTTTTCTCAATCATTAATTTCTCCAATGCCTTTCTTAAAACCCTAATTCAAGACATAAACCCTAATTAATTCCATATCCAAAATTGATCTCATTAAAACATGTAATCTCCAAAATTGACCTTAGAATTCACAAACCCATACCAATTCCAAGCTATCTAAACCAAAAACTCTCTAAAAGATCAAAGATCGAAAATCGACTCTTACCTTCATCTTCTCCAATTTCGAATTTTCTTGGTTCATAATGGAGCTCTCTTTATTCTCCACCTTTTTCTCTCTTGAATCAACATAGAAAGCTTGCTTGAAGAACCCTAAAAATCAAACCCTAGCTCTCTCTCTTTTCTTTCTCCTTCACTCATCCGAAAGCTTGCTCTCCCTTCTCTCTTCTTTCTCTTGTTCTTTTTCTTCTTTTGTCTCTTAATCGTGCATCCTCTTTGGGCAACCACGACAGCCACTTGATTTATACATGCCATGTCATTTAATGAATGTTAAATGACCTAATTGTCCCTCCATGTAAGCCTATAAACTTAACCCTTTAAGTAAACTTCCAAAATTGCCCCTTCATTGGTCTTTAAAACTGACTTCTTGTCTGATTATTTCGATCTGGCAAATGAAGCCATTTGACAAAACCTTCTTTTAGAGAAATGTCCTTCTATGTCTTAAGAATCCATCTCTTCAAGAATCAGATCGATCAGAGCTCTATAACTTAAGATATCTCCAAAATACTGAAGTCTATTCTTCAGACCCGAGGCTGAACACTACGCTGAGCTTCACTCAAGAAATTGAAAGTCTTAGAGACTTAATTGTCATTCGGTTCCTTCAGAACATTTGTATCCCCATGTCTCTAGTTTAATTTTCAAAAAGAATCCAATCTATTGGAGCTCTATAGCTCCAGATATCTCCAAATTACTGAAGTTTGTTCGACCATTACAAAACCAAGACTGAACACTACACTTAACTTCAATCCAGAAATTGAAAGTCTTAGAGGCTAAATTGTCGATCGGCTCCTTCACATAAATTATAGATCCATGTCTCTAGTTTCATTTACAAAAAGAATCCGATCGATCAGAGCTCTACAACTCAAGCTATCTCCAAAATACTGAAGTCTATTCGGCCATTACAAAACCAAGACGGAACACTACACTTAACTTCAATCCAGAAATTGAAAGTCTTAGAGGCTAAATTGTTGATCATCTCCTTCAGATAAATTGTAGATCCATGTCTCTAGTTTAATTTAAATAAAGAATCTAATCGATTGGAGCTGTACCAATCTAGATATCTCCAAAATACTGAACACTGTTCAAACTTTTACAACCGATCAGCTCACTTTGATCTAATCAACCTTTTTCAATTTAATGCTAAAACCGATCAATCTAGTATGGAAAGAGAGGTCGATTGGCCAAAAGAAGAAAGAGAGGTCGATTGGCCGAAAATTGACCCCGTGGGCAGATCGACAAGTGCGCGGGCCGACGCTGCGCTCGCTCGAACGGGCGCACGCGGGCGCTCGATCGTTCATCGGCGCACGGTCGATCACTTGCGCGCACGCAATCCTGACCTCCTAACTTCTAACCTTCATATCTTTTGACTCCGAGCTCCAAATTTTACAAACGTGGTATCGTTGGAAAGATAAAAGACAGATATACAATTTTTAAGAAGGACTAAAAAGCAAGATCGGTCTCTAAAGGGGTCAAAAATGCACTCAAAGATGACCGATCGATAATCTCTTCAAAACTTTAAACAACACCTCAACTTGTAAACATCATAAATTTTGACCCAGAACTCCAAATTTGACAAACTTGGTGTCTACAGAAAGGTAAAAGAACCCTATACAACTTTTATGGAGGCCTTAAAAATCAGATCGACCTCTAATTGGGTCAAAAACTCTACACAAAGTGACTGGTCGATCAACTTCACACTAAACAGCATCAGAACTTCCAAAAATCATAATTTTCTACTCCCTTGTCTAATATTTTCGTGCTTTATATCAATGGAAAGATAAAACAAGCTCTACAATGTTCATGAAGAACTCCAAAGCAACTTCAACCTCTAGCTAAGTTAATTTTTCAATCAAAGTTTCTGCCCTGTTAGCAATCACCTAAGTAATATCCAAACTTCAAATTATCATAACTTCTTGCCCAGATATCGAAATATTGCATACTTTATGGCGTTAGAAAACTGGAAACACGAACTACAATTCCATTAAGACCCTATAAACAAATTCTACATCAATGAGGGTCAAAATTTAAATCGAAGCTACTGCCCGAAAATTTCCATACTAAACAACATTCAAACTTCACAATTTCACATCTTTCAGCCTCCACATCCAAAAATTTCATATTATACATCATTTTAAAGCTATTCTAATTCTCTATAACTTTCACGTAAACCATTTACTCCAAAAAGTCAACTTTCTTAATTCTTCAAATTCTCATACTTTCACTATTCATTTCATGCTTTTCAACTCCATTTCAATCAACCCATTCACTTTAACTTTCATAACTCATACAAATCTACTCAATTTTCAAAGTCATCAAAACCAATCACTTCATTTCTCATCAATTTCTTTTAAGTATAAATACATCTATACCATAAAATATACATAAAAACACTCATTTCTTTTCAATTATTATTTCTAAATTTTACTTAAAAATCGGAGTCCAACAAAAAGCATGAGTTAAATAGAAAAAGTGTACAAAATTGAAGATTTAAGAAAGTTGACTATTGGGTATAGAAAGTTTGACTTGAGAGTTGACTTTTTGATTTAGGCACAATTTGAAAAAATGATCTTAATGAAATTTCTAGCTTCTGTTGAGAGCTTTTTGTCGCTATAAAGTATGATAGTTTTCGATGTCAAAATTAAAAGTTATGAAATTTTGAAGTTTGAAGGTGGCATAGGTTGACCAATTATATGGCAGAAACTTTGATTGAAGAATTGACTTAGTTAGAGTTTGAAATTGCTTTTGAGTTCTTTATGAAAGTTTTACATTGTGTTTTTATCTTTCCATTGATATAAAGTATAAAATTTTTGGAGCATGGAATAATAAGTTATGAATTTTACAAGTTTCTGTTATTGTTTTAGCATGATTATTAGAGGACAGAACTTTTGATTGGAAAATTGACTTCCTTAGAGGTCAAATTGATTTTCCTGTCCTTCATGAAAGTTGTAGGTGACTTTCTTATCTTTGCATTGATATAAAGTATGAAATGTTTGGACTTTGGAGTTGAAAGATACAAATTTTCAAATTTGAGTTATTTTTTTTAGGGAGACATTATTTGGACATAAACTTTGAGTGGGTTTTTGACCCCATTAGAGACAAAATTGAGTTTTAGATCCTCATGAAAGTTGTAGGACTTTCTTTTAGCTTTCCAGTGATACTAAATATGTAAAATTTAGAGTTCTGAGGCAAAAGATATGGGGTTTAAAAGTTGAGACATCGGTTAAAAAAAAAAGAAAGAGGGCGCAGGTCCACTTTAATGTCGCCGTCGTGCATGCGCACGATCACGACTATGCGGATCTACCGGAATGTCGCGATCGTGCATGCGCACGATCGCGACTCCGCTGGTCCATACAGATATCGCAGTCGTGCATGTGCACGATCGCGACTTCCCAAATTGTCTAAGAAAGGCTATTTTCTGAACATACTCCATTCTTTTGATTATATCTTTTCCGTCCGACATCCGATTGAATTGGTTTTCGAAGCGTTGGATTCCTAAGACAATTATCTACATCCTCATGGAATATTATGAATTTTTGAGATTAAATTAAGGTTGATTAAATTAATCAAAGTGAGTCGAAAAATTTTCCGAACATAGTTCAATCTTTTGAGAAATTCTTAATCTGTGGTAATCCGATTGAAGTGATTCTTGAGGAAAAATAAAATTAAGACATGGGGATAAAAGTAATATGAAGAATGTGAATTTCAATTTAGTCCCTAAAAATTTCATTTTCTGAATGGAATTTCTGATTTGTGTGCAGTCTTGGATTAGAAAAATCTGAAAGTATTTTGGCCATAACTTTTGCTCTAGTAATCCAAATGAGGTGATTCTTAATTTAGCTTAAACTAGAGAAATATAGCTACAAATGATCAGAAGAACTTAAGTTTCAATTTAGTCTTTAAGGATGTCAATTTGTCGATGGGAAATAACGTGCTAGAAAATGTTTTAGCATAGGACATACTCGAAATGTTTGGAGCATAACTTTTGGTATAGTGATCCAAATTAAATGATTTTTGTGGCATTATGAAATTAAGACATAGGGTAAAATTCCTTCAAATTGATGATTAGAAATTGTCCTAAAGTAGCATGAAGTTAGGGGCATATTGGGAAGTCCACTTAAGGACATAAGTTAAAGGCTTTGAATGGAGGGGCAATTAAGTCATTTCTCCCTCATTAAATGACATGGCACTATAAATATCAAGTGGCTGTCATTTATGGAGGAGGAACCCATGAATTTGAGAGAAAATAGAACAAAAGAAAGAAGAGAAATAAGAGAGAAGAGAAGAGAAGCATTCGACCATGGAGGAGAAGCAAAGTTTCGAAATTTTGGGAGACTTCAAACATGATTTTAAGTTGATTCTAAAGGAAAAAGATGGAAAAGGAGGAAAGCTTTCCATGGAGCCTTGAAAATTCGAAATTTGGAGGAAAAATGAGGTAAGAGAAAAGTTTAAGTTTTGAGTTTTCTTGAAATTTTGGTTTAGAATAATGGAAAATGATATGGGTTTGTGTAATATGAAGTCAATTTTGGTGATTGCTAAGTATTATGGATTTAATTTTGGATGTAAATTAAATAGGGTTTATGCCCAATTTTAGAATTTGGGGTTTTTGAAAATTTATGATTTTGATAGCTTGATTATATGTGGAATTAGTATTTTATAAGTTCAATTTGAGGATTATGTCATTTATGAAGTTGAATTTGGGTTAATTTGATTTTGGGAAAATTCAATGGGAAGAAAGAAAGAAGCAATGGTCAAATTAAAGCTAGGGACAAGCTTCTAACATCAATTCGAAGTGAGTAGTATATTTATTTATTGAATTTTAAGCTAAGCATGCGTTTTTGAAAATTTAAGAAGCAAATTTTTGATAAATTAATGTTTATATAAATGTTTGAAAATTATGATTTGAAGGATTAAATTCCTTATTTTAAAAATGATTTGTAGAAAATGCAAGGTTTATGAAATTCATGGTTTTCGAATTATATGAATAATTTGAAAAAAAAATGTTTTGTGAATTTTGAATAAGTTTGAATTATGATTTAAAGAAATTGTTGCATACATTGTTCTGAATTTGATTGATATGTGATTAAATTGATGACGTGAATTGCATTAGATTTGTTATATGAATTCATGGGGATATGTGAATGTGTCATTTATGACACGATGTGATATGAAAATGTGAAAATAAAGATTTTCGAAAAGTGCCTTCGGGCAATTCGAATGTTCGTTTTCGATTATGTGTTATGTGGGTTTGGTCAGGTCCTATAAATCGGACAAGTGCGCACTTGTCTATTTTTAAAGCCTTCTCCCGGCTGCCCGCTAGAGGCATTAAAGTTCCGATCTCAGACTCCCATAAGTCACGACTACACCGGACCGCTATGCGGGAAGGTGTAATCGATCAAATCCTACCGCACAGGATCGCTATACGAGAATGTGCGACGACGTTACATTTTGGACCGAACCAAACCATTTGATGTGTTATGTGTTTTGTTTTGTTTATAAGTGTGATGCATTGCATGATTTGAGAGAAATAAGAAAGAAATTAAGTTTTACACTATTTTGATTTGTTCATGAAAAGTGAAAAATGTGAGAAAATTTGAGAAATAAGCTCTTTGGGGATTTTCAGTAGTGATAATATTTGAAATTATCTTAGAAATGTTAAAAAAGATTGAGAAATAAGAAATTTGAAAAATTTTCTACTGAGGAACTTTTGAAAGAAATGGCAAAAAGATTTGCAAGTGTTTTCGCTTATCATTCAATTTATAAATATATTATCCACGAGTAATAAGCTCGCCCCCCTTAATTCTCATCCACAGGTGATGAGAAGAAGATCGGGTGAAAGAAAATGAAGGTTTCCGTTTGTATGTGTTCATATGTTATATGTGTTTAGCTAAGTGATTGCTGAGACATTTCGATTTGTTGTGTATTGTGTATTTTGGATTAGGGTTTTGGGTATTGTAAATGGCTTGCAATGCCATTAAAGTGTGTTGTGTATTCATTTTGAGAATGTATTATGAATTCTGGACATAAGTATTGGATTATGATTATGAATAAGAATTGTTTATGGAATTGTGATATAATTGTTGATTGAGCTATGGATGAGATGAATTATGAAATTGGGTATGGTTATGATATATGTTATGTAATTGGATATAAATGGAGATTGTATATGATTATGAATATAATGAATACGAATTGGATATGGATAAGGACTTGAAGTGGTTTAGAAATAGGATTGTGTTTGTTTGTGCTGAGTTTCCGGACGGGAGGAGTCCGATGATTACTGATGATTATTTGAGTATTATAGAAGTGTTTTTAAACCCTTGCAGGTTTTGGGTTTATGAAAATGCAGCTATTATGTTGCCAAAATTTTGATAAAATTGGTAGAAATAATATGAATATATGGGATTTGTATAATTGTATAAGACGAATAGTATGATTGGAGTTTTTGATTGAGATAATGGAATTGCTGAATTCCAATTTGAAAAAGAGTATTGCTTTGTATGAAATTGAGTAAAATGGAAAAGAAAGAAAAGAAAAAAAAATTATACCGGATTTAGAATGTCTTCAGGTTTCCAACGCGATCAATTTGTTTTGTTTACCACGTTTGTGTTATCGGATGTCGGATCTGTTTTGCTTTCGTTTTTGATTCGTATTCGATCCGTATTTGTTCCGTATTTTTGTTATTCAATAATTCGATTGCGATTCGCATTGTGTTTCACCTTATGTATCTACTTCGTATTCGTTACGCGTTATCGATTGCTTCGATTTCTGATTAGCTCCGTGTTCGTTTTGTTTCATTCGCTTTGGTTTTCGATTTCATCTGTTTGATTCGGTTTTCGTTTCTACTTTTCCGGTTGGGATCCGGTCTCCGGATCGGGTGCCAACATTTATGATATCAGAGCCCAGTATTAGGATCTTACTTGGGCTATATGTTTGTTAAGAATGAATTTGTGAGAATTTGTTGGACATGGAAAAGTATTTTTGTGACTTATGTGAAGAGTAAAGTGATTGGTTGATTAAGGTTAGAAATGATGATTGATTTTAGGCTTGTGAAAATGAAATTGAGATTTAACGTTCTTGATGAATTGGGATGATTTGGTTTTGAATTGGCAATTATGAGATGAAATTGAGGAATACTTGGAAGATACGAAAATGATAAGGATATATATGTGTGGAAGTTCAAAAAGGGGTTGGATTAAATTCTATTGGACCATTGATTGGTGTCCACATCTTAAGAAATTTTGTTTTGTGGATATAGTAATTTGTATATGATATTGGAGATATAAGATTTAGGAAGTGAAAAGTGAATGATTATGGTCATTAAGAAGCAAGTACTTGGAGATTTGCTTAAGTTAGAATTTCGAGGACGAAATTCTTTTAAGAGGGGGAGAAATGTTGGACCCCGATTTTTGAGTGAAATTTAAAAATATTAAATGAAATTAAATGAGGGGTTTTTATATATGTATTGTGAAATAGATGTATTTATGCTTTGAGGAAATTCATGAGAAAAGAATTATTGGGTTTTGATAATTTTGATTATTGTGGAAATTTGTATAGTTTATGAAAGTTCAAGTGGATGAGTTGATTGAAATAAAGTTGAAAAGCATGAGTTAAATAGAAAAAGTGTGCAAAATTGAAGATTTAAGAAAGTTGACTATTGGGTATAGAAAGTTTGACTTAAGAGTTGACTTTTTGATTTAGGCACGATTTGAGAAAATGATCTTCATGAAACTTGTAGCTTCTGTTGAGAGCTTTTTGTCACTATAAAGTATGATAGTTTTCGATGTCATAATTAAAAGTTATGAAATTTGGAAGTTTGAATGTGGCATAGGTTGACTAATTGTATGACAGAAACTTTGACTGAAGAATTGACTTAGTTAGAGTTTGAAATTGTTTTTGAGTTCTTCATGAAAGTTTTAGATTGTGTTTTGATCTTTCCATTTATATAAAATATAAAATTTTTGGAGCATGGAATAATAAATTATGATTTTTACAAGTTTCTGTTATTGTTTTAGCATGATTATTAGATGACAGAACTTTTGATTGGAAAATTGACTTCCTTAGAGGTCAAATTGATTTTCCTGTCCTTCATAAAAGTTGTAGGTGACTTTCTTATCTTTTCATTGATATAAAGTATGAAATGTTTGGACTTTGGAGTTGAAAGATACAAATTTTCAAATTTGAGTTATTTTGTTTAGGGAGTCATTATTTGGACAGAAACTTTGAGTGGGTTTTTGACCTCTTTAAAGACAAAATTGAGTTTTGGGTCCTTCATGGAAGTTGTTAAACTTTATTTTAGCTTTCCAATGATACCAAATATGTAACATTTGGAGTTTTGAGTCAAAAGATATGGGTTTTAAAAGTTGAGACATCGGTTAAAAAAACAAAAGAAAAGAAAAAGGGCGCAGGTCCACTGTAATGTCGCGGTCGTGCATGCGCACGATCGCGAGTATGCGGATCCACCAGAATATCGCGATCTTGCATGCGCACGATCGCGACTCCGCTGGTTCATACGTATATCGCAGTCGTGCATGTGCACGATCGCGACTTCCCAAATTGTCTAAGAAAGGCGATTTTCTAAACATACTCCATTCTTTTGATTATATCTTTTCCGTCCGACATTCGATTGACTTGGTTTTCAAAGCGTTGGATTCCTAAGATAATTATCTACATCCTCATGGAATATTATGAATTTTTTAGATTAAATTGAGGTTGATTAAATTAATCAAACTGAGTCGAGAAATTTTTCGAACATAGTTCAGTCTTTTGAGAAATTCTTAATCTGTGGTAATCCGATTGAAGTGATTCTTGATGCAAAATAAAATTAAGACATGGGGCTACAAGTCATATGAAGAATGTGAATTTCAATTTAGTCCCTAAAAATTTCATTTTCTAAATGGAAGTTCGGATTTGTGTGCAGTCTTGGATTAGAAAAATCTGAAAGTATTTTAGCCATAACTTTTGTTCTAGTAATCCACATGAGGTGATTCTTGATTTAGATTAAACTAGAGAAATAGAGCTACAAATGATCAGAAGGACTTAAGTTTCAATTTAGTCTTTAAGGATGTCAATTTGTGGATGGGAAATAACGTGCTGAAAAATGTTTTAGCATAGGACATACTCAAAATGTTTGGAGCATAACTTTTGGTATAGTGATCCAAATTAAATGATTTTTGTGGCATTATGAAATTAAGACATAGGGTAACATTTCTCTATAAGGAAGTTTTGGCAAATTCCTTCAAATTGATGATTAGAAATTGTCCTAAAGTAGCATGAAGTTAGGGGCATATTAGGAAGTCCACTTAAGGACATAAGTTAAAGGCTTTGAATGGAGGGGCAATTAAGTCATTTCTCCCTCATTAAATGACATGGCACTATAAATATCAAGTGGCTGTCGTTTTTGGAGGAGGAACTCACGAATTTGAGAGAAAATAGAACAAAAGAAAGAAGAGAAATAAGAGAGAAGAGAAGAGAAGCATTCAGCCATGGAGGAGAAGCAAAGTTTCGAAATTTGGGAGACTTCAAACATGATTTCAAGTTGATTCTAAAGGAAAAAGGTGGAAAAGGAGGAAAGCTTTCCATGGAGCCTTGAAAATTCAAAATTTGGAGGAAAAATGAGGTAAGAGAAAAGTTTAAGTTTTGAGTTTTCTTGAAATTTTGGTTTAGAATCAAGGAAAATGATATGGGTTTGTGTAATATGAAGTCAATTTTGGTGATTGCTAAGTATTATGGGTTTAATTTTGGATGTAAATTAAATATGGTTTATGCCCAATTTTAGAATTTGGGGTTTTTGAAAATTTATGATTTAGATAACTTAATTATATGTGGAATTAGTGTTTTCTAAGTTCAATTTGAGGATTATGTCATTTATGAAGTTGAATTTGGGTTAATTTGATTTAGGGAAAATTCAGTGGTAAGAAAGAAAGAAGCAATGGTCAAATTGAAGTTAGGGACAAGCTTCTAACATCGCTTCGAGGTGGGTAGTATATTTATTTATTAAATTTTAAGCTAAGCATGCGTTTTTTAAAATTTAAGAAGCAAATTTTTGATAAATTAATGTTTATATAAATGTTTGAAAATTATGATTTCGAAGGATTAAATTCCTTATTTTAGAAATGATTTGTAGAAAATGCAAGGTTTATGAAATTCGTGGTTTTCGAATTATATGAATAATTTGAAAAAAATATGCTTTGTGAATTTTGAATAAATTTGAATTATGATTTAAAGAAATTATTGCATACATTATTCTGAATTTAATTGATATATGATTAAATTGATGATGTGAATTGCATTAGATTTGTTATATGAATTCATGGAGATATGTGAATGTGTCATTTATGACACGATGTGATATGAAAATGTGAAAATCAAGATTTTCAAAAAGTGCCTTCGGGCAATTCGAATGTTTGTTTTCGATTATGTGTTATGTGGGTTTGGTCAGGTCCTATAAGTGGGACAAGTGCGCACTTGTCTATTTTTAAAGCCTTCTCCCGATTGCCTGCTAGAGGCATTGGTGTTGGCCCCTGGAATTATTATTATTATTTAAGCATGTCTAAATTATTTGGAGGATTTGTCTAAATTATTTTGAGGTTTTAACTCTTAAGAAATGAAAATTAAATAATGGATTATGTTTAAATTAGAGTTGAATTATTGTTAGAAGTTGAAAGGAAGAAAATGGCTTAGGGGTAATTTAGGTAATTCACTATCGGTTTTAAAGACTAAGACAAGGATGGAGGGACACTTTGGTCCATTTAAGTTTCATTTTTTTTAAAACAAAAAGAAGAGGAGTAGGGTGGAATCGTTTATGTGAGGAGAAGAAACAAATGAGTTGCTTGTTTTAGAAGACTAAACTCAAAACTACGTAGTTTAGGGAATAAGGCTTAGTTTTTTTTTTAGTTAAAAGGTCATGTGTTAAGACAATGAGAAGAGGAATCACGAAATTTCTAAAAAAGGGAGAGGGAGAGTTTCGTATGAATAAGAAGAAGAAGAAGAAGAAGAAGAAGAAGAAGAGACTTGGGTCTTATGTTTTCTTGCTTAGAGAAGAGTAGTAGAGAGTGTTTTAGAAGGATAAGAGAAAGAAAGGTTTAAGAGTTCATCAAGCCAAGAGGGAGACCAAATTTTGTGGGTTTCCTTTCAAGGTAAGAAAAATGTAAAATTCTTTGGATTTATGAGTGGGTTTTGATGCAAATGGTTTAAGTAGGTTTAATTCCATGTTTTCCTCTCCTAGGCTTGTTTAATTTTGGGATATCTCATGTTAATTGGGTTCTTACTTGCTTAATGAAGGTGAAGAGAAGTTATTAGAGCAAGAAGCAAGGACAAGTGTTTAAATGCAAGACTAAAGGATTAAGGTGGGTGATAATTTAATAGTTGAGATAATAAGCTACTTACTTGCTTTTAAGTAAATGTCATAAAATGTTTTCCTATGGTTTTCCAATTTTAATTGAATTGCTATTGTGATAATTTAAACTCATATGAAATGTTTTTGAATGTAAAGACTTTGTGATAGTATGTGTGAATTGGTTTATCAAGAGAAAAAGATCCGAATGGGTGTTTTAAACGATTATGTGAAAGTGATTTTTGCCATTTGAGGCTATTGATCATGAATTGTTGTGAATTATGTGATATACATGCTTGTTTGGGTTTGTGGTGGTCCCTCATGTGTGATAGGTGCACCTATCAAAATTATAGTCTTCTCCCGGCTGCCCGCTAGTGGCAATGGAGCTCCTCACGGACTCCTTCATGTGTTCACGGCTACATATGACCGCTCTGCGGAAATGTGTAGTACGTCATATTTGGATCCACCCAAACCATCTTATATGTGATTATGTGATATGCTTGTCTATGCTGGTTTTTTTGTAAGTTATGTTGTTTGATAAATGTTTTTGATAAATTGACTTATTGTTTCCTCTATGCTTATGTGATCTTGATGTGTCATTGTTGGTAGGAAATGAGTTTTTCAGAAAGGTTTTGAGAAATTTATAAAGTTTTGATCAATGTGATATTGGTTTTGAAAACAAGAGGTTTTGATAAAGTGAAAGTGTTTGATCAATGTAAATTGGCCTTGATAAGTTTGAAAGATTTTTATCAATCTAAAAGTTTCTTTGAGAACGAAAAATAAAGAACGTTTTTGCTCATGTCTTAATTATTAAGCTGTTACCCACTGAGCCGTCAAGCTCACACCCCTTTTCCCCTCCACAGGTGATGAGCGGGAATACGAGTTTCAGTATTTGGGATTGAGGCATCACTTCAACGTTTCTAGTTTAGAAGTCATAGAAGTGAAGTATTAGGTTGCATTTTGGAGATTTGATTCAATATGTACTTTGACTTTTGACATTGGGATTGTAATCGGGCTAAATGCCCTATAAAGCTTTGTAATAACTTTGAATTTCATGTAAATGCAAGATTGTTGATTTTTAATTGTATTTGATATAATTTACACATGTTTTATACATATGCATCATTGTATGGCTATAGTTGACAAAAAGAAGGATTGAGTTTGCATGTTTTACATTTAAAATGGAGTAGAAGACTAGGAGTGCAGTTGTTGCTTTGAATTGCAGTTGGAGATACTTTTGGGATTGAATTATGTTACATGAGATTGGAGGTTGAATTTTATGCAGGTGGTGGAGCTAGGATTGAAGTTTGGTTAGTTGTATTTTCAAGGGAAGTGCTGTCAAATTTTCCTAAAATTTGACAGAACTTTGCTTAAGTTTTAGAACCTCTTAGGGCTTGAATTAGATCAGGAAGTCTTCGTGAAGATTGTAGTAGAAGTTCAGAACTTTCTAAGGGTATATAATTAGTCTCATTTGGACTTAGGATTAAAAGTTATGAGGTTAAGAACACATTCGATCCTTTGTTCATTTAGTTACATTACTGTTACATTGGTCTTTAATGAGCAGTGCCTATGAGTGGCTTTTTATCTTATATAATGATGAAATTAACTTTTGCATCCTTCATGAATGTTGTAGAGCATCTTGTTATCTTTCCATTGAGGTATAATATGTAATTTTTAGAATTTGGAGTAAGAAGTTATGAGAATTGGAAGATAACAACTAAAGTCATTCTTGTTGTTCTTATAGCCTGTGAGTTATGATAACTTGATGACAAAGATTGAAATCCATGCTTTGATTAATCAATTAAGCTAGAGATTGTGAAGTTGGTGAGTTAAACTTGAAGATTGAGGTGTTATGAAGTGTTTAGGCTATGGAATGAATAAATTTGAGAATTGTATAAATGGTTATGAAGATAGATTGAAGGTGAGAAGTTGTTAGAAGCTTTAAAGTTTTGGGATTTTCCATATCCGTTAAACGGACAGCCTCGGGTGCAAAAACACCCCTTAGCCTGCCCATTTCCATTAGACGGACTTGCATGTCCGTTTAACGGACATTCTGGAAGCTTTTGGGCCATTCTTACCCGTACCTGTCGGCTGTCCGTTTAACGGACAACTTCGGGAAATATGACCAAATTTGAAATTGTTATAGGCCGAATCGCGTTTTGTGGTCTGCATGAGAGTTGTAGATCTAGATTTCTTCTTTCAAATGGTTAAAGAACGAACATAATCCGACTTCTAGATTAAAGGTTATTAAAATCACGCCAAAAGAGTTTCAATTTGATTTTGGAAGTGAACATAGTCTATTCGTTTGGGTATAACTCTCTCATCCGACCTCCAATTGAGGTGAGACTTGAACCATTAGATTTATAAGACATATATCCTTCTTTCCACAAAAATGGATATTATTTGGAGTTAAATTGAAGAAGTTTGCATTAAAACAAGTGAGAGATTGGTTTGGAGATCATATCTGGAGTATGAGCTCTTTTAGGCTTTTTGAGTATAACTTGAGTTATACAACTCCGTTTAAGGTGATTCTTGTTCCAAAACGAACTTGAGACATAAAGCTACAACTTATATGAATAAGTCAACTCATGATTTTGGTGTTTAAATAGTGTACGCTCGCCACGAATGTAGGGTTACAACTAAGGACCCTGTAAGGAAATGAGTGTAAGGCTTTAGGACTTCGGAAATTGGGCTCTAGAAAATGGGCCCAATAGATGTGGAATTAAAGCAAGAGTAAGAGTGTTAAGTTATAAGCAGTTGGAGTCCGGTCTCCGGATCGGGTTCCAACATTTATGGTATCAGAGCGCCGGAATTGAGATCTTACATGGGCGCATATGTATAAGTTGCTTAGATAAGCAATTAATAAGAGTTTGGGTTGACCGAATCAGTGAGAAAAATGATAATTTTTCATTGGATAAATGGAAATACGAAATAGCATATGGGTGATGTAGTGTATGGCATTATGGTGATATATTCCCGAATGTGAAATAGATGTAAATGTATGGACATGGCTTGTGTGAGGAAGACAAGGATATAAGAAGAAACATTGAACTTATAGTGAACAAGTGGAATGTATAGAAAACAAAGATTCTTATGGTCTTAAGAGTATGAAATCGGAACCTCAGTGGGTACAAGCTTATAATTTGAGTAATGAGCCGTTAAGTTTTCTTTTTCCGAATCAAGAAATAAAAGTTTGTTTTTGAATCAAGAGAATGAAATGCTTTCAATTACTTGAAAATGTTGCTTTTCTTTTTGTTATTGATTTGAGAAATGTGCTACATGTTTGATATGTAAGTTGTGTAATGATTTTTTTCTTACATTTATAAATTGTATGATGATTTTTAAAAAATCAATGGTAAATTGATACATGTAAGATGTTATGTGAAGGAAAATGGGAAGATTATAGGAATGAAGGTGATATTAGTACAAGTCCAAGAAAGTTAAATTGTTATTATTGTGAGTATATGTATAATGACCCTTCATAATACACAAGTGAGTATATTAAGCATGTAGGTAATACATAGATATATATATATATATATATATATATATATATATATATATATATATATATATATATATATATGGGAGATGATAGAGGAAAAAACTTATGACTTATTGGATAATAGTCTAAAGTTTGAGGGGAAACTAGAGTAACATATGAAGGTGCTCATAATGATCATGTGAGAATAGATTGAGATTTGTTAAAGATGTCACAATGAGAAATAAATTGATATAAGAAGAATATTGTTTGGGGTTAATGGAGACCAATGAATTGGTAAATGGTCAAAATGGGTTGAATTTGATGACGCTACCCAAGCAAATGCGACAATAAGTATGCTCTTTACTTCCTTGGGTTTTGGGTGATTTGCACATTATGGCCTTGAGAGGAAGATAGAAATTGGTCTTCCCCTGGTATTATGACTAGTTGGTAATAAGTAAGTGATCAAGATTGCATAAAAAGTATAAATGATGGTAGCAAGAAACCCTCTTTTGAAGAAAAATTTTGTCAAGGGAGAATAAGCAGATTAGATAGCTTGTATTAAGGATGACCAAAGAACGAACTGAACATGAAGGAATATGTATTTTTGTTTGGTGTAAAGGGGTCACATGAGTGGATTCTTGAATCTATGGAGACACAAATTTGCTAGTATGAGGAGTATGTACATGTAAGTTACATTATGTGAAAGTATGTTGAGGAGATATTGATTTCTAATATGAGGAGTATATAGGTTCATGTTATATCCTGTGTAAGTATGTTCGGGAGATACAAATCTATCTTGATGAATGTCTTAAAAATCAAGAAGTTAAGTCTGCAAATAAATTACAATGTGTGGAGAAATTTGTATGAGTGAGTAAACACGAGAATAAGTCCAAGAGAGATCTGAGAAAATTCAAGAAATAGAGAAGATCATTTGCGGAAGGAAGTCAAGTAGACAATTGAAAAGAAAGTGAGATAATGTACCTCATTAAGGAACAGTTATTTAAGAAATCTCGAGGGCTAATCAAGAGGCATATGAAATTTGATAATAATTGCTTGAGTTAACAAATGCCTAATAGCACTATGGTATTGGAGACTAAAGAGATTCAAGATTTGATGGTGTATTGAAGGCATTCGAAGAATTGAGAAAAAAAATGTAGTTTGAATACATGGAGAAAAATGTGTAAAGCGTATGAGTAACATGAGTAAAGAAAATTTTGAGGGAACTATTGTTGGACCCCGACTTTTTGGTGAAAATTAGAATTTTGAGGACTTTGATATGTGAGTAAATTTATATGGATTATGAGAAGAAGGTGGATGAGTTGATTGAAATGAAGTTAAATAGTAAGACTTAAAGAGGAAAAGTGTGAAAATTTGAAGAATTTAGAAAGTTTGACTTTTGGAGAGATAATGTTTGACTTGAGAGTTGACTTTGTTTGAAGCAAAATTTGAGAAAATGATCAACATGAACCTTGTAGCCTCTGTCGAGAGCTTTTCGTGGATATAAAGTTTGCTATTTTTTTCGATGTCGGGATTGGGAGATAGGATTTTCTGAAGATATGCTTTGTTTTGAAAATAAAGGTTATGATTATTAGATGAAGAAATTAGTGAAATTAGATTTATTGAGAATTATTATTTTATGATGCATTGTGCGTACGAAAAGAATTATATGATTTGAGAATCCTATGAAATTAGGTTATAGAATTTAAATGAATATGAAGGTTTGAGGATAATTGCGTTAACTGATGGAATTTAGAAGTCTAAATTGGAATTCTAATGCATAAGATGGTGTTAGAATATTAAATCGAAGAATTTAGTTAAATGAGAGCTTTTGTTTTATAAAGTGTTAGGCTTTAATTTGAAATGACCCATTTGGAAGTTAGTAAATGCTTTTAAGGCTTAAGATTTATAAGATGGGCCTTGTAATTTTTTTTATGCTATGGAATAAAGAGATTTGGGCTAGGGTCCATCTCAATTGCTATTAAATGAAAAAGGAAGAAGGACTTTTATGGTGGGTTGTAGGGGGCCCACGAAATTTTTAAATTTGAAGGAGGGAAGATGAAATTTTGGGAAAAGGTTTGGAGGGAAATCAATTTGGACTTGAAAATTTGGGCTTAGGTTTAAGTTAAGGATTAGATATTTTTGTTAACGGAATAAATTAAAGAAGAAGCATGTGAAGTGTGTGAATGATGTAAGTGACCAACGAAAATGTGAGGGAAGGCTAGCATTTAAGTGTTGTCGTTTTTAGTATTGAATAAGTGAGGAGTTAAAACCCATTAAGTCTTCTTGCTAGGTTATCTGAAAACATAAAAGAGGAGAGAGTGAGCAGCCATTTTTTCGAAACTCGAAAGGAAGAACAAGAAGAGAAGCAATCGGCCATGTGAAGAGGAGTGAAGAAGAAGGATTTTCAAGCATAAAGAAGGTTAGTTCACGTGTTTAAAGAGAGAAGAAAAGGAAAAGAAGGAGTTTTATCATCTTTTGAAGAAGAAGAAGAAGAAGTCGTGGGTGTCAAAGAAGGTATGAAGATTTGAATTTTGGCTATCTATTTAGGGTTTCATCTTCTTTGTTGTAAACATATGGTTAGAAGCATAAGAAGAAGGTAAGAGGAGGAGAAGAAGAACAAAATCAGATTAGGTTGGGTTAGGGTTTGAAAATTGATGGTGTTCTAGTTAGGTTTTGTGTGTTTCGCTTCCAAAGAGTAGATTGAAGAGATGTTTATGATAAAATGAGGAAAAGGAGAGTTGAGTTTGTGGGTTGAAAAATTTGATTTCGTGGGTGATGGTTTAGGCATGAGATTTGCAAATTTTTGTGGGTTAGTTAGCTAAGTTTTGATGCTAATGAGTGACTTAAATTATGGGTGAAGTGTTATTGAAGGAATTTCATGTTTTCCCTTTAGTTTTAAAATTTCAGCATAGCTTATGTTTGGTTAATTCATGGATTTTGCTAAGGTTTTTGTCTTTATGCTTACATATGAAGTTTTGAAGAGGAAATATGAAGGAAAGGTAAGATTATGTAAGTTGAAATGGAAGTTGTTGTATTCTTTGAAAATTTCCAGCAAGTGTGTCTTTTGTTCATTCATGGTTTTATGGTTCTAATTTGGTTTTTCACGCTTACCAAGGGTGGTTGAAGGAGTAAGTGATGAGGGTCAAGTTTCCATGAAAGTTTAGCAAAAAAATTCAGGTTTGTCATGGGTTGATAGATTTCGAATTTTGTTAAATTTTTATAAGTTATGATGTTAATGGTTAAGTGAAGGTATGGGTAGGATGATATGGAAGCTAAATCATGTTTTACCTTTGGCTGGAAAATTTCAGCATAGGTATTATTTGGTCATTCATGGTTTAAGTTAAGATTTGTTGCCTTTCTTGCTCAAATGATAATTTGAAGAGATAGATATGGAGAAAGGGAAGGTTAGATTAAATTTCAAATGTAAGTTGTTCCATTCCTTGAAATTTTCAGCATGTATCTCTTTTGTTAAATCATAGTTCTTTGTTAGAATTTTGTGCCTTGGTTGGAAGAATTCTTCAAGAAAGAATAAGAAAGAAAGGAAAAAGAGAAAGAAGAATAGTTGCTAAAAAAAAAAACAAACAAAAATCAGATTTGATGTTGGTATCTTTAAGGTAGGATTGTTGAAAATTTGGTTTAGCTTTGAAAGGGTTTGTAGTTGTTATGACTTAGGAAAGGAATAAGTAAAGATTGATAGGTTTTAAGGCAAGTTCTTGCATTCTTGAGAAATTCCAGCATTGATGTCTCTTGAAAATTAGGGTTTTTGTTTTTAATGTGTTTAATAAAGGTGAATTGAGATAAGTAGAAGAAGAGCCATTAGAGTTAAAGGAAGGAAGAATGGTTATGAAAGCCTAAGAAAAATCAGAATTTGTGGATGTCTCAAAGGCATGAGATTCTTGAAAATATTGATTAAATTGATAGAGGTTTTGATGGTTATAGTTTAAAAAAAATTCAGCATAGGTGTTGATTGGTAATTAAGTTAATTATGTGTTGATGAGGGGTTTTATGCCTTGGTTAAGGTTAATTTATGTGAATGGGAGATATAAGGAAGATTTGATTAACTTAAATGTGAGTTTTTCATATTTGTTTAAAGTTCCAGCACCTTGTTCTTTTATTAATTAGCCTTATTATGATTACTTTAAGGTCAATTGCGACGTTTGGAATCTGAGGAGGGTCAAACTAATCTGTTGGGGCAAGTTAACCCAATTTTTAAGCCAAAGGATAAGAGGTGGGTAACTTTTAATCATTAAGTATTAGGCTATATTCGAATGATTTGTGAATTTTTGAACAAAGGATTATTTGTGATATTTGAATCATCTTATGCAGATTCTATGCACTATTGTGTGTAAAGATTAGTAATATTGTTTGTTAAGTGATCAAAATTTTTGAATATGTGAATTAAATGTTTATGTGAGCGTATCTTGTTGAAATGGCCATTCGTGGTAAAGCTTGATGAAGAATGGAAAGAATGTGAATATGAGATTTAGGAAGAATGCCTAATATGATCATGTATGATTTTGTGGGTTTGTAGTGATCCCTCTCTGTTTAACAAGTGCGCACTTGTCATAGGCTTCACCACTTTGCCCGCTTAGTGGCATAGGAGTTTCAATCGGACTCCCCTCATTCCACGGCTACACATGGTCGCTTCGAACATGTGTAGTCATCTGTTAGGATCACTCAAACCATCGATATGTGCTTTTGTCTTTGTTATCGATATTTGGTGATTTTGTAATTGTTTTAATTGTTAGAAAATGAAATTGATGGTTATCGACTTGAAATTATTATTATTGATGCATGTATTAGCTTATGCTTAATTATTAGATCTTACCCACTGAGCCGTCGTGCTCATCCCCTATCTCCCTCCATGGGTTTTAAACAAGCGAGTCTCGCATCGGGCAAGAGGCAACTCCTATGCTTTTGGTTTTAAGAGTCATGTTTGAAGAAACTTTGTATGTGTACTTTAAGAGTTTGATGTAACCGCTAAATGCCCTTTGATGTTGTGTCTTGGTTTAAATTCCTTGTAAATATAAAGGTTAGATAGTTTCAATGTATGTTGTATCGGTTTCTTATGTATATGTGCTTGTATAGTGATTTTGGATATAAAGGCAGTGAGTGAAATTGTTGTATGATTTGAAATCAATTAGAATTTTTAAAAGTGTGATGTGGCCCCTAAGTTGGAGTTGGGCTGTGCTATTGAGTTGGAAGATAGAAGTGGTTTTATGCGGGTTTGGAGCTTGGATAGATTAGGATTTTTAGTAGATCAATTTTAGGGAGGTGCTGTCCAAATTTTCTTAAATTTGGCGATAACTTCTTAGATGTTAGACCTCAAAGCGATTGAAATGGAATAAGAGGTCTTCGGAAAGTTGTAGAGCAAGTTAAGAACTTTAAAATGGTATAAAATGGGTTAGTTTTGAATTGGGATGAAAAATTTATGGACGTTTGAAATTTACTGCCATTATGCAATTAGGGTTTCTCGGATTACTATTCATAGGCAATTTTGGGCTGAACCTTGGATGGGTTTTTCGCGCTTTAGGCGGAATTGAAATTTCTGTCCTTCATGACAATTGTAGAGGTCTTGACATCTTTAAAATGAGATATGGTGCGTCCTAATCGAAATCGAGTAAAAGATATAAGGGTGGAAATTGGCGGTTACTATTCATATGGTCAAATACTATTCCTTTGGTCTTTTACATTTTCTCTTATAACTCTCTCATTTGGCCTCCGATTTACGAAATGCGAACCAATGATTTTTCATCAAGTTTCCTACCTTTCCTTGCAAAATGTCTAATTGTTATCTTAATTGAATTTTGTGAATCACCCTCACGTTTGTCCGGTTGTTTTGCCTACTTAAATTATGCTTGAGATGTTCGCTTTGCTTCCGCCTTATGCCTTTCAAATCGATGTGCTTTTGTTTCCGCTTTTGTTTTATTTCATTCCGCCTTATACCTTTCGGTTCGAGTTGTTTTGGCTTCCGTTTTCGTTTGTTTCCATACTTTAATATCCGATTCGATTCGTTTCAGTCTGTTTTGCTTTCGATTTCGAGCCTTCGATTTACTTTGTAATTTGCTTCGGATTCAATTCTTTAGTCTTTGATTTTCATGTGCGTCATAATTTGTTTTCAGTATGTTTCTTCGTTTCCGTATGCTTGTCTTCCGTTCCGTTCGGTTTACTTTTGTTTTGTTCTTCGTTTCGTTTTCCGGTTAAGACCTGAATCATGAAAATGGAGTTAAGATGAATAAGAAAAAAAAAATTTATATCCGGATTTTCGGATTAGAGATTGGATATCCGGTAACGGGTGATAAGAGTTCATAAGGAATCATGTATGCGTACGAGGAAATCTGTATGAGTAGTTGGGTTCCAAAAACGGGATCCAACATATGTGGTATCAGAGCCCAGTATTATGAACTTGGGCGATATGTTTGTTTCATGAGCAATCTTGGATAAGTGTCGAGCCCGATCTTATGGTCTTAATCGGGCATAGAAGATTGATGAGAGTGTGTAAGGATAAAAAAAATGAAATTTGTGAGAATATCAGAGCCCAGTATTATGATCTTACTTGGGCTATATGGTCGTTACGATTGAATTAGGGGGAATGTGTTAAATGATTATTTGGTTTAGATGACCAGAATGAGGATTTGACAGTTTGAGGAGATGACAGATAAGGCTTTAATGCCATTCCATTGGTAGTGTCGAAAGTCTTTGGTTGAGAATCTGAATCTCGGATCGTTAAGTTGACGTCCTTAACGGTCAGATGATTTCGACCTCGATCAGAGTACATATTGGCATGCCTTTTGATGGTTGGGATACCAGATAAGTGATATGTCTAAGACATCGATAAGAGTTTGATTAGATAAGATTGAATTAGTAAGAAAGTGATTGATTATGAGAAATTAAAAGAAATTAGTTTTGAAGAATGTATTACTTGATGATTATTCAGTGGTATTCAATGGGAATTTCGGGGACGAAATTCTTTTAAGAGGGGGAGAAATGTTGGACCCCGACTTTTTGGTGAAAATTAGAATTTTGAGGACTTTGATATGTGAGTAAATTTATATGGATTATGAGAAGAAGGTGGATGAGTTGATTGAAATGAAGTTAAATAGTAAGACTTAAAGAGGAAAAGTGTGAAAATTTGAAGAATTTAGAAAGTTTGACTTTTGGAGAGATAATGTTTGACTTGAGAGTTGACTTTGTTTGAAGCAAAATTTGAGAAAATGATCAACATGAACCTTGTAGCCTCTGTCGAGAGCTTTTCGTGGATATAAAGTTTGCTATTTTTTCGATGTCGGGATTGGGAGATAGGATTTTCTGAAGATATGCTTTGTTTTGAAAATAAAGGTTATGATTATTAGATGAAGAAATTAGTGAAATTAGATTTATTGAGAATTATTATTTTATGATGCATTGTGCGTACGAAAAGAATTATATGATTTGAGAATCCTATGAAATTAGGTTATAGAATTTAAATGAATATGAAGGTTTGAGGATAATTGCGTTAACTGATGGAATTTAGAAGTCTAAATTGGAATTCTAATGCATAAGATGGTGTTAGAATATTAAATCGAAGAATTTAGTTAAATGAGAGCTTTTGTTTTATAAGGTGTTAGGCTTTAATTTGAAACAGCCCATTTGGAAGTTAGTAAATGCTTTTAAGGCTTAAGATTTATAAGATGGGCCTTGTAATTTTTTTTATGCTATGGAATAAAGAGATTTGGGCTAGGGTCCATCTCAATTGCTATTAAATGAAAAAGGAAGAAGGACTTTTATGGTGGGTTGTAGGGGGCCCACGAAATTTTTAAATTTGAAGGAGGGAAGATGAAATTTTGGGAAAAGGTTTGGAGGGAAATCAATTTGGACTTGAAAATTTGGGCTTAGGTTTAAGTTAAGGATTAGATATTTTGTTAACGGAATAAATTAAAGAAGAAGCATGTGAAGTGTGTGAATGATGTAAGTGACCAACGAAAATGTGAGGAAGGCTAGCATTTAAGTGTTGTCGTTTTAGTATTGAATAAGTGAGGGAGTTAAAACCCATTAAGTCTTCTTGCTAGGTTATACGAAAACATAAAAGAGGAGAGTGAGCAGCCATTTTTTCGAAACTCCAAAGGAAGAACAAGAAGAGAAGCAATCGGCCATGTGAAGAGGAGTGAAGAAGAAGGATTTTCAAGCATAAAGAAGGTTAGTTCACGTGTTTAAAGAGAGAAGAAAAGGAAAGAAGGAGTTTTATCATCTTTTGAAGAAGAAGAAGAAGAAGTCGTGGGTGTCAAAGAAGGTATGAAGATTTCAATTTTGGCTATCTATTTAGGGTTTCATCTTCTTTGTTGTAAACATATGGTTAGAAGCATAAGAAGAAGGTAAGAGGAGGAGAAGAAGAACAAAATCAGATTAGGTTGGGTTAGGGTTTCGAAAATTGATGGTGTTCTAGTTAGGTTTTGTGTGTTTCTCGCTTCCAAAGAGTAGATTGAAGAGATGTTTATGATAAAATGAGGAAAAGGAGAGTTGAGTTTGTGGGTTGAAAAATTTGATTTCGTGGGTGATGGTTTAGGCATGAGATTTGCAAATTTTTGTGGGTTAGTTAGCTAAGTTTTGATGCTAATGAGTGACTTAAATTATGGGTGAAGTGTTATTGAAGGAATTTCATGTTTTCCCTTTAGTTTTAAAATTTCAGCATAGCTTATGTTTGGTTAATTCATGGATTTTGCTAAGGTTTTTGTCTTTATGCTTACATATGAAGTTTTGAAGAGGAAATATGAAGGAAAGGTAAGATTATGTAAGTTGAAATGGAAGTTGTTGTATTCTTTGAAAATTTCCAGCAAGTGTGTCTTTTGTTCATTCATGGTTTTATGGTTCTAATTTGGTTTTCACGCTTACCAAGGGTGGTTGAAGGAGTAAGTGATGAGGTCAAGTTTCCATGAAAGTTTAGCAAAAAAATTCAGGTTTGTCATGGGTTGATAGATTTCGAATTTTGTTAAATTTTTATAAGTTATGATGTTAATGGTTAAGTGAAGGTATGGGTAGGATGATATGGAAGCTAAATCATGTTTTACCTTTGGCTGGAAAATTTCAGCATAGGTATTATTTGGTCATTCATGGTTTAAGTTAAGATTTGTTGCCTTTCTTGCTCAAATGATAATTTGAAGAGATAGATATGGAGAAAGGGAAGGTTAGATTAAATTTCAAATGTAAGTTGTTCCATTCCTTGAAATTTTCAGCATGTATCTCTTTTGTTAAATCATAGTTCTTTGTTAGAATTTTGTGCCTTGGTTGGAAGAATTCTTCAAGAAAGAATAAGAAAGAAAGGAAAAAGAGAAAGAAGAATAGTTGCTAAAAAAAAAAAACAAAAATCAGATTTGATGTTGGTATCTTTAAGGTAGGATTGTTGAAAATTTGGTTTAGCTTTGAAAGGGTTTGTAGTTATTATGACTTAGGAAAGGAATAAGTAAAGATTGATAGGTTTTAAGGCAAGTTCTTGCATTCTTGAGAAATTCCAGCATTGATGTCTCTTGAAAAATTAGGGTTTTTGTTTTTAATGTGTTTAATAAAGGTGAATTGAGATAAGTAGAAGAAGAGCCATTAGAGTTAAAGGAAGGAAGAATGGTTATGAAAGCCTAAGAAAAATCAGAATTTGTGGATGTCTCAAAGGCATGAGATTCTTGAAAATATTGATTAAATTGATAGAGGTTTTGATGGTTATAGTTTAAAAAAAAATTCAGCATAGGTGTTGATTGGTAATTAAGTTAATTATGTGTTGATGAGGGTTTTATGCCTTGGTTAAGGTTAATTTATGTGAATGGGAGATATAAGGAAGATTTGATTAACTTAAATGTGAGTTTTCATATTTGTTTAAAGTTCCAGCACCTTGTTCTTTTATTAATTAGCCTTATTATGATTACTTTAAGGTCAATTCGACGTTTGGAATCGAGGAGGTCAAACTAATCTGTTGGGGCAAGTTAACCCAATTTTTAAGCCAAAGGATAAGAGGTGGGTAACTTTTAATCATTAAGTATTAGGCTATATTCAATGATTTGTGAATTTTGAACAAAGGATTATTTGTGATATTTGAATCATACTATGCACCGCTTCTATGCACTATTGTGTGTAAAGATTAGTAATATTGTTTGTTAAGTGATCAAAAATTTTTGAATATGTGAATTAAATGTTTATGTGAGCGTATCTTGTTGAAATGGCCATTCGTGGTAAAGCTTGATGAAGAATGGAAAAGAATGTGAATATGAGATTTAGGAAGAATGCCTAATATGATCATGTATGATTTTGTGGGTTTGTAGTGATCCCCTCTGTTTAACAAGTACGCACTTGTCATAGGCTTCACCCGCCTGCCCGCTAGTGGCATAGGAGTTTCGAAATCGGACTCCCCTCTGTTCACGGCTACACATGGTCGCTTGTCGAACATGTGTAGTACGTCCTGTTAGGATCACTCAAACCATCTGATATGTGCTTTTGTGCTGTTATCTGATATTTGGTGATTTTGTAATTGTTTTAATTGTTAGAAAATGAAATTGATGGTTATCGACTTGAAATTATTATTATTGATGCATGTATTAGCTTATGCTTAATTATTAGACTGTTACCCACTTGAGTCGTCGTGCTCATCCCCTATCTCCCTCCACGGTTTTAAACAAGAAACCGAGTCTCAGATCGGGCAAGAGGCAACTCCTATGCTTTTGGTTTTAGGAGTCATGTTTGAAGAAACTTTGTATGTGTACTTTAAGAGTTTGATGTAACCGGGCTAAATGCCCTTTGATGTTGTGTACTGGTTTAAATTCCTTGTAAATATAAAGGTTAGATAGTTTCAATGTATGTTGTATCAGTTTCTTATGTATATGTGCTTGTATAGTGATTTTGGATATAAAGACAGAGTGAGTGAAATTGTTGTATGATTTGAAATCAATTAGAATTTTTAAAAGTGTGATGTGGCCCCCTAAGTTGGAGTTGGGCTGTGCTATTGAGTTGGAAGATAGAAGTGGTTTTATGCAGGTTTGGAGCTTGGATAGATTAGGATTTTTGGCTAGATCAATTTTAGGGGAGGTGCTGTCCAAATTTTCTTAAATTTGGGCAGTAACTTTGCTTAGATGTTAGACCTCCGAAACGATTGAAATGGAATAAGAGGTCTTCTGGAAAGTTGTAGAGCAAGTTAAGAACTTTAAAATGGTATAAAATGGGTTAGTTTTCGAATTGGGATGAAAAATTTATGGACGTTTGAAATTTACTGCCATTATGCAATTAGGGTTTCTCGGATTACTATTCATAGGCAATTTTGGGCTGAACCTTCGGATGGGTTTTTCGCCGCTTTAGAGCGGGAATTGAAATTTCTGTCCTTCATGACAATTGTAGAGGGTCTTGACATCTTTAAAATGAGATATGGTGCGTCCTAATCGGAAATCAGAGTAAAAAGATATAAGGGTCGGAAATTGGCCGGTTACTATTCATATGGTCAAATACTATTCCTTTGGTCATTTTACATTTTCTCTTATAACTCTCTCATTTGGTCTCCGATTTACCCGAAATGCGAACCAATGATTTTTCATCAAGTTTCCTACCTTTCCTTGCAAAAATGTCTAATTGTTATCTTAATTGAATTTTGTCGGAATCAGCCCTCACGTTTGTCTGGTTGTTTTGCCCTACTTAAATTATGCTTGAGATGTTCGCTTTGCTTCCGCCTTATGCCTTTCAAACCGATGTGCTTTTGTTTCCGCTTTTGTTTTATTTCATTCCGCCTTATACCTTTCGGTTCGAGTTGTTTTGGCTTCCGTTTTCGTTTGTTTCCATACTTTAATATCCGATTCGATTCGTTTCAGTCTGTTTTGCTTTCGATTTCGAGCCTTCGATTTACTTTGTAATTTGCTTCGGATTCAATTCTTTAGTCTTTGATTTTCATGTGCGTCATAATTTGTTTTCAGTATGTTTCTTCGTTTACGTATGCTTGTCTTCCGTTCCGTTCGGTTTACTTTTGTTTTGTTCTTCGTTTCGTTTTCCGGTTAAGACCTGAATCATGAAAATGGAGTTAAGATGAATAAGAAAAAAAAAATTTATATCCGAATTTTCGGATTAGAGATTGGATATCCGGTAACGGGTGATAAGAGTTTATAAGGAATCATGTATGCGTACGAGGAAATCTGTATGAGTAGTTGGGTTCCGAAAACGGGATCCAACAACTATGCTGAGGAAAATTATATCATATAGATGTGGAGATTTTATAGTATACACTGATGTGGTATAAGACATTTGGCTGAAATCCAATGTAGCGTAACAAAGTGATTTCATATGTATGGAGAAAATGGAAGACCTATGTGTTGACTATTTGATACATGATTTAAAACTGCTACATTAATGAGTATTTTGAAAGTTTGAAGACAGTATATGTATAGGAATATCTCCAATACAAATATGCAAGTACATATCGTAAAAGTTTGAGACAATCAATGAAATGAGAGAGGTAGTTATAAGACACAGGAGATTCATATAAATATCGAAAGGCTATGATTGTTTTAGCGAGAAAGTTCAAGTGAAGCTAAGTGGCATATCAGATGCCTTAAGTAGAAATGTGATTTTGAGGTTATCAAAACTAATACAAAAGAAAACATAGAATAGAGGGTTTGGTTTACCCCAAAATTAAGGATTAAGGGATTATGAGATTGAAAACAAATATGAGCGTCAAGTTTAAATGAGAAAAAGGATATAGGGTGAATGGAATAAGAAGTATGTGAAATCAATAAAGATGCTTGAGTTGAAAGAATTGAATATGAGACTGAGGCAATAGATAGAGTTATTCAAGGTTTATGATTGTATAAGTGAGTCTATCTTGGTAAAGTTAGTGTTATGATCGGATGCATTAAATAGAAATTAATAGCGATGTGTCATAAATTTGGATATTGAGGTTATTAAATCTAGTGCGATAAAGAGTGTAGAATGTGAATTTGAATTTTAGGCAAATGGATTAGTCACTAAAAGTTTAGATCGTTCATATGAACCAAGCCCAAATTGAAGATTCAAAGAATTGTGAATCTTACTAAGAAATTGAAAATGAGTATGAATTTTGGGTTCAAGTAGGAAAAATGATACTGGGTGATTGAGATAAGAAGTATGCGTACCGGCAAAGATGATTAAGCAAAGAGACTGTGAGAATAGTAATGGTGATTTAAGCTATACATCCTAGAAGAAATATGTTAAGTGACTGAAAGTTTGAATTATCGATGATTTTTTTTAACTATCGAGATATGCTTAAAGTTTATAATTTAGAGTTTGTGGGAACATAAGATCAATATATAGTTCTATTTGACTTTAAGCATCTCAATCGTTGTCATAGTGTTTTCAATAGAATATTGTATGAGGAGTTAGAAGATAGAAAGAGTCATCGCTTTGGTATTATAATGAGTAAGGTCTAAAAATGATTAACTGTCGGATCGATAGAAGAGGTATTAGAAATTAAGTGATCAAGAAAGATTAATGAATTAGGTGGATTCACGGCAAAAATATGGAATACAGGAAATTGACATAAGAGTTACATGAACTGAGTCGAAAGCGAAGTGAATTATTAAGTGAAAATTGAATTGTCTCTGAAGGTATCACCTTGCTAAGGTGTGCTCAAGTTAGGAAGAAGAATTCGCTACGCCGCTATGAATTGGTTCGTATGAGAGTTGTATGAGTTAATGCTACTGACAAAAGGATTCAAAATCTGATATCTGTTAGTAGGTTAAGGAAATATTGATGTGATAAGATTATGGTGATATAGACATAAGAAGTGGAAAAAAATGTGAGTGATCTGAAGCATAAGGAGAAGCTAGTTAAGAAAGAAAATGACCAAATAACAAAGTGAAAGACCGAATGAGTATATGAAACAAAATTTTCGAGTGATGAAGTTAAATGAGAAAGGGAGGAGCATCCTACACTCCTAATCAATTCGATAAGAAATATTAGTGTTTGGATATGATATGGATGGTTTTTAAAATAAGAGGTGAAAAACATTATGAATACGTGCGGTGAGAAATTTCAACATGCGAATGACTAGGATTATTTGGAAGATAGGAGTAAAGATATAGTATTGCTTAACGTTTGCTTAAGTATGAATTTCGAGGACGAAATTCTTTTAAGAGGGGGAGAAATGTTGGCCCCTGGAATTTTTTTTATTATTTAAGCATGTCTAAATTATTTGGAGGATTTGTCTAAATTATTTTGAGGTTTTAACTCTTAAGAAATGAAATTAAATAATGGATTATGTTTAAATTAGAGTTGAATTATTGTTAGAAGTTGAAAGGAATAAAATGGCTTAGGGGTAATTTAGGTAATTCACTATTGATTTTAAAGACTAAGACAAGGATGGAGGGACACTTTGGTCCATTTAAGTTTCATTTTTTTTAAAACAAAAAGAAGAGGAGTAGGGTGGAATCGTTTATGTGAGGAGAAGAAACAAATGAGTTGCTTGTTTTAGAAGACTAAACTCAAAACTACGTAGTTTAGGGAATAAGGCTTAGGTTTTTTTTTAAGTTAAAAGGTCATGTGTTAAGACAATGAGAAGAGGAATCACGAAATTTCTAGAAAAGGGAGAGGGAGAGTTTCGTATGAAGAAGAAGAGACTTGGGTCTTATGTTTTCTTGCTTAGAGAAGAGTAGTAGAGAGTGTTTTAGAAGGATAAGAGAAAGAAAGGTTTAAGATTTCATCAAGCCAAGAGGGAGAGCAAATTTCGTGGGTTTCCTTTCAAGGTAAGAAAAATGTAAAATTCTTTGGATTTATGAGTGGGTTTTGATGCAAATGGCTTAGGTAAGGTTTGGGTAAGGTTAGATAGGTTTAATTCCATGTTTTCCTCTCCTAGGCTTGTTTAATTTTAGGATATCTCATGTTAATTGGGTTCTTACTTTCTTAATGAAGGTGAAGAGAAGTTATTAGAGCAAGAAGCAAGGGCAAGTGTTTAAATGCAAGACTAAAGGATTAAGGTGGGTGATAATTTAATAGTTGAGATAATAAGCTACTTACTTGCTTTTAAGTAAATGTCATAAAATGTTTTCCTATGGTTTCCCAATTTTAATTGAATTGCTATTGTGATAATTTAAACTCATATGAAATGTTTTTGAATGTAAAGACTTTGTGATAGTATGTGTGAATTGGTTTATCAAGAGAAAAAGATCCGAATGGGTGTTTTAAACGATTATGTGAAAGTGATTTTTGCCATTTGAGGCTATTGATCATGAATTGTTGTGAATTATGTGATATACATGCTTGTTTGGGTTTGTGGTGGTCCCTCATGTGTGATAGGTGCACCTGTCAAAATTATAGCCTTCTCCCGGCTGCCCGCTAGTAGTAATGAAGCTCCTCACGGACTTCTTCATGTGTTCATGGCTACACATGATCGCTCTGCGAAAATGTGTAGTACATCCTGTTTGGATCCACCCAAACCATCTTATATGTGATTATGTGATATGCTTGTCTATGCTGGTTTTTTTGTAAGTTATGTTGTTTGATAAATGTTTTTGATAAATTGACTTATTGTTTTCTCTATGCTTATGTGATCTTGATGTGTAATTGTTGGGAGGAAATGAGTTTTTCAGAAAGGTTTTGAGAAATTTATAAAGTTTTGATCAATGTGATATTGGTTTTGAAAACAAGAGGTTTTGATAAAGTGAAAGTGTTTGATCAATGTAAATTGGCCTTGATAAGTTTGAAAGATTTTTATCAATCTAAAAGTTTCTTTGAGAACGAAAAATAAAGAACATTTTTGCCCATGTCTTAATTATTAAGTTGTTACCCATTTGAACCGTCGAGCTCACCCTTTTCCCTCCACGGTGATGGCGGAATCTGAGTTTCGATGATTTGGGATTGAGGCATCACTTGGCGTTTCTAGTTTAGAAGTCATAGAAGTGAAGTATTAGGTTGCATTTTGGAGATTTGATTCAATATGTACTTCGACTTTTGACATTGGGATTGTAATCGGGCTAAATGCCCTATAAAGCTTTGTAATAACTTTGAATTTCATGTAAATGCAAGATTGTTGAGTTTTAATTGTATTTAATGTAATTTACACATGTTTTATACATATGCATCATTGTATGGCTATAGTTGACAAAAAGAAGGATTGAGTTTGCATGTTTTACATTTGAAATGGAGTAGAAGACTAGGAGTGCGGTTGTTGTTTTGAATTGCGGTTGGAGATCCTTTTGGGATTGAATTATGTTACATGAGATTGGAGGTTGAATTTTATGCAGGTGGTGGAGCTAGGATTGAAGTTTGGTTAGTGGTATTTTCAAGGGAAGTGCTGTCAAATTTTCCTAAAATTTGACAGAACTTTGCTTAAGTTTTAGACCCTCTTAGGGCTTGAATTAGATTAGGAAGTCTTCGTGAAGATTGTAGTAGAAGTTCAGAACTTTCTAAGGGTATATAATTTGTCTCATTTGGACTTAGGATTAAAAAGTTATGAGGTTAAGAACACATTCGATCCTTTGCTCATTTAGTTACATTCTTGTTACATTGGTCTTTAATGAGCAAAGCCTATGAGTGGCTTTTATCTTATATAATGATGAAATTAACTTTGCATCCTTCATGAATGTTGTAGAGCATCTTGTTATCTTTCCATTGAGGTATAATATGTAATTTTTAGAATTTGGAGTAAGAAGTTATGAGAATTGGAAGATAACAACTAAAGTCATTCTTGTTGTTCTTATAGCCTGTGAGTTATGATAACTTGATGACAAATGATTGAAATCCATGCTTTGATGAATCAATTAAGCTAGAGATTGTGAAGTTGGTGAGTTAAACTTGAAGATTGAGGTGTTATGAAGTGTTTAGGCTATGGAATGAATAAATTTGAGAAGTGTATAAATGGTTATGAAGATAGATTGAAGGTGAGAAGTTGTTAGAAGTTTTGAAGTTTTGGGATTTTCCATGTCCGTTAAACGGACAGCCTCGGGTGCAAAAACACCCCTTAACCTTCCCATTTCCGTTAGACGGACTTGCATGTCCGTTTAACGGACATTCTGGAAGCTTTTGGGCCATTCTTACTCGTACCTGTCCGTTAAACGGACATGGCTGTCCGTTTAACGGATAGCTTCGGGAAATATGACCAAATTTGAAACTGTTAGAGGCCGAATAGCGTTTTGTGGTCTTCATGAGAGTTGTAGATCTGGATGTCTTCTTTCAAATGGTCAAAGAAAGAACACAATCCGACTTCTAGATTAAAAGTTATGGAAATCACGCCAAAAGAGTTTCAATTTGATTTTGGAAGTGAACATAGTCTATTCGTTTGGGCATAACTCTCTCATCCGACCTCCAATTGAGGTGAGACTTGAAAAATTATATTTATAAGACATATATCCTTCTCTCAACACAAATTGATATCATTTGGAGTTAAATTGAAGAAGTTTGCATTAAAACAAGTGAGAGGTTGGTTTGGAGATCATATCTGGAGTATGAGCTCTTTTAGTCTTTTTGAGCATAACTTGAGTTATACAACTCCGTTTAAGGTGATTCTTGTTCCAAAACGAACTTAAGACATAAAGCTACAACTTATATGAATAAGTCAACTCATGATTTTGGTGTTTAAATAGCGTGCGCTCGCCACGAATGTAAGGTTACAGCTAAGCACCCTGTAAGGAAATGAGCGTAAGGCTTTAGGACTTCGGAAATTGGGCTCTGGAAAATGGGCCCAATAGATGTGGAATTAAAGCAAGAGTAAGAGTGTTAAGTTATAAGCAGTTGGAGTCCGGTCTCCGGATCGGGTTCCAACAATTGGAGTTTCGATCTCGGACCCCCATAAGTCACGGCTACACCTGATCCCTATGCGGGAAGGTGTAGTACGTTCTGTCACGACTGCACAAGACCGCTATGCGGAAATGTGCAGTACATTTTGTTTTAAACCGAACCAAACCATTTGATGTGTTATGTGTTTTGTTTTGTTTATAAGTGTGATGCATTGCATGATTTGAAAGAAATATGAAAGAAATTAAGTTTTACACGTTTTTGATTTGTTCATGAAAAGTGAAAAATGTGAGAAAATTTGAGAAATAAGCTCTTTGGCGATTTTCAGTAGTGATAATATTTGAAATTATCTTTAAAATGTTCAAAAAGATTGAGAAATAAGAAATTTGAAAAATTTTCTACTGAGGAACTGTTGAAAGAAATGGCAAAAAGATTTGCAATTGTTTTTGCTTATCATTCAATTTATAAATATATTATCCACGAGCAATAAGCTCATCCCCCTTCATTCCCATCCACAGGTGATGAGAAGAAGATCGGGTGAAAGAAAATGAAGGTTTCCGTTTGTATGTGTTCATATGTTATATGTGTTTAGCTAAGTGATTGCTGAGACATTTCGATTTGTTGTGTATTGTGTATTTTGGATTAGGGTTTTGGGTATTGTAAATGGCTTGCAATGCCATTAAAGTGTGTTGTGTATTCATTTTGAGAATGTATTATGAATTATGGACATATGTATTGGATTATGATTATGAATAAGAATTGTTTATGGAATTGAGATATGATTGTTGATTGAGCTATGGATGAGATGAATTATGAAATTGGGTATGGTTATGATATATGTTATGTAATTGGATATAAATGGAGATTGTATATGATTATGAATATGATGAATACGAATTGGATATGGATAAGGACTTGAAGTGGTTTAGAAATAGGATTGTGTTTGTTTGTGCTGAGTTTCCGAACGGGAGGAGTCCGATGATTATTGATGATTATTTGAGTATTATATAAGTGTTTTTAAACCCTTGCAGGTTTTGGGTTTATGAAAATGCAGGTATTATGCTGCCGAAATTTTGATAAAATTGGTAGAAATAATATGAATATATGGGATTTGTATAATTGTATAAGACGAATAGTATGATTGGAGTTTTTGATTGAGATAATGGAATTGATGAATTCCAATTTGAAAAAGAGTATTGCTTTGTATGAAATTGAGTAAAATGGAAAAGAAAGAAAAGAAAAAAATTTATACCGGATTTGGAATGTCTTAAGGTTTCCAACGCGACCAATTTGTTTTGTTTACCACGTTTGTGTTATCGGATGTCGGATCTGTTTTGCTTTCATTTTTTATTCGTATTCGATCCGTATTTATTCCGTATTTTTGTTATTCGATAATTCGATGGCGATTCGCATTGTGTTTCACCTTATGTATCTACTTCGTATTCGTTACGCGTTATCGATTGCTTCGATTTCTGATTAGCTCCGTGTTCGTTTCATTTCATTCGCTTTGGTTTTCGATTTCATCTGTTTGATTCAGTTTTTGTTTCTACTTTTCCGGTTGGGATCCGGTCTCCGGATCGGGTGCCAACATTTATGATATCAGAGCCCAGTATTAGGATCTTACTTGGGCTATATGTTTGTTAAGATTGAATTTGTGAGAATTTGTTGGACATGGAAAAGTATTTCCATGACTTATGTGAAGAGTAAAGTGATTGGTTGATTAAGGTTAGAAATGATGATTGATTTTAGGCTTGTGAAAATGAAATTGAGATTTAACGTTCTTGATGAATTGGGATGATTTGGTTTTGAATAGGCAATTATGAGATGAAATTGAGGAATACTTGAAAGATACGAAAATGATAAAGATATATGTGTGGAAGTTCAAAAAGGGGTTGGATTAAATTCTATTGGACCATTGATTGGTGTCCATATCGTAAGAAATTTTGTTTTGTGGATATAGTAATTTGTATATGATATTGGAGATATAAGATTTAGGAAGTGAAAAGTGAATGATTATGGTCATTAAGAAGCAAGTACTTGGAGATTTGCTTAAGTTAGAATTTCGAGGAAGAAATTCTTTTAAGAGGGGGAGAAATGTTGGATCCCGATTTTTGAGTGAAATTTAAAAATATTAAGTGAAATTAAATGAGGGGTTTTTATATATGTATTGTGAAATAGATGTATTTATGCTTTGAGGAAATTCATGAGAAAAGAATTATTGGGTTTTGATAATTTTGATTATTGTGGAGATTTGTATAGTTTATGAAAGTTTAAGTGGATGAGTTGATTGAAATAAAGTTGAAAAGCATGAGTTAAATAGAAAACGTGTGCAAAATTGAAGATTTAAGAAAGTTGACTATTGGGTATAGGAAGTTTAACTTAAGAGTTGACTTTTTGATTTAGGCACGATTTGAGAAAATGATCTTCATGAAACTTGTAGTTTCTGTTGAGAGCTTTTTGTCACTATAATGTATGATAGTTTTCGATGTCATAATTAAAAGTTATGAAATTTGAAAGTTTGAATGTGGCATAGGTTGACCAATTGTATGGTAGAAACTTTGCTGAAAAATTGACTTAGTTAGAGTTTGAAATTGCTTTTGAGTTCTTCATGAAAGTTTTATATTGTATTTTGATCTTTCCATTGATATAAAGTATAAAATTTTTGGAGCATGGAATAATAAATTATGATTTTTACAAGTTTCTGTTATTGTTTTAGCATGATTATTAGATGACAGAACTTTTAATTAGAAAATTGACTTCCTTAGAGGTCAAATTGATTTTCCTGTCCTTCATAAAAGTTGTAGGTGACTTTCTTATCTTTTCATTGATATAAAGTATGAAATGTTTGGACTTTGGAGTTGAAAGATACAAATTTTCAAATTTGAGTTATTTTGTTTAGGGAGTCATTATTTGGACAGAAACTTTGAGTGGGTTTTTGACCTCTTTAGAGACAAAATTGAGTTTTGGGTCCTTCATGGAAGTTGTTAAACTTTATTTTAGCTTTCCAATGATACCAAATATGTAAAATTTGGAGTTCTGAGTCAAAAGATATGAGGTTTAAAAGTTGAGACATCGGTTAAGAAAAGAAAAGAAAAGAAAAGAAAAAGGGTGCAGGTCCACTGTAATGTCGCGGTCGTGCATGCGCACGATCGTCACTATGCGGATCCACCGGAATGTCGCGATCTTGCATGCGCACGATCGCGACTCCGCTGGTTCATACGTATATCGCAGTCGTGCATGTGCACGATCGCGACTTCCCAAATTGTCTAAGAAAGGCGATTTTCTAAACATACTCCATTCTTTTGATTATATCTTTTCCGTCCTACATTCGATTGACTTGGTTTTTAAAGCGTTGGATTCCTAAGACAATTATCTACATCCTCATGGAATATTATGAATTTTTTAGATTAAATTGAGGTTGATTAAATTAATCAAACTGAGTCGAGAAATTTTTCGAACATAGTTCAGTCTTTTGAGAAATTCTTAATTTGTGGTAATCCGATTGAAGTGATTCTTGATGAAAATAAAATTAAGACATGGGGTTAAAAGTCATATGAAGAATGTGAATTTCAATTTAGTCCCTAAAAATTTCATTTTCTAAATGGAAGTTCGGATTTGTGTGCAATCTTGGATTAGAAAAATCTGAAAGTGTTTTGGCCATAACTTTTGTTCTAGTAATCCAAATGAGGTTATTCTTGATTTAGATTAAACTAGAGAAATAGAGCTACAAATGATCAGAAGGACTTAAGTTTCAATTTAGTCTTTAAGGATGTCAATTTGTGGATGGGAAATAACGTGCTGAAAAATATTTTAGCATAGGACATACTCGAAATGTTTGGAGCATAACTTTTGGTATAGTGATCCAAATTAAATGATTTTTGTGGTATTATGAAATTAAGACATAGGGTAACATTTCTCTATAAGGAAGTTTTGGCAAATTCCTTCAAATTGATGATTAGAAATTGTCATAAAGTAGCATGAAATTAGGGGCATATTAGGAAGTCCACTTAAGGACATAAGTTAGAGGCTTTGAATGGAGGGGCAATTAAGTCATTTCTCCCTCATTAAATGACATGGCACTATAAATATCAAGTGGCTGTCATTTTTGGAGGAGGAACCCACGAATTTGAGAGAAAATAGAACAAAAGAAAGAAGAGAAATAAGAGAGAAGAGAAGAGAAGCATTCGGCCATGGAGGAGAAGCAAAGTTTCGAAATTTGGGAGACTTCAAACATGATTTCAAGTTGATTCTAAAGGAAAAAGGTGGAAAAGGAGGAAAGCTTTCCATGGAGCCTTGAAAATTCGAAATTTGGAGGAAAAATGAGGTAAGAGAAAAGTTTAAGTTTTGAGTTTTCTTGAAATTTTGGTTTAGAATCATGAAAAATGATATGGGTTTGTGTAATATGAAGTCAATTTTGGTGATTGCTAAGTATTATGGGTTTAATTTTGGATGTAAATTAAATAGGGTTTATGCCCAATTTTAGAATTTGGGGTTTTTGAAAATTTATGATTTAGATAACTTGATTATATGTGGAATTAGTGTTTTCTAAGTTCAATTTGAGGATTATGTCATTTATGAAGTTGAATTTGGGTTAATTTGATTTAGGGAAAATTCAGTGGTAAGAAAGAAAGAAGTAATGGTCAAATTGAAGCTAGGGACAAGCTTCTAACATCGCTTCGAGGTAGGTAGTATATTTATTTATTGAATTTTAAGCTAAGCATGCGTTTTTTAAAATTTAAGAAGCAAATTTTTGATAAATTAATGTTTATATAAATGTTTGAAAATTATGATTTGAAGGATTAAATTCCTTATTTTAGAAATGATTTGTAGAAAATGCAAGGTTTATGAAATTCATGGTTTTCGAATTATATGAATAATTTGAAAAAAATATGCTTTGTGAATTTTGAATAAATTTGAATTATGATTTAAAGAAATTATTGCATACATTATTCTGAATTTAATTGATATGTGATTAAATTGATGATGTGAATTGCATTAGATTTGTTATATGAATTCATGGGGATATGTGAATGTGTCATTTATGACACGATGTGATATGAAAATGTGAAAATCAAGATTTTCGAAAAGTGCCTTCGGACAATTCGAATGTTTGTTTTCGATTATGTGTTATGTGGGTTTGGTCAGGTCCTATAAGTGAGACAAGTGCGCACTTGTCTATTTTTAAAGCCTTCTCCCGACTGCCTGATAAAGGCATTGGAGTTTCGATCTCGGACTCCCATAAGTCACGGCTACACCTGACCGCTATGCGGGAAGGTGTAGTACGTTCCGTCACGACTGCACAGGACCGCTATGAGGAAATGTGCAGTACGTTTTGTTTTAGACCGAACCAAACCATTTGATGTGTTATGTGTTTTGTTTTGTTTATAAGTGTGATGCATTGCATGATTTGAAAGAAATATGAAAGAAATTAAGTTTTACACGATTTTGATTTGTTCATGAAAAGTGAAAAATGTGAGAAAATTTGAGAAATAAGCTCTTTGGGGATTTTCAGTAGTGATAATATTTGAAATTATCTTTAAAATGTTCAAAAAGATTGAGAAATAAGAAATTTGAAAAATTTTCTACTGAGGAACTGTTGAAAGAAATGGAAAAAAGTTTTGCAATTGTTTTCGCTTATCATTCAATTTATAAATATATTATCCACGAGCAATAAGCTCACCCCCTTCATTCCCATCCACAGGTGATAAGAAGAAGATCGGGTGAAAGAATGTAACATCCCACCCCCTGACAGGAAGGGTAAAAGAGTATATTGTTATATGATGAGATTGATCGGGATTAATTAGTATTATTCATACCTTATGTGATATATTTGTATTGTGAAAAATGACATTGTTGCACATGAAAATATTGTGCATGCATACATTGACATTCCCGATTTATTTTGGGTTATAATTGTAATTGGTTGAGAATCTCGAGAATTATGGGTTCTTAATCTTTAAAAAATATTTGGAGAGTGTCAATAATGATTTTTCAATTTTGGAGAATTTTAGGAAATTTTCTAGAATTTTTCAGGTTAAATCCTGACTAGAAAAAATCTGGGTGACGAGACCAATGGGTCAAGAGTAGTAGAAATTATGGATATGTGGCTATATGGGTATTGGACAAGTGTAAAATTGTTGGAATTTGGGTTTAATTTTTTCATTGATGAAGATGAAATGAAGGCTTGACACATGGCATGATATTAGCCATGTATTTATTAAAGTAACTTAGGTTTGTCTTTCTTTTAAGCTTGTTTACACTCACACTCACGACACTCTCTCATTTTGGAGGTTTTTGGTGATTTTTTCCCCCATCTTCGTGCCTTCTCTTCTTCCCTTTCTTGGTGAGCTTTGATCACTCTAATTTCTTTGTTGTTGAACATCTTATACCTCCTCCACTTTGCTCTTCTTTCTATCAAAGAAGTTGTTCTCTTTTCAACCCTAGAGATGGTGATTTACGTGGGTGGTGGAGCAAGTTAAGTCTTGGGGTTTTCCTTGAAGAATTTTGAGATTTAGTGACTTAATTAGGTAAGTTTCATGTTTCATGTTATATGTATGGTGATTTGAAGCTAGTTTGATGAGAAGGTGAAGATTGAGTGTGAATGGAGTATGTGTTTAACTTGTTATGTGTTGAGTGTGTATGTTGAGCCTAAGTGAATGTATGAGTGGTCTAGTAACTTATTTCTTTTTCCTTAGGATGCTTATGCATGTGGAATTGGTATTAGAAGTGATAGGAGTTAAGTTGAAGATGAAAGCTGGAAAATGGATATTGAACATATTGTAATGTTTTGATCATAACTCATTGTGTAGGTGAGCAAATGGGGTACGGTTTGTTCCCAATTAAACTTGAGCTTGTTGGCTACAATTTTGTGTGAAATAGGTGTTGTTAAATTGTAACTCTAAAAGGTTGAAAAGTTGCATGGAAAGTTCCTGTTTAAGTGTCTGTAAACAGTAACCGAAACTATGACCAAAGTGTTTTACTGATTTTTCTAAATTAATTGATATGGAATTTGGGAAAATGGTCTTCATGAAAGTTGAAGCATATTACGTTAGCTTTCCATTCCCACTGATCTTGCTATTTTTCGAGATGTATATTGGGAGATATGAACTGTTTACTCTTGACTGGTTTTGAGCATTTTGTGGAAACCTAGACTAAGTGTGGATTTGGTGCACATTCTGATTAGTAGCAATTTTAGCGATTTCTGTGGATTGAATTAGCTTGAGTGATCTTCTGAAGAGTTGTAGAGGAAACATTTATCTTGAAAAGGGTTTATAGAACGTAATTTTTGGAGATCAGATTAGGGAGTTATGAATTTTCAAATCCTGAACCTGCATAAAGGTGTTAACTGCTGATCATGGCAGAAACTTGTATAAGAGTTTTGAATTGGTTACAGATGGAATTGGCTCTTAAGCTCTTCATGAAACTTGAAGTAGGTGTTTTTATCTTTCCAATGATATAAGGTAGTGATTTTTTTGACTTGTGTACAGGGAGTTATGCTTGATAGAACATTACTATCCAGATTTGGTGATTTCTGGGGCAGCATCACTGATTGAATTATTTAACCTAGTTAATAATTGAATTTGATTTTTGGTTGTTCATGAAAGTTGTTGATAACATTGGGATATTTCTGAGCATAATTATTGTGTAAGTTTTAGACTAAGGAATTGAAAGTTACGGATTTTATAAACTGTTGCACTGTTTGGCATGTTGGAGAAAGTTTTCCAGATCTATTATGGGAGTAATGTAAGTCGAGTTGTATCTTCAGTAAGTCGACTTATGCATGCACAGTAGTGTAAGTCGACTTGTACTGACCTTTTTCCATTCTTTTGCTTATAACTTGTCCGTCCGACGTCCGATTGACCTGATTCTTGAGGCATCAGATTCGTGAGACATTGAATTTTATTTCATGGAAATTGGGAATTTTGGACGGAAAATTGGCGTGGAGTGCAGGTAATAGTTATGTGGCCCTTGTTTTATTTATGTTTGGACCGATTGAGGCCCAAATTGAGTAATTCGATGCCGTTGGTTTCTAATCTTTAGGTGGAATTGTTATGATGGGAAAATTTTGGATTAGGGCGGAATGCCATAAACATGCATTGTATACGTTTTAATGGTTTCATGTGCATTGTTTGATATTTCTAACTATACTGATTGGTAATGTGTACTCATTTTAATTGTTATAGAGGCACGCTTGGAGCGTCATCCCACAGACGTTGCGAGACTTCCGGCGTTAGCTCGGAAGTGATTAGGTGAGTAACCTAGATGGTTCCTCGGTTAGTAAGTGTTTATAATTCTGCACTTATAACTCTGTGGAGAATAATGGTGGGATGATTGTGTTTGTTTGTGCCTGGATTGCGGACCGGAGGTCCGATGGATTGGGAGATTCTGACATAGAAGTGCTATATGTGATTTTCATGTGAGTGATTTGTGTGAATATATTGAATTGGGATCAGTTATGATGTTGACTCTGTTTTATTTGGACATATGCATTTCATGCATAATTGCATGATCAGTAATTGACAGTTGTGACCAGAGCAGCCAACGAGAGCTTATAGCTCAACGTGATTGGGCCTTGAGCCCACAGTGATTCAGAGCCTAAGGCTCACCGTTTAATAAGCCCTTAATGGGACAGTTTTAGGCGCTCGGTCACAACAACGTAATAATTTGGAAAAGCGTCACATACGCATTTCATGTGCATTTGAATTGGTTCCTTTGGCTGATGTAGCAATCATGTGGTACTTCGAATGTGTTTTGGTGAAATAACCGTATGTATCATGTTATACTGTATATGCATGAATTGGGTTAACCATCGATGATAGTTCCTCATTGAGTTATGAACTCACCCAAAATTACAAATTATTTTTCGGACCCAGAGAGTAGACTCATAGCTCGGAGAGACTTTTTCGCCGTGTAGATTGAGTTGGCAAGAGAAGTCATGGCACACGTGGTCGGTCACCGGCACTTTTGAGGATGACCTAGCTAGGTTTATGTTCAATTTTCTTTTGGACTTGTCTGAGAGAATAACAGTTGTGTAATTCTTCGCTTTGAGGTTATGAACGAGAAATTTATGGTTTCAACAATTAGTGAATTTCATATTAATGCTTTTTGATTTTGATGCCATGTGGAGTGTTAGAGATGGTTCAGTGGCGCAACCTTATCATAGGGTGTGTATCGAATTGACCTCTTGTAGCCCCCCACCATAGGGTATCCACCAAACGCCTGTAGGTCATTCCGATAAATATCCCACGACAAGAGACCACTTCGACAACAACCGCTACACTCCTCATGGCATCACAATCATAAGACAATAATAAGAAATTGACTACTTTTAAAACCAAATTTGATTCCGTTTCATTCACTTAATAATTCAAGAATTTCGATCTTTTAATTTACGTTTACACATGATCCAAACACCGCACATTACGTATCATCTTGTCTTGCATAAGAAAGAGATCTAACTATAAGTCTCCAAAAGAAAGCCCACCGACCGACCTTTGAGTCATTGCTTCTATCGCCAATCCACGTGATACGGCTCTACAAATTCCGAGGGAGCTATCCATCTATGCTTATGCCTGAAAAATAATTGCAATTTTGGATGAGTTTGCGAACTCAATGAGAAACCATCATCGATGGTTCTCCCAATTCATGCATCATATAAGCATGTAACAATATACACTCGGATGTTATACAAAACACAATAGTAATTCATCCGCAGACGGTAAATATCTGAAATCAATAACATTGTCAAATGTTCGATTCGATATGCAATGCATACGTGACTCTTTTCCGTTCATTTCAAGATTGTGACCGAGCACATAACGATGATCGAGATAGACGCGTCTGGGAGAATTATCTCCGTCGAGCTCGAGGCTCGGTTCATATATCGAGCTCTAGGCTTGGTTCATCTGATGGCGTCTCGGTTCACAATTTTCCTTTTAATAACAGATGCGATTGTGCGTGAATGCACATGTCCCATATCGATAAACATGATAATACAGGTCCAAATACACAATATAATCATACAATCCAATTAACGATTGCCTAATGCTTATTTCACAGTCAATTGGGCCATATATAACCACATAATCCCGTAGGGCGATCAATTCACGCCTTAATCCACGTAATCCCGTAGGCAATCAATTTACAACAATAATTCATGTATTCCCGTAGAACAATCAAACCACAGCTAACACATAGATTGGAATAACCAACTAGGTTACTCACCTAATAACTTCCACGCTAATGCCGGAAGTCTCGCCAAGTCCGTGAAACGACGGTCCACTTGAGCCTCTATAGCAAGTTAAATGAATAACCATTACCATTGGTATAAATGACTAAACAATGCACATGAAATCGAAGAAATGTGTATAATGCATGTTCATGGCAATCCCGCCCTAATCCAATATTTCCCATAATAAAATTCTATCAAAATTAGGAATCCATAGGCGCCGACGGTGCATGCATTCGGACCTCTATAGGTCCCCAATTAAATAAAACAATGGTTCACATATTCAAATCGATAGAGGCTACGTCAAATTCCCGTCTAAAAATTTCCGTTTTCTCATAAAATGAAATTAAATATTCAATAAATCCGATGCCTCAAGAATCAGGTCAATCGGACGTCGGACGGAAAAGAAATTGACAAAAGAAACAATCGGGTCACTTAATGCCAAATAATAACAAAAATAATAATATATATGTATATGTGCCTTCCTTGCCCTTTTTTTCCAGTTTTCAACCCAAAGTTCCAACCTCTATAATTCTTAGCACACAATTTAGAAAAAATACAAACTATAGCTTGTTGAAAAGCTTATGAAAAGCTCTACAATTCTCAAGAAGACCATAAAAATCAATTCCAACTCTAAGGGTGTCAAAAATCCACTCAAACCTACTATCCACTCAAAACCTGTCAAAACAGGGCAGTACATTTCAAATTCAGTAACTCTCTGATTCTTCAGTCAACAATTCCACAATAAATATGCTCATTAAGATCACAATGTTATCTACAACTTTCATGAACAACCGAAAATCAAATTCTATTGCTAAACAAGTCAATTAATTCATCTAATGTTACTGTCCCTGCAATCCTCCAATTTGGGCAGTAACCTTACAAGAATCATAACTTCCAGTATACAAGTCAATAAAATCAGAACTTTATATCCCTGTAAAGATAACATCTCAAACTTCAATTTTCATGAAGTACTCAACATCCAATTCGATCTCTATCAATTTCAAAACTGTTATAGAAGCTACTGTTATGATCAGCCATTCATAACCTAATATAGGGTCAATTTTTTAAAAATCATAACTCCCAATTCTGACTTCTAAAAATTACACACCATATATCAATTTCAAGGTAATCTCTTCCTCTACAATTCTTCAGAAGCTCACTCACACCAATTCAGTCCACATAAAATGTTAAAATTGCCTCCAATCAGTAAACTCACAAAATCACACTTAAGCTAGGTTTCATCCAAAATGCTCAAAACCAGTCATTAGTAATCAATTCATATCTCCCAATATACAATTCTAAAAATAGCAAGATCAGTAGAAATGGAAATATAATTCAATATTCTACAACTTCCATGAAGACCATTTTCCCTAATTCCATCTCAATTAATTCAGAAAAATCAACAAAACTCAGATGTCATGGTTGCGGTTACTGTTCACAGGCAATGGAACAGTAACTTTCCATACAAAGATTCACCCTTCTATCATTGAAATTCAACATCACCTATTTCACACTAAATTGAAACCAACATCCCAAAGTTTTTGTGGCCACTAACCTTACCTCATTTTCATTTCTACACAATAAGTTATGAATAAAACAGTATCATCAATTACAAATCTAATTTTCCAGATTTAAGGTTAACCTTAGTTCTAACATTTCCAATGCCTTTTTCACATCACTAGACATCAAAATAAATACAAATTAAATATTACTACAGTCATACATATACTAGGGCTAATACTGAAAATTGGCAGCACTAAATTCCTCAATTCAAATACTCAAATAATTATCCATATTCAATTCAATATCAAACCATATCATTAATTTCCACTCAACAACACCTAGCCTTAAACCCATTTCTTCCAACCATATTAATCATCACTTTAATGCCTACATGAACCTAATACATGCTTTAAACCTTTTATTAACTACTCCACATTATCATGGCATTTAATCCATATGAAAGACATCATTTAAAACTCAATTCCTTAAATGAAAACTTACCTAACACCAAATCTCCTTCAAAGCTTCAATAACCCTTCTAACTTCCACACCAAAATACCAACCTCCTTTCCTTCTCAAGTATGTACCATACTCATCATCTAGCTTTGATGGGAGTAAAGAGAGTAGCTTAAAGATATGGAGAAATGGAGAAAGAAGAGCCAAATTTCGATAGTTACAAAGGAGAGTTTATGTGTTTTGTGTTTTCGGATGGATAAGGAAAAGCCTAAACAATTCATTTCTCCTTTCCTTTAAAACCTATACACGTCCGAAGAAGTATGGAGAGGAGCATTAAATGTTACTTTTCTTGGCAATTTGTGATTGGCTTCTTTTTATTTGAAAAGTCAAATTATTACTTATTTAATCCAAATCAAAATTTTACTCCATTTAACTCTAATAACCCTACTTTCAGTTCCAAAATAATATACCCCATATTACTGTGCCATTGGGTAGCGATCTTTGCTACCGAGAATCGACCGGTTTGCCAATTGGCGATTTTTCCGGTCCGGGAATTGTCTCCGGAAAAATCCAGAAAAATTCCTAAAAATCCCTAAAAATGTAAAACAATTTATGGTGCAATCCAAATAATTTTTTAAACTCAATTATCCCATTAATTTCATACAGAAGTTCAATTTCAACCCTAAGCCGAAAAATGACATGAATGCATGTATACTATGAGCATGTGCAACCAATCAGTAATTATAGAGGCTATATGCTGTATATGCATGCCGAGATATAATTAAATATCCTGAACCCGTCCCAATTACTAAAATGTCCTTCCTATAGGAGAGGGGATGTTACAATTCTCCCCTCCTAACAAAAATTTCGTCCTCGAAATTCTTACCTGATTGATCACAAAGGTGAGGATACTGTCTCCTCATATGCTCCTCGGTCTCCCAGGTAGCCTCCTCAGTCGAATGGTTCCTCCAGAGAACCTTCACCAGTGGAATACTCTTATTCCTCAGTTGTTTCACCCGAGACCCGATAATCAATCGGCTCCTCCACATAACTCAAATTCTTGGAGACCTCAATCTCTGAGTAGGTACCACGTGTGTCGGATCCGACCAATATCTGCGGAGCATACTCACATGGAAGGCGTCATGTAATCGAGACATCTCACTCGGTAAAGCTAGCACAGAGGCCAAAGGTCCGATCCTCTCGGTGATCTCATATGGACCAATGTACTAGGGCTTAACTTACCATTTCTCCCAAATCTCGAGACACCACGCCACGGTGACACCGTAAGAATACTCTGTCACCCACATCATACTCAATGTCCCTCTATCTTTGATCCACATAACTCTTCATCTATCACAGGCCGCGCGATGCGACTCAATCGATCTCACCTTGTCAACAGTATCCTAATCAGCCAGGACCCTCGATCATCCTCTCACCCTCTTCATCCCAATACAAAGGCGATCTACACGGCCCATACAATCACTCATATGGAGCCATCCCGATGCTACTATGATAATGATTGTTATATGCAAACTCGATCGTGGCTAATCTCGATCCCATGCTCCTCTCAACTCTAATACCTGGCCCAAGCATATCCTCAGCAGTCTTAATCGTCCTCTCACTCGCCCATCATGCGAGGATGAAATCTTCTTGAAATTGATCTAGTACCCATAGCAAACCGCAAACTCGCCAAAATCTGAAGTAAATGGGATCACATGGACACTATCGACACCGGGACCCCATGCAGTCTCACTATCTCATACATACTTACGGGCCAACTGATCCATGGTATTATTCTCCTCATTTGGCAAGAATGGGCGATTTAGTCAACCGGTCCACTATGACCCAGATAGCGTCATCTTTGCCTCGGTGTCCTAAACAACCCCATAATGAAATCCATGGTGATTCGTTCCCATTTCCACTCGGAATGGGCAACGAATGAAGCTTCCCTCTTCGGAGCCCGGTGCTCGACCTTAACTTGCTGGCACGTCAAGCATCTTGACACATACTCAGCTACCTGCTTCTTCATACCAGGCCACCAGAAATGTTGCTTGAGAGTGTTATACATCTTGGTAGTACCAGGATGCATAGCATATGTGGCCATGTGAGCCTCCTCCAGTATCTCTCGCCTCAGATCATCCACATCAGGCACACAAAGCCTCTGTCCTATCCATAGAGTCTCATCTCTCACATCAAACTCAGAACTCGCATCAGCCTTTACTTTCTCAATCAGTCTCACCATAACAGGATCCTTATCCTGAACTCTCCTGATCCTGTCCAGTAGCATCGGTCTCAATCTCAGTGTAGCCAATAACACTCCATCCTGCTCCAGATTCATCTGCACATTCAAAGCTCTCAACTGAGTCAAATTAGGCAACCTCATTGCCTGAATCTGAACTATACTCGTATGTGACTTCCTACTCAGAGCATCTGCCACCACATTAGCTTTTCCAGGGTGATACTCAATAGTACAGTCATAATCTTTCAACAACTCAAGCCACCTCCTCTGTCTCAAATTCAACTCTCTCTGGCTCAGTAGGTATCTCAAACTCTTATAGTCAGTAAAGATCTGAAAGGTCTCACCATACAGGTAATGCCTCCAAATCTTCAATGCAAATACAACTGCAGCTAATTCCAAATCATGAACAGGATAATTTACCTCATGAGACCTCAACTGTCTCGAGGCATAGGCAATGACCCTACCATGCTGCATCAGAACACACCCCAATCCCTGATGTGATGCATCGCTGTACACCTCAAATCCTCCAGTCCCAGATGGAATAGCCAACACCGGCGATGAGTCAGCCGATGTTTCAACTCCTCAAAACTCTTCTGACACTCCTCGGTCCATCTGAATGGCACATTCTTCCTCAGAAGTTTTGTCAGAGGGGCTGAGATCAATGAGAACCCCTCGATAAACCTCCGGTAATAACCAGCCAATCCGAGGAAACTCCGAATCTCCGGCACATTCCTAGGAGCTTCCCACTTCAAAGACCGCCTCAACCTTACTCGGATCCACCTAAATACCCTCTCCGGTCACTATGTGCCCCAAAATATCACTGATCCAAACAAAATTCACACTTCTTTGAACTTGGCATAACCTGCTCTCTCCTCATCGTCATAACACAATCCTCAAATGCTCACTATGCTCCCCGCTCATTCCTCGAATACACCAAAATGTCATCAATGAAAACAATAACAAAGCCGATCCAGTAGGCTGAAATACCTTATTCATCAAGGCCATAAAAGCTGCCGGAGCATTAGTCAACCCAAACGGCATCACTAGAAACTCGAAATGCCCATACCTGCTCCTGAATGCACTCTTAGGCACATCGGCCTCTGCAATCTTCAACTGATAGTAACCAGATCGCATATCTAACTTGGTGAATACCTGAGCTCCCTGCAACTGATCAAACAAGTCATCAATCCTAGGCAGTGGGTACTTGTTCTTTACAGTCACCCGATTCAGCTGCCTATAATCGATGCACAGCCTCAAAGTCCCATCCTTTTTCTTCACAAATAACACTGGAGCTCCCCATGGTGAGACACTGGGTCTAATAAACCCCTTCTCCAACAACTCCTGCAACTGAACCTTCAGCTCCCTAAGTTCCACAGGTGCCATCCTATATGGAGGTATAGATATAGGAGCGGTACCTGGAACGAGGTCAATAGTAAACTCCGTCTCCCGATCCGGTGGCAAACCCGGTAACTCGTCAGGGAAACACATCTGAAATTCCCTAACCACGGAATATCCCGGAGCCTCTGCTCAACTCGGTGTCAACCACATGAGCGAGATATGCCTCATGCCTCCTGCATCAATCTCGGGCACTAAGGAAAGAGATCATCCGGCCGGCATTTGCTCGACTAACTCCTCTCAACACCGCTCTAGTCGACCAGAGACTCCAACAAAACCTCCTTGGTATAGCAGTCCATGATAGCCCTATGGGCCGTCAGCCAGTCCATCCCTAGAATCACATCGATCTCTCTCAGCTGCAATACTATAAGGTGCGCCCTCAATCTCGCTTGATCAATCGGATCGAGCATCCCATCTGAACCTCTCTAATGCGATAGTAGTACTGAGGTGTCTTGACCTCCACCCATCTTTGTAACATCTCCCTATCCCCATGCAGATCTACATGCCATATGAGGTGCAATAAAGGAATGTGTGGATCCAGGATCCAGCAGAGCAAATGCTTTAATATCAGAAAGGAGAAGCATACCAGCTACAACATCAGGGGAATCCTGGGCCTCCTGCTGCGTCATGGCGTATACTCTCACCTGGGACTGTGGTTGGCTGCCCCGACCCTCAGTCCTCACAAAGGACCCCTCAGCTCTACCACGGCCTCTACCTCGGCCCCTCTGTCCGGATCCACCCACTTACTCTGCTGCATGCACAACACTACTCCCGACTCGTCCACTACCAGCAGGTTGAACTCTCAATGTATCAGGTCAATCCCTGACCTGATGCTCCGTTGATTGGACCAAATTTATACTATAAATTAGGCCCGTTTTCTTTAATAATTATGCATCTGTTGACTCCTGATTTATGATTTTTATGTTTATTTTGGTCCCGCATATTGAGTTTTGATAAATTGCACATTGTCGGTATTTTGTTGTCATTTGTCATTAATTACGCATAATCTTTATTGGGACAATTGATACTGCAAATGGGTTGTATTTTGTAGGACCAAAGTAGTCAACAATTAAGAAGTCAACACGCCGCGAGTTCGCTAGACGAATCGAGACTCTCCATTCGCCGCGGCTAATTAATGGTGTTTAATTCATTCATTGCGACGAGTGACCAAATTCATTCGCCAGAATAACGAACTCTGATCGTCGCCGCAATAATGTCGGGTGACCTGGACCAAAATGGCAAAAGTATCTCTTGTTTCGACCCGCCCGCATAGTTCCTATAAAACCTTACCATTTAGGGCAAATGAGAAGCGGCCGCTACAGTGTTTCTTCTTCGTCTTCTCCGCTTTAGTTCTTCGTTCACTATTTTCTCTGTTTGTTTCCTTTTCTTCTCTATTTTAGTTTTGATAGTTTTTATATTGTGTTTGTTTGAGTTCGATCATGAGACGGCGTTCACCGCCTTCATCTTTTCATCTCCAAATTCCACGTTATTTGTCTTCATCTTCCATTAAATCGTACGATCATGACTATCGGTGATTCTCCAAAGATGATGGAGTCATCCGAGTCATGAGCGGCTAAACTCTTAGTCTCCGAAAATGTAACAGTGCGAGTTCTTGAGCTTCAAGGGTAATCACTGCTTGTTTTAGATTTGGTTATGAACTTGTAACGATCCGAGTTGGTATTATTACGATGTATAACCGATTGAGTCTTCTATAGTTTAGTAGGGCGTTAAACTTTGATTTGTGTTAATGTTTGATTATTGTTGAATCTTGTTTTTAAATACATGGAGTTCATGTATATCGGTTGGATGATTGCATCAATTAATTTAATCGCCTAGTTGTGTTTGATTAAGTTGGTTGTGTTTTATTCAAATGATTTGTTGCATTAATCATTCATAGCATACACTAAGGGGTTTTAACAAGTTTTAATTAATCAAGTTGATTAATTAATTCTTGGACTTAACGAGTTGTTAAGGTTTATTTTCGAAACTTAGTGGATTTCAAACTCCGATATTATTTTGAACGATGATGACCCGAGCTACATTTTCGGAGAGTTTTATTAATTGTTTTCAGTCTATTTAATTTCAATTGCCTTATCTTTTCAAAATCCTAAAATATTTATCTTTGCTTTGGTCTAGTTTCATTTTAGATTAATCACTCAAAACCCCTTTTATTGCTTTAATTGCATGCATCATTCAAACATTAGGCTAGTCTAGGATCAATTGATGCATTGGTTCCTTGAGAGTCGACGAGGTTGCATCTGTATTGCAATCCTTGGTATAAATTTAATTTGACGGTTTCGAGGATCGATTTTAATATTGAGCGATAAACCGCCGATCAAATTTTGGCGCCGTTCTTAGGGAATCAAATTAATTGGTTCTCTAGGTTAGCGGATGTTTGTTTTGATTTTAATTTTGTTTGCATTTTGTTTGCATTGCATAATTTCATTTAATTTCATTCTACTTAAGTGTTTTTAGTGTTAATCCTGTTTGTTATTTCATTCGCTTTGTTTTAAGTGTTTATTCGATTGTTCTTGTTTATTGTGCATAATTTTAAGTTAATTCTGCTTTGCCTTGCTTATGCGTGCTTCTTGGTCGTGACGAGTTCCTCATTAAATCACAAATGAGTTCATCCATCGCCGCGGCGAGTTTATATTCGCCGCAATGAACATTCTGATTTATTCGATTCGCCGCAATGAGTTCTTACGTCGCGCAATAACTTGAGTGAATGAAAGCCTTGCTATCCGTTGTCGTTTTAGTGAGCTATCTTAGGTGAACTTCTCTTGTGCATGCCCGTAGACTTAGGCTAGTTCATTTTCAACCTGAAATTGAGCGACACCTTAGACAACTTAGGAAGAACAAGAGAGAGCAAGAAAGACTTAGAACACTAGATCGATTAGAATCGAGATGGTGAACAACAAGAATATCGATCGACCAACCACCCCGAGATGGAGATCACGGTCTTAATCGGTGACCGAGGACGCGTAGATGACAACAATGCGAACATCGGGCGTAGGACCATCCGAGAAGCTACAACCTCGGACGTACACTACGATCCTTTCACTTTGCGCCCCCTAACCCGATGTAAATTTTGAAGTCAAAGGTTTATTGATTAACTCTCTCCCCAAATTTCACGGTTTAACGGAGAGGACCCTACATGCATCTTGAGGCCCTCACCATGATGCGTCGAGTATGAAGCACTGTAGGAGCACATCTGGACCAGTCTTTGTGGAAAGTCTTCCATTTGTCGTTAGAAGGAAAGGCACAGGAGTGGTACATGAGCCTCCCGAGGCATGTTGCGAATGCCTATCACAGTTGGGCCAACTTACGAAAGCTTTTACGGAAAAGTATTTTCCAGCTTCTAGGGCGTCGTCAATGAGAAAGGAGATATATTCGCCAAACAAGATTATGACGAGTCCTCAGATGATTTTTGGAGCAATTTCAAGATCTGTTGTCTCGGTGCCCCATCATCGGATCCCCGATGAACAAGCGTTCAATATTTTTATGATGGGGTGAAGAATCAAGAGAAAGGGATGTTGGATCTTTGCGTCGGGAGGTTCATTGATTGACCTCACCGCGCCGAAAGCTTGGGCCCTAATTAAGAGAATGGCCCCAATCATCAACGATTATAGTGTTCGTGATTCGGGAGCGTTAATGAAGTAGGAGCCATGTCGGCTCAAACTAAGAGGATGGAGAGCACGGAATCAAGGTGGATTCCACGGAGCATAGGATAACTTCACGCTTATCCTCGATCACGGTGAGCTTAAGAATTTGAATGTGCATCGCCCATCACCTTCCATTTGAATTAGTCGCACCTAGTTGCGAATCTTGTAGCTCGATGATGCACATTTCAAGTGTTTGTCTGGCGAGATATGAAGAAGTCTCGACAATGTATCAAGGTGAGCGAGGATCGAAAATGGGACCGTATTCCAACACATATAATGAGGGATGGAGATCCCACCCAAATTTTAGTTGGAGGAATAACGCGGAAAGAGCACCCAACCGCTTTCAGCAAGGGAGTGGAGCTGGACAATCTACAAACCAGTTCCAGGATCAACAAGCGTTGACAGTGCAACAACCACCGCCACCCAAGGAGGACACCAACCAAGCTGCGCATGGTATGATGGCGTTGATGAAAGAGGAACGAACTTCCACACAAATCAATTCAACGCCATCGCAAACCTCATCCAACAGACTCAACTAAGAATGCTGCCCGCTTTAGTGCCTTGGAGAAGCGCATGGATCAATGGGAAACCAAGGCCGAGAACTTGAACTCATATGTCACTCAATTGTCTAATAATTTGAGTGACAACCAAGCTAAAAGTAAGGACCATTCCTCCAACACGGTGATTAACCCAAGAGTTTAAATGCAATTGAGAGGAGGTGGAAAGAAAGTGCATTTCAACATTCTGAAGAAGAAGAATGCACCGAGGAAATTGAGGTTGAAGCGCCTCAAGTGAGAGAAGCAAGGTCATGCGATCGAGAGTGATCGCGAAGAGGAATTGTTGAGAAATAAGAAGCAATCACCAATTGAGGATAAAGAGCAATCATCGAGCATATTAGGAAGAAGAACGATAAGGATAAATCGAGCAAAATGACCCCGCCATGAAGGAAGTCAACAAGGGACCTCCTTTTCCGAACTCATATCGATGAGCAAGCGCTTAAGAGAAAACAACATGAAAAAGAAATCATTGACTTGTTTGGGAAAGTGGAAGTGAATGTGCCTTTGCTAGATTTGGTAAAGCGAGTTCCGGCCTACGCTAAATATTTAAAGGATCTGTGTACAAATAAGAAGAAGTTTAGGCCCAATGAGAGAGTGCAGGTGAGCTCGAATGTTTCAGCCTTGTTTAAGCCACAGATACCAATAAAATGTCAGGACCCTGGATCTTTTACCATCCCTTGCACATTAGGGAAAGTGACCATAGGTAGAGCTTTACTAGATCTAGGGGCAGCGATAAATGTGATGCCTGAGTCAGTATATAAGACCTTGGGAGTGAAGAGTATTAAGCCCACATCTGTTATTCTCCAGTTAGCTGATAGGTCATTTAGGCATCCGTGGGAATTATTGAGGACATTACGGTCGGTCAAAGGCTTAGTGTTTCTGCGGATTTTACGTGTTGGACATGACCTCGAAGTGGTGCGTGACACTTCTCGATCCTTGGGCGTCCCTTTCTTGGACGAAGTACTATGATTAGTATGAAGGAAGGGAAGATCACCATGGAAGTGGGCGATCAAAAAGTTAGCTTCAACATGTATGAAGCTATGAAGCACCCCCATGAAGATTATTCCTTGCTTGGTGTCAACATGCTTGATGTGGTGATTGACGATGCTTGTTACGAATTTGTAGAAACTTTGACTCTACCACCGACAATATTTTTGGGAAAGTTTCTCCTTTGATGATTTTGCAGGAGCACATCCGGGTGCAGTATGGACGTGGGCGACTAGCAACCAAGCTGCTTGAAATGAGCTTGGATATCGAATACCATCCATCCCGAGCTACAAGACCCACCTTGAGTGCGGGTTTTCTCTTTCCTTCATTTACTATATAATTGTGCTATGTTTTATACCAACGTGCATATTGTTGAACATGATTATATTGTTTAAATGTGGGGAGGGATCAAACCAGATAGAATTAGAGTAGTAGGTAGGATTTCCCTTTACATTTTGAATAAAATGTTTCCCTTTGTTAGCTCTGTGTTCTCCTAATGAAGCATAATTAGATTGAAGAAAATGGTTCATATTTGGGATGATTAATTGAATGATTGTGCAAACCGAGTAGAATCCTTAGATCTTGTGATGCATTACAGGTGGTTCGCCGTGAGCAAGCATCGCTGTTACGCGGCTAACCTAGGTTTTTCATCTTATTCGCATGACTAGCGACCGCTTCGTCGCAGCGAATAAGGACTTTTTGCCCTTCCGACCGTTGGATTTCTCTTTCGTCCGAGGCCCTTTTTGGTCTTTTCCTCTCTCGCGTCCTCTCGTCTCCCGCTCTTTCTTCTTTTTCTTCTTCTTCCTTCCCCTTTCCTTCTCACTTCGCCGTCTTCCTCGCTGCCTCGCCGTAGTCCTCTCCGTGCCTTCTGCTGTTTGAAGCTTCCATTCTCCTCAAATCCCCTTCCAACTGCGTTTTCACCCTTCTGTAAGTGTTTCTATTCCTTCCTCTTGTCCATTTTCGTTGTTATTCGTTAGATTTAAGGCAAACAGCGAACGCTGTTCGCCGTGACTGTTCGCAGAATCGCCATTCGCCGCAGCGAAATTCATACTTCGTCGCGACGAACTTAGGGTTTCAGCTCGCTGCGACGAATGTCTTTGTTCGCCGCAGCGAACGAAGGTACCGATTATTGCGGCCGAACATCATCCTTCTTCTGCAGCGAATGGCAGAAGTCTCCTCTCGCCGCAGCGAATGATCTTGTTGGCTGCGGCAAATGGCTAAAAGACTTGATTCTGTATGATTTTGTCAGTAAATTGTCTGTTTCTAACTTTTGTGTGTGCAGGATCATGCCTAGAATGAAACAAGCCACCAGACCGGAGCAGCAGTCATCCTCTTCTTCCTCCGATCACACCCTTTCTCCTTCCTCGCAACCTTCTTGTTTTCCCTCTCACCTAGCAGATCCTGAGTATGTACAGTTAGCCACGCGAGTTGCTAGCCAAACTTTACTAAAAGAAAAATCATTTCCTCTTACTCCGGCTACCAACTCTTTTGTAGGTCAACTCTTCCAACTCGAGTTGACCGGCCTCGCCCAACCTCGGACCACTGGCAACCTTTCCTTTGTCGCCAAGATATACCCATGCCGTCAATCTCACACCTACTAATTAACTTCCGAGGTGTTTCTATTCAGATGCTTTTACATCTGTCATAATCCGAGAACACTACCACCTCCTCGTTGTCCCTCGTTGTCCCTATTTTGAACTAATCGCTGCATACCCACAGGGCGGCGTCATTCGTACTCTCCGCCTACGAGGGTACTCGGTGGCTTCAACCCGGGGGCTCAAAGCTATATCCAGCTGCTCCAATCTCCTTCCACAAGCCCGTCCATGGTTACATTTTATATGTAACAACATTTTACCCACCTCCACCTCACCAACATCCCAAAGGAGCGGGCCCTCAGACATATACACCTTATGATCGGCCACCCTGCAATACCTAGCTTCGCCATTTCCTCCGCCCTCCGCCAAGGTGTCCTCGCCACCAACCCCAAACATAAACTCCTCTTTCCCCATCTCATTTCGACTTGTTCGGACCTTTCGAGTCCCAGAACATCCAGTAACCTCACCTTCCCCACGCCTCCATTTGTCTATGTCCGTTTAGACGACCACGTGCCATTCCACCACCACCTCCCCCCAACCAGCTTCCTCTTCTTCTCCCTCTCCCCTCCATCCCTCCAGCCCCTCTTCCGCACCTCCGTCCTTCCTCCTGTTTCCTCTCGCCTCCTATCTCTACACCCTGTCTTCCCTCCTTCGCCTCCACCTTTTTTCTCGAGGTGACTTCTGCTGCGCCAAGACGTTCTTGACTTGAGGCCGACTATCTACTTTCGCGCTCCAGATGATCGCCGATCATGAGTTCACTCGCTCGATCTTGACCATGATTGCGGCTCACCTCGGGCTGCCTATTCCGACTCACCGCCTGACTCTTCTGCGGTGCCTCTCTGGATCCGCCTGCTTGATCCTGCAGAATAGTATAAATTTGTTTATTTCCTTTCTTTTGTCGTTATTGTTTTTCCTTTATTTTCTTTTCTTCGTTATAATTTTTAGTTAGTTCTTTGGATTCTTCATTTCGTCCACACTTTTTGAGTTTAATGATATATCCACATTTACATTTTATCTGCTTTTATGGTCTCTCTATGCCCTACTATTTTAGCCATTGTGGACAATGCCATGTTTAAGTGTGGGGAGCCATTCCCTTTATATTTTGCATTATACACCTTTAGAACATTATGCATAATTTTGTACACCTTTTAATCGATAAATTTGGTCCCCAAATCAAACAATTTCTGCACTTGTTCTTTTGTGCCTTGCATGCAAAGCATTTATAAGTTTCAACTTGATACTTGAGTTTTGTAAAATGCTCTCCATTCTTGAACGATAATTGGATCGACAAAATTTTAACTTTTGAAGTTTTCAAAACTAAGTAAATGGGAGCATGCTAACAAGGTAGAATTTTAAGTTTTAAGACTTGAGATTGATCATTGAGACAAAACCTTGTTGGAAGGATATTCGAGCCAAATTTTCTTCTATATTTTGTGTGTGCATCTGCTTAGTCCATTCTTCTCTAGAACTTGTGTCAATTTTACTCAAAGCTTGATGGACTAGATTTTGTGGATATGATAGAGGCGTTCTTTCTTTCAGCTCTTTCCCCAAACACCAACCCTTAAAGACCTCTTGATCTTCAAATTGATAGTCCTTGTAGTGGAGAAATAAAATTGATACAAGCCTATGGTAGGAGATGTATTAAGTAGATTGAGAGAAAATATCCCTACTATACAAGTAAGTTGGCGTAAACACCATATCCCGAGTGATTCTCTGTTGTTCAATCTCTTGTGCTTAAATTCTTTCAATGTTTGTTTTATTAGCACTCTTTCAATTTGTTGCGTTAGACTTCGACGATAAAGTGGATTGAGTCAATTTTGGTTATTGTTTGAACATGGGCAGAATTTTCTTTTACTCTTGTACCTTTTGACTCTTATAAGCTTTGTTCGAGAGTACAAAGGTTTAAGTGGGGAATTTGATTGGACCAAATTTATACTATAAATTAGGCCCGTTTTCTTTAATAATTATGCATCTGTTGACTCACGATTTATGATTTTTATGTTTATTTTGGTCCCGCATTTGAGTTTTGATAAATTGCACATTGTCGGTATTTTGTTGTCATTTCTCATTAATTACGCATAATCTTTATTGGGACAATTGATCTGCAAATGGGTTGTATTTTGTAGGACCAAAGTAGTCAACAATTAAGAAGTCAACACGCCATGAGTTCTCGAGACTAATCGGACTCTCCATTCGCCGCGGCTAATTAATGGTGTTTAATTCATTATTGCGACGAGTGACTAAATTCATTCGCCCTTGAATAACTACGATCATTCGCCTTGGCGAATGTCGGGTGACCCGGACCAAATGGCAAAAGTATCCACTTTATTTCTACCGCATCGCTTCCTATAAAACCTTACCATTTAGGGCAAATGAGAAGCGGCCGCTCTGGTGTTTCTTCTTCGTCTTCTCGGTTTGTTCTTCGTTCACTATTTTCTCTGTTTGTTTCCTTTTCTTCTCTGTTTTAGTTTTGATAGTTTTTATATTGTGTTTGTTTGAGTTGATCATGAGGCGGCGTTCACCGCCTTCATCTTTTCATCTCCAAAGATTCCACGTCATTGCCTTCATCTTCCAGTTAGTCAGTCGATCATGACTATCGGTGATTCTCCAGCGATGATGGAGTCATCCGGAGTCATGAGCTAAACTCTTAGTCTCCGGAAATGTAACAGAGGTCGAGTTCTTCGAGCTTCAAGGGTAATCACATCGTTTTAGATTTCTTTATGAACTTGTAACGATCCGAGTTGGTATTATTACGATGTATAACCGATTGAGTCTTGCTATAGTTTAGTAGACGTTAAACTTTAATTTGTGTTAATGTTTGATTATTGTTGAATGCTGTTTTAAATACATGGAGTTCATGTATATCGGTTGGATGATTGCATCAATTAATTTAATCATTTAGTTGTGTTTGATTAAGTTGGTTGTGTTTTTATTCAAATGATTTGTTGCATTAATCATTCATAGCATACACTAAGGGGTTTTAACAAGTTTTAATTAATCAAGTTGATTAATTAATTCTTGGACTTAACGAGTTGTTAAGGTTTATTTTCAAACTTAGTGGATTTCAAACCCGATATTATTTTGAGCGATGATGACCCGAGCTACATTTTCGTGAGAGTTTTATTAATTGTTTTCAGTCTATTTAATTTCAATTGCCTTATCTTTTCAAAATCCTAAAAATATTTATCTTTGCTTTGGTCTAGTTTCATTTTAGATTAATCACTCAAAACCCCCTTTTTATTGCTTTAATTGCATGCATCATTCAAACATTAGGCTAGTCTAGGATCAATTGATGCATTGGTTCCTTGAGAGTCGACTCGAGGTTGCATCCTGTATTGCAATCCTTGGTATAAATTTAATTTGACCGGTTTCCAGGGATCGATTTTAATATTGAACGATAAACCGCCGATCATCCGTCGAGCCGCACCTCAAGCAGGCTCCAGTAATCCACCAACACTCCCCACTGTGTCTCCTCTCACAATGCGGGCACACTGGAGAAATCTGTCCAGAGCCCCTGCCACTACCACTACCAGTCGGTCCAAATCTCCCCTCGCCCCAAACCAGATCGTCTCGAACCTCCGGAGACACGAAAGTCCCTTACAGCGCTTACTAAAGCTCTGCCAGAGCGCCTTCGACTCTCACTGGGCCGCTTACCCCGGACCCAATCTCGGCTGCCTCTGTCTCATCACTTCCTCTCTTTCGCCAGGCGGCCTCAACTCAATGAATGTACCCATGTCCGTATCGAGCCAACACTGTACGGATCTCAAGATATTAAGGCCATTCTCGAACCTCGGCACTTGTCACCTCGGTCGGGACCATCACGGTGGCATAATCTATCACTCATTAAATTTCACCTCATATTACGCCACCGACATCCGTCCCCGCTTGATTCGAAACTCCTGCATCTTCATATCAAGGTAGACCTTGGGCATATAATTATCCTCAAGGCCCTCGAAACTCAAAGACATGACAATAAGCAAGGCACGGTGGTACTTTGCACAGCACGATCTTCCACCACTTATATCTTTGGGCTCTGCAATGGTGATACCAGATAATCGATCCTCTCATCGAGTTCGCGATCCATCCGGTCAAGACTCTCTGTCCTCTCCAACCATCCCTCACCTCGGTCTCAGCATCTTGCCATAGAAATCTCATTTCCCATAGCAACAAATCGTACCTCCTCTCCCGTCTCACGGGAACTCGAGAAGGCAGATCCTCAGTACGAGGTATAGACGACTCTCTACTCGCTCCCACTGATCCTTGGTCAGCTGGCTGCTCAACCTGATCACCTAATGCAGAAGACCTAAATCAAAACAAGAGTTCTGATCAGTTTCAACAGTTTCATCTTATTCATACCTACATTGTTACTATTCCCAAAAGATGCCAAACCATGCTCTGATACCACCTAATGTAGCGCCCCCTTACCATAGGGTATCCACCGGAACGCCCGTAGGTCATTCCGATAAATATCCCACGACAAGAGACCACTACTGACAACAACCGCTACACTCCTCATGGCATCACAATCATAAGACAAGAATAAGAAATTGACTACTTTTAAAACCAAATTGGATTCCGTTTCATTCACTTAAAACTCAAGAATTTACAATATCGAGATTTTTAATTTACACATGATCCAAACACTTTGCACATTACGTATCATCTTGTCTTGTATAAGAAAGCAGATCTAACTATAAGTCTCCAAAAGAAAGCCCAATTGACCGACCTTTGAGCCATTGCTTCTATCACCAATCCACGATGTCGGCTCTACGGTCCCGAGGAGCTATCTGCATGCTTATGCCTGAAAAATAATTGCAATTTTGGATGAGTTTGCGAACTCGATGAGGAACCATCATCGATGGTTCTCCCAATTCATGCATCATATAAGCATGTAACAAAGATACACTCGGATGTTATACAAAACACAATAGTAATTCATCCACGAAAGAATAAATATCTGACGATCAATAACATTGTCAAATGTTGATTCGATATGCAATGCACATGTGACTCTTTTCGATTCATTTCATGATTGTGACCGAAAGCGATAATAGTGATCGGTATAGGCGTGTTCGGGGAGAATTATCTCCGTCGAGCTCGAGGCTCGATAAGATATATCGAGCTCTAGGCTCGGTTCAATCTGATGGCGTCTCGGTTCACAATTTTCCTTTTAACGATGTGATGCGATTGTGCATGAATGCACATGTCCCATATCGATAAACATGGTAATACATCCAATACACAATATAATAATACAATCCAATTAACAGCTTGCCTAATGCTTATTTCACAATAAATTGGGCCATATATAACCACATAATCCCGTAAAGGCGGTCAATTCACGCCTTAATCCACGTAATCCCGTAGAACAATCAATTTACAACAATAATTCATGTATTCCCCGTAGGGTAATCAAACCACAGTTAACACATAGATTGGAATAACCAACTAGGTTAGTCACCTAAAAACTTCCACGCTAGTGCCGGGAAGTCTCTGCCAAGTCCGTGGAACGACGGTCCACTTGAGCCTCTATAGCAAGTTAAATGAATAACCATTACCATTGGTATAAATGACTAAACAATGCACATGAAATCAGTAAAATGTGTATAATGCATGTTCATGGCAATCCCGGCCCTAATCCAATATTTCCCCATAATAAAATTCTATCAAAAATTAGGAATCCATAGGCGCTGACGGTGCGCAATTCGGACCTCTATAGGTCCCCAATTAAATAAAACAGTGGTTCACATGTTCCGTCAATAGGGGCTACGTCAAATTCCCGTCTAAAAATTCCCGTTTTCTCATAAAATGAAATTAAATATTCAATAAATCCAATGCCTCAAGAATCAGGTCAATCGGACGTCGGACGGAAAAGAAATTGACAAAAGAAACAATCGGGTCACTTAATGCCAAATAATAACAAAAATAATAATATATATGTATATGTGCCTTCCTTACCCTTTTTTCCAGTTTTCAACCCAAAGTTCCAACCTCTATAATTCTTAGCACACAATTCAGAAAAAATACAAACTATAGCTTGTTGAAAAGCTTATGAAAAGCTCTACAATTCTCAAGAAGACCATAAAAATCAATTCCAACTCTAAGGGTGTCAAAAATCCACTCAAACCTACTATCCACTCAAAACCTGTCAAAACAGGGCAGTACATTTCAAATTCAGTAACTCTCTGATTCTTCAGTCAACAATTCCACAATAAATATGCTCATTAAGATCACAATGTTATCTACAACTTTCATGAACAACCGAAAATCAAATTCTATTGCTAAACAAGTCAATTAATTCATCTAATGTTACTGTCCCTGCAATCCTCCAATTTGGGCAGTAACCTTACAAGAATCATAACTTCCAGTATACAAGTCAATAAAATCAGAACTTTATATCCCTGTAAAGATAACATCTCAAACTTCAATTTTCATGAAGCACTAAACATCCAATTCGATCTCTATCAATTTCAAAACTGTTATAGAAGCTACTGTTATGATCAGCCATTCATAACCTAATGTAGGGTCAATTTTTGAAAAATCATAACTCCCAATTCTGACTTCTAAAAATTACACACCATATATCAATTTCAAGGTAATCTCTTCCTCTACAATTCTTCAGAAGCTCACTCACATCAATTCAGTCCACATAAAATGTTAAAATTGCCTCCAATCAGTAAACTCACAAAATCACACTTAAGCTAGGTTTCATCCAAAATGCTCAAAACCAGTCATTAGTAATCAATTCATATCTCCCAATATAAAATTCTAAAAATAGCAATATCAGTAGCAATGGAAAGATAATTCAATATTCTACAACTTCCATGAAGATCATTTTCTCTAATTCCATCTCAATTAATTCAGAAAAATCAACAAAACTCAGATGTCATGGTTGCGGTTACTGTTCACAGGCAATGGAACAGTAACTTTCCATACAAAGATTCACCCTTCTATCATTGAAATTCAACATCACCTATTTCACACTAAATTGAAGCCAACATCCCAAAGTTTCAGTGGCCACTAACCTTACCTCATTTGCATTTCTACACAATAAGTTATGAATAAAACAGTATCATCAATTACAAATCTAATTTTCCAGATTTAAGGTTAACCTTAGTTCTAACATTTCCAATGCCTTTTTCACATCACTAGACATCAAAATAAATACAAATTAAATATTACTACAGTCATACATATACTAGGGCTAATACTGAAAAATTGGCAGCACTAAATTCCTCAATTCAAATACTCAAATAATTATCCATATTCAATTCAATATCAAACCATATCATTAATTTCCACTCAACAACACCTAGCCTTAAACCCATTTCTTCCAACCATATTAATCATCACTTTAATGCCTACATGAACCTAATACATGCTTTAAACCTTTTATTAACTACTCCACACTATCATGGCATTTAATCCATATGAAAGACATCATTTAAAACTCAATTCCTTAAATGAAAACTTACCTAACACCAAATCTCCTTCAAAGCTTCAATAACCCCTTCTAACTTCCACACCAAAATACCAACCTCCTTTCCTTCTCAAGTATGTACCATACTCATCATTTAGCTTTGATGGGAGTAAAGAGAGTAGCTTAAAGATATGGAGAAAATGGAGAAAAGAAGAGCCAAATTTCGATGGTTACAAAGGAGAGTTTATGTGTTTTGTGTTTTCGGATGGTTAAAGGAAAAGCCTAAACAATTCATTTCTCCTTTCCTTTAAAACCTATACACGTCCGAAGAAGTATGGAGAGGAGCATTAAATGTTACTCTAATAACCCTACTTTCAGTTCCAAAATAATATACCCCATATTACTGTGCCATTGGGTAGCGATCTTTGCTACCGAGAATCGACCGGTTCGCTAATTGGCGATTTTTCTGGTCCGGGAATTGTCTCCGGAAAAAATCCAGAAAAATTCCTAAAAATCTCTAAAAATGTAAAACAATTTATGGTGCAATCCAAATAATTTTGTAAACTCAATTATCCCATTAATTTCATACAGAAGTTCAATTTCAACCCTAAGCCGGAAAATGACATGAATGCATGTATACTATGAGCATGTGCAACCAATCAGTAATTATAGAGGCTATATGCTGTATATGCATGCCGAGATATAATTAAATATCCCGAACCTGTCCCAATTACTAAAATGTCCTTCCTATAGGAGAGGGGATGTTACACCTACGGGTGTCCCGGTGCATATCCTATGGTAAGGGGGTGCTACAAAGAAAATGAAGGTTTCTGTTTGTATGTATTCATATGTTATATGTGTTTAGCTAAGTGATTGCTGAGACATTTCGATTTGTTGTGTATTGTGTATTTTGGATTAGGGTTTTGGGTATTGTAAATGGCTTGCAATGCCATTAAAGTGTGTTGTGTATTCATTTTGAGAATGTATTATGAATTCTGGACATATGTATTGGATTATGATTATGAATAAGAATTGTTTATGGAATTGAGATATGATTGTTGATTGAGCTATGGATGAGATGAATTATGAAATTGGGTATGGTTATGATATATGTTATGTAATTGGATATAAATGGAGATTGTATATGATTATGAATATGATGAATATGAATTGGATATGGATAAGGACTTGAAGTGGTTTAGAAATAGGATTGTGTTTGTTTGTGCTGAGTTTCTGGACGGGAGGAGTCCGATGATTATTGATGATTGTTTGAGTATTATAGAAGTGTTTTTAAACCCTTGCAGGTTTTGGGTTTATGAAAATGCAGCTATTATGTTGCCGAAATTTTGATAAAATTGGTAGAAATAATATGAATATATGGGATTTGTATAATTGTATAAGACGAATAGTATGATTGGAGTTTTTGATTGAGATAATGGAATTGATGAATTCCAATTTGAAAAAGAGTATTGCTTTGTATGAAATTGAGTAAAATGGAAAAGAAAGAAAAGAAAAAAAAATTATACCGGATTTAGAATGTCTTAAGGTTTCCAACGCGATCAATTTGTTTTGTTTATCACGTTTGTGTTATCGGATGTCGGATCTATTTTGTTTTCGTTTTTGATTCGTATTCGATCCGTATTTGTTCCGTATTTCTGTTACTCGATAATTCGATTTCGATTCGCATTGTGTTTCACCTTATGTATCTGCTTCGTATTCGTTATGCTTTATCGATTGCTTCAATTTTTTATTAGCTCCGTGTTCGATTCATTTCATTCGCTTTGGTTTTCGATTTCGTCTGTTTGATTCGGTTTCCGTTTCTGCTTTTCCGGTTGGGATCCAGTCTCCGGATCGGGTGCCAACACACTTTATTCCATTTGAATGGAATATTTCCAAGGCATCGACATAATGGGATTTTTTGGAAGTAGTCCTTTTTAGGTTCGGGTTTGAACTAATTTTGTTTTTTTTATGAGGTGTATGACTTCCATGAGTTATCAATTTCTTTGTTTATGAAAGGAATACATCAATGAGAATTTATCCCTTTTTTGTTTGTAATTAGTACGCAAGCTCTCCTGATTAAATTAACATCAGAAGGAATTCCTAACCATTTCAAGGACTTCATATTTATCATGAAAATCCTATTATCTTTCATTTATTCGCTAATGGCTATCTTTTATTCTCCTCATTGAATTATCAATATGAAGGCAAATTTAAGGACATTCTGTAGCGCCACCTTACCATAGGGTATCCACCGGAACGCCCGTAGGTCATTCCGATAAATATCCCACGACAAGAGACCACTACTGACAACAACCGCTACACTTCTCATGGCATCACAATCATAAGACAGTAATAAGAAATTGACTACTTTTTAAAACCAAATTGGATTCCGTTTCATTCACTTAAAACTCAGTAATTTACAACTGTCAGTACTTTTTAATTTACACATGATCCAAACACTTTGCATATTAAGTATCATCTTGTCTTGTCATAAGCAGATCTAACTATAAGTCTCCAAAAGAAAGCCCAGCTGACCGACCTTTGAGCCATTGCTTCTATCGCCAATCCACAGTATACGGCTCTACAGTCCTGAGGGAGCTATCTGTCTATGCTTATGCCTGAAAAATAATTGCAATTTTGGATGAGTTTGCGAACTCAATGAGAAACCATCATCGATGGTTCTCCCAATTCATGCATCACATAAGCATGATACAGTACTCATTCAATAATTATACAAAACACAATACTAATACAATCACAGTACAATTACGGCATACAGATCACAGTCACAGTCATAGAACAGTGTATATATCCAGTCAAGTACAGTGCCAAATATTCAGTCCAGTATGCAATGCACATGTGACTCTTTTCCAGTTCATTTCAGTATTGTGACCGAAAGCGCATAATGTTGATCAAGATAGACGCGTCTGGGAGAATTATCTCCCGTCGAGCTCGAGGCTCGGTTCAAAATATCGAGCTCTAGGCTCGGTTCAAGATCTGATGCCGTCTCGGTTCACAATTTTCCTTTTAACAGTGTGATGCAGTTGTGCATGAATGCACATGTCCCATATCAGTAAACATGGTAATACACAGTCCAAATACACAATATAATCATACAATCCAATTAACAGTTGCCTAATACTTATTTCACCGTCAATTGGGCAATATATAACCACATAATCCCCGTAGGGCAGTCAATTCACAGTCATAATCCACGTAATCCCCGTAGGGCAATCAATCACAGTAAACACATAGATTGGAATAACCAACTAGGTTACTCACCTAATAACTTCCACGCTAGTGCCGGGAAGTCTCTGCCAAGTCCGTGGAACGACGGTCCACTTGAGCCTCTATAGCACATTAAATGAATAGCCATTACCATCGGTATACTTGAAATGACTAAATAATGCACATGAAATCAGTAAAATGTGTATAATGCATGTTCATGGCAATTCCGGCCCTAATCCAATATTTTTCCCATAATAAAATTCTATCAAAAATTAGAAATCTATAGGTGCTGACGGTGCGCCAATCGGATCTCTATAGGTCCCCAATTAAATAAAACAGTGGTTCACATGTTCTGTCAATAGGGGCTACGTCAAATTCTCGTCTAAAAATTCTCGTTTTCTCATAAAATGAAATTAAATATTCAATAAATCCGATGCCTCAAGAATCAGGTCAATCGGACGTCGGACGGAAAAGAAATTGACAAAAGAAACAATCGGGTCACTTAATGCCAAATAATAACAAAAATAATAATATATATGTATATGTGCCTTCCTTGCCCTTTTTCCCAGTTTACAACCCAAAGTTCCAACCTCTATAATTCTTAGCACACAATTCAGAAAAATACAAACTATAGCTTGTTGAAAAGCTTATGAAAAGCTTTACAATTCTCAAGAAGACCATAAAAATCAATTCCAACTCTAAGGGTGTCAAAAATCCACTCAAACCTACTATCCACTCAAAACCTGTCAAAACAGGGCAGTACATTTCAAATTCAGTAACTCTCTGATTCTTCAGTCAACAATTCCACAATAAATATTCTCATTAAGATCACAATGTTATCTACAACTTTCATGAACAACCCAAAATCAAATTCTATTGCTAAACAAGTCAATTAATTCATCAAATGTTACTGTCCCTGCAATCCTCCAATTTGGGCAGTAACCTTACAAGAATCATAACTTCCAGTATACAAGTCAATAAAATCAGAACTTTATATCCCTGTAAAGATAACATCTCAAACTTCAATTTTCATGAAGCACTCAACATCCAATTCGATCTCTATCAATTTCAAAACTGTTATGGAAGTTTCTGTTATGATCAGCCATTTATAACCTAATGCAGGATCAATTTTTCCAAAATCATAGCTCCCAATTCTGACTTCTAAAAAATACACACCATATATCAATTTCAAGGTAATCTCTTCCTCTACAATTCTTCAGAAGCTCACTCACACCAATTCAGTCCACATAAAATGTTAAAATTGCCTCCAATCAGTAAACTCACAAAATCACACTTAAGCTAGGTTTCATCAAAAATGCTCAAAACCAGTCATTAGTAATCAATTCATATCTCCCAATATACAACTCTAAAAATAGCAAGATCAGTAGAAATGGAAAGATAATTCAATATGCTACAACTTCCATGGAGACCATTTTCCCTAATTCCATCTCAATTAATTCATAAAAATCAACAAAACTCAGATGTCATGGTTGCGGTTACTGTTCACAGGCAATGGAATAGTAACTTTCCATACAAAGATTCACCCTTCTATCACTGAAATTCAACATCACCTATTTCACACTAAATTGAAGCCAACATCCCAAAGTTACAGTGGCCACTAACCTTACCTCATTTTCATTTCTACACAATAAGGTATGAATAAATCAGTAGCATCAATTAGAATTCCAATTTCCCAGATTCAATGTTAACCTTAGTTCAATCACTTCCAATGCCTTTTTCACATCATTAGACATCAAAATAAATACAAATTAAATATTACTACAGTCATACATATACTAGGGCTAACACTGAAAAATTGGCAGCATTAAATTCCTCAATTCAAATACTCAAATAATTATCCATATTCAATTCAATATCAAACCATATCATTAATTTCCACTCAACAACACCTAGCCTTAAACCCATTTCTTCCAACCATATTAATCATCACTTTAATGCCTACATGAACCTAATACATGCTTTAAACCTTTTATTAACTACTCCACACTATCATGGCATTTAATCCATATGAAAGACATCATTTAAAACTCAATTCCTTAAATGAAAACTTACCTAACACCAAATCTCCTTCAAAGCTTCAATAACCCCTTCTAACTTCCACACCAAAATACCAACCTCCTTTCCTTCTCAAGTATGCACCATACTCATCATCTAGCTTTGATGGGAGTAAAGAGAGTAGCTTAAAGATATGGAGAAAATGGAGAAAAGAAGAGCCAAATTTCGATGGTTACAAAGGAGAGTTTATGTGTTTTGTGTTTTCGGATGGTTAAAGGAAAAGCCTAAACAATTCATTTCTCCTTTCCTTTAAAACCTATACACGTGCGAAGAAGTATGGAGAGGAGCATTAAATGTTACTTTTTCTTGGCAATTTGTGATTGGCTTCTTTTTATTTGAAAAGTCAAATTATTACTTATTTAATCCAGTCCAAAATTTTACTCCATTTAACTCTAATAACCCTACTTTCAGCCCCAAAATAAAATACCCAATATTACAGTGCCAGTGGGTAGCAATTTTTGCTACCGAGAATCGACCGATTCGCTAATTGGCAATTTTTCCGGTCCAGGAATTGTCTCCGAAAAAATCCAGAAAAATTCCTAAAAATCCCTAAAAATGTAAAACGATTTATGGTGCAGTCCAAATAATTTTCCAAACTCAATTACCCCATTAATTTCACACAGAAATTCAATTTCAACCCTATGCCTGAAGATGACATGAATGCATGTATGCTATGTGCATGTGCAACCAATCAGTAAGTATAGAGACTATATGCTGTATGCGCATGCCGAGATATAATTTAATATCCCGAACCCGACCTAATTACCAAAATACCCTTTCCTATAGGAGAGGGGATGTTACAATTCTCCCCTCCTAACAAAAATTTCGTCCTCGAAATTCATACCTGATTGATCGAAAAGATGAGGATACTGTCTCCTCATATGCTCCTCGGTCTCCCAGGTAGCCTCCTCAGTCGAATGGTTCCGCCAGAGAACCTTCACCAGTGGAATACTCTTATTCCTCAATTGTTTCACCTGAGACCCGATAATCTGAATCGGCTCCTCCACATAACTCAAATTACTGGAGACCTCAATCTCTTGAGCCGGTATCACATGTGTCGGATCCGACCGATATCTGCGGAGCATACTCACATGGAAGACGTCATGTAACTGAGACATCTCACTCGGTAAAGCTAGCCTGTAGGCTAAAGGTCCGATCCTCTCAGTGATCGCATATGGACCAATGTACCTAGGGCTTAACTTACCCTTTCTCCCAAATCTCAGTACACCACACCACGGTGACACCCGTAAGAATACTCTGTCGCCCACATTATACTCAATGTCCCTCTGTCTTTGATCCACATAGCTCTTACATCTATCTGAGCGCGCCTTGATGCGACTCAATCGATCTCACCTTGTCAATCAGTATCCTGAATCAGCTCAGGACCCTCAATCATCCTCACACCCTCTTCATCCCAATACAAAGGCGATCTACACGGTCGCCCATACAAAGGCTCTCCTCATATGGAGCCATCCCGATGCTACTATGATAATGATTGTTATAAGCAAATTCAATCGGGGCTGAATCTCGATCCCATGCTCCTCTGAACTCCAATACACAAGCGAAGCATATCCTCAGCAGTCTTAATCGTCCTCTCACTCGCCCATTTATGCGAGGATGAAATCTTTGATTGAAATTGAGCTTACATCCCATACCGATCAGAATTCTGCGGAACCTCGAAATAAATCTGGGATCCCTGTCAGACACTATCGACACCGGGACCCCATGCAGTCTCACTATCTCCGCCACATACTTCTGGGCCAACTGATCCATGGTATTATTCTCCCTCACTGGTAAGAAATGGGCCGATTTAGTCAACCGGTCCACTATAACCCAGATAGTATCATGCTGCCTCGGCGTCCTAGGCAACCCCATAATGAAATCCATGGTGATCCGTTCCCATTTCCACTCCGGAATGGGCAACGAATGAAGCTTCCCCACTGGAGCTTGGTGCTCAGCCTTAACTTGCTGGCACGTCAAACACCTAGACACAAACTCAGCTACCTGCTTCTTCATACCGGGCCACCAGAAATGTTGCTTAAGGGTGTTATACATCTTGGTAGTACGAGGATGCATAGCATATGTGGCCATGTGAGCCTCCTCCAATATCTCTCGTCTCAGATCATCCACATCAGGCACACAAAGCCTCTGTCTCAACCACAAAGTCTCATCTCTCACATCAAACTCAGAACTCAAATCAGCTTTCACTTTCTCAATCAGCCTCACCATAACAGGATCCTTATCCTGAACTCTCCTGATCCTGTCCAGTAGCATCGGTCTCAGTCTCAATGTAGCCAATAATACTCTATCCTGCTCCAGATTCAACTGCACATTCAAAGCTCTCAACTGAATCAAGTTAGGCAACCTCGAGCTCGAATCACGAGTCAGATTAGTGTGTGACTTCCTACTCAGAGCATCTGCCACCACATTAGCTTTTCCAGGGTGATACTCAATAGTACAGTCATAATCTTTCAACAACTCAAGCCACCTCCTCTGTCTCAAATTCAACTCTCTCTGGCTCAGTAGGTATCTTAAACTCTTATGGTCAAGAAGATCCGAAAGGTCTCACCATACGTAATGCCTCCAAATCTTGAAAGGCAAACACAACTGCAGCTAACTCCAAATCATGAGCAGGATAGTTTACCTCGTGAGACCTCAACTGCTCTCGAGGCATAGGCAATGACTCTACCATGCCGCATCGTAACACACCCCAATCCTCGATGTGATGCATCATTGTACACCTCAAATCCTCCAAATCAGATGGAATAGCCAACACCAAAGTCAAGATTAGTCAACCGATGTTTTAACTCCTCAAAACTCTTCTGACACTCCTCGGTCCACCTGAATGGCACATTCTTCCTCAGAAGTTTTGTCAGAGGAGCTGAGATCAATGAAAATCTCTCGACAAACCTCCGGTAATAACCAGCCAATCCGAGAAACTCGAATCTCCCAGCACATTCCTAGGAGCTTCCCACTTCAAAGATCGCCTCAACCTTACTCGGATCCACCTGAATACCCTCGCCAGTCACTATATGCCCCAAAAAGATCACCTGATCCAGCCAAAATTCACATTTACTAAATTTGGCGTACAACTGTCTCTCCCTCATCGTCAGTAACACAATCCTCAAATGCTCACTATGCTCTGCTCATTTCTCGAATACACCAAAATGTCATCAATGAAAACAATAACAAAGCGATCCGTAGGGTTGAAATACCTTATTCATCAAGGCCATAAAAGGCTGCGGGCATTAGTCAACCCAAACGGCATCACTAGAAACTCGAAATGCCCATACACGCTCACAGAAGGCACTCTTAGGCACATCGGCCTCTGCAATCTTCAATCGATAGTAACCAGATCGCAGATCTAACTTGGTGAATACAGAGCTCCTGCAGAATGATCAAACAAGTCATCAATCCTAGGCAAGGGTACTTGTTCTTTCTGATCACCGATTAATTTGCTTATAATCGATGCACTGACCTCAAAGTCCCATCCTTTTCTTCACAAATAACCTTTGGAGCTCCCCATGGTGAGACACCGGGTCTAATAAACCCTTCTCCAACAACTCCTGAATCGAACCTTCAACTCCCTCGGTTCCACAAAGCCATCCTAAATGGAGGTATAGATATAGGAGCGGTACAGAACGAGGTCAATGGTAAACTCGCCTCCCGATCCGTGGCAAACCCAGTAACTCATCAGAAACACATCTGAAATTCCCTAACCACGGAATATCCCAAGCCTCTCGCTCAACTCGGTGTCAACCACATGAGCCGATATGCCTCACAACCTCCTGCATCAATCTCGTGGCACTAAGGAAAGAGATCATCCGGCCGCCTTTGCTGACTAACTCCTTCGAACATTCTTTGTGGGTGACCAGAGACTCCAACACAACCTCCTTAGTATAGCAGCCCATGATAGCCCTATGGGCGTCGGCGATCCATCCCTAGAATCACATCGATCTCTCTCGGCAATACTATAAGGTGCGCCCTCAATCTCGCTGATCAATCTGGATCGAGCATCCCATCTGAACCTCTCCTAATGCAGAGTAGTACTAGAGGTGTCTTGACCTCCACCCATCTGTAACATCTCCCTATCCCATGCGATCTACATGCCATATGAGGTGCAATAAAGGAATGTGGATCCGGGATCCAGCAGAGCAAATGCCTCAATATCGAAAGGAGAAGCATACCATTACAATATCGGGAGAATCTGGGCCTCTGCCAGCGTCATGGCGTATACTCTACTTTGGGGCTGTGGTCGGTGCCCGACCCTCGATCCTCACAAAGGACCCTCACTCTACCACGACCTCTACCTCGGCCCTCCGTCCGGATCCACCCACTCTACTCTCTGACAACAGACATCGTACTACTCCCGGCTTCGTCCCTTGCAGATCGAACTCTCAATGTATCGGGCAATCCACGACTGATGCTCCGTCGAGCCGCACCTCAGCGGGCTCCAAGAATCCACCAACACTCCCCATGTGTCTCCTCTCACAATGCGGGCACACTGGGAAATCATCGAGCCCCTGCCACTACCACTACCAGTCGGTCCAAATCTCCCCTCTCGCCCAAAACCAGATGTCTCGAACCTCCGGAGACACGAAGTCACCTACAGCGCTTACTAAAGCTCTGTCGAGCTGCCTCGACTCTCATTTGGGCAGCTTACCGGGACCCAATCTCGGCTGCCTCTGTCTCATCACCTACTCCACTCTAACGGCGACTCTCTCAACTCAATAAATGTCCCCATGTCCAGCCGAGCCAACCTAGTACAAATCTCGGTGTTGGCGCCATTCTCGAACCTCGGCACTTATCGGCCTCGATCGGGACCATCAACGTGGCATAATCTATCAACTCATTGAATTTCACCTCATACTCCACCGACAAACATCCGTCCTGCTTGATTCGAAACTCCTGCATCTTCATATCAAGGTAGACCTTGGGCATAAAATTATCCTGAAGGCCTCTCAAACTTCGGCCCATGACAAGAAGCAAGGCCCGGTGGTACCGCACAGCACGATCTTCCACCACTTATATGCCGGGCCTGCAATGGTGACACCGCATAATCGAACCTCTCATCGAGTTCGCATCCATCTGATCAAGACTCTCTCGTCCTCTCCAACCATCCCTCGGCCTCGGCGGTCTGCAGATTGCCATAGAAATCTCTGACCCCACAAGCGCGACAAATCATACCTCCTCTCCCGTCTCACGGTAACTCGAGGGGGCAGATCCTCAGTACGAGGCATAGAAGACTCTCTACTTGCTCCCACTGATCCTTGGTCAGCTGGCTGCTCAACCTGATCACCTAATACAGAAGACCTAAAACAAAACAAAAATGCTGATCAGTTCCATTAGTTCCATCCGATTCATACCTATATTGTTACTATTCTCAAAAGATGTCAAACCATGCTCTGATACCACCAAATGTAGCGCCCCCTTACCATAGGGTATCCACCGAACGCATGTAGGTCATTAGATAAATATCCCACGACGAGAGACCACTATCGACAACAACCGCTACACTTCTCATGGCATCACAATCATAAGACGATAATAAGAAATTGACTACTTTTTAAAACCAAATTGGATTCCGTTTCATTCACTTAAAACTTCAATAATTTACAATCACGGTACTTTTAATTTACACATGATCCAAACACTTTGCACATTAAGTATCATCTTCAGTCTTTGTATAAGAAACAGATCTAACTATAAGTCTCCAAAAAAGCCCAAATGACCGACCTTTGAGCCATTGCTTCTATCGCCAATCCACGATGATACTGCTCTACATCTGAGGGAGCTATCTGTCTATGCTTATGCCTGAAAAATAATTGCAATTTTGGATGAGTTTGAGAACTCAATGAGAAACCATCATCGATGGTTCTCCCAATTCATGCATCACGTAAGCATGATACAAGACTCATTCAATAATTATACAAAACACAATACTAATACAATCACAAGACAATTACGGCATACGATCACGATCCAGATCATAGAACGATGTATATATCGATCAATACGATGCCAAATATTGATCCATATGCAATGCACATGTGACTCTTTTCGATTCATTTCGATGTTGTGACCGAGTGCATAACAATGATCAAGATAGACGCGTGCGGGAGAATTATCTCCGTCGAGCTCGAGGCTCGGTTCGATATATCGAGCTCTAGGCTCGGTTCAATCTGATGGCGTCTCGGTTCACAATTTTCCTTTTAACGATGTGATGCGATTGGGCATGAATACACATGTCCCATATCGATAAACATGGTAATACGGTCCAAATACACAATATAATCATACAATCCAATTAACAGCTTTGCCTAATGCTTATTTCACCGTCAATTGGGCCATATATAACCACATAATCCCCGTAGGGCAGTCAATTCACAGTCATAATCCACGTAATCCCCGTAGGGCAATCAATCACAGTAAACACATAGATTGGAATAACCAACTAGGTTACTCACCTAATAACTTCCACGCTAGTGCCGGGAAGTCTCTGCCAAGTCCGTGGAACGACGGTCCACTTGAGCCTCTATAGCACATTAAATGAATAGCCATTACCATCGGTATACTTGAAATGACTAAATAATGCACATGAAATCAGTAAAATGTGTATAATGCATGTTCATGGCAATTCCGGCCCTAATCCAATATTTTCCCATAATAAAATTCTATCAAAAATTAGAAATCTATAGGCGCTGATGGTGCGCCAATCGGATCTCTATAGGTCCCCAATTAAATAAAGCAATGGTTCACGTGTTAAAATCGATAGGCTACGTCAAATTTCCGTCTAAAAATTCCCGTTTTCTCATAAAATGAAATTAAATATTCAATAAATCCGATGCCTCAAGAATAAGATCAATCGAACGTCGGACGGAAAAGAAATTGACAAAAGAAACAATCGGGTCACTTAATGCCAAATAATAACAAAAATAATAATATATATGTATATGTGCCTTCCTTGCCCTTTTTCCCAGTTTACAACCCAAAGTTCCAACCTCTATAATTCTTAGCGCACAATTCAGAAAAATACAAACTATAGCTTGTTGAAAAGCTTATGAAAAGCTCTACAATTCTCAAGAAGACCATAAAAATCAATTCCAACTCTAAGGGTGTCAAAAATCCACTCAAACCTACTATCCACTCAAAACCTGTCAAAACAGGGCAGTACATTTCAAATTCAGTAACTCTCTGATTCTTCAGTCAACAATTCCACAATAAATATTCTCATTAAGATCACAATATTATCTACAACTTTCATGAACAACCCAAAATCAAATTCTATTGCTAAACAAGTCAATTAATTCATCAAATGTTACTGTCCCTGCAATCCTCCAATTTGGGCAGTAACCTTACAAGAATCATAACTTCCAGTATACAAGTCAATAAAATCAGAACTTTATATCCCTGTAAAGATAACATCTCAAACTTCAATTTTCATGCAGCACTCAACATCCAATTCGATCTCTAACAATTTCAAAACTGTTATGGAAGTTTCTGTTATGATCAGCCATTTATAACCTAATGCAGGATCAATTTTTCCAAAATCATAGCTCCCAATTCTGACTTCTAAAAAATACACACCATATATCAATTTCAAGGTAATCTCTTCCTCTACAATTCTTCAGAAGCTCACTCACACCAATTCAGTCCACATAAAATGTTAAAATTGCCTCCAATCAGTAAACTCACAAAATCACACTTAAGCTAGGTTTCATCCAAAATGCTCAAAACCAGTCATTAGTAATCAATTCATATCTCCCAATATACAACTCTAAAAATAGCAAGATCAGTAGAAATGGAAAGATAATTCAATATGCTACAACGTCCATGGAGACCATTTTCCCTAATTCCATCTCAATTAATTCATAAAAATCAACAAAACTCAGATGTCATGGTTGCGGTTACTGTTCACAGGCAATGGAACAGTAACTTTCCATACAAAGATTCACCCTTCTATCACTGAAATTCAACATCACCTATTTCACACTAAATTGAAGCCAACATCCCAAAGTTACAGTGGCCACTAACCTTACCTCATTTGCATTTCTACACAATAAGTTATGAATAAATCAGTAGCATCAATTAGAATTCCAATTTCCCAGATTCAATGTTAACCTTAGTTCAATCACTTCCAATGCCTTTTTCACATCATTAGACATCAAAATAAATACAAATTAAATATTACTACAGTCATACATATACTAGGGCTAACACTGAAAAATTGGCAACATTAAATTCCTCAATTCAAATACTCAAATAATTATCCATATTCAATTCAATATCAAACCATATCATTAATTTCCACTCAACAACACCTAGCCTTAAACCCATTTCTTCCAACCATATTAATCATCACTTTAATGCCTACATGAACCTAATACATGCTTTAAACCTTTATTAACTACTCCACACTATCATGGCATTTAATCCATATGAAAGACATCATTTAAAACTCAATTCCTTAAATGAAAACTTACCTAACACCAAATCTCCTTCAAAGCTTCAATAACCCTTCTAACTTCCACACCAAAATACCAACCTCCTTTCCTTCTCAAGTATGCACCATACTCATCATCTAGCTTTGATGGGAGTAAAGAGAGTAGCTTAAAGATATGGAGAAATGGAGAAAAGAAGAGCCAAATTTCGATGGTTACAAAGGAGAGTTTATGTGTTTTGTGTTTTGGATGGTTAAAGGAAAAGCCTAAACAATTCATTTCTCCTTTCCTTTAAAACCTATACACGTCATGAAGAAGTATGGAGAGGAGCATTAAATGTTACTTTTCTTGGCAATTTGTGATTGGCTTCTTTTTATTTGAAAAGTCAAATTATTACTTATTTAATCCAATCAAAATTTTACTCCATTTAACTCTAATAACCCTACTTTCAGCCCCAAAATAAAATACCCAATATTACGGTGCGATGGGTAGCAATTTTTGCTCTGAGAATCGAATCGATTCGCCAATTGGCGATTTTCGGTCGAGAATTGTCTCGAAAAATCCAGAAAAATTCTAAAATCTCTAAAATGTAAAACGATTTATGGTGCAGTCCAAATAATTTTCCAAACTCAATTACCTCATTAATTTCACACAGAAATTCAATTTCAACCTATCTTAAGATGACATGAATGCATGTATACTATGTGCATGTGCAACCAATCAGTAAGTATAGAGACTATATGCTGTATGCGCATGCCGAGATATAATTTAATATCTCGAACCCGATCTAATTACCAAAATACCCTTTCCTATAGGAGAGGGGATGTTACACATTCTTAGGACTTTCCCCCTTGCTTTGGGACTTGAGGTTAATATAATCAAATCTTATGGTTTTTTTAATTGCAAAGCCAATTCATCTTTGAAAAAATTTTAGTTGATAAGAGTTAGGCATAAAGGAGCGATTAGAAATTTAGAATAGTCCTTTTTTTGGTCTTCCTTGTCAGATATTTTTCCATTTGGTAGATGATAATTAATTATATATTAACAATTTTATAACTTAACGGTTAATTTACGTAAATTTGATCTAGATAAAGATAATAAAGTGACCCAATAAATTAAGTAGATTAATGGGCCAAAGTTCATGAGGAGAATGGATCTCGATCAATATGAACCAGACTTATATCGAGCTTATGATAGGAAAACCCAATATAGAATGGATCTCCTGCAGTTGCTCATATCATTAATGAACCCATTTAGAGGTTCACAATTTGAGAAAACTGTAGAAAGATGTTGAATATGTCCAGATGAGTAGATCCCATGAAGGTGTAGGTGCATTCACGCTCGTTTCAGCCTCAAAAAGTTCGTTTGAAGTTATAGAACCAAAATCAAGTACTTTCCTCAATTCTTCATTTATATCCTTTTACGTTTAATCCTTGACACGTAATAAGGCTTATGTTACGTACTACATATGATATCAGAGCGGTTACGTGATCAGGTGGTTAAAAACGAAGGATTTTTATTTATTCTCCATAAGGTTTTTTGGTGAATAAAGTTCCCTTTTTTCCTACTTTCTTGCTTATTGATGCTTGAATGTTTGTTAAATATGATTAGCGTTGGAAAACAGGTTGAAAACGAGCTTAGTAGAGTGAAAAGAGATCTGAATCTCACCAAAAATTGTATTTTTTGGCGAGATAGCAAAGCACTGTCTAGCGCGTGTGCTACTAGCATGACCGCTAGAGCCCACTATTATGCATTGTCAGGCACACAAGAGACACACACGTGGCGTAGAATTGACCAGAAACGTGTCATATGCGTGGGACATATGCACCAACATCGATGGGTGCATCTGCGCGTCACGACTCTTGAATGGCACTTGCCAGACGCGTCTGTTGGGCCCGTGTTTTGCGTACCGTGGCGAAGAGGCCACGCGTACTTCAAGGTTGCACGCGACCCACACACTAATTGGTATTGTCCTCTTTGGTCAGGATTCGAACCCCTGACCTCAAAGTTTTGTTGATTTCTAGCAACACGCCTCTTACCATTGAGCCAATGACATATCAAAATCTATGGATTTACATCTATCTGTATGTGTCCTAATGACATAGACCCAAGGTTAATTTGTATAAATATGCCCAATGACCTTTTAAATTGCTTAAGATCGACACAAATCTTAAGACTTTCACCTATATCATGACAATCTATATCATAACATGTATGGCTGAGAGCAATATGGTAATCATCTTTATTCATAAACCATACTGTCATAATACTAAAAAAAAATGTAAATGTACAAGGAGCAAACACAATAATCCCTAACTAACATTGTCTAAGGACTTCAACAGACCTATACTGTATACATGTGTCTCAAAAATTTATGGGCGAAGTCTTTTAGTTAAAGGACCAATAAGCATATCCTTAGTCCACAAATGCTCCACATCACTCTCACCTTTTTGTCAATTCCTTAATGGTCAAATACTTGACCTCCAAATGATTGGACCCTATGATGTTATTGTTGTTATTACTGAATGACACAATAGAAAGATTATCACAATACAATCGAATGGGTCTAACCACTTAATTAACCAAAACACACTAAAAATGAAGTTCATAAGCCAAATCGCCTTTATAGCAGCCTCATAACTTGCCACAAACTTTGCATGCATAATTAAGGAAGTCGCTAATGTCTACTTGACATTCTTCTACGACATTGTACCATATACTAATTTAAAGATATATCCTGATGTGGACTTTCTAGCATCCAAACACATAGCAAAATCTGAATCTATATACCTTATGAGGTTTAGATTGTTAACCTTCTGTATGTCAACATATAATCCTTAGCTTCTTTTAAATATCTCAACACTCGTTTAACTACATTTCAGTGGCCTATTCCTAGGTTAGTCAAATATCTACCTAGTAGTCTAACAACAAATGTAATGTTCGAGCATACATTAGACTACCAATAGTACTAGAATGAGGCACATTCTTCATAGACTCTTTCTCTGTATCATTCTTTGGATATTGTGTCAAAGATAATCTCCCTATATAAGAGATCAGTGCTACAACAGGTTTGCAATCAGCCGTATTAAACATTTTTCATACTCACTCAATGTATGATCTCTGCGAGAGGCCTATTGAGTGTTGAGAATTGTCCTGTGAATCTGAATATCTAGGACAAAAGATGCTTCTCTAAATCTGAATATTTAGGACAAAAGATGCTTCTCTAAGGTCCTTCATGTCAAAATGCTTGGCTAGAAGTTGTTTAACCTCATGCAACATGGTTAAGTCATTTGATGCGAGCAAGATATCATCCACATAGAAAAGTAGAAAGATAAATTTGTTCCCCCTTACCTGGTAATACAAGCACCTTTTAACTTTATTTTTCACAAAGCTAAAAGAGTTAACAACATCATTAAACTCAAAGTACCATTGTTTGAAAACTTGTTTCAAACATATATTGCTTTTCTTAGTTTCCAAACCATGTCAGGCTTTTCTTGATCTTGAAATCCTTTAGGTTGTTCTATATAGAACTTTTAACAAATCTCTCCATTCAAGAAAATGATTTTAACATCTATCTGATGTAGCATTATATCATAATAAGCTATTATTGCCATGATCACTCTAAATGCATCCTTAGATGATATTAGAGAAAATGTGACATTAAAGTCAATTCTTTCTCTCTAAGTAAACCTTTTAGCAACCAACTGAGCTTTAAACTACTCAACTTTACCTCGAGAGTCCTTTTTGATCTTGAAAAGCTATTTACAAATTGATAGATTTGCAATTTGAGGCAAATCAATAAGATCTCATACCTTATTATGCTTCATGGATTGCATCTCATCTTTGATTGCATCCCACTATAAATCTGCATGGGGTCTAAAAACAATTTATGAAAAAGTGACTAGATCAACAACATGTCTAATATCATAGTCTTGTTCACCTAAATATACTATGTAATTAAATGAAATAACATGTCTTCTCACTCTAGTGGATCTTCATAACTGAATTGGTTCTTGTACATTAGGAACCTCAGTTTGTATATATATGGGTTCATGTTCCTATATTAGCATGGTACTAAGACCTTGATCCATTAGTTCTGAATGTATGAGTGACAGATACAAAATAACTGTAGTATCCGTCCTGCTATCATTTGAAGGGTGAGAAGGACCATCCTCATTATAGACATCATATTCTAAAAACTTAGTTATTTGTGACTCTACAATTCTAGATCCTCCTTCTCTATAGTAAAATCCATATCCCTTATACTGGTCGGGATATCCAACTAAATATAAATGAGTAAAACGATAATACAACTTCTCTTCATAAGGATTATATAAATGTATCTCAGTAGGGCAACCCCAAACATGAATATAGGCAAGGCTAAACTTTGACACTTTCTAAAGTTCAAATGGCAACTTCGATACTGATTTTCTTGGGACTTTGTTAAGTATATAGAAGGTAGTCTTTATAACTTCACCCCAATGGTTATAAGGTAGGTTAGTCCTACTCTATATCGATCTCGTCATGTTGTTTAGGGAGTGATTATGCCTTCCGGATAAACTATTTTGTTTAAGACTACCTAACACAGTGAACTGGGCCACTATTCCATACGACTCCACATATCTGACAAACAGATCCCTTTTTTGTCCTAAAATTCCATGTTTTCCATAATATTCTCCTCCATGATCAAATCTGACAATCTTAATGGACCTTTCCAATAGGTTCTCAACCTCAACCTTAAAGATCTTGAATTTCTTAAGAACTTCAAACTTTTCTTTAAGTTAGAACACATAACTATAATGGGAATAGTCATCAATAAAAGTCAAAAAATATCTAGAATTACACAATATAACTATATAAGGTCTACAAATATCTGTATGTATGAGTTCTAACAAGCCAGAAGTACAAGTTGACCCTTTTTCCTTTATTTTGGTCAACTTACCCCTACAACAGTCAACACATGTTTCTAGATCATCAAAATCTTAAGTTGGGAGAATATATTCTTTAATCACCCTCTTAACTCTATCTCTGAAAATGTGGCCCAACCTTTTATGTCACAACATATATGACTTATCCTTTATCAGGGTTCTCTTTTTAGTAACCTATTCAGTAATATATAAAGAAGCATACATCTCGTGAGGCAAGACATATTCTATACAATCCATATGAAAATAAGTTATTACCAATATGTTTTGCATTGAAAGATAATTTTACAATAGAAGCATCAATGACAAAACTATAGCCTTTTTTTTGTCCAAAACTGATGTAAAGATCAAATTCTACTTAAAAGGTGATCTATAAAATATTTCATGTAAAACAAGTACAAACATTGTATTATGGTTCAAACATACATCCCCTGCAAACATTACACTAACTTCTTCATTATTACCAACCGTTAGTTTTTCCTCCTCTTTTTTTGGTTTTTTCCCACATATGAACCCTTACATTGTGGAGGTAGCATTATTAGAAGCTCCATTATCTAACCACCAAGAACTTGATGTGGCTATAGCACGATTAAATTCATAGATCATATAAGTCAAAGAGTTACCTGACAGTTCTAGTTTTTTCCAGGACATATTTTTGGCAATCAAACTTTTCATATCCCTTCTTCTTCTTATACTTTTAACATCTACAGAACCTTTAGTAATACTAAATTGATCAATATTCAGATGCGGAGAGAATTTAGATTTCTTACTTTTAAGCCTCTAAGGCTTTGCCTTTTCTTTTCTCGAGGTTGTTAGTAGGGTCGTATGAGCAATATTCTTTAACTTCTTCTCTGCAGCTACACATCAGGAAATCAAAGCATTAATGTCCAATGACTCACTATAAATTTTACGTTGTAACTAGGATTCCAAGCTCTGAAAGAAGTGTATTCTGTTTTTGGTGTGCAAGGCACACATAACGTACTCTAGAGGTGGACAATTATAATAATGTATGTCCCCACTCATCCTTATCCTGTATACCTCATGGAGAATAATTCTTTCATTAGGATACTTATTTCAGCATTTAATGATACCCTGTATCTCTGGGAGACATTGTTCAAAAATTCCTTCGCTACATTACATTTGTTTATAGTAGTTCACTTAGCAGATAATCTAGGATTGATCTCTTAATGGTCAAATAGTACATCCTATTTGACCTTTCCTAGGATGCAAATGTTTCTTTAGTATCATCTAAACTATAAGATGTAGGTGTAGGTGGCCTGTCTCTCACTATAGTCATGTTAATGGCTACCATTTCCAAAGCAAACCCCTCATCTTGTTTTCACTTCTTGAAATTGAAATCAGTTAAGGTTTCAATCGTGGCATTGTTATTGTTTACAGAAAAGGTGACCGCATAATTGACAATATAATGATAAGCACAAATGTAGAATAACATCGATATTAAAAGCCATAAATATTATCTATACCGAGAATCTTATCACACATATCATGAAACACTTATGGGATGAATATATAATATATGCAAATAAAATCTCCTCACAAAAATGACTAAAGTACATGCCACTGACTCTTATAACTTTACCACTTATGGCTAAATAGATCACTCAAGCAATGGCTTCCTCCACCTTATACCTTTATGCATATTTCAAAATCTCATATAAGGCCAACACTTGTGACCAAAATAACCAAATACAACACCATTTACATCTTTAAACATGCAATTTGAACAACTTAAATACTAACTTGAAAGATCATTGTGGTGATTGCATTCTCATTAGTACTCAAATGGATCCACTAACATAGGAGTATATCTTTATGTTATCCTCACATTCTGTATAGGCCTATAATATGTGGCAATGTACCATCAATAAATTCAAATCCTTATGCACATTCTCATCATCATATATCAGTGTTAAAAACATTATCAATGCACTTTATTTGAGAATTCATCATAAGAAAAATCTCAATCATAATGACAATCATGCAACGTTGAACTATAAATGCTCCATATTAGATTCCAAAACCATATATACCTCTTTATTTCAAGTCCAAAGCATAAAATTTCACTCAAAAATGACTTTAATAACCTTTACTTGATTTTTCTGAAGTTAAACCTTATTTATTACTAATGTAATAAATATAGAAAAATTAAAAAAAACTCACTTTATAAATTCCCAGGACCTCAAAACTAACCCAAAATTACTTAAAGGATCATTTTGTGAATTATGAATTTTTTTAGTTTTTTTAATTACTGTAGCTAACATTAGCAAGCATTGTAGTGCTAACATCAGCATTATGTCATTTTTGACATCAGAGATGTGCATGACTGGACACATGTCTGGCCTGATGCGCCCTTGAATGTGTCTGGTGCTTCTTCTACATGCATCATACGTGCACTGATGCTCCCGCTGCCTTCTAGGTGCATGTGGTGGATGAACCAAACAACCGGTCTCACCCACGTGTGCCATCTATTTGGCGTATGTGGCACACGCACTAGATGTAAACCACCTCTTGGAAGATTTTGCACATGCACCCAACAGTTTTCTCTCCTCTCTCAACAATCATAAAAAATGCCTATTTTTGTGAAATTTGGGCAGTTTTTTTGGCCCGCAATGCCAAACAAATTCAACATGAATTCAAGCAACCATACATAATTAAAAACATAAAAATGTATTGGTTTTTTAAAGTTCTTTATGAAGAAAATTTGAAAATTTGCGTTTTCATTTACACAATCATGTAATCGTTGTGATAACACATGTAAGGTGTAACACGAGCCTTAGTTACGTACCTAAGATCAAGCATGAAAGTGAATAAAAGACCATTTTTCTTTCCATAACTTTAAATAAGCTTTTTAACACCGAAACTTCTAAACTTTCTCAATGACCTTTACAAAAGTTGATCAACCAGATGTCGTTAATGTCTTTCTGCAACTTTCTTAATGCGTGAATCTCTTAACAGGTCAAAGCATCCAAATATTCACGGCTTACTTAAGCAAAAACAGAAGACTTTAACCTTATATATATAGCATCTATATCGAGCCTCCCGATCATAGGCCCGATGCATGTCTAGCCCACACTAATTAGAGTTTATTTCTTTGTTAAACTTTAACCCATTAACTCAAATCCTTTATCGGGAAACTTATTATCTTTAACCAACTCAAATTCGATTTGCTTAACTGTAAATTTATTAAAATCATAAAAGTGTAATTACTTACTATTCAATCTTAGGAGAATTACTTAAAATTATATCTGTAATAAGTCAACTTGAAAAAATAACGGCTTTAAAATTCATCCACTGGCTCGATGATAAATGATTCCAATTGTTATGTATGACTCATACATATAAGTGTGCAATCATGAATTTTTAGAAAGGAAACAAATTTGTTTTTTGGAGTTTTCAAATAAGCACACCTTAAGAGGCAATGTGTTTCTAAAGTAAAGAGGTGAATATTACATATTATTTCTTAACGAGTAGTATCAAAGCATAATTGAGACTACAACTTTGGTTTCAATGTTTCAAATTGAACCATATAACTTTAACTGATAGACAAGATCATGCATCACATTGTGGAGATTGTATCTCCCATGGAGATATGAAAGAAATTAAGGAATTGATGCATGTCTAGGTCTCTTATATATAAGTTGTATCTAAAGACGATGCAGGAAAGAATAGATCCATAATATGTCTCTGTATTCAACCAAATAGTTAGTGATCCACTTAGGCTTGATATGACTATTACAGACCGGAATAAAACAATAATTCCACTTTTCTCTTGACCTCTATCCTATAAATATCTAGTGGCCATGCTCACATTAGGTAAAAACAGATAGTAGGTGTGGAGGACATCATCATTATGTTATTGGCTCATAACTAGTAAAAATTGAATACTGATAAAATTTTTAAAATAATGGGATGTATGAAGGAGAAACGAAGACTATATGAAGAATCAAGGTAAAGATGACTCACCTACAGGAGCTCCAGTTCTATATCTAAAGTTAGAAAGACAATATAGTGCTACTAGTATGTGCAAATTAGATTTATAAGAGGGGACTATTCAAACAAGTTGATATCATATGCCAACATATATGGATAGGTTTTTGTTATACACATCAAACAACTTTGGTACTATTTTATTGAGGGACAATAAAGGTTGATTAAGGAAGAACTTGATTTTTTGGACACTTTACATATAAACATTTTGATTACAAATATAACAAAAACAATATTACAGTGATAAAAGGTGCATTCATTGTGATAAAAAGATCAAGACTAGAAAGAAAAATCTAAAAAATTAATGGAGAGCACATTTGTAGCCAGAGAGGCTCTTATAATAGAGTTAGATGATGATATTATTGTGTTATGACACATGATCACATCAGTGATCGAAGAATGATAAAAAATTTTAAAAGGAGCCTAATGAAGTGTGTCAAACATTATAAGTTATTATGTAAGTTTTGAGTGCTTGGTCTCAGGTGAAATTCAAGACAAGGAAGCAAAAAGATCGAAAGATTTATAGACTATGTGTACGGTGACTTATAAGATCCTATTAAAGAGCTATTGTTAGGTGTATCTCAATGCTTTCTGATATTTATCATTGATTTTTCAAGAAAACTCGGGGTATAATTCTTGAAGTATAAATCTAAGGTCTTAGTAAAGTTTAAACCGTAACGAACTGATGTGAAAAATATACAAACAAAAAAATCAAGGACTTAAGATCAACTAATGATATTAAGAACACGGTCTCACAATTCTAAGAATTATACGAGGAGCATAGAATCCACATTAAACAATATTTTAGAGAGGATAAACAATGCAGAACTTAAAGTGTTAGATGTTTTAGACTGGACATGGGGTACATAGAATTTTCTTGAGAGTATGACATGTTACCTCATCAACAAATCACCACAAACATTATTGAATGGGAGAGTGGTACAGGAAATATACGCAGGAGATATCTCTAGACTGAAAGCCTTTAATTATTCCAATTATATGCCTATTTTCGATGATGAGATGTCCAATGAAGTTAAAAAAGTGTATCAGAGTCGGGATTAGTAATTTTTTGATTGTCTATTTGAATGTCAGTTTCAACCGCCCAATCCGATTATCACTATATTTATTTCAAATAATAATTAGATGCAATTTCCCGTTAAAATTAAGAGTAAGTGTCACGTGAGTGCTGTAGGAAAATCCCGGGATGTACATCACATGTACAAGGTGCGGAAAACAAAATTTTTTGTCGCCGGGACCTTCCCGAAGCCAGGATCCATGTGTCTGTATGCAAACTCAAACCTAAACAGCCAATAGAGACTGTCTCTAAAGGTATCCACGCAGAGATCGAAACCTAACCGGACAAACCCTTTGACCGGGAATAGCTAGAAACATTAAAGGCTGCTAGACCCTACCTCATCCTTGGAGAGCTTGAATCAATGGAGAAGAAATAAAGAAGCTTGATGAAGGATGAAGACCTTCGATGATGGATGATGAGAGGAGAAAGCGTTTTCTCCCTTTAAAACCAAGAAACTCTTTCTTCCTTTTACGATCATCATCTGAACTTTTGTTTGAAAACTTGTTTAAAACCTCTTATATTCTAGCACACACCAACGATCATCCTTCATTTTTGTCCTTTTGTCCTTAAATGCTTTTGATGACAAAGCATTTAAAGAGAAGCTTCCTTTGCTTCTTTCTTCACTCCCACGTATGCATATATATATATATATATATATATATATATATATATATATATATTATTTAATTAATTAATCATATATATATATGTATATATATTGTTTGAAGTAGTCTAGTCACACTTTGGGAATTGGTCCTACTACTATCGACCCCGATCAAATGACTCCTAAACCTTTTTCAGCAATATTGATGTCGCGATCTCATGGGACATATCCCAATCCATTGGGATCCATGTAATCCTAATGCTCTCCATAATTGGAACTCGTCCAATACTATTTCTGATTCTCCGAGACACTCTTATCGTGTGACCCTTTAGGCTCCGGTGATGTTGGCCACTTAGATTAACAATTAATCCGAGTAAGTCATGAGCGCGTCTAGCAACACATCATGACCCCAATTGACCGGAAAGTAATCGGTTTGATGAGTTCATCAAGAACCGGATCACGAACCCTTCCATGACAATTACTGTGCAATTCGTCCTTTCACCATCCTATACCCCACTTGGTTACGAGTATGGTCAAAGTGTCAACTCTCCTTAGACCGAGTCTAGCCCAGTGATATCGGTTCTGTCTTGGGACTCATTACTTTATATGTCCATGAAGACACTCTTCATGACATAGTTATGCTTCGTAGAAGACTTCAAGTAATGATCCTGACAAGAGGCCAGGGTATCTCTTCTGCTATTTGAGAAGTGGTGAATCCTTTATTGGCTACTCAATTACCTTCAATACCTCAAGTCGCACCCAATCACCACCTTATGAGCGACCTCTGAAGGCAACAAGGAATGGAGTCAAAGCACGTAATCGAGATCAAGATATCCTTGAGTACCTCAAGTCTAAGGATACTTGCACCATTGCTATGATGAGATTATCACTGACATTTAAATAGGATATCCATGTGATGATCTCATGGCAGGTCATCCAATGTACTTACTACCTTAGTAAGCATCCACATGTCAAATCTAAATATCTCAATATTTACAGCTTTACGAGATCCACCGCTGATCCAATCGAGGAATATGACATGTGCTAGTGCATCCGGATTAATGATGTCGGTCTCATTAATCCTATGACTAGGATAATTTAATCTTGACATAATTGCACATGATAGGAATCTCGATAGTATGATCGCATCATAATTTCCTTCATGCTATGTCATATATCATGGACTTCATTAATTCGATTAAAGATCCATATCAATTCATAAAGACTGTTCATGAATATCAAATTAATGAAATATGCCTTTCTTTATTTATTCATAAAGTCTGCAGACGACTTTGAATAAAACGCGCTAAAGGGGATTGCCTTTAGGGCACAATATAAACAGTACCGTCCTTACATAAGTCGACTTACCCCATGTACAAGTCGACTTATCGGTACTGAATACGTGTAAGTCGACTTACACAATGTACAAGTCGACTTGTACTTACAAGTGCTTCCTATTAGAAAAAGAAGAAAACGAAGACTACTTAGTGCCTGTTTGGTTCGGCTTTTGGAAGTCCCAAAAGTACTTTTTCACACCGCAGAAGCTATTTTAAGGAAAAAATGGTTGTTTGGCTGAAAAAGTAAAAAGTGCTTTTAGAACAGAAACAACTTTTTTAAAAGCTAGAATACAGCTTTTTGAAAAGCCAAAATTTGAAGCTTTTTCGAAAAGCCCTCAAAATAGCTTTTTCGGGAAGCTGTAGCTATCTTTTAAAATTTGCGTCAATATTTTCCGTAAAGAAAGCGCGTCTCTTCTGGTCTCTTCTGTTTCTGCGACTCTTTTGCTCCTCCTCACGTATCCTCTCCTCTCCAAGTTCAGGTTGGTTCATCTTCAATTTTTTTTCCCTTGTGAACAACGCAGACAACGTCTGTGTCCCTGTGATTATACTTCTTTTTCATCTATGCAAATTGAAAACAAGTTTATTCGTCTGCGTTAATAAAATCGTCATTTGATAAATTTTATAATTCAAAACAAGTTTATTATAAACCTCACAACATCCTGTGATTCCATCTATGCAATTTTTATATTTCTTTTTCATCTATGCAATTTTGGTAAATTTTATAATTGGTCTGTTTGCATCTTTAGGCTACATGTATTATGTAATGTCAAATTGCAAATTGTTAGGCTACGTGCTTATATTGTGAGGCTGACCAAAAAATTTTAAAAATAAATTTGCAGAATTACTTGTGAGGCTCAAAGAAGCGGAAGAGTTTTTGTTGTTGTTGAGGTAAGTTCAATATTATGTTTGTGTTCTGAATTTTTTGAAATTGAGCATATGTTCAATCCCACAATTGTTTCGTTTGTAGGTATGAGAATAAACTCTGACATGTTTATATTACTAAAGTTTTGTAAACGTTGAATACGGTGACAATATCATTGTTTAACTTGTATGTACAGTATCATTTGTTTCTTTTTGTTGTAAATCCTACGTCCATTTTGTACGTGTATAAACTTCCATAGTCATTGTGGTTATGCTTTTATATTTCCTTATACTTGTTAAATTCATTGTTGTATGCAGTGGGGATTTTGTTGTTAGATAGAAAATGTCAATACCAAGCCAAGATATTCAAGGTGGGGATAAATTGAAAAAAAGGATTAAAGCGGAGTGGAATGATATAACTCTTGAAATTTTAATCAAGATTTTTGTGGAAGAGACATTAGCTGGAAATCGACCAAATGGTCACTTTAACAAGATTGGATGGAAAAATATAGGTTCAAAGTTTGCTCATGAAACTAAGAAGAACTATGAATACAAACAATTTAAGAATAAATGGGATGGTGAAAAGGATTGGCGACTTTGGACAAATTTAGTAGGTAAGGAAGCTGGACTAGGATGGGATCCTACTACTCGAACTATTGATGCAAGTGACGAATGGTGGGAAAAGAAATTGAAGGTAAGCATTTAAGCTTTAGATTTATAATGTTCTAATGTTACTTCATAGTTTAATAACTTGAACAATATTATTGTAGGAAAATCTCAAGCGACCAAATTTGAACTAAAGTTGAAACATATTGAACAACTGAATATTTTATTTAAAGATGTTGCAGCTCTACAGGAGAAGGAGCTTGGGCACCTTCTTCAGGTTTTGTACCAAATGATGATGATATGGCGTGTAGAAAGCCAATTTGATATTGATCTTGATGATGACCTTTACGAGGCTTTCATCAATCGAGAAATTGGAAATATTCATAATGAAATTGGTTCATCAAGTCCAACCCTAGTAGCCTCTACAAAAGGAAAGGGAAAAAGAAAGAAATATGATACTAGAACCAAAAGTTAAATCAAAATTTGGAGAGCATCGTGATGTAATACATAGTAGAACTTGATGAGGTCTAAAAGAGATGAACCTTATAGCATTCTTTGGTATTTGAATATCTTCTGCGGTATAAATGAAATAAAAAGGGAAGTGAACTGTTTATGTTAGCTACCAAAGTATTTTGAAGAAGGAAAATAGAGATGTTTATTGAGCTTAAGGAAGTTGAGCTTCAAATCGAATGGCTTACTGACAATGAAATGATTGTGGTTTTGTAATAAATTAGACATGTCTTTGGTTACTAATATTGGACTATTTGTAATGTGTTGTTTTGGATTTTGCTACTATTAATGTGTTATATTGGATTTTTGGTTGGTGTATTAAATTGTACTTTATTATTGTTGTGTTATGATTATTGCTATGTTATCATCTTATCTGATAAGCTTATTATTTATATTTTTATATATTTTGATACATATGTCATATTCGATAATGAACATGAATATAATGAAGACATTGAAGAAGACATTTTGCAATTGGTTAAAATTGGAGTTGAAATGGCCGTGAGACCATCATATTAAATATTATATGAAAAAACCATGTAGAACATCCCTCACACTGGATGGATGTTTGTAATGGAGTTCTTAATAGTCATAAAGATAGATGTCATCAACAATTGAGAATGGAGAAGGATGTGTTCATCAAATTATGTAAATTGTTGAATGAGTCATATGGCTTAAAGAAAGGCATGAAGTTACAATAGAAGAGGTCAGCTATGTTTTTGATCACTTTAGGTCATGGACTTTGTAATAGAATGGTTCAAGAACGATTTCAACATTCAGGTGAAACAATTTCTAGATGGTTTGGAATTGTATTAGAGGTTGTTTCACGATGTCGATTGATTTCATCAAACCTAAAGATCCAACTTTTAGAAATTCCAAGCAAAATTAAAGATGATGAAAGGTATTGGCCTTATTTTAAAGATCAGATTGGAGCAATTGATGGAACACATATACCAATTTATCGTTCCAGGTCCAATCAAATAAAGTATATTGGGAGAAAAGGCATTCCTACACAAAATGTAATGGTCAGTATGTGATTTTGATATGTGCTTCACTTTTGCTTGGTTGGTTGGGAAGGCACAAGACACATGATGCTCGAATTTTATGGAGGCTTTCTTGATGATAGATTACACTTCCTCATCCACCTGAGGTTTGGGATGGATAACTTAATACTTTTTTCATTCTTAATAACTAAATGCTTCTTTATTTATTTATTTTTATTTTGGAATGTAGGAAAATATTATTTGGTAGATCAGGATATCCTTATATGCAAGGTTATTTAGGACCATACAAAGGTGAAAGGTATCATCTTCCTGATTTTCGACGCTCTGGTCAACCAAGAGGAAAGAAAGAAATCTTCAATCATGCACATTCTTCTTTAAGATGCACAATTGAAAGAACATTTGGCATTTGGAAAAATAGGTGAAAAATTTTACGACAAATGCCAAGTTTTCCTTTTCCAAAGTAAATTAAAATTATGATTGCTTCAATGGCTATTCACAATTTTATAAGGTTAAATGCTCAAAAGGATGAAGAGTTTTCTCCCTATGATGAAGATGATGAATTACTTCCTACAAATGAAGAAATCAATGAAAATGAAGACGTTGAAGAAAATCATTTCGACGAGCCACAAAATAACGAGATGAATGATGCGAGGGAACATATTGCAAATCTTCTTGTATTACGATAAAATGCATAGTTTATTGTGCATTTTACTATTTCAACGAATATTTATTTTGGATTATAATATTATTTAACTTTTTTACATGTTTTAATATTTATTTCTCATATTAATTTTATTTTCTATAAGAAAATTACACATCTCTTTAAATTATTTCCTACAAAATGGTACTTTGCATATTGGTATACTTTAAAATTATTTAGCATAATTAATAAAATAAAATATAGTTAAAATTAATAAAAGTCTTTTTATTTTTTCGTTCTTAAAACGATCTCTTGTGATGAAGACTTTTAAAAATTTGTTTTTTAATTGATACCAAACAGATCAGATGAACTTTTAAAAAACTTCTTCTCCGTAAAAAACATCGACAAAATTTCATCGACAAAAGTTTCAACCAAACGGACGCTTATTGTCAATTGACTTTAGAACGACAACTGACGCGTGTGTTCTAAATTTCCTTATTTTTCCACTACAGGAACACTCACAGTATTAAGTATTAACAACAAAGTCAAGCTCCTTACGATTTGTGTATCCGTAGTACCAATGGCTCATACCTTGTTCGCCTCCATTGCTTTGCATTCAGTTCTGGTGGGACTAATCTTTCTGATGCTTTGTTCAACATTTCAACTTCGACTTCTTCTTTGTTGTCAAATTTTAATGTTGGGAACAGCAGTGGTTTGTCGGTGATTAAGGATTTCTGTCTCAGTACTGGAGTGGGAACGTTACGAATCTATTTCACACCAGCTGAAAAATCATCTTTCGCTTTCATAAACGCCATTGAATTATTTCTCATGGAAGGTTTTCCCTGGTATCTTATCTACGCCGAGCCCAATATCAGTGCCACCAGCTGGCAGTCCACTGCTTTACAGACCCTTTATAGGGTAAACGTTGGAGGTTCAGAAATTAGTGACAAGTTCTGGAAGAAATGGGTTGCTGATGACGGTTATCTGATATTGAGAGATTCTGCAGAAAGCTATTCCGATGATAATTTTAAGCTTTTGGAAGTTCCTGGCTTGGAAGATTCTGATTACTATGGAGCAGTTGCTCCTGACCTTGTGTACAAGACCTGCAAAGAGGTGAATAGAGGAACTAATAAATCGTGTTCTTCAAACACGACATGGCGGTTCAGTACAAGAAAGAGCGCTAGGCATCTTTTCCGCCTGCAGGTCTGCAATATTATCCCTCAGTCACCTCGTGAGGTAAAAACGTCTCTGTATATTAGTACCAAATTCGAAACTTCAGTCTCCATTCAGGTATCCGGTGTTAAATTTATAGTTATTGCCTTAATAACCCTGTGTTATTCAAAAGTTCTTAAAAAGCTCGACGTATAAAATTAAAAAAAACCCGAGTTGAAATTTTATTAACTTCATGGCAAGCGTGGAGGAGCAACACACTTTGTAAGGGTTTTTGACAAAAATTAACATAAGGTTAATAGAGTAACATTTTATATCTCGAGGTTTAATTAAATACTTTCAGATAACATATGAGAATCATTCAAACAATTTGTCTAAATTTATAGGAATTTTCGGTTAAACTCTTCCCTACCTTACCTATCTGTCATGGTCCATTTAATAAAGAACCCTTATCCTTCATCATTTGGTCACCCATAATCCCGACTGCTTGTCTCTGTGATGGGCAGAGACAGGTAAGCAGTGGGTGTATAAGATAGGTTGGTCCTTGTCGTCTCCAAGCCTTAGTTGTTGACACCATCGATCTGCTCTGGAAGAGGACAGAAGCTCCATCCTGCACAGAAAACATTTAGATCTTAGGAGTAAAGACAATGGATGGAGGTATATAATTCTTGGTTTATTTTCCACTGCTGGTTTTTACATATATATATTACAATTATATATATATATATGTGTGTGTATTAAATGCATGTGTTTTATACGTTAATGTTCTATATGAAATGCATGTCTTTGCTTGGTTCATTTTTTACAAAATTATTTTATGATTATGTGGTCGATTCTAATGACTCTAGGTATACAGACATTAGTATCAGTCCTGACGGTGATTCTGAAATTGCTTTCCTTAATGGACTAGAGATTACGGAGTCTGTGATGAATACTAAAGTCATCGAACCGACACATGAACACCATTCAAGAAGATTATTTTGTTAGATATGATCCCTGTCACACGGAAGGACTTCATATCCACAATTACGGCACCGACCGCATTAGTTGAAAGAAAAGTAAGAAGACAGTTGCCTGTGGGGTGCTTATATAAGGTACTCCCTGCTGAAAAAAAAAACACAATAACAAAAACATAGAGAGAAAAACCAGAGCAAATACTCTAAAGTTAGAAAATATTTTCCTAAAGGATTGGTGAATGACAAAATAGTGAGGTTAGTATTTTTAGGTTAGGAAACACCTTATGAGCTACTATTTTAGTTTTATTTCTGTATACTTACTATTTATAATAGCGGAAGAATTATTCTGAGTTTTGTCGGTAGACATAGCCTAAATTTAAAGGTGAACTACGTTAAATATTCTGTGTCTATTTTGCTCATTTTATTTTTCCTTTTCATAAAATACACACACTGCACCCAACAAGTGGTATCAGAGTTGGGTTTTCATTGAAGATATTTTTTTGGAAAAAGGCACGTCACCGGAAAGACAAAATTACAACGAATTTTTTAGCGTGATCTGTTCAAAAAGTTGATGTAAAACGACAAAGGTGATGAATAGTACTCTTAAGTTGTTTTAATAAATTTACAATGTGAGGGCATTGTGTAGCAATAGTAACTAGGTCTCGCGATACTATTTGTGATACTATTCACAAGTTACTATTTATCGGATCCCACGACACTATTCCAACGGGGTCTGACGATACTATTCCAGTTGATACTATTCATAAGTTACTATTTATCGGATCTTACAGTACTATTCCAGTGGGGCCCGACGATACTATTCCGATCTCGTGGTGAAAATTTAGAAGATATCTTTTTTGCCAAATTTTTTGACGTCCTGGTTTCATTTTTGAAGTCAATTTTCTCAAATTTGTCTTAATTTGACAAATGGTAGTGAAGACGAACAAAATGATCAATCTAAACAGTATTAACTACTGTATATGGCAAAGTAAGATGAAGGATCTCTTGATGATTACAAAGATGCATTTGTCGGTATTTTTGACAACTAAACCGGAGGACATGTGCAACGAAGATTGGGAGTTTGAGCATGAATGAGTGTGTGGTTATATTAGACAATTTGTTGAAGATAATGTATACAATCACATTTGTAACGAGACTCGTGCAAGAACGTTGTAGAATAAGTTGTTATATACTTCAAAGATTGGCAATAATAGATTGTTTTATCTGACAAAATTGATACAGGTAAAATACCAGGAGGGTACTTCTGTGGCTGATCATTTAAACAATATAGAAGGGATGGTTGATCAATTATTAAAGATGGGCACAAAGTTTAACGACGAGGTGATTGCTCTAATGGTACTAGCTTCATTACCAGAGTCTTGGGAGATTTTGAAGGTGTCTTTGACAAATACTGCACCAAATGACATATTAAATATGGAGTCTGTTAAAAGCAGTATACTAAATAAAGAGATGAGATGTAAATCACAGCATGCAGCCTCTTCATCACATTCAAATGTTCTGCTTACAGAAAATAGAGGAAGGAGTCAATCTAGAGGTCCAAAGTTTAGAGACAAGAGCAGAGGAAAGTCAAACAAATATGAAAATGTGAAATGCCATCACTGCAAGAAGAAAGGTCACATTATGAAATTTTGCCGAAAGTTAAAGAAGGAAAAAGGCAAAGATGTGAAGAAAGAAGAAAGCAATGATGATGAACAAAGTAACATTGTTGATGTATTCAACCTTGTTATTGATATAGATATAGTCAGCCTAATGTTGCAAGAAACAAGTTGGATCGTTAATAGTAGAGCTACTGTTTATGTTATATCTCACAGATAATTTTTCTCATCATACACACCTGGGAATTATGGCGTTGTTAAGATGGCAAATAGAAATCTGTCAAATGTTGTTGGCAAAGGAGATGTTTCTTTAGAGACAGCGAATGGATCAAGACTGTTGTTGAAAGATGTGAGGTACATTCCTGATATACGTCTGAACTTGATTTTTGTAAACAGGTTAGATGATGAAGGTTTCTGAAATACTTTTGGAAAAGGAAAATGGAAGCTTACTAAGGGTTCCTTAGTAGTGGCCAGAGGTTAGAAACACTCAAGATTATATATGATGCAAGCAAAGCTCTCCAATGATATTGTCAATACAGTGGAAAACGATAATACAGTTGATTTGTGGCATAAAAGACTAGGCTACATTGTTGATAAAGGAATGACTCAGCTTGTAAAAAGGAATATGTTGTCTAGTCTAAACCAAATACATCAGAAGAAATGTGCAGATTGTCTAGCAGGGAAAAAAATAGGGTTTCTTTCCAGAGTTCTCATCCATCTAAAATGAAGAAAGTTGTAGATCTGATTCACTCAGATTTGTGTGGATCATTTCCAAAGTCACTTGGTAATGCACAGTACTTTGTGACTTTTATTGATGATCATTCTATGAAAGTATGGGCCTATACTCTGAAGACTAAAGATCAAGTGCTAGATGTGTTCAACAATTTCACACCTCAGTTGAGAGACAAACTGGGAAGATGAAGTGCATTCGGATAGACAATGGCGAAAAGTACATCTGTTTATTTGATGTTTACTGTAAAGAGCAGGGTATTCGCAATTGAATGATACCACCAAAAACATCGCAATTGAATGGCGTAGCTGAGAGGATGAATAAGACTTTGATGGAAAGAGTCAGATGTCTACTTTCACATTCAAAGTTGCCTAAAGCATTTTGGGGTGAAGCTTTACTTGCAGCTATTTATGCATTAAATCGTTCACCATGTGTTCCTCTCTAGTATGAAGTTCCAGAAAAGGTATGGTCAGGAAAAGATGTTTCATATAATCATATGCGGCTCTTTAGTTGCAAGGACTTTGTTTATATTCCTAAAGATGAAAGGAAAAAGCTTGATGTCAAAACACGATAGTGTGTATTCATTGGCTATGTTCAAGATCAATTTGGCTATAGGTTTTATGATCCGGTGCAGGAAAGACTTATCAGGAGTCGTGATGTTATGTTTTTTGAAGATTAAACTAATGAAGATATCAATAAGGCAGAGAAGGAAGTTCCAAGCTCCGATGATGACTCAATAAGCTTTCGATTGAATCCTCCAACAGTGGAGCCTAGACAAGTTGGAGATGAAGTAAAGAATGATCAGCTAGAAGCTGATAATGCAGATGCCCCCAATAAAGTTGAACTAGAGGATGATGATGGTGTTCACATTCAACCATTAGCACTTGAAGATTCTCCAGTTTCATTACGAAGATCTAGTAGAAATCGAAAACCATCTACTAGATATCCAGTTGACAAGTATGTAATGTTGACTGACGAGGGAGAACCAGAAAGCTTTCATGAAGCCATGAATGATGAACACAAGAAGAAATGGAAAGAAACCATGCAAGACGAGATGAAATCCTTACATGAGAATAAAACATTTGAGCTCGTGAAGTTACCAGAAGGCAAAAGAACATTGAAGAATAAATGGGTATTCATAATCAAACCTGAAGAACACAGCGACCATCCTCAATTCAAAGCAAGATTAGAAATCAAAGGATTCAACCAAAAGAAGGGTGTTGACTTTGACGAGATATTTTCACCAGTGGTGAAAATGACATATATATGTACAGTGTTAAGGATAGCCGGAAGTTTTAATCTGAAGGTTAAACAAATGGATGTCAAAATTGCCTTCCTATATGGGAATTTGGAAGAAGAGATATATATGGAGCAGCTAGAGGGTTTCATAAAAAAGGGGAAAGAAGACTATGTTTGTAGACTAAAGAAGAGTCTATATGGTCTAAAATAGGCACCAAGACAGTGGTATAAGAAGTTCGAGTTTGTTATGGGGAAGCAAGGCTACAAGAAGACTATTTCAGATCAATGTGTATTTGTGAAGAAGTTCTCTGATGATGATTTCATTATTTTATTACTCTATGTGGATGATATGTTAATTGTTGGTAAGAATGTTTCTAGAATTAATAATCTAAAGAAACAGCTGGATAAGTCTTTTGCGATGAAAGACTTGGGATCAGCAAAGCAGATTCTTAACATGCAGATTCTTAGAGACAGAAGCACCAAGAAACTATGGTTATCACAAGAGAAGTACATTGATAAAGTACTTTAGAGATTCAAACTGGATAAAACTAAAGTGTTTAAGTGTCCTCTTGCTAATCACTTTAAATTGAGTTCCAGAGAGTGGCCTTCTACAGATGAAGAAAGCAAGAAATGCCCAGAGTTTCATATGTTTCAGCAGCTTGAAGTTTGATGTATGTCATGGTTTGTACACGACCAGATATTGCTCACGCAGTTGGAGTTGTGAGTTGTTTCCTTTCAAATCCTGGAGAGGAACATTGGGCTGCAGTCAAGTGGATTCTCAGGTATCTTTGAGGGTCATCCAAAATATGCTTATGTTTTGAAATGGCAAAACTTGTGCTAGCTAGTTACACAGATGCAGATATGGTTGGAGATGTTAACTCGAGAAAGTCTATATCAAGTTACTTGATTACTTTTGCACGGGGAGCTATGACATGACAGTCAAAGCTACAGAAGTGTGTTGCACTTTCTACAATTGAAACGAAGTTTATTGTAGCAACAGAAGCCTGTAAGGAGTTACTATGGATGAAGAAGTTCTTTAATGAACTTGGTATCAAGCAAGAACAGTATCAGCTGTTTAATGACAGTCAGAGCATTATTCACCTTGGTAAGAATGCCTCTTTTCACTCAAGATCAAAACACATTGATGTGAGATATCACTAGATCAGAGATGTGATGGAGACAAAACATTTACAGTTAGAAAAGATCCATACTGATGAAAATAGATCAGATATGTTAACCAAGATTCTACCAAATGACAAGTTCGAGTATTGTCGATCAGTAGCAGGCCTGATAAAGCCCTCCATATAATTGGGAGGGGGAGATTTGTTGGATATGGGTCCCTTTCATATGGAGAGACTCTATGTCCACAATTGCAACACCAAAATCGGTGCCACATTTCACATTAGTTGAAAGAAATGTAAGAAGACAGCTGCCTTTTATTTTTCACACTGTGGAGTGCCTATATAAGATACTCCCTACTTCAGAAAAAAAAAAAACAATAACAAAAACATACAGAGAAAAACCAGAGCAAATACTCTGAAGTTAGAAAATATTTTCCTAAAGGGTTAGTGAGTGACAAAATAGTAAGGTTAGTATTTTTAGGTTAGGAAATGCCTTGTAAGCCACTATTTTGGTTTTATCTCTGTATGTCTACTATTTGTAATAGTGGAAGAATTATTCTGAGTTTTGTCCGTGGACTTGGCACAAAGTTAAGGGTAAACCACGTTAAATATTCTGTGTCCATTTTGTTCATTTTATTTTTCCTTTTCACAAAATACACTCGCTTTGGCCAACATATTTCTCATAATTGGTTTAGTTATTGGTGGTTTAACTTTGATCTCCTTTTTTGTTCTGCTTTTAGTTTTGAGATGGAAGAGAGGGAAAAAACTTACCAAACCTTTGTTTGGTTATGAAGACCTTCCTTATTTGAGGGGGAAGTCTCGCAGTTGGATAACTGGGAAAACTAAAAACGTGCCTCTTGTTGCTATTTTGAATATCAAACTCGAGATGTCTTCTACGAACTACATTGACTGTGACACATAACTTTGATGTGAAGTTATTGATAGGAGAGGGTGGGTTTGGTAAAGTTTATCAAGGAATTCTTGTGAGTGGAATGAAAGTAGCGGTGAAATGAAGTGACTCTAGCCATGGCTGTTGGAACCCCGTTTCCAGAGCCCAACTCTATAACGATTACCTTATGACGATATCGTACTCCGACGAAGTTTCCTGATTCATCTTCTTGCTTTGATACTGCAAATGCGATCCAACTTGGCACACATATCATCATACTAAAGCACGGTTCCTTGAAATCCTTTCTTGCTCTGCTACCATACATGAAGAGCCCCGCTCTCGAAGTCCAACCGTTGAACCATAAGCGTGGCGCAATCCAAAGAAATCGTGAAGCTTAAAGTCTCATACCATTCGATGTTCTCTTTTTTCATAAAATAAAATCAACAATAAATCACAATCAAACATATTCATATCCAATCCATAACTTTCTCCATAATACCACATTTCCACTCAATCTGATCAAGCTCTATGGCATTCCAAGCCACAATACAATATTACTATCAAAATCCGAATATACAAAAATATACAGTTCCTAAAATTCTAAATACCAATCTAACTTAAACAATACAACATAGATACATATACAAATCGAAAACCTTCACTTCCCTTCACCCGATCTTCTTCTCATCACCGTGGATGGGAATGAAGGGGTGAGCTTATAGCTCGGGTAACAGTTTATAGTAAAGAACAAGCAAAACCGTTGAAAAGTTTTTTTGTTATACAAAAGTCATAATCAATTCATAAAACACTTTGCTCCCATATTCTCGGTCAAATCCGAAATCTTGAGTTCAAACTCATATTTGAAAAGTGTCATTTCATAGTGAAAAATGTTATCACATCAACACAATATGTTCATTCAATTATTGTAACATCCCACCCCCTCCTGGAAGGGTAAAATAGTAAAATTGGTATAGGATGAGACTAATAGGGAATATTTAGTACTGTTCATGCATAATAGGATTGATACACAGTATCAATTGTGTACATGGAATTACAGTAAATGCATTCATGACATTCCCGGTAATTGGGCCTAACGGCATTTTATTGTGATTAACGTGGTTAATGGGTTTGGAAAATTATTCTGAGTGCGCCTTAAATTGTTTTCTATTTTACTGGAATTATAGGAATTTTTCTGGAATTTTTTGGAGAAAATTCCCGGACCGGCAAAATCGCCGGTAACTGGCCTAAACATGTTTTGGGGTAGAAAAGGCGATTTTTGTGATTGAAAAATTATTTAGAGTGCACTGTTACCTGTTTTATAATTTTAGGGAATTTCATTAATTCTCGTAAAATGATTCGTAAATTCTTGACCGAAAAAATCACCAATTAGCGAACCTATTGATTTTGGTGGCGATAGTTGCTACCCAATGGCATCAGTATTATTGAGTATATTATTGTGGGAGTGCAATTAGGGTCATTGGAGTTGATTGGGTTCGTTTTTGATCTGGACTGGATTAAAGAATCATTACTTTGACTTTTCTTTAAAATTGTTAACCAATGAGAATTTGCCATTGAAAAGGCAACATTAAATGCTCCTCCCAAAGGCTCTCGGACGTGTACATGTTTAAAGGAAGTAAGGATGAGATTTTAAGGCTTTTGATTTATGTTCATCCGAAACTTACCTCTTCTTTAAGACCATCGAAATTTTTCTCCTTCTCTCATCTTCCTTGTAATTTCAAGCTCTTATCTCTTACTCTCATCAAAGCTAGAAGATGAGCTTTGTGTATACTTGAGAAGGGAAGGAGGTTGATACCTTGGTGTAGAAGTTACAAAGTGGTTGTTGAAGGTTTGAAGGAGGTTTTAATTTGGTAAGTATTCACTTAAGGTTTGATCTTTAAATGATGTTGCATATGGAATTAAATGTCATGATAGTATGTGGTAGTTAATAAAAGGATTTAAAGCATGTATTAGGTTCATGTAGACATTAAAGGGATGATTATATGATTTAAAGTAATGGGTATAAAGCTAAGTGATGACTGAATTGAAAGTAATGACATGGTTTGATTTTGAATTGAATGGGGATAAGTATTTGAGTCTTTGAATTGAGGAATTTAATGCTGTAAATTTTTCAGTATAAACCCTAGTATATGTATGACTGGAGTGATATTTAATTTATATTTATTTTGATGTCTAGTGATGAGAAAAAGGTATTGGAAGTGATTGAACTAAGGTTAACCTTAAATCTGGAAAGTTGGAATTATAAGTGATGTTACTGTTTTATTCATAATTTAATGTTTAGAAATGAAAATGAGGTAAGGTTAGTGGCCACTGAAACTTTGGGATGTTGGCTTCAATTTAGTGTGAAATAGGTGTTGTTGAATTCCAATGATAGAAGGGTGAAATTTTGCATGGAAAGTTACTGTTTCATTGCCTGTGAACAGTAACCGCAACCATGACATCTGAGTTTTGTTGATTTTTATGAATTAATTGAGATGGAATTAGGGAGAATGGTCTTCATGGAAGTTGTAGCATATTTGATTATATTTCCATTGCTACTGATCTTGCTATTTTTGGAATTATATATTGGGAGATATGAATTGATTACTAATGACTGGTTTTGAGCATTTTGGATGAAACCTAGCTTAAGTGTGATTTTGTGAGTTTACTGATTGGAGGCAATTTTAACATTTTATGTGGACTGAATTGGTGTGAGTGAGCTTCTGAAAAGTTGTAGAGGAAAAGATTACCTTGAAAATGACATATGGTTTGTAATTTTTAGAAGTCAGAATTGGGAGTTATGATTTTTCAAAAGTGAACCCTACATTAGGTTATGAGTGGCTGATCATAACAGAAACTTCCATAACAGTTTTGAAATTGTTAGAGATTGAATTGGATGTTGAGTGCTTCATGAAAATTGAAGTTTGAGATGTTATCTTTTCAGGGATATAAAGTTCTGAATTTACTGACTTGTATATAGGGAGTTATGCTTTTTGTAAGGTTACTGCCCATATTGAAGGATTTCAGGGACAGTGACATTGAATGAATTAATTGACTGGTTTAGAAATAGAATTTGATTTTGGGTTGTTCATGAAAGTTGTAAAGGACATTGTGAACTTATTGAGCATATTTTTGTGGTAATTTATTACTAAGGAATCAGTGAGTTATGAAATTGTAAATGTACTGCCCTGTGTTGAGGGAAATTGTGAAGGCAGAAGGTTTGATGGCTTATTTGACATCCTTAGGGTTGGAATTGATTTTTATGGTCTTCTAGAGAATTGTAGAGCTTTTCATAAGCTTTCCAATGAGGTATAGTGGGTATTTTTCTGATTTGTGTGCTAAAAGTTAGAGTAGTTGGAAATTAGGAATTGAAATCTGAAAGAAGGAGGCGCAGGAGAAGGGCTGCCTCATGAGGCGACGTTTAGCCTCATGGCGAGATCAGGGCTGGTCGCGAGGCGGCGCCTCGCCTCGCGACGAAGCGAGGTGTATCCGCTCATGAGGCGCGCCTCGCCTCGCGATAAAGCAGATGATTTCGCCTCATGGCGGCGCCTCGCCCATGAGGCGTTTCCGATATATATATATATATTTATTTTTATTTTGATTATTTTTTGATATTAAATGGTACAATGGTTCTTTGTCAATTTCTTTCCGTCCGACGTCCGATTGACCTGATTCCAGAGGCATCGGATTCGTTGAATATTTAATTTCATTTTCGAGAAAACGGAATTTTAGACGGAATTTGACGTAGCCCCTATCGATTTTAACTTGTAAACACTGCTTTATTTAATCGGGGACCTATAGAGGTCCGAATTGCGCACCGTCAGCGCTTTATGGATTTCTAATTTTCATAGAATTTTATTATGGGAAAATATTGAGTTAGGACCGAAATTCATGAACATGCATATTTCATCAACATGAGCACAAATTTCATATTTAGTGACTCGTATTTTTCTCGATTCATATAGAGGTCCAATTGGGCGTCGATTGACCGACGTCACGAGGCTTTCCGCATTAGCTCGGAAGCAATAGGTGAGTAACCTAGTTGGTTTCTCAAATTTACGGTTGTTTACATGCTCAACGTGAATTACGTGCAAAGATGAATTGTATGATTTCGCATGTATAAAAGTGGATGATTGCATGTTTAATGGTTTTACTGCATCAATTACATCGATACCAATATATTGGGCTTTATAGCCACCATATTGAACATCGCTATACCGGGCTTTATAGCCATATTGTGGACCGATCGATACATTTGGGCTTTATAGCCAAATCGATATAGTTACTAAATACTACACCGCATGCATAATTGCATGATCGATAATGGACGTGCCCCAGTTGCTATTTTTACCGATAAGAGCTTCGAGCTCATATCGCATCGACTTGCCACGAGCCCGAGGGGAGAAATCCCTGACGCGTCCCCACTGAATACTGACTGAGCACTTGGGCACAATACTGAATAACTGGAAAGAGTCACATATGCATTGCATTCGCATAAGTAACTGTTATGTGATAAGTTCTACTTTCGTGATGGGATGACTTACTGTGAATGTTTTACTGTTACTGGATATCGTTATTGACTATTTACTGGTAATTGAGTACTGTACTGTACGCCATGGGCGTAATGCATGATTTGAGTGAACCATCGATGATGGTTTCTCACTGAGTTCGCAAAACTCACCCAAAATTTGCATCTATTTTTCAGGTCCTGAAGAATACCCGCTGACACGGAGTATGTCTCATGTAGACGAGTAAAGGTTAGAGGTCGGGATCGGTTAGGTTCCGCATTAGTGTCTTAGTAAAATGTATTCCGCAATCATCGTATAACAAGGCTTTATATTTTATTGAGCCATTGTGGTATTAATGTTTTATTGCATTGATCGATTGTACTTATTATCGGATGACCGTAATAATCAAACTGGTTTTATTGAACACGAATTTTAATTACTTACTTGTGTTTGTCGTGTGAACGTGGAGTTAATGGCTCCAAAGAAAAAAATGTATATTGAATTTTAAATCGATCGATGTAGACGTCACTCTCGTGGGACGCGACTCGGATATCACCAACAATATCGGGTTCGGTCTTACGGAGTGGGTGTTACATTTAGGTGGTATCGAGCCCAAGAGTACGTAATGTATCCGGCACGATTTGGAACATAGGTTTCATGCATTTGAGTCGCGTCGTTGCATCAGGTAATCGATCCCTAGTCGAGTCGCACGAGGATAAATCCTACGGGTGCATAAGTGTCAAGTGACTAAGTGAGAGAAGAGTGAGACTGGATTAGAGTGAAAATCCCAAAAAGGGGATAATCAATTAAGAAAGGATAAAGAAAAAATGGATAAGAAGATTGAAATTGTACTGGGTTAGAAACCCTCATAAGTGATAGCGAATGACCGTGTGGGCTTCAATCAATTAAATTGACAATATTATGATGACAGAAAAATGAAGATGTTGAGAACTTGGAGAAGTCCATTAGAGATATGGTTGGTTATAGTAGATCTAAGTGAAATTAAAAAGCCCGGGATAGTTAGGTAATTACAGTTCTGACTGTATATGACATGAAAGGGGGAAATATTGGAAGTGAGTAAAATGTAGATGATCCAATCGGGCATATTTTGATTCACGGTATTCGAGTTAGAGATTAGTAGATATTATAAGCAGAGGATAATAGCGAGATGGTAAGAAGCTCAATAGAGTACTGTAACGATCTATCGAGAACTGAAAGAATCGAAAAAGTAAGATGTCCAGTGCCTATGAGAGTGAGATAAAAGTGTACAGATAGACTAAAATGAATTCGGGAAATGGTTATGAACTAGACCGCATAAGTTTGAGACTGAAATTGTTAGGTGATTATTGTGCTTGAGGTTAGAAATTGTATGATAAAATCAGAAGGAAAAGACAGAAAGATGATTTCTCTTGATGGTGTATCGGAAATACTTGAATTAGGTGTATATGGACACAAAATGGTAAATGGATAGCCTATAGATAGGGATAAAATGGAGTGGTATCAACGATTTTGTCGGTATTGGGGACCGTGAACACCCGATCATGATCGCTTGAGGAAAATAGAAGATAAGTAGCAGAAAATGTAATAAAAAAAACAGGATCATAAGCTGATAAAGCCAAGTTGATATGACCTTACAAGGTCAAGCTGCACGTAACGGATATGGGAATGAGTCATACAGTTTAATGATACGGGGAGAATGAAATAAAGATCTTGAAAAGAATGAAACCACAATAGTGGTGTATGAAAAGAGTTATCAGATTTAAATCGATTTACTGTTAGGGATATCTATTGGACAGTAATGTTGATTGTGACTAATGAAATGTATGTTACAGATCTATGGAAATCATAGAGGAAACGGGCGGTAAATATTTAGAGTAATTATAAGTGTGAAGTTCTTAAGAGGTTAAAGTAAGACAAAGGTGGAATGAGTGTACCTGTATGAGAGGAACTGAAAAGTGATTCTGGTATAGATTACAGAACAAGTGGTAAAGAAAGTGTTTAAGTGACTATCACAAGGAACCTTCGCGAAAGAAATGTTCTGATATGTTCAATGATGGCATAAAAGTGTTCTGATTGAGATTATACGTACAGTGAAGAATGATTGAAAAATAGTTAGGAATAATAATTGGTGGATGAGACTTTCGTGAACTAAATTAAAAGTGAAATTGGGTCATAGCTCTTCTCACGGGGTTATCTCAGACCGTATGTATAGTAAATGTAAAGAATTCAACATGAGTGAGATTTTAATTTGAGGTGATTCTATTGCAATGTGAAGTGAATCGATCTCCAGTTATGATGTAAAACTGTTGAGGAATCTAGATTTGAAACGAAGAATAAAAGAGTCCCGAACTGAGAATTGAGAGACTAAAAAAAAAAATGGAAAATTTTTGGAGGTTTAAATATGGATGACAAGGTATCAACATATGTCGATATGAATGATATGAAAACTGTTGAGAAGAGAAAATGAAAAAGAGTAACTGAATAGAGACAAGAGGGTCAAAAAAAAAAAGGAAACTGACAATGAGGTGATGTAGTGACACCTTCATAAAGAAATTGTAGATACACTCATTGTAGACTCAATAAAAAGGGTAAAAGATGTATGGTAAAGTCAATAAGACCCTAATAGGGATTTATGCGAAGTAAGTAAATGGTAGTAGTGGTGATTAGAGATAGAATGTGTTTGGAATTGTGGAAAAGTGAAAAGTAAAAAGAATGATAGGACTAATTGAGGAATCTGATACTGATGATAAACATACACTGGAAGAGTGGGCAGCGAGTATTGAACTGTGACAATATGTTGAACGAGTATGAAATAAATTGAACTGACTGTGATAAATGGTATTAGTGCCATTCTCATGATTAAAAGCCTTGGAGACTGTAGATTCCCATAATCATACACTGTGTTAATTTGAGGGAAGAGACGGGTATAGATACGATAATGCCGCAATGAATGGATCAATTACGATATTGGGATTGTCAATGATTGTCAAGGACATGGGTAATAGTGAGGTGTTTCAGAAAAAGAAGTTGTAAGAATAGTGATAAGAAAGGTTAAGAGTGCAAAAGTAAATGGGAGAAATCTTATGATGAGTTTGCATGTACGAATGGAGTTGGAAAACTATAGTGAACAAAAGTTGAAGAAGAAGTAAGTGTACCCGATAAAAAGGTATTAGAGCAAGAAAATGAGCTGTCAAAGTTAGACATTCTAGTGAGCATATGTGAAAAGTGAAATTGAGTAATTGTAGGTATAGAATGAAGTGATTCTTGGCTCAAGAGTTTATAGATTGAATGTCTAATAAGAAAAAGGTTTGATTATGTTCTTGTAATAGAGTTTTGATTCACTGGAGAATATATACTGTTACACTGCATAGTGCCTACTGAGAGTTAAAGACCATAATGGATTTGAGACTAAAATGTGTGAGAAAAAGGAAAGTGACTTAGGAAGCCTGTATGGTTAGCTAAAGTGGAATCGGATCGGACAAATGAGATAGAGTAAACTGTATATCCGGATGAAGTGTGTGAACACTATAGAACAGTGAAGTGTCTTACGAGAATCGAATTTGAATATAAAGTGAATGGCATATAATAAATGACTGCATTAGGTACATTGTTATTGATAGTGAATTGGAATTAATGTCACTGTATTGGTACCAAAGGAATGTAAATCGTCCCTAACGTGATTAAGGGAGGTACCAAAGAAATGGAAACGTACTCATTGGAACATAAGTTGGACTATATAACATTGGGGAAAAAGGTAATAGAGGAATAAAATGTGATAAGTGAATAGGTTCAAAATACCGAATCGAGTTAAATATCGAAACCAAAGGTAGTGACAATTCTAGAAATGGTAAGTGTGATAGCTAAGAAAATGAGATCGCCAATCGATAGTCTTGTCAAACCACATCGTATTTAAGTAATAACGAAGTTAGCCAAATTAGTAATCGAGTTACGGATCGAGGATGGTTAATGTGATCACTTGAAAAGTGAATCATTAAGTGGAAAAGTGTATAGGATATATAGATTCATATGATTATTGTCATAGTGAACTGTTGATTTGGGAATTTCGAGGACGAAATTTTATAAGGAGGGAGAATTGTAATATCCCACCCCTCCCGGAAGGGTAAAATAGTAAAATTGGTATAGGATGAGACTAATAGGAATATTTAGTACTGTTCATGCATAATAGGATTGATACACGTATCAATTGTGTACATGGAATTACAAAAATGCATTCATGACATTCCCAAATTGGCCTAACGGCATTTTATTGTGATTAACGTGGTTAATGGGTTTGGAAAATTATTCGAGTGCGCCTTTAAATTGTTTTCTATTTTATCTGAATTATAGGAATTTTCTGGAATTTTTGGAGAAAATTCCTGACCGCAAAATCGCCAGAATCGCCTAAACATGTTTTGGGGTAGAAAAGGCGATTTTCGTGATTGAAAAATTATTTAGAGTGCACTGTTACCTGTTTTATAATTTTAGGGAATTTCATTAATTCTCAGAAAAATGATTCGGGTAAATTCCCGGACCGGAAAAAAATCACCAATTGGCGAACCGGTCGATTTTCGGTAGCGATAGTTGCTACCCAATGGCATTGTATTATTGAGTATATTATTGTGGGAGTGCAATTAGGGTCATTGGAGTTGATTGAGTTCGTTTTTGATCTGGACTGGATTAAAGAATCATTACTTTGACTTTTCTTTAAAATTGTTAACCAATGAGAATTTGCCATTGAAAAGGCAACATTAAATGCTCCTCCCAAAGGCTCTCGGACGTGTACATGTTTAAAGGAAGTAAGGATGAGATTTTAAGGCTTTTGATTTATGTTCATCCGAAACTTACCTCTTCTTTAAGACCATCGAAATTTTTCTCCTTCTCTCATCTTCCTTGTAATTTCAAGCTCTTATCTCTTACTCTCATCAAAGCTAGAAGATGAGCTTTGTGTATACTTGAGAAGGGAAGGAGGTTGATACCTTGGTGTAGAAGTTACAAAGTGGTTGTTGAAGGTTTGAAGGAGGTTTTAATTTGGTAAGTATTCACTTAAGGTTTGATCTTTAAATGATGTTGCATATGGAATTAAATGTCATGATAGTATGTGGTAGTTAATAAAAGGATTTAAAGCATGTATTAGGTTCATGTAGACATTAAAGGGATGATTATATGATTTAAAGTAATGGGTATAAAGCTAAGTGATGACCGAATTGAAAGTAATGACATGGTTTGATTTTGAATTGAATGGGGATAAGTATTTGAGTCTTTGAATTGAGGAATTTAATGCTGTAAATTTTCAGTATAAACCCTAGTATATGTATGACTGGAGTGATATTTAATTTATATTTATTTTGATGTCTAGTGATGAGAAAAGGTATTGAAGTGATTGAACTAAGGTTAACCTTAAATCTGGAAAGTTGGAATTATAAGTGATGTTACTGTTTTATTCATAATTTAATGTTTAGAAATGAAAATGAGGTAAGGTTAGTGGCCACTGAAACTTTGGGATGTTGGCTTCAATTTAGTGTGAAATAGGTGTTGTTGAATTCCAATGATAGAAGGGTGAAATTTTGCATGGAAAGTTACTGTTCCATTGCCTGTGAACAGTAACCGCAACCATGACATCTGAGTTTTGTTGATTTTATGAATTAATTGAGATGGAATTAGGAGAATGGTCTTCATGGAAGTTGTAGCATATTTGATTATATTTCCATTGCTACTGATCTTGCTATTTTTGGAATTATATATTGGGAGATATGAATTGATTACTAATGACTGGTTTTGAGCATTTTGGATGAAACCTAGCTTAAGTGTGATTTTGTGAGTTTACTGATTGGAGGCAAGTTTAACATTTTATGTGGACTGAATTGGTGTGAGTGAGCTTCTGAAAAGTTGTAGAGGAAAAGATTACCTTGAAAATGACATATGGTTTGTAATTTTTAGAAGTCATAATTGGGAGTTATGATTTTTCAAAAGTGAACCCTACATTAGGTTATGAGTGGCTGATCATAACAGAAACTTCCATAACAGTTTTGAAATTGTTAGAGATTGAATTGGATGTTGAGTGCTTCATGAAAATTGAAGTTTGAGATGTTATCTTTTCAGGGATATAAAGTTCTGAATTTACTGACTTGTATATAGGGAGTTATGCTTGTTGTAAGGTTACTGCCCATATTGAAGGATTTCAGGGACAGTGACATTGAATGAATTAATTGACTAGTTTAGAAATAGAATTTGATTTTGGGTTGTTCATGAAAGTTGTAAAGGACATTGTGAACTTATTGAGCATATTTTTGTGGTAATTTATTACTAAGGAATCAGTGAGTTATGAAATTGTAAATGTACTGCCCTGTGTTGAGGGAAATTGTGAAGGCAGAAGGTTTGATGGCTTATTTGACACCCTTAGGGTTGGAATTGATTTTTATGGTCTTCTAGAGAATTGTAGAGCTTTTCATAAGCTTTCCAATGAGGTATAGTGGGTATTTTTCTGATTTGTGTGCTAAAAGTTAGAGTAGTTGAAAATTAGGAATTGAAATCTGGAAAGAAGGAGGGCAAGGAGAAGGGCCGTCTCGCGAGGGCGACGTTTCGCCTCGCGAGGGCGAGATCAAAGGGGCTGGTCGCGAGGGCGACGCCTCGCCCTCGCGACGAAGCGAGGTGTATCCGCTTGCGAGGCGCCGCGCCTCGCGATAAAGCAGATGATTCCGCCTCATGAGGGCGTCTCGCCCATGAGGCGTGTTTCAATATATATATATATATATATTTATTTTATTTTGATTATTTTTGATATTAAATGGTACAATGGTTCTTTTGTCAATTTCTTTCCGTCCGACGTCCGATTGACCTGATTCCAGAGGCATCGGATTCGTTGAATATTTAATTTCATTTTCGAGAAAACGGAATTTTAGACGGAATTTGACGTAGCCCCTATCGATTTTAACTTGTAAACACTGCTTTATTTAATTGGGGACCTATAGAGGTCCGAATTGCGCACCGTCGGCTTATGGATTTCTAATTTTCATAGAATTTTATTATGGGAAAATATTGAGTTAGGACCGGAATTCATGAACATGCATATTTCATCAACATGAGCACAAATTTCATATTTAGTGACTCGTACTTTTCTCGATTCATATAGAGGTCCAATTGGGCGCCGATTGACCGACGTCACGAGGCTTTCCGCATTAGCTCGGAAGCAATAGGTGAGTAACCTAGTTGGTTTCTCAAATTTCTGGTTGTTTACATGCTCAACGTGAATTACGTGCAAAGATGAATTGTATGATTTCTGGCATGTATAAAAGTGGATGATTGCATGTTTAATGGTTTTACTGTACTGAATTACACTGATACCAATATACTGGGCTTTATAGCCACCATACTGAACACTGCTATACTGGGCTTTATAGCCATATTGTGGACTGACTGATACACTGGGCTTTATAGCCAAATACTGCATAGTTACTAAATACTGCACTGCATGCATAATTGCATGATCAGATAATGGACGTGCCCCAAGTTGCTATTTTTACTGATAAGAGCTTCGAGCTCTCATACTGTACTGACCGGGCCACGAGCCCGAGGGGAGAAATCCCTGACGCGTCCCCACTGAATACTGACTGAGCACTTGGGCACAATACTGAATAACTGGAAAGAGTCACATATGCATTGCATTCGCATAAGTAACTGTTATGTGATAAGTTCTACTTTCGTGATGGGATGAATTACTGTGAATGTTTTATCATATCGATATCGTTATTGACTATTTACCGTAATTGAGTATCGCATCAGACGCCACGGGCGTAATGCATGATTTGAGTGAACCATCGATGATGGTTTCTCCGAGTTCGCAAAACTCACCCAAAATTTGCATCTATTTTTCAGGTCTGAAGAATACCCCGCTGACACGGAGTATGTCTATCGTAGACGAGTAAAGGTTAGAGGTCGGATCGGTTCAGGTTCGCATTAGTGTCTTAGTAAAATGTATTCCGCAATCACTGTATAACAAGGCTTTATATTTTTACTGAGCCATTGTGGTATTAATGTTTTACTGCATTGACTGATTGTACTTATTACTGGATGACTGTAATAACTGAAACTGGTTTTTATTGAACACGAATTTTAATTACTTACTGTGTTTGTCGTGTGAACGTGGAGTTAATGGCTCCAAAGAAAAAAAAATGTATACTGAACTTTAAATCGACTGATGTAGTACGTCACTCTCGTGGGACGCGGACTCGGATATCACCAACAATATCGGGTTCGGGTCTTACGGGAGTGGGGTGTTACAATTATCAATACAAATGCTTAATTTATGCACATACTTGACAATTCATCGATGCAATGCACAACCAAATGGCTCGAGAGTTCCGTAGTAACGATCCGGATAAACCAAGTTTGTCAGAAACAAACGAGTCCGATTTCTTAAGGATCTCGAGGCCTCAAGCGGGCAGCCGGGAGAAGGCTATACGTCGACGTGCACGTGACTCCATCCGTAACTCTCTTACCCAAACAAAGCACATAACGAATCGTTCCATGATCAAAGCATGTTCTTGTTTTTCAAAGCTTTCATGCTTTTTATGCTCTTTCTTTCTTTTTCGAATATACAAAATGCCACGAATTTTTCAAGGCATAACATAAAGCATTTCAATGCATTTCAATCTTTATTTTGAAATTCATCAAAAAAGTTCATATGCTGAAATATGTAGAAATTTTGCAAATCATTCAATAGAAACAAAACGATATTTATGAAGTAATTGAAATCATTCTTGTTTTGGGAGTAAACTTTAGTGGCTCATTACTAAATTATAAACATGAAACCCACCTGAATTTCATTGCTTATCAGATGTCTCTCCTTTTATCCTCTTGCTTTCCTTAACCAAATAACCAAAATTCCAATCAATTTGGGGTAGAAATCGGAAAATCAAACTTTAACCATTCAAACTACAACCAAAACTGAAACAAGAATTTTATGCTCAACTTCCATCCAACTTTTAAGACTCTTAGAGACTGATTCAGAACTTCATTTCTTCATGAAACCTGTATCCCTATGTCTCTAGTTTACAACGCAAAAAGAATCACCTCATTTTGACATCTACATCAAAAGTTATGCCCAAAATACTAAAGCATGTTGCAGTAGAAAATGGTGGTTAAATCATGACGAAGCAGCAAGCTGTCATGACACGCTCATCTACAGGTCGCGACCTGCGACGGCGAGAAAGCTCCGAAACTCATTTTTTTCACTTTTCTCAACCATAATCCTCCCCTCTTTCAATTATAAACATATCTAAACATTAAAACACCTCCTAAACTTCATTCCTAACCTCAAAATCATTCATAACAACAACGTGATCATCAACCCTAAAAGATTTCACCTATTTTTTCCATAAACCCTAAACCATTGTTTCCTACTCATTCTAAACCATATTAGGGTTTCATTCAACCCAAACAAGAGTAGAGGAGCTAACATACCGATGAAAGCTTCAAATCCTTCGAAAACGTCGAAACCTAGCTTCCTCTTTTCTTCTTCTTCTCTCTCCCCTACGACTATCTTCTCCTTTTCTCTTCTTCTTTCTATTCTCTTTTCTTTTCTTTTCTCTTCTTCTATTTTCCTTTAATCCTACTTAATTGTGCAATGTCCATTTTGCCCTTTCATTTAAGCCTTAAGTCTTAAAATCTTACGTGCCAAGACCAAAATGCCCTCATAAACTTTTACCCTATAATATCCATTTATACCACATTAAACTCAAATAAACCGCAATTATCCACTAATATTCTCAAATTAATCAAACTAAGCCATAAACACATAATTATCACAATCCATGTTTAATGACATCATTAAAAAAAATTCGGGGCCTAACATTTCTCCCCCTCTTAAAAGAAATTTCGTCCTCGAAATTCTTATCTGATCGAACAGGAGTGCAGGATGTTCCTGCAGTTCTCATCAATCTTCATTACTCTAACACTTTCTTCCAACTGACCGTGGTCAACAGACTCACTCGATCTTTCAACCCTTTATTTGACCATTTACTGTCTTAACTCGTTCCTCAGTATTCTTCAGATCACTTACACTTTTTTCACTTTCTGTGTCGATAAAACCAATACCATATCATATCAATATTTCCTTAACATACTCACGAATATCACATTTCGAATCCAAGACATCTCTTGTCAGAAGCATTAACTCATAATCATTTCATGCAGTTTAATCATATTGGGCTTAGCAAATCCTTTGTCATAACTTGAACACACCTTGTAATTCTATGAGCACACCACGAAGGTGATACCTCGAGACAAATCATCTTTCACTTGCTAATTCACATCACTTAGTCAGTACCTTTAACCCTTACGATTATCTCATTGTTTTCCATGTCCTTAGCACGGATCCACCTAATTCATCCATCTTTCTTGAATCACTGTATATTATCTGTCCATAACATCTCCAATTCTAGTCTTCAATGGCTTTACTCAACATAATACGAAAGCAATGACTCTTTCTATCATCAAACTCCTCATACGAAGTTCGATTACAATCACGATGACAACGATTGTGATGCTTAAGGTCAAATAGAATCATACCTTGGTCTCATGTCCATATGAACTCCAAACTATAAACTTGAAGCATATCTCCGATAGTTAAAATCGTCGACAATACAAACTTTCCGTCACTTGACATTCTAGGACGTATAGCTTAAATCACCACTTATACTTTTCTGACAGCCTCTTTGCTCAATCATCCCTGCCGGGACACATACTACATATCTCAATCACCCGCTATCCTTTTTCCTACTCGAGCTCAAAATGCACATTCGTTTTCAATTTCTTGATAAGGTTCACAATTCCTGAATCCTCAATTTGCACTTTGTTCATGTAAAACTGATCTTACATTTTCCGTGACTAATGACACATCCTTTTGCCCTAAATTCGATTCCATTCAGCACTCTTTATTGCACTACATCGGATAACCTCTATATCTGAATTCATACTTCATGGCTATTGAATTCTCTATGCAATACATCTGATTACAACATTAGCTTTATCATTTTTGCTCTCATTTGCTCAGCATGACCCATTGTCTCAGTCTGGCAGTTCACAATTTGTATACTTTACACATAATCAAAATATTTCTGTACATATAATGTCTCCAGCTTTCAAGCAATCACTATAGCAACACTGTTCAATTATGTTAAGTCAAAATGATTTTACATAAAAATGATTTTGATGTATAACAAACATAGTGAGATCAAATACAAGAAAACAAAATACATCATGACGATATCTGATTTAATTCGGAGATGTATTTAAGATGACGATATGTATGAGGTTAACACAGACTAAGACGCAAATGTAGATACGACGCAGTAAACAAAAGCGCGCAGACGCAAATGTAGATACGACGCAGTAAACAAAAGCACGCAGACGCAGACGCAGTAAGCGTAAAAGAAACAGACGCAAGAGTCGATTCGAGTTAGTTATAGAACTCAACCGATTAACTGCTTTTAAAGATTCAAGATTCAAGATTCAAGAAGCGCTTAGAGGCGAAGGCTATAAATACAAGTCAAGTCGAAAATCAAGAGCTTCTGCTTTGAGAAAATTACACAAAGAGAAAAAGCGATTAAGTGCGAATTAGTGAACGTTATCATTCATGTGAGTGTTGAAATATTTTCAAAAGAAAAGTTGTACAGATAGCCCAGAAGGCTAAGTGTGAAAGAATACCGTTGTAGAGACTTGAAGAGGCTCGTGAAAGAATATCGAACGCTTGAAGAGATAGTGAAATCTCGTAAGAAACTCGAGGATCGGACGAGCCCACGGTTTGGGGTGAACCAGATAAATCATGCGTTCACTACTCTCATTCTCTATCTCACTTTTAGTTTCAAAGTTGATCTTTATTTACTATTCATATACTTAGCATTGAAAAGTTTGATCAATCAGATTAATAAGAATTCAGAAAGAATCTTAATTCTAACAAGTAATTCTAAAAGATATTCAAAAGGGAATACACAATTCAACCCCCTTCTCGTGCATTCTATTGTTTTTTTAAGTCTCAGATTAACGGTGATTCACTTCAATTGGTATCGAGCTTGGTATCCAAGAATCACTTTGACGAAGTGTGGATTAAAGATAATGGCGAGTCACATGTATACATCATTGAAGGAGCCTCACCACTAGACCTCCAAAGATTCAATGGAGAAGACTATCATTCTCGGAAAGATAGGATGCGATTATTCATCGAATCTACACATGTAGACCTTTGGGACGAATAGAGAACGGACCCTATATACCGTAGATGACGAAGGTAGTTCTATTCCACAAAGCGTATGGACGGCCGATCGTAAAGCAAGAATACAACCAATTCAAAGGCTAAATTTTTCTTAACGTGCCCCAAGTAGAAGCGAGTACGACAAAGTGCATGGTTGCGACACAGAAAAAAGAAATGTGGGACACATTGTCCATTGCTCATGAAGGCATAAGTCAAGTTAAGGAATCCAAGATAAGTATTCTTGTACATCAATATGAACTTTTCAGATGGAAGATGAAGAATCTATTGATCAAATGTTTGGAAGATTTCAAACAATTATCAATGGATTGAAAGCTCTTGGAAGGACATACAATAATCAAGATCACGCTCGCAAGATTTTAAGAAGTCTTCCTAAGAGATGGAGACCAAAAGTTACTGGCGGTAAGAAGCCAAAGACTTGAGCATATTAAAGCTAGATGAGTTCTTTGGGATCCTTAAAGATTCATGAAGTTGAACTCAACGTCAAGATAAGCCCAAGCGAGAGAAGTCAATAGCATCAAGGTGGACAAAAGAATCATAAGACTCGGAGAAGGAGGAAGTTATCAAAAGCATTGAAAATTGAAGAATCAAGGATGACAACTCTAGCCAATCGATTCGTAATCGAGTGACGAAGATGACGAATTATCTTTCATTTCTAGAAAGATAAGACGATGTGGAAGAAGAAGCCCGTAGTAACCGACATTCGTAAAGAATGGAAAAGATGAAGCTGCCGTAAAAGTCTTCTATCATTTGTTACGAGTGCAATCACCCGACACTACAAGTCCAATGCCCTACTCTCAAGAAGAAACCCAAGAAGAGTAGAGAAGGCAAGAAAAGCATGATGGCAACATGGAGGACCTAGATTCATCTCGAATCGATACAAGCTCGAGTCATCGTAACATGCAAATATTTGCCTAATGGCCGAGGAAGATAGTGATGAGGAGGTAAAATCGACTACTAAAATTTGCATGATGCATATTCGTAATCATTAGAAGATTCTCATACTATTCTCAAATAGTACAAGCCGTTGAAGAAAAGTATGCAGAGAATATTAGAAATACTAAGAAAATAGAGAGAAAATATTTGCTTAAAAAGGAGTTAGAAGTTAAAAGGAAACTTGTAGATGATCGATGAGATTAATCAACTCAAACCGAGGATCAAGAATCTATCACCGATCTAGTTACTTTCACAGAGAGTACAAAGAAAATGAATGATATGCTAGGAAAATGTAGACATCCTAGTGATAAGATGGATTAGGTTTATCGAAACAATACTCGGTCTCAGTAATAAATTTTTCTTTCAAAAGGAAGAAATAGGATAACATATTTTAATCAACGTCCAGTAATATGCATCAAAGATCATATCATGTGCATACTACTAACCATAAAGGACCCAAGAAAATTTGGGTACCAAGAAATAAAATAGTTTCTCCGCAGATATCCTTCCTTGAAGATACGACAAGCACCATTGGTATTTAGACAAAGGATGCTCATGACACATGACGGGAAGAAGGTCTATGTTCCTAGACCTTCAAGATAAGAAGGAGGATCAAGAACTTTGAGACAACCAACAGGGCAAAATCATTGGAATCGGAAAATAGGTAAAGATTCCTTTGCATGCATAAATAATGTACTGCTTGTTGATGGTCTAAAGCATAACTTGATTAGTGTGAGTCAGTTGTGTGATTCTGGTTTTATAGTTACATTCAATCAAAATCTTTGTGAAGTCAGAAACAAAGATGGGTCTATACTTTTCTCGCCAAGAGAAGAAACAACCTTTACAAAATCAACTTAGAAGATTTTCAAAGTCAAAATATCTCATGTTTTCTATCCTCCTCAAGAAGAAAGACTAATCTGCATAAAAGCTAGGTCATGTCTCTTTGAAACATATTTCAAAATTGGTAAAACATGATTTGGTAAGAGGTTTACCAAAAATAAGTTTTGACAAAGAATTTTCTGTGAAAATTGTTTGAAAGGAAAACAAAGTTAAAACCTCTTTCTCTTCTAAAAATTTTGTAACTTCTTCAAGACCTTTAGAACTATTACATATGGATTTGTTTGGTCCTACAAGGACATTAAGTCTTGGCAGAAAGAAATATGGACTTGTCATTGTTGATGATTTTACTCGATTTTGTTGGATATTGTTTTTATCACACAAAGATGAGTCTTTTAAGTACTTTAGAACTCTATCCGTAAAGTTACGTAATGAAAAGGAATGTCTATAGCTAGTATCGGAGTGATCATGGCGGAGAATTTGAGAATGAGAAGTTTAGAGTTTTTGTGAGGAGAATGGAATTTCCCACAACTTCAAATTTCCTAGAACTCCACAATGAATGGAGTTGTTGAGAGAAAGAATAGGATGATTCAAGAGATGGCAAGGATTATGCTATGTGAGACTAATCTTCCTAAGTATTTCAAGCGTAAGTCGTGAATACAAAGATGCTATATTCGAATAGGATCTTGTTGCGACCTATGTCAAGAAAACTCCTTACGAGTTATGGAATGGAAGAAGACCAAGCATATCCTACTTTCATCCATTCGGTGCAAATGTTCCATTCTCAATACGAGAGAGTCGTTGGATAAATTCGATTCAAATACCTATCCAGAATATTTCTAGGTTACTCATTATCGCCTAAGGCATTTCGAGTTTACAACCCGACTTCAAAAATCTGTTGAAGAGACGATCCATGTCAAATTTGATGATAGTTCTCAAACCCATAAGGAAGATGACATGGAGATTGAAGGTCCTTCAAAGAACCTAGATGATGCCTCGTAAACTCCCTCGCCGACACTCATGAGAATAAGATTGAAGATATCCCGAAACTATAGAACCAAGACGAGATCGAAGTATAAAAGTTCTCATCCGAAGAGTTAATTATCGGTGAGACCTCGTAGGAGTTAGGACAAGGTCCAGATTCGACGAGAAGCTAATGTAGCTTTTATCTCAAGTAGAACCTAAGAAGGTCGAGGAAGCTCTTCAAGACGAAGCTTGGGTGTTAGCCATGCAAGAAGAGTGAACCAATTCACAAGGAATAACGCTCGTCCTTAGTTCCAAAACCTCCTAAGAAATCCATTATAGAACAAGATGGGTTTTCAAGAATAAGTTAGACTAATCAGAAGAGTGAGTCGTAATAAGGCCGATTAGTAGCACAAGGTTACAATCAGCAAGAAGGAATAGACTACAACGAAACATATGCTCCAAAGAGCGAGACTTGAAGCTATAAGGATTTTGTTGGCATATGCAATCTGTCACGATATAAAGTTGTTTCATGGATGTTAAGAGTGCATTTCGAATGGCTTTATAGACGAAGAAGTCTATGTGAAACAACCTCCGGCTTTGAAGATGTTAAAATCCAGATTATGTCTATAGACTTCACAAAGCCTTATACGGCCTAAAGCAAGCCCCTAGAGCTTGGTATGATCGTCGAGTACCTTCTTAATAGAAAATGGTTTTAGCAGAGGTCAAGTTGATAAGACGCTCTTTAGAAAGAGTTTTCGTAATGATTTTATCTTAGTACGATCTACGTTGATGATATTATCTTGGTGCTACTAAAAAGAGTTGGTTTAAAGTTTGAGAGACTAATGAAAGAGAATTTGAAATGAGTATGATGGGTGAATTAAAGTTCTTTCTTGGGTTGCAAGTTAAGCGCACTAAAGAGAAGATCTTCATTCATCAATGTAAGTATGTGAAAGAGTTGTCAATAAGTTTGACATGAATAATGTGAAGCCAATGGCAACTCCGATGCATCCTTCAAACCTTTTGTCGAAAGACGAATTTGGTAAGAAGGTGGATCAAACCCTATATAGAGGATGATCGGTTCTTTATTGTATCTTATGACAAGTAGACTCGATATTATGTTCGGTGTATGCTTGTGTGCAAGATTTCAAGCCGATCCTAGAGTCTCATTTCATCGCTATTAAAAGAATTTTGAGATATCTCGCAGTACTACCGATCTTTGCTTAATGTTTAAGAAAGGTAAAGATTTCAAGTTAATCGGATATCGTGATGCGGACTATGCCGAGATAGAATCGAAAGAAAGAGCACAAGTGGAGGATGTCACTTTCGAGGAAATCTAGTCTCCTCGTCAAGCAAGAGACAAAACTCAATTGCTCTATCAACCGCCAAGGTAATACATGTCTGCCAGAAGTTGTTGTTCACGTATTAATCGTGGATCAAGTATCGCCTGAAGACTATTCAGCTTAAGGAGGAGGAGATTCCAATTTATTGCGATAACACCAAGACAATAAACCCGTGAAAGAATCCAATTCAAAGATTCCAGTAAAGCATATAGAAGTCAGACATCATTTCCTGAGAGACTACGTTCAGAGAAAGGTGGTGCTTCTAAAGTTCGTTGAAACAGAGCTTCAATAGGCGGACATCTTCACTAAACCACTGAGTGAAGAATGTTTTCAGAAGATAAGACGCAATCTCAATATGGTGATGCTAAATGAGTAGTTAGGCTAAAATAACGTGAGAAACTAACGACGTTATACACAGTGAGTTACAGCTGGTAACTTTTCTCACAAGGAAGATTTTTGGAGGGAAATATCTGATAAACTCGAGGTTCTTAATGATTCGAGAATCTATCAGTCCATAACCCTATAAGTAGACTGAAGATGATATTATAGCAGTCTTTTCATCATCTCCTGACGGTTCATTTCTACTTTACCAATTCTCTCAAAATCTTCTCACTCAAAAGCTTTCCAAAAGATAATCTTTCGCTCTATACAATGGAAGCAGCAATGATTTATGGAAGACTTGTGAACTTTGAATCACTAAGGGGTGACGGCATGGATGTAGAACCTGATATTATAAGAGCTGGCTGGAAGAACTTCTTTCAGATACAAGAACCTGTCTATATAAATGAGGTATATGAGTTCTGGAAGAACGCTCGTCTGGTAGAAGACAGTATTGTATCCTCTGTGGATAGAATATCAATTATTGTCACAAAGGATTTGATAAGGAAAGTAACTGATTGCCCATCCGTTGGTGAAAAACTGTCTACCAAGGTCAGATGGATGTCCTCGGTTGGAATGAAAGAAGAAGATGTCAAGAGGCAGCTCTATGGCACAAATGATTCAAGAGAAAGGAAGACATCAAATCTGATTCCAAAGGCTAGGGTTTTGCATGCAATCATGTTCAATTGCATTCTTCCTAGAGTTGGTTCAAGGCATTTGGTGACTACTTTAGACGAACAATGTCTGTTCTTTCTTCTCAATCAAAATCCTATAGATCTACCCTTCTTAATCTTTCACTATATGGTTATGGGTTAAAGGAAACTTCCAGCTATCCTTATGGTATGATTTTGACGAGGATCTTTATGGAATCCAAAGATTCGCCGCACTAAGGTATAAGACGAACTGCTCCAAAGAAGAGCAAGATTGATGCTCATACTATTCGCTAATAGGTCTGAATACGATGAGACAAAGATCACGCCGGTTCTTCAAAGAAACCAAGAACCGAGGGGAGCGATATTGAAGAAGACTCTGCCTCAAGTTCTCAATCGCTCAGAAGTATCAAATCGCCTAATGCCGAATTAAGGAGAGTGCTAGGAGACCTCTCATGAAAATGGCGAGTCCTCTTGTCGCAGAAAGTCAATCTCGGAGGGCAAAGCAAAGTGCCAAAGAGACAAGGAGAAAGTCTCTTGAGCAAAGTTGTGAAGAAAGCCAAGAGATCTCCAAGAATCGGGACTCGAGGCAACAGAAGAGAATATTGCCAGAGAACAAAGGCGAGAAGAAACTTCTAAATCTTGTGCAGCCAAAGCCACAAGATCCTTAGTCTCTATTCTGGAAGAGGATACGACCAGAAGATCTAAAGAGACTGAGAGGAAGAGAAAAGCAACATCTGTTAAAGGAAAATTTCTTGTGAAGAAATCAGCAAAACTAACTGAAGCAGAGAAAAAGACTAAGAAGGTTAGTCAAAAGAAGAGCATCTCAACTGCTGAGGACGTTAGTCTACAAAAAGAGACTGCTGATAATGTTCAAGTTGAAACATAAACTGAGCATTGTACAATTCAAGAAATTCCTAGTGCTCAACAAGAAGAACCAGTGGATGAAAGCACGGTTCATGAGACACCTGGCATTATAAAGGAGGAACCAGCGGAAGAATGGCTTGCTCAGAGACTTTAAGGAACACAACCGTAAGCAAGCAGCAGCATCAGATTTGGTCGATGATGAACCAAGTCTCAAGGTATATAACTACCGTAAGTTCTTGAGGAAATATAGGCTGGAAATCAAATTGGTAGAAGTTATTACCAATCTGAGCAATGCTATTATAATCGGTGTTGAACCAGTGAAGAAAGTAGTAGCTCTGGTGTAACCTATGTTGATTAATGGTATCACGTGGCAGTTACTAAATGAAAAAGAAAATTCTTTTTACGATACCTTGAGGCTTACTGATCATTTGCCATATCCCTCAAGACGTCCCTGCCCACCGTGTACTATGTTTCCAATCACAGAGAACACAAAGATAAAGGTTGTTCCAGATATTCAACCAAGGTGTCCAAAAGATTTTACAAAGGGAAAGTCAAAATTATTTCAAAGATAATGTTGATGATGATCCGTCCACGATCGATTGCGTAGAAGTGCGGAAAATTGATGAAGCATGCATTCCTAACAAGACCCGCATCAAGCGAAATGCACCCATACAAATCGTATGCGGAAGACCGTCCAAGAGGGGAAGTATAAAACAGAACATTTATCGAGTTCCTTGTTCGAGCGCTTCTTCATATTAACCCTTTGTTTAATACATCGCTCATCAAGAACATGCCCTATCCTCGCAAGGAAGACAGCTTGTTGATGCCGCCAGCCTTTTGATCTAAATCTTCCGAAGTTGCAACATTCATTCGCCCACCGACTTTTGAGATTAATGAAGACTACACTCCATCCTCGATGCCTATACTACTACAATTCCTTTTGCTCCTCCATCGCCAGAAGCGCATCAAGCCTCTTCACAAATGAAGTCGGTAGATTACGTGGTGAACTCAATGACATGAAGGAGACGGTGAATGATCTAAAGAAGATGATAGCAGAACTGCTGAAGAACCAGAATTGATAATCATTTTTGATTATAACAAATAGGGGGAGAGCAGGAAAAGAAGAAAATAATCGTAAGAGGAGAGGATGTTCGATGAAGAAGGTGTGACCACAATGCATTTAAGATAGGAAGAAGATAAGTTTTTGTTGTTTTGTTTTGTTTTGTTTTCTTGTATGTAATTTGTTATATTCAAAAAGGGGGAGATTGTTAAGTCAAAATGACTTTACATAAAAATGATTTTGATGTATAACAAACATAGTGAGATCAAATACAAGAAAAACAAAATAATCCTGACGATATCTGATTTAATTCGGAGATGTATTTAAGATGACGATACGGCACGGTTAACATGCACTAAGATGCAAATGTAGATACAGACGCAGAAACAAAAGCAAACGCAGACGCAAATGTAGATACAGACGCAGAAACAAAAGCAGACGCAGACGCAGACGCAGAAAAGAAACAGACGCAAGAGTCAGCTTGAGTTAGTTACGTAACTCAACTGATTAACTGCTTTTAAAGATTCAAGATTCAAGAATCAAGAAGCAGTTAGAGACGAAGGCTATAAATACAAGTCGAAGTCGAAAACTGAAGAGCTTGCTATTTTGAGAAAAATTACACAAAGAGAAAAGCGATTAAGTGCGAATTAGTTAACGCTATCCTTCTCAGTAATGAGTGTTCAAATATTTTCTGAAAAGAAAAGTTGTACAGATAGCTGCAGAGGCTAAGTGTGAAAGAATATCGGTTGTAGAGACCAAGAGGCTCGTGAAAGAATATCGGTCAGAGACTGAAGAGGCTCGTGAAAGAATATCGAACGCTTGAAGAGATAGTGAAATCTCGTAAGAAACTCGAGGATCGGACGTAGCCCACGGTTTGGGGTGAACCAGATAAATCAAGCGTGTCTACTACTCTCATTCTCTATCTCACTTTTAGTTTCAAAGTTGATCTTTATTTACTCTTCATATACTTAGCATTGAAAAGTTTGATCAATCAGGATTAATAAGAATTCTGTAAAGAATCTTAATTCTAACAAGTAATTCTAAAAGATATTCAAAAAGGGGAATACACAATTCAACCCCCCCCCCTTCTCGTGCATTCTATTGTTTTTTTTAAGTGCTGTATTAACGTGTGATTCACTTCAAATTCATGTATCAACACTCAACTTATGAGGTTTCAATAGTCTCCATGCACACGAATTCACTTCACTTTACTGCTTTGAATCTTATTCTGATCTCTTATGCAACCATCCTGATATACCATACAACTGAATTTTCAAGTCCAGATGATATAAAGAATATCGGTAATATAATTCCTCAAAATTTTCTTTACCTTCGTCCCACATACGATTTACTCATTTCGCCACAAGTAATCAAGTTATTCTTCTCAACTCTTCGAATACACTTAACATATCATGAAACTTCACTTGGATCACTTTAATCTTCAATACTAACTTGAGCAAATATTGTCAAAACTCCATATGTCCACTATTGGTTCTAACAATTTCTCAATTAACTGATTCCTCCATGAGATAATATCACCTCTTGTTATTTTCCAATTCCCAATTGTCTTACCTTTCTTGACCGATTTTCTCCATTTTTATATTTCCTCATAATTTACATCGATGTATTCTAACGCCTACTCATTTATGCTCGCTCCTCCATACACTCTGCTTACTTGCTATCCGAGCTTCCCGAGCTTATCACGCCTTCATCTGATAAACTTGCAATTCTGAACATACTTACCTGTAACATAACGTGAACTTATATACTCCTCATATTGGCAATTAATGCTTCCTCACTTTTAGGAATCCACCTCATAGTCGGATCCTTTACATCAAATCAAAATACATACCTTCTCGGAGTATCTTCTACCTCTTTACTGAGTCTCCACCGAATAGAATTCCAATACTCACTTTCAAATCATTACATATTCCTTTCTCGATCGCTTTTTCATTGATCATTCTCCATATAAACTATCTGATCTGCTTAATCGAACTTAGTGAAGTTCTTTTTCAAACGAGAATTTCTTGTTACTATCATATATGTTGGGTCCGGGAGACAGCTCACCATAAGCCCTCGCAACCTGTGGTCCAGGGAGACAGCCCATTATAAGCCCTCGCAACCCCATAAATTGGTATTGTCCTCTTTGGTCTTCCCTGGGAATCGATCCCCTGACCTCAAGGTTTTATAGCTTCCACATGCTCGCCTCTTACCATTTGGCTAACATTTCCAATAATCTATCAAGCATACAAAATTTTGCTTTCTTTCATTTTCAAAAATTCATATTAAGCTTACGATCAAATTATAAATATGCTACCCACTTAAATGACGCTAAGTCGGTCCAAATAGTCAATTCTCCAAATTCCTTCTTCTTTCTTCAATTTAAAATTCCTAGCGAATAACATCCAAATTCATCATCATAATTTGCATAATTCTCAAACTCAACCATAGGAAAAACATAACTATCATAAATCCAAGCTATTTCAATCTCCAATTTTGAAAATCCCCAATTTTCAAAATTGGCCTAAACCAATACACCCAAATTCAATCTCATAAAACATAATTTCTTCAAAATTAATCTCACAATTCATCAATTCACATTAATTCCAAACTATTTAAATCCTCAATTTCAAAAATCCTCAAATCTTAAAATTGGCCTAAACCAATTTATCCCAATTCAATACCATAAAATACAAATTCTTCGAAATTGATTTCATATATCATCAATTCATCATATTTCCTATAATTCTACACCAAAATATCTCAAAATTCTCAATCATAAAATTAAGCCTAAACCTTAATCAATTTTCCATCCAAAATTAAACCCACCTAAAGCATATATTTCAAAATTAACTTCATAAATCATAAACCCATCTTATATGCCATAATTCTAAACCAAAATTAATCAAAATCTCAAAGTAGAAAAATTTCTCTTACCTCTTTCTCTTCCAAATTGATTTTTTGGTTCCTTAGGAAGCTCTTATGCTCCTCTACCTTTTTCTCTCTTGGAACCATCCCAAAATCCTTAAGAAAATAAGTAGAAAATCAAAATAACTTTCTCTCTCATCTTTTCTCCATAATGAAACTTCCACTCTCTTCTTATTTCTTCTTCTTCTCTTCTTCTGTAATTTTCCAGACCATTCATCGCTTTTAATAGCTCAAAACGACAATCATTAATGAGTTTCATTAATTGATGGTCAAATGACCATTTTGCCCTCCATTCAAAACTTAAAATTACACTTACTTGCGGTTTGATTCAAGACTATCGATTTGAAGGAATTTGTCAAAACTTCCTTCTTGAGAAATGTTCCTCTCACTCATACGAATCCAACGCCACTGACCGCGCTCAATTCGAGTACCACATCAAAAGTTATGCGCGAAACAGTGCGGAAATATCCATATTCTAACACATTTTCTATGTACGATTATTTCCGTCCAAAATTTCACATTCTTAATCCCGGAATTGAAACTCGATGTCTTCATCACAATTGTAGCCTTATGTCTCTAGTTTAATTCAAAACAAGAATCGTCTCATTTCGATTCCCAGATCAAAAGTTATGCTCAAATTACTCACAGGTGTTCCTAATCCAAAATTAAACCCTAATCCGAACTTAAATTCAAAATTAAAAGTCCTAAGGGCAAATTGACATTTTATGTCTTCATATGATTTGTAGCCCTTGTCTTATCTTTATTTCGCCTCAAGAATCGCTTCAATCGGATCTCTACAGATCCCGAATTTCACAAAACACCTAATCATGCTCGAAAATTTCCGACTCACTTTTATTAAATTAATCACCATTAATTTAATCTCAAAAGTTCACAAATTTCTTATAAAATGAAATTCATTGTCTTAGGAATCCAACGCAAAAGAATCAACTCAATCGGATGTCGGACGAAAAAGATATAAGCAAAATAGTGAACAAAGGTCTGATTAAAGGAGGAAAGTCAAGAAAATCGTAAGAGCAAAACGGCGTCGGATGGCGACGGACGCCAAATCATGAGGGCGAGACGCCCGCCATGAGGGCGAGGCGCCTCATTGCTAGGCGAGGCGCCGCCTAGCGAGGCGCACAGCATGAGGCGAACCTTGCCTCGCGAGGGCGAAGGCCCGCCACCTCGCTAAGGCGAGGCGTCGCCTGAGAGATCTGATTTGCGCCCGCCTCGCTAGGGCGAAGTCGTCGCCTAGCGAGGCGCCAAAACTTTTCTCTTTTTTTTTTTTTTCTTTTCACTTAAAATCGAAACTTCCAAATTCATAACTTTTACTCCCGAACTCCGATTTTGACAAACTTAGTCTCTATAGAAAGCTTGAGAGAAGCTCTAAATCTTCCGAGAAGAACATAAACTCAATTCAACTCCTACGGAGTCCATTTTTCGTCAAAGATACTATCCTCTATACAAACTTGTAAAAATCAAACTTAATATTCCGAGATCAAAAATTGATACTTTATATCAAATAAAGATCAAAACAAATCTTTCAATTTCTATGAAGAACATCAAAGCTCAAGTAACCTCTAACTAGGTTAATTTCTCAGTCAAAGATTCAACCATAATAAAAGTCAAACCCGATCAAACATAAACTTTGACTGATCATAACTTTCACTCCCGATATCGAAAAATTACAAACTTTATGTCCACAAAATCTCTTAACATAACCTACAAGTTTCCGTAAGACCATTTTATCAAATTTTGCCTCAAACAAAAGTCAACTCTCAAAGTCAAACATTCTCTCTCAAAAGTCAAACTTTCTAAATCCTTCAAATTTTCACACTTTTTCTTTCTAATTCTTGCTATTTAGCTTCATTTCAATCAACTCATCCACTTGATCATTCATATTACTAAATCAAATTGTTACTCAAGGTTCGGGGTCCAACATTTCTCCCTCTTAAAAGAATTTCGTCCTCAAATTCACACTTACTTAAACTCCAAGTAACTCATTCTTGCATAAATTTCTTTTAAACAAAGATCATCAAGCACTTTCTTACTAATTTCTTTCCAAAACTCATAATCACCACTTTTATTTAATTTACTCATCACGCATATTCTCAATCTCTTCACAATTTTCATTTCCTTAAATCATATACCACTCATATCATATCAACTTACTATATTCATAACTTCATCGCTTTCTACACTTCGACACAAGTCAATGGTCCAATTCAGAAGAAACCTTAGTATGATTCAATCATCGCTTAATCTGTCTCATTATGTCATCATTCTTTCATCTATATCAATTCATCACAATTTATCAAGAAATTCTAATCTTAAGTTCCTCAACACACTTCGAAAATCGGTCATATTCTTAACACCCAAATCAAACCAATCACTTGAATTCATCAAATAGTCATACATATCAATTTTCAAATTCCTAAAGGCAATCATACTTCTTTCATCAAAATCAAATGATCACCTAGCACACTCTCACAAATTCACTCTTATCTTTACAAACTCAGATCAATTCCTTATTCATACTCATACGCCCAAGTAAGATCATATTATCGGGCTCGATATTATAAATGTTGGATCCTTCTATCGAACCCAACTACTTATACAGATCGGAAAACTAAACAAACGGAAACGGCGGATTAACACTTCCACTCTATGCTTTGATACTATAAATGTTGGGACCGAGACCCAACCACATAAGCGAATCTGAAACCAAGCAAACGGAAACGAAGGAAGCGGAAATTTTGATCGAAACAAAATGCGAAGCGAACAAATCGAAAGTAGCGGTTAAGCAAATGCAAGCGAAGCAAGAACTAATCGAATATAGCGGTTTAAATAATCGAATACTAATCACAAAGCGAACGAATAAGCGAAAGCGGATCGAATCGAATGCAAATCAATACTGGATAGAAAACAAAGTAAGCAAACAAATCAATTTAAACCGAAAACACCTTCCGACATCCGTGAATCAAAGAAAGAACAGAAATGAATCGCGTTGGGAATCCTAAGACGCTCCAAAATCCGTTATGAATTTTTTTTTCTTATTCTCATTTCTTTTCTCGTTACTCAATCATATACCAATCATCTTAAATCCATACAATGTATATAATCGATATAAATCCATACCAATCTCAAATTTTCCATACTCTTATATACACTCATACATATCCAAAATCTCATTTTATCCTAATTTTATCGAAATTTCAAAAAGATAACTACCGGCTTTATCCTAACCCAAAATTTCCTCGCCAAGGCAAAATACACTTCTAAATGCCAATCAATCACACAAATATCGAATCCACCGGACCCTCCGTCCGGATATCGCAGATGACACAAACCTAATTCTAAAACAATCTCATACTTGTCATTCAATCTACTATTTTCATAATTCAAACTTATTCCTTAATCAAACACAAATATATATGCCCAAGCTATTCATGATTTCATATACAAATTTCTCAATCATTTCCGATACTCAACTTTATACACAAATACACTTTCTTTCAAATCTATCTTAAACCATAAACATTTCCATACTCAAATTTCAGATTACTCAAAACTAACTCATGCAAATTTCAAAAGCACAAAACCGCTTGAATCGATGTCTTCATTCTTTCATCCAATCTCCGTCAAACCCGAGATGGGGATGAAAGGGGGTGAGCTCTAAGCTCGTGGATAACACATTTATAAACCGATAAATAAGGTAAAATATTTCTTTATAAACTTTTTGCCAAAGGGCTAATGTTTCAAACTTTTCAACTTTGAAATATTTCTCTCAAACTCTTTTCAATTTTTCCAAACTTTTCATATCAAATTTCATAAATTTCCTGATTGAAAACCCGCTTTCTTCATTTTTCCAAAAGTTCTCATAAACATGAATGCAATCACATCGCAAATTATCACGCACATTAACAAAATCAAAAATCACATAACAGATCAAATGGTCCGTTTGGTCCAAACGAGCGATTGCATATCCGCGCGATACGGTCCTGCGATGGTAACAGAACGATTACACTTTCCCATAAAGCGGTCCAAAGTAGCCGTGAGGGAATCCGAATCGAGTTCCGTGCCACTAGCGGGCAGCCGAAAGTGAAGGCTTTACTTAATAGAGACAATACGACTCACCAAAGGACCTAACCGACCCATATAACACATAATCGAAACGAGATTTCGTAATGCCCAAGGCACTTTTCAAATTCTTGATTTTCCACACATTCACATAATGCATACAATTCGATCAATTCATCATTCAAATACTAATTTCAAAATCAAATCATTCAATCAAGCAGTATAATTCAATAATGCATTTATGACAATTGAATTTAAACTTGTACCAATTTCTAAATCATTCTAAATCATATTTTCCAACTTTAAATCAATTCTTATTTTCAAACATTTCCAATAATCTATCAAGCATACAAAATTTTGCTTTCTTTCATTTTCAAAATTCATATTGCTTACAGATCAAATTATAAATATGCTACCCACTTCTAAATGACGCTAAGTCGTCCAAATAGTCAATTCTCCAAATTCCTTCTTCTTTCTTCAATTTAAAATTCCTAAACGAATAACATCCAAATTCATCATCATAATTTGCATAATTCTCAAACTCAACCATAGGAAAAACATAACTATCATAAATCCAAGTTATTTCAATCTCCAATTTTGAAAATCCCAATTTTCAAAATTGGCCTAAACCAATACACCCAAATTCAATCTCATAAAACATAATTTCTTCAAAATTAATCTCACAATTCATCAATTCACATTAATTCCAAACTATTTAAATCCTCAATTTCAAAATCCCCAAATCTTAAAATTGGCCTAAACCAATTTATCCCAATTCAATACCATAAAATACAAATTCTTCAAATTGATTTCATATATCATCAATTCATCATATTTCCTATAATTCTACACCAAAATATCTCAAAATTCTCAATCATAAAATTAAGCCTAAACCTTAATCAATTTTCCATCCAAAATTAAACCCACCTAAAGCATATATTTCAAAATTAACTTCATAAATCATAAACCCATCTTATATGCCATAATTCTAAACCAAAATTAATCAAAATCTCAAAGTAGAAAAATTTCTCTTACCTCTTTCTCTTCCAAATTGATTTTTTGGTTCCTTAGGAAGCTCTTATGCTCCTCTACCTTTTCTCTCTTGGAACCATCCCAAAATCCTTAAGAAAACAAGTAGAAAATCAAAATAACTTTCTCTCTCATCTTTTCTCCATACTAAACTTCCACTCTCTTCTTATTTCTTCTTCTTCTCTCTTCTGTAATTTTCCAGACCATTCATCGCTTTTAATAGCTCAAAACGACAATCATTAATGAGTTTCATTAATTGATGGTCAAATGACCATTTTGCCCTCCATTCAAAACTTAAAATTACACTTACTTGCGGTTTGATTCAGATTATCGATTTGAAGGAATTTGTCAAAACTTCCTTCTCGAAATGTTCCTCTCACTCATACGAATCCAACGCCACTGACCGCGCCAATTCGAGTACCACATCAAAAGTTATGCGTGAAACAAAGGCGGAAATATCCATATTCTAACACATTTTCTATGTACGATTATTTCCGTCAAAATTTCACATTCTTAATCCCGGAATTGAAACTCGATGTCTTCATCACAATTGTAGCCTTATGTCTCTAGTTTAATTCAAAACAAGAATCGTCTCATTTCGATTCCCAGATCAAAAGTTATGCTCAAATTACTCACAGGTGTTCCTAATCCAAAATTAAACCCTAATCCGAACTTAAATTCAAAATTAAAAGTCCTAAGGGCAAAATTGACATTTCATGTCTTCATATGATTTGTAGCCCTTGTCTTATCTTTATTTCGCCTCAAGAATTGCTTCAATCGGATCTCTACAGATCCCGAATTTCACAAAACACCTAATCATGCTCGAAAATTTCCGACTCACTTTTATTAAATTAATCACCATTAATTTAATCTCAAAAGTTCACAAATTTCTTATAAATGAAATTCATTGTCTTAGGAATCCAACGCAAAAGAATCAACTCAATCGGATGTCGGACGGAAAAGATATAAGCAAAATAGTGAACAAAGGTCTGATTAAAGGAGGAAAGTCAAGAAAATCGTAAGAGCAAACGGCGTCGGATGGCGACGGACGCCCAGCTCATGAGGGCGAGACGCCTGGCATGAGGGCGAGGCGCCCGCCGCTAGGGCGAGGCGCCTCGCTAGGCGAGACGTCGCCTAGCGAGGCGCACACCATGAGGGCGAACCTTGCCTCGCGAGGCGAAGCGAGCCGCCTCGCTAAGGCGAGGCGCCTAGCGAGGGCAAGATACGGGCGCTCGCCTCGCTAGGCGAGCCGTCAGCCAGCGAGGGCGCCAAAACTTTTCTCTTTTTTTTTTTTTTTCTTTTCACTTAAAATCAAACTTCCAAATTCATAACTTTTACTCCCGAACTCCGATTTTGACAAACTTAGTCTCTATAGAAAGCTTGAGAGAAGCTCTAAATCTTCCGAGAAGAACATAAACTCAATTCAACTCCTACGGAGTCCATTTTTCGTCAAAGATACTATCCTCTATACAAACTTGTAAAATCAAACTTAATATTCCGAGATCAAAAATTGCATACTTTATATCGAAATAAAGATCAAAACAAATCCTTCAATTTTCATGAAGAACATCAAAGCTCAAGTAACCTCTAACTAGGTTAATTTCTCAGTCAAAGATTCAACCATAATAAAAGTCAAACCCGATCAAACATAAACTTTGACTGATCATAACTTTCACTCCCGATATCGAAAAATTACAAACTTTATGTCCACAAAAATCTCTTAACATAACCTACAAGTTTCCAGAAGACCATTTTATCAAATTTTGCCTCAAACAAAAGTCAACTCTCAAAGTCAAACATTCTCTCTCCAAAAAGTCAAACTTTCTAAATCCTTCAAATTTTCACACTTTTTCTTTCTAATTCTTGCTATTTAGCTTCATTTCAATCAACTCATCCACTTGATCATTCATATTACTAAATCAAATTGTCACTCAAGGTTCGGGGTCCAACACTGTGTAAGTATGTTTCGGAGACTCAAGTATGCCTTATTGAATGTGTTTCAATCACAAGCGCTTATGTGCAATTGAGCTGCAATGTGGACAGAAGTTTGTATGAATGAGCAAACATGAAAATAAGCCAAGGAGGTATGAGGAAATTCAAGGAATGGAAACAATCATTCGAAAAGAATGTCAATTGAAAATTGAAAAGAAAGTGTGATAATGTACCTTAATGAGGAATCGGTTATTTAAGGAATCGCGAGGACTAATCAAGAAGCACACGAATATGATAATAATTGAGGTGTAACCAAAGGGACCGATAACACAATAATATTGGAGACCAAGTGATCAAAGAGTAGATGATGTATTAAAAGTATTCACGAATTGAGAGACTAGTCGAACACGTGTGGAAAAACGATGAAACTTATGATAAATGGAAGGAAGGAGAATTTTGAAGAATGATTTTAATGAAAATCAACTGCATGAATTTGGAAAGTTTGTCGATGCACCGATGTTGTATAAGAGATTTGGATAAAATCTAATGGAGCATAATGAAGTGATTGCATATGTCTTGAGCAACTAAGGTTCTATGAGTTAAGGAGTTGATACATGTTTAAGAGCTGCTACACTAATGATTACTTTAAAGCTTGGAGACAGATGAATAAAAGAACATCTTGGAAGTATTTATGCAAGTACAGATCGTAAAGCGGGACAATCATTGAATTGAGAGCATGGAATAGGAATACAAAAGATTTTGATTGTATGAATGAGAAATTCCTATTAAGGCTAAGTATTTTGTCAAATGCATAAACAGAAAATCGATATCGAGGTTATTGGAACCAAAAGCAAAAGGAAGCATAACATGTGGGGGCTTGTACGTCCCAATTAAGGATCAAGAAATTGTGAATTGTTTTGAGAGGTTGAAACAGATCCAAGTTTGAGTTCGAATAGAAAGAGGGCTATATGGTGATTGTAATAAGAAGAATGTGAAATTAATAATGATGGTTGAGAAAGGAGAATTTGCTGTCGATATGAATTAGTTCAGATGGAGTCTTATGAGATAGTGTTATCGACAAAAGATGTCCGGATTCAAATGCGAATATGCGATTATGTTTCTAAATATATGATATTGGTATTATTGATACAAGAAGTTGAAAGTTGTGAGTGATCTGAACTCGAATGAGGAAGCAGTCCGAAAGTGATATAAATTTTGAGGACTAAATTTTTTAAGGAGGGAGAATTGTTGGACCCAAACTTTGATTGGACGCCAAAATCGTTAAACAAGGAAATTAGTGTGGTATTTGGGTAATATTGCTAATGATGTTGGGGTTAATGTAAGAAATGAGCGTTCTCAGTGTACATGCATTATGGGTAACATCTTTATAATTGAAAAAAAGTGAATTTGTATAGTTACTATTTATGTAACTTCTTTGAAATTTCAATAAATGAGACTTCGATTTATTGGGGCTAGAAATGCCCGCAAAGCTCAGAAGAACCTTTTATCGTGTTTTGCAAATGATTGTTCAAGTATGACTTGCATTGAATTGAAAATGTGTCATAAGTTGTGTAAATGAACTTTGTGTGATATGTGGTTGCTTTCAAAATTTATTCTAAAGTATGTATTTTGTGGCTTATGGATGATTTGAGAAATGGCTTAATGTTTGTCATAAGAATGTGTTGAATGAATTGTATATGGAGGATTTAAGTATGGAAAGAATGAGTATTTTGTATATGTATTATGTTATAGATTAAATTGTGGAGATTGAATCGTGTTTGAAGTAGATTGGACGAAGAGTATTGTGGTAGTGAGGAAAAATGTGAAATCAAGATGGAAAGAATGGATTGGTCTTGATGACTTTGAGGCTTTAAAGAGATATGTATATGTTATGAAATGTCGAGTGAATATTATGAGTTAATGAAAGTTAAAATGAATGAGATGATTAAGATGATTGAAATGGAAGTTGAAAGGTAGGAAATAAAGATTGAAAGAGTGAGAATTGGAAGAATTAGTGAAGGTGTGGAAATATGAAGAATTATGAAAGTTTGACTTTTGGGGATGAATAGTTGACTTTTGATTTAAGTGAAATATGATAAAATGATATTCATGAACATGTAGTGCTTGTTGAGGGCTTTCGTAGCCATAAAGTTTGCGAATTTTCGATATCGGGCTAGAAGTTATGATAGACCCAAGTTTTGATGTTGTTTAGGTGATTGAAAACCGATCGATGTATCGTAGCAAAAACCAGCTGATAGGAAAAGTGGACGCTACAGAATGTAGGAGATAGAATCAGCCTTTGTAGTCTCCATGAGAGTTATAGATCTAGATGTCTACTTTCTAACCGTCCAAGAATGAAGTCATTTCGACACCTATAGAGAAAGTTATGGCATTTGCGCCAAAACATGTCTGATAGAAATCAGATGATGGAAAAACCAGCTGATAGAAAAACCAGCTGATAGAAAAACCAGCTGAAGCAAAAGCAGACGATATGGACTTGATATCGATAGATTTAGACAAAATTTCCTTCTTGAAAGTTGTAGATCTCTTTTCTATGAGATAGATACCAAGTTTGCCCAATTTGGATATCGGAGTCAAAAGATATGATCTATATAAGTGGACATGTGCTGGATAGAAAACCAGCTGATAGAAAACCAATGATAGGAAAACCGTAAGATGCAAAAATCAGACGAAAGATTAATTGAGACATTTGACCCTTTTAGAGACTGAATTTGGATTTAAGTTCTTCATGAACATTGTAGATCAGTCTTTTCTATGAAATAGACATCAATTTTGTCCAATTTGGAGTTCGGAGTTAAAAGTTATAAGCGTTTGAAGTTTGAGGAAAATCACCGATGAAAATCAGTGATGCAAAATCACCGATGGAAATCACCGATTCAAAAATCAGCTGATGCAAAATCAGCTGATGGAAAAGTCAGACGAAGGAAATCAGACGATGAACAGTAAATCAGACGATAGAAAATCAGATGATGAACAGTAAAGCAGATGGAAGGAAAACAGTCTGCACACAGATCAGTATTTTGAGGATATATGAAGCTACATAGCTCGGATTGAGGTGATTCAAATTGGAGATTAAACTAAAGTTATAAGGCTACAACTTTGATGAAGAACCCCGATCAAGATGGAGCCTCTAAGACTGTCGGATTTTGGAATGAAACTCGGTGTAGTGTGCAGTCTCAGATTTTTGTACAGGTCTGATAGTATTTTGGCCATAACTTCTTCGTTTTAGATCCGAATTAAGCGCGGTTTGTTGCGTTGGATTCGTATGATCGAGGGGAACATTTTGAAGAAGAAATTATTGTAAAATTCCTTTATTTACCTGATCGAAATTTGGAGCCAAGATATTAACTTTTAAGGGCAATTTTGGAAGAACACTTAAAGAGTTAAGTTAGTAGGCTTATAAGGAGGGGCATGAGAGTCTTTCCTCATTCATTAAATGACATGGCATGTAGATGTAGTATAAATAGAGGAGAAGCAGGCTGTGGTCGTGAGAGTTAGAGAAACAGAATAAAGAGAAACAAAAGAAAGAAAGAAAGAAGAGAGAAAAGAGAAGAGTGGGTTTGGTGGAAGGAGAAAAGAAAGGACAGCAGCTAGGGTTCGATTTTGTGAGCTTTCCAGGAGGATTTGAACATGCTCCAAGAGGGAAAAAGATGAAGGATGAAGAGAGCTCTAGGATGAGCTAAGAAAATCCGAAAATGGTGAAGAGTGAGGTAAAAGCCGATTTTAAGCTTCAAGCTTTTCTTAAAATTTTGGTGTAGAATCATGGAAAATATTATGGTTTTGTGGATTATGAAATTAGTTGTGATGTCTATGCTAAGATGGTGGTTTAATTTTGGATTAATGTGAGTTAGGTTTATGCCCAATTTTGGAAATTGGGGCTTTGTAAATTGATGCATTAGATAGCTTGGAAATATGTTGGAATTGGGTTTCTATAGTAAATTTTGAGGGTTATGGTATTTATGATGATGAATTTGGATGATTTCGGTCTAGGAAATTTCAAGTGGTGAAAGAAAGAAGCTTCGAGAAATTAGAGCTTTGGACAAGTTCCTAGCATGGATTCGAGGTGGGTATCCGCTTATAATAGAATTTATAAGCCATTACCGCTTTCTTTAAACAAAGAGATTTTCTGACTTAAATTGCATCATAATTGTTGCATCATTGCATAAATGATTTGAAAAATCATTTTGATTCGATACATGAAATTTTGATGAATTGCAAAATACATTGTGTTATACCTTGAAAGACTTCATGGTCATGTATATTCGGAAAAGAGCATTTGATAAATTGATTTGAGCATTATATGTGCTTTTGTGTGGGCAAGAGAGTAACGTTGTGATGGTCTCGCACGTAGACAAAAATAATGTGATAGCCTTCTCCCGGCCGCCCGCTTGTGGCTTATTTAGATCCAAAAATGGACTCGTCGTGATTATCAGTAAACTTCGGCTTCCGTCGTGTTTATGGAACTCTCTAGCCATTTGTGTGTGCATTGCTTACGTGAATTGCCAAGTTGATGCATTCATGTCTTGTGACCTATGGATTTGTGGCTGAAAGCCTAAGACGATATCTGATTTGTAAAATGTGATTTTGATTACAAAGAAGAAAAGAACTTCTTCAAAATGTGCTTTACTTGATTTCAAAGAAATGTTTTCTAAGACCGTAAAAGAAAAGATTTCAAGAGTTTTGCTTATTGTTTTGTTATAAACTGTTACCCATTGAGCGAAAGCTCACCCCCTCATTACCATCCACGTAATGAGAAGAAGATCTGTGAGCGAAAAAGAGGATTTTGTATCTTTGTATTTACATTCGGATTTTATATATTGTGATTGTATTGTGGCTTGTAAGGCCATTAAAATTTGTATATGATTATGGGATGGGATTATGTAAGTGAAATATGGTTAGTATTTATGAATGTGAATTATGATCATGACTTGAGATATGACCAGAATTATGGAAGTGTTTAGATATAGGATTGTAAATGTCTATGATGGGATTCCTGACGGGAGGTCCAAAGATTTGTGTGATGGGTTGGAAATATTGAAGTGCTTTTGTGTATGGATTTGTGTATGGACATGATATGGAAATTATGTATGAATGGCGTGAGATGGATTGACGAAATTCAAATATTTGGTAATAAGCGAAATTGGGATAAAGAGAGATATGATTGTAGCGAATGATAAAATGTTTTCGAATGCGAACGCGATATGATCGAATATGAAGGATTCAAAGGATTGAGGAATTGATGAAATACAAATTGGAAATTGAAACTACTTTGAACAATGTGTAAGTGGAAAAAAAAATGAAGCGATATTAGTTAAGCTGCGATTCGTTCGTTATGAGTTGGGTTCCGAAAGCGGGTCCCAACAATATATACCACCCATTCTATTCAAACTAATCTTTATCAATCACTTACTATCATCATCACATCATGGATCCATTACCATATTGAGTGCATAAGGCTCACTTCTTTGCCCTACAAAAGTTTCATTCTTTCCTGGGGCTACCGATTCATCAGTACTCTCCTCTCTTGTCAGAGAGTCGGATGTAACTAATCCTTTCAGAGTTCCTCGCGTCCTTCTACGAAGTGGAGTTCTTTATTCTTTTTCCTCAATCTTATTCATGCATGATCTTATACACATTTGCAATTGTCCCCATACTACATATCATTTCATTCGTCTCATATAAGGTCATTTATGTCTACTTCATTTCCCTCTATTCGTTTCATCTTCCACACGTAGATCCTCAATAAATTCGAAATTATCGATGCATAATCATCATGAACTTCTGACCTCAATTCCACCAATGTCCTCGTACTGCGGATCATCACTCTTGTCGTCTTATCAAACAGCCATTTCTGTAGCATCTCACTCCCGCAAGTCCCGAACCCGATATCGACGGTGATATCCGAGCCCGCGACCCACGAGGGTGGTATGCTAGAGCAGTCAATGCAGTTCAAAGAATGCGCTTCAAAACTTTGATACATTGTTTTTTTTTTAAACCAATCGAGTGCGCGATACATTTGCTATCAAAATATTCTTTCAAGATTATATTACAAATCAATTGGGCCCTTTTCAATAACAAGACAAATATGCGGAAAAGACAATTGATACAAAATTCAAAATGATACAAATGCAGACGTGAACTGATCCCGACTCCAAACACCGACTTTCTTGCCGGAAATCATACTCCCATCTCACTGACGGGGTACTCTTCAATTCCTGAAAAATAGTTGCAATGTTGGGTGAGTTTATGAACTCGGTGAGAAACCATCATCGATGGTTCACTCAACTCATGCATAGTCAATCAGTATACCAATTATCATACATGATCACAATTCATAAATGCAATACAATTCACATTAATCATACCACTTATGCAATGCACATGAGACCCTTTCCATTTTATTACGTTGTTGTGACTGCAGACCAAATCGCCCCAAAGGACGGCACTCTTGCGCTGAGCCAATGGCTCTGAAAACATTGGGCTTGAAGCCACGATACATTGAGCTGAGGCTCTAAATACGCTGGACCCGAGGTCCCATGCGTTGAGTGAAAGTCATCATATACGCTTAGGCGTGATATGCCCCGATCTTTGGTCGCCTTTGCCGGTCAATCGCTTTTATCTCGATCATACCATTATGCATGAATGCCTATGCTCCAATTCCCATTTACATCGCTTATAATTCAATGACCACGCTTTCCATTTATATATCAATGCTATTTGCCCTTTCTTGTATCATACCATATCATATTAAAGACACATCCAATGTATCAAACCAACAATTAACACTTCAATATCGATTTCCCATTCCTCGGACCTTTGGTCCGAGATCTCCCATTCACAAACAGCCACACACAGTAGCACTTCATTATCTCATTCCAAATATTTGAGACACCTTTGGTCCAAATCAATCAAAATTAAACACACATAAACCTTCCATTATCTCCACATGGCATAATTGCAAAATCTTAAACATATTAAGGTCGAGGAACCAACTAGGTTACTCACCTGCACTTCCGAGCTAATGTCGGAAGTCTTTGCAACGCCGGTAGGTCGACGCCCAATTGTGCCTCTATAATAAGCGAGAAGTAACCCACCATTAATTTTCCAATTGAACTAGTAATAATGCACATGTATGTGTATAATGCATGTTCATGAGATTCCGACCCTAATCCAGTATTTTCTATCAGAAAAATCCGCTTAAAATAAGAAATCTGCTTTGGCCGACGGCGCTAAATTTGGACCTCTATAGGTCCCCAATTAAATAAAATAATAAGTAAAGGCTCTGCTATCAGCCCACGTTAATTTCTCATCCGAAATTCCCAATTTCTTACAAAATGAAATTCAATATTTTACAAACCGATGCCTCTAGAATCAGGTCAATCGGACGGGACGGAAAAGAAATTGACAAAAGAAACCAAAATCAAATTAACCAATTAATATCTCTATATATATAACCCTTATTCCTTCTTTATTTTCCTGATTTCAAGCCAACTTTCAATACCAATAAATCCTAGCACACAACTCAGAAAAATACAAATCATACCTTGTTGGAAAGATCATGAAACCCTCTACAATTCTCATGAAGACCATGAAAATCAATTTCACCCCTAAAGGTGTCAAAAATCCAATCACACCAACCGCCTACACAAAACCTATCACAACAGGACAGTACCTTACCAATTCCATAACTCACTGATTCTTTAGTTAAAATTACCACAAAATATGAGCAATCAGTTCACAATGTTATCTACAACTCTTATGAACAACCAAACATCAAATTCTATTGTTAACTATATCAAACAATTCCATAAACAATCTGTCTTCTGAAATCATGCAATTTGAGCAGTAAATTTATAACCAACATAACTCCCTGTAGACAAGTCATTAAAATCAGAGCTTTATATCCCTGAAAATATAAAATCCCAAACTTCAATTCTTCCTGAAATAACCAAACTCCAATTCAGCCTCTAACATTTTCAAATCTGTCATGCAAGTTTTCTGACCTGAACAACACTTAACATCACAATGTAGGTCCAGATTTTGAAATTCCATATCTCCCACATCTGATTTCCAAATATTATAAGCCATATATCATTTTCAAGATCAATCTGTTATCTAGAACTCTTCAGTGCAATGCAAACCCAAATCAAATCAAAAATTCCTAAAATTCCTCCAAACCCGAAAGTGCACTAAATGTGCCAATCCAGCTAGGTTTCAGCCAATGCATGAAAACAGTCATCAGTAATCAGGTCATATCTCCTAACATACAACTCGAAAATAGCAAGATCAGTGGCAATGGAAAGCTAACTCAATAGGCTACAACTTTCGTGAAGACCATTCTCCCTAATTCCATACCAATTAATTTAGAAAAATCAGCAAAACTCATTGGTCTAATTTGCGGGTACTGTTTACAGCCAACAAAACAGAAACTTTCCATGCCAATTTTCGACCTTCTAGCATTTAAATTTACCAACACCTATTTCACACTAAAATGAAGCCAACATCCCAAAGTTTAAGTGGCCACAAACCTCACCTCATTTGCATTATTATACAATGAGTTATGACTAAAACAGTACAATCAATTCAAAACCCTAATTTTCCAGATTTAGTCCAACCTTGTTTTTCTCATTTCCATTGCCTTTAACACATCATCAAGCATCCAAATAACACAAATCAGTTCTTATTCCATTCATACACCATTCATACATGTACTAGGGCTAATACCTAAAATTGGCAGCACTTAATTTCTCAATTCTAATTAACATTAATCATCAAAATTCAATCACAAATCAAGTTAAAACCATGTATTCATACTACTTTATCCATTCCTACTTCAAACTAACCTTATACCCATTAAGTCAAGCAATAATTATCATCAAATTAAAGCATCAATCAACATCATAATTGTACCATAATTCCCATTACATGCTTCTAATCACCATGATTTAGTAAAACACAATCAAAGCATAATGAAATCCTTACCTTTAACTCTTCACTTCATCACTTCCTTCAACTTCTCTACCTCATACGACCCTCACTTACCCAAGGCTTAAAGTGACTATTTTTCCTTGTTAATACACAAGGGTAAGCTAACAAATCACCAAGAAAAGCCTTAGTTTTAGGTGAAGAAGAGTAGCAAAGTTTGCAAGGAGAAGCATCCAACGAAGAAGGAACCAAGGAGGAGAAGAAGAAATGCAAGTTCGGTTGATTTATGTCAAAAGCACTAAAAGCCTCCTTTTATTACTTAACAATGAAGTTGCCGACTTTCATAAGCTAGGAAGAAAACAAAAGCACAAGACACATGGCAATTGGAAGAGACCTTAGGAAAAGTCAACAATTTCAACTATTCTACTTTAATCAATTTTTTTCTACTTTCTCCACCACATTTTCGGTTCCTACAAGCTTTAGGGAGCCATATATGGGTCCCTCAAAAGAAGCAATATGATAGAACTAAATAACAGTAGAAATTCAACCGTTCGCCACTTGGTGATTATTTTTTCTTGTTCAGAAATTTTCCCAATTATTTTTTGACAATTACCTAAATTGCCCAAAATTGTAAAACACTTAACAGTTCACTCCAAATAATTTTTCAAACGCGAAAACCACGCTTTCCAAACAAAACACCTTGAGGCCTTAGACCGGCGATTTTGCTGCTCGAAATTTTCTCCTAAAATTCCGAAAATGCCCTAAAATACCATAAAATTTAAAACAATTTTTATGACCAATAAGTTTTCAAATACAATTATCCCATAAATTTCACAAAAGATCTCAATTTGAAACCTAAGCTGGAAATGTCATGAATGCATGTATCGTAATTTCATGTGCACAATTGCTACTTGTGTAGCAATCCTATTAGGCATGAGCAATCCTATGCAATCCCAATCTATCCCATCCTATGCCAATTTTACCATTTTACCCTTCCAAAGGGGGTGGGATGTTACAATTCCCCCTTCTTAAAAATTTCGTCCTCGAAATTCTCAATCAACGGTTCAAGATGACAAGAATCATATGTTTCTACATGTCCCATACACTTTTCTATTCCATAATTCATTTTCCGAAGGCACAAGAACCATATTCATCAGTTGTTCCATCACTTAATCGCTAATTCCTTATCACTTGTCACGGTGAGATGACTCCACAAGACCGCTCGGTTAGCGATCTCACTTTGTTAACTAGCTCATTTACCATTTTCAGATTAGCTATACCCTTTTGTTCCGATGCTATGATTCATTTCCTTATTTCCAACCCGCTCACTTATCACGCTTTTATTCATCCAATCTAGATTACTAATATTATCTTATTCTCACTACCATCCAATACCTTTTTCCCCAGTAATATACAGACTAATTCATATTCCATTGAGTACATCTGTTCAAGGTGTTACTTACAATAACATCATTTATCTTGTCCTTGTCCCTTCACTTTCCTTTTGATACTAAGACAATGACACTTAGCTCCATTTTGATAAAACCAGTGTTAATTTACCTACTGCAGTCATTCTTTATAGTCTATTGACTTTCTGTTCAACTTCAACTCTCCTTAGACAATTCATTGTTCTATGGTATTCATACACTCTATTCAATATGTACTTACGCTAATTCATTTGTCCGATCGGTTTTACCTCCACTAACCCATTCAGTTTTCCTAAGTTACTTTCCTTTGTCTCTCACATCACGCCTCAAATCCATATTGGTCTTTGACTCCGTTAAGCATTGTGCGGTGTAGCGATTTCCAACGAATCGTAACTCTATAACATGGTTATAACCCTATGATTATAAACAATTTCACTTTTCACATATGATTACTAGAATGTCTAACTTTGACTATTCACTTTCTTATTCATTTTTTAGTCTAGCACTTTTATCTGCACACATACCTTTTCTTTGAATCATTCGATATTGTAATTCGATTTGACTTGCATATTCACTACTTAAACTCCTTCACTCTTAACCATTCTTACCCTTATCCAAGATCCCCATTTTCCGTAAACACCGCACACTTACCCATTATCTACTTTAAGTTTAGTGGGCGGAATTTTCGCTTATTTCAAAATTGTCAATATAATAGTCATTTATGCCCATCTTTTCCTCGAATTAACACAATGTATCCTTATAGGAATCTAAAGTCTCCAATACCTTTTTATCAACGTCGATTAATTTATCTTAATCATTATCACTATACGATCATGGCTACCTCTAAACACATTTACATTTAATAGAGTCTCCAATTTTTCCAAACAATATATTTCAATCACTAGTCACAAAGCAACCCATGCGATTATACTTGTCCCTATGCACACAAAATCACTTCACACAATTTCATCGATCAGACTGTATCATAACATTTACTGGAACATTTCTATACAGATTGCCAAGTCTCCAGATTGAAGCGATACAATCAATACTCAATTTATAAATTTTTTTCCAAATGTCTCCTTTTACAATTATCAATCTTATAACTCATACGTTTTTCCTCCAATATTTTGAGCTTTAAACTTCGATGTATCCAACTTTATAACCAATCCCAAGTAACTCCAAATTCCATATATATATATATATTCCTTACGACTTCGCAATTTATTTCATTTAATCTCCCAATATGCCATGTTCAAACACTAATTCATCCACAAATTGTATTGATCCAACTAGAATTCACTTTGCAATAGGATCACCTCTAATCAACATTCCATTTCGTCATTAAATACTTTACATTTCCGCACACACACAAAGCATAAAACCTCAAGAGTATGCCTAAGTCTCCTCTCGAGACATGACTCCAATTCACATTTTGATTTAATACATACATACTCGCTTTTATTCTAGTCATTCACATAAGTCTTGCTATCGTCATTATAATCGCTCACAAAATCTCATCAGCCAATTAGTGTCCCAAAGTGCTTTTCAATCATTCGTGAATTATACGCACTATATGCCATCAATAAAAGAACAGAACATTCCTTGCACTAAGGTCCCATTCGACAATCACCTAAACACTTCTTCAACACTTATTCAGCTACACATCACCGTAACATATTTCATCTTATCCGAGACCAATTAATAACCTATACCCTTTAGACTTTCACCAAACTCCTCTCTATATATGTTGATCCTCAAATAGAGGACTGATTCCATAATTATTCTTTATTTCTTCTTATACTTTAATCCATTATAACCCTTACACTTATAGCCACTATACTCACCACCGATCATCTCCTCTATGTTTTCCATGTATCTTTCACATACGCTTCATTCATCACGATTGACTTTACTATCCAATAGATACTCTCAACGATAAATGCGACAACTCTTTTCATATATCACTATCATTGTTTCATTTTCCACGATCATTGAACTATATGTCTCATCATTTTATTTTCATATCCGTCACATGCGTGCTTGATCTTGTAAGGTCATTACACTTGACTCATACACCGTCATTTCCTTATTACTACGTATCTCTTTATTTTCCTCAAGATTCACAATCCCCAATACCCGACAAATCCGTTGATACAACTTCACCGTATCTCCATCCATATTGATCATGCTATGTCCAAATCTACATATTCAACCAATCCAAAATTTCCGATATACTTGTCGACCGTTTTTTTTTTTTCCTTACGATTTTATTATACTGATTTCCAAACCCTTATCACAATATTCACATAACCATTTCAGTCTCACGCTTATGCGCCATAATCATAACCGCTTCACGAGTTCATTTCAGCTTATCTGCACACTTTTATCTCACCATGCCTACTTTTTCTTCCCTACTAGTAATCGTGCTCTTTCGCTTCTAGGTAGAGCGGCTATGGTACAATATTGCTCTTATTACAATCTCACTATCATCATCTCTATGATATCTATCGATGTCTAACACCAATAGGTGTAGTACAATGAATCAATATTTGCCTAATCGCACCATCTACGCTTTACTTAGTTTCAATATTTCCCATTTCATCGCATCTACAATCGTAGCTCTCATTCCGAACTTTAACTTTTACTACGGCCTATAACCAATATACTTCTCATATTTCCAATGGACCTCTCCCGCCTCGACATATTCGTTCTCTCCGTCGTCGTAATCTTTCCTTAATCACCATACACACCACAATACATTATAATTCTCATTAGTTACGCTTCCTTTTCCCATTCCTCATTGCTCAAACACATTCATGGGTTCACTTTCTAATACGGTCTCACTTTTCTCTCACTTAGTCACTTAACACATATGCACACGTAGGATTTATCCTCGTCGCCTCATACTAGGGATCGCTTATCACGGTGCTCGCAACGACACGACTCAAATGCATGCAATTTGACCTATGTTTCAGATCGTGCCCGATACATTACGCATCATCGGGCTCGATACACAAATGTAACATCTCACTCCCGCAAGTCCCGAACCCGATATCGACGGTGATATCCGAGCCCGCGACCCACGAGGGTGGTATGCTAGAAGCGATCAATGCGATTCAAAGAATGCGCTTCAAAACTTCGGTGATACATTGTTTTTTTTTTTAAACCAATCGAGTGCGCGCATACATTTGCTATCAAAATATTCTTTCAAGACTCATATTACAAATCAATTGGGCCCTTTTCAATAACAAAGACAAATATGCGGAAAAGACAATTGATACAAAATTCAAATGATACAAATGCGACGTGAACCGATCCCGACTCCAAACACCGACTTTCTTGCCAGAAATCATACTCCCATCTCACTAACGGGTACTCTTCAATTCTCGAAAAATAGTTGCAATGTTGGGTGAGTTTATGAACTCAATGAGAAACCATCATCGATGGTTCACTCAACTCATGCATAGTCAATCAAGATACCAATTATCATACATGATCACAATTCATAAATGCAATACAATTCACATTAATCATACCACTTATGCAATGCACATGAGACCCTTTCCATTTTTATTACGTTGTTGTGGCCGTGCACCAAATCGCCCCATGGACGGGCACTTTGCGTTGAGCCGCTGGCTCGAAAACATTGGGCTTGAAGCCTCGATACATTGAGCCCGAGGCTCTAAATACGTTGGACCCGAGGTCCCGCGTTGGTGAAAAAGTCATCATATACGCTAGGCGTGATATGCCCCGACACGGTGGTCGCCCCATCCACAATCGCTTTTATCTCGATCATACCATTACGCATGAATGCCTATGCTCCAATTCCCATTTACAATCGCTATAATTCAATGACCACGCTTCCATTTATATATCAATGCTATTTGCCCTTTCTTGTATCATACCATATCATATTAAAGACACATCCAATGTATCGAAACCAACAATTAACACTTCAATATCGATTTCATTCCTCGGACCTTTGGTCCGAGATCTCCCATTCACAAACAAGCACACACGGTAGCACTTCATTATCTCATTCCAAATATTTCGACACCTTTGGTCCAAATCAATCAAAATTAAACACACATAAACCTTCCATTATCTCCACATGGCATAATTGCAAAATCTTAAACATATTAAGGTTGAGGAACCAACTAGGTTACTCACCTGCACTTCGAGCTAATGTCGGAAGTCTTTGCAACGCCGGTAGGTCGACGCCCAATTGTGCCTCTATAATAAGCGAGAAGTAATCCACCATTAATTTTCCAATTCGAACTAAGTATAATGCACATGTATGTGTATAATGCATGTTCATGAGATTCCCGACCCTAATCCAGTATTTTCTATCAGAAAAATCCGTTTAAAAATAAGAAATCTGCTGGCCCTGACGGCGCTAAATTTGGACCTCTATAGGTCCCCAATTAAATAAAATAAGAAGTAAAGGTCTGCTATTCGGGCCCACGTTAATTTCTCGTCGAAAATTCCCAATTTCTTACAAAATGAAATTCAATATTTTACAAACCGATGCCTCTAGAATCAGGTCAATCGGACGGGACGGAAAAGAAATTGACAAAAGAAACCAAAAATCAAATTAACCAATTAATATCTCTATATATATATAACCCTTATTCCCTTCTTTATTTTCCTGATTTCAAGCCAACTTTCAATACCAATAAATCCTAGCACACAACTCAGAAAAATACAAATCATACCTTGTTGGAAAGATCATGAAACCCTCTACAATTCTCATGAAGACCATGAAAATCAATTTCACCCCTAAAGGTGTCAAAAATCCAATCACACCAACCGCCTACACAAAACCTATCACAACAGGACAGTACCTTACCAATTCCATAACTCACTGATTCTTTAGTTAAAAATTACCACAAAAATATGAGCAATCAGTTCACAATGTTATCTACAACTCTTATGAACAACCAAACATCAAATTCTATTGTTAACTATATCAAACAATTCCATAAACAATCTGTCTTCTGAAATCATGCAATTTGAGCAGTAAATTTATAACCAACATAACTCCCTGTAGACAAGTCATTAAAATCAGAGCTTTATATCCCTGAAAATATAAAATCCCAAACTTCAATTCTTCCTTAAATAACCAAACTCCAATTCAGCCTCTAACATTTTCAAATCTGTCATGCAAGTTTTCTGACCTGAACAACACTTAACATCACAATGTAGGTCCAGATTTTGAAATTCCATATCTCCCACATCTGATTTCCAAATATTATAAGCCATATATCATTTTCAAGATCAATCTGTTATCTAGAACTCTTCAGTGCAATGCAAACTCCAAATCAAATCAAAAAAATTCCTAAAATTCCTCCAAACCCGAAAGTGCACTAAATGTGCCAATCCAGCTAGGTTTCAGCCAATGCATGAAAACAGTCATCAGTAATCAGGTCATATCTCCTAACATACAACTCGAAAATAGCAAGATCAGTGGCAATGGAAAGCTAACTCAATAGGCTACAACTTTCGTGAAGACCATTCTCCCTAATTCCATACCAATTAATTTAGAAAAAATCAGCAAAACTCATTGGTCTAATTTGCGGGTACTGTTTACAGCCAACAAAACAGAAACTTTCCATGCCAATTTTCGACCTTCTAGCATTTAAATTTACCAACACCTATTTCACACTAAAATGAAGCCAACATCCCAAAGTTTAAGTGGCCACAAACCTCACCTCATTTGCATTATTATACAATGAGTTATGACTAAAACAGTACAATCAATTCAAAACCCTAATTTTCCAGATTTAGTCCAACCTTTGTTTTTCTCATTTCCATTGCCTTTAACACATCATCAAGCATCCAAATAACACAAATCAGTTCTTATTCCATTCATACACCATTCATACATGTACTAGGGCTAATACCTAAAAATTGGCAGCACTTAATTTCTCAATTCTAATTAACATTAATCATCAAAATTCAATCACAAATCAAGTTAAAACCATGTATTCATACTACTTTATCCATTCCTACTTCAAACTAACCTTATACCCATTAAGTCAAGCAATAATTATCATCAAATTAAAGCATCAATCAACATCATAATTGTACCATAATTCCCATTACATGCTTCTAATCACCATGATTTAGTAAAACACAATCAAAGCATAATGAAATCCTTACCTTTAACTCTTCACTTCATCACTTCCTTCAACTTCTCTACCTCATACGACCCTCACTTACCCAAGGCTTAAAGTGACTATTTTCCTTGTTAATACACAAGGGTAAGCTAACAAATCACCAAGAAAAGCCTTAGTTTTAGGTGAAGAAGAGTAGCAAAGTTTGCAAGGAGAAGCATCCAACGAAGAAGGAACCAAGGAGGAGAAGAAGAAATGCAAGTTCGGTTGATTTATGTCAAAAGCACTAAAAGCCTCCCTTTATTACTTAACAATGAAGTTGCCGACTTTCATAAGCTAGGAAGAAAACAAAAGCACAAGACACATGGCAATTGGAAGAGACCTTAGGAAAAGTCAACAATTTCAACTATTCTACTTTAATCAATTTTTTCTACTTTCTCCACCACATTTTCTTGTTCCTACAAGCTTTAGGGAGCCATATATGGGTCCCTCCAAAAGAAGCAATATGATAGAACTAAATAACAGTAGAAATTCAACCGTTCGCCACTTGGTGATTATTTTTTCTGTTCAGAAATTTTCCCAATTATTTTTTTGACAATTACCTAAATTGCCCAAAATTGTAAAACACTTAACAGCTCACTCCAAATAATTTTTCAAACGCTGAAACCACGCTTTTCCAAACAAAACACCTTGAGGCCTTAGACCGCGATTTTGCTATTCGAAATTTTCTCCGAAAATTCCAGAAAATGCCTGAAAATACCATAAAATTTAAAACAATTTTGGCGACCAATAAGTTTTCAAATACAATTATCCCATAAATTTCACAAAAGATCTCAATTTGAAACCTAAGCCGGGAAATGTCATGAATGCATGTACTGTAATTTCATGTACACAATTGCTACTGTGTAGCAATCCTATTAGGCATGAGCATTCCTATGCAATCCCAATCTATCCCATCCTATGCCAATTTTACCATTTTACCCTTCCAGTAGGGGGTGGGATGTTACAATTTCGGTTTCCAATTTCCTCGTCTTAAGATCATAACAAAGTTATGCTTCCATTGCACTCTACTCGAACACTCTAATCTCATCGTGTATACTCATATCCCTATATGTCTCAAACAATCCATATCTATATCACTTTCGAAAACATAACACCACAGTACAATATTGCAGTCATGTTCCATACTACATCCTCCAGAACAATTGCCTTGAATCATTATCAGTCCCGTTTACCCATCCACCACAAATCATATCCACCACTCAAGATTCCTTAACACAGTTCACTAGCTAATAATCCCATTTCGTAAGGAATCCCATATGGACCAATCATCATTTCATACTCAACCTATTGATCTTCCATATTCTTCATCCCATCGTTCAAACTTTTATCTCACGCATGGAGATTCAACATCAACTTACCCCAATTCATCACGAAATTCAAATCTCAAATTTCGTAACACATTCCTCAAATGAATCAACATTCTTGTCAATCTAAATCAAACAAGCACCTTGGTTCCTCACGTAATTTATGAAAATTCCTCCACAGCAAAATCACATTCTCACCAGCCATTCAGACACTTTACAAACATAAGCGCCCATGCAAGATCATAATGCTGGGCTTTGATACCACAAATGTTGGAACCCCATTTCCAGAGCCCAACTCTATAACAATTACTTTATGACGATATCGTACTCCGACGAAGTTTCCTGATTCATCTTCTTGCTTTGATACTGCAAATGCGATCCAACTTGGCATACATATCATCATACTGAAGCGCGGTTCCTTGAAATCCTTTCTTGCTCGCTACCATACATGAAGAGCCCGCCTCAAGTCCAACCGTTGAACCATAAGCGTGGCGCAATCCAAAGAAATCGTGAAGCTTAAAGTCTCATACCATTCGATGTTCTCTTTTCCATAAAATAAAATCAACAATAAATCACAATCAAACATATTCATATCCAATCCATAACTTTCTCCGAATACCACATTTCCACTCAATCGATCAAGCTCTATGGCATTCCAAGCCACAATACAATATTACTATCAAAATCCGAATATACAAAATATACAGCTCCAAAATTCTCAATACCAATCTAACTTAAACAATACAACATAGATACATATACAAATCGAAAACCTTCACTTCCTTCACCGATCTTCTTCTCATCACCGTGGATGGGAATGAAGGGGTGAGCTTATAGCTAAATGGGTAACAGTTTATAGCAAAGAACAAGCAAAACCGTTGAAAAGTTTGTTTGTTATACAAAAGTCATAATCAATTCATAAAACACTTTGCTCCCATATTCTCGGTCAAATCCGAAATCTTGAGTTCAAACCCATATTTGAAAAGTGTCATTTCATAGTGAAAAATGTTATCACATCAACACAATATGTTCATTCAATTATCAATACAAATGCTCAATTTGTGCACATACTTGACAATTCATCGATGCAATGCACAACCAAATAGCTCGAGAGTTCCGTAGTAACGATCCGGATAAACCGAAGTTTAAGCCGTAAACAAAATGAGTCCGATTTCTCAAGGATCTCGAGGCCTCAAGCGGGCAGCCGGGAGAAGGCTATACGTCGACGTGCACATGACTCCATCCGTAACTCTCTTACCCAAACAAAGCACATAACAAATCGTTCCATGCTCAAAGCATGTTCTTGTTTTTCAAAGCTTTCATGCTTTTCATGCTCTTTCTTTCTTTTCCGAATATACAAAATGCCACGAATTTTTTAAGGCATAACATAAAGCAATTCAATGCATTTCAATCTTTATTTTGAAATTCATCAAAAAAGTTCATATGCTGAAATATGTAGAAATTTTGCAAATCATTCAATAGAAACAAAACGATATTTATGAAGTAATTGAAATCATTCTTGTTTTGGGAGTAAACTTTAGTGGCTCATTACTAAATTATAAACATGAAACCTGTAACATCCCAGCCCTTACTGGAAGGGTAAAATAGGAACTTTGTCATAGGATGGGGTTGATAGAGAATAATTAGTACTGTTCATGCATCATAGGATTGATACACAGTATCAATTGTGCACATGGAATTACTGTATATGCATTCATGATAATTCCCGGTAATTGGGCCTTAACGGTATTTTATTGTGATTAATGTGGAAATTGTCTTTGAAAAATTTATCGGACTGAGTTTTTGTGTGTTTTACATTTGATGGGAATTATAGGAATTTTTCTGAAATTTTCCGGAGAAAATTCCTGTACCGGGAAAAAAATAGCCAAGTGGCGAACCGGTTGATTGTCGGTAGCAAAAATTGTTATCCAATGGCACTGTAATATTGAATATATTATTTTGGGATTGGAAATTGGGCTTGAAATGGATTAATGGAGAGGGATTTATGAGAGCTTGACAAGTGGCATACTTATGGCCATGTATTTAATTACCTTAACCCTTAAGTTACTTTGAATTACACCCTCTCATGCTCTCATTCACGACACACCCTCTTCTAAAGCAATTTGGAGTTTGTTTTTGGGTGATTGTGATGCTTCTTCGTGGCTCTCTCTTCTCCTTGCTTATGTGTGGTTATTTCCTTCAATTGGAGCATAGCTTCCATCTCTTTTTAGTTCTTCCATCTTGTTCTCCTTGCTCTCCATATAAATCTTTTTCTACCACCCTTGTATGATGATCGACGGTGATGGGTGAAACTTAAGCCTTAGAAATTTTCTTGGAGAACTTGGAGACTTAGTGGCTAAATCAAGTAAGTATTGTGTTCTATGTTCTATGTTATGGTTATAGTACAAATTGAAGCTAGCATGATGAGATGATTGTGTATGTGTTTAACTTGAGCTGCTCATATTTGTGTTTTAAGTCTAAGTGTAACATCCCATCTCCAATAGGAAGGGTATTTTGGTAATTTGGAATGGGTTAGACGTATTGAATTGAATCTCGGTATGAACATACAGCATATAGCCTCCATGATTAACGATTGGTTGCATATGCACATAGTATACATGCGTTCATGACATTTTCCGGCTTAGGTTTCAAATGGAGATTCTTTGTGTAATTTATGGGGTAATTGTGTTTGAAAAATTATTCTGAGTGCGCCATAAATCGTTTTCCATTTTTAGGATTTATGAGAATTTTCTCGAATTTTTCGGTTCGTGCTTAATAGGAAAATTTTAACCGATCGACCGATGAATTTTTTTGTATCGAACAGATTGCCTAATGGCATGAGATTAGTGGATAAATAATATTAGGAAATTATTTTAGTGCCATGATTAGAGATTAATTGGGATTAAGTATAATTACATAGGATTAACTTATTCTTTTTTGTCTCTTTCCCATGTTAAAGCCAAGTGTCCTATGTTATTAATTAGTTTTGTCTTATATTATGCTTTCACCATCGACTTTTCTCCTTGTTAAAGTTAAAAACTTCACTTGAAGGCTATTGTTCTCCATTCATCCAAACACTCCACTTGGAAGGCCATTATTCCCCATTGTTCTTGCTTATTCTGTTGTCTTCTCCTCCTATACAAAGTTTCCTTTTAGTTGCTTGCTCCTTCTCCTTTCACTTACTAGACCAAGCTTAAACCTTGAGAAGATGATGATATGCATGGTTGTGGTGATAGCCATAGGTTTTGGTAAAGGTTGAGAGGTGTGAGTGAACTTGAAGAAGTAAGGAATATCTAAAGCTTGAACTTGTCTAAGGTAAGAAATATAGTTGTTTACATGCTTTTGGTAGGTAGAAGCATGCATGGAGACTATATATATATGAACTTGATCATCATAGGGGGTAGGTTTTAATGGGTGTAATTATGTGCTTGTGTATGGATGAATGAATGATGAATAAATGATTATAGTTTTCCTTGAATTTGGATTGAGTTTGTTAGCTTAGATGAATGGAAAACCTTTAGGAAGATGAATTGTGTGGTTGCTGCCAATTATGTATAATTCTAGAAGTGTATGTTGAAATGAGCTTGTGGATGAATTAGAGGTAAAATTTGAGGCTTAGTGAAGTGTTATAGATGTTAGAAGTGAAAGGAGTTAGATTAATGTTGAATGCTGGAAATTGAGTTTTGAACCTATGGTACTGTTTTGATCATAATAAATTGTATAGGTGAGAAAATGAGGTGAGGTTTGTTCCCAAGTAAACTTTGGGATGTTGGCTTCATTTTAGTGTGAAATAGGTGTTATTAAATTATAATGTGAGAAGGTCGAAAATTGGCATGGAAAGTTTCTGTTTTGTTGGCTGTGAACAGTATCCGCAAATGTGTTTAATGAATTTTCTGATTTTTCTAAATTAATTGGTATGGAATTAGGGAAAATGGTCTTCATGAAAGTTGTAGCCTATTGAATTAGCTTTCCATTGCCACTGATCTTGCTATTTTTCGAGTTTTATGTTAGGAGATAGGACCTGATTACTGATGACTGTTTTCATGCATTGGCTGAAACCTAGCTGGATTGGCACATTTAGTGCACTTTTGGGTTTGGAGGAATTTTAGGAATTTTTGTGATTTGATTTGGGGTTTTCATTGTACTGAAGAGTTTTAGATATCAGATTGATCTTGAAAATGGTATATGGCTTATAATATTTGGAGGTCATATGTGGGAAATATGGAATTTCAAATTCTAGACCTACATTGTGATGTTAAGTGTTGTTTAGGTCAGAAACTTGCATGACAGATTTGAAAATGTTAGAGGCTGAATTGGAGTTTGGTTATTTCAGGAAGAATTGAAGTTTGGGATTTTATCTTTTCAGGGATATAAAGCTCTGATTTTAATGACTTGTCTACAGGGAGTTATGTTAGTTATAAAGTTACTGCTCAAATTGCATAGTTTCAGGAACAGTAACATTGAGTGAATTAATTGACTTGTTTAGCAATGGAATCTGATTTTGGGTTGTTCATGAAAGTTGTAGAGGACATTGTGAACTGATTGAGCATATTTATGTGGTAATTTTAGCTGATTAATCAGTGAGTCCTCGCATTTGTGAGTTACTGTCCTATATCTATGAGTTTTGAGTAAGCAGTATCTTGATGGGATTTTGACACCCTTAGAGGTTGAATTGATTTTATGGTCTTCTGGAGAGTTGTAGAGCTTTTCATAAGCTTTCCAATGAGGTATAGTGGGTATTTTCTGATTTGTGTGCTAAAAGTTAGAGTAATTGGAAATTAAGATTGAAATCTGAAAAAAAAGCGAGGCAATGGTGAAAACTCGCCGCTGGTGGCGACGCTTGCCTCGCCTCGCGAGATTGAGAGGCTGGTCGCGAGGGCGACGCCTCGCCTCGACAAGTGAGGCGATTTAAGCCTCATGAGGCGACGCCTCGCCATGAGGCGGGCGCCTGCTTCAAATATATATATATATAATTATTTTATTTTAATTATTATTTGTTATTAAAAGGTACAATTGTTCTTTGTCAATTTCTTTTCCGTCCGACGTCCGATTGACCTGATTCTTGAGGCATCGGATTCGTAGAATATTTAATTTCATTTGGTGAGAATTTGGGAATTTTGGACGGAAATTGACGTGGCCCTAATAATTGTTCTAGTAATCACTGCTTTTGTTTAATTGGGGACCTATAGAGGTCCTAATTGCGCACCGTCGGCGCCTATAGTTTTCTAATTTTAGACTAATTTTGTGATGGGAAAATTTAGATTAGGGCCGGAATGCCATGAACATGCATTATACACGCTTTTAAGGATTCCATGCATTATTTGATCGTTTTAATTATACAGCTTGGTAATGTGAATTTATTTCAACCGCTATAGAGGCTCGATTGGACCGCCGCCCACGGACGTTGCGGAGACTTCCCGGCATTAGCGCGGAAGTTATTAGGTGAGTAACCTAGTTGGTTCCTCAACCTTTATGTGTTTACTATTTTGCAACTATGCCATGTGGGGGATAATGGAGGATTTATATGTGTTTGATTTGCTTGATTTCTGACCATAGGTGTCTGAAATATCTGAACTGTGATATAGAAGTGTTATGTATGAATTTCATGGGATTGGTCTTATATGAATTTGGATCTGATATGCTATTGATTTGGATAAATTGGACATACGCATTTCATGCATAACGGCATGATCAGTAATTGGCAGTTGTGACCAGAGCAGCCAACGAGAGCTTATAGCTCAACGTGATTGGGCCTCGAGCCCACAGTGATACAGAGCCTATGGCTCACCGAGTAATGCGCCTTAATGGGACAAGCCAGCGCCAACACAACAATGTAATAAACTGGAAAAGCGTCTCATATACATTTCATATGCATTTAAATTGGTTCCATTGACTGATATGATAATTCTGTGGTATTATTGAATGTGATTTGGTGAAATAATTATGTGACTCTGTGTATATGCATGAATTGGGTGAACCATCGATGATGGTTCCTCACTGAGTTCGCAAACTCACCCAAAATTGCAAATTATTTTCGTGACCGAGACAGCTTGACTCATAGCTCGGATAGACTTTTCCCGCCGTAGATTGAGTTGGCAAGAGAAGTCATGGCACATGTGCCTGGCCACCGGCACTTTTGGAGGGATGACCTAGTTAGCTTCGCTTGATTTCCTTTTGAGACATGTACGCACACTTTCGGTTGTATAAATTATCGCTTTGAGGATATGAAATGAGAAAGTTATGTCTTAAAAAATTAGTGAATTCCATACTATCGCTTTATAATACATTGATGCCATGTGGAGTTGGTAGTTTGTTCGTAGCGCACCCTTATCGTAGGGTGTGTATCGGAATGACCTACGGGCGTTCGGCTCGGTACATCTCCTATGGTAAGGGGGTGCTACATTAGGTGGTATCAGAGCATGGTTTGGCATCTGTTGGGACTAGTATATAATTAGGCTTGAATTATTGTGAGAAACGTATAAACTGATCAGAGTTCTTGTTTGTTATAGGTCATCCGTATTTGGTGATCAGATAGATCAACCAACTGACCAGGGATCTGTTGGAGCTAGCAGAGAGTCCTCGGTGCCTCGATCTGAGGAGTTACCTCCTAGAGTCCCCGTGAGACGGGAGAGGAGATATGATTTGTTGCAGTGGCGAAGGGTCGACTTCTATGGCAAGATGCACTCACCGAGGCTGAGAGTTGGCTGGAGAGGACTGAGAGAGTTCTCGACCAGATGGATTGCGAACCTGATGAGAGGTTCGATTATGCAAGATTCTTCTGCAGGCCCAAATTATACATGGTGGAAGACCGTTCGGCAAGTACCACCGTGCCTTGCTTATCGACACGGGCGGACTTTTGAGGACTTTCGAGATAACTATATGCCCAAGGTGTATCTGGAAATGAAGATGCAGAATTTTGGAGCCGAGACAGGTAGGATGACAGAGAGCAGAGTAACGAGGTGAGGTTTAATGAGTTGATGGGGTATGCGACTCGTGGGTTTCTACCGAGACGAGATAGGTGCTTGAGGTTTGAGATGGGGTTGAATTTGAGATCCGCACGGACCGCCTGCTCGATATGGGCTCTTTATAGAGTCGAGAGCTTCTTTGAGAGTAGAGCAGATTGTGAGACAGAGACAATCGAGAGATGGGTCGAGGTCCAGAGGAAAGAGAGTTAGTGATGATCGTGGTAGCTCTGGTAGGAGTTTTAGCAGCGCCAAAGCAGACCTTTAGATCTTCGTGAGGGTCCGAACATACCGGTTTTGGGGCAGAGGTAGATTTGCTGCAGATCGGGCAATGGCGATGGTAGTGGCAGAGGTTTTGGGCAGATGCCCCATTCTCGTGAGCACCGTGAGAAGAGACATTTTGGAGAGTGTCATGCGATTGACCGAGCTTGCCTTAAATGCGGCTCCATGGATCATCGATTCGGGATTGCCCACCACATTGGGAGCTCGGTCTGCCGGTAGTGGTGGAGCCGGGAGTAGCACCACCGCATGCCAGAGTAGAGTGGGTGGATCCGGACGTGGATCGGTCAGAGAGGTCGAGGTAGAGGCCGTGGTAGAGTAGAGGGATCCTTTGTGAGGACCGAGGGTCGGGCAACCACCACGCCACAGCCGTGGTCTACGCCATGACGAGGCGAGGCCCAGATTCCCCGATGTCGTGGCCGGTATGTTACTTATTTCGATATTGAGGCGTTTGCATTGCCGGATCCCGGATCCACGCATTCTTTATCAGCACCTCATATGGCATCTAGGTTGCATGGGAATAGGGAAAGGCTATCGTATGGGCTAGAGGTGAGTACACCTCTAGGTACTACTATCGATTGGGAGAGGTTCAGAGGATGCTTGATCCGATTGATCAAGCAAAGTTGAGGGCGCACCTTATAGTATTACCTCCGAGAGAGATCGATGTGATTCGGGGATGGATCGTTGACGCCCATAGGCTATTATGGACCGCTATACCAAGGAGGTCAGGTTGGAGTCTCCCGGTCACCTAGAAGCGTTGTTCGGAGGAGTTAGCCAGCAAAGGCCACCGGATGATCTCTTTCCTTAGTGCCTCGAGATTGATGCAGGAGGTCATGAGGCATATCTCGCTCATGTGGTTGACACCAGAGTTGAGTGAGGCTTCGTGGATATTCCCGTGGTTAGGGAATTTCGGATGTGTTTCTGATGAGCTACCGGGTTTGCCACGGATCGGGAGACGAGTTTATTATTGACCTCGCTCAGTGTACCGCCCTATATCTATACCTCCATATAGGATGGCACCGTGGAACCGAGGGAGTCAAGGTTCGATTCTGCAGGAGTTCTTTGGAGAAGGGATTTATTAGACCTAGTGTCTCACCATGGGGAGCTCCGCTTTGTTTGTAAAGAAAAGGATGGGACTTTGAGGTCAGCATCGATTATAAGCAAATGAATCGGGTGATCAGAAGAATAAGTATCCACCGCCTAGGATTGATGACTTGTTTGATCAACAGGTGGGAGCTCGGTGTTCACCAAGTTAGATCTGCGATCCGGTTATTATCGCTTGAAGATTGCAGAGCCGATGTGCCTAAGAGTGCATTCGTGAGCGTGTACGGGCATTTCGAGTTTCTAGTGATGCCGTTTGGGTTGACAAATGCCCCAGCAGCTTTTATGGCCTTGATGAATAAGGTATTTCAGCCCCACCGGATCGGCTTGTTATAGTTTTCATTGATGACATCCTAGTGTATTCGAGGGATAGACAGGAGCATAGTGAACATTTGAGGATTGTGTTACGATTTATGAGGAGAGATAGCTTGTTCGCCAAATTCAGCAAATGTGAATTTTGGTTGGATCAGTGATCTTTTGGGGCATATAGTGACCGGAGAGGGTATTCAGTGGATCCTAGTAAGGTTGAGGCAAGGTCTTGAGGTGGAGGCTCCTAGAATGTGCCCGAGATTGAGTTTCTCGATTGGTGGGTTATTACCGAGATTTGTCGAGGGTTCTCATTGATCTCACCCTCGACAAAACTTCGAGGAAGAATGTGCCATTCGGATGGACCGAGGAGTGCCAAGAGTTTTGAGGAGCTAAAACATCGGTTGACTCATCGCACGGTGTTGGCTATTCCATCTGGACCGGAGGATTTGAGGTGTATAGCGATGCATCACATCGTGGATTGGGGTGTGTTACGATGCGGCATGGTAGAGTCATTGCCTATGCCTCGAGACAGCTTGAGGTCTCATGAGGTAAACTATCCTGCTCATGATTTGGAATTAGCTGCGCAGCTGTGTTTGCATCAAGATTTGGAGGCATTACCTGTATGGTGAGACCTTTCGGATCTTCATGCACTATAAGAGTTTGAGGTACTGCTGAGCCGAGAGAGTTAAATTTGAGACAGAGGAGATGGTTGGAGTTACTGAAGGATTATGATTGCACCATCGAGTATCACCCGGGGAAAGCCAATGTAGTGGCTGATGCTCTGAGTAGAAAGTCACATTCTAGTACAAATTTATTCGTGCAATGAGGTTGCCTAATTTGATTCGGCTTGAGGGCTTTGAATGTGCGTATGAATCTGGGCGAGGATGGAGTATTATTGGCTACACTGAGACTGAGACCGATGCTACTGGACAGGATCAGGAGGGTTCAGGATAAGGATCCTGTTATGGTGAGACTGATTGAGAAAGTGAAGACTGATTCGAGATCTGAGTTTGATGTGAGAGATGAGACTTTATGGATGGGACAGAGGCTCTGTGTGCCTGATGTGGATGATCTGAGGCGAGAGATATTGGAGGAGGCTCATATGGCCACTTATGCTATGCATCCTGGTACTACCAAGATGTATAACACCCTGAAGCAACATTTCTGGTGGCCTGGCATGAAGAAGCAGGTAGCGGAGTTTGTATCCAGATGTTTGACGTGTCGCGGAGTTAAGGCCGAGCACCGTGCTCCAAGAAGTTTATTCGCTGCCCATTCCAGAGTGGAAATGGGAACAATTACTATGGATTTCATTATGGGTTTGCCTAGACGCCGAAAAGATGATGCTATCTCGGGTCATAGTGGACCGGTTGACTAAATCGGCCCATTTCTTGCCAGTGAGGGAGACTAATACCATGGATCAGTTGGCCCAGAAGTATGTGGTTGAGATAGTGAGACTGCATGGGGTCCCAGTGGTGTCGATAGTGTCCGACAGGATCCCAGATTTACTTCGGTTCTGGCAGAGTTTGCGATCTGCATGGGGACTAGTCAACTTCAAGATGACTTTTCATCCTCGAATGATGGGCGAGTGAGAGGACTATTAAGACTGCTGAGGATATGCTTGCATGTGTATTGGAGTTCAGAGGAGCATGGGATCAAGATTCAGCCCCGATTGAGTTTGCATACAATAACCATTTTCACAAGAGCATCGGGATGGCACCATATGAGGCACTTTATGGGCGCATCGTAGATCGCCTCAGATTGGGATGAGGAAGGGTGAGGATGATCGAGGGTCCCGAATGATTCAGATATTGTTGATAAGGTGAAGTCGATTGAGTCGCATCAAGGCGCCTCGGATAAGCGTAAGAGCTATGTGGATCAAAGATAGAGGGACATGGAGTATGATGTAGGCGATGTAGTTTTTTTTACGGTGTCACCGTGGCGAGGTGTACCGAGATTTGGCAAGAAGGGCAAGTTGAGCCCTAGGTACATTGGTCCGTATGAGATCACCGAGAGATAGGACCTTTGGCCCATCGGTTAGCTTTGCGAGTGAGATGTCCCAGCTTGCATGACGCCTTCCACGTGAGTATGCTCCGCAGATATCGGTCGATCCGACTCATGTGATTCCGGCCAGAGATTGAGGTGTCGAGTAACTGAAAGTTATGTAGAGGAGCCGATCAGATTGTCGGTCACAGACAGCGGTTGAGAAATAAGAGTATTCCATCGGTGAAGGTTCTTTGAGGAACCACTGATCGAGGAGGCTACCGGGAGACCGAGGAGCATATGAGGAGACAAGATCCTCATCTTTTCGATCAACTGTAAGAATTTCGGGACGAAATTTTTATTAGGAGGGAGAATTGTAACATCCCATCTCCAATAGGAAGGGTATTTTGGTAATTTGGAATGGGTTAGACGTATTGAATTGAATCTCGGTATGAACATACAAAGATATAGCCTCCATGATTAACGATTGGTTGCATATGCACATAGTATACATGCGTTCATGACATTTTTCGGCTTAGGTTTCAAATGGAGATTCTTTGTGTAATTTATGGGGTAATTGTGTTTGAAAAATTATTCTGAGTGCGCCATAAATCGTTTTCCATTTTTAGGGATTTATGAGAATTTTTCGAATTTTTCGGTTCGTGTCTTAATCGGAAAATTTTAACCGATCGATCGATCAATTTTTTGTATCAATGTGATTGCCTAATGGCATGAGATTAGTGGATAAATAATATTAGGAAATTATTTTAGTGCCATGATTAGAGATTAATTGGGATTAAGTATAATTACATAGGATTAACTTATTCTTTTTGTCTCTTTCCCATGTTAAAGCCAAGTGTCCTATGTTATTAATTAGTTTTGTCTTATATTATGCTTTCACCATCGACTTTTCTCCTTGTTAAAGTTAAAACTTCACTTGAAGGCTATTGTTCTCCATTCATCCAAACACTCCACTTGGAAGGCCATTATTCCCATTGTTCTTGCTTATTCTATTGTCTTCTCCTTCTCCTATACAAAGTTTCCTTTTAGTTGCTTGCTCCTTCTCCTTTCACTTACTAGACCAAGCTTAAACCTTGAGAAGATGATGATATGCATGGTTGTGGTGATAGCCATAGGTTTTGGTAAAGGTTGAGAGGTGTGAGTGAACTTGAAGAAGTAAGGAATATCTAAAGCTTGAACTTGTCTAAGGTAAGAAATATAGTTGTTTACATGCTTTTGGTAGGTAGAAGCATGCATGGAGACTATATATATATGAACTTGATCATCATAGGGGGTAGGTTTTAATGGGTGTAATTATGTGCTTGTGTATGGATGAATGAATGATGAATAAATGATTATAGTTTTCCTTGAATTTGGATTGAGTTTGTTAGCTTAGATGAATGGAAAACCTTTAGGAAGATGAATTGTGTGGTTGCTGCCAATTATGTATAATTCTAGAAGTGTATGTTGAAATGAGCTTGTGGATGAATTAGAGGTAAAATTTGAGGCTTAGTGAAGTGTTATAGATGTTAGAAGTGAAAGGAGTTAGATTAATGTTGAATGCTGGAAATTGAGTTTTGAACCTATGGTACTGTTTTGATCATAATAAATTGTATAGGTGAGAAAATGAGGTGAGGTTTGTTCCCAAGTAAACTTTGGGATGTTGGCTTCATTTTAGTGTGAAATAGGTGTTATTAAATTATAATGTGAGAAGGTCGAAAATTGGCATGGAAAGTTTCTGTTTTGTTGGCTGTGAACAGTATCCGCAAATGTGTTTAATGAATTTTTCTGATTTTTCTAAATTAATTGGTATGGAATTAGGGAAAATGGTCTTCATGAAAGTTGTAGCCTATTGAATTAGCTTTCCATTGCCACTGATCTTGCTATTTTTCGAGTTTTATGTTAGGAGATAGGACCTGATTACTGATGACTGTTTTCATGCATTGGCTGAAACCTAGCTGGATTGGCACATTTAGTGCACTTTTGGGTTTGGAGGAATTTTAGGAATTTTTGTGATTTGATTTGGGGTTTTCATTGTACTGAAGAGTTTTAGATATCAGATTGATCTTGAAAATGGTATATGGCTTATAATATTTGGAGGTCATATGTGGGAAATATGGAATTTCAAATTCTAGACCTACATTGTGATGTTAAGTGTTGTTTAGGTCAGAAACTTGCATGACAGATTTGAAAATGTTAGAGGCTGAATTGGAGTTTGGTTATTTCAGGAAGAATTGAAGTTTGGGATTTTATCTTTCAGGGATATAAAGCTCTGATTTTAATGACTTGTCTACAGGAGTTATGTTAGTTATAAAGTTACTGCTCAAATTGCATAGTTTCAGGAACAGTAACATTGAGTGAATTAATTGACTTGTTTAGCAATGGAATCTGATTTTGGGTTGTTCATGAAAGTTTTAGAGGACATTGTGAACTGATTGAGCATATTTATGTGGTAATTTTAGCTGATTAATCAGTGAGTCCTCGCATTTGTGAGTTACTGTCCTATATCTATGAGTTTTGAGTAAGCAGTATCTTGATGGGATTTTGACACCTTAGAGGTTGAATTGATTTTTATGGTCTTCTGAGAGTTGTAGAGCTTTTCATAAGCTTTCCAATGAGGTATAGTGGGTATTTTCTGATTTGTGTGCTAAAAGTTAGAGTAATTGGAAATTAAGATTGAAATCTGAAAAAAAAAGAGGCAATGGTGAAACTTCGCCATGAGGCGACGCTTTGCCTCGCCTCGCGAGATTGAGAGGCTGGTCGCGAGGCGCGCCTCGCCTCGCGACAAGTGAGGCGATTTACCTCATGGCGACGCCTCGCCGAGGCGGGCGCCTGCGTTCGATATATATATATATATAATTATTTTATTTTAATTATTATTTGTTATTAAAAGGTACAATTGTTCTTTGTCAATTTCTTTTCCGTCCGACGTCCGATTGACCTGATTCTTGAGGCATCGGATTCAGAGAATATTTAATTTCATTTGGTGAGAATTTGGGAATTTTTGACGGAAATTGACGTGGCCCCAATAATTGTTCTAAATCAACTGCTTTGTTTAATTGGGGACCTATAGAGGTCCGAATTGCGCACCGCCGCCTATAGTTTTCTAATTTTTAGACTAATTTTGTGATGGGAAAATTTAGATTAGGGCCGGAATGCCATGAACATGCATTATACACGCTTTAAGGATTCCATGTGCATTATTTGATCGCTTTAATTATACAGCTTGGTAATGTGAATTTATTTCAACCGCTATAGAGGCTCGGTTGGACCGCCGTTCCACGACGTTATGGAGACTTCCGCATTAGCGAAGTTATTAGGTGAGTAACCTAGTTGGTTCCTCAACCTTTATGTGTTTACTATTTTGCAACTATGCCATGGGGGATAATGGAGGATTTATATGTGTTTGATTTGCTTGATTTCTACCATAGGTGTCTCAAATATCTGAACCGTGATATAGAAGTGTTATGTATGAATTTCATGGGATTGGTCTTATATGAATTTGGATCTGATATGCTATTGATTTGGATAAATTGACTCACGCATTTCATGCATAACAAGATGATCAAGAATTGGCGATTTGTGACCAGAGTACCAACGAGAGCTTATAGCTCAACGTGATCGGGCCTCGAGCCCACAAGGATACTGAGCCTATGGCTCACCGAGTAATGCGCCTTAATGGGACAGCCAGCGCCACCACAACAATGTAATAAATCGGAAAAGCGTCTCATATACATTTCATATGCATTTAAATTGGTTCCATTGATCGATATGATAATTACGTGGTATTATTGAATGTGATTTGGTGAAATAATTATGTGACTCGTATATGCATGAATTGGGTGAACCATCGATGATGGTTCTCACCGAGTTCGCAAACTCACCCAAAATTGCAAATTATTTTTCAGACCGAGACAGCTTGACTCATAGCTCCGGATAGACTTTTCCCCGCCGTAGATTGAGTTGGCAAGAGAAGTCATGGCACATGTGCTCGGTCACCGGCACTTTTGGAGGGATGACCTAGTTAGCTTTCTGTTTGATTTCCTTTTGGAGACATGTACAGACACTTTCAGTTGTATAAATTACTGCTTTGAGGATATGAAATGAGAAAGTTATGTCTTAAAAAAATTAGTGAATTCCATACTACTGCTTTATAATACATTGATGCCATGTGGAGTTGGTAGTTTGTTCGTGGCGCACCCTTATCGTAGGGTGTGTATCGGAATGACCTACGGGCGTTCCGGTACATCTCCTATGGTAAGGGGGTGCTACACTAAGTGAATGTAGGCATGATGTAGGGACTGATTTTGTGTCTAATTGAGGTGCTTATGGTAGTAGAATTTGCATTGGCATGAAAGGAAGTGAATAGAGAAGTAAAGCTGGAAATTGTGAGTTTTACCTATCATACTGATTTGAGCATAACTCATTGTGTGGTTATGCAATTGAGGCAAGGTTTGTTCCCACTGAAACTTTGGTTTGTTGGCTACATTTTTGTGTGAAATAGGCATTGTCCAATTTTAGCTTTCAGATGGTGAATTTCTGCATGGAAAGTTACTGCTCTTAACTGGAATGAACAGTATCCGAGAATATACCCTTGAGTTTTGTTAATTTTTATGAATTAATTGAGAAGGAATTAGGACAAATGGATTAGATGAAAAATTGAATTCTATTAAGTTATCTTTCCAATTCCACTGATTTTGCAATTTTTAGATGTGTATAGTAGGAGTTATGGCCTGATTATGGTTGACTGTTTTTATGCATTCAATGACACCTAGCTGGATTGGCAGATTTGATGCACATTTTGCTTTCGAAGAATTTTAGCAATTTTTATGAATTGAATTGGTGTTGGAAATATACTGAAGAGTTTTAGATGGCACATTGATCTTGAAAATGGTATATGGCATGTAATTTTTGGAAATCAGATGTGGGAGATATGGAATTTCATAATCTGAACCTACATTGTGATGTTAAAGTGTTGATTAGGTTAGAAACTTGCATAAAATATTTGACATTGTTAGAGGCTGAATGGGAGTTTGGTTATTTCAGGAAGAATTGAAGTTTGAAGTTTGATCTTTTCAGGGATATAAAGTGGTGATTTTTTTGATTTGTGAACAGGGAATTATGCTTGTTAGAAGTTTACTGCTCAAATTGAATGATTTCAGGGACAGCAGCATTGAATGAATTAATTGACCTAGTTAACAAGGGAATTGCAATTTGGGTTGTTTCATGAAAGTTGTAGATAACATTGCGATCTTGATGAGCATATTTATTGTGCAATTTTTGACTGAACAGAATGAGAGTTACTAAATTTACCATGTACTGTTCTGTTTTAAGAGGTATGGACTAGGCAGCATCTTTGATTGGAGTTTTGGACACCCTTAGGGGTGGAATTGATTTTTATGGTCTTCTTGAAACTTGTAGAGTTTTTCATGATCTTTCCAACGAGATATGGTTTGTAATGTTCTGAATTGTGTGCAAGGAGTTATAGGTGTTTGACTTTCGGTTTGACAATAGGAAAAAGAGAAGGAAATAAGGATATATATATTAATTGTTTTATTTGGATTTTGAATTTCTTTCGTGAATAACTTTTCCATCCGACGTCCTATTGACCTGATTCTTGAGGCATCGGATTCATGGAATATTGAATTTCATTTTATGAAAAATTGGAAATTTTTAGATGGGAAATTGACGTGGGTCCGGTTTATTATTTCCTAGTCACTGTTTTATTTATTTCTAGACCTATAGAGGTCCGAATTAAGTACCGTCAGTGGCTATAGATTTCTACTTTCTTTTTTACGGATTTTTATTATAGAAAATATTAGATTCAGGCCGGGAATATCATGAACATGCATTGTGCACCTTCTAAGTGTAACATGTGCATTCTGAAATAGTTCTGATTGAATAATTGATAATGTTTGTATACTGTCACTGTTATAGAGTCACACTTGGAGCGTCGGTCTACCGACGTCACTGAGACTGCCAGATTTTGGCTCGGAAATACAGGTGAGTAGACCTAGATGGTCTTATTTTTATGGTTTACTTGGTTCAATTACAATTGAATGAAATTTATACAGTGATAAATTATTGAATGGTAACGTTAATTGAAATTGAGTATGGGTTCCGGACAAGAGGTCCGATGGTTGAATGTGTACTGGGTATTTGCGTTAGTGAAGTGTTCCTTGATTGTGAATTGGATGAACTAAGTGTATATGATGTGTTTTTTTCAAATTGTTTGAAGGCATGAGTGCATATAGATAATTTGCATACGGATGAAATATGAACTCTCATCTAGATGTTGAATGTCGGACTACGGTCCGACGATAAGTGTTATGATCGACTTAGTTCATGCGAATATGGGCAATGCATTTCATTGCATGACAAGTGAAGTATAATGTGAGTTGTGACCAGAGTAGCCAATGATTAGAGCTTAAAGCTCACCGAGTGAAAAGAGCTTCGTGCTCAAATAGTGATTCAGAGCTTCAGGTTCAATTATAATGAGCCCTATTTGGGACAGTTATCAATGAGCCCGATATCCAAGGGGTACGAGACAGTTTTGGCACTTGGTCACAACGAATAAATAAACAAAAATTGGGCCCCACGTGTATATGTGTGATATGAATGATTTAATTACATTGCATGGGAATGTGAAATTGCATTGTATGACAATATAAAATTGCATTGAATGGGAATACGAAATGGTATTGAATGGGATTGGTTATTTGAACTGAATAGAATTGACTGAATTGACTGAATTGAATGGGATTAGTTTACTGGGATTAATTGGAATTGACTTCATTGTTTTCAATGGGGTTGGCTTTAGTAATTTACATGGGAACGTAAATTGGCGTAAAATGTGAACATAAAATTGAACTGATTATGAATATATGTGTGGTAGTGAATGTAAAACGCGCTTATGGAAATCTAATTATGTATTGTGTGACTGGGTGAACCATCGATGATGGTCACTCACCGAGTTCGCAAAACTCACCCAAAATTTGCAATTGTTTTTCAGACTCAAAGAATACCCGTTAGGCAACGGAGTATGTCATCTCTTTGCCTAATTCATAAAGCAATGGTCGGGATCGGTTAGGTTCTGCATTAATGTATTTCAAAGATTTCGAACGCTTGTATAATCGAATTGGACAATTTGTAAAGTTAACATATTAGGACAAATTGTGTTTATGAAAAGGGTCCCGAGGCTATTGATTTGTTATGCAAATTGTTTTCCGTGATAATATGTGATGTATGCGCCAGGCGTATGAAAAAAAATATACTTGAGTTTTGATCGAGTGATGTAACACGCCGCCTCGCAGGGCACGAACTCGGATATCACCGTCGATATCGGGTTCGGGTCATACGGGAGTGGGGTGTTACATTTAGGTGGTATCAGAGCCCAGTAGTACGTAATGTATCCGGGCACACCAAATATAGGTGCATGCATTTGAGTCGTGTCATTGCGCATCGTGGCAACCGATCCCTAGTTTGAGTCGACGGTAGAAATCCTACGTGTGCATACGTGTCAAGTGACTAAGTGAGAGAAAAGTGAGACTGTGTTAGAGGTGAACCCCGGCAAAGCATAAGCAATTAGGAAAGGAAAAGGAAAAGGAAAATGGATAAGGAGATTGATATTGTACTGTGGTTAGAATGACTATGTTAGCCTAGACTGATTAAGGAAAGAAGTGATATCACAAGTAATTCCCGGATTAAAATGGCAAGATTTCGCTAACAGAAAACGAATATGTCTAGAACTAGAAGAAGTCCACTGGAGATATGAGAAGCCTATAGTAGACCTAAGTGAGATTAAAAGTCCGGGATGACGAAGTAATTAGAGCTCGATCAGATATGCGATGAAATGGGAAACATTGAAACCGAGTAAAACGTAGATGGTCCGATCAAAGTGATATTGATTCATCAGATTGGTGTTAGACATCGGTAGATATCATAGAGATGATTGTAATAAGAGCAATGTTGTACCATAACGGCTCTACCTAGAATCAAGGAACTAAAAGAGTGCTTAGTAGGGTAAGAAAAAGTAGACATGGTGAGATAATAGTGTATTGATAAACTGAAATGAACTCGTGAAATGGGTATGATTATGAGCGCATAAGCGTGAAATTGAAATGTTCATGCAAATATTGTGCTAAGAGTTTGGAAATCATTAGAGTAGATTGTAGGAGAAAAAGGACAGACTGACAATTTCTACTGATTGTATATCGGGAAATTCTGGAATACAGTGGAGTTGAAGCAACGATTTTGTCGTTTATTGAGGACTGTGAATATCTTATCATAGACTGTTTGAGGAAAATAAAGAGATACGTAGTAATAAGGATATGACAGTGTATAAGTCAAGCTGTTATGACCTTACAATGTCAAGCTTGCACGTGACGGATATGGAAATAAAATGATAAGACATATAGTTTAATGATACGTGAAAAATGAAACAATGATAGTGATTTATGAAAAGAGTTGTCGCATTTAAGTCGATTTAACGTTGGGAGTATCGATTGGACAGTAAAGTTGCTCATGATTAATGAAACGTATGTGAGATATACATGGAAATAGTAGAGGAAATGATCGGTGAATGATTAGAGTGGTTATAAGTGTAAAGTGTATAATGGGTTAAAGTAAGACATAAGAGGACTGAGCGTACCTGTCTGAGAGGAAATGAAAAATAATTATGGCATAAGTCCTCTATTTGAGGATTGACATAAACGGAAATGACTTTGTGGAATTCTGAATCGTATAGGATAATAATTGGTTTCCGGATAAGATGAAGTGATTTCGGGTAATGTGTATAGTAAAGTATAAGGGTTAAAGAAAGTGTATCGCATCTCACCGAAATTTAGTACAAGGAATGTTCCCATAAAATTGTTCTGATTAAGATAGTACGTATAGTTGTGAATGATTGAAAATCAATTAGGGACACTAATTGGCTAATGAGACTTTCGTGAACAGTATAATGACGGTAGCAAGAAAAGAAGTACAGACGAAATCAAAAGTGAAATTGAGTCATATCTCAAGAGGAGATTTAGACATAACAAGTGAAATATACGATTGAGGTTAGATGTACTATGTGTACAGAAATGTAAAGTATCCAACAACATGAGTGGAAGTTTAATTTGAGGTGATCCTATTGCAATATGAAGCGAATAGAGCTCCATAGGTGAGGCAAAACTGTAAAATAGTCTCGAACTGTAAAGTGAAATACTCAAATGAAGTGGAAATTGATGGAAGTCCAAGTACAGATGATTAAGTATGGGTATATATAGATATATCGATGTGGATGACAGGAAATCGATTGAAAAGAGAAAATGAATAAGAGACAAGAAGTCCTAAAGGGAAACTGATAATGACGTGATGTAGTGTTACCTTCATAAAAGGGATTGCAAATACACTACTTGTGGACTCAATGAAAAAGTTGAATGATATATAGTAAAGTCTACAAGACCCTAATAGGGAATTATGTGAGGTAAGCCAATGGCAGTGACTATGTTTATAGACGGAATGTGTTTGAAAGTGTTGAAAAGTGAAAAAAAAAACTATATGAATAATTGAGGAAGTTGACACTGAGGATAAGCATGCAGTGTGTGATAAACTGAGACATTATATTAAAATGGTATAAGATAAATTGAATTGACTTTGATAAATGGTATTGGTGTTATGATCGCAATTGTTTAAAGCCTTTGAGACTTTAGATTCCGATAAGGGTACATTGTGTTAATTCGAGGAAAGAGATGGGTAGAAATGACTACTATAATCGACAATTACGAATCAATGCACATTTCGACTAGTGAATAGATAAGGCTGCAAGGAATAGATCAATTACAGATATTGGAATTTACAAAGAATGTCAAGTAGATTATGAGTAATTGTGAAGTGTTTCTGGAAATTGAGATACTGAATAAAGGTAAGAATGGTTAAGAGTACAAGAGTTACAGTGGTGAGTCCTATAAGGAGACTGACTATGTGAGTGAAGTAAAAAAAAATAATACTGAATGATTCATAGAAAAAGTATGTGTACCTGACAAAAAGTGATAGAACAAGAAAGTGAACAGTCGAAGCTAGACATTTTAGTGATCATACGCGAAAAGTGAAATTGAAGAACTGTGGGTATAGAATGAAGTGATTATTGATTCAAGTGCGTATAGGTTTAAATGTTCAACGAAAAAAAAAAGCTTGATTATGATCGTGTTATAGAGTTCTGATTTCCTGTAGGAATATACTGCTACACTGCACAGTGCCTAATGGGAGTCAAAGACCATAATGGATTTGAGACTGTGATGAGTGAGACAAAGAAAAGTGACTTAGGAAAAATGCATGGGTTAGTTAAAGTGGATCAGGATCGGACATATGAAACAGAGTTAAATGCGTATCCGAATAAAGTGCGTGAACACTATAGAACAATGAATTGTCTAAGGAGAGTTGAATTTGAACTAAGAGTCAATGGATTATAACGCATCACTGCATTAAGTCAGTTATCACTGGTTATAGCGAAAGGGGTCTAAATGTCATTGTATTGGTGCCAAAGGAATGTGAATCGTCCCTGACGAGATAAAGGAGGTTATGAAAGTATTACCTTGATAAAATGTACTCAAACTACTCCGAATATGGCGAGTGAGATAGTTAAGATAGCGAGATCACCAACTGACAGCATTATTGAGTCCGTCTACTGTGATGAGTGATAATGAGTTAGCCAAATAAGTGGCTGAACAACTTACTGAGTGTGGTTACTGTGACCTTTCGGAAAAATGAATCATTGAGTGGAAACGTGTATGGGATATGTAGGGACATTTGACAACTGTCATAGTGAACCGTTGACTGAGAATTTCGAGGACGAAATTTTTATAAGGAGGGGGGAATTGTAACATCCCAGCCCTTACTGGAAGGGTAAAATAGGAAATTTGTCATAGGATGGGGTTGATAGGGAATAATTAGTACTGTTCATGCATCATAGGATTGATACACAGTATCAATTGTGTACATGAAATTACTGTATATGCATTCATGATAATTCTCGGTAATTGGGCCTTAACGGTATTTTATTGTGATTAATGTGGAAATTGTCTTTGAAAAATTTATCGGACTGAGTTTTTGTGTGTTTTACATTTGATGGGAATTATAGGAATTTTTCTGGAATTTTCCGGAGAAAATTCCTGTACCGGGAAAAAAATAGCCAAGTGGCGAACCGGTTGATTGTCGGTAGCAAAAATTGCTATCCAATGGCACTGTAATATTGAATATATTATTTTGGGATTGGAAATTGGGCTTGAAATGGATTAATGGAGAGGGATTTATGAGAGCTTGACAAGTGGCATACTTATGGCCATGTATTTAATTACCTTAACCCTTAAGTTACTTTGAATTACACCTCTCATGCTCTCATTCACGACACACCTCTTCTAAAGCAATTTGGAGTTTGTTTTGGGTGATTGTGATGCTTCTTCGTGGCTCTCTCTCTCCTTGCTTATGTGTGGTTATTTCCTTCAATTGAGCATAGCTTCCATCTCTTTTTAGTTCTTCCATCTTGTTCTCCTTGCTCTCCATATAAATCTTTTTCTACCACCCTTGTATGATGATCGATGGTGATGGGTGAAACTTAAGCCTTAGAAATTTTCTTGGAGAACTTGGAGACTTAGTGGCTAAATCAAGTAAGTATTGTGTTCTATGTTCTATGTTATGGTTATAGTACAAATTGAAGCTAGCATGATGAGATGATTGTGTATGTGTTTAACTTGAGCTGCTCATATTTGTGTATTAAGTCTAAGTGAATGTAGGCATGATGTAGGGACTGATTTTGTGTCTAATTGAGGTGCTTATGGTAGTAGAATTTGCATTGGCATGAAAGGAAGTGAATAGAGAAGTAAAGCTGGAAATTGTGAGTTTTACCTATCATACTGATTTGAGCATAACTCATTGTGTGGTTATGCAATTGAGGCAAGGTTTGTGCCCACTGAAACTTTGGTTTGTTGGCTACATTTTTGTTTGAAATAGGCATTGTCCAATTTTAGCTTTCAGATGGTGAATTTCTGCATGGAAAGTTACTGCTCTTAACTGGAATGAACAGTATCCGAGAATATACCCTTTAGAAACTTGCATAACAGATTTGACATTGTTAGAGGCTGAATGGGAGTTTGGTTATTTCAGGAAGAATTGAAGTTTGAAGTTTGATCTTTTCAGGGATATAAAGTGGTGATTTTTCTGACTTGTGAACAGGGAATTATGCTTGTTAGAAGTTTATCGCTCAAATTGAATGATTTCAGGACAGCGACATTGAATGAATTAATTGACCTAGTTAGCAAGGGAATTGCAATTTGGGTTGTTTCATGAAAGTTGTAGATAACATTGCGATCTTGATGAGCATATTTATTGTGCAATTTTGACTGAACAGAATGAGAGTTACTAAATTTACCATGTAATCGCTCTGCTTTTAAGAGGTATGGACTAGGCAAAGATCTTTGATTGATTTTGGACACCCTTAGGGGTGGAATTGATTTTATGGTCTTCTTGAAACTTGTAGAGTTTTTCATGATCTTTCCAAAGAGATATGGTTTGTAATGTTCTGAATTGTGTGCAAGGAGTTATAGGTGTTTGACTTTCGGTTTGACAATAGGAAAAAGAGAAGGAAATAAGGATATATATATTAATTGTTTTATTTGGATTTTGAATTTCTTTCGTGAATAACTTTTCCGTCCGACGTCCGATTGACCTGATTCTTGAGGCATCGGATTCATGGAATATTGAATTTCATTTTATGAAAAATTGGGAATTTTTAGATGGAAAATTGACGTGGGTCCGGTTTATTATTTCTTGGTCACTGTTTTATTTATTTCTGGACCTATAGAGGTCCGAATTAAGTACCGTCAGTGGCTATAGATTTCTACTTTTTTTTACGGATTTTTATGATGGAAAATATTGGATTCAGGCCGGGAATATCATGAACATGCATTGTGCACCTTCTAAGTGTAACATGTGCATTCTGGAATAGTTCTGATTGAATAATTGATAATGTTTGTATACTGTCACTGTTATAGAGTCACACTTGGAGCGTCGGTCTACCGACGTCACTGAGACTGCCAGATTTTGGCTCAGAAATATAGGTGAGTAGACCTAGATGGTCTTATTTTTATGGTTTACTTGGTTCAATTACAATTGAATGAAATTTATACAGTGATAAATTATTGAATGGTAACGTTGATTGAAATTGAGTATGGGTTCCGGACAAGAGGTCCGATGGTTGAATGTGTACTGGGTATTTGCGTTAGTGAAGTGTTCCTTGATTATGAATTGGATGAACTAAGTGTATATGATGTGTTTTTTTAAAATTATTTGAAGGCATGATTGCATATAGATAATTTGCATACGGATGAAATATGAACTCTCATCTAGATGTTGAATGTCGGACTACGGTCCGACGATAAGTGTTATGATCGACTTAGTTCATGCGAATATGGGCAATGCATTTCATTGCATGACAAGTGAAGTATAATGTGAGTTGTGACCAGAGTAGCCAATGATTAGAGCTTAAAGCTCACCGAGTGAAAAGAGCTTCGTGCTCAGATAGTGATTCAGAGCTTCAGGCTCAATTACAACGAGCCCTACATAGGACAGTTCACAATGAGTCCTATATGGGACAGTTTACAATGAGCCCTATATGGGACAGTTTACAATGAGCCCTACATGGGACAGTTCACAATGAGCCCTATATAGGACAGTTTACAATGAGCCTTACATGGGACAGTTCACAATGAGCCCTACATGGGACAGTTTACAATGAGCCCTATTTGGGACAGTTATCAATGAGCCCGATATCCAAGGGGTACGAGACAGTTTTGGCACTTGGTCACAATGAATAAATAAACAGAAATTGGGCCCCACGTGTATATGTGTGATATGAGTGATTTAATTGCATTGCATGGGAATGTAAAATTGCATTGTATGAGAATATAAAATTGCATTGAATGGGAATACGAAATGGTATTGAATGGGATTGGTTATTTGAACTGAATAGAATTGATCAATTGAATGGGATTAGTTTATCGATTAATTGAATTGACTTCATTGTTTTCAATGGGGTTGGCTTTAGTAATTTACATGGGAACGTAAATTGGCGTAAAATGTGAACATGAAATTGAACTGATTATGAATATATGTGTGGTAGTGAATGTAAAACGCGCTTATGGAAATCTAATTATGTATTGTGTGACTGGGTGAACCATCGATGATGGTCACTCACTGAGTTCGCAAAACTCACCCAAAATTTGCAATTGTTTTTCAGGACTCAAAAGAATACCCCGTTAGGCAACGGGAGTATGTCGTCTGCTGCCTAATTCATAAAAAAATGGTCGGAGATCAGTTCGTGTCTGCATTAATGTATTTCAGTATTTCTGAACGTTTGTATAACTGAATTGGACAATTTGTAAAATTAACATATTAGGACAAATTGTGTTTATGAGAAGGGCCCTGAGGCCATTGATTCGTTATGCAAATTGTTTTCCGCATAATATGTGATGTGTACGCTTGTGCGTATGAAATAAAAATATACTGAGTTTTGACTGAGTGATGTAACACGCCGCCTCGCAGGGCACGAACTCGGATATCACCGTCGATATCGGGTTCGGGTCATACGGGAGTGGGGTGTTACAAAACCCACCTGAATTTCATTGCTTATCAGATTTCTCTCCTTTTATCCTCTTGCTTTCCTTAACCAAATAACCAAAATTCCAATCAATTTGGGGTAGAAATCGGAAAATCAAACTTTAACCATTCAAACTACAACCAAAACTGAAACAAGAATTTTATGCTCAACTTCCATCCAAATTTTAAGATTCTTAGAGACTGATTCAGAACTTCATTTCTTCATAAAACTTGTAGCCCTATGTCTCTAGTGTACAACTCAAAAAGAATCACCTCATTTGGACATCTACATCAAAAGTTATGCCTAAAATACTAAAGCATATCGCAGCAGGAAAATGGTCGTTCGTCGCGACGAGAAAATGGAGCGCGTCGCGACGAGCGCGCGCGTCGCGACTTGCTCATCTGCAGGTCGCGACGTCATGCACGGCGAAAGCTCAAACTCATTTTTTCACTTTTCTCAACCATAATCCTCCCTCTTTCAATTATAAACATATCTAAACATTAAAACACCTCCTAAACTTCATTCCTAACCTCAAAATCATTCATAACAACAACGTGATCATCAACCCTAAAAGATTTCACCTATTTTTTCCATAAACCCTAAACCATTGTTTCCTACTCATTCTAAACCATATTAGGTTTCATTCAACCCAAACAAGAGTAGAAGAGCTAACATACCGATGAAAGCTTCAAATCCTTCTAAAACGTCAAACCTAGCTTCCTCTTTTCTTCTTCTTCTCTCTCTCCTACTACTATCTTCTCCTTTTCTCTTCTTCTTTCTATTCTCTTTTCTTTTCTTTTCTCTTCTTCTATTTTCCTTTAATCCTACTTAATTGTGCAATGTCCATTTTGCCCTTTCATTTAAGCCTTAAGTCTTAAAATCTTACGTGCCAAGACCAAAATGCCCTCATAAACTTTTACCCTATAATATCCATTTATACCACATTAAACTCAAATAAACCGCAATTATCCACTAATATTCTCAAATTAATCAAACTAAGCCATAAACACATAATTATCACAATCCATGTTTAATGACATCATATAAAAAAATTCGGGGCCTAACAATGGCCAAATACTTCCAGAGTTCCAAACTGAGGTTATGGTCCTGTCGAAAATTCGGCACCACCATCTTGTTTCTTTGATTGGTTATTGTGATGAAGGATCTGAGTTGATACTGGTTTATGAATTCATGGATAAGGGAACTTTGAGAGACCATTTGTACAACTAGAAACAGAACTCAGATAGCTCTAGGCAATCTAAATTGAATTGGAAGTCGAGACTTGAAATTTGCATCGGTGTAGCCAAAGGTCTTCACTACCTGCATACTGGTTCTAATGGTGGAATCATTCACTGTGATGTTAAGTCAACAAATATCCTGCTTGATGAACATTATTTCGCCAAAGTTGCCGATTTTGACCTTTCACAATCAGGTCCTCCTGATCCAGATCATTTTAGTTCAAACTTAAAGGTAGTTTTGGCTATCTTGATCCTGAGTGCTTCAGAACTTTTTAGTTAACTAATAAATCCGATGGATAGTGTTAGAATGTAACTTGATTTAGTGCTATTGAAAAGTTTAAGTTGTATTGTAATGTAGTAGGTATAGATTACTTGTATTAGGAGTAATTCACCATGTTCTGTCAAGTCCAAGCATCATTGTATTTTTTGAATTTGAAGCTAATGTATTCAGCACACTCAACCTATATAAGTTCTGAATGCAATGAAAGAAGCTGCTCTTTTTTTTATTCAATTCATCTTCTCATTCAACTTTACATGTTCTGTATACATTCTGCTGTAAAAGTTTACATGGTATCAGAGCATTCTTGATCTTCTAAGGGGCTTGTGACTTAAAAAAACTAGAAACTTTCATCTCCTTTTCATCTCTCATAAGCTTTCACACAAAACACAAAACCAAAGACCTCCACACCTTCAAACACTGCACCTCCTGTTTTCAATGGCCAAAATTATCAGATTTGGGCTGTGAAGATGAAGACATATTTGAAGTCCTTCGACCTTTGGGATTATGCAGATGGCAAGGAAGTGAATCCTCTTCTTACTAATACCACAATGAATCATATTAAACATCATGTTGAAGAAACAGCCAAGAAATTTCGTGCTCTTTCTTGCATTCATTCAGCTGTGGATTATGTGATCTTCACAAGGATCATGGATTGTGAATCTGCCACAGAAGTTTGGGAAAGGCTGAAACAAGAGTTCCAAGGCAGTGACAAGACAAGGGAGATGCAAATACTCAACCTAAGGAAAGAGTTTAAGATTCACATAATGAAAGAGTCGAATAGAATCAAAGATTATGTTGACAGAGTTATGAAGATTGTCAATGAGATTAGGCTGTTGGGAGAACAAGTTGAATAGAAAAGAATAGTAGAGAAGGTCATGGTGACACTTCTTAAGAGATTTGAATCAAAAATCTCATCTTTGGAAGACAACTGGGACATGGATAAGATCATCATCACAGAACTTGCTAATGCTTTGCAAGCTGTGGAACAAAGGAAGGCATTTTGAGAAGAAAAGAGTCAAAATGAAGGAGCATATGCAGTTGCTCACAAGTTCAAATCTTCTATTCACAAAAATTTTTCACATAACAAGAAGGGAAAGGAGAAAGGTGAACTGAACAAAGGAAGGTTTAAAAGGGACAAGTTTCCTCCTTGTCCTCATTGTCAAAAGATAAATCATACATCAGATTTCTGTTGGTATAGACCAAATGTGCAATGCAAGGCTTGCAAACAATTTGGTCACGTGGAGAAGGTTTGCAAGTCTCGCCGTAAGAAGCAAGCTCGTGAACAGTTTGCACAAGTTACTGAAGCTTCAGAGGAGCATGAAAAGGAGTTATTTACTGCTGTGGAAGAGATATGTGTAGCTAATCATTCCTCTACAATCTGGCTGGTGGACAGTGGATGCACAAATCACATGACAACTGATTCCTCTATTTTTAAGGATCTTGATCGAAGATTTGCATGCAAGGTGAAACTTAGAGATGGCAGATTGGTGAATGCTCAAGGAAAAGGTACAATTCTTGTCGAAACTCCTTCTGGAACAAGAAACATTTCAGGTGTTTTATATGTACCTGAAATTGACATGAATTTATTAAGTGTTGTCCAATTACTTAAGAAGGATTACAAATTATCCTTTGAAAACAAAATATACATCATTAGATACTCATCAGGGACAAAAATCTTGACTGTTACAATGAAGAGGAGGAATTTTCCAATAGAATGGCCTAATGCAACAACTGGAGTTCATGTATGTGTTGAAGATAACACTTATCTTTGGCACAAAAGACTTGGACACACCAACTTCAACTCATTGAAGCAACTCAAGGAATCAGAACTTATACGAGATCTGAATTCTATAAGTGACTATTACGGTGTGTGTGGAATCTGTCAAATGGGAAAACTAAACAAATCTCCATTTCCCTTGAATCAAGCTTCAAGAGCAACTAACAAACTTCAGCTGGTGCATTCAGATGTGTGTGGACCAATGGGTGTTTCCACAATCAACTCCAACAAGTACTTTCTTCTATTCATAGATGATTTCTCAAGGTATTGTTGGGTTTATTTTCTTAAACAGAAAAGTGAAGTGCTGGAATGCTTTAGAAAGTTTAAAGCATTAGCTGAAATTCAAAGTGGCTTGTCAATCAAAACCTTGAGGACAGACAATGGGACTGAATGCACATCTTATGCATTCAAGGAATTTCTTCAAGCTGCTAGAATTCTCCATCAGCTGACTATTATTTACTCCCCTCAGCAGAATGGTGTTTGTGAAAGGAAGAATCGAACAATCATGAACATGACTCGATGTTTGCTACTGGAGAAAAACTTGCCAAAAACTTTGTGGGATGAAGCAGTTGACACTGCTATATATCTTCAAAACAGACTTCCCACCAAAGCTATTAAAGGAAAAACTCCTTATGAGGCTTGGTTTGGAACAAAACCTTCGGTTGCTCACCTTAGAATTTTTGGTAGTGTATGCTACTCTCATATTCCTAAAGCAAAGAGAGATAAGTTGGATCAATGTACTGAGATTGGAATTCATGTTGTCTATAGTAACTCTTCTAAAGGTTACAGAATTTTGAATCCTCTTACCAATCGAGTTCATGTGAGTAGAAGTGTGAAATTTGATGAAATCAATGTTTAAGACTGGACAAAGCAATCAGTCACTTCCTCTCCACAAAATGCACTTGATGAAGATGTTGAAGAGCAGCAGAATGAAGTTGATGAAGATTTAGATGATGAACCTGCTATCAGAGGAACCAGAACACTTGATGATATCTATGCAAGATGTAATGTAGCTTTGTATAAACCTTCTAACATCAATGAAGCATTGAATTATGAAAGGTGGAGAGCTGCAATAGAGGAGGAGCTTCGAATGATCAACAAAAATGAAACTTGGATCTTAGTTTCTAAGCCTGCTGATAAGGAAGTAAATGGACTGAAATAGATTTTCAAGGTGAAACTCAATCCGGATGAGACAATCAACAAGTTTAAAGCAATATTAGTTGTCAAGGGGTTTGCTCAAAGACATAGGATTGATTTCATTGAAAGCTTTGCTCCAGTTGCAAGGTTTGATACAATTATAATGCTACTCTCCATTGCTACCCATCTAAAATGGCAAGTTTTTCAACTAGATGTCAAGTTAGCCTTCTTAAATGGCATTCTCGAAAAAGAAATTTTTGTGGAACAACCTAAGGGATTTGTAACCGATCCTGACAAGGCTTATTTGTTGAAGAAGGCCTTATAAGGACTCAAGCAATCTCCATGGGCATGGTGTGTAAGGATTGATGAGTATCTCTTGAATTTTGGATTTCAGAAAAGTTGCAATGAAGTTACTCTATATGTTAAACTTTCTGGAATTGAAACATTGGTGGTTTCAGTGTATGTTGATGATCTTTTGATAACTAGAAATAATTTGAAGGCCATAAAGGATTTTAAGAATAAAATGGAGCATGTCTTTGAGATGAATGACCTTGGGACAATGTCTTATTTTCTGGGAATGGAGGATAAGCAAGGCCGACATGGAATCTTCATCTCACAAGGAAAGTATGCTCAAGGGCTGCTAAAGAAATTCAGTTTGGGAAAGTCCAAATCTGTCAGCACTCATAGAGTTCAAGGAACTAAGTTATTTCTTGATGATGGATCATATTTGGCATATGCTACTCTTTATAGAAGTGCAGTTGGTTCATTGCCATATTTGTCAATTACAAGATTTGATATTATGTTTATCACAAGTCTGCTATCTAGGTTCATGAATTGTCCTTCTAAAGTGCATTTCAGGGCTGTTAAAAGGGTTCTAAGATATTTGCATGGGACTCTCAACTATGGACTGCATTATAAACCGATTGGTTGTGAAGTTGATTGGTTTTACTGATAGTGATTGAGCTGGTTCACTCACAGATATGAAGAGCACATCAGGGTATTGCTTTTTCTCTTGGATTAGTCAGATTTGTTAGAGCACAAAGAAGCAAGGATCCATTGCTCAATCCATTGCTGAAGCCGAGTATATTGCTGCCTCATCTGTTGTGAATCAATGTGTGTGGTTAAAAAAGGTTTTACTTGATTTGAATTTCAAGATGGAGAAGGCTACTGAAATTTTTTTGTGACAACAAATCTGCTATTGCAATGATGAAAAATCCTGTTTTTCATGGAAAGACCAAGTATATCAAGATCAAATATCATGCCATTCGAGAAGCTGAGAAGGAAAACCAAGTGAAGTTGTTGCATTGTTCATCAGAGGAACAAGTTGTTGGCATTTTTACCAAGAATCTGTAGAAACTTCGATTTGAACTTCTTAGGGAGAAGCTTGGTGTTTGCATTGCTCATCAGAGGAACAAGTTGTTGGCATTTTTACCAAGAATCTGTAGAAACTTCGATTTGAGCTTCTTAGGGAAAAGCTTGGAGTTTTCAACAGCACTTGCATCAAGGAGGGGTGTTAGAACATAACTTGATTTAGTGCTATTGAAAAGTGTAAGTTGTATTGTAATGTAGTAGGTGTATATTACTTGTATTAGGAGTAATTCACCATGTTCTATCAAGTCCAAGCATCATTGTATTTTTTGAATTTGAAGCTAATGTACTCAGCACACTCAACCTATATAAGTTTTGAATGCAATGAAAGAAGCAACTCTTTTTTTATTCAATTCATCTTCTCATTCAACTTTACATGTTCTACATACATTCTGCTGCAAAAGTTTACAGATAGGCCTTTGGTGTGGTGCTTTGTGAAGCTCTTTGTGCTCGACCACCTATTATAAGCTCAAATCGAAGGGAGGAAATAAACTTAACTGAAAGGTTTTTATCTTGGCAAAAGAAGGGCCAACTTGAGCAGATTATTGATCCTTTCTTGGTCGATCAGATAAATCCCAACTCATTGAGAAGTGTTTGAACCCAGAAGGTGATCGAAGGCCAACTATGCTCGACGTGTGCTGGGACTTGGAATATGCATTACAGCTACAACAAACTAAAATAACCAGAGAGCCATTCAATGACAGCAGAACACACGTTTCCTCAGATTTCACAATGTCCCAAGTGCAGCATCTGAATTCTTACAGCTTCCTTGCAGAAGATTCTTCCTCCATTGTGCGCAATGTCGACGATTCATATGCAACGACTGATGCTGTCTAAATGCTCTTGCCAACTAAAAGTTTTTAAAAGTTCCTATTTTCATTTGTATGATAATAAGTATGTTGAGTTTTATTATTCCTCTACATATCTAGATGTGGGATTTCAGTACCCTATATGAACAAGTAACCCCTATAAAAGTTCCTATTTAAGAGTCATGAAGAACATAGCTAGAAGATAGAAATTTAAAGGATTAAAAGTTAAAGTTCGATAACTCAACACAAATTCTTCCAAGCAAAGCATCAAAGCTTGATTGAGACACGAATTTGTAAAATATATGGATGGTGTTTTCACATTTACTATTACAGGGACGAGATATTTTTGTACACCATATTTGTGGTTACTCTGGAGACATGAAAGGACTACCGTCTATCTGAAAAGAGATTCTAAGCTTATGTTTTAAGAACAAATAACTCAGCTATCATCCTAGCCATTACGTGATAGATTATCATAAGATGATGAAGATAGTGTTGGAATTTTGAAGAAAAGCTAAACTAAAGAAATAACAAAACGTAAAACAAAGTTGAGGAACACTCTTTTTATTCTTCTTTTTTCTATATAAAAACACTCCAATAATCCCTGTATTTATAGGTTTATAAGGATAACAAAAAACTGCCTAAATTTATTGTAATTGTAACTGCCTAGAATTTATTCAGATAATAAATACCAATTAAATACATGAAACCGTTGCACATAACTAGGAATTTAACTTTGAATTAATCTTCAACACCCTCCCTTAATTCAAAGTCACAACCACCCAACTATGACCGTTGATCTTTTTTTGATGCACTTTCTCATCAACAACCTTGATGCACTGTCTCATCAATCTTGAAGCACTTTCTCTTCACACACATTGATGCACTTCATCACCAACATTCCACTGAAGCACTTTCTCTCCAATCGTCCACAGGAGCACTTTATCTCCTTCCATCAGAACAAACATTCTTCACCTTCATCAGGTTTCTCTCATTTGTGCCACAAACCAAGACCCTTTAGATGAGCCTTCATCTTTACTGCCCACACATGATAATTTTCACCATTAAAATTGGGAGGAGGTAGAGAATGATTTGAGGACATTTTTTTTTAAAAAAAATAAAAGCGGAAAAAAAAGACCTATGGCTCTGATACCATGTTGGAATTTTGAAGAAAAGCTAAACTAAAGAAATAACAAAACGTAAAACAAAGTTGAGGAACACTCTTTTTATTCTTCTTTTTTCTATATAAAAACACTCCAATAATCCCTGTATTTATAGGTTTATAAGGATAACAAAAAACTGCCTAAATTTATTGTAATTGTAACTGCCTAGAATTTATTCAGATAATAAATACCAATTAAATACATGAAACCGTTGCACATAACTAAGAATTTAACTTTGAATTAATCTTCAATAGATGGCATAAGATAATAATAAAAAATTCATCTCAACTAACAAGTGTGGATAGAAATTTAGTGCTTTAACAATGATTACTTTTCCGCTTGTAATTTTTTAAAGAACCTTTACCTCTGTTTCTAAAAGGCATATGCTCCCTTCCTTTTTGTTAAAGTTGAAAGGAGGAGAAGAAGTTCGTCAACTTAAAAGAGTTCTAGAGAGAGAAAAAAGAGTCGTTTGCTTAGAGAGATGATGTGGTCCGATCTCGATTTGAAACTCCGATCTCAACTTGCTGCACGCTCTCCATCAACAAAGTTTCAGTGTTCTCAGCTAATGTTTTGATCGCTTCATCTAAAGAGAAATAGCTTGCTCTGTACTTGATTACTCTCTGAACTGAACTCGATCTGGAAAAACTTTGCAAAATCTTCATGGAATCCAAACTCCCAACGCATGAGGAGGACAGTAGAAACCCAATCACAATGACAAATTCCGGCCATTCAGTAAAAAAGGTTCGCATACGCGAACGCGAAGAGGATCCTCCCCCGCAAGCACATATCCCTCCTCCCATTCAACACAGTTATAGCGCAGCTGTTAGAGGACGCACTGGACAGGACAAAGGAGACACAGATTTTACCAGGCCAGTCGAAGACCCAATTGAAATTGCCGAAGGGGACATAACCATGGTGCAAGGGGAATACAGGATGGGCATTGAATTATCGAACACTTTCAGGGGAAAACTTGACAAACAATGGCAGAAGGTTGTAGTGGTTAAATTACTAGGTAGATCAATAGGATACAACCTCCTCAAATCTAGACTACAAGCCCTTTGGAAACTTATTGGACCTATGAAGATAGTCGATATCGAAAACGAATTCTACCTGATAAATTTCGTTGAACTGGAAGATTACATTCAAACTCTAACCAACGGACCTTGGATCATTGTTGGGCAAGCGCTCTTGGTCCAACCATGGACTCCTGATTTCTAACCATCAGCCAGTAAGATTACACATGTTGTGGCTGTTAGAGTAGTGCCCTGAAGGCAATCGCCTTTAGCGCATTTTGTACAAAGTTGTGTACACACTTTATGAATAAATAAAGAAAGGCATATTTTATTAACTTGCTGTTCATTAATTATGAATGGATATTGATCAATAAGCAAATTAATGAAGTCCATTATATATGACATAGAATGAAGGAAATTGTGATGTGATCATACTACTGAGATTCCTATCATGTGCAATTATGTCAGTATCTAAATTATCCCTAGTCATAGGATTACTGAGACTGGACATCGGTAATCCGGAGAGACTAGTACATCTCAAGCTCCTTGATTTGATCAAGCAGTGGATCTCAAAAACTGTAAATATGAGATATTTAAGGTTGAGATGTGGATGCTTACTAGAGGTAGTAAGTACATTGGATGACCTGCTATAAGATCATCACATGGATATCCTATTCTAATGTCAGTGATAATCTCATCATAACAATGGTGCAAGTATCCTTAGACTTGAGGTGCTCAAGAATATCTTGGATACTGACTCTGTGCTTTGACTCCATTCCTTGTTGCCTTACAGAGGTCGCTCATAGGGTGGTGATTGGGTACAGCTTGAGGTATTCGAAGGTAATTGAGTAGCCAATAGAGGATTCACCACTTCTGTGATAGTAGAAGATGATACCCATGGCCTCTTGTCAGGGTCATTACTTGAAAGTCTCTGGCCGGAGCATATATGTCATGAAGAATGTCTACATTGACATATTAAGTAATGAGTCCCGTGACGAGAACTGAAATCACTGGACTAGATTTGACGTAGTCGATCTAGTAAGAGTTGACACATTGCCCATACTCATAACCAAGTGGGGTATAGCATGGTGAAAGGACTAATTGCACGGTAATTGTCATGGAAAGGTTCGTGATATGGTTCATGATGAATACATGTTCATTCGTCAAACCAATTACTTTCCTGGTCAATTGGGGGTCATGATGTGTTGCTAGATACCGCCATGACTTGCTCAGATTAAGTGTTAATCTAAGTGGCCAACATAACCGGGAACCTAATGGGTCACACGCATAAAAGTGTCTCGGAGAATTTGTAAAATAGTTTTGGACAGAGTTCCAATATATGGAGAGCAGTCGGATTAAATGGATCCCGATGAGATCGAGATATGTCCCGATGAGATCGCGACATCGATATTGCTGAAAACCGTTTAGGGGTTTTTTTATACCGAGACCGGTAGGCAGTCGATTCACTTCAACATTTATATATAATTAATTAATTATAAATATATAAATGTAAGTATCCATACACACTGGTTCTGGCCCCACCTACCACCGGGTCCTGGTATGAGAAAAACCCCCGGAAACGGTTTTCAGCAAATTAAGTAATTAATTAATTAATTAAGTAATTAATTAATTAATTAATTAATATATGTGACCAACGTGTAAGATGGAGAAGGAAGTTTCCTTTAAGCTTTATCTTTTAACTATATATATATATATATATATATATAAAGGCTAACGTGGGTGCATGACTCACCATTAGCATTTAATGTCTTTAAAAGAGTTAAAGACAAAAGCTTAAAATAAGAATAAAAGTGAGGATGATCGTGGGATTGGAAGAAAGGTTTGGAAGATAAAAAGGGTTTTGAAAACAAAAGATTTCCTCTCATCAACGATCATCTTTCAAGCTTCTCTTCTCTTCTCCATCGTTATTTTCAAGCTCTCCAAGAACAAGGTAAGATCTAGCAGTCTTCAACTTGTTCTAGCTATTCTCGGGTCAAAGGGTTTGTCCCGGTTAGGTTCTCCGATCTCTGCGTGGATACCGTTAGAGACGGTCTCCTTTGGCCGTTATGGTTTGAGTTTGTTGTATAGACACATGGATCCTGGCTTTCGGGAAGGTCTCGGAATAAAATTTTTTTGTTTTCCGCATCGTGGGCATGTGATGCTCACACCGGGATTTTCCTACAGTGGTATCAGAGCCACTTGTGTCGTATATAACGAAGAAATTATGACTAGGTCGGAGTTGCCGATTGCTTGTGACGATGATGCATGTTGCTTGTGTGAATTTCGAATTCAGTATAGAAATATAGTTTTTGAAATTTTCTTACCCAGATATGTTCACAAGATGTTGTTGCATATGTCTGTGGAAGCTCGGAATTTATCAATGTGATTTGATATGGTTTTGCTAATTTATTCCCTAATGTTCTGGTTGCTGTCTTTGTGCACATTCAATGAACAGGCATGCTTATAAATTTGAGAATAAATTGTAGAAATTTTTTTTTTCAAATTTGCTTTCACCAACATGTCTCTAAGATGTTTATGAATGTCTGTGAGAATGTAAAAATGTTTTCGAGGTGATTTACTATTTATTTGAGAATTTATTGTGTGCTGCTGGGAATAACTGTGTTGCGGAACACAGATTCTACATTGGCTTTGTTGCTGAGGTTGGTTGAGTTTTTGATGGAAATAAATCCTGAAAAAATTCATGGAACATGTTGTGAACATGTTGTAATCTCTTTAATTTTCTCATAATTTATTGAAATTGTTTCAATGAGTTTTTCAAGCAAAAGACAGAACTTGGCAGTTTTGAGAAAGTTGTTGGAGCTGTTTTGTTTGGAATGATAAATTGTGTATTTCTCAATTCCAATGCCTTGGATCATTTTTAATGTGATTAAAAATGTGTTATATTGATGTTTTATGCTTTCCAAATTGAATTTCCTGAAATTGGGTTTCCAAATATTTTTCGGATGTCAAATGTATCACATTAGCGTCTCGTTAATGTATTTCGTTGTCTTGATTATTTTGGCCGTCACAAATTTTGTGACCAGTGCCGAAGTAGTCTTGATAAAGTTTAGACTACTTAGAGATACTTAGGGTGATAGTTTGATATTCTCAAATTATTTGGAAATCTGAATGAATAAGAGTGTATTCATCAATTTCAAGTTTTTCATGTATAGTTTGACTATATATGGTAAGCATGGAACAATGAAAGTGTTTCATTGGTACATCATAATAAAGGATATTACACTTGGTATTGTGAATTGGAACTGCACGGATTGAGAAATTATCCGATTAGATAGCAATTCCACATGGATAAGTCGACTAATAAAGATACAAGTCGACTTGTCCGTGCACTGTAGACGCATAAGTCGACTTGCACAATGGTACAAGTCGACTTGTTCCTGCACACTTGCATAAGTCGACTTACACATGCATAAGTCGACTTACACACTAGCATAAGTCGACTTATACACTAGCATAAGTCGACTTATACATACACAAGTCGACTTACAACATGCAAAGGTGGGATGATGGATGATTTTAGGTATAGATTCAATGTGATTGATGAAATACCCTAAATCATTCCATATAGTCATGGTGACTATAATCCTACGACTTGGAGGAGAAGAAGATGAGACCTGAAAACCCTCACACATCATATAAAAACTTACGCCTTCCATTAATATGGGGAGAACCAGAGTTCTTATAGAGTTGGGTTGTTGGGTAAACTCAATCTCACTCTATACGGATATGTTCGAACCATGAAAATAAGATTTTCGGATTAATGGGTCGGTTTTCACTAGAAGCGTTGATTTGTTGAGTAAACTCAAGGTCAACGTGGACAGAGGCGAAATTGGGCAGTGTGCATCAGATGTACGCGCATCAAGAGTTGATAACCCAATGTAGTGTGCATCATATGTACGCGCATCAAGAGTTGATAACCCAATGTGTGTGCATACATCACGAGTTGATAGCACTAGTCGATAGTTGCATCTATGAAGCAAATGGTATGACCGATACCTGCCGATAGATCTAAGGTGGCTTGTTGGGTAAACCCAAGGTCATTTTAGTAATGTCGGATATCTATGATGCAATTGGTATGACCGATACCTACCGATTGACCTAAGGTGGCTTGTTGGGTAAACCCAAGGTCATTTTAGTAATGTCGGATATCGACCCACTAGACATTTTGTCATAATGTTTCTTGGATTAAATCGAGGGTTATGGATTCTTTGAAACTAGTGGAGCCATATGCATGTCATTCAAGTCCTTATGATCATGCATGTAATTCTACTCTAACATTCTTTCTCTCTTTCCTATAGGTTATCAAGATGACTTTCAGCAGAACTTGCGCCACTTATGGACTCCAACAAATTAATCGGACCTAACTTTCTAGATTGGTGAGAAATCGAGAATTGTTCTCGTGTCCGAGGAACTGGATATGTCCTAGATGTTCCACTTCCCGATCCACTGCTGCGATGCTTCGATGAAGATCGAAAAGCATATCGTAAGCATCTTAAAGACAAGCGACATGGCTACCGCATTATGCTTGCCTCGATGTCATCGAGTCGCAGAAGCGACGAGTCTATGGATGCTCATACCATAGTGTTTCATCTTAGGGAACTATTTGATGAGCAAGCTCGGTCTGAAAGGTTCGAGACCTCGAGGCTACTCTTCACTACTAAGATGACTCGTGTTCATCTGCGCAGCAAGATGCATCAAGATGAATGGGTATATTGAGAGATTGGTCGTCTTAGGTTTTATTATGGATTATGAATTAAGTGTTGACTTAATTCTGGTTGGATTGTCTGATAGTTATTCACAGTTTGTGTTAAACTATCGGATGAACCAAATATCCACGACAATCCTCGAGTTGATCAATACGCTTTCGAAGACAATGAGCAAGCTATCAAGAAGGATAGCAAGCAAGTGTTTATGGTGGACTCTTCTTCCGGTTCCAAGAAAAGAAGTCAAGAAGAAAAGGTCTAAGAAACCAAAAGGAAGTGCAGCCAAGAAGAAAACCAAAGAGATCGCACTAAAGGAACTTGCTTCCATCAGGCAAGACCGCCACCTGAAGCTTAAACTAGAAAGTCTATTTGAAGAATTGAAGCGAAGAAGGCATCGATGCCTCGACTTCTTCGTATGTTTGTCATCGAGGTTAATACTGCTTCGACCATAACATACGGGTATTAGATACCGTTGTGGGTCACACATATGCAATGATATGCAGGCTCTTGAGGACGATGATGCGGCTCATGAAGGAGAACTAGACCTGCGTGTGGGAAATGGAGCAAGAGTTCTTTGCATTAGCCGTAGGCACTTACTTTTGTCACTCCCACTGGGCTTGTAATTAAATTGGATGAATGTTATTTTGTACCAGATAACAAAGAACATATTATCTGTTTCTTGTTTAAATAGAGCTGGTTTCCATGTGACTTTTAGTAACAATGGTTGTTCTATTAGTTTGAATGGAATGCTTTATAGTACTAGTACATTATGCAATGAAATTTACATATTAGATATGTCACATCCAATTATGAATGTCAATGACACGAAAAAACATAAACAAGATAATTTAAAATCAACTTACTTATGGCATTGTCGCCTTGGCCATATAAATGAGAGACGCATAGCTAAGCTCCATAAGAGTGGAAGTTTATGGTCATTTGATTATGAATCATATGACACATGCGAATCTTGTTTATTAGGCAAGATGACTAAATTACCCTTTAAGGGAAAGGGTGAACGAGTGACTGGAGTATTAGACCTAATACATTCAGATGTATGTGGTCCGATGTCCATCCATGCCAGAAGTGGTTGTCTTTACTTCATTACCTTTATCGATGATTATTCTCAATATGGGTACTTGTATCTGATGAGATACAAATCTGAAGCATTTGAAAAGTTCAAACAATTCAGAAATGAAGTAGAAAACCAACTTGGAAAAAGTATCAAGACATTACGATCAGATCGTGGTGGGGAATACTTAGACCAAGAGTTTTGGATTATCTCGAGATAATGGATTTTATCTCAATGGACTCCTCCTTACACACCACAAAGATAATGGTGTGGCGAAAGGAGAAATCGAACCTTATTAGACATGGTACGATCAATGATGGGCTTTACAAAGTTGCCAAAATCCTTTTGGGGTATGCAATTGAGACGACTATTTACTTGTTAAACGAGTTCCATCAAAGACAGTTGATGTTACTCCATATGAGATGTGGACTAACAAAAGACCCTATCTTACTCATTTGAAAGTTTGGGGTTGTCACCTCATGATGGAAGCGGTCGGATAAACTTGATGCAAAATCGACAAGTGTCTGCTCGTAGGATATCCTAAAGAAACAATGGGATATCAATTCTACCTTCTTGAGGAACAAAAGGTGTTTGTTTCAAGCACGCTGTCTTTTTAGAGAAAGAGTTTCTTTTCAAGAAGACGGTGGGAGCAAAATTGAGCTTGAAGAAGTTCAAGATGCTTGAACAAACGCAGATCAATCGCTCAACTCAAATCGTGACTCATACGGATGAAGTAACAGCTCAACCTTTTACAACACACAATTTCAGAGGTCACGAGGATACGCCTGCTCCCAAGAGATATAGATTTCGTGAATGAACAGAATGACGATTGCTTCATGAAGATGATGAGCCTACCACCTATGAAGAGGTTCTCAAGAGTTCGTAGTCCGAGAAATGGTTCCATGCCATGCAGTGAAATGGATTCCATGTATGAAAACCAAGTATGGATTTTGGTCGAGGCACCCAAAGGAATAAAACCCATAGGGTGCAAATGGGTTTTCAAAAGAAACCGATACGGATGGTAATGTATTTACCTATAAAGCAATGTTTGTGGCTAAAGGTTTTCGCCAAAAGACAAAGAGTTGACTACGACGAGACCTTCACCCGATGAGCAATGCTTAAATCCATTAGAATACTCCTAGCCATCGCCACTCATTATGATTATGAGATATGGCAATGGATGTGAAGACGACTTTCCTAAATGGAAATCTAGGCGAGGATGTGTATATGACACAACCCGAGGGCTTCACCTCCCATGATGGCGAAAAGGTACGCAAGCTTCGTAAATCCATCTATGGATTGAAACAAGCATCCAGAGTTGAAATATCCGCTTTGACGAGGTAATCAAAGAGTTTGGTTTCTCACAAAATCCGGATGAACACCGTGTGTATAAGAAGGTTAATGGACCGCAATCGTATTCTTTGTCTTTGTATGTAGATGACATATTATCGCTAGAAATGATGTCTCTATGCTATAATCGGTGAAGATTTGGTTATCCAAACAATTTTCCATGAAAGACCTTGGTGAAGCAACTTATATCCTCGGGATAAAAATCTATAGAGATAGATCAAAAGGTTGCTTGGTCTTTCACAATCAACGACATGTACAAGATGCTAAAGAGGTTTAGCATGGAGCAATCCAAGAGAGGTACCTTCCGTGACTCATCGATAACACTCTCAAAATCTATGTGTCCTAAGACACAAGATGAGAGGATGCGCATGAGTATGATCCCGTATGCATCTGCGGTAGGATCTATCATGTACACTATGCTATGTACGAGACCCGATGTATCATATGCTTTAAGTGTTACGAGCAGATACCAATCGGATCCTGGTAAGGGTCATTGGGTGGTCATCGAGAATATCCTCAAGTACTTCGAAGGACTAAGGATGTTTTCTTGATATATGAGGATGGAGATCTGAAAGTGAGCGGGTATACAGATGCCAGTTTTTAATCTGATAAGGATGATTCCAAATCCCAATCAGGTTACGTATTCACACTGAATGGCGGGGTAGTTAGTTGAAAGAGTTCCAAACAAGGAAAGACTGCTGATTCAACAACCGAGGCAGAGTATATTGCCGCTTGTATAAAGAAGAAGCACTTGATCGAAGTTCATTATCGAACTTGGTGTGGTTCCTAGCGATGATGGGCCCACGCAGTTGTATTGGACAACAACGGGCTATTCAAGCAGCGAAAGAACCAAGGTCTCATCAACGATCCAAACACGCACTCCACGATATCATCCGATCGGGAGATCATAGGGCGGTGATGTCCAGATCGAGAGAATTCCCACCGAGCGTATTATTGTCGATCCGCTGACAAAGCCATTATCACAAAAGAGTTTTGATTCTCATGTACTACTTTATGGTATTAGATATCAAGGCGATTGGCTTTAGGTCAGTGGGAGATTGTTAGAGTAGTGCCAAAGGCAATCGCTTTTAACGCATTTTGCATAAAGTCAGGTACACACTTTATGAATAAATAAAGACAGTATATTTCATTAACTCATTGCTCATTAATTATGAATGGATATCGATCAATAAGCAAATTAATGAAGTCCATGATATATGACATAGCACGAAGGAAATTGTGATGTGATCATACTACCGAGATTCCTATCACGTGCAATTACGTCAAGATTCAAATTATCCCCATCATAGGATTACCGAGATCGACATCAGAATCCGGAGAGACTAGTACATCTCAAGCTCCTTGATTTGATCAAGCGGTGGATCTCAAAATGTAAATATGAGATATTTAGGGTTGAGATGTGGATGCTTACTAGAGTAGTAAGTACATCGATGACCTCGCCATGAGATCATCACATGGATGTCCCATTCTAATGTCGCGATAATCTCATCATAAGAATGGTACAAGTATCCTTGACTTGAGGTGCCCAGGATATCTTGGATATTGATTCTCGTGCTTTGACTCCATTCCTTGTTGCCTTACGAGGTCGCTTCATAGGGTAGTGATTGGAGTGCATACTGAGGTATTCAAGGTAATTGAGTAGCGAATAGAGGATTCACCACTTCTACGATAGTAGAAGATGATACCCACGGCCTCTTGTCGTGGTCATTACTGGAAGTCTCGTCGGAGATATATGTCATGAAGAATGTCTTCATCGACATATTAAGTAATGAGTCCCAAGACGAGAACCGAAATCACTGACTAGATTCGACGTAGTCGATCTAGAAGAGTTGACACATCGCCCATACTCATAACCAAGTGGGGTATAGCATGGTGAAAGGACTAATTGCACCAGAATTGCATGGAAAGGTTCGTGATATAGTTAATGATGAATACATGTTCATTCGTCAAACCAATTACTTTCCTAATAATTGGGGTCATGATGTGTTCATAGATACCGCTCATGACTTGCTTCAGATTAAGTGTTAATCTAAGTGGCCAACATAACCGGAACCTAATGGGTCACACGACAAGAGTGTCTCGGAGAATTCAGAAAAATAGTTTTGACGTAGTTCCAATATATGGAGAGCAATCGGATTAAATGGATCCCGATGAGATAGAGATATGTCCCATGAGATCGCGACATCGATATTCTTGAAAACCATTTCGAGGGTTTTTCCCATATCGATCCCAGAGGTAGAGACCAATTCCAAGCGACTTTGGACCACTTCAAAGATTTATATATATATAATTAATTAATTAATTAAGTAATTAATTAATATATATATATATATATATATATATATATATGTGACCAACGTGTAAGATGGAGAAGGAAGTTTCCTTTAAGCTTTATCTTTTAAATTTATATATATATATATATATATATAAAGGCTAACGTGGGTGCATGACTTACCATTAGCATTTAATGTCTTTAAAAGAGTTAAAGACAAAAGCTTAAAATAAGAATAAAAGTGAGGATGATCGTGGGATTGGAAGAAAGGTTTGGAAGATAAAAAGGGTTTTGAAAACAAAAGATTTCCTCTCATCAACGATCATCTTTCAAGCTTCTCTTCTCTCTCCATCGTTATTCTCAAGCTCTCCAAGAACGAGTGAAGATCTAGCAGCCTTCAACTTGTTTCTACTATTCCTACCAAAGTGGTTTGTCCAGCTAGGTTCTCCGATCTCTGCGTGGATACTGAATTAGAGGCGGTCTCCTTTGGCATTATGGTTTGAGTTTGTTGTATGTATTACATGGATCTTTTTCGGAAAGGTCCCTAACAAAAATTTTATTTTCCGCACTACGTACGATGCTCACATCGAATTTTCCTATAGTGGCATGGGTTCGCTTCTCGAATTATCGGTGGCTACCACCCTCCATTCTCAAAACACTTGGGGTATGTTTGGATGTGGGTGGAAGGATGGAACGGAACGACTCGAACGACTTAAGCCATCGTTTGTAGCCTATTTTGAAGCGTGATGGAATTCGATTAATGGCTTTGGGCCATCCTTCGCCATCCAAAATCTAATATTTCATGACCTCCCAATTGGGGGTGACGGAATGATATAACGTGGCTTTTCCAAACCCTAATTTAACGACAAAATACCCTAAAAATAATATTGCTAGAGGATATTATAATTTATGTAATCGTTAACTTCAATTCTATAAATAATAGTTACGTTAATGGTGATAAGGTGAAAAAAAGGTTTTATTATTTATGTTTGGAGACGCAAAGAAATGAGCTTCATATATTTGTAAGACACGAGCTTCATTTTTCAACCATTACGTCAAAAATTTAAATTTAAAATATGTTATTAATAAACAAAGTTTCAAATGTTTCGATAAAATTTAGCGATTGTGAATGCTCATAAATTTTAAATATATTATTAATATACACTAAGAAATGTAGAAATAGATTTACAACGCTAAGGATGATTATCAACCATAACAAGACATACGTAATAAACGTCTAACGAAGAAAGACGCAGTAATTGAGGTTAATGAAAAAGAACAAGAAAGTTGATTGCCATACATGAAAATGAGAAAACTTTATTCTAAACATCCTACAATTTGAAATGTTTTGGAGTTCTTAAAATAGTTTAATAAGAATTATCGATATTTTATTACAAGGTAATTTTGGAAAAAAAAATATTATGCTCATTCCATTCCATTCATTTTAAGATCACTTAAACAATTACCAAAAGAAATCCTCTTTATTTTATTTAAACTTCCAAACAATGGAGTGATCCATTTCATTCCATTTCATTCCACTTCATTCCATTCCGTTCCATTAATTGCCATTTCATTTCATTCCATCCTAAACTCCTAAACATACCCTTGGTAACCTAATCGGGAGGACGATAAAGATAGACGACAACACCCAACTCTCTCAACACTGTAAATTTGCAAGGGTGGTTGTTGACATTGACATCAACTCGCCCCTCGGATCGATTGTAACTTGACGGCGAACTAATTAAAGTCGCTTATGAGGGATTACCGTCGATTTATTTCTCCTGCGGTATGGTTGGCCATGGAGCCTCCGCTTGCCTACAACACTAATCCGAACAAACTCAACCCTACCGGTGAGACGAGGACGCATAAAATCACCAAACCCAGATAAGACCAACCGGCGGCCGCTCCTCCTACGGCGATGTACGGTCCGTGGATCCAGGTACAGAGGAGAATGCGCAGATCTCCAACCCGCGCAACGGCTATCGAATGCGACAGGCGAGGTCACGCCCAACACGAACTAGCGCGGGGCTCAAGGTATGAACCACTGACCAACGTTGACAAAGGAACGTTGAAGGAAGTAGAACATTTAGAAACTGAAAATCGAAGAAGGGAGCAGACGGTAGCTGCCATCTAATCCCAAACCTGACTTCAACCCACCACGCATCACACTGCTAGAGCCCGTGTTATATCCAGGCCACAAGATCCCAGGACAAGCAGGTCCACTCGTCAGCAAATGTTATCCAGACCACCAACTGCAAGCCCATTGCCCACAATAGCCCAGCCCAAGCCACTCCAGCAAATTACAGATATGTCAAAGATGACAGAATCGAACACGCGACCCACTCCTCTGCACGTGGCCATAACCATCCTATCACATATTGAACTATTGATACAGGACCATTCTGTCACGCGAGCAATGCTCGAGGACAAAGGATGCGGATTCATGGAGGAAGATACAAGAACTGATAATTGTATCCTCCCCTCCCAACCAGCGCTTAACGAACATATTTTACCACCATCTAGGCCTCCTAATAACGATAAGGAAATGATGGAAGAGGACGTGCAAGCTTTTGTGCTAGATACCTAAATGGAGGAGACTCCACAAATTTTACAAACAAACCCATCCCAGGTTTTAAAGGAACACACAATAAACACTCATGATCATTAGTGCTTACTCCATATTTTTATCCTTTGATATGTGGATTTTTATATGAAATTACTAAGGGGCTGGAAGTCAAACCTTGAGGCCCATTTTAAAGAACTACATTCGAGTCCATAAACCCCTACTCGTAGTACTGGTGGAATCAAGAATTAGCGGAACCCGAGTGATGAAGGTTATTAGAAGTCTGGGGTTTGATCACTCCTTCCGAGTCAAAGCAGAAGGATTTTCAAGAGGCATCTGGTTACTGTGAAATGCTACTATATCCGTTCACATTCTTCTATCTCATCGACAATTTGTGCATGCGAATATCGAGTGGGATCATAATTCCTTTGATTTCACAATCATTTAGGCTAGCCCTCAAATTGTCCTTCAACACTTCCTGTGCAATTCTCTAAACAAAATTGCTAAAATCACCACCAAACCTTGGCTCTTGGGAGCCAACTTCAATGCCAAGTTTGAGAGTAAGGATAAACGCGGAGAGTCCAAGCTACAGTCCATAGTCAATACCAAATTTCGAGATTGCGTCTAATACTATCAGTTTCAAGACCTAGGAGATATAGGACCCAACTATACTTGGAGACGAGGTCAGATTCTCGTACGTCTTGATCGTGTTTTCTGCTCGACCTCTTGGAAGTCAGCTTAGCTGAACACTTCAGTTACCCATCTGCCTTCTTTGAAATCAGATCATCGCCCTCTTTTGGTATCTATACAACAACGCATGCATTCTACTTGGACCACTAACTCTTTCAGCTTCCAGTCAGCTTGGTTAACGCAGGACAACTTTAGTCAATTTGGTCAAAGATAGTTGGAAGCCTACCATGGAAGATTGTAGTGGAGAGCTCAGACACTTTACAGAATAATTATAGAATTGGAACCGAGATAATTTCGGTAACATCTTTCATAGGAAAAAGAGACTCATGGCTCTGTTGAAAGGCATTCAACACAAATTAGAAAACGATGAATCGGAGTCTCTTCGGGACCTGGAACAACACCTTTGCAAGGAGCCAGAATAAGTCCTTTTCCAAGAAGAACTATACTGGCACCAACGATCGTGTTGTCAATGGATAAGCCATGGGGATCGAAACACCAAGTTGTACTATGGAATAATGACTACCAAAAGAAGGCGAATGAGGGTGACTTCATTGAAAGATGAACAGGGTTGCATGGTGTCAGACACAGACAAAATCACGAGCATCGTAACACAATTTCTCGAGAAACTTTATACGAACAATCTGCAGATGGCCTAGGAAATCCCTACCAAAGGATATTTTCCTCCGCTCTCATACACGACAATAAATGCCTTGTCAAATCCTATCAGCATTGAGGAAATAAAATCAACCTTTTTTTAGATGGCACCAACCAAAGCTCCGGGAGATGACAGACTCACTGCCTTATTTTATCAATCCCAATGGGACATAGTCAGACTAGCGCTGACTTCTTTTATTCAGAAAATCTTTCCACATGAAAAATGGGAATATGAGATAAATCGCACTATCATGGTTCTCATACCAAAAATCTCATCCCCCATGTCGATCACTCAATTCAGGCCAATAGCGTTGTGTTCAATGATTTACAAAGCCATCACTAAAATTATCGTCAACTGGCTCAAACCATACCTAGACGACCTCGTAGTTCCCACTCAATGCAGCTTTGTTCCAGGATGCCTGATTACGGATAATATCATTATTGTGCAAGAAGTTATTCACACCATGAAAAGGAGAAAAGGCAAAAAAAGGGATCATGGCGATAAAAGTGAAGGGATTTCATCAAAGATACGCTGCACGAAGCTAGACTACTGGACTCTTTGATAAATCTTATTTTAAAATATATCTCATCGGTCTCAAGGCAAGTGATCTGGAATGGCGAGCTCAGCGAACCATTCCTTCCCACGAGAGGTATCAGACAGGATGACCCCATTTTGCCTTACATCTTCGTCCTTTGTATGGAACACTTGGGTCACTTGATTAAAATTGTTGTGTCCCTGGAGAAATAGAAGCCCATCAAATTAAGGAGACGAGGGCCTTCTATCTCACACCTATTCTTTGCGGACGTCTTTATTCTTTTCGTAGAAGCTTCCACAAACTAGGTATAGGTGATTCGAGACATTCTGAACACTTTTTGCATAGCCTCGGGACAACGAATCAGTCAGGACAAATCACGGTGTTTCTTCTCCAAAAATATTCACCACTCTGAGACTCGTTTGCTCAACAGAGATTTAGGCTTTAAACAAACATATGATTTGGGACGTTATTTAGGAGTGCCCATCCTGCATGAAAGAGTTAACAAGAAAACCTACTAGCATATACTAGATAAGGTCCAACAACGCTTGTTAGGATGGGCGACCAACCTTTTGTCACTCGTGGGGAGGACCACCTTGACTCAATCAATCATAGCAGCCCTTCCCATCTATACCATGCAGACGGTTCGTCTATCTCGTAAGCTCTGCGAAGATTTGGAGAAAATAATGCGACAATTCTTATGGGATGCCAATAACGGCACAAGGAAGTTAAATTTGATCAACTGGGATACAATCTGCCAAACCAAAGAAGTGGGAGGGCTCGACATTAGGGAAACCAACGACGCCTTACTTGCAAAACTAGGGTGGTCCTTGATCTCTAAACCTTAAGCGTTATTGGTATAGATCCTCTCTGCTAAGTACAACTTTCTTGTTGATACCATACCCAACGAACTGCCAACAACTTGGGGTTCAATGGTTTGGAAGAGTATTAAGGCTACCTGACATCATGTTCTTTAGGAGTTCAAATGGAGAATTTGTGACGTAGCTAGGACCCATTTCTGGTTGGATCCTTGGGTTCACAATTTGGGGCCTTTTATAACCCATACAATAGAGCCTATCCCACCTTCAGACTTAGATCGGTGGACACAGCATTTTGTGGACTCTGACGAACACTAGAACTGAGAAGCATTCACCCACCTTTTCCCTCCTTCAATTTGCTTGTCCATAGTAGGGATTCTGCCTCCCAAGGCCTCTCTAGGTCCCGACAAATTAATCTGGGGTATTTTAGAAATTGAACAATTCACCACAACTTCAACCTATTCTATGATTACGAACCACGAGGGAAGGCCTTTCAACTCTTTATGAAAGATAATTTGGCAATGGAAGGGGCCGCAAAGGATCCGATCCTTCCTATGCCTCTTCGCGCATGACCGTCTGCTGTCAAATCAACAGCGTGTTCGCAAACATCTAAACACTGATGTCGCTTGCCACTACTGTCATTCTGAAGAATCCTCACTTCATATAATGCGATACTGCATACGGGCCCACACCTTATGAAATGCATTCCATCCTCAGGTCATCACTTCAGACTTTTTCACCCTGCAAACCCGGGAGTGGATCCTGATTAACCTCCAAACTCATCCAACGGTAAAGGGCCTGGATTGGTCAATCATTTTCGAAACGACTTGTTAGTTTCTATGGTCTTTGAGAAATAGGGCCTATGTTCGAGGTGCAATTCTCATTGCCAACTTCCCCGGTATAGATCGTTTTGGAAAATATTCATCAAATCAAAATGGCATTAGGATGGCAAGAAACAACCCACACTATAATTCGAACTCGGAATGAACAGCTTATCGACTGGAGCAAACCTCCTCCCGAATGGGTCAAATTAAATACGAACAAATTGTGTAAAAGTTCAACCTTTGCAGCCACAACAGGAGGCCTTCTTGGAGACAGCTCAGGTGCATGACTTGGAGGCTATGTACACAACATAGGACGATGCTCTCCAACCTCAGATGAACTCTGGCGAGTTCTATCCGGTCTTCAGCTTGCATGGTAGAGGGGGTATCGTAGGACTCGTTAACAGTTATAAACATTTTGTTTTTCCCATATATGCGTTCAATGTCTCTCAATCCCCTGATCCTCGGCATTAACGAACTCTTTACCCAAAACTGGGTCGTTCAACCATGCTACATTCACAGGGAAGACAATTAATGTGCAGATTGGTTGGCCAATTTTGCAACTCGGTTTGAACTTGGGAGTATTTCTCTAGAGCATACACTCGTAGGGTGCATCTCAATCCTCTTAGAGGATATGTTGGGGATTTGTTTCTCACGATTAATTTTGTAATTTTTTATTTTTATTCCCTGTTATGTTAAAAAAAAAAGTTGAAAGGAGGAGACTAGATCTTTGAAGGCTCAATATGAATAAGCAAATGGAAAGATGAATGGTGCGGTATCTGGGACCATATGTCACCAAAAACTCTTTTCTTATTTCTTTTCCTTCCCTCGTAGTCATCTATTTAACTTTACTTTTTCTGTCATATTGCCAACCTGAGATTGTACACCAAAGTCTTGGTCTTTCTTTCACATTCTTTAGAATGCATGATTGTTTGTCAGCACCTTTACCACATCCTTGAAGCCCTCGCCTAAACTCCATACTGAAGAAAAAAAGTTCACATTCCGCCTATATTTCAATGGGAAAACTTCAGTATCACAGGATTCATCTCACTTTCCTCTTGATCCTATCCATTCAAGAGGAAAGTGACGGGACGAGATGGAACAAGACAGATGACGATGTAACAAGAATCAAGACAGGGAGATGTTTGGTCATGCGATGTAATGTAGATAATTGTCCACGCCCTAAGGACGTAAATGTGTTTGGTTGCTTGTCTTGAGTAAAAAAATGATTAATGATGTAAATGCCCTGTAGTGTAATAAGATTTGTAGATGTTAATAAATGTAATTTTAGTATTATTTTGATTATTAATATTGTTAATAATATTATTATTACTGTTGTTATGATTATATTATTAATATTATTATGATTATATTAATTATAATTATAATTAATATTAATATTATAATTATTATATTATTATTATGATATTAAATTTTATACTATCATTTTTTAATATTATGAATATTATTTTGATTATTGCTATTATTATAATTATTATAATAACGTATTAATATTATTAATATTACTATAAGAATTATTATTATTATTACTATTATGAAAATTATTATTATTATGTTTATTATTATTATTATTATTATTATTATTATTATTATTATGTTTAATAAAATAATAATATTATTATTATAAATTTTAATATTAATAATAATATTAAAATTATTATTACTAGAATTAATTTTGTTAACATTATTAATATTATTTTGATTATTGCTATTATTATTAATATATTTATGTACTAATATTATTTTTATTATTATAATTGTTATTATTATCATTATTATTATTATTATAAATAATATTATGACCTATTATTAATATGGTTCTATTATTATTATTATTACGCTTATTATTATTATTATTATTACCTACTATGACAAGTATTTGTTGATTTGTTTATTTTAGTATGATATTTGTTAAAGAAAATTAAACATGTTATTATAATTATTATTAATTGTTGTTGTTACTATTACTAAGATTTAGTATAAATTTTGTAATAAAACTAAAATTAATAACATCACATTTCTATGTTTTGCTCGAGAACTAGTTATAGGTGTTAATTATCCTTGCATTGATAGTTAAGATAGCAAAAAACAGCTTATCAATATTTCATCCAGCTTATGGAACCCCACTCAAGACAATTCATCTTCTTTGTATTGAAATTTGCGTAACCAAGGATCAATTACAATGCTTTCACCCTTATGAAAATAATTGATTTTCCCACTATATATGAAAATAATTGATTTTCCCACTATGCACAATCATACAATGATTGACAAACTCCTGCAGTACCATGGGTGGTTCCAGTTCTGAGAGAGAGGAGTAATCATAAGCCGTGAATAATTCATGTGATTTGGCGGTCCCATCCACTACCAAGGGTTTTGCAACCGATATTAACAGAGATATGCATAAGTTAAAAATGTTCAAGATCAAAATCATCGAGGAAAAAATGCAAACAATGTGGAGTATTTATTCATCCTCATTTCAGATCAAGTATTTCCATAACCATAAAAAGCGGTCCCATTCAAATGAAATACAGATCTCATATCATTGAGTTTATATTTACCAACCGTAGGCACAAAATAAAGAACACATTACCCTTGGACATTTGAATGAGGTTTCCATGTGATTCACAGTTATTCATCCTACTAGCATCAGGTTTGACTATTCTGTTGCTAGATGTTATGTTACATTGGCACAGATAATAAATTCCTACCTAGTGGCAACTTCAGCCCAACTTTGGCAACTTGACAGGGGATTGATAATCGATCCTTATCGACAACCATTTGCTTTGGCACACAAACTTTGCTCTGTCACAATGATATGGATGATGATCCTTCTGAAAACTCCCAGAGAAATGCCTCCAATATGGGCGATCAGCTTTACAGTACTTTGAGAAAGGTAACATCCATATTGAAGACGCAAAAGAATTGAACATTAGTCGAAAGCGCCCTCGGTACCTTGCCAAGTATGCCATATTCATTTGTTAAAACAGTTACCAACATCTAACAAGAAGTTAATATCCTACCTAAAAATTCGAACAAGCCAGAAAATCTCACTTTGCTTAAACAAAACACTGGCAAGAATATGCAAAAAACCTACAATATTAAAAATCACGTTATTTAAGTGACTTCAATTCAGAAATCATACACTTATAGACTTTCCTGTAGAGTTCATATAGCAAGGAACTTAATGAATCCAACTTAGATAAGTTAGATAAAGTTTTGAAACATTCCCTACAATCTAATATCACTAAAATTTGTTATAGTTGCAACTAACTTGAAAATGTTTTGCATTGATATGTCATCATACATACAAGTAATATTATTTCAATGCGAATTCCCTCCTAAAGTCTCTTTATGATATTCTTCATATCACAATCGACTAAGAAGCACCAATGTGAAAATGAAAAAATTGATTAGCTTCTTTTGTTTAGTTTAACTGAAAACTTCAAAACTGACATTTGAAGCCCTGAACATTCACTAAATTAAAATAGATGAAATGCCCTTTATAAGAACGAAGATGAACAGCCATACCTATAGTTCATAATTAAGCTTATTCAATGTTATTAGGTGGCTTACAAATGATCAGTCAAACAATGTATTATTATTCATACAAAATGCAAATGCTTAACTTTCATCATTCACAGCTTTGTATACACAACAAACACAAATGAGTTAAATTTTTTTTTGCAAGTAAGTATTATTATTCATACAAAATGCAAATGCTTAACTTTCATCATTCAATGTTATTAGGGTCGGGATTCGATGCCGGGGGGGTTGGTTAAATTTTTTTTTGCAAGTAAGTCCTCCGGATTTGTACATTTTGCGAAATGTACCGAAATTTTTCGGTACGTTGGGTACCAGCCGGTACCCACCGGAAAACCCCGGTATTGGCTAGTATTTTTGACCGGTACCGAGGTTGGGTTCCAAGTACCGGTCTCTAGCCGGTACGGTACCTTCCGGCCGGAACGGTACGGAACCCAAAACGTTGCTTATGACTCTACCACCAGTGGCTGAATAAATCAACTCAAGCAATGGCTTCCTCCACCTTATGCCTTTATACATATTTCAAAATCCCATATGAGGCCAACACCTATTAACAAAATAACCAAATACAACACCATTGACATCTTCAAACATGCAAGTTGAATAATTCAAATACTAACTTAATCATTGTGGCGATTGCATTCTCATTAGTACTCAAATAGATCCACTAACACAGGGATATATCTTTATATTATCCTCACATTTGTATAGGAATATAATATGAGACAATGTATCATCAATAAATGCAAATCCTTGTGCACATTCTCATCATCATATATCAGTGTTAAAAACATTACCAATGCACTTTATTTGAGAATTCATCATAAGAAAAATCTCAATGATAATGACAATCATGCAATACTGAACTATAAATGCTCCATATTAGATACCAAAACCATATATACCTCTTTATTTCAAGTCCAAAGCATAAAATTTCACTCAGAAATTACTTTAATAACCTTTGTTTGATTTTTTTGAAGTTAAACCTTATTTATTACCAATGTAATAAATTTAGAAAAATTAAAAAAAAAACTCACTGTATGAATTCCCAGGACCTCAAAACTAACCAAAAATTACCTAAGGGACCATTTTGTGAATTATGAAATTTTTAGTTTTCTTAATTACTGTAGATGACATTAGTAAGCACTGTAGCACTGACATCAACATCATGTCATTGTTGACATCAGAGATGTGCATGACTGGACATGTGTATGGCCTGATGTGCCCTTGAATATGTCTGGCGCTTCTTGTACATGCATCACACATGCACCGATGCTCCCAATGCTTTCTAGGTGTGTGTGATGCATGAGCCAAATTCCCGACCTCACCCACATGTGCCATCTGTCTGGCATATGCACCATATGTAAACCACCTCCTAGAAGATTTTGCTCATGCACCCAACGGCTTTCTCTCCTCTCTCAATAATCGTAAAAAAATGACTATTTTTTGTGACATTTAGGCAGCTTTTTTGGCCCCTGAAACTTGTTTTTAACCCATTGTTCAAGGCTAAACAAATTCAACATGAATTCAAGCAACCATACGCAATTAAAAACATAAAAATGGATTGGTTTTTTGGAGTTCTTTATGAAGAAAATTCAAATTTTGTGTTTTCATTCACACAATCACGTAATTGCCGTAATAACTCGTGTAAATTGTAACACAAGCCTTAGTTACACACCTAGGATCAAAAATGAAAGTGAATAAAAGAAGAAAACATGAGAAAAATACCTGTTTTGTTTTCCATAACTTTAAATAAGCTTTTTGACACTAAAACTTCTAAACTTTCTCAACAACCTTTACGAAAGTTGATCAATCGGATGTCGTTAATGTCTTTCAACAACTTTCTTAATACGTGAATCTTTTACTGGGTCAGAGGATCCGAATATTCACGACTTACTTAAGCAGAAGCAGGAGACCTTAACCTTATATATATAACATCCATATCGGGCCTCCTGATCATAAGCCCAATGCAAGTCTAGCCCACACTAATTAAGGTTTATTTTCTTCGCTGAAATTTAACTCATTAACTCAAATCCTTTATCATGATACTTATTATCTTTAACCAAATCAAATTAGATTTGCTTAACTGTAAATTTATCATAATCATAAAAGTGTAATTACTTATTGTTCAATCTTAGGAAAATTATTGAAAATTAGATCTGTAATAAGTCAACTTGAAAAATAGGGGCTTTAAAATTCATCCACCAACTCAGTGATAGATGATTCCATTTGTTATGTATGACTCATACATATAAGTGTGCAATCATGAATTTTTAGAAAGGAAACAAATTTGTTTTTTGGAGTTTTCAAATGAGCACACATTAAGAGGCAATGTGTTTCTAAAGTAAAGAGGTGAATATTACACATTATTTCTTAACGAGTAGTGTCAGAGCATAGTTGAGACTACAACTTTGGTTGCAATGTTTCAAATGGAACCATATAACTTTAACTGATAGACAAGATCATGTATCACATTATGGAGATTGTATTCCCCATGGAGATATAAAGGAAATTAAGGAATCGATGCATGTCTAGGTCTCTTATATATAAGTTATATCTAAAGACGATGTAGGAAGGAATAGATCCATAATATGTCTCTGTGTTCAACCAAATAGTTAGTGATCCACTGAGGTTCGACAATATTATTACAGAATGGAATAAAACAATAATTCCATTTTTCTCTTTACCTCCATCCTATAAATATCTAGTGGCTATGCTCACATTAGGTAAAAAGGATGGTAGGTGTGGAGGACATCATCATTATGTTATTGGCTCACAACTAGTAAAAACTTAATACTGATAAAAAATTTCAAAATAAAGGGATGTATGAAGGAGAAACAAAGACTATATGAAGAATCAAGGTAAGGATGACTCACCTATAAGAGCTCCAATTCTATATCTAAAGGTGGAAAGACAATATAACGCTACAGTGTGTGCAAATTAGATTTATAAAAAGGGACTATTCAAACAAGTTGATATCATATGCAAACATATATGGATAGGTTTTTGTTATACACATCAAACAACTTTGGTACTATTTTATTGAATGACGATAAAGGTTGATTAAGGAAGAACTTGATTTTTTGGACACTTTACATAAAAACATTTTGATTACAAATATAATAAAAACAATATTACGGTGATAAAAGGTGCATTCATTGTGATAAAAAGGTCAAGACTAGAAAGAAAAATCTAAAAATTAATGGAGAGCACATTTGTAGCTAGGAAGGTTCTTATAATAGAGCTAGATGATGATAGTATTGTGTTATGACACATGATCACATCAGTGATCAAAGAATGATTAAAAAAATTTAAAGGAGCCTAATGAAGTGTGTCAAACATTATAAGTTATTATATAAGTTTTGTGTGCTTAGTCTCAGGTGACATTCAAGACAAGGAAGCAAAAAGATCGAAAGATTTATAGACTATGTACACAATGACTTAAAAGATCCTATTAAAGAGCTATTTATCAATGATTTTTTAAGAAAACTTTGGGTATACTTCATGAAGTGTAAATCTAAGGTCTTTGTAAAGTTTAAACCGTAAAGCACTGATGTGAAAAATATACAGACAAAAAAATCAAGGACTTAAGATCAACTAATGATATTAAGAACATGGTCTCATAATTCTAAGAATTATACGAGGAGCATAGAATCCTATTACTACTTAACTAGTTATAAATTAATTATTTATTTTATTTTTGTTAGCTTTTTAGTTTTGCTAGCTGTCATAAGCACACGTTGTGCTCTGTTTATGTACAAATGTTATTTTGTAACTTTTGGAATGAAGTAAGTGAAGATTTATTCTTCCGTAACCCTCTGTTATCTTCTTCTTCTCTCTTCTATAATTCTTCATGGTATCAAAGCCTTCAATTGTTAGTTCTCTTTATCTTCTGCATCTTTGATTCTTGATTCTCTCTATATTTGTGATTCTTCCACACTTCTGATCTGTTTTTTTAATGATGAACGATAAATCTAATCAAGCTTTGTCTTTTATGGAAACTACAATGCCTGATTACCTTGTCACTTCTTTAGTGTTTGTTCTATTGACTGGAATGAACTATCGCACATGGTGTAAATCTATGAAGCTTGCCCTAGCTGCTAAACGGAAGTTAGGGTTTATAACTGAAAAAATTCCTCAACCAGCTGAGGATTCTGATGGATTTGAGGACAACAATGCGTAGGTGATTTCTTGGATTTTGAGTTCTCTTTCAAAGGATCTCTATGATTCCTTTGTTTATGCAACATCTGCCAAAGATCTATGGGATCGATTAGAAAGGAGATTTGGTGAATCCAATGGTCCTATGCATTATCATATCAAAAGAGAACTTCATGCTACTACTTAAGGAAATTATTCTATTTTTGTGTATTTCACAAAGTTATCCGAACTTTGGGATGAGTTGAAGTGTATTTTGCCTTGGCTATAAATGTGGTGCTTTCAAGGAATTACAAAAGTTTCAAGAATCTGACATGATTCTTCATTTTTTTCATGGATTAAATGATAGTTATAGCAATATTGCCAACCAGATCATGTTTCTTGATCTTCTACCTAATCTTGACAAGGTTTACTCGATGATTTCTAATATGGAGAGACAGTTACAGATTAATGTGTCTATTAATGAGCCTTTAGACAATAGTGCATTGTATGCTTCAATCAAGAATGCAAGGGTTAATAAGAATCAGCAATCCAAGAAGAAGGATACTCTGAAGAAAGGGGACAGATATTGTTCACACTACAAAACTGAAGGTCATACAAAGGAGTTATGTTTTAAGTTGATTGGTTATCCTGAATGGTACCAAGAACTAAGGCAGAAGTAGAAAGGCATTTTGCCTAAACCTGGAGCACACAAGGCTAATATGACAGAAAGTCTGTGTGATGAAGATGTTGCTCCAAGCCCCAATGCATTTTTAGCTCAACAAAAAATGAAGGAATTGATTCAGCAAGAAATTTATCGGTTATTTAAAGGGAAACAAGTGGCACACATAGAAAGTGTCAACTTTGTATAAAACTTTGCTGGTAAAGTCTCTTCTGTCATTCATGCCAAAATTGCTGAGAATGATTGTTGGATTATTGACACTAGTGCTAGTAGCAACATTAGTGCTTCCAAACATGTCTTTCATAATTGTTTTCCTACTTCCAAACTTAATTATGTTCTTTTACCTAATGGCTCTACTCAACCTGTTACTTTAGTTGGTGATGTGTCTCTTCCTTATAAACTTTTACTTAAAAATACTTTGTTCATTCCATCCTTTAAACATAATTTACTTTCTGTTAGTAAAGTTACGAGATATAATTATGTCATATTCATATTCTTTCCTACCTGCTGTGTCTTACATGACCAGAGGGCTAATCACATTCTTACTATTGGAAAAATTAAAGGTAATCTATACATACTTAATCATAATTCTTTTTCTTACGTAACCATACAAAAATATCTTCCTTTAATCAAGTCTCATATTGTTCTTCCATCTTCTTTCCTTGTAATGCCTTGTTCTATAAATAATGTGACATCTGTTTCTTGGTCACTGTGACATCAAAGATTAGGCCATCCTTCCTTAAATGTAATGAAACATTTGTCTTTCATAAATAAAATTCCTTTTTCTTCTGATTCTTCTCATACTTGTGATGTCTGCGCCAAATCTAAATAAACCAGATTACCTTTTCCTGTTGCTACTAGTCACAACACTATTCTTTTTGAGGTTGTTCACTTAGATGTATGGGAACCCTATAAGCAGCATTCTTTGACAGGAGCTAGATATTTTTCAACTCTTGTTGAAGACAATACCCGGAGTACATGGACTTTTTTGATGCAGTCCAAGTCTCAGGCACCTAAGTTGCTGGATAGATTTATTAATCAGACTGTGACTCAGTTTGGTGCCAAGTTTAAGCTCATTCGAACAGACATGGCTGTGAATTTATGAGTCAATATTGTCAAGATTTTCTAGATTCTCATGGTATCCTTCACCAATGATCTTGTGTTTATAGTCCTCAACAAAAATAGGCACATTCTATAAGTAGCTCGAGCTTTTCTTTTTCAAGCTTCATTGCTTACTACTCTTTTGGGAGAAGCTATTTTACTGGAAACTTTCTTGATTAACCGAGTTCCTTCTGTTGTTACTGGTTGGAAAACACCATATGATTTGTTGTTTAAAGTTTCACCTAATTATGAGGCCATTAAATTTTTTTGTTGCTTGTGATATGCTACCAACACCAAGCCTTCCACAGATAAATTTGCTCCTAGAGCTTGTAAATCCATTTTTATGGGTTTTGTGCCTGGTAGAAAAGGCTTTAAGGTGTTTAGCTTGGATTCTCAATCTTTGATGGTCTCTAAAGATATTTTCTTTTATGAGGACTATTTTTGTTTTCATAGTACAACTTCATTGCTTCCTTCAGATGATACACCTATTCCTAATATTACATTTCTTTTTTATTTACATGTTGTTTTACCACCAACTGATGTTTCTGCAGATTTGTCATCTTCTGTAGATCCTATTACTGATGTTATTAATGTACCTGTAATTCTTGAGCAGGATGTTGTTCGGAGAAGTAGTAGGGTTCACAAAAATCCAAACTGGTTACAGGATTTTGTTGCTCACAATATAGTTCTTATCTCTTCACCACATACACCTCCTACTTATCCTTTCTCAAAGCTCCTGGTTTGTCTACAAACAACTCATTTCTTGGCTAACATTATCCAAATTCAGGAACCTCATTCATATAATGAAGCAAAAGAAAATGCATATTGTTTCTAGGCTATGCAAGTTGAACTTGAGGCTTTGGAGAAGAATCAAACATGGACTTTAACTTCTTTACCACCTAATTAGTAACCCACAAGTTGAAAATGGGTGTATAAATTGAAACTTAAACCTGATGGGTCTATTGATAGACACAAGGCTCGTTTGGTAGCAAAGGGATTTACTCATGTTGCTGGAGAGGATTATACAGATAGTTTTTTACCAGTTGTTAAAGTGGTCACTATCAGGTTATTTTTTACTATTGTTGCTTCTAAAGGTTGGCTTTTGCAGCAAATGGATGTTAACAATGCATTTTTGCATGGTTTCTTGGGTGAAAAAATTTATATGACACCACCTTCTTATTATGCAAAAGCTACTCCTAGCTTGGTATGCAAACTCTAGCAGTCTCTTTATGGTCTTAAGCAGGCATCTAAGCAATGGAATTGTGAGCTTACTGCTTTTTTAGTTGGTTATGGGTTCCTACAGTCATCTCAGGATCATTGCCTGTTTACTTTTGCCAAGGATGATATTTTCTTGATGTTATTGGTGTATGTCGATGATTTATTAATCAGTGGGACTTCTACAGTTGCCATTGATCACTTGAAAAAATCCTTGGATGCTAAGTTTATCATAAAGGATTTACGTTCTACTCAGTATTTTCTTGGCTTAGAGATTCTTATTCCTTCTTCTGGTTTGTTTGTCAACCAAAGAAAATATGCCCTAGATTTTCTTTCAGATGTTGGTCTCATTGGAGCAAAACCTAAGCCTATATCTTTTCCTTCTGGTGTGAAGTTAACCGCTAGTACAGGAACTTTGTTATCTGATCCTCAAGGACATAGAAGGATTGTGAGTAGATTATTGTACTTAGGGTTCACAAGACCTGATATCACTTACTCAATTCAACAACTAAGTCAATTTGTTCATCAACCAAGGGATTCTCATCTTAAGCTGGTTTTTCATCTTCTCAAATACCTCAAAGGCACTTATTCCTTGGGATTGCATTTTTCAGCTAAGAATTCTCTTCAGCTCACTGCTTATTGTGATGCAGATTGAGCTTCATATGCCAATACTAGGAGGAACTTAGCTAGGTACATCATTTATTTTGGTTCTTGTCCTATTTCCTGGAAAACTAAGAAGCAGGTGACAATTTCTAGGTCTTTAGCTGAAGTAGAGTATAGGGCGATGGCAGCTACAATTTACGAGTTGCAATGGTTGTCTTTTCTGCTTGTAAATTTACAAGTGCAGATGCCTAAGCCTATTCCTCTTTGGCGTGATAGTAAGGCTGTCATTCATATTACATCTAATCCTATTTTTCATGAACGAACTAAGCACTTAGATATTGATTGTCACCTAGTTCGCAATCAACTCAATGAGGGATTTATTTCTCCAGCTCATGTTTCTTCTCATGCTCATATCGCAAAAGTGTTTACTAAAGCTCTACCCCTTCCAACTTTTCATAGATTTCATTCTAAGTTGACTCTTTGTGATTTTCACCAAGTTTCACCTTGAGGAGGGGATGTTACGATATAACTAGTTACAAATCAATTATTTATTTTGTTTTTATTACCTTTTTAGTTTTGCCCGTTGTCATAAACACACTTTATGCTCTGTTTATGTATAAATGTTGTTTCGTAATTTCCGGAATGAAGTAAGTGAAGATTCATTCTTCTATAACCTTCTGTTATCTTCTTCTTCTCTCTTCTATAATTCTTCAAATCCACAGTAAACAACATTTTAGAGAGGATAAACAAATCCAGATCTTAAAGTGTTAGATGTTTTAGACTGGACATGGGGTCCTTGGAATTTTCTTGGCAGTATGACATGTTACCTCGTCAACAAATCACCACAAACATTATTGAATGGGAGAGTGGTGTAGGAAATATATGTAGGAGATATCTCTAGACTACAAGCCTTTAATTATTCCAATTATATGCCTATTTTCGATGATGAGAGGTCCAATGAAGTTAAAAAAATGTATCTTTATTGAATGCCTTAAGGTAAGGATAGTGTTTGATGAACAACATATGTTGAAGCAAATCCATAGAGGAGATATAAATGGAACTAGATCAACCTGAAGAACTCCTAAAAGAAGCTAAGGTTTGGAAAATAGATTAATATTAAAGAGAAGATAAGCAATGGGGATCCGACCACCCTTTAAGAGGCCATGAACTCTTAAAAGCAAGGTAGACAGAAGGGAGCTACAGGGGAGGATGTTGAGTCTGAACAGAGCCGGACATGAGACCTAGTTTGAGGAAGAAGCTTATAGGCTGTAAATAGGTATAAATTGAAAATTGAAAATTTTATTTGACCATCTTGAATTTAAATTCAAATTTAATAAAAATGTTAAAGTTCAAATCGACTCGTCGACCTACGTCAAAATAATACGTTGCACTTGATCAAATGATAAAATGATTTTATTGTTGCTTACGTTATCCCTGATTTGAAAAATCTTAACAATAAACGTTTACAAGGCCAAAAGCTCATATATGAACATACTCTTCAAATTTTGAAGTTCGAAAATACTCCAAAAGCTAAAGGTATGGCTGAAACAGAGAGCCTCCAACCGAAACTCCACAACTCTCAGTCACCGGAAACAAACACAGATTTCGCCCTCCGCATTTGGCCGCCGTCTCAGCGGACGCGGGAAGCCGTGATCCGCCGCCTCGTCGAGACTCTCTCTTCTCTGTCTGCCATCGCCCACCGCTACGGAAGCCTCCCGGTAAAGGACGCAACTTCCGCAGCGAAAACGATCGAGGAAGAGTCGTTCTCCGCCGCAGCGTCCGCTGCTGCCGTCTCGGACGAAGAGGACGAGATCCGTCGTGGGATCGAGATTCTTCAGGTTTATTCGAGAGAGATCAGCAAGCGGGCTCTTGAAATGATGAAGGCTAAGGCAATGGAGAGAAGAGATGGTGTGAATTCCAGCGAGGGAACCTCTCTGTCTTGATTATATTTCGGATCTTTGTTTTGGGTTCTTCTTAGATTTCTTTGTTTCTGGATTTGATTGGCGTTTTTGGTATTAGTCACGTTTGATTCGGACTCTTTTGGCGTAGCATGTGTTTCAGATGCTAGCATGAATAAGACCAGACAAGAAAATTCGTTTGATGTTCATGCGACATTGTTGTGAGTTCAGATGTCTGGTTCCATAATGTGTAAGCATTGTCTCATTGTGGTTGGATCTAAATTAGCCGTTCAAATTCCCTAACCAGAGAAGAAGGAAGTGTTGAAGAGGGTTAAATTGATATGGAAATTTGAACATGTTTGAATATAAATGACTCAGAAAAAGATGCATGAGACTGAGAGTTGGTTATAAGGAATGTTACTGATAATAATCTGAATAGGTAAAACTTGTCCTTTTCCTTTGTTTACCAAGTGGGTTTCTGTTTGGTTTATAGAATTGGAAATGGAGTTGAATTCATATGCAAATTCCAAATTCCCTGCAGTTCCAACTGTATCAATTTTAAGGTTGATCAAGTTCATGTTATAATTCGAGTACTCTAAACATGGTATGTTCCAAACTATTTGAGTAATATAAGATTCATTTATAAATTCATTAATTCTACAAAAATTGGAGCAAGCAATATCAGTTTAGTTTATGGAATTGAATTCTATCCATTCATTCCATACTTACGTGTTTCAAACATATGGCAAATTCATTCTTCAAAATTAAAATTCAGAATGACAGATTGTAATTGCTAATATTATGGGATTGAAACTTCAAGGTCGAGTAGATTCTAAGATTTGATTTTCATTGTTATAAACAAGAAGGTCCATTAAAATAAAAAGAAAATCATAGTAGAGCACAAGATTCACAGGAAACATATATAAAGTTTCTAGTTTTTGATGATCGTCAACTCTTTAAGCATCCACCGAACCTATCCTTATCCAATCTGACTCATACATGACACGATAATCATAATATTATAATCTACAGTTCGCCTCTCTCTTTCGCTCGCCTACCATCTAACAGCTTTCGCTCCGATTTGGCTTGGAAGAAACAAAGACCTGAGAATAGTGGGCGACCAGCATAGAACATGAAGAGCACAGAACAACTTAACCCCAGATTCCACCTAGTGATATGTGGCACAGTTATATACCTGATCATCTTCAAGGCATGGAGTCCAATCATTAGTTGCAGGATTGCCTCTGTAACCTGAAACCAGTATACTTGATCCACTGCCATGCCCTCCTGTCAACTGAAAACCATTTCCGTTTTCATTATCTTCCGCAACCATCCTTATAAACCCACTTCCTGTCTGTTCCATGACAAGAAGGAGATCAACAGAAATCAGTCCGAGGACGCCGTAGAAACGAAAGACTGAATCTTTGTGAAAAAAATAATAAAAAAGGAAAGGCAAAAGGGGTAATTAAGAATAAGATTGAACCGTGTGATGCTGCTTTTCAATGGAGTCAAGCTGCTTGTAGTACTGAGTCTCAACAAACTCATCTTGTACAATATTGGTTCCTTCTGAAAAAACTACAACCTGCAAAATGAGAAGTGGCAAATTGTTTGAAAAAGAAAACAACAGTAATAAACAATACGAAGACAGATTTGGGTATTTATTACAGTAGATTGAGATTGAAGAAACCGAAGTTTGTCAAGCTCGGGAATCGGGGTTTGATCGTCGATAGATAGAGAAATGGTTGACAGCGTTTCTGCGTCCGATTCACTTCTGCTAGGCTTGGTGGGTCGTTTTGGGGCCATAGAATCGAAGTGAGCTTTAACTTGATTTGATATCTGGACTTGTTGATCTGCACGCAGAACCTCATCGCTCCGACTTGGCTTGGTCATCGTCAGTTGTCCCACCATTTAGGTTTATGTTATGTCTCTTTGCTCTCTCGTCTATTCTATTCTTACGAGTTGCTAATTTTCAGACTTTCAGTAATACAGGTGACAGAAAACCGACGGTGGAAAGTCAAAAACCAGGGGCAGGAGGCAGCAGCTAATACCTGAAGGCTAATGGTGGGCCTCACATTGGGCTAGAGTACTTTATGGACTTGCTGCTGGCTCTCCAGAGTGTCTGTAGCGTTTTCGGCCTTTAGTTATTGGGTGTCGTAGTCATAATTGCTTTACGAGCGGCTTTCTTGCCTTTGGTTGTTGGGTGTCGTACTCGTAATTGCCTTTAAGAGCTTTTAATGGGACCGTAAGCGCTCTCAGAGGTCACTAGTTTAGTGGCTAGAGCAATTCATTTATATTTTATACTATAAATGAAATTAAATTACGTGACAATTTAAACTTAATCAAACCAGTTTAAATTGATTTATATTTTAAATTTTATTAGTTTTATTAAAATTTTAAATAATAGACGTTAGTTTTTGTGAACTTAAGATAATTTTTAATAGTTGGAACATATTAGTGCAATAACTATTTTTTTTACAAAAATCTTACATAATAATTTATAGATGATGTGAAATATGTTAAAATGATTATGTTATAACTTCATATTATGAAACATATAAAATTTAATAGCCATCTCATTTTCTTGTGGGACATATAACTAATTATTCCCTCTCTGATATGTAAGAAAGGTCTTGTTATATATATGTTAATCTTAAGAGACATCCAAATCCAAAATAAATTACATATTAATGATAGAGACATCAAAATCGAACATAAAATTATTATAGGTAAAGAAAGAAGGGTCATAATTCATATCTCTAAAATTTGAAGAGAATGATCAATTTGAAGTGTATATATATTGAAATATATAAATGTCAACTAAGTTGAATCTATTATTAACGAATTACTATGTATAATTTATTTAATAACATTTGAATATTAATTATTAATTCTTCTAATTTGATATTGTGTTTTTGACAATTACTTAATTAAAAAAATTGTGATTGTTATTTAATGACTATTAGTGATCGTCATTATTATAAATAATAAAATATTAATTAGATAAAAGTTATTTATTAATAATGATTACTAACAATAAATAAATAACCAATTATATTAATTAATGAAAACGTTTAATTAAATGATGGATATGCAGTTGACATCATTGTACTGCATTGATGCCCGACCAGAATAACCATACAGACATCTTCTCCTTCTTGGCCATCTCTTTTGTGTTGAGCCCATTCCGTCGTCAGAATCTGCTTAACCTTTATCATCTCATGTTCTTTCGTTCACACTGGCTTTCCTTGAGTAGAACAAGAAGAAAATTTAGAAATGACTAACAAAGAACAATTATCACCCATATTCTAACACTTCGACAAATTTTGACAACATAGACATAGTTAATAAAGCGGTCCGCACAAACCAAACTCTTCAATCCGACTTAGCTCCGCCAGTTGGCTCGTTCTAAAGTATTACACATGGGTGGGGTTCTTTTCTAATGTATTTATGTGTGCCAAGTTTAAGTACCTGTTCTTTTATACTCCTCCTGATCCTGGTAAAATTATGATCTGCAAGTCAACTGAAGTCTTCCATTTCCATTACTACCTTGACATGTACAGGTACTTGTATGTACCAATTATTGCTGCTGATAAGATATCCTACCTCTGAAACTAGAGTCATACTCATAGATCCAACCAAGTCCCATGGAGAAGCTCAATTTCTGTAGCATGTTCTACTCTTTCTGTCTCCTCCATTTCTTTCCTCTTCTGCTTCTTTCTTCAGCTTCAAGTCCTGCAAACAAGTACTTCATCAACTGTGGGTCTGACTCGAGTTTCAATCTTGATGGCCGGAATTTTGTGGGTGACTTGAATTCTGGTGGCGGCTTCTCGGTGGGAGGAAGTAGCCAAGCTATTGGAAATAAGAACCAATCAACAGGCACCGCCCTTCCTTTATATCAAACAGCTAGAATTTTCAGAAGTCAAGCTCCTTACGAGTTCGGTATCAGTACTAATGGCTCATACCTTGTTCGCCTCCATTTCTTTGCATTCAGTTCTGGTGGGACTAATCTTTCATATGCTTTGTTCAACGTTTCAACTTCGAATTCTTCTTTGTTGTCAAATTTTAGTGTTAGAAACAGCAGTGGTTTGCCGGTGATTAAGGATTTCTGTCTCAGTAGTGGAGTGGGAACGTTACGAATCTATTTCACTCCGGTTGACAAATCATCTTTCGCTTTCATAAACGCCATTGAATTATTTCTCATGGAAGGCTTTCCCTGGTACCTTACCTACACCAAGCCCAGCATCAGTGCCACTGGCTGGCAGTCCAATGCTTTACGGACCCTTTACAGGGTAAACGTTGGAGGTCCGAAAATTAGTGACGGGTTCTGGAGGAATTGGGTTGCGGATGACGGTTATCTGATATTGAGAGGTTCTGCAGAAAACTATTCCGATGATAATTTTAAGTTTGAGGGAGTTCATGGCTTGCAAGATTCTGATTACTACGAAGCAGTTGCTCCTGACCTTGTGTACAAGACCTGCAAAGAAGTGAATAGAGGAACTAATAAATCGCATTCTTCAAACACAACATGGCGGTTCAGTACAAGAAAGAGCGCTAGGCATCTTTTCCGCCTGCAGGTCTGCAATATTATCGCTCAGTCACCTCCTGAGGTAAATACGTCTCTGTATATTGGTACCAAATTCAAAACGTCAATCTCCATTCACGACTTCGGTGTTAAATTATTTTATGATTATGTGGTCGATTCTGATGACTCTGGGTATACAGACATTAGTATCAGTCCTGACGGTGATTCTGAAATTGCTTTCCTTAATGGACTAGAGATTATGGAGTTTGTGATGAATATTAGAGTCATCGAACCGACACACGAACACCATTCAAGAAGATTATTTCTCATAATTGGTTTAGCTATTGGTGGTTTAGCTTTGATCTCCTTTTTGGTTCTGCTCTTAGTTTTGAGACGGAAGAGAGGGAAAAAACCTACCAAACCTTTGTTTGGTTATGAAGACCTTCCTTATTTGAGGGGGAAGTCTCGCAGTTGGATAACTGAGAAAACTAAAAACGTGCCTCTTGTTGCTAATTTGAATCTCAAACTCAGGATGTCTTTTGCGGATATATTGGCCGCGACGCATAACTTTGATGTGAAGTTATTGATAGGAGAGGGTGGGTTTGGTAAAGTTTATCAAGGAATTCTTGCGAGTGGAATGAAAGTAGCAGTGAAACGAAGTGACTCCAGTCATGGCCAAGGACTTCCAGAGTTCCAAACTGAGGTTATGGTCCTGTCGAAAATTCGGCACCGCCATCTTGTTTCCTTGATTGGTTACTGTGATGAAGGATCTGAGATGATACTAGTGTATGAATTCATGGAAAAGGGAACTTTGAGAGACCATTTGTACAACTGGAAAGAGAACTCAGATAGCTCCAGGCAATCTAAGTTGAATTGGAAATCGAGACTTGACATTTGCATCGGTGCAACAAAAGGTCTTCACTACCTGCATACTGGTTCTGATGGTGGCATCATTCACCGTGATGTTAAGTCAACAAACATCCTGCTTGATGAACATTATGTGGCCAAAGTTGCTGATTTTGGCCTTTCACAATCAGGTCCTCCTGATCCAGATCATTTTAGTACAGACTTAAAAGGTAGTTTTGGTTATCTTGATCCTGAGTACTTCAGAACTTTTCAGTTAACCAATAAATCCGATGGATATGCCTTTGGTGTGGTGCTTTGTGAAGTTCTTTGTGCTCGAGCACCTATTATAAGCTCAAATCGAAGGGAGGAAATAAATTTAGCTGAATGGTTTTTATCTTGGCAAAGAAGGGCCAACTTGAGCAGATTATTGATCCTTTCTTGATCGGTCAGATAAATCCCAATTCATTGAGAAAGTTTGGAGAAACAGCTGAGAAGTGTTTGAACCCAGAAGGTGATCGGAGGCCTACTATGCTCGACGTGTGCTGGGACTTGGAATATGCATTACAGCTACAACAAACTAAAATAACCAGAGAGCCATTCGATGACAGCACAACACTCGTTTCTTCAGATTTCACAATGTCCCAAGTGCAGCATCTGAATTCTTACAGCTTCACTGCAGAAGATTCTTCCTCCATTGTGCGCAATGTCGATGATTCAGATGCAATGACTGGTGCTGTCTCAATGCTCTTGCCAACTAGAAGTTTTTAAAAGTTCCTACTTTCATTTGTATGATAATAAATATGTTAAGAGTTTTATTATTCCTCTACATATCTAGATGTGGGATTTCAGTACCCCTATATGAACAAGTAACCCCTAGAAAAGTTCCTATTTAAGAGTCATGAAGAACATAGCTAGAAGATAGAAATTTGAAGGACTAAAAGTTGAAGTTCGATAACTCATCACAAATCCTTCCAAGCAAAGCATTCAAGCTTGATTGAGATACGAAATTGTAAATTATGCGGATGGTGTCTTCACACTTACTACTACAGGGACGAGATATTTTTGTACACCATATTTGTGATTACTCTGGAGACATGAAAGGACCACCGTCTATCTTAAAAGAGATGCTAAGCTTTATGTTCTACGAATAAATAACTCAGCTATCGTCCCTGCCATTGTGTGATGGATTACCATAAGAAGATGAAGATTGCAAAAGATAACGATAAAAAATTTATCCCAACGAACAAGTGTGGATAGAAATTTAGTGCTTTGACAACGATTGCTTTTCCACTTGTAATTTTATTAAAGAATCTGTACCTTTGGTTCTGAAAGGCATATGCTCCTTCCTTTTTGTTAAAGTTGAAAGGAGGAGACTAGACCTTTGGAGGTTCAATAAGAAAAGGCAAATGGAAAGATGAATGGTGTGGTATCTGGGACCATATGTCGCCAAAAGCTCTTTTCATATTTCTTTTCCTTCCTTCGTAGTCATCTCTTTAACTTTACTTTTTCTGTCAGATTGCCAGCCTGAGACTGTACATCAAAGTTTTGGTCTTTCTTTTACATTCTTTGGAATGCATGATTGTTCGTCAGCACCTTTACCACATCCTTGAAGCCCTCGCCTAAACTCCACACTGAAGAAAAAAAGTTGAGCATATTCTGCCTATACTTCAATGGGAAAACTTCAGTATCACAGGATTCATCTCACTTTCCTCTTGATCCTATACATTCAGTTCTCATCATTTCTCTTTGAATCATCAGCCTATACTCCTCTTTTCCAGTACTTCATTAACTGTGGATCAGAGACTACCATCAGCTATGGAGGCCAAAACTTTGTTGGTGATCACTCTTTCTTTCGAGGACCGGACAAGACTGTTGAAGACAGCAGCGAACCAGCACAAACATCCATCTATCAAACTGCGAGAGTTTTCTACAGAGACCCCTCTTCGTATCATTTCACCATCGGAAAGAAAGGCGTGTATGTGGTACGCCTCCATTTTTGTGCTTTCCCCTCAACTGCTAATCTGGATAATGCTCTCTTTGACGTCTGGGCTAATGGCTTTACACTGTTACAAAATTTTAGAGCACCACAAGGCAGCAAGTTAGTTGAAGAATTCTTACTGTCCATCAATACTGAGACATTGAAAGTCTTCTTTATACCATCTCGTGAATCATCTATGGCTTTTGTGAATGCCATAGAAGTCATTCTTGCACCAGATGGCTTCCTATCTGGCGATGCACGTTATGTCAATTCGACAGGAAGCGATGGTAATTATAGTGCGTTGCTCTCTCCGGCTTTATACAAGGTTCACAGGCTCAATGTTGGAGGTTCCGTAGTCACTAGAGAGAATGACATATTACAGAGAGATTGGTTGACGGACGATGAATTCTTACTTAATCCTGGAAACGCAAACAACAAAAGCTACCATGGGTATATATATAATGGCACGTTTCCTTCAGATTTTACCCCACGATCTGTATACAGTACTGCTAAAGTATTAGATACAAACAGGAACAAGCAGTCAAATCTTTCAAACATAACTTGGGGTTTCCCGGTAAGAAAGAATGCAAAGCACTTTGTGCGAGTTCACTTCTGTGACATTGTTAGTGATGCGTCAAGTGCAGCTGTCAAGTTCAATTTTCATATTTATAGAAACTTCAGTCAGAAGATTGATTCCTCTACCGTAAATACCAATTTGCAGACTCCTTTTTGTCTAGATTATGTAGTTGAATCTGATAATTCTGGGTTTCTGAATGTAACTATAGATCCACGCAGCGAATCAGAGATTCAAAATGCATACTTAAACGGTTTGGAGATCATGGAGGTGATGACAACATTAGGGCCTGCTCCTCCTGAAAGAATGCCGAAGAAGAATAGATTGTCTGTTATTCTAGGTTTACTCGCTGGTGGGCTATTCGCTGTGATATCGGCTTTAGCACTGTTGGGCTTCAGATATAAGAGAGGAAAGCAAGATCAATCTTCAGGGAGGCCCTTTTCTTTATCTTTTCTTGGGGACAGTTTCCAGAATTTGCAAGCTGGAATAACTGGAAAAGTGCCACTTTCCCCTGAACTGAACCTTGCACTTAAGTTACCATATTGGGAAATAAGGCGAGCAACAAAGAAGTTCTCTTCCAAATTGTTCATTGGTAAAGGTGGATTTGGAAAAGTTTATCGAGCAACTCTCCGTGGCAGAGAAGTGGCTATCAAGAGACTTGAGCCAGGACAAGGACAGGGCCCGGAAGAATTCCATAACGAGATCATGCTCCTATCCAAAATTCGCCACCGCCATCTTGTTTCCCTGATCGGCTATTGTGATGATAGGTCTGAGATGATATTGGTATACGAGTATATGGAAAAGGGACTCTCAGAGAACATCTTTATGATTTGCAGGAGATTCTACGACATATACGAGGCGGTCTGAGTTGAGTTGGCAGCAAAGACTAAGGATTTGCATCGACTCTGCAAGGGGACTACATTATCTTCACATCGACTTGGAAAGGAAAATTATTCATCGTGATGTGAAGTCCACAAACATCTTGCTTACTGAAAATTACCTAGCAAAAGTTGCCGATTTCGGCATTTCAAAATCAGGTGCTCTTGATCATGACCAGGACATTAACAACACTATCAAAGGGAGCATTGGTTACATTGACCCTGAATATCTTATGACTCTGCAGTTGACAGAGAAGTCTGATGTTTACTCATTCGGAGTGGTACTTCTCGAGGTTATTTGTGCTAGACCGGTTAATATCAAATCTAACATAGATGAGGAGATGAACTTAGCTGAATGGGGGATGCATTGGCAGAGAAAGGGTGAGCTTGAGAAAATCATTGATCCCTTTTTGGCAGGCAAAATAAACACGAATTCCCTGAGAAAATTTGGCGAAACAGCAGAAAAATGTTTGAGGCCACGAGGGGTTGACAGGCCTACTATGCGAGATGTGCTGTGGGACTTAATATTAGCATTGGAGTATCAAATGTATGAAGAAGTTTGTGAAGACAGCATAATAAACCTTTCTCAAGAATATGCATCGCTTGCTGCTGCTGGTCATTTACCATCCCAATCCCAAAACTTTCAACTTGGAGGAGAAGATTACGACGGAGATTCGTTCATAATGCCTAGTGGAGTGTTCTCACAAGTCAGCAATGAACATGGAAGATAAGATTAATAGGTTATTCGCTTTTCTGTTGCATAAACTATAAGGGCTTTGTTTGACAATCATATTATTGCATGAACTGTCAGCTATTTATTATTGGTATTAATTGTTTACGTATAAAATGAATAAAGAATGCATGAATTAAGAAATATCTTATTTCACGGTGATTAATTAAGAAAAGGGATATAAGGTAAGTTAATATATTTGCATATGTATATGTTTAAGAAGTGAAAATATCAAGATATATTTAATTTTAATATACTATTTTTAAAATATACATGTATAAAATATTATAGTGAAGAAAATACTATTCTTACTGGTTAATATATGTTATAAATGTTGTAAAATTAGTTTGTTATTCAAAAAACCAATCTAGTTTAAATAGAATTACGTTTAACTTATTTTAAATTTAGTTTATATTTATTCAAAAGATATACATTTAAAGTTGATTTAAATTCGTTATAGTTTATCTTTTTAATGTTAGTGTCCAAATTTAATAATTTTGGATGTTTTATCTTTATTTCATATTATTATCTGCTTATTCTTATGTAAATAAATAAATAAATAAATATTGTATTATTTTAATTATATGAGTTTTATTTTTACTAATAATTTTCTGTTTGAAAAATAAATTCTATTATTATCATGCTTTCTTTAATAAAAGAAGACTTGTGAAGAGGAATTAAATAATTTAAATACTTAAATTAAAGAGAAATAGATTCTTTGAAAGTTGAAGTTAGAAAGAATTGAACTAGTATTTCAGGACTTATCAGAGCAAAATTAGCTTGTTAAAGTTGGAAAAAGATTGCAAATGTTCATAAAGAAATAGACAGAACAGGAGGCTCCATAAGTTATAGGTAGGGTCAACTTTAGTTGTGTACTGCTATTGATGTGAATAAAGCAGAAGCATAGAGCAGGGAGAGATAGGGGCAGCACCCGTTATCCTTTAACAAAATATCAGTAACAGGAGTATAATTGTATTTTCAAATATTAAATTTTAGCTAACAGGTGATGAATGCCAAATGATTTCAATAACATTTTGACTTTTCAAACAACTAAATATAATCAATCAGCCCAAAAAAATAAAAGGGACTGAACAGTTGTCCAAGGAAAGCCATAGATTCCGTAACGAAACTAAATAGTTATAACATTTGATGACCCTACCTGTCCTCTGTAGTTCAAGAATTACAACATTTTCGCTGTTATTATTATTATTTATTTTAAGCAACTGCTAATTTGCATTGGTTTAACTGTTTTATGTTTAAAACTATATATAAATTTAAAAAAAGATCTTGAGTTAACGAGTTTTATATATGATGTAATTTCATTCAGTATATAATTTTAATTTCGAAGTTTATTTAACAAATGAATTCACACAAGATGCCCTATCTGCCTCATGACATAATTGCTATACTTACATGGTCTAAGCACCTGCATATTGAAACTCTAATCCTTGAGATCTTAGTTTCGTACTGTTAGAATTTTATGGGCTACGTATATGAATATATGTATGTAAATTTCTATCTAGATTATAGGCCTAATATTATGTGATCTAACTTTAGTAAATTAATTGAGCCTATAGAAATATTAATTAATTATTAGTATAAATTTGATGTGTAGAAACTTATTACGAGTTATTATGATTAATGAACTCACTATGGCCCTCGTAAGTTAAAATTGACTATAAAAAAGATTGTAGTCCCCAAGTTAAAAACACTTTTGACGTTCTTTTGAAATAGGTTTCGTCAATTTTCTCTGTTTCATAAGGAGAATTTATTCGGTTTCTGAATCTTAACTTAAAAAAACACAAATCCATCAAGTTTTGTTGTTTACGCATCAAAGCTAGTGTTTTTATTTATACATATATCATTGTTTATTCGATCTGCATGTAATTCTGATTGATTAATTGTTTAAAAATCTAAATAATAATCATAAAGCTAATTTTTAACAAATGATATCAGAGTCCTTTCTGTAAATTGTTTAAACATTAGATGCAGATTCATTTTCAATCCTCGTAGCATGTTTATGATAGTGAAAATGAATTATAGATTTATCATTTGAGATTTTAGTATAAAATAAATTTTAATTTATCTGGAATACTTTAATCTAAATGATTGAATCTTTGTTTTAGTTATTATTTACTGTTTTCTTGATTATTCAAGGTTGAGATAAAACTTCTGGGTAGAAATTTTATGATTATCTTAGTTTGAAATTGATTAGAAAACTGGTAAATAATGTTACTGGTGTTGAAATAATGTTTCATCCGGTCAAGAAACATAATTTTGGTTGTAAAATGGTGAACAATAATTATTAATAATAATAAAATCTTAATTATTAATAATAAGAATACGAAAAAAATTAATAATAATACAGAATTAAATAATAATAATAATAATAATAATAATAATAAATTGATCTTTTGTTAGTTATTCTTTTATCATTTCAAATTTATATTTTCAAATCAAAGACATATAAATTATTTAGCAGTAAACTAAAAAAGTAATATTCATTCTATTATATTCCTCATATTTTCCATTCATAAAATAATTATTTTATTCTTTATGTATTCTTATCTTTAAACCAAACTAAGCTATAAAATTTTACAAAGTTCATCAAATTACCTATAAATTCTTCGTGAGCCCCAAACATCTACATGAGATCATCTCCAAAAGCCATATTATTGGATCAAGCTTCTTACATTTGTTATGAAATTTGAATTTATTGTTCCTCTTCAAATTAAACTTAATTAGTCTCATTATAGCTTCCATACATAACAAAAACAAACAAGAGGAAAATGAATCCCCTTGTCTAGTCTTTATCCACCTCGGAAGATATTGGTAGTTTCCCTAAAATAAGAACAGAATAGGATGTAGACATAACACACTCCGTAACTCGTCTTCTAACCCATATGAGAAGCCAAACACCACAAGTAGCTGCTCCCTTTTAGTAACTCTTGTGCTAGGAAAACATTATCTTCAATTTACCTATTAAAAAAAAAAGGGTATAGACCTTCTATCTAATATTATTTTATCTAATTAAAATATGTCGTCTTTTTACTTAAATTTTAAGCAGCTTATTCACTTATAACTATCACAGACATGACTTAAACCTGAGACATTTTTTTACTTTTTCATTTTAATTTTAATTATACTACTGTTACTTTAATAAATAATTATAATTATAATTATGTTACTATTAATTTTATTAAAATTAAATTAAAATGAAAAACAAATTTTGTGTCACAGTGTGACACTCACGTTGTGACAAATTTTTCCAATTTTGTTTTTGTTTTAATTTCCAATAAGTTGTTGAAATCAAAACAAATTATTTCACATACATAATATACTGTATAATTTATTTGCATTTCACAAGCATTTTATGTAAAAACTTTATTGTAAATATATAAGATGTTTAATTTTGCATTCATATGCATGTGTGCTGATATAATAATAATAATAATAATAACATTAATCAATTTTAAATTTAATTTAATATTTTCTATAATTGATAATTTAATAAATAATTGTAATAAATTAATCAATTTTAGAATTTTAATTTTTATCTTAAAATTTTATTTTAAAAATTAAAATTAAAATAATAGAAAAACAAAATTGAAAATTTTGTCACATACGTGACTTAACTGTCACGCTTGTGACACAATTTTTAATTTTTAATTTTAATTTTATTTTTATTTTAAAATAAAATAAATCAAACATTTGTCATTATTTTAATTTTAATTTTATATAAAATTAATAATAACATAATTATAGTTAATTTTAATTTTAATTTTATTTTATTAACATAATTGTAATATAATTAAAATTAAATTGATAAAAATAAAATTAAAATTAAAATTAAAAAATGGCGTATTTTCAAGACTCTTAAAAAGTCTTTAATGATACAAAGGTCACCTTTGAGACTCGAACTTTCACCAAGTTGACCACCAACACTCTTTGCATGGTAGTCTCACTTAGATCCGCTTAAGTAAGACTCGACTCTCAACGATCTTGAAGTGTTTACCTTACACTCTCGAAAAACTATGCTCTGAAAGCATTAAAAACAAAGGCAACAAGGAAATACGGAGATACGGTTAAATCAATTTTATATACTTTCCTCAAAAGAATGCAAAAATGCTCTCTAATTGAATGAGAAAAGCAAAGCTCGAATGAGCTATATATAGCTTTCTAACTTGGAAGCCAAGTTACATTCGAATCTCACTCAATTTGAACTACCTAAGATCATGTTTATCCTTATCAAATTACATCACGTGGATCAATTAGACGGCGCCTTGCCTATATAGAACTATCTTGATAAGATAATAGAAAGATAGAGTTTACAATTGGTAGGAAACTAGTATCTTTATCTTCAAAGATCTCTACTATCTTCAAATATTCAGTTCTACTGCAACTCTAACTCCCACTCATCGCCACATCATCCAAGATCTTCCCATGATCTCTATCCGTTGATGATGCAATGTGATCTCGCCGAAGCTCACATGACACATTAACCTGATCCAATGCTTCCCACAATAAGTCCACTAGTTGTAGTCCATTCATTCAAGCTAGGCCAAGTCCTTAGTCTATCAAACCCTTAACTTGGGTAGAGTCAATCTCTACAAGGTCCACGACTACCAAAATTTGCATCAAATTTGATCTCATTTGCTCACGTTTATCTTAGTGCTTTTGGCTGCCTCCCTCGCTCATGTGTGAATCCAATAATCTTCCTCTAAGGTCCACCATAAAGGTCGCTAAGAAATGCTCCGAAACTTAAGGGTCTAATACCTAACCCTTATCTGAACTTGTGTATTACTGATCGAAGTCATCACATTCAGTTACTCATTGCGTGTCCTTTTTAAAGCTAGAGCCTTTCAGATCAGCTTCATTTCCTTCTTCACTTCATAAGTTGAGGTTCAAAGTTTAATTTCCATTGTTTTATGTTAGGATTTATTTTAAATAAATCCCATTTGTATTTTTGGCATTTTGGATATGGGATATATCCGAAGATTTGACTTAAATTGAAATTATATCTTTGGAGATTTTGCTTTGGAATTGGGTTCTTGATTTGAAAAAGTCAAGATATATATATGATAAGGATGAAAACCTAACATCCATCTGCAGCTTTTTGTTGAGTGAGTAGGTCAAGTGTATATGAAGTTTCTTTGGTTGCGCATGCAAGTTCTTTCAAATGAATAACATATCTATAGTGAGGGTGATGCGGTGAGTGTAGGCGTGTGGAGAGATTCACGCATGAGTTAACAAAAATCTGCTTGTTGGTGCAACCCATGCTAGTTATCTTTGTCTTGGAATTTCGTGGAGTACATCACTTGGGCTGAAATGTTTTGTCTGCGTTTTCTTTGATGTGTTGTCGTGATTGACTCATTGTTATTTCGACGACTTCGGATCTATTTCGATGGGCGAAACCTATCGGGAAGTTGTTCTTTTTCTCAAGTGTACTGTTATTTGTTCTTAGTTGTTTAATCACTTGAGTTGTTCGTTTAATTATCTTTTTTATTAAATATTGTTGAGAAAATCCTCTGTCGAGGTTAGTGCGAGGCGGTCGTACTATTGGGTGTGAATTCTTTCACGGGAAGTGAGGTTGAGTGATAGTGTCAAGGGTTGAGTAGGTCGGCTCAGTAAAGCCTTGGGTAATTCTATTGTACTTTCGTGAAAGTGATTAATATGGGTGAGGGCCCCGCAGACGTAGGCAAGGTGTGCCGAACTGCGTTACCAAACGTTTGTGTTTTTTGGTGCTTTGCGTTTACGATTGTTGATTTACTCGTGCGGAAAAATTAATTTTGGACAGTCTGCGATTTTATTAACGATTTAATTCTTTCAATTGGTATCAGAGCAGGTCACCAGTTCAGAACTTGGTAGCAAGTTGGTGTAGATCCGAGATTCGCAGATATGACTATGAGAGAAGGTGCATCAATTACGGACCTCCTCATTGGATGGATCAAATTATCCGTCATGGAAATCCGGATGAAATTTTTCATTCAAGCTCGGGACAAGAGCACGGCATTCGATAGTACGGTTGGACTCATCCATTAATTGTTGATGATAAAGGGAAACAATTGAAAGATCCTTCGAATGGACCGACAGGGAAGAAGAAAGTGCAGCAAATTCACAAGCAATACATGCGATAGTCGGTCTTTGTTGACGAAGGACGATTCTCAATGATTTCAGTGTGAAGCGGCAAAAGAGGCGTGGGACATGTTGCGGACTATTCATGAAGGGTCTAAATCATGATATCGTCAAAACTACGATTATTAGTCATGCGGTTTGAAGAGCTAAAGATGGATGAGAATGAGACTATTGGAGATTTTCATGAAAGATTGAGAGATATAGCCAATCAGGCTCATCAACTGGGGAAGAAATATTCCAACGTGAAATTAGTCAAGAAAACGCTGAGATCGCTACCTCCAAGGTTTATTCCGAAAATTGCAGCAATAGAGGAGGCTCATGACATTGATAATCAGTCATTGGAAAAGTCATTAGCATTCTCACGACTTTTGAGATGAATCTCTTAAGAGGTAAGCAAGAAAAGAGCAAAGGATTGGCACCGCGGTGGAAGCAAGAAAAAAGGAGAGCGGAAGGCGGAAGAATTCAAAGGTCATGAATGTCGGGGTTTGGTCACATTCAATCCGAGTGTGCTAACATATTAAAGAAACAAAGAGGAAAGTCTTTCACCACAACCCAGTGAAAATGATTCGAAAGTGATTTTGGCGGTGAGGAAGAATTGACAAATAATGCAATATTGGTTGCTTTACAAGAAAATCCAGCTTACTTGCTTAACAAGAATCGAGAAGGAAGTAATCAAAAGCGAGCAGGAGAAAACTTGAGAATTTCAGAATCAGTTCAGCTCGGAATTCAATTTCAAACTATGACAAAGATGTGAGGAGCATATGATGATAAAGTTGGGAATACCTACGAGAATTACAAGGCTTTGTATGAGAAATTTATGAAAATGCAGAAAAAGAATGAGAGTTTGAAAGAGGAGAATCTTCGTATGAAAAATACTATGCAAGAATTAGAAAAGAAGCTGGCATTGACTTCAGATGAACTTGGTGATGCAAGAATGAAATTAATAAGTACTGAAAAGGGGTTGAGGATGTTGAATGGAGGCACAGAAAAACTAGATAAGTTGTTGGAAATTGGTAAAGTTAAAGGGGATCTTCAAGGCTTAGGTTATAAAGGCGAGTGTTCCAAAGTGAATGAAGAAAAGTTTGAAATGTCCAGATCAGCCCAAGTAGAAGCAGAAAAAGAGTGATAGATTTATACTTACATGTCATTTTGTGGAGTCATTGGACATATAAGGCCAAGGTGTTATCAATTATTACAAATGATATTTCAAAGAGGCCAAAATCGAAAATCTAGACGTTCTCCATTAAGTTTCAAAGAAGATCCCATGGAATCGAAGCAAGCTTGGATTAGAAAAGGTCGTACAAGCACAAAATGTAGTGAAGGAAAACCAGAAAATGCCCAGATTTGCGATTGAATTCTTTATCATAAGGAAGTAACTGCAAAACGAGAGAAATTCGATTACTTGGATGATGATGCAGCGAGAATCACTAGATGACAATCAAAACCGAGGGTCTTCATCTCGAATCCGAAGAAACCATCCAGTAGAAAATGTTATGGGAGATGTGAGCGAAAGAAGTAAAACAAAAGAAAGAAAAAGGATTGATTATCAAGAACTTACAGGAAACTCGTGTTATACATCTTTATTCGAGCCAAAGAAAAACGCCAGGTTTGAGATTCTTGAAGGCACGAGGACGATGTGTTTTATATTTTGAAGTGTTTTTAATGGTGTTAAATTGTGATATTGACGTGTTTATGATTCTTCCGTTGCATTTACTGGTGATTATTATGATTGTGATTTTGTTTCAAGAGGTAGACATCAGATTATTTATGATGAATGTTCCATTCAGGGGGAGGTTTTAAAGTATATGCGTGACTGTTCGTCATGCTTTTTAGCATCTTTTTGTCCCAAGGGGGAGATACTTGGATAATTGGATACACTTGATGTTTGATTAAGGGGGATAATTGGATACACTTGATGTTTGATTAAGGAGAGTATTGGTCATATGATTTGTGTATTTGATGATTATATGTTCAATTTTGTTGTTTAGGAGGAGTTTCAGATTTGTGACAAAAATGACAAAAAGGGGGAGATTGTTAGGATTTATTTTAAATAAATCCCATTTGTATTTTTGGCATTTTTGGATATGGGATATATCTTGAAGATTTGACTTAAATTCGAAATTATATGCTGGAGATTTTGCTTTGGAATTGGGTTCTTGATTTGAAAAAGGAGTCAAGATATATATATGATAAGGATGAAAACCTAACATCCATCTGCAGCTTTTTTGTTGAGTGAGTAGGGTCAAGTGTATATGAAGTTTCTTTGGTGCATATACAAGTTCTTTCAATGAATAACATATCTATAGTGAGGGTGATGCGGTGAGTGTAGGCGTGGAGAGGTTCACGAAGTTAACAAAAATCTGCTGTTGGTGCAACCCATGCTAGTTATCTTTGTCTGGAATTTCGTGGAGTACATCACTTGGGCTGAAATGTTTTGTGCTGCGTTTTCTTTGATGTGTTGTCGTGATTGACCCATTGTTATTTCGACGACTTCCAGATCTATTTCAGTGGAGCGAAACCTATCAGGAAGTTGTTCTTTTTCTCAAGTGTACTGTTATTTGTTCTTAGTTGTTTAATCACTTGAGTTGTTCGTTTAATTATCTTTTTTATTAAATATTGTTGAGAAAATCCTCTGTCGAGGTTAGTGCGAGGCGGACGTACTATTGGGTGTGAATTCTTTCACGGGAAGTGAGGTTGAGTGATAGTGTCAAGGGTTGAGTGGGTCGGCTCGAAAGCCTTGGGTAATTCTATTGTACTTTCGTGAAAGTGATTAATCTGGGTGAGGGCCCCGCAGACGTAGGCAAGGTGTCTTGAATCGTTACCAAACGTTTGTGTTTTTTGGTGCTTTGCGTTTACGATTGTTGATTTACTCGTGCGGAAAAATTAATTTTGGACAGTCTGCGATTTTATTAACGATTTAATTCTTTCATTTTATATTAAAGTTTGACAACTCATCACAAATCCTTCCATGCAAAGCAGAACATCTTGATTGAGATACGAATTTGTAAAATATGCGAATGATGTCTTCACTTTTTTTCCCCCAAGAATGTAATTGTATTAACTGTCCTTGGGGTTACTTTGGAGGCATAAAAGGACCACTGTCTATCTGAATAACCTAAGGAAATCTCTTAGTGCTACATTAATGAGTTCATTTCTTTTTCTGCATGCCGAGAATATGGCTAGAAACGTCTAAGGCTTTTTTGCTGCTGAAGATTAAGAAAGTAAATGCGAATACCTGAAAAGAGATGCTAAGCTCATGTTCTACGAACAAATGACTCAGCTATCGTTCCTGCCGTTACATGATAGATTATCATATATAAGATGAAGAAGATTGCATAAGATAATAATAAAAAATTGATGTAACCTAACAAGTGTGGATAGAAATTTAGTGCTTTGACAATGATTATTTTTTCCTATCACTGCACTTGTAATATTATTAAAGAATCTTTAAGTCTGTTTCTAAAAGGCATATGCTCCCTTCCTTTTTGTTAAAGTTGAAAGGAGGAGCCTACATCTACGGGCAAATGGAAAGATGACTCGCGTGGTATATGTCGCCAAAAACTCATTTCATATTTCTTTTCCTTCCCTCGTAGTCATCTCTTTAACTTTACCTTTTTCTGTCAGATTGCCAAGCTGAGACTGTATACCAAAGTCTTGGTCTTTCTTTCACATTCTTTAGAATGCATGATTGCTCGTCAGCACCTTTACCACATCCTTGAAGTCCTCGCCTAAACTCCACACTGAACCAAAAAAGTTGAGCACATTCCGCCTACAGGATTCATCTCACTTCCTCTTGATCCTATCCATTCGATTCTCTTCCTTGCTCTCTGTCTCATCAGCCTATACTCCTCTTGTCCAGTACTTCATTAACTGTGGATCAGAGACTACCATCAACTATGGAGGGCGACCCTTTGTTGGTGATCACTCTTTCTTTCGAGGACAGGACAAGATCATGAAGACAATGAATGAACCAACCAAACATCCATCTATCAAACTGCAAGAGTTTTCTACAGAGACCCCTCTTCGTGTCATTTAACCATCTGAAAGAACGGCACATATGTGGTGCGCCTCCATTTTTGTGCTTTCCCCTCGCCTGCTGATATGGAGAATGCTCTCTTTTGTTAAGAACCAAAAACTGGATATAATGTTTTCTGGGAAATGACTTACATCTTATTGAACAAACTTGGCCAATAAATAGCCATTTACAATCATAACAGCCTTACAACTAATTAATGTGGTAAATGCAACAACAAAATAACCAAGATTACTAAACCGTCTCCTAAAGAATCGGCCTTATTTGAGCTGAAAGAAATATCCTAATAGAAAAAGACCTAAACTTTCTTGTCATTTCCTCCCTTGAACTAGTTACCAGCTGCAACTAGTTTACTTTTGGACCTTGGCAAGCTCCCAAATGCATTCAATGTAAGAGGCTTTGTCATCATATCTGCCAAGTGTTCTTGTGTTCTACAATAAACCAACTCGACTATCCCTTCTCGTGTAAGATCACGAAGGAAGTGAAACCGCACATCAATATGCTTACTGCGGTCATGTAACACTGGATTTTTTGACAATTTAATTGTAGAACTATTATCACAAAGAATCCTAGCACACTTACTTTGCTCCACACTTAGCTTCTCTAGGATTCTTTTCATCCAAATAGCTTGACTAGCACAGGAAGTCGCTGCCACGAAGTAGTCGAGAGTGTAACTATTGGTTGTTTTCTTGAGGACCAAGCAACAGCTCCAGTTCCTAACATGAAAACATAACCAGAAGTGCTTTTTCTGTCTCATGGGTCTCCGACATAATCGTTATCTGAATAGCCGACTAGGCTTTCACACCCTCCCTTCTTATAGAACACCCCAAGTTCAATGATTCCTTTCACATACTTCAGTATTCTCCTAGCTACTAACAAGTGTAATTCAGTTGGCTTTCCCATGTATCGACTAATTAGGCTTACTGCAAACATCAAATCTAGCCTTGTAGTTGTTAAGTACATAAGGCTTCCCACTATCTGTTTGAAGAGAGTCTCATCCACACGAACTCCATCTTCATCTTTATAAATTTTACATTCAGGAACAATGGGATTGTGGACTGGATTGCTACACTCCATCCTAAACTTCTTCAATACCTCCAAAGCATATTTCCTTTGACAAATATAAATTCCATTTGACCTTTTCAACACTTCTATCCCAAGAAAATAACTCATCCTTCCCAAATCAGTCATATCAAACTCTCTCAACATGGAGTTCTTAAATTCAATAAACATTAATTCATCATTGCCAGTAAATATTAAGTCATCTACGTATAAACTGACAATTAGAACCTTACCCTCCTTATTTGTTTTAATGAACAACGTATGCTCACTATAACACTTCTCGAATCCTTCATCCATGAAATGTGCTTCAATGCGACTAAACCAACCTCGTGGAGCTTGTTTTAGTCCATAGAGGGCTTTCTTCAATCTGTACACTTTATTGGGACTGTTCTTCAACTTATAACCCTTAGGCTGCTCCACGTACACTTCTTCATTGAGTTCCCCATGCAAGAAGGTGGATTTGACATCAAACTGATAAAGTACCCACCCTTTTTGAGTTGTTAATGCTATAATCATCCTCACTGTGTCCATTCTTGCAACAGGTGCAAATACCTCATTGTAGTATATTCCTTGTTGTTGCACATACCCTTTTGCCAGCAAGCGAGCTTTATACTTATCCACTTCACCATTTTCTTTTGAACTTTTTCTTATAAACCCATTTCACCCCAATCTTTTTTACACCTGGAGGCATATCTGTGAGCTCCCATGTATTGTTCCTCTCTATAGCTTTTATCTCCATGTCCATTGCTGCCTGCCATTTATCACATTTCACATCTTCCTCAAAGTGTACTGGATCTGTTGAAGCAAGTAGGGCCAAGTTAACTTCTGCCTCTTCTTCTGAAAGCCCTTCCCCACTCTCATAATCCCTTATCCACATTGGAGGCCTTATAGTTCTTCTTTCATTGGGACTGGTTGTTTCTTCAGTAATTTCTTCTTCTCCTTCCTCACCCACAGCTTCATTATTTTCTTCGACCACTGCTTGACTGTCTTCAGCATCATCCCATTCTAGATCAACTGCTATTGTTTTTTCATAGCTTCGATCCCAGCTCCAAGACTTGTCTTCTTCAAACACTACGTCCCTGCTGATTACAACTTTCTTGGTAACTGGATCATAGAGTCTGCATGCTTTAGATTCTTCACTTACCCCCAGCAATACGCAGGCAAAGCTCTTTGTATCTGGCTTTGTTCTTCTTACATCTGGAATATGCATATATGCCACACATCCGAACACCCTTAAATGTTCAACTGAAGGTTTGTTTCCTCTCCAAGCCTTTTCAGGTGTGACGTTCTTTACAGCCAATGTGGGAGTCCGATTTAAAACATGAGTTGTCCAGTTGACTGATTTTGGTCAAAAAGACTTGGGGATTTTCTTTTCAGAAAGCATACATAGAACCATATTCATCATTGTTCGATTATTCCTCTCAGCTACTCCTTTCTGCTGTGGTGTATATGCTGCAGTTAGCTGCCTCTTGATCCCATGTTCTTTACAAAATTCATTAAATTCAAGTGAGTTAAATTCTCCTCCCCGAGCAGTTCGTAGACACTTTATATGCCCTCCTGTTTCTTTCTCAACACAACTTTTAAAATGTTTAAAGGTACCTAAAGCCTCAGATTTCCCTACTAAAAAATAAGTCCATGTCTTTCTGGTAAAGTCATCAATGAAGGACAAAATGTACCTTTTCTTACTATTGGAAATGGGTGAGATTGGTCCACAGATATATGCATGGACAAGCTGGAGCCCGTCTGTAGCCCTCCAATTGCTCTTCCTTGGAATTGGATTCCTATGTTGCTTGCCAATCATGTAGTCAGCACACATCATTGATGGATTCTTGAACTGAGGTATCCCATGCACCATTTTCTTGAATTGAAGAGTTCTCAGTCCTTTGTAGCTTAAGTGTCCATAGCGACAATGCCATAAGTGAGCCAAATCTTATGCAGTGGTATAAAGACAAGCTGACTTTTAAGGTGATGACTTTGCTGATAGGTTGAACATTTGATTTGTGGTCATATCAGTTTGCATTATCAGCCCTTTCTCTGGATGATATATCTTGCACTTTCCATGTTGAAAGAGAATTGTCAATCCCCTTTCTTGTAGTTGACCAATGCTCAGCAGATTATTTGTTAGTTTAGGCACGTAATATACTTCACTAACAACATGTGCAAAGCCACTTAGTTTGAATCTCACATTACCTTTTCCTAACATAGACATCCTTGTATTGTTTCCTAATTTTACCGTGTGCCTGAAACTTTCGTTTAGATTGCAGAACATGTTCCTATCGCGGCATATGTGGTTGCTACATCTAGAATCCAAGAACCAAACATCTTCCCTTCGAGCCTCATTCATCTCCACATATGACATTAGTTGCATTTCTTCCTCTTCCTGTTCAGCATAGTTAGCCTCCTTATCCCAACTTGGACATTCAAACTGGAAGTGCCCAATCTTATGGCACTTATAGCATTCCACAGTTGTTTTGTTTTAAGATTGACATTCTCTACCCCTTCCTCGTCCTCTAAATGCACCTCGACCTCGACCTCTTACGCCAGAACTATCTTCCGAGGTTATTTTGAGTGCTTGTTCTTCTCCAGTATGCTTTTGGAATTTCTACTCATGAATAATCAAGGAACTCTGCAGTTCATCGATGGAGAGGTTATCGACATCTTTGGATTTTTCAATTGAGCAGACAACATAATTAAACTTGTCACTCGGTGATCGTAAAATTTTTTCCACTACTTTTACATTTTGCATCTGCTCTCCATATGTTCTCATTTTGTTAGCCACTGTCATCACCTTTGAAATATACTCACTGACTCCTTCTCCAGCCTTCATTTCTAAGGTTTCAAATTCTCGGCGGAGAGCTTGAAGATGAGACCTCTCGACTCTTGCATTCCCTTCAAACTTTTTTTTTCATAGAGTCGCAAATTTGTTTGGAAGTATCCTTTTTGAGTATGGTTTCTAGAATGGTCCAATCTATGGACTGGAAGAGATAATTCTTGACTCTCAAATATTTCAGCTTCAACTTATCCAACCTCTTTCATTTGTGTACATCCGCTCCACTCCACTCCACTTTTTGGCTCAATGTAGCCAGTCTCCATAAGGCTCCAGTATTCTTTAGATCTGAGGAAGTTGTCCATCAACATACTCCAGTGGTCATAGTGACCATAGAAATGTGGTATGGCAGGTTGCACGAAATTCCCTTCAGTCTTCCCTTCAGTCGTCATCTCCTTTGTTGTTGCAAACCACAAAGACTACTGGTTTGTTCCTTCATGCCCAGTGAGTGCTCTGATACCAGAATGTTAAGAACCAAAAACTGGATATAATGTTTTATGGGAAATGACTTACATCTTATTGAACAAACTTTGCCAATAAATAGTGATTTACAATCATAACAAAATTGAGAAAAACAACCCACGTTTACAACTAATTAACGTGGTAAATGCAACAGCAAAATAACCAAGATTACTAAACCGCCTCCTAAAGAATCAGCCTTATTTGAGCTTAAAGAAATATCCTAACAGGAAAAAAAAACCTAAATTTTCTCGTCATCTTTGATGTCTGGGCTAATGGCTTTACACTGTTAAGAAATTTTAGAGCATCAAAAGGTAGCAAGTTAGTTGAAGAATTCTTACGTCCTCGATATTGGGACATTCATATTAGACTATTTTATGTCCCATATGAATTATAGTTTGAATCTCATGAAAAGTACACAAGATAATAGTTGTTGGGTATTAAATAATGAATCTCAAATGGGTCAAAGACCCTTTTTCTTTCTCTTTCAAAACTAAATCATCATAATGGTTGGTGAACTATCATGATGGTTCGTGAACCAACATAATGGTTCATGAAGCAACATGATGATTTGAAAATTTAAATATATGAGTTATATAAAACTTATGAATAAAATATTGAATTATTTCTTAACCATTGAAGAAATATATAAGAAAAGAAAGAAGATAGGCAATAAAAGCTTTACAAAAGAACAAGAAATCATGGATATAGATGCGCACAAAATCATTCGATCCAATAATTGTCTCATAATTGGTATCAAAGCTACGATGCATGATTTATTTTCTACGATGTATCGTTTGTTTTTCTATTATTTTGTATGGATGGAGTGTTGCATTATTTTTGTTCGTTTATGAAGTTGTGATATATTGCATTACTATGAAAACAAACCTTCGATGTTATGATGAATGAAATGGAAAAGTGATTTTGATGATTTTTTGATGTTAACCGACACATAATGGTTATAGATAGATGGTTTAGATTAAAGGTAATACACAGACGAGATAAACAAAAATCTAAACTGTAAAGTTTTCGTTTTTGTGAAAGGAACCATTCTATGATTATAACGGTAACAAGAGATGATCTTGGTAAGGCTTGGGGTGATTTGTGATAAAAAAGGAGCAACGTATGAAGTGAAATAAAAAGTATCATAGGAAGAGAAAGAAGAATAGTTTAAAAAAACATAACAAAACTAGAGGCGTCGTAGTGCACACGTCAGACAAAGTTTGGCCAGACGTAGACGATGGCACACGCACCAGACAGGCTTCCAGGCCCAAAAATCATATTATAGACTGATTTTTTGGGCCTTTGGGCCATTAAAGGACAAAATAGGGTTAGTAAATATTTATGAACTTTAACCTTAAGTAAAAACAATATTTTGATGGAACATAATGGATTATTTAATTCATAATTGATCTATTTTCTATACATAATATAAATTAGAAAATTAGTGTCATATTATATATTTCTTTGGTACTTTGAATATTTTATATTATGTAATAGTTGGAATTAAATTTTCCTATTAAATGTTGAATATAATACATGACATTATGGACATTTAGAATAGTTTGTTAGTCACCAAAGTGATCAAACTAATTAAATTAAATTTTGTCATGTATGATAATTTTCCAATTAAATATATATTGCATGTAAAGCTTGTTAATCATCAAAGTGGCCTAGCTTGAAAATATTAATCATTTAATTGTGATTTGTTTCAATTGTTCAATATAATATGATGCTAAAATGACATAAAAGTTTAATCGAACAATTGAGATTATTAATTATAACGCTAGGAGGTCACCCAGGTAGATCATTGCTTATAATTAATAACATTAAAGGGACTTTATCAACATATTTAGTTAATATGATTGTATATCTAAAGATAACATGCATATTGACTATAATATGTGATTGTCAATTATAGTATTATATATGCATCATTATAGGTTACTTTTATGTATTTAAATGCATAAGCGAGTTTATTAGTTAGTTTGAATCTATTTAGGTTTATTTAAAGCATTAATGTGGGGATTATATGTTGTATGTACAACATCTATTAGTTTGTTAAGCTTTAGGAAATGACTTGATCAAGTTCAATGGTCTACACTATGGGGATTGGTCCGAACAGATCCAGTTCTAACTGGGTATAATGGATTTGGACTTGGCCATAGTTTTAGACGTAAGGCCTATAGCCATAACTAATACTAGTTCTAAAGCTGACAAGTCTTATTATAAGGCTTAGGAATGGTCTAATAGGCTAAGCTTGAATTTAATGTGAATGACGATCGTAGAAAATGTAAAGCAATCAATGCCTAAAATGGACAATGCAAAGGAATTTATGTTGAAGTTTAAAAAATACTTTCAATCTGATATAGCTGACAAGTCCATAGTAGGGACTTTAATGAGTGAGCTAGTGACCAAAAAGTTTAATTGGTCACAGGCCATTCATGATCATGTAATTCATATGTCAAACATAGCTGTAAAGCTGAAATCTATGGGTAGGGATGTGAGTGAGTCCTTTCTGGTATAGTTCATTAACAATTCCCTTCCTCTAGAGTTTGGCCAGTTCCAAGTGAATTATAACATCATTAAGGAAAATGGAACCTTCAAGAAATAAAGGTCATGTTGGCTCAGGAGGACAGAAGATTGAAGGAAATAAATGAACACTTCATTCATCTTACGTTTCATCAAGGAGTCAGTAGCAGTAAGAACAAACCAAGAAAGAAAGACAAAAATAAGGACAAAGCTCTCAACAAAGTTAATGAGGGCCGAATCAATAAAGAGAAGAGGTGCCACTTCTACAAGAAACCTAGTCATTTCAGGAAAGATTGTCCTAAAAGAAAAGCTTGGTTCGAAAAGAAAGGTACATACTATGTCTTAGTATGTTTTGAATCAAATCTTATTGAAGTGCCTAATAATACCTATTGGTTAGATTCTGGTGCAACTACTCACGTGTCATATGTTAAGCAGGGATTCCTTTCAATCCAGACCATAAACGGAACTGAAAAGTTCTTATATATGGGAAACAGAATGAAGGCGTGAATAGAGGGATTAGGACGTACATATTGATCTTTGACACTGGGTGTCACCTGGATCTAAAAAATTGTCTTTATGTTCCTGACTATGCTAAGAATTTAGTTTCTGTTGCAAAGTTGGATGATGATGGTTTAACTTTAAGATTGGAAACAATGTTTTTTCATTGTATAAACATAAGCACTATTATGGTTTTGGTATTTTAATTTATTGTTTATATCGTTTCATTCTTGATGTTGATTTTGTTGAATCTCACATTTCATGTTGACCGTATTATAGGAAGTAAATGTAGTGCACTAAATGAATGTTTTGCTTTTTGTGGCATAAAGATTAGGTCATGGTCGAATTAACGATCTTGGGCTGGACCAGTCAAGACAACCCTTGGGCCGATCGGTCCGTTCTTCATAGAACAAGTCTCGAACTCAGCGGCTCGACAGCCCAAGCCCGATCCATGCTCTTCTCGGCCCATCCGCATGTAAGAGACTCCCATACGAACACGTAAAGGTTTAACCTGGCGTCCATCCCTATATAAGGTATAATTCTCCATAACGAGGTGGCAATAAAAACCTAGCTTTTCTGCATTGATCAACCTCGCCTTCACAAAATATTGACTTGAGCGTCGGAGGGCTAATCGGGACATAACCCCGGCGTGCCTTCTTTGTTTTGCGGTATCTTCACGTCGGATTAATCACAAAAGCAACCAGCTCATGGATCCAAGCGGCAGCGTACAATTCAGCCAAAATCTGGCGAGAACCAATTGGCATGCCGTGAGCCCGACTTAAAGTACCACGTCCGAAACACAGATAAGTCGGCGACGACGAACCTCGATATAGCCCATTGTCATGCGGCTCTGGCGATGCAACGGATAGGTTTTCACTACCTACACTCTGCTGCTTTGTACCCATGTTTTATGCGGAATCCTCGATCCTAACGATCAACCACATACCTCAAACCTTGGAACAAGAAGAACAGAGCGTAGCTTTGGAGGATAACGCCGCGCTGATACACACGAATATCCAACTCCAACCGGTGCGGATCCTCTTCCGACCGTACACACTACGACGAAAACAAATGGAGGAAGCTCTTGATCCGTTGATCCGCCAAATTTTGCGATCTCAATCAACAAGAATGACGATAACGTCTGCAAGCCGCCCCGACAAACCAAAGCGTGATGACCGATCGCCATGGCCGAAGCCTTAGAAAAATCGTGGGCGATCGGATTAACGCAGCTATGAGTTTCGTCGGATCGCTGAAATCGCGATCTGACTCTCCCTTCACTCCGAAATCTTGGATAGCCTCGATTTTGCACAAAATACCGACCCTCGAGACATACACTAGGAAGACCGACCCCCTGGATTACCTACAGCATTTCCAGTCCATGATGAATCTGCATTGTGTTAGGAAGCTATCCAATGTAAGGCTTTACGCGGCCTTCCAAGAGGGAGCTAGCGATGGTTCAACACCTTACCCCTGGTTGTATCACATGCTTGAAGATTTCGGGTTGTTATTCTGAACCAATTAAGCCACTAGTAAGCGGCAGAAGGCGACTTTGGAGGTAATGCAACTTACCCGAAGGAAGGAATGAAAGCTTGCGAAATTCATCACTCGATTCAATAACGAAGCGGTCGAGGTCCCCGACCTTACTTGATCGTCCATGTTGGCTGCGCTTATGAATAATCTGAGGATGAGGAGTTCAAGAAGTCGTTAGCCCTCGATCAACCCCGATCCGTTCAGGAAATAAGAAATAGGGCGGATAGGTATATTCACCTTGAAGAAGTGCTGAAAAATACGAGGCGTCGGACGGATGATCGCTCACCAAATGATAGGGCGAGCAATTCGCATGAGTGACAAAAGGTCATTCGAAATGGAGAAGGCCAACCGATCGACGGGAAATCAACGGAGTTCAACCGTTTAACAAGCGATATCTGAAGTTTTGGCAGCCATGAAAGCGGATGAAACTATCAAGAACGATAAAATGAAAACTCCCTACAAGGATAGGAACCCCAATTTATATTGCCGTTTTCACAAAGAGGTCGGCCATGATCGGAAGATTGTTGGCGATTGAAAAGAAAATCAATTCCTCATACAAAGGGAAGGTTAGGCCGATTCGTGAGGCACGAACAAAATGCCGATCGGGATAATCGGTATGCCAGCCAGTCGGCGTGACAATAGGCGACCGCCCTCGGCGAAATGATAGGAATGATGGGGGAGGCGAAATCGACCACAGATGTCGAAGAAGAGAGAGGGCGTCGAGAGAAAAGCGATCAAACATCGGGCAACAAGACGGCCAATCGAATGGGGTCATTAACATGATATTCGGTGGAAATCGCGGGAGGATCCACCACTAAAGGGAGAAAAGATCGCCAAACAGGTTGGCGAGGACTCATCCACCAAAAGCCGAGGGAAAGCGATGGGGCGATATCATTCGATGAGTCCGACCTCGATGGATAAGTTGCCCTCATGATGATGCACTCGTAGTAAATTTGAACATGGACGGTTACGAGGTGAAGCGGGTGATGATTGATACGGGTAGCTCGGTCGACTTGTTGTACTGTGAGGCTTTCAAGCAGATGAAGGTACCCGAAGACTGACTACTACCTACAGACGGTCCCATCAAAGGCGTAACGGGGCCTCAGCCTATCCGTCCACCCGGGTGCACTTGAAAGTGAAGTTCGGACAAAAGCCGTGTCAAATAGAAAGGGACGTCGAGTTCCTGGTCGTAAAGTTTCAAGGGCCGTACAATGCAATAATCGGGCGGGCTACTCAAAATGCCCTCAGATCGGTTGTCTCCACCTACTACCAAGTTATGAAGTTTTCGACACCCCACGGAGTCGGTATTATCAGGGGCCAACAAAGAATTGCCAGGGAATGTTATTTAGCGAAGCGAAGACATTAGGCGAGGCGGTGGTCTGACGAGCTCCTTGGCGTGAGAGCCAGCGAGGACATGGATAGGATGAACCCATAGAAGAAACACAACGGGTCGGACCGACGGGCTAGAAAGCACCCTTCTAAATACACAAACCTAGGCTCAAAATTGCGGCCACGACCTAGTTAAAGAAATCCTGGTATGCGGTAAAAATAGATCGGTCTTCGCTGAGTGTCGAGCGACATGCAGGAATTTCTCGATCGATTCGTCGAATGTAACATCCGTCCTTGTCATTAAGGGTATTTTGGTTATTATGAGTCATCTTGATAGGTTTCATCGCATTCATTGAAAGAGCATATTCTCGGCCTCTAATTGTAGAGAACAGTTTAATGCATATGCATTTATCCATAGTACATGCATTCATGATTTCGGTATTTAATTGTAAGTAAATGGTCGAGTTGTTTGGCAAATTTGGATTGAGAGTTAATTGAAATTTGAGTAATCGAGTGCAATTGGTGATTTGATCATTTATGAGTGGTGCAATTTATAATGGCTTATAGGAAATTCTCGTGAAATTGGGAGATAATGCGGATGGAAAGTTTTTGGGTGGCCGATGACCTCGATCTTACAAGATCGAAAGCAACGTCCAATGGCAATGGAAAAATTAGAATTTTCTTGATAGAAATAATTATGTGGAACCATTGGGATTTAGAGTGAAATTTGGGTGACTTGGAGACTTAGAGTCTATAAATACTAGGTTTGAGGAATTTGGGGAAAACACCTAAGGCAATTTCACGTTCTCTTCTTTCCCCATCTTGTGACTTGCGATTTCCTCCCATTGGTAAGTTTCCTCGATTTTCTTTATGGATTCTTTCCACTTGAGATGAGGTTAATCGATTGGTGTTATTGGTGAAGGTTAGAGGCTCGGGATTAGTGAATCGTTGAGCTTGAAGGATTTTAGGGTTTGGAGGATTTTGAGGAATCCGTAGCTTGATCTGTGATTTGGTAAGTTTTAAGAGCTTTGATGTTGTTATGGATGATTCTTCTGTATTTATGGCATTTATTATATTTGATCGGGTAGTTGGGAGTGTTTATGGATGGGTTTTGTTATTGATGATTCTGTAGGAGTGTATAGGTCGAAGTGTGGATTTGTGGAGGTAGATTATCGATTTGTTGATGGATAGAGTTATATGGATGATTGAATATGCTAAGGTTGCGATGATGGTGCTTGCTTGATTTATGTGTATTGAAATTCTTGGTGAGTTGCAGAATCGAAACTGGAAATCTGGTGGTGTGTTTAAAAGGCGTGTGTTGGGGAAGAAGGAGAGGTGCGTAGTGGATTTAGGTTGGAACCGCCTGTGGTGATGAGCTCGGCATGCAGACGCGGTGAGGAGCTTCAGCATGCACGACGGCGATGAGTAACTTCAGCGTCTGAAGCGGCGGTGAGGAGCTTCGGCATCGCGACGAGTAGTGAGTAGCTTCGGCATGCGGACGGCGGTGAGTAGCTTCGGCATCGCAGACGGCGGTGAGTAACTTCGGTATCTGCAGGCGAGCTGCGAGTAGCCCGACATCTGAACGAGCTGCGGATCGATCGATCATCCGAGCGACCGATCGACGAGTCGCGTATCGTTCGGCTATCCGAGCGACCGACCGAGCGAAGTCACGTGATCGTTCGGCTATGCGAGCGACCGACCGACGAGTTGCGTATCGTTCGGCTATGCGGCGACCGAGAGACGAGCTTTAGGAGTCGCTGCACAAGCGGCGATGGGCGGCGGTCTGCGTAGCTCGTCGGATAATGAGCGGTTTAAGCGTCGGAGCTAGGGCTCACGTCCAGTCGACTGTGGCATGCGGGTGAGCGCCAGCGCACTCTTGGTCGCACCTTTGCCCTAGTCGTCCAAGAGGAGTGTTTGAGGCTTTTGGCATTGGGACTTAGGAAATTAACCGATTGAGGTGATTAAGGATTAGATTTGATTTGAAGTTTAAATTGGAATTTTTATGGATGTGTTAGACCCAAGGAATAGGAAATTGCTATCAGGATCCTAATTGAGGTAAAATTGATGGATTTTAGGAATGGATCAATTATTGTCAATCAACTAAATGAAGAGTCATAATTGGGTTTTTAGCACCGGGAATCGTGAGCATGCATTGTACATTATTTCACTGAGACATATGCATTACTGTACTGTTTTATTGGGCAATAAGTGATGGGTTGTACTTTATTTTTATAGGGGCACCGTTGGACCGTCGTTCCACGGACATTGCTGGGACTTCCAGGCAGTAGCTCGGAAATTACAAGTGAGTAACCTAGTTGGTTTCTCAAATTCCTGATTTGCTTATATGCTCTAAGTGAATTACATGCAAAAGTAAATTGTATGACTACTGTATGACTACTGGCATGTATTGGATTGAATTGCATGTTTCTGACTTGGATGGTTATGTGATACTGTACTGAATATTGGGCTTCATAGCCATACCATTGAACTACTGAGCACTGATGTACTGGGCTTTATAGCCACACACTGTAAATTACTGAACATGACACTACATGCATAAATGCATGATCACATAATGGAATGTGTCCCAAGTTGCTATTTTCCTTTGAAAAGAGCTTGAGCTCATATCTTTGTCTTGGCCAAGCTTAGCAGGGGGAGAAATCACAGCGTCCCACACGATTCTTGATTGAGCACTTGGGCCTGGCCAATAATCTGGAAAGAGTCACATATGCATTGCATTTACATGATTGATTGTGTTGTGGCGATTCTTCAAATATGTGATGACATGAATTCTTGTATTTGTTACTTATTCTATGATTGATTCATTTTTATTGTTACATGTCTTGTAAATTACTCACAATCTTTAGCTGTTATATTATCTTGACAATAAATATTCTTGTACTATCTTTGTACGTGTAAAGCGTAATGCATGATTTGAGGAACCATCGATGATGGTTTCTCCGAGTTCATAAACTCACCCAAATTTGTAACCTATTTTTCAGATCGTTAGAGTAGACTCTAGCTCAAGATCTTTCTTTCTGCCGCATGAAATTGCTGGGCGAGGTCGTGATGTACGTAGGTCGGTCAATTTGGATTAGTGTTTGAGGATGACTTAGGATAGATGTTTGTGTCGGTCTCTTTTTGGTTTTGTTAGGAGACCGATAGACTTGTCTATTACGGATTGGATTCTTGTCTTTGGATAATTATTACTTTGGATGTCAATTTGTTGATTCTTGTTATTTTGTGATTTAAAATACTTGATGCCATGGATTTTAGCGAAATTTTCGGTAGTAAATCCTTTATCGTGGGATACGTGTCGGGCGACCTTGGGTTTCCCGATGTGTACCCTACGGTGGGGCGCTACATTTAGTGGTATCGAGCATGGTTGGCATCTTTTGGGCATAGAGCATTATTAGGCGGAATCAACGTGTAAGGATATGAGCGATCGAAATTTCTTATCTGCATTTAGGTCATCCGTTATGGGAGATCGAGTAAAGCGACGGTGACCAAGAATCGGTAGGAGCTAGTAGGGAGTCCCTATGCCTCTCTCGGAGGTTACCTCCTCGAGTTCTGTGAGACGAACGCAGCAGTGCGATCGGCCTGGCGAGGCGATTGATTTCTATGGTAACCGACCTGCGGAGGTGAGGATGGCTTGAGAGGACCGGCGAGTCCTCGATCGGATGGGCTGCGACCACGAGGAGAGTTCGACTACTCTGTCTCCTTCTTCAGGGTCCTGCATATCGGTGGTGGAGGGTCTCCCGGCGGTACCACGGGCCACACTCTGACATGAGATGATTTTACGAGGGCCTTGAGGACAATTTCATGCCCAAGGTCTATCTGGAGATGAAGATGCAAGAGTTCTTAGAGTTGAGGCAGAGACGGATGGTATGGTGACTATGAGGTTCGATTTAGCGAGTTGATGGGCTATGTACCTTGATTTCTCCGAGGACGGACGGATCTGTAGATTTGAGGTGGACTCAATTTGAGATCCGCACCCGTTGGCGAGATCGATATGAGCTCATTCTTGAAATGAGCTGCATTGTCGAGGATAGAAGCATTACTTCGCGATCTGTTGAGGCCCAGACGACCCGACATAAGAGACCTAGTGATAGCCATGGCAACCTTGGCGGAGGCTTCTGATGGCAACGTAGTAGGCCCTTGGTCATTGGAGGGGCAGACGAGCTGGATATGGGCGGAAGAAGGATTCGCATGCATCGCTAGTGGTGGTGGTAGCGCGGAGGATCGAGACGAGCACCCAATTTGTGAGCATTGTGGCAAGAGGCATAGTGGAAGTGCCGATGGTTATCTGGAGCTGCTTGAGGTGCGGCTCGATGGAGCATTGGTGAGGAACCGCCGAGACATTGGGAGCTCGATCTACTATGGTAGTAGATCGAGCGATAATACCGATCCAAAGGCCGTGGAGGTGGATCATTTGGAGAGGTCGAGGTAGAGGCCGAGGCCGAGCGAAGGTTGATAGTGGTCAGGGGTGAGTGGCGGCGGCGATCTCGAGGCGGGTCTATGCCATGACACGGCGGAGGCCAGGACTCACCGGATGTTATTCTGGTATGCTTCTTATTTACGGTATAGAAGCATATGCATTGTTGGATCTGGATCCACCCATTCTTTTATTACTGCATCTATGTATGCATGGGGATAAGCGGAGGATTCTGATATGGGTTAGAGGTGAGTACACCTCTAGGTAGTACTATTTGTATTGGGAGAGGTATGTATAGGATGTCGGTCCAGTTGACCAGCAGTGTGTTGAGTCTGATTTGATAATCTTGGCTCTGCGGAGATTGATGTGATTTTGGGATGGGTAGTTAGCTGTGCATAGATTTGTTATGGATTGTTACACGAGGAGGTTGTATTGGATTCCCTGGATAGCCAGGGTGGTGTTTAGAAGAGTCGGTCGGTGTGCTGCGAGGATGATATCCTTTATGAGTGCCACGAGATTGATGCGGGGAGGTTGTGAGGCCTATCGGCTCGTATAGTGGATTCTCGAGTTGGCGAGATTGGAGGATGTTCCGTAGTGAGGAATTTCCGGATGTTTTCGAGGAGTTCTGGGATTGCTTGCGGCGAGATGAGAGTTTGAGATTGATCTCGTTCGGTGCAACTTCTATATCAATCCCTCCATATAGGATGGCACGGTGGGCGAGGGAGCTTAAGGCTCGATTCAGGAGCTTTTAGACAAGGGGTTTATCGAGATAGAGTGTTTAGCCATAGGGAGCTCGGTTATTGTTTGTAAAGAAGAAGGATGGGACTACGAGGCGTGCATTGATTATAGGCGGTGGGCAAGGTGGCGATGAAGAATAAGTATCCTTTGCCTAGGATTGACGATCTATTTGATCGATTGCGGGAGCTCGGTGTTTACTAAGTTAGAACTGCGATCGGAATACTATCGATTGAGGATTACGAGAGGCCGATGTGCCTAAGAGTGCTTTCCTGAGTAGATGCGGGCATTTGAGTTCTTAGTGATGCCGTTTGGGTTGACTAATGCCGGCGCCTTCGTGGCTTTGATGAATAGGATTTTCAGCCTACTGGATCGATTTGTGATAGTATTTATTGATGACATCTTTGGTTTATTGAGGGATGAGCGAGAACTGCTTGAGCATCGAGGATAGTGTTGCAGGTCATGAAAGAGAGGCGATTGTTACTTAATTCGCTAAGTGTGAATTTTGGCTTGATGAGATCATGTTTACGGGACACGTGGTGTCGGTGAGGATATCGGTGGATCCTCACAAGATGAAGCGATGATGAGTTGGGAGATTCCGGTATGCGAGTTGAGGAGTTTCCTAGGGCGGCGGTTATTACAGGAGATTCGTCGAGGATTTTCGTTGATCTCAGCCCCTCGTGAAGCTATTGAGGAAGGATGTACTGTTCAGATGGTGAGGATTGCGGAAAGAGCTTTGAGGCTGAAACATCGGTTGGCGACCGCCGGTGTTGGGCATTCCTTCGGGGCCCAGAGGCTTTGTGGTTTCTGATGATGCCTCGCACGAGGATTGGGATGTGTATTGATGCGGCATGGGAGAGTTATAGCGTATGCCTCGAGGCGAGTTGAGGTCTCACGAGGTGAATTATCGATGCATGACTTGGAGTTAATTGCGATGAGTGTTTGCTCGAAGATCTGGAACACTTGTCTGTATGGGAGCGTTCGGATCTTCACGAGACCATAAGAGTTTGAGGTATCTGTTGAGTCGGAGGAGCTCGATTTGAGGCGGAGGAGATGGATGAAACTCTTGAAGGATTCTGACGCGATTGAGTACCATCCGAGGAAGGCCAATGTAGTGGCGATGCTTTGAGCGAGAGATCGCATGGTATTGTGGCTCGATTGGATGGAGAGATTGCCTAATCGTCTGATTGAGAGCTCTTAATGTCTGAGATGGATTTAGGCGAGGATGGAGCACCGATTGCTGGCCGAGGTTCGAGCCGATCTTTGCATGTGAGGATCGGAGGTTGGTGACGGGACCCGGTACTAGTAAAGCGATTGATAGAGTTGATGATGCGATTGAGTTTGAGTTGAGAGATGGGACATTATGGATGGGACGAGGTGTGTGTCGGATATTGATGATTTGAGGCGGAGATCTGAGGAGGCTCATGTGGCCGCATATGCTATGCATCTGGTTAGACCAAGATGTATAACACACCGAGGCGACATTTACGGTGGCTGGTATGAAGAAGGCAAGTGGCGAATATGTGTCCGAGTGTACGACATGTCAACGAGTTAAGCGAGCATCGAGCTCCAGATGGAAAGTTGCATTAGTTGCCCATTCCGAGTGGAAGTGGGGCGAATTACCGTGGATTCGTGACGAGGTTGCCTAGGACACCGGGCAACATGATGCTATCTGGGTCATAGTGGACGATTGACCGTCGGCTCACTTCTTGCGATGAGAGAGTAATACTCTCGATCGGTTGGCGAAGTATGTAGAAGATTGTGCGATTGCATGGGGTTCCGTTGTCGATAGTTTGAGCGGGGATCGAGTTTATCGAGGTTACGGAAGAGCCTCAGGGCTACTATGGGTACTCATTTGAATTTCAGCACGCATTCCATCCTCGGTGATGGATGAGTGAGAGGACGATCAAGGCTATTGAGGACATGTTTGAGCATGTGTCTTTGGAGTTTAGAGTGCGTGGGATCAATA